>JANVYD010000008.1:0-1229799 GCA_027406065.1 Colletotrichum cordylinicola | reverse complement strand
TTTTGGTCTCGATGCGTGAGCTGAACCTGACAAAATGCCTCTTCGAAGTTGTCCTATTAATATGTCGCAATAGCAACCTGTCACTGTCCCAAGGGCGCTCACCTGGGACATCAAGCGAAGTATTCGAAAAGTGCATGGTCATCGACCACCAACCCTTTTCCGAACTCGAGGCCAGTCCTGGATTCCTGGATACCATTCAGTGGTGGTATTTGTTGCATCAAATTCAAAACCAATTCTGCTTCGTGATGCAATCAGATTGCTCAGCTGTTTCTAGGCTTCAGAGAATCGCTCAGGTGGACCAACGCCTAGCAACGTGGAAAGAGGGTTTGCCAGTCGCGTATCGCCCAGAGGGTGTGATATTTTCGCCAATGGACACCCACCCACACGTGTTCCTGCTTCACTTAGACTACTACAACTTTCTTCGCACAATCCACTTATCGGTCGTTGTCATGGGATCAGCCTTTTGTAACTCAGAAGAGCCTGAGCCTTTGCGGTTTCAGGCGAGCGAGGCCATATGTGTTGAAGCTGCGAGGTCATTCATCAAGGGGCTAAACAAGTGTGTATAACTTTCTAACCAAAGTGTCTTCAATGGCAGATGGTTTGTTGCTGACGCATTACTTGAGTAGCATGGGCGATACCAACGTAAAGACGCACACCCTTCTGTAAGTTCAATTTACTACTTGCAGCTGCAGGGTGATGATCTGACACCTTCTAGGTTTCAATCTACCAATTACATGGCGGCAATCGCTGTTTTGTATAGAAGCATCATGAAAAACCCGTCCAATATGTCATCAAGAGCCGACATTGAATATTTGCGGGCGGGAAAAACACATCTGGAGAGGGACATGGCAGCGAACATTATTGGCCCAGAAGTGAAAGCGTTGTTTGATGGAATGCTGTCTTCCGCAGAAGAAATGGTGTTGAAGCAAACCTGCTACTAGCCGTTATTCTTGAGCGGCAACGTCCAAGCGACGAAGGCTTTATCGCCTTAAACTCAAACGATGGCTTCTTTCTTCTGGTAGAGAATATAGTATCGAAAAATCCCTTTTAAAGAGTGCGCAACTCATGAGCCTGTCTTCACCTTTTGATGACTGGACAGACGTGCCAAAAGGTCGAAGTCGTATCTGAGCCGCACATTCATCAGATCAGCAATGTCTGGCATGTAACACACTAGTAAATCTGCTCAGCAACACGGTTCGATGAGATTGGGTCGATACGGAATGGGACTGTCTTAAATGATGACTCTTGGTTCGATCTTGTTGTCCGCTAGGAACGCAATCTGGAACACTACCAGCTGAATAATTGCCAGAAATGGTTTCCTTGTGACTCCAGGGCAACCAAGAATTGGCTAAAATAGGCTGACCGTGCCACTGAAAGGCCTTTTAAATCTCGCAATAGAGCCAAACTTAAATCCTTCTCCAACAGCATTCATATACGATCTTTTCTGGCTGGCACGGTGTTCAAAATGGGGGCATTCTGGTCTTCACCTCCCTCAACATACGTGGGTTGCGGGGCACTCGCCGACCTATCCAGTTTGGAGCTCATCTATCAAGGGAGCGGCACAGGGCCGGTTAATTGCCAACAACGATGCAACGCAATCCCTCGAGACTTTTCCGTCATTATCAACACCTCCTGCTACTGCTCCAAGCCAGGCACAACCATCGTTTTTGACGGCTCTGTGGCTTTGGAAAATACCCAATGTGGCCAATACACATGACAAGAGTCCTATCCGCCCTTCGGCAATCCAAAGTGTGGTGGTGTGATAACAGCGTCAACCACCGCGTCGTCAACAGCAGGTTGTCCAGTCTCAATGTACACTACCCTGTACTCCGTATATGGTATCTCGGCAGCTTCTACGCGATCTGCGACTGCGACGGTTTGCTCCGCATCTCTGAGCTCGTCAACTGCTCTTATCTTTACGACGAGCACGTCCAGCGCTTCGACCAGTGCGTCTTCGTCGTCCTCAGGAGCTTCATCCACAACAAGTTCGTCCACTTCCAGCACAGCTGCCGCGTCGTCCTCAACCACCTCAGCATCAAGTCTTCCTACTTCAAGCCTTCCTGCGTCAGATATCAGTACCACGACCGCACCAAGCCTTACCAGTCAAACCACCTCTGTATCAACTACCATCATCTCGGGAGTCGTCCCTTCAAGCTCCTCCTCTTTGACATCAGTATCAACCAGTGGGGCTGCCACGACGACGTCTTCGTTTCTTCCAACTGTTTCCAGCTCTTCTGTTATAATCGATACCGCGATCAGCTTTTCTTCTTCTTCCATCATCAGCTTGCTGTCGAGCAGTCAATTGACGGGTGTTTCAAGCAGTCTGATACCTGGAGCTTCTTCATCAACAACGGTGATCAGCACCCCGCGTTCCTTCCCAAACTCAACTGTCTCCGCCGGATCATTTACAAGTATGCCAACCACCACCGACAACTTGTTATCAACGACCACTCAACCACTTGTATTAACAAGTAATTCTGGGTCCACTCCAGGTATTACACGATCGGGCACAGCGCTTGAGACGACCTCACTTCTTTCCTTGCCCACTTCCTCTCTTACCGCAGTCTCTTCCATTTACTCGTCTTTAACGGTATCCGCAACTTCATCGTCATCATTGGACTCGTCGTCAATGTCGGGACTTTCTACTCTTCTGGAGACCCAAACTTCTACCACAGGAGCATTGGCGACTAGCGGAACCAGCTCTGATTTGGGAACCATCTCAACTCCACCCTTTACTTCAGCACTGCTTTTCAAAGTAACTGTTATCCCACTGAATCCATCCTCAACTTCGCGGAGTTAATGATGCAAACCGCCTTCAAGGGGTACGAATACCTTCGATGCGCTGGAAAAAGAATGGCCGCTACACATAGCTTAGCAAATTGACAGGAGTACCACGACGTAGTCTGGTCTGTTCAATGTTTCCGTGACTATAAATTCGCATTCGACAACATTCAACTCCTTTGATGCTGTCGGAACGAATCGTGGGGGCCGCTTGAAATCGGTAGTCGAGGGCCGAATGATGCACGAAGTGGGGCCGTCGGGGCGGGGAGCCCGAGAAATAAGGCGCCCCGATCTCATCGACCGCCGGACACCACGGCAGTTTCGACGCGCGAATAAAGAGGCGGGGAACCTTGATTTGATTGCAAATCTGAACCGTCCCTTTTACAAATCAAATGTTTTGTTCCGTCGGACGGAGTGCTTCAGGAACCCGACGTATGTACTTAAAGGCTCATTGGCATCTGCCTCAACAACCCGCTCTCCCCATCACACCAAGCTTCCCAAGCTCCGTTTCCGTTTCTTTCGTATGAACTTTGCAACATTCTGAGGAATCTTATCCATTCATTCCAAGACCGGCCTTGAATATGAAAGTTGCTGTTGCTGGAGCAGGCGACATCGCCAAATACCTCGTTGAGGCGCTTCGCAACCAGAATTACGATGTAGTCATCTTGACTCGCAGTCCAAAGCCTTCCGTCGAAAGGTTTGAACAACGCATTACGGACTATTCCCTTCAGAGTATTCAACAGCATCTCGCCGATTGTGATGCTCTCATCTCCTCCATCACGGGATACGCCACCGATTTCGTGCGTATCCACCTCGACATCCTAGAGGCTTGCCGCACCTCTGCTCGGTGCAAAAGATATCTCCCCTCAGTGTGGGCTGGCAATTACGAAGAAGTTCCTGATCAGCCCCTCTATGTCGGCGATGACCTCAGCGTCATTCTCCGCAAGCTTCGGGCCCAAGATGAGGTCAAGTGGACATTCTTCTGCCAAGGTTGGATGTCTGACTATCTCCTCCCCGCTTCGCAGCGACACTTTGCCGATTACGGCGATCGATGGGTTCAAAACTATGAGAAAAAGGAATTCACCCTGTATGGCAACGGGTCTCAGAAGGTTGATTTCACTTCGGCGAAAGATACAACTCGTGCTGTGGCTGTTCTCCTCGGTCAGGATTCGTCCACCTGGGAGAACTTCACCTGTGTTTCAGGTCAGCAAATGACCTGGCTTGAGCTTTCAGAGCTGGAGGAGGTTAGGTTTCCCGAATACACCGTTGTCAAGAGGTCGCTTGCCCAGAGCATCAAACAGTTGGTGGCGAAGGAAAGTGACGCAAGCGTTTCGGTGGCTGTCTATGAGATCATGGGTCACAGCGAAGCCTTGCATTTTCTCCTTCCAAGATCATCGAGCATAGGGAGAAGTATTTCAAAGGTTTGAAGTTCAGAACAGTGGCGGAGCTCTTAGATGAAGCTGCTGCTCATCCTGCAAGCATCGCCTAAGGTAGCTTAATATTGGGGCCTGAGATTGTTGTCTAACTCTCCTTTCCGTCTCTTTGCGCCTTCTAGCATGGTGAATTGGTTAGAATTCGAAAATTTAAGAGATTTATGTTTTGTGTCTCTTCAACATAGGGCAATGAGGGCTTTCACAAAGAATAGCCATAAGGCAGAGTCTAATCATTCGGGTTATAGCATCACAGCACTAGATTAGCGCGAAATCTTATGCATTTCAGAAACCAGACATCTTCTTCCGAAAGGAGTATCTAGAAATTTTGAGATTTGAACTGCCCATCACCTTTTACTAATCTTTCTTGGGGAATGGCTTGCGTCCGTACACCGACATTCCATCATAGTATCCGTGTAGCTTCGTGTTCTTCACGTCATTCCTAACCTGAGCACAGAAAACCAAAGTTTCAGCACGGGTCCAGTCTAAAACTCGTGTAAACAGTGCGAGGGAAAGCCCCTCGAGGCCAGACAGCAACGAGGCTTGGACCATTGAGCCAACTTCCTTCCACTTCGGATCTTTCGGCCAGTCAGACAGCGGAGCCTTGCATTTGGTCTCCGTGACCTCCTCGAATCCTGCCTCTCTCAGGAGCTGAGGAAACTGGCGTCCAATAGTAACGGACCTGCCGATCTTTTCGCAAGCCTCAAGCATGAGGCGTGCCCATCGCGAGACTGGTGTGTCCTCCTTGACAGTATTATCGTCGCACAGAAGAGGGTAGATGATGTCGTGGATCTCAAAGTAACCACCCGGCACAAGATTATTGTAAGCCTGTTCGATAACAGCTGGCCAGTCGGCGAACGATCCCATCATACTGCGGGCGAAGATAAAATCGAACGGCTCACTCCAGGTCCACTCCTTCTCGAGGTCGTCAACCTCGAAGACGCAGTTGACTGGTGCGAATGAAGGTTGAATTGGGCTCAAATCCGCACCGATAACATGTGCTTCGGGATGAGCGTCGGCATAATCCATAGCCCAAACACCAGTTCCAGTACCGATATCAAGGACCCTTTTCGCGCCCTCATCTTTAGGGCACAAGCAAAACTTCCCATCCCATATCAGCGTCCACATGTGGTTGACAATGTCCAGTCGCTCTTGTTCCAGGGAGTCGTTTGGCACCATGTATTTCCCATCGCTGAGACTGTGATATGTACGTCCATTCTCGCGACGATAGTCAAGAATACTAGAACGTAGAGAGGCGTAGGAATTGTCTGTAGAGGCCCCAGCAACGGACGATGTGTCGCTCGCATCCCCTACGGAGGCATTATCCACTTCTTCACTCTGATCTTCTGCTTCAAGGGGCGGTTCAGCTTGGGGTCCAGACTGACTACCAAGTTGTGTGGCCAGAGGGGGACTGGCCGGAGGTGAAGTTGATTGTGCCTTATTGGCCATCGCTGCTGTTACGCGGCGGTGTCGTTCGGCTTGAGCTGTAGGCGTGATACTTAATAGCCGACAAATGTATGATGCGAGTGACGGCAAAATCTTTAGTGACTCGGGTAAGAAACGAGGGAAAGTGAGGGATGAGAAAAGAGGAAGTTGAGTGGGCTGAGAAGTTGCTTTACCCCTCTTTGCTGGGGCCCTCGCTACCGCTCTTCCCCCCTGCCGACTGCGCTGATTCCGTTCCAACAACAGTTCCAACATCATCACATCATTGGTCATTCGGATATCAACCTTGTCCCGCTGGATACGAAGCGTTCGTAAATGGGGAAGCAGTGATACATGTTGCCGAGGCTATGCGGACTTCTGGTATGGAATGACCCTGAAGAAAGCTCTTATCTTAGCTCTTGGCAATTCTGAAAGGAACGCCATAAGTCCAGTCCACTGTCGCAAGTCGCATCGACTTCTTCAACCCATTAGCTTCAAGAGTTTAAAGCCTACAGTTGAATGGCTTGAATACACGTCAGCGGGAACTTGAAAAGAAAACGAATGTAGAGGTCCGATTCATTGACTGGCAATTAACGAAAGCGCTCGTGGTGGCTGAAGCGCAGCACACGAAGCATTCAGCGCGTGTTTTCTCACCCAGTTGCCTTCCTGTTCAGGGTGCAGAATCGACCGCTGCAGGACGCAGTGCTTGATATATGCTCAGTGCTACCTGAACGTCTGTCATTTCCAAATTACCCTGCTGCAAGCTAATGCAGAATTATTAGATCTAATATCTCTTCAAGCATGGCACCAGATAGAATACCTAATATGTTACTAAGGCCATTCAGCCTGGCCACCTGATGTCCGCGCCTCTTGCGTTAGCTGGACGAAGGAGCGGTCCGCTCCCGCTTTAAACTCCTCAGCCCCAGGCGGCGAATGGGGTCCGAAGGATTGAACCCTTCCGCTTCCCCGGGCGTTCATTTGGTGGATACCCGTCAGCACGGGATGCCCAATGTAGGCATAGGAAGTATTTCTTAGAACTAGCTGCTGTAAAGTGTGGTGGGAGGATCTAGCGGCGCAGGGGTGGATCTGATAAGATTGCCTGATGGCCACAGCCCCAAAGTCCGCAGATGCAGGTAAACGTTAGTAGTGTCAGCCGCACAGGATAAGAAGCAGTCTGGGATCTCATCACTTCATTCACAGACAAAAGCCATGGATTTGAAGAGACAGCCCAGGCCTGTAGGCTGGATAGCCAGACACGGCGAATTGCGCAGTCTCCTATGCCACCTGCAAAATGAGCCTGAAAACCCAACAAAATCCTCTAATCTCTGCTACTTTCTCTAGGGAGGTTGATGTTGGATTGCTGGATAGACAAGAAGCTGAAAGTTATGTTTTGGCTACTGGCCCCCAAATGCGTTCATTTGAGCTTAGGCAGTAATCACGCCGGTGGGATGAGACGAGAAAGCTAGATGCATGAACTAGCTCATTTTTTAACGATCCGCATCATGTGTCCTGCTGTGCCTCTCGCGTCGATCCAAAAGTCTCAAGCTAAACCCTTCTGTCCTAACGAGTTCATGTTGTCTTGGTTTAACGAGCGCTGCGCCTCTGCCCGGGAACTGAAGTCTGGCAGGCAACGACTGGGAGCCTAATATCTTGGCAAGATGGAAATAACCTCTGTAAGAAGACCTTCAGCAAATATGGCTTGATGCCACAATTGAGATACGAGATGTGATTGGAGGTGAGCCTCTCAGGAGGAACACCGCCAAGTGAAAGGCCTTATGGGCATCGTCAACTCATCCGGGCAACTAAGGCAGGCGAGTCAGAAAATCAATGCCACGCACACTGATACAAGGGTAAAAGTCTAGATCAGTTATTGCCATCTGCGAACTATAAAGAGAGACAAGTTTCCAGTCCTGTTGGCTCTCGTAACATCATCAACATCAACTCAATTCCCTCACACGCGAACTAAGAAGACCTCAAATCTCCTCGAACCTAAACACATTTCCAAGATGCAAATCAAGTCTCTCGTAAGTCTCGCAGCACTTGAATCTCGATCTTTCAGCTAAATCGACTTTCAGGCCATCCTGACCGCCATCACCGGCTTGAACTTCGTGGCTGCAGCGCCCGCACCTGATAGCACTCAGCCTTTTGTGCCCTCGTACTCCGACTTTCCTGAGGGAATCCTGCCTCTCGACTTCGGCACTGCCGTTGAGGCTAGAAAGAACACCCTGCAGCGCCGTGACTGCCCAGGAGGAGACATTTGGAGCTGCATCAGCATAATGGGACAGGTTTGCATCTGGACTTGTGGTTTCCGGAACAACTTCCAATGTCTTAGCGGGTGTCCTCAACAGGCCCAGTCCGACTGCCAGGATTGGTGCTAGGTGGCCTTGGACTCGCCATTGACGAAGGTCCGAGACATTGGGCAACGGGGCGCCACGAGGTCAATGAGTTGAGGGCTTGGATACAAGTCACACGGTCGAGATCATGAGGAAGTTTTAGACCTATAGAACAATCTCATATACTTGGTTAGCAACATGGACAATCCATATCATTGCCCAGAAACTACCTAGTGGTTGATGGAACGTGAACAAATCTGCCTGTTTTCTCGCCAAAGATTTGATATGTACTAAAACTTATGCTGATGGGTGACACCAAAGCCACAAGTTGTCTTCTAGACGCCATGGTGTACTGTTTGCTTTTCTGAAGGGGACAAAAACCATACAATTAGCACTAAGCGTTGAGCAAAACTGAATTTTGGATTTTAAATTGACGGCCTACTTTGATTAACGATCCACTTTGATGCTTTCTGGTGTATGTGTCATGTTCATCCTCAAATGAGAGACTGAGAACAAAATTCCCATCCTAAAATATGACGGTGATTCTACCACCAAACTCAATCCATAAAAGCGCAAGGTCTGTCGCAACATCGCGGTTGGGAACAACCATAGGGGTTAAGTTCAATACTTAGGTAGCAGCATTAGTCCAAAGAACAACACCCTTTGCATTTTTCAGCTACATTTACTCATAACATTAACATGAAGTTCAAGCCAAAGAGAAACACTCGTCTTCTGTATTTGATGAGCGTTGTGACAATTCAGACGGGACACAGCGCAATCAATTTCGGTGAGACATCTTCACCGAAACCATGAATAAGGAAGCTAACGTCGGACAGAATTGCCGAATCGGCAGCGAGAACGCCATCCATTCTTCGCAATTGCCCCACGTTGCCCCCTCATCGCGCACGGCAATTCGTCCCAAACGATCCTCATTTCCCGTCCTGCAAAGCTGCCCTGGAAAATCCAGGGATCACCTCGGAATCACTCTATCGACGTAGCATTTAAACCAGTAAACAAAGCAACATCAAACCAGGGCACTGATGGCACTAATTGGTGCGATTTTTGGCGGAGCAAGCCTTGGCTTCCTTCTTGGGTCCGAACTGGAACCTTATCCCCGCCGGACATCTCACCGATCACAGCTGTTTTCATAGACCAGCGATTGAATTGAATGACGTCCTCCAAGGGTTCTCAGCCAGGATGGTGCTCAGTCACTCCGTGCAGAATTCACGCTCGGCAACGAGTAACGGCGCAACCGTTGCTCCCCTGCCATTATCCGATCCTCTCAACCTCCGCTAAACGCCGGCCTGGTCATCAATTATGGTTCCGAACTGCGGTCATTTGTAATCAGGGAAAAGGCGTTGACCCCGGGGGAAGCTTAAATCTTAAAAAGATCTCAGGGTTGTCCGTCCCCCTCTCCCGTGCCTGGTCTGGAGTCGTCCGTCCGGTCTCATCCCCGTAGTGCAGCTCTCTCAATCAACCAAGCTCCGGATCTGCAAGCAAAACACAACTCAAGATGCTCAGCAAGACGATTGCCACGGCCGTCCTCGGCCTCGCCTCCCTGGCCTCCGCCGCGAAGAACTGCCCCGTTGCCGACGTTTCCGCGATCGCTCACACCGGCACCCCGGTCGGCGAGACGGTTCCCTACAACGGACGTAAGTGGTTTCTCTCTCCGCGACGCGCCCGATAACGGTGCACTGGACTCATTCCATCGCAGTCAACATCTACGTCTCCAAGCCCAAGGGACACAGCGCCCGCGGAAACAAGACCTCCGTCGGCGTTCTCTATCTCACCGACGTCTACGGCGTCCAGTTGGCGCAGAACACGCTGTAAGCACTCAATCGCTGTCTCACGCGCGCTCACCCGCGCGGCATTCGATCCGCGTCGTGAATCCGTGAACACTGACGCAATCAATGCACAGGTTGACTGACAGCTTCGCTCGCGCCGGATACATCTCCGTTGCCCCCGATCTGTTCGACGGCAAGCCCGCGCCCAACGACATCAACGTCCCGGGCTTCAACACCACCCAGTTCCTCGCCGCGCATGGACCCAACGTGACGGACCCCATCATCGCTAACGCCGTCAAGTACCTCAAGGAGGAGCTGGGCGTCAGCAAGGTCGCTGTGACCGGATACTGCTTCGGTGGCCGCTATGCTTTCCGCGAGCTTGCGGCTGGCAAGGGCGCCAATGTCGCCTTCGCTGCGCACCCCAGCTTGTTGACTGACGATGAGATCAAGGCCATCACTGGCCCCGCCAGTGTCGCTGCTGCCCGTACGTCATTTTGTTCCCTGGATGTGATAACGTTTGACATGAGGAAAGCATCACTGACTGACCTTGATTTGTGTTCAGAGAACGACAACCTCATGCCTGCCGCTCGCCGCGCCGAGATCGAGGCCCTCCTCGGCGCGACCGGCCAGCCCTTCTCCCTTGCGCTGTACGGCGGCACCTCGCATGGCTTCGGTGTTCGGGCCAACATCTCGGACCCTCAGCAGAAGTACGGCAAGGGGGAGGCTTTCTTCCAGGCAGTTCGCTTCTTTGACACCTGGGCTTAAATCCGCTTCTGTTTCTGTAAATAGCTTGAAGTATTGGTGCAGAATACAAATTCGTGTATCAACTCGTCCGTCCATCGGCGGGTACGGTTTCCGGTGCGTGGATCATGGCGTGCTGGATTCCTGTTTTGTATATTGCAGCGACTGTAATTGTGCAAATCAGCCGATGACTTAGTTTCCAAGCAATGAGTAGGGTCGGGTGTTCTGAGAATAATCATGCACGTACGCGACCGTTGAGATAACGTTGAGCTTTTGAACTGTGTTCTGGAGCCTGATCTTCGTCCAGTATTCCATCGGCGGAAGCATACCTGAAACAGACAGCGGACAACTTATGGTGATGAGATGCTTCATTGTACTTCGGTTGTTGCTGATCTTGTCGATGTATCATGAAGCCGAGGAAAATGGGTCTTTGGTCCGGTAGGTTTCCTCCGACTGTAAACATTGAGCGAAGTAAAGATCAACTGCTGAATGTGCCGATGTGGAAAGAAGGATGTAATCGCGGCAACAGTCGGCGGAGTTGTTGCGACAGGTTCCACTGAAGTCTTCAAACCCGCCTCGAACCCTTCGTCCGATCTTGCAACTCCCAACCCAAGTAGGAACTTCTTTCAACCCCCTACCGCGGATCACTCCATGACTGCATGCCATGTCCACAAGGATAGGCCAGCACGTTTTAGATTCCGTGTCCCGCGTCGAAGGGATGGTGACATATCCAGTGTCAAATCAGCCTTACCAGTCAAGCATTGGTCGGAGCTCAGGTCACTTAAGCTTTCACCCCACTCTGTTCGGTTTCGCTTTCGGGAGTGCCGAGAGTTACCCCCGGCCGTTTCAGGACCACCAGATGAAGAAGACATGGCCCTGCTTGGATCTTTAACACCATACGAGTGTGCCTTGCCTATCTGCTCTTGCCCTCTATGCCTTCTTAGTCTAGAATCTCGGCCCATTAGCCGCCAGATTGACGCGGGGATGTTGGTTGACGGACTGGCCGTACAGGCAAAAATTGGACATGGCTCGAATCGAGTCAACTCAAAGACAGGCGACTTCGGGGTTTTTTTCGGAAGGTAAAGTGTAATGATTAAGATGCTGATTTGCTAGAATTACGTGCAAACTCTATCCTATCCTACGGTTACTTGTCGTACTCGCATAGACTGAAGCATAGTATTTCAATTCTATGGCGTGTACGAGGAATAGTCTATCGTGGGGTGTGAAGTTGAATTTGGGAATTGTATTCATGAGATTTTGATATCATAACTAAAGCTGTATCGTCCGGCCACTAATGAAGGCTAGTGGCCACTGTATCATGTCTTTCCAGCTCGCATCTAGATCGCACACTATTGCCCGAGCCGCGTTGACGCCCCATCCCTGCATAAACCACGTGCTGTTCTCCGTTGAGTGGACAGCGACGGAGTAGTAGGCCAGCAACGTCAAGGCGGCTGGGTCTCGATTCCGCATGAGCTGCATGTACTCCTCCGAAAGACTGGTGGGCCATGTTAGACCAACCCGCAACTCAGGGAACGCTGTCGTGTTGGTGGCGTGCCCGATCCATTCCAGCAAATTTGATGTTTCCTTAGCGACAATGTCTTTGCTGTATTGGTCGGCGTCGGTGTTCGGTAGTTTGGCGGCGAAGGTATTTAGGTGTTGCGTGACGGCATCCAGCAATGGAGTAGATGCCGGCGTGACTAATACTTCATGGAAGAAGTTTTTGAAGGGCCCCGCTTGAATGATGGGTTGTGATGAGGACAGAATGTTACTCATGCCTCTCACAAGTAAGAAGACGTCGATAACGTCGTCGACTGTTGGCGCCTGGTGTCCTTCAGGTCCGCTTCTCTGGTAAGGGAACGTAGCAAAGGCACTGATGAGTAGCAATGAAGAGCCTGCGAAGAGAGGGTGGCAGTTATCGGGCGTGATTTGGGCGAGTGTCTCACGCATGCCGGCAATCGCATCGTTCTGGTGTTGTGAGGCGTGTAGTGCATAGGATTCGCGTTGCTCTGGATGTAAGTGGCCGAGGTGTAGGGCGCTGATGGCCAGCACTTCGTGCATCAGGAACATGTAGGTGAGGCCCAGCTTCGGGACCTCAAACTGCCAGATGTTGCTCGCATCCGATGACCTCGGCATCGTGAGGGACGTTTTCGTCGAGTAGTGGTGCATGAGCTCCAGATCTGTGATCCACTTGCTCAGATGAATCGATTCCACCGGACCGGTAGAGAACTTGACAAAGTAAGGGAACGGATCGGGGCTCGAAGCCGCTAATGATGATTGCCTCCTGCCCCGTCCGGATGAAGAGGCCTGGTCACTGATGAAGTCGATGGGCAAATTCAGCGTGGAGTCCAGCAAGCTCGGTGGTGTGAGTGAGTGATCCGTCGGACTGATCGATGAGGCCGTTGTCTTACGGCTGCCACTGGATCCTTTGCGCGTTGACGTCCTTCGCTGCAGACTTGAAGCTCTAGTCACTGGGCCAGCTTGAGGCCCTGATGCCTCCCAACTCATGCTGTTGGAGTCACTTGAGGCCGGCTGGCCTGATGTCGCACCCTCGACAAGACTGCATTGGGTGTTGTGTCTGATGCAGGCGCCACATGGCTTGTTCTCATCGCACTGAGTGAAAAGACGTCAGCCAACCGCGATGACATATGAGTGTGGTAATACGAGTATGCAGGTCTGGTTGGTGAGGGAGGTAGTATGTACTTTGACACGCCGCTGTTTACATCTGGCACAGCCACCGCGAGACTTCTTGTATCCAAGACGCGGCATCTTCTCCAGCGACACAAGACTTTCAAGTGGCGGTCTAAACAGCCTTTTGTCACCCTGACCCCGACACACACTCTCTCTCTTCCTAGACGGGCGAGGCGCGGAGTTCTACACAGGTCGTACGTAGTTGAGCGGGTAGTCCGTAACTGGCTGGAACGCCCGGGAATCCGAATGAGAGCCAGAAGGCCGCTTCCCCCTTTCGTGGCACTTCGGCCCCCTGCTTGGGGAAAGCCAACGGAGCCGTGGCAGGGGATGGTAAACCGACGAATCGGTTGGCGTCCAGAAACACAAGAGATGTCAGCAGGATGCAGCTGCTTATGGGTTTCTTTAGCGGCGCGGCCCGTTAGAAGGTAGGCACCAGGTGCGCGGCGAGCGTCGTGTGTGGTTGGAAGCTCGATGAGTTGAGAAGACCGAAAGCGAATTTGTGGGGATGTGAGGTGAAGGTAATGGATGGCGATTTGATCGGGAGTTGGGCGCCGGGGCCGGTTACGGTCGGGTGCTCCTTTCTGGCTTCGGTAGTTGGAGTAAACGGGTCGGTAGCTTTCGTACAGGATTGCTGAAGTCTGGACGATCCGGTTGACACCTCAACGTGCAGAGCAAGGCCACTTGGTTATATCATGAGGATGGAAACAGGTAGAACGGGGAAGCTGGGTATTGGGATTCTCGGGAGAGACTGAGCGAGTACGCCCCGTTGGGCTGGGCTGGCCGGGGCGGGTATTGAGGAAAAACTCGAGCAGTTTAAACTGCGCCTTGCTGACGAGTCAACACGAAGCACGGGCGCGTGCGTCAGAAACACCTACTGAAGAGCCAGTCCGTACGGATAAGGAATGGTGTGGGCGTGGAGAAAGTGAAACGGGTACAGAGAGTAACTGGGCTGTTCCTATTGGAGGCTAGGGGAAGGGGAGACAAGGAATAGGGGTACGGATGGTCAGGAGAGTGGGTGAAATAGAGCGGCAAAAGTGTATGTGCGTGTCGTACGGCTTCGTTTCGTCTAAGCATTCGAGGGCCGCAGCACCGCTTCTCGATGGCTTGAGCTTCCAGGGTGCCACGAGGAGCTACAGGTACATGGTAAAGACTCACCGTTGAGCTCATCTCTATGTCCATGCTGAACCGTCCCGTCATATCGCATGGCATGGCACGTCTCTGTGGCTCGGGAATTGCAAACATGCCCAGCCACAGGAGTCTACGGTAGAGGGGTCAGGCTGTTCACAAAGCCTCCATTAACACGGCATGGATTGCGTGGGTTCTGATGCTATACAATGCAAGATGATCAACATTCCCGGTCCTATCCCGGAGGTGTGTGTGATGGCATCTGTCATGAAGGTTCCTGCCAGAGCTCCCGCTTGGTCTGTGCATACGTCGTATTTCCAGGGTTGACTTGTAATGAATTATTCAAATCGCCCTTTGGCTTTCGGGGTTAACGGGGTGTGGGTGTGACCTTTACTCCAGCATCCCCCAACCTGTTCCTGGTCCCCCCCTGTGCCTATCAATTCAAATCCATCTTGACGCCTGTCAGCCCGGCAGCAAGGCACACTTTCTGCCCTGTAACTCTGGCCTTTAGGGGGCCGATTCTACTATGTGTAAGGCTGGTTAGTGTCGCCGAGTGATTCCGTTTACAACGTAAGTTTAAACAGTATCCATCCGGGCCGTAGCCAAGACCATGTTCAATCGATGCCTTCATGCGCTAATTTCCCGCGTGCTTACTGCCGGCCCGAAGAAATCATGTCAGAGGAAATCACCACCGCGCTAATTCGTCGACGGCGCCAAATCACCACCGCGCTAATTCGTCGACGGCGCCAAATCACCAGCCACATTGTCGGAGAGCTGTGAAGAAACCGAGACCGAAGGACCCTGAGAGATGTTCTAGAAGCTTTGCCGGACATCTCGTCCGCCCCGAACATCACAGCCCTGCGGAGCCGAAGGGATCACAGCCAACACACCGAGATGACAACAAAGTCAGAATCATTGGATGATGGGTTCGTCGTATTCCTTTCCCCCGACATACTTTGATGGCATCTCAACTACAACAACACACAGCGTGGCTGAGCCGCTCAGTTTTGCAACTCATCGCATGTTCTTTTCCGCGTATTTGCGCTGGCGCACCGTCAGTGATGTCAACATGCGCGTGGCGTCGCGTCTAATCCAGACGCGGTCTTGTACCTCAGCACACATTCCTTCTTCCTCACCTTTAATGTTCACGATGCTGTTCTCGTTTTCGTCGAGCAGTCGGACGATAGGAGAAAGATCAAGCACGTTGATGCTACGGGCCGGGCCTCCTGAAACACCCTGATCGACAGGTCCCGAACAGGCTAAACAGAAGCCACGATGACAACCTCAAAAGCAGAGGCCATCATAGATCGGCACGATATGAGATTATCCCAATTCTAGTTCGGCAACCCACGCCTACAAGTCCGCTATCCTCCGCCAAGACAACAAGGAATGGCTGTCAAGCAAAGAAAGCTTCTTTACGCGTAATGCTTAGCGCCCGTCTATCTGTGGCAACCCAGCCACTGCATGGTATCCTTGAGATGCATGCATACATCGTGCGTTTGTTGGCCCGTCTAAATCGGCTAAATACACAGCAAACTGCGGCGTTACGAAGGATCTACCGAGCACCTGACGTCCAGTCTTTAAACGTTGTTGAGCCGCCGACCGGGACGCCCTGATCAGAGCTATCCTCGCTCGTCTGACTCAAAGTTCAATGTCACCGCAAGTTATCTACACCGTTCCTCCAATCTGATGCGGGTTATCGGGCAGTTGCGACTTACCGCGTGAAGTCGGATGACATTTCCGAACCGGATCCAGGATAGAACTACAATTTAAGGTTCTTCCTACCTGCTCCGATAGAACACCCTACAGATCACGAGGCTGAACAATTGTGGCTGCGTGTTTTAGATCTGCGGGCGCCTCGAAGACGCATCACACGCTTTGTCAACATATAGCTTGGCATCTGCCAAGCCGGATCTGCCTTGGACTAAGCTTGATGTTGGCACAGACTGCGTGTTTCTTCTATTGCGTCCTCCAATCTATCTACTTCGTTGTTTTCTTGCTCGGGTCTTTGTGTGACTCAACGACGCTGGGCAGCAGCATCACTTCTTGCGCTTTGTGGGGTCTCGCCACTCTAGGAAGCTCAGGGGGGAAATGCCCATACAAGATGTGAGGAGCATTTGGACAATGAACCTGAGATGATCAGATCGTGTATCGAAACCAAGGCACGTTGTCGGCCAGCTCTGCTTCCATCGCTTTCTGCTCTTCTGTCAGGTCCTGTACGCCGGTTTCCCTGGCAAGAAGGTCGCGGCGAGCGTTCTCGCGACGGCACCAAGTCGTCATGAACAAAGTCAAGAAGAATGCCATGCTGAGTCCAGGCGTTAGTAGCTGTAAGTTATCTTTTTGTTGGATGCCCTCACCTGACAAAGCCAATGAGAATACTGTGTCCGGTAGTGTATCGCGGCCCGTCTCTCGAGAGGTAGACGTAGGAAGCGATGATGCCGCCACAGTTACCACCCATCACCTGCATTGCAATACCCGTTCCTCTCTTGAGACTGCCGCCAATGTTGCTGCTGTTCCACGCCATACCAAGGGGAATTTGCGGGTAAATTCCTACGGGAACGGTTAGCTACCTGTATTCGAAGAGGCGAAAGAGCTTTTGTCATCTTACCAATGGCTGCGAAAACGGTCCCGGCGTATTGTGCAGAGGAGTTTCTGGTAGCCACCAAAAGAGAGAATCCCAGGATTCCAACCAGCTGAAAGCCCATGAGAAACACCCCACGCTGTCTGATTCTATCCGCGTACCAACTTGCAATGATGGTAAAGAAGCAGGCGCAAACGTATGGAGGAACGCTCATCAACTGCGCGTTGTTTGATGTGTAACCCATGTTCTTGATAATGGTCGGCAGGAAGAGCGCAATGGAGTAGATGGGACAGAACCCAGCCATGCAAATAAGCATGTGGATGTAGATCTTCCAATCCTTGATGGCCTGCCACACATACTTGACGTTGAACTCGTTCGATAAATGCCCCGAGTCTTCTTGGAGCCGTCTTTGGACCTCGGTGCGTTCTTTTTCACTGAGGAATCGGGCGCTATAAAACGGTCAGCTCATAATTCAGAAGGGAGTCTGCAGCCGAACTCACGTAGCCGGGTAGTCGTAAATCGCCCAATAGGCAGTAAACGAGACCAAAATGCTCAGAATTCCTTCCAAGATAAAAATCCATGCCCATGCGGAAAGGCCCCCTACGCCATGCATCTCTGCAATGCCTCGCGCAAGGATGCCACCAAAGGCACCAGCCAATGTTGCGGCCGAGAAGAACAGTGCCATTCGGAAGCCGCACTCGTGTCGGCAGTACCACTGCGTAATGTAGTAGTTGACTCCGGGGAACAGGCCTCCCTCGAATACCCCCAGAACCACTCGAGTGGCCATGAGCCCTGAGTAGTCCTTGACGAAACCTTGTCCAATCATTGCCGCCGACCAGCAAACCATGATGAAGGTGAGCCAGATGGACGGCCTGAGGCGTTTCATCATCATGTTGCTCGGGATCTCGGCCGCGATATAGAACGGGAACAGAACCGCCAGGCAATCATTGTATTGAATTCCATGCAAGTTCAGGTCCTGCTCGAGGTGGTCGAGTCGGGCGTTCCCGATGTTCGTCCGATCTAAGAAGCATAATCTGTGCTAGAAATTAACATTGCATATTCCCGAGACTGTGGGAAATTGTGGGAACATCGATCGATGTAACAAACTTACAGGTAGATCAGCGACATGAACGGGATGATGTGCCAATCAAGCTTCCTCAAAAGCTTCTTGGTGGAGTGCATGTCCCATGTTTGCGACTCTGCGAGCTCGACCGACTCTGCTCGAGTTGCCGTCTTTTCCGACTTCAAAGCGCTGTCGGTGTCCATGGTGAAATGTCACTGGATATCGTAGCACACCAAAGCCAGAACAACGACAAGTGATGGGCAGATGGCCTGGATACAAGTATTCAACATTTCCGCGGAGGAAAACGACTGCCGAGGCCAAGCTTTAAACCCCCATACTCTACCCGATGCCAATGTTCCCAATGTTGAGTGGCCCCCTCCCTGTCAGCATCAAAAAAGAGGCGTCTTATCAAAGCCCTAGCATATTGCCACCCGCGCGCCCAATAGATCTTACTGAGACATGAGAGACTAGACCTGAAGGATCACTGATGGAACATGCAGGTCAGACAGGAGGTCGTACAGGTGTCGCTTTCTGGCCAATTGATCTAGAACACAGCATGCATCTCACAAACTTTACCGGTGATCAAGGGAAAGAGGAGAAAGCGCTGCGGGCCGATGTACGGGGCTCAATAGACTCGAGAGATCGTTGCAACCTTCCCGAAGCGGGGATGGGACTGGGGTAACATCGCGGGAAAGGCGCCCTCGCCGTTACTAGTTGCGGTCGGTACAAGGTCCTTCTGTTGCAGGAGAAGCGCCTCCTCAGAAGCACGTCTTACGGCGCAGAGCGATAGGCATGTCAGTCTTTCGGAACAGTGTCCAATTGAGGGATGGGCGTAGGCACGCCTGGAATGCATGGTCATGAATAAGAAACGTGTCGGGCTGATAGGCAACTGTAATGGGTAAGGCTCTCGGCCGTTGATATGCAATTTGAGGTTTTTGATTCGGCTGACAAGTACGAAAAGCAAAAAGCGGTAAGTTTCTCGCAAGGGATAGCGTGGCCTTCAGTAGCCACGTGTTGCAAGTGGCCTGGGACACTACCTGTGGCAAACGAGGGCTCGACTGATTTGAAAGCATTTCTTATTGAGACGTTATTTATAGCAGGGCTGAGCCTTTCGGGTACAGACATTGGGTTTATCCAGAACTTTGGGCTCGCTGGCCCGTTCGAGCAGCGTTTGCATTGTGGTTGAGTCACTGGACGCGCAATTGATCTAACTTGCCATGGGGTAGCTAGGTGCATTGGGTACAGCATGTCATATGCAGCCTTCTTCTTCTCTGCTAATACTCAAAACTTGGTGTTGCTCTCTGCTCTCAGCTTCCCTCCGTACATGTAAAATAACTAAGGCAAAGGCGTCAACCCAACGCAAATGAAACCCAACAAAGAATTTCCCCAGCCGTATCCAAGCGCCCGGTACATGCTGGGTCCCGCAAGGGGTAGCAGCATGCCCCCTATGCTCCTCAAGACTGTCATAGCCGCCATGGCATTTGCTGCCTCGACGGGGTAGGAATCTATCAAGTAGGTCGTCATGGGAATCACGGCACCAACAATGCCTGTCTGGAAGGGGATGAGACTGAGTATCGTTGACATGAAATACGCCTTGTAATATGCCGACCAGCCGTACCAGAAGAACGTGAGAGGCACAAGGAAAGCAAATCCGAGCGTTATATGCAGCCTCATTTCTGGCACGTATGTCCCCTTGTTAGCTCTTACCAGACGGGCAACGTCGCGATCAGACCAAATTGTAGTAATGAGCCACCCGATAGCAGTTCCTGCGCCCAAGGACAAGAATACCAGTCCAGTCTGTCTTTCGTTGAACCCGTAGGTTTGGCTGAAGACAAGGGTGACTGTGGTGAAGAGGAGGTACATGGTTCCGTAAACGAAAGCGATGTAAATCGAGAGCGAAAGAACAAGAGGGGATAGAAATAAGAGTTTCGCAGGCTGCACAAGTCCATTGCAGACACGTTGTATCTGGCGCTTCTCTCGCGAGTTTGGAATTGAGTCGTAGCAACTCCTCAAGTCGTCCCTTCTGAGTTCCCTTCGTAATGAGATTGTTTTCCGTTGGATGAGGATCCGGGGGTTGGTTTCTGTAGCGCCAAACTGGAATAGTATCGTGAAAACAGAGCCAATGATCACTACTACCCAGAAAACCCATCGTCAGTTCATGTCAGAAACAATGAAGCCTCCCACTAATGGACCCAACGTCGGGCCTGGTTAAGTTGTCAGCGTGATGACAAAACATGACATCCAAAATTCTTGAGTGGAGCAGATCGTTAGACTCACCCAAAAGAGGGCCACAGGTGAGAATTCCCATAGCTCGTCCTCGTGCGTTAGCAGGAAACATATCGCTGACAACTGCTGCACCTAGTGTCCTATTACGACAAGTCAATACGTGGGCTTCTTCTCGCTCGTCGCGTGTCGTAATACTCCTGGAAACCGTTTCTTACCAGACAACCTGAGCCTCCCATACCCGCAAGCAACCGCAATACGGTAAGTCCAGCCATGTTGGGCGCTAATGCGCATCCAATGCCGAAAAGACAAAAGCATACGTTTGCAGTGCTGATGACGCTTTTCCTGCCGTGCAGCTCGCACAACGGTGCAAGAATGAGTGGCCCGATGGCATAACCCAATAAGTAGATAGTCACGCTCAAGGTGGCGAGAAGGGAATTGGTGTTCCCAAAGTCTCTGTTGATTGATGATATTGCAGGCGAGTTAATAGCGGATGCGAATGGAGTGACCATGCTGATGGAGGATAGTATGGCCACAATGAACCATTTCCTGGCCGAGGAAAAGTTGCGTGGCATAGCCGGATCGTCCTGGGACTCCCAACCAACGATCCCAGCGCGTAAATCGGATATCGGGATAGTCTCTACATCGAGATTTGAGATTCGTTCTTCAGAGCTTTCTTCATGCATTGTACTCGCCATGATGTGCTGCGGTACTGGCGGGTCTGTGGCTAACAAATGCCGACAAGGACGGCCATAGGATGTAGCGAGCCGGCGCTATTCTCTTTTATGAAGCTCTTGGTTGAAGGACGCAATTTGATCCGGCATTCGCGGTTGATCATACCCGCAATGCTCCACTCATGAAGAAATTAAGTATTTCTTTGGAGGAAAGCAATGCCTTCTGGTTAATACCGTGGAGACCAAGCACTGGCTGGAGTTTCCCATACGACCGACATATCGCAGCTGGTCTGCTTAATTAACGCGCACAAATAACTGCCAGAGTGGTTTTGATTTTGGCCAATGCTACCATAGTTGTCAATAGTTTTGACCAAGATCTAATACGTATGCAGTAGCTCGGGAGAAGGATCAAAGCGTTGCCTGCAACCTGCTGGGCACGTAGTACTTACCACTCCATACCGGGGGTGTAAGTATTCTACTTACAGTTAATTAACCACCCCCCCTTCCCTACAGTTACCTAATAGTTAAGCAACTATTATAGGATTCCTAACGTTAGCTAATATACTATTATTAAACGCTAAGATCTAAAAGCTCTAATTAGCTAAATAGATAGGCTTACTAGCTTCTAGCTAATTAATATTAAAGTTTAATAGCACTCCTTCTATTAATTAAAAAGTATCTAGTATAGTTAGTAAAAACCTCTAATCTAAACTCTAGGTTATAAATAATTAGGGTTTAATTACTTATATAAATTATTATAATATTTTGTTTAGAATTTTTAGCTTTTACTAGCTTTAATTATATAAGCTTAATTAGCTTTTATACCTTATTACTACCCTTATATAGCTAACTAGAGGCCTCCTTTTTACCCTCTAATAATAGTTATATAAGCTAACTGTTATAGTTAGCTATCTGATAATAGGGTCTGCTAATAGAAGTTAGAGATTAACGCTAGTAAATAGTATTATTATATTATAAGTTTAGTTTATAGGTTATAAGCTATATTATAGATTAGTAGTTAGAAGCTAAAGTAATTAATCTTAAGCTTAATAAGTATTTATAGTAAAGGTAAGCTAAAAGTATCTTAAAAATAAATATAAAGTTAATTACTAAGGAGCTATAGAAGTCTAACTATAAGCTAAGCTTAAGGTTATACTATATATAAGTCTAAATAGTTCCTTTTATTTTATTATTAATTTCTAGCTAAGTATTAGTAAGCACTTAGTGATTATTAATAAACGCTTAGTATTTCCTACTAAACGCTTAGTAATTTATACTATCTATTTAGTTTTATTTTATTATTATATAACTTATACTATAGTTCTTCTATTTCTAAATAAATCCCTATTATTTCCTATAATTCTATAATATAAATATTTTATTATAGCTACCTAATACTTAAGTAGGTTATTTAGCTATTATTCTTATTTATAGGTTATAATATTAGGTCCCCTCTCTAAAGGTTTTATTTTTAAGACCTAATATAAATAGGTTATTAGTCTTAGGTTAGAAATCTATTAATTATAGTCTTTAATTTACCTATAATACTAATACTATATTAAGTTATATTTCTAAAAATCCTATAATTTCTACTCTTTATTATTATTATTATTCTTTAAATATTATAGAGAATAGTTTTAAAGTTATACCTTATTATTACTATTAGTCTAAGAGGTTATATTATAAAATACTACTTAGCTCCTTAATTTATAGAAAGTATATTACTATAAGTAGCATTTATTACTTATATAATACTTCTAATAATATAATCTACTAATATTTATATAGTTTTATATTTATTATATTTTATACTAACTTTATATATAATAAAACGTTTAATAGTTAAATCTTAGCGTTTAGATAATAAAGAGGAAGAAATAGAAGAAGAATTTTAAAGGAAAATAGAGGTATTATAGAAAGTATAAACTAAAGTGAATAAAATATTTATAAAGTTAGATTATATTTATAAAACTAAATAAATAGTATTTAAAAAAAGTTATAAAGAGACTTTAGTAATATTTAAAGAGGAGGAAGTAGTAAAGCCTTCTCCTATTAAGTCTTCTTTAGTTCTAGAGGTATAGTTAATAAGTACTTTTAGTATAATAAACTTAGATACTATCTTTAGGAATTAAAATCTAAATACTCTAAACTTTTTATTAGAGAAATTTTAATTAGTTTCTAATATCTCTAGGTAAATAAATAGTTTTCCTTATTATAGTCTATCTACCTCTATTAATAGTCTAATATATTTATATAGTTACTTAATATATTAATAACTTATAGTATTTATTAAAGTTAGTATTATTAAAAGTAGTAATAAGTAGTAAGTTTTTTCTATTTATTTTTAGTATTATTACTAATATTTATTAAGTTTTTTCTTTATATAGGTAAGGTTTTTAGCTAGTTCCTATATATTATCTTTATATTTATACTCTTTCTACTTAATAAAGTATTAATATCCTTTTAGTTCTTTAAAGTAGTTAATAATATATTTAACTTTATACTCTAGTTTATTATCTTCTATAATAATAAAGTTGTTTATCTATAACCCTTATAATACTAATTTAAATAATAAGATATAAAATATTAAAAAATATTTTATTATATTAAGTAAGTTAAGTTTATAATTAACTAGTAAAACTTTTTAAAAGATTTTAAAAGGTTTAAGTTTTTTAAAGTTTAATTTATTATTTAGTTGCTTTATTTTAATATTTCGCTGTATAAAATAGACGCTATCTCCCTCTTTTAAAGTTAATCCTTTAATCCTTTATTTATTACTAAATTTAATTATTTATTATTATATAAATTTAAGTTCTTTTTATATATTATCTTAGATTTCTTTAATTTAATTAGCTATAATAATAGCTTTAATTACTATAGATATACCTAATTATAATTTTCTATATATAGTTAGTTTAAATCTATAATTAAAATAGAAGGGGGATTTCTTAATACTTTCTCTAATTACACTATTATAGGTAAATTAAGCTATTAATAAAAATACTATTTAATTATCTTAGTTATAGTTAATATAAATATAAAAGTAGGTTTTAAGAATCTAATTAATTCGTTCTATTTATCTATTAGTTTATAAGTAAAAAGTAGTAAATATTTTCTAATTAATACTAAGTTATATAATAAGTAACTTTTAAAACTTAAAAATAAAAATTTTATTTCTATTTAATATAATTTCCTTAAGTATACTATAGTTAGTAATAATATATTTAAAGATTATATAAATAAATTCTTTAGTATTACTTATTTCTTTATATAGAATAAAGTAAGTATACTTTATAAATCTATTAATAATAATAAGAATACTATTAAAATAGACTTCTATAAAGAGTTCTTAAAACTTTAGTAGCTTAATAATAAAGTTAAGTAATATAGAGTACTAAGTAGTTTATAGTATAAGTAAAGGTTATAATAATCTATGAAATTAATATTAAACTAGTTTATTTTTAAAGTAAACTTAATAATCTTTAATTATTATTATAATATATTCTTTAGTAAGTTTTTCTCTATATTATTATTATAGTTATTTCTAAGTGTTTATAATTCCTTAGTAACTATATATTAGTAAGCTATAAAACTTTATAATAGCTTTATTATCTAATTTATTAAGTAAACTAACTATAAATTTTTAGTTATTATAAAAGCTTTTATAGCTAGTATTAAGTCTTTATTATTATTATACTTAAAAATTATTTAAGTTTCTTTTAGTACTAAGATATTATAGTTTAGTTATTAGTTAAAAACGTTAGCTTTACTATTTTCTAATTCTTTCTAATAGATAATTTAGAAATTAAATTCTAAGAGGAATTCTAACTATCTAATTTATTATTTATTAAGTTCTTTTAAAGTAGTAAAATAAGCTAAGTTTTTATAATCTATATATATAAATACTTAGTAAATAGTTTCTAAAAGTTAGAGTTACTATTCTTTAAATACTTTAATAATTACTATAAGTTTTTTATTATAAATCTAATAATTAAGTTTTAATCTATAGAGCTTATATAAAAAGAAGCTATAGAGGTATAAATATCTTTTTAAGTCTTATTAAGAGAGTTATACTCTAAGAGTAAAGTCTAAAGTATCTATTTTAACTTTAAATTATTCTAATAGATTAAGAATTATTAAAACTAATTTACTAATAATATAGTTTTTAATTATCTAAAAAGCAGTTTTTTAGTTTATTTTCTACTTAAATAGTTAATTTTTCTTACTAAGGTTTATAAGAAATATATTAATTTTTCTATAAAGTCTAATAAATTTTTAGTAGAAATTAATAAATTTAAGGAATCTTTAAACTTCTTTAAGGTTTATTAGTATTAGCTATTCTCTAATAGCTTAAACTTTCTTTTTTAATATATTAATATATTTAAATATAATAATAAATCTAAAGTATTTAACTTCCTATATATAGAATATATTTTTCTTAGGTTTAACTAAAAGTTTAATATCTTAAAAAGCTTAAAGTATAAAGTATATATACTCTTTATATTATTTTATTATTAATAAGAAAATAAAGATATTATTAAAGTAAATAACTATAAAGATATTTATATATTTCTTAAGAACTTAGTTAATTATATTTTAGAAAATAGCTAAAGTATTAATAAGCTAAAAAGTATAATAAGATATTTAAAATATCTTCTATATATTCTAAAAATAATCTTTTATTTTTCTCCTTACTTTATTCTAATAAAGTTATAAATATTTTTAAGGTTTAATACTATAAAGTAGTTAGCTTTATAGAAGAGTTATTATAGTTTTTTAATTAATAGTAGTAAATATCAGTTTTTAATTATTATTTTATTAAATATTTAGTAGTTAATATATAATTATAACTTTATATTTTTTTTAGTATAAATAGAATTAAACTTCTTATTAGTAATATTAATTCTCTAATATAGTTTTCTTAAAGTTTTTATTAAAATATTTATTAAAAACTTCTATCTCTATTAGGTTAAGTCTATAGATTTTATTAAACTTAAGTTCTTTCCCCTTTTTAATAGGGATTTTATAATTAAAATTTATATATTTAAATAGTTTAGTTTTTAGTTTAGCTATAAAAAGCTTTTTATAAACTTTATATTTTTCTAAAATAAATAGAAGGAGATTATCTTTTTATTTAAAATCTATTTATTTTAATAGTTATAATATAGTTTCTTTTACTTTAAAGTAGTAGATATATTGTTTTATTATTTCTTAGTAAGTAGATCTACTTAAAGCTTAAGTTTTATAAAAGCTATTTAAAAGCTAAATTATTATTATCTTAATAGAGTTAGCTTATTCTCTAATTTATCTATAAGTTATTCTTTTTAAGCTATAATATTCTTAATATAATATTATATATATTAAGTTTAATAATATTAAATTAGAGTTATTTATTTTAATTTAAATAACTTATTTTAAAAAGTATAGTTTTATTATTAATAGTTCCTCTTTCATACTAAACTTATTATCTTTCTATATTATTAAGCTAATATATATATTTCTTTTTCTACTCTAATAGTTATAATTAGTTTACTACTTAAAGTAATATAAAATTTATTTTAGTTCTACTATTAATAAGTATAATAGTTATAATATTATTAATAGTAATTATAAGCTATAAATATACTTTTTAGTTTAAAGAAGCTAAATAAATAAACCTTATTATTATTTATTTTAGTTTTTTATTAGTAAATAAGTTCAGTTTTTTAACTACTTTAGTTACTTTAAGTAGGTAATATATTTTCCCTCCTATTATACTTTTATAAAGTAATTTTCCTAAAATTAAAGCTTTAAAAAGCTTAGTTCTTCTTATAAGAGTTTATAAGCTTTAGCTTTTTAAATTATATATATAAGATATTTATCTTTTTAGTATTCTTCCTATTTTATAAAATTATTATATTAATATCTTATAAAGTATTAAAAGCTTAATCTAAAAATAGTAAGGTTATTTTTAAATAAAGCTATTATCTATTTAATTATTATTAAGATAGAGTAGATTTCTTAGATAGAGTAGTTATTATATCTTCTAGGGTAAAACTAATATTTATATTTCTCTCTTATATACTTTTTATATTTATTAAAGATATATTATAGCTAAAAGAATATTTAGTAATATTAGTATTAAATATAAAGAGCTAAGTAATCTTTTATATATAACTAGGAGGTATAAACTTTATTTTATTAATTTATTAAGATACTATAGAGGTATTATTACTATTTATTTTAGAGTATTTTAATTTCTTAGTATTTTAGAAGTTATTTAGTTTCCTCTTAATAGTTATTTTTTTCTTTAGAGCTAGAGTTATTTACTCTTAGGATTAGTTTATTATAATAGTATATATTCTAATTAGTAATATTAATAGGAAAGTTAGAATTATAAAAGATCTTATTTAAGTTAAAGCTAAATTTAAGTTTATTAAAACACTAATTATTAGTTAAGCTAAATAGTTATTATTCTTCTAAAAGATTATATTAATATTTAGGTTTTTTATTAGATTTTTTCTTAATCTATTCTTTAAATTTCCTAATCTAATTTATTTTATATTAAACTTATATTTTAAAATCTCTAATCTTTTATTAAGTCTTTCTATTATAAGTTATAGGATTATTATAAGTGTTTTATTTTAATATAATATATAGAGTAGGTAAGCCTATTAGTTTAAGTTATTATATTTATAGTATTTTATTAGGTTATTTAGTAGTTTTTCTAATTATTTTATTATTAATTTATAAAGCTATAATAAAAATCTTAGCTTAAGGGTAATATCTTAAAGCTTTCTTATTACTACTATATATAGAGTATTTATTATTATAATATATTAGTTATAATAGAGATATATAGGGTATTTTAATTACTATACTAGCTTATTTAGTTTATTCTGATATAGGTTTCTAGTTAAGTTTCTTAAGTTATCTATAGTCTTTAGTAATATATCTTATCTTTTTATAGTTATAATATTTAGAGTTCTAAAGTTTTTTATTATTACTTTTAGTAATAATACTAAGGTTTATAAATCTACTATATTATCTATAGGAAGTGCTTTATTAAATACTGTTTTAGTTATTATAAGATCTATTATTATTTTACTAATTATTAAACTTATACTAAAGCTACTATTAATACTTTTATCTTAAGTTTAAGTTTTATTATTTTTCTCTTTATTTTTTTTATTACTTATAGAAATAGTTATTAATCTTAATAGTATATTTAATATAAATAAAAAAACTAAGAGATATTTTTAGTTTAGCTATTTTATTTTTAACTTTATTTTTAAGTTTTTAATAAAAAGTAAAAACTTTACTTTTATTAGTTATATAGAGTTTAATAGCTAGTCTTTTAAATTCTATAGTATAAAGTATAATAAATTTAGTTTATCATAAATAGAATAGATCTTATTTATTTTATTTTTATTTATTAAAGTTAAAAAAGAGGGATTTTAGAGCTTTAATATACCTTATAAAGCTAAAGAAAATACTTTTTACCTCTTTATTATACTTTTTAATTAAGTTATTAAGCTATTTCTATTGTAGAAGTTTAAACTAAATAAAAGCTTATTTTTAAAAAGAAAGTAGCTATATATATAATATGTTTAGTATTATTCTAAAAAGTATTAATATAGAAAGCTTAATAAGTTTATATATAAACTAAATATTTTTTAAATTATTTTAAAGTTTTATTAAAAATAGAAAAAGTATTAAGTTTAAAACGTTTATATCTTTTAATTAGAATAGAAATAATATTAATAGTAGTTTAAAAAGTATTAACTTTTTTCTTAAGTTTCTAAGTTTTATATATTTACTCTTAAAGTTTTTTAAAAGTAGTAGTATTTTAGTTAAATATATTATATATTTCTTTAAAGTTTTTAGTAGTTTTATTAAGCTATTATTTAAGTTTTTTTAGTATTATGTTTACTTTTTAAATTATTTTTTATTTTTTAGTTTTTAATTTCTTAAACTAAACTCTAAAAAGCTTTTCTTTTAAAAATAAATAAAAATCTAAAAATAAAAGACTTAATAGAAGTATAAGAAGATATTCTATACTATTTAATAAGTATTAATAGTTAACTTACTAAATAAAAGTAATTAAAATATTATAGTTAGCTATCTAATAATAAAGTTTACTAATAGAAGTTAGGAATTAATACTAATAAATAGTATTATTATATTATAAATTCAGTTTATAAATTATAAGCTATATTATAGATTAATAATTAGAAAGTAAAGTAATTAATCTTAAATTTAATAAGTATTTATAGTAAAAATAAGCTAAAAATATCTTAAAGATAAATATAAAGTTAATTACTAAAGAGCTATAGAAATCTAACTATAAGCTAAGTTTAAAGTTATACTATATATAAATTTAAATAGTTTTTTTCTTTTATTACTAATTCTTAGCTAAGTATTAATAAATACTTAGTAATTATTAGTAAGTACTTATTATTCCTTATTAAACGCTTAGTAATTTATACTATTTACTTAGTTTTATCTTATTATTATATAACTTATACTATAGTTCTTCTATTTCTAAGTAAGTCCCTATTATTTCCTATAATCTTATAATATAAATATCCTATTATAGCTACCTAATACCTAAGTGGGTTGTTTAGCTATTATCCTTGCTTACAGGTCGTAACACTAACGTTAGGAATCCCACAATAGTTATTCAACCGTTAGGTACTACCTAACCGACAGGTGACAGTATGTTCAGGGGCTACAGGTGGGCAACCGTAAGCACCCCCCATAGGCCCCCGGGATAGCTCCTCAGAAGCTGCAACTAATGTTCTTTTCCTATCTCCATTTCTTCTTTTTCCTTCGTCGATCTCACTTTAACTTGACTTGCCCATCAACGCAATGCTGGTCCTCTCACCGAACCGGTCCCCGACCAATGCCGAAGTCGCGGTTAACCTCCCGCCGGAATGTCCGAGCACAGTGAGTGCCGGCTCGGCCTCGCGACAAGACACTCTGTCCGGGTTCGGATGACGTAACATGTAATAACAACCAGACGCCTGACACAACGTCTTTCTAGCACTTTGCCGTCGTATCCGCAATGTGTCAGTGACTGGTCGAGTGCGTGGAGGAACCATTCGAAGCCCATAATGGCGACTCCGGGGACCTGCTTTGACTTCCACCTCACTCCCTCCGCAGCTTGTCATCGGCAGTGTCTCTTTTGGGGTGGCAGAATGTGGAGAAAACCCAAATAACCCATTTAGCGGTCAATTAACTGAGAGGGAAAGAAACATAAATGGCATGGTACCTGTGATTTTCAAAGCGTGCTAAATTAAACCAGTCGACATTACACATCACTTGCTTCCGGATTTGCCTCACTTGCTACAGCCTGGCAATGCCTCTAGAAAAGACGATGCATATTTATTGATGCCATTCGATGTGCCATAACGTCGGCTCCTCCGTTAAAGTAGTAGCTGGTCTAAGTTGTCGCCCATTTGACAGACCGACTCTGTGCCTCAATCTGTCTGTATGTTCTGTGTCACCAACTCAACATAATACCCATCCTTTTCATATTTTCTTAGCCCTCTTCTTGGATGAAGGTTTATAGAACGGTGCAGCAGATGAACTTACGGGATCTTCAACCATTGCAACTTGCTTGATGGTCTCTTTGTAGCTCTCCACCATCTCTTCGGCACCGACGCCACGTTCCTTTTCCCACTCCGTTAACGGGATGCTAGCGCGACCATTGAAGCCCAAGTCCTTCACAACAGGGGCTCCGGCAGCCTTCAGTCTGGCCAAAATGTTCGGCACATCGGGGACGGTGAAGCCCAAGTGCCCAAAGCCCAAGTGGGGAGGGGTGTTGCCATTCGAGAATTGAATTCCGCCTTCTTTCAACGGCTTTTCCGCCCCGTGCATGTGCTTCAGTTCCAAGAAGCCGGCGGAGCGGGTGAAAGCGGCAAAGTCGGCAGTGCGCTCTGCCCAATCTTTTAGATCAGCTCTGTCGTCATCGGTGGAGGGAAACCCCAAGTAGTAGACAGTGAATGGCCCGGTATTCAGTGTCCATACGAGTCGCATGCCCAAGAGATCTCTGTAAAAGTGAAGGCTTCGTTCGGGATCTCGAATTCGCATCATGACATGGTGCAATTTCATGCCGGCGGCCGGATCAGTGTTAGGCAGAGGTGGTTGATCAAGGTGTCCCCCAATGTTGAAAACACCTGGGACTGGCTCGGGCCTTGCTTGGCCCACGTTATCGTTGGTGGATTGCATCTTGCCTTGCTTGATATGAACCGAGTCGTAGTGCATGATGAAAAACTGGATAGTCGGCACGTTAACGGCAGGCTGTCTATTTAGACCCGTCCAAGCACCAAGACCTTATTCGCATCACCTCGCTCACTCTCGGACACGCGAAAAAGGCCGATGGCGCGGACCCATCAGCTCTGGGAGAATCTCGCTCTCCGTCGGCTTTTCCAACACCATGGTGTAACGTAAATTCCTGGATGCACATGAAGAGAAAGACTCAAAAGCACTTCATTAATTAGTCCTTGTTAAGTACAACTAGCCACTGTCAGCTTTCAGCACAGGGAAATCCATCCATCACGCCGACCGTTCTACACCGCAACAGAGGAACCGACAACAGTATCAAGACCACTCACGAATATGTCTTCTGAGGAGAGCCGTCGAGTTCTGGTCATTGGCGCGGGTGGGTTCTCGACTGCACCATGGGGGTTCCAGTACTAACCATTTCATCAAGGAGCCACTGGCTTGTTGATTGCCCAAGGACTGAAAAAGGTGAGTGGGCTCTTCAAGGTAACATCTCAATTGTAAAAGATAACATGTTAAATTGGCGCAAGGCCGGCATACCAGTCGAAGTCTTCGAGAGGCAGCCTTACGAAAAATATCAAGACAGAGCAGGTCTTTGGGGAATGGCGTTGCACTGGGCTACTCACAACATTGATGAATGTCTGCCTGCGGACCTTGCTGCGAACCTCAAGAGCGCGCAGACCGACCCGTACGCCGACATTCCTCACGAGGCCTCCAAGACAATTCCGATGTATAACGGCAAGACGGGGGATCTCGTAACGCACGTCGGAGCCGATGGGCCGAGGCGGGTTCACCGCGGTCGGCTCAGAGATTTTCTCCGTACGGGGTTAGATGTGCGATTTGGCAGAGAGATGCAATCCTTTTCTGTAGAAAACGGTGTTGTCACTGCTAGGTTCAACAACGGAGAAGAAGTCTGGAAAGGGGCCTTCTTGATCGGGGCTGACGGACGTAAGTCATTGCGGGTACGAAGCCAAGATTTATATTCTCCGGCTGACGTTCTCTCTCAGCCCGTAGCAAAGTGCGGGGAAGAGCTGTTCCTGAAAACGCAACCGACCTGACACCTGCTCCACTGGTCGTCTTCGTGAGTATTAACTTCCCCCACTTCGTATTCGAAAGGCTGACCAAGGTAGAACTTCGGGGCTACTTTCACCGCAGAACAGGCTTCAAGTCTGCGCAGTCAGATTCATCCCGTTGCAACGGTGCGTACGAAAGCATTCTCCCTGACGGGACTTACAAAGTTGACGCGGCACAGTTGGGTCCTCATCCAGAACAAAAGACGTATTATTTCTTGACTAGTATGTGGTTTGTTATCGGCTGCCTGTTCACAACCCTAACGTAGACTAGTGGGCGATGTAAAAAACCCCAATGACCCAGCGTCATGGGTGTTCCAGGTCTCACTTTCTTACTGGCCTGGTGACGCGGAAGAACATCCCAAGACCCAGGAGGAACGCATGGCGCTGTTCAAGAAGTTGGGATCAAACTACTGCGAGCCCTTCAAGTCAGTGGCCGAATGGGTGAAGCCAGACACACACCTTCCAGTCGACCATGTAAGCGCGCTTCATAAAAGACCCAAGATAATGGAGTTCAATTAAGTACTTACTAGAGGCAGTTTGGTTCATGGACGAAAATTCAACCGTGGGATAATTTTGGAGGCCGAGTCCTACTCGCTGGTGATGCGGCGCATCCCATGGTGCCTTGTGAGTCGGGCGCTGCCACTTTCTACGACTCTGGGTCAACTAACATGTGAGCAGACCGCGCACAGGGTCTGAACAATGCCCTCGAGGATGGTGGATCCTGCGTCCGCACACTGATCAGCGTCATCAATGGAGGGCAAGATGTTGTCAATGCGGTCGCTTCCTATGATAGGGATGTGTATGAGCGCGGAAAGTCAGAGATCAGTCTTTCAAACACCCAGATGTATGCGTGCCACCACTGGGACGTCTTGATGGAGAGCAAGCTTGTGCGCGATGGGTTTGCTAAATGCTGAGAGTCTCCGCGGTGGTTTTCTCTAGCGCCTTTAGTTGATACAAGAGCAAGAGTCACATGCTATGATGAATTTCCTGTTAATTAGACTGCACGTAAGCGCCATGTCTGTTTAGGAGTACTGCGCTTCGGTTGGCCGGGGCGGTTAATGATTATTGACCAATACCCAAGTGCTTTGCCTTGCCGAATTCCGAGCTTCTGTTCCTGCATATATTATGAGGCAGTGATACGTTGTAAATTGCAACTCACGTACCGATTTCCGAGCTACGTCATACGTTACTCTGGCAGTACCCGCACTGAACTGAAAGGTTGATGAGGGAAACAAAGGGCTTGCGATGTCAAAGCTAGTCAATGCTGTGAGGATGAATGTACTCAATGGGAAGTCTTATTTTCATACCCGAATCAGAAAGACCTCGAACCCATTGCCAAGGTAGACGGATTTACGTCCGGGTTTCACGTGTTCAAGAAATCCAGACTGATAAGATCAGCTAGTTCCCACGTCAAGGACAGGGTAGAGCGAGGGAATGATAATCTACAACCACTAATCAATTAAAAAGCAGTTTCCAAACCCTTTTGAATGAGCATGCTAGACGATAGTCTACCGGTTAACGCCAAAGCATCAGACGGGCTAAGGCCAAGAGACCAAGGCGGAATCGCGAATGTAATGTTCCTTGTGGATAAATGATGGCGATAAATGCTCTGATTCATAGAATCTTGGCAAGTGTCTCCAAGGCCAAGCGCAGCTCTAGCCGGGCATCGTGACATGCCCGCGGCTACAGTCCGGATAACACCCGGTATTTCGGGAACCCTCGTGTTTGAGTTTGAGCTCTCAGCCCCTGACAGGAACAAAGGGCTTCTCATTCGTAGTAAAGCTCTGCTCAGTGGTCACAAGGAATCAGGTTGAATCTATCGATGTTGTGCGACTAGTTGCCGGGCCGCGTTCCGACGAACAGCAATCCAAATATCGTGTGCATGACAGCGCCTGACCCGTGAGATTGAGATCTCCTGATCGAGTTTCCAAGACTTCCCCATCTAAATCTGCTGTTTGCCACGGTTTTCCATCCGGCGACAACTTATCAGCGTCTCGTCGTGGCATTGCAGAATGCGACGTTGGATGTGCGGAAGCGAATATTAAGGACTACGTCAGCAAGGCACAAGACCAATCGACGCCGGATGTTAATATGAATTATATGAAGTTCACGGAGGGTCAACCTCCGTCTGCCGTGATGTTTTCCCGCTTACCCCGCTACAAAACCAATGGGGACGACATATTTATCCCCGCCTCGCCCGTTTGTCGCTCGAATGCCTGCTGGCCAAGACTTCCCCCCGCAGATCCCCCAGACGCCTCTTCGGCAAAAAGCCAGAGCCAAGAGCCATCGGGCCACACTCTATTCCTTGGCCCCTGAGTCCAACTCAAGCGAAGCCTGACAGGACTCGCGGCCTGCACTACCGGCTGCCGCTTTGCTGCCATCGGAACCGAACTCGCATGCCGTCTTCTGCCGCCCGACCTCTCCTAATGCGAGTAGCGTGCCACTCGATTATGTTGCGACCCAGACTTACACGGCGCGCGGTAAGTGAGATTACGTTAGGAGCTGTTATTTGTTGATTCATGCCGGCTTGCTAACGGAGTGGCGATGATCAGATATCGGAGCTCTCGGCTGGGGCCCGAGTCGGCGCAGAACCGAAGAGGAAACTCCCCAAGACCCAGAACATCCACTTCTTTTCTTCTTTTCATGCCTGTATGGCTGGAAAAATTTCAAGCTCACTTGCCAAGAGCATATTTGTGGGCGTGAACATATGCAGGGGAGCATCTTTCCAGAAGTCTGCTGTGAGAAGCCGCTCTCTTCTACCTACGCGTCCCTGTCAGCAATCGCCGAGACGGACCAGGGAGCCCTGCCGGATCAGTTCGGACGTCGAACTAGCGAGAACCGAAGACGGCTGCGATCAGCAGCCGTTCCTGAGGGCTCACGCAACATCTAGCCGCCCATCCCGGACCTCTTTGCTGTCTCCTGCCGACGCCGAGACATTCTCCATGGATAACATGACTTGGCTCACCACAATCCGCCCGCCACAACCCGTTGATATCTCAACTTCCAGCCAATAGAGCAACCTGCGCCCCGTTGACAAGACCTTGGCAAGTGTTTGATATAGGGAGATTTCCGGCGCAAACGGCCACGGGTTCCACGAGTTTGGCGAGGAACTCGCTACTTTGGGCAACTGCTTCTTCTGCTGGGGTTGTCGTGGGTCTCTGGGAGCTTACGGGATCTTCGTCCCGGATGCCATTTGAACTCTTCTTCAGATGTGAAGTTGACTTCGAAGTTGAGGTCACATGGAGCATTCGCCCCCCTTGAGAAGAGCCGCTAGGGTAACAGTTGGTCACGGGAAGATTAGTCCCATTTCGTCGATTGATGGCAGTTCATCTAATGATTTTGTCACGGAATGACGATGCGATACTACCGGCTTTCGGGACGCCAGAGAAAATCTACACGGCGAGCCTCATTCCGAAATGGGGCGAATTCAAACTCGAACAGTTGGAATTCGAAAGCATAAGTAGGAGGATGGTTCCCGCTCGAGGACAATGATTTTAGACTCCATCCTCATCACGCAATTCAGCAACCCCCAGTCTTCACCGGAAATCCTCCACTCCCTTCGATTCTCTTCACGATGAAGTACACAATCACCGCTCTTTCCATGCTGGCCATGGCCGTGGCCCAGCAGGTCGGCACCGAGGAAGCTGAGGTTCACCCCAAGCTGAGCTGGTCGGACTGCTCCTCTGGCTCCTGCAGCAGCAAAAGCTCTGACGTTGTCATTGATGCCAACTGGCGCTGGGCTCACAATGTCGGGTACGTTGCCATTTTGATATGGACTTGACATTTCGCACATGAGACTGACCCAAATTCTCAGTGGCTACGAGAACTGCTACGACGGCAACCAATGGACCGACAAGTGCTCTGGCCCTGACGACTGTGCTAAGAACTGTGCCGTCGAGGGAGCCAACTACTCTGGCACCTACGGTGTCTCGACCAGCGGCAATGCCATGACCCTGAAGTTTGTTCAAGAGCACCAGTACGGCAAGAACATCGGATCTCGCATGTACCTCATGAACGGCGACTCCAAGTACCAGATGTTTACTCTCATGAACAACGAAATCGCCTTCGATGTCGACCTGTCTACCGTCGACTGTGGCATGAACAGTGCCCTGTACTTCGTTGCCATGAATGAGGATGGTGGCCTTGCCGCCGAGGCCAACAACGCTGCTGGTGCTAAGTACGGTACCGGCTACTGCGACGCCCAGTGCGCTCGTGACTTGAAGTTCATTGGTGGCAAGGTAAGCTGAAGTTGTCGTTTTCGGAGAGCCTTATGAACTAACTGGGTCGTCTCATAGGGTAACATTGAGGGCTGGAAGCCTTCCGCCACCGACGAGAACTCTGGCTTCGGCAACCTGGGTGCTTGCTGCGCTGAGATTGACGTTTGGGAGTCCAACAAGCAGGCTTTCGCCCTGACTCCCCACCCTTGCGAGAACAACAACTACCACGTCTGCGAGACTACCTCTTGCGGCGGCACATACTCCGAGGATCGCTACGGCGGTGGCTGTGACGCCAACGGTTGCGACTACAACCCGTACCGTATGGGTAACCAAGACTTCTACGGACCGGGCAAGACTGTCGACACCACGAAGAAGTTCACGTAAGTCAAAACTCTGGCATTGCCACACACATGAGACTGGATGGCTAACTTCACTCAACAGCGTTGTCACTCGTTTCGAGAACAACCGCATGTCCCAATTCTTCATCCAGGACGGCAACAAGATCGAGATCCCCGGCACCACCTACGACGGCATCCCCGACGAGAACGCCGATATCACCCCCGAGTTCTGCGAGGCTCAGTTCTCCGTCTTTGGCGAGCGCGACCGCTTCAACGAAGTCGGCGGCTGGTCCAAGCTCAACAGCGCTCTCGAGATCCCCATGGTCCTCGTCATGTCCATCTGGAGCGACGTAAGTTTTGAACCTTCAGTCAGGCACAAGACCGAATGACGGCTAACAATCGCACAGAACTTCGCCAACATGCTCTGGCTTGACTCTAGCTACCCCGTCGACCGTGCCGGCGAGCCTGGTGTCGACCGAGGCCCATGCCCCACCACCTCCGGTGTTCCCGCCGAGGTCATCGCCCAGAACCCCAACGGTCAGGTCATCTGGTCCAACATCAAGTTCGGCCCCATTGGCAGCACCTACGATGTCTAAGGGATATAGAACGGATAGATGGAAACTTAGACCGTTGTGTCGGGCATTGGCACTTTCAAAATTGTACATGGCACGACACCCAAAGGGGTTCGCCCTCGCTTGCTCTTTGTATATATCTTCTTTTCTTCCTCACTCTTTTGTAGATCAATGATATTTTTGCTTTTGGTCTTTACGTCATACAAAACGTACATCCAATACATCGTGAAGCGATTGCGGGTATCGAGAAGTACTCTCAAGCCCTGTTTTGAGATTGGCCTTGTGTCGTGAGACTGAGATGACATGTTGGGTTCTGTGATACTGTCGTGCAACTTGCAAAGTTTTCTTGAATTAATAGAATCCTCGACATATCTCATGCAGCGCCCGCTGTTGCAATATCCTCAGTGTTGAGCCTCAAGCTGTCCTCTAGTGAGGTCCACCCAGATCCTTTCAGCCTACGCAGAAGTTCCTCAGAACGATCGGTGGGCACCACGAATGGGAACTCTCCAGCAGCATAGTCCTCATGAAACTTTCTCCCTGGGTTCTGCTTGCGAAGGATGCCTAAGATCTGGTCATAGTTGAATGGCTTTGCGAAACCAAAGATGCGCTCCCCCTTAACATCAGGAAGAATAGCTCCTGCAACGTGCAGAATCGCGTCATCTTGAACATCAACAAAGTACTCTGGGAGTCGAGTCAGCCCCTGAACCACAGAAACTTTCGGGGTCTCGAAACTCACGAGGCATTGAAAGAGTAGGAGGTGAGCGGCCCCCGTTCATCAAAGCGGCAACAATCCCAGATGTCGACGGATGGCCTTGGTTGACTGGGTCCAAACTCTTGCCAAAGTTCATGTTTGGAAGTACTGCCCATGTCAGCAACAGCCCACAAACAGTCTCAAGAGCGATAGCAACTTACCAGCGTTGACAACGATGTCAGGTCGCGCTGACTGGTTGTCCTTGTAATGCTTCCATACGAAGCGTTCCTGCTCGACCTTACTAGCCGAATAAACGATCGCGCCATGGTCCGGGCCCCACGGGGCAGGCTTCCACGCAAGCTCCACTGCCTCGGTGTTCCAAGACTCCTCCGTGATGACTGAGCCGATCTTGTCTTCTGGCAGATTTTCCTGGAGCGACCCGCTGGGAACAGCCGCAGAGGAAGACGACGTCAACACGAACCGCTTCACACTGGGCTCTTTGTAAGCTGCTTTGATGGCGACCTCTGTGCCTTTGACAGCCACAGGAACAACTTTGCTTGCATCGGGGTCAAAAGAGACGTCAGAGGCAACATGCACAAACGCCGAAACGCCTGGTTGAAGTCAGAATTGCCCCTAAAGCTTCTAATGACTGAGATTACCCTTCACAGCCTCATCATAGGCATTCTCGACGGACATGTCGGGGACGGAAAGGAGCTCGAAGCTGCCCTTGCCGTGAGTCTTGTCGAAATAGGCACTGATCCATGCGTTCTTGCCGGTGTCACGAACTGTCCCACGGACCTTGAATCCTTGCCGAACGAACTGGTCAGCCACATGCGATCCAACGAGGCCGTTGACGCCTGTGACGAGGACGGTGGAGCCCCTCGGAATCGCCGGGTTCTCGATGGCAGGCATTATCAAGTATGTTGGCGTCGGTATGGGTGACAGCTTTGAGGATGGGGTTATTACGTTGGAGTGACTGAGAGGACGTTCTTATTGACGCTGGTAGTGGCGCTCAATTGGAGAAAGGTGAATTAGAGAGCCTTTTATCATTGAAACAATTGTATGACGATAGTCCGTCCAAACTCTCAGAGGTCTCCGATGTAGCGGAAGTTTGAGATAGTTCGGACGCCGCTTACATATCATACCAAAATGGCATACAATTGAGCGACTCGGACTTCGTGGCCCGTTCGGGCAATCAATCGCAAGATGCAGGACAACGCCGCACGAGCGCACTTTCGCACCAGTTGACATTTCGGGAGCATTGCCTGCATTTCTCAGCCGGGCTTTGTCATACAGATATTCTGTCATGTTCCTATTCCTTGCTGGACTATGAGAGCTTCTCCACAACGTTGAGCGAGGACGAGTCAAAAGGCCGTAGGATTCGGCGCGGCATGAACACCGGGGGCCGGGTTAGGCCGCCGTGATTATTCAGCTCGGCCTCCGGCATGCCAGGATTGTTTTCCTAACACAGCATCGGAGCAAGCTGTGCCCCAGAATTTCCCATCTCAGTGATTGTTAAGTCCGGAGACTGCAGCCGGCCGTCGAATCCTTCTAGAATCCATACCGTCAGCACAGAGCCAAGACTGAGAGGGGAAACAATTCCTAAATGACTCGGGCAAAGCTGCATCCTCCCGCCCATGTCCAATCAGGCACAAGGAATAGTCAGCAAGGGCATCCGTCGCATTTACAAGCACAACAGACACGAATCAGGTGTCACGATTGAGACGGATAATTGGTAATGATCAAATCTTTTAAGGATTGTATGTGAAGAATATTACTTGTCAGGTCCTCCCTCCTAGGGATCGGCCCATCCGATTAAGTACACATATCGAGTCCGGCCGAAACGGCAAAACATCTCGAGGTTATCAAATCCACAGGCAGAGACGGCTTTTGACACCGCGACTCTGGCTGCCTCACTGGCGGGTATAAAAAGCGACGCGGGCAATGTCCAGAAAAATTCCAAGCAAACCCGGCGGGTAGTAAGTGACACGATAGAAAACATCTACCAGACGTTGCCCTTGGTCTGGGGGCCCTTCTCCTTCTCGAGCTGCTTGAGGTTGATGCGCTTCCAGATGAGGATGCTAGCAACGCAGAGGGGGACGAAGCAGGCACCGGCGATGACCATCTTGTGCTGGATGCTGCCGTAGGCGCCGACGATGGCGTCGCGGATGGGGCTGCCATCCTCGTAGGAGAGCTGGACGGTGACGTCGCCGAAGATGGTGGCGGTCTGGTTCTTGGCGTCGTCGGGGAGTCTGTTGTAGATCTCGGTGGGCATGATGTTGTTCCACATGGCACCGGCGACGGTGAAGCCGGTGGTGGAACCGACGGAGCCGAACAGGGAGAAGATGGCCATGGCGGAGGCAATCTCCTGGTGCGTGACAGCGGACATGACTGAGATCTGGGCGCAGGCGGCGAAGATACCGGTTCCGATACCGTTGAGGAGCTGGAGAACGACAAGGGTTCCGACGCTGGTGCTGGGAGTTCGGTAGGGGATCAGGAGGGCGGTACCCAGGAGCATGAAGGGAACACCAGCGAGGGCGGTGTACTTGAAGTCTCCGGTCAAGCGAATGATGTATCCGAACAGAGGGCCGAAGAAGGAGGAAGCCAGGGAGAAGCAGTTGAGAATGTAACCGGCGTTGGTGATGCTCTGTCTGTGGACAACCAAGAGGTAAGACTGGTAGTAGGTGTCCCAGCAGAAGATGGAAAGGAACATGAGGCCGTACAGGAGACCAGCGCCAATGATGTTCCTGTTCCTTAGGTACTCCCAGGCGATGAAGCTCTTGGGGGTCAAGTACTTCTCCCAGATGTAGAAGGCGGGGACGCAGAGGATTCCGATAACCAGCATGGCAATGATGTGGGCAGACTTCCAGCCGTGGGCGGCGTATCCGACGATGTTGAAGGGCAGCATGAAGAGGGAGAAGGCAGCGGTAAGCAGAATGATACCGACAACTGCGCACAGCCTGTTAGAGATCTCTGGGGGCATTCTGGGGATTTGGGGATAAACTTACCATCGAACTGGATGAGGTAGTAAAGGAAGCCCTGGAGGTAGGTGCGGTCGGACTTGACCTTCTGGAGCATACCGGCCTTCTCGGCCTTGCGCTGCATGATGAACATGACGGCGGCGGCAGGGGCGCAGACACCGAGCATGATGATGGCGAAAGCACCAAAGGCCCAGCGGAAGTTAAGGTTGGTGTAGAACAGGTCAGCGATCTTGGGACCGGCGAAGACGACGATGACGTTGGGAGTGCCGTTGATGCCGAACATGATCATACGGTTCTTGAGGGAGGTCATATCGGCGACCATGACGTCGAGGACGAACAGCATACCAAAGTGACCGACATAGTAGATGGTGTGGGCGGCGACGTAGGTCTCCATGTTCTGGCAGACAGCCTTCATCATGACACCGATGCAAGAGCAGAGAATCATGATCAGGAAAGCCTCCGTGCGGCCCCAGATGTCCATGATCTTGGCAATGGTGACCTGGCAACATCCCGACAGGATGGTGGCGAAAACACCGACGATGGAGAGAAGACCGTGCTTGTGGAATGACGAGGTGACGAAGGCGTTGAGGTTGCTCTGGATGGACTGCAGGAGCAAATCGGCGAAAGAGACGACGTAGATCCTTTTTGAGATAAGGTTAGTCGGCCGTCACCGTCGCCAAGATGGCTGGGGTGGCAGAGGGCGGGAGAGAACTCACAGGACAAACATGCTGATCAGGGTCTTCTTGGACCAGACGGAGGTGATGGCACGGACGCGCTGAACACCACCCTGAAAGTTTTCGCTCTCAGCGTCGGAGTCGCCCTCCTTGCTGTTGGGGTTGGCGTTGACCTCCTGGACGCCATTGTTGAAGCTGGCGGACTTCTCGATGTCGGAGCCGGTCTCCTGGCGCTGGGCGCCTGCCTCGATGGTGGTCGACATGGTTCTTGAGGGGATTGTCGGTCGCGGTGCGACTATGAACCACAGGACTCAACGGGTTGGCGTTGAGTTGGGTATTAAGGGGTTCTGGGCAAGAAGGAATGGGAAGTTGAAGGCTGAGCGTGCCTGTTGACCTTGCTTGAAGAACCAAGAAGAAGGGAGGGAAAATCCAGATCTCGAAAAAGCGAGGGTTCTATCCGCTCTTCTATATTAGAAATGGGCCCTGCCAAGAGCCAGGTGAAAATCCAACCCAAGCCGATGTCGCCCAATCTTTACTTTATCAGATGATCAGATTAGATGCCAAGAGACGAATCAAAGTTCGAAGACCATCGGAGGTATGTTTTGGTTCGTGCTAGCGTAGTGGGATCTTCCAGGCCGGCGACAGCTCAGGTCGGAGGGCCGCGTACTTGGCTGGACCCTCCTCGCGCATGGAATGCCTAGCTAATAGACCAACCGTTCATACCCGAAATGTGAAAAGATCAGCCAATGCATCGGCTTATCCCTGGACAAAAAACTTCAGAAGAAAGTGGCGTGAAGGGATGAAGGAGCTCGGCGGGGGCACCAGGTCTCCATGTTGCCCTCTCGTCGGGCCGTCGACAGGTCGACGCGGTGGGGTTGGAGCGAGGGTGGTGTTGGTGTCTGCCGGCCCCTGGTCACATCTCATCAAAGTCTGTTGTTCATTGCTGGGTCTGACTTCTGCAGGTCGCTGCAATGCAACCTCCGAGACGAAGCTAGAGACACGGCTGAAGCTGGTCGACAGATACCCAGGTGAGGTTCACATGTTTGTGAGCCAAGACTACCAACGAGAACATCACCAGCATCAGTCCAGTCTTGTCGTGTCTGTCCGTCGATGAACCCCAGAGAAGCTAGCGGGCAGAAGGGTTTTTTTTTCCCTCAACACTTGGCTGCAGGGAGTATCGCCGGTGCCATGGGTAACTAGCAGGGAAATGTCTCCCACATACCCGTAAGCTAAGCAAAAACCCCCCACTCGAGCGGGTTCATTATCCATGAACAATCGTGTTCTGCAAGCCCACCGGCCAGTGCTGGTGACACCGACAAGGATCCTTGCAGAACTTAGCCTGTCACGTCTGTGGCAGCCAATCATGGCCGATACCCGCGAGCAGAAGTCAACGTTACCCATGCAGACCGGGACGCACATGGCGGCAAGTGGGAACGCGAAGAAGCTAAGAAGTGGTGGGAGGTCTCGCATTTTTGCCTCCCGGCCTGCCTCTGGTCTGGGTAAAGGATTGGCATCTGGACTGAGCTAGAGGCGAAACCAGGCCATGATGGACCATGCGCTGATCTGCTGGTGTCTTGATCCGGGTGCTTGGCTACCATTTGGATCGAGACGAACATTGGGGTTCCCGAGGCTTTATCACGCCGCTTGAGCCATCCGATGGCTGTTGCTGGCGAGCTTGAAGCCCGCGCTGGGGTGTCCAGAGGCACCATCCCTCCGATCGAGGTTACCTTCTCCAACAAGCTGCTGTGCCACCCGCTTCCCGAGTCATAGAAGGCTGATGGTGGGCAGAGAGGACGGCTGACGTGGCTCGTTGGTTGTGCTCTGGTGTGGCTACCTCCGCGTGAGTTATTTTGAAGCCTTCCTTCAATCTAACGATGCTTTTTTTATGTGTCAACGTCGTCGTTGACGAAGTCCAAGTAGGAGGCCCCCACGATGGACTCCTATTATTTCACGGACGACGGACAACAAGCGACATTGAGCCCGTCGGCCGTCAATGCAAAAACATAAAGCAGGGGGGCACGACACCAACCAAGAGAAATATCAAGACGCTCACTGGCCGACGACAGGTCTGTCAGCTCAGGCTGTGCCTTCTAGGTGAGCGAGGTGGGTTCTGGACCAACTCTGCCCTGGTCAGCGAAACCAACCAACTCGTTGGTTACTTGAAGTGGAAAACAACCCCGACGGGGACAGTCTCCGTAAATCAATAGGCCGGACGAAAAGAGCTGCGCGTCGAGACACTTTCGACACCCTTGGAGGAGAAAATCTCTTCGCCACAACCGCTCAACGCGACGCTCATCTCGAGCTTCACTGTGACTGGATCGGAGGTAACGAAAAAGGGCCGTCGAAATATCGGTTTTACTGAGACATATTCCGAGGGCAAGTCCTCACGAGACCACTGAGTCAAGACCAACAAAGACCGCCAAAAGCCCACGGATTCCCACTCAGCGAGCCAGACTAAACAGCTGAAGGATTTCTTACGCACGAAAGCGCATGTTCAACGACAACGACACCCACATGTCCGTCGTATTGACCCTGTTCAACTCTGAACTCGCGACGACCGCAGAATTTACCACCAACCTTTGCAGAGCCTCTGCTGACCTGTGTCTCCAGGTAGCCAGACTGAGACCGACGGAAAACTCCGGCCATTGCTCCGGCTAAAGCTCCCCTCTACGAACGCGCGATTTTACCAACGGCACGCCGATCGGTTTCGGCGCTCAACAGACGGGTACTCGGCAACGGCGCTTTTGACGCAGGGAAATCGCGGCATCTCGATTTGCAACGGAGCACACTCGCCCCTTCAGGCTTCAGCAGCAACGACTGAGTTGTGCATCGCGATGTTGACACTTGCAGCGAATTTTTGCTCTTCTTGGAAAGAGGCGAATGTTCGAGCCGAAATTCACAACGCGATGCGGTGTCTTGCTTTTGGGGCTCCCGAGACTGCGAGATCTGTACCAGCAGGCTGGCACGATGTTCCTTTTCTCGTGACATGTCTATCCGCCCGATCTAATTGCTGACACTGCGTGGTCTTCTGAGACTGAGTGAGGCTCAGAAACTTGGGCGGCGAGACTAAGTAACAAAGCGCTCCGATGCTCTGAGACACAAGCACTCGACTGGTCAAGCGGGACACTTCCCATGTGTGTTGCATGAAGAACCGGGCCTTGCCACAACTGAGGCAGGCATGTAGTCTTTGACGGCATTCTCCATATTGTGTTTGCCACGATCACGCCTCAGATGTCACCGGAAGACAACTGGAGCTTTCAGCTGTCTGTTCGTAGCTGCATTTTGCATTCAGGCCTCTGTAGCGCTTTTGGCGAGCAAATCGGAGACCAACTGCCTAAAGCAGAACTTTGATGAAGCCGCATGCTCCAGTGATGAGCGGAAACCTGCCAGTCTTGAAGTCGTAGCGATTAATTGGGCAGGACCGAGGCTCAAAGCAAGTTGTTCGATGATACGGTATCATCACTTGGGCCACGAAGCAAGGACTTCCCGCCTCCGAGATGCAGTGACGCGCAAGCCCATTTAATGCTGCTATATTGCGGTATCGTGATGGTTTTCTTTTTCTTGTCTACTAAAACACGACTTTGAGTGCCGATCGGTTTTATGCAGTTGCGTCGGTCATCGAGCAGTTGACCGAGCTGAACTGTGCACATTTGCAATCAAAACAACAAAACTATGACAAATGCCTCGTGAAGACCAACTTCAACGAAAGAATAGAAGTTGAATTTCTGCAACATTGCTAGTCTCTAGAAGAATTTCATTTCGTACAAGACGGTTCGTCTTCCACTTGAGACTGACTGCATCTGACACAGTGATGAATAAGTCCTGATCACATTCATCCTTTGCGATCGAAACGTCAAATGCAATGCTGGAACTGAGGAACTCTCCCTTGAAAGACCCTTCGCATTGACCTCTCATCAAACCTGCAGTCATTCTGCTTCATGCTGCTGGAGCTGAACAATGTTGGATAAAAGGGGCATCTGGGCCGTGACAGGCCACATCCGATATCGGGACCAGAGAACTCTCTGCATGCAAACGCCGTGGACTACACGAAGAACGTTTGGCTAAGCTTCGCTCATCCGATGGAAATCTAGATGTAAATAATCCAGCAGTACGCAAATCTAGAGTGCCGGCTTTGAGTGTTGGAGGACCCTTGTGGACAAGTCACAAGCCAATATGACACGTAAATTGCCAAGCCGCTGACACTTCCTGGAGGAGCGCAAAAACACTTGCATTTACACCTCGAGGTACATGACCAAGGCACAAGACATCCTTGGCCAAGCCACATGCGTGAGCACTTGCCCCCGAAAAAGGTAGTCCAAGACGTCTAAATTCTTTAAAGTGTGGCTAGTCAGTCACGTAGTCTTGGCAATGGAGAAAGATCTAATCACGATAATCAATAAGTAGAGAACTGGACCTGCAGAGGGGGGGGTCCTGTAGGGCTGCACAGAAGTCCCCAAAAATAACGAAGGCCGCGAGACAAAGAAAGAAAAAGATGGGATGAATGCGGTGATTGTCATACCCACGGGCATCACCCACCGAAGCACCGTCTGCAGGTCCCGTTTATTACCAGGCGTGCGGAATGAGGGGATGAGGAGCGCGGCCAGAGGAGCGACCACGCGGGTGAAGCGGAGCGCGGCTGTCACTCTGCGAGGAGACTGCGTCGCAGCGGATCCGGGCACAGGCGAGAGGAGAGAGGCGAAAGAGTCTCCCAACTGTGTCCCAAGATGGCCGAGAACTTGGCCCGGGTCAAACCGGATTCGCGGTGGGGTTCTTCGGGGTTCATTCGGGAAGAAGACGAGAAGGCCTTTGCCGATCAGGGTAAAGCCTGCTCCCGCTCGCTCGCATCCTTCGCCCTTCTTTTCCACCCTCTTTCTCTTCTTCGTGTCTTGCTCCAATGCAACCGAACTTTAGTCATCGCGTCTCTTCGCTTCGAGGTTCGGGATATCCATAAGCCGATGGTCAGCAAGTGGTCATCATTTGCTATCCCTATTTAGCAAAATTTTCATAGGATTTGGCAGACGGTGACGGCTTCTTGGCATGGAATTGTGGAAACTTACCCAATCACGATTCGCGATGTGCGTGCTTGCTGATGGAGGAGATTCTGCACGAATTTAGCTTCAAAAGATCCTCTAATCCACGGAGAATCTGTCTGAATTTATATCATCCGAGAAACCATGGCTCTTCCTGTTCGTATTACGCAAACTATCCACAACAGCGTTTTGCTTTTTTGTGACATCTCAGTCGTCGGGCAACTGTCTACGCCCCGGGCAAAGACTGTGCCGCAGAAAACTGTGGCAGTGAAGAGAACATGCAGAACATGCTCAGACCACGCGAACCAAAGTCGCGTGCCAACGGTCTCCAGGATGATTAAGCTCAAAGGAAATTGCACGCTGAGCCTCAATCGGAAGAAATAGCCGGTATCTTGATAATCGGCAAGCCACTTCCAGGCGCGCTCGACGATGACTGGCCGAAAAGATCTTTTGGGTCTCCGGACTAACTCCGCCGTCCCATCATGAGGCTATTTCCTCCACGTCTCCTCGGCCCGGGTTGCATCAAGAATCTTCCCGCGTGCCGTCTTGGCTCCCCAATTTAGCCTTACAAGGCCCTGGTTTCGTTCCGCCCGCGGGACGCGACATTGCAGATTTCCTGCTGTCATGGGCGGAATTCCGGAGCACTGACTACGTTTAAGGAATGTGGTTGGTGACTGGTAGTCTTCCTCTCCTGATCGGTGTCCTTTTCCGTGTCGCTTCGACCGAAATGTCGACTCAGAGCCCTCACGCTAACTACGGCCGGTCCCATAAGCTGACGCCAGTATCCGGTGCCGTGAACCCGGACGTTGTGGGTCTAATAAGGATTGGCGGCAACGCCGACTTACACGGGAGCGCGCCAGGATCATCGTGGGTTGGAGCTTGGGGTGGAATAAAAGTCTGATAATCGCCCATCTAATCTCATCTAATCTGAAGTCTGTCTCGACACCGTGCTTGGCATTCAGAATTCCCAGACAACCGACCATGGCAAGCCTCGAGGGGAACCGCAAGACGGCCAACGAAACCGTTGTTGACGAGCCCGAGCCCGTGAGCCCGACGAACACCATTGAAGAGGTCAAGCGCTCTTCCGGTATGGTCAATGCTTCTCCCACTTGCCAAGGATTGTTATCTAAAAGATCTTATCAGATGAATCTAGCGCACCGAGCCAAGATGTTCTCTACGCGGCCGGCGTTGGCCTGAGACCCGACGACCCTTCCTTGCCATGCCTCACAATCCGCATGTGGATTATTGGTATCGGCTTCTGTCTCTTGGGCAGCGGCGTTAACACTCTTTACACGTTCCGGTTCCCGTCGATTACCCTATCACAGTCCGCAATTCAGTTCTTGGCATACCCGGTTGGAAAGGCTTGGGAGTTTGTGGTTCCGGATTGGGGTTTCGACGTCAGAGGCACCCGCTACAGTCTCAACCCGGGCCCATTCAACTACAAGGCTGGTTTTCTCATCGCCTGACCTTTCTATATGACGTCGATACTAACAGGTACAACAGGAGAACATCCTTATCTACATTATGGCCAACCTCAGTTTCCTCACTCGACTCAGCGCAGACGTCTTGACCGAACAGCGAGTTTTCTACGGTTACGAAGCAGGATGGGGTTTTGAGCTTACAGTAACTCTGGCCACAATCTTGTTTGGATTTGCCCTGGCTGGACTATGCCGCTCCTTGGTGGTTGAGCCTGCTGGCTTGCTGTGGCCTGGTGTTCTTGGCAACACTGCTCTGAATGCTGCGCTACACTCTAGCAGAAAGGAGGACGAGACAGAGTATGTTCTGTTTTCACAACTCTGGTTTAACGTAGCTAACATTGCGTCTTCAACAGGACCAAGTGGACTGCCTCGAGATACAAGTTCTTCATGTTTGCCTTTGCCGCATCTTTTTGCTGGTATTGGTTCCCCGACTTCATATTCCCTGCACTGGGATACTTCACCTGGGTTTGCTGGATTGCCCCCAATAATGCTGTGGTAAACCAAGTTTTTGGAATGAAGAGCGGGATCGGTCTGCTGCCCTTCACGTTCGATTGTAAGTTGGCAACCCGTGACAAGCAAGGCCATGCTGCTGACTCAACCCAGGGAGTCAAATCGCCTACATTGGATCCCCACTTGTTGTGCCCACCTGGGCTATCCTGAATGTTCTTGCGTCCTTGGTCTTCTGGATCTACATCATCTCACCGGCTCTATACTACTCGAATACCTGGGAGTCAGCTTACTACCCCATTCAGAGTAACTCGATTTACGACAAGAATGGAAAGACGTACAATGTCTCCAGAGTCATCGACAAGAAACATGGCTTCACTTTTAACGATACCAAGTACGAAGCCTACTCTGATGTAAGCACACTCTCTAGGCCGCTTCTTAAACTGTGCCGCTAATCATCGTGACAACCCAGATCTACCTCCCGGTCACGTATGCCCTCAACACCTTCGGTCTCTGCTTCGCCACGATTGCTTCTCTTTTCGTTTGGCTATTCCTCGAGAAACGCAGAAGCATCGCTGCAGCATTCAGAGCCTCTCCACTCCCGGCCCTCTTCGGTCGCAAGGTCGTGCCTCGAGACAACCCCCAGCCTTTCTATGCGGCTGTGCCAATCTTCTGGTACTGGACCGTGGCTGCTCTCGCTCTGGGCTTTGGCATTTTCGCCTGCGAGTTCTACCCCGTTCAGCTGCGTTGGTACGGAGTGATTCTGTCTTTCGTCGTCTCTGCGGTCTTCTTCATCCCTGTAAGTTCCAATTGTTCACAGCTACAGCATGAATTCGGTATTGACGGACTTTTGCAGCTTGCCTGGGTCTACGCCACCACGAACATGAAGATTCAAATCGATATCTTTTGCCGAATCGTTGCTGGATACATCTGGGAGGGCAAAGTTCTCGCCAACATCTGGTTCTTCAACTTGGGATACATCTCGGGTATCAAAGGGCTGGCGTTCGCGCAAGATCTCAAGCTTGGAATCTACTGCAACGTGAGATCTCCCACATTGAACTACATTGTCTTGTCTAGCTAACTTCTTTTGCAGATCCCTCCGAGACACCTCTTCCTTGTCCAGGCAGTTGGCCTAGTCATCGGAAGTCTCGGTCAAGTCTCCGTTCTGAACTGGGCCCTCAACCACATCCCTGACATCTGCTCGACCACCGCACCCAACGGCTTCACCTGCCCCTTTTCCCGAACCCATTTCAACACCAGCATGGTGTGGGGAGCCGTCGGCCCTCGTCGGTTCTTCGCAGAGGGAGCCATGTACCGCAACCTCCTCTGGTTCTTCCTCGTTGGTGCGGCCTTGCCGGTGATTGTCCATGTTCTCAGGAAGAAGGTCTTCCCGAACGCTACGTGGCTCAAGAAGGTCCATGTGCCCTTGTTTCTCGGCGCACTCAACTACATCCCTCCGGCATCCGGCACAAACTACGGCAGCTGGGCAATCGTGGGACTCGTGTTTGGGCTGCTCATCAAGAGAAGACAGAGAGATTGGTGGAGGCGGTACAACTTCGTGCTCAGTTCTGCATTGGACTGCTCCGTTGCCATCGCTGGCATTGTCATCTTCTTCGCGCTATTCTACACCGGCGCCTCGAAGAAATTTAGTTGGTGGGGAACGGATGTCTACAAGGTTCGATCCCAAATTCTTTTGATCGTCGACATGCGATATGCTAACTATTGCAGAACACTTGCGACTGGAAGAGCTGCACTTATCTCGAGAGATCTACCACGAAATCTGCCTGATTGTGATGAATGAAGAGAAGAGCTTTCGGCTCGGGCGTTCACTTACTAAAGCGGATGCTGCCGAGTATTGTGTAAAAAGGCGATGGAGAATCCTATACCGCAACGTGTCAATTCCAGTACAGTTAGATAGTTGATACCCATGTATTCATCTGAAGTAATCTGTCGTAATAAAATCTGGTGTAATATGCATTCTTCTATCACCGCGAGCGGTTCAGTTGTATGTATGCACTCAATACCTAGGTACTACAAGATCATGACCAAAGGAACATCCAACATCACTTACGTACAAGTGTTTAGCCACCAGCCATGCTATCGTGCATCTCAAAATGATAATAACATCGCAGGTCTTCTTGCTCCAACAGCCATCCATGTAGGTGATAGACCTCCATCATTGGTCTTGGTGATACTTGCCGAAGTGATCAGTCCGAGCCGACAATTGGCTTGAAGCGTCCTTTCTTGAGACCATTGCGGAGCCAAAGGCAACAGGATCTTGGCTTATGATCTTCATTCTACAGCCGCATGATTCATTGCAAGTGATCTTAAATATGAATCGACATGACTGTTGAGAGCCTACGGGTATGGGACATTTGCACGAAATTACAAAAGCGGTTCATGTGGTTGCGTCCTTCACCTACGCTAAGGTATACATCATTATTTCCCTTGTGTCTCATTAGGTAACTTGCTCATCCTATTTGGCACAACTTTTGCTCACAAAGTATCCGCATATCTCATGCTTGCATTAGTTCGCATAAGTGTTTCATTCTGTATCCCATTTTTGCTATTCCTCATACACAAAACGGAGTGAAACTGATCTTCCAATCTGTCATTCCCCAGCATCGAGTCACCCACAATCAACAAAGCTTGCATGTCGCCTCAGGACAGGTTCCGTGACTGCAAGCAAAACTGCACAAATGCACATAGTCATCGTCAGTGACACCGTCGAGGGGACACCCATCAGAGTCCCCAACAGGAGGGCTGGCCTTGGCTGTGTCAGCGTACTCAAGACACTGGCACGCCGTCGGAGGACAATAGTCGTAGGCGCAGCTGAATTCGCACAGCTCCTTGAAGTCGCCGCTAGTGCGATAAGGTGATACCGTTCCCGAAACACAGGCAGGGCCAGATGGCGCGGTGGTCGCCGGCTGGGATGATTGGGCGGTAGTCGTTGTGGCGGACGTTGTTGTCTGAGGCGGGTAGGAGTAGGGCGGGATAGCAGATGTGACGTTGGGAGTTGAAGGAGCAACCCACTCAGGACGGAGGCAGGCAAGGGACAGCTTTGGAGTCTGCCTCTTAGCTTCATCAACACTGGAGCTGTACCCGAATACAGTACCAACGATGAAGGTCCGGTTCGACGCGTCATAGTAGGCGGTTGTGTTGCCTTCATCGACAGTACCGGTGCCAATCATCCACGACCACTCTGTGATCTGGTCCGTGACGTAAGCTGTGGCGGTGGAAGCATCTTGCAGGGACTCCGAGTTCAAAGCTTTGAAATCGAGAGGTTAGTATTATGCATGTAGAAGGGCACAATTGACGGGGTGCTTACCGATAACATCCCCTCGGACAAGACCAAGTTTGTCCTGGCAGCTCACAGGCACAGGATCGAGAATCAGTGCCGAGCAAGGAACGTCTGGATCCTCCTGGAACCAGTTTCCTGTAAGGCTTGTCTCCATATCGGCGAGACACTCCGCAGAAAGGAAGCCACAAGCATGATCGATTTCTTCCGTAGGGTCCGGTCGAGCACTAACAAAGTAGTGACGGCAAATGAACCACGAAGGGTCCATTGGCAAAGGCAAACTCTTGCCTGCGTCCATCAGGGCGGCAGGTAGACCAAAGGTGAGGGCTGTGACCTCGGTTGACTGATTTTTGGCAAAGGAGTCTGGCCATGGTATGTCGTTGGCAATACGGAGGTGGGCTTCGAAGCCGTCGACCGAAGAACCTGGGTAAGGCTTCGTCCAGTCGAGACCGCCGAATGTCGCGACATCGGTGTGAGCAGGGTGCTGGAAGGCCGCTTCTATCTCAGTCCAGGACATGCGAGCAAGATTGGAGCCATTGGCGAGAAACTCTTGGTTCTCGAAGTAAACATACGGCATAAAGTCGTCGGCAGCCACACGTGTCGCCGCCAATAAAGCCAAAAGAGAGTAATAGGCCATGATGAACGCTTCTGCGTGTTCCTTGTCTCCAGACTTGGCCACCGAGAAACAAAAGTGTGGTCTGTAAGGTCAAGGCTCAGACCGAGGGTGAAAGAACAGCAAAATTCAACCACCAGGCTCCAAGCCATATACAGGTCCATGATTGAAGCTGTCAACCGGGCTTGTTTAAGCGCCCCGCCTACGTCGGCAACAATGTTGCCGATGTTTGCTGCCAAGAAGTCCGTGCATGGCGGTTTTCACAGAACCTGATGATGCCTTGCAAAACTACAAAAGAACCCTGGCTGCCGGGGTAGGAGAGGGGACTCTCAAATGGCAAGGCTAAAAAGCGCAATTTAACATCGCTAACGGGTCCGCGGGCCGAAGCCATCAAGCTTTAGGCGCCCCTGTGAGCGAGACCTGGATCTTCGAAAACCATACGATTATTTAGGCCTACTTAAGGTGACATGCATGTTGTTGTTGGTTCTAACGCCCCGTCACTGCATGCGTGAAAGTGCGGCACGACGCCGCGCCCCGCGCCGAGTACAACATAGGTTGCCACTTATGATTGTGGATGGCAATTTGGTAACGCATGTCGACTGCACTGTTCAGGCAGGGCATTTCCCATTTGAGAGACTGCTCCATCATATCCCTGACCACCAAAGCTTATCTCCCCAGCCAAGTAGTGTCTGCAGTCTGTTGGTTTCTTCTGACCGTCTGACGCCAGGGGGTGCCGAGATAGACAGGGGACATGGTTCCTTTGTCGCCTGTTATGACCTAGCAGCGGAAGTTTCCGGGAAAAGACTGGAATGAGACCAACAGGTGAGTGATGGATGCTTTTGATAAACCACGTTGAGTGGGTGCCCACGACATCGAAATTGGTGTGTTCTCGCAAGATCATAAGCGGCATCCCCGAAGGGCGTAGGACGGGGTGAGCATGAAGCTGGCCAGTCGACGAATTGTCACATAGGAGTGAAATCAGCGGTCAGCGGCGGGCCATGAGGAAAGACTTAGAGAAGAGCACTGGGATCCATAGCTGGAAAGTGAAGAAGAAACGATTGAGAAGGCTAACGCCTGTGGTCTAAACGAAGAGACTCCATGCGAGCGAGTTGAGTCGAGATTGTCTCAGTGCACATGCACAATGGAAGTATGTTGTCTGGCAAAATCTACTTCTTGCCTTTCATTTGGCATTGCAAATAAGTGTCCATGCCTTCCCAACCCTTGAGAACATAAAAGTGGCTTGTTGATGCTGGGACAAAGTCAGGGCCAGGCTTCGGTGCAGGCCCACGGCCAACCGCGTCGACCCAGTCCTTAAGCCTTTGCAAAATTTCGGGATCATCGTCCCTACGGCCTGCCAAGTTCAGTTGCGCCTTTATTTGCGCCCAGTCCGCCGGAGTCTTGGACAGTCTACTGAACATATCCGCTCCGTCACCCAAGGACCCGGCACTTAATTTTCTACCCAAGAATGCCATCCCAAAGTCCTCCGCGAGATTTTTGGGACTCCGCATCGCCTGAAAACGTTCTTGTCGAATTCTCTTGATAAGTGGTCCCACGGCGGCGAGCTCCTTCTGGACCGGACTTTGAGACCCGATTCCATATTTCTCAGCGGCAGCAGCGTAAGTCTTGGCCAGATCTTCTGTGAATAAATTGTATAGCTTCGTCTCGGGTTTGACCTGGGTGTCGTCTAACTCGATGGCGGCGACGAGTTGGGGAAGAGGAACACCTCTCATGTCGGGAATCCTTGCGCTCTTTCTGAACTTAGGTCCCAGAAGCTCGCCTGTCCTTACAGGATTGTCCGGGTTCAGGCTGACCCTGCATTTCGGTTCATTGGTGTATCGACAGACAAACTCCTGGAAGCTCAGCTGGCCACCAATGCCAGTCCCTTCGTTGTCTTTGATGGGCTTTCCATCCAGCCCAATAAGGGGATAAATGAGCTTCTGGGCGTCGCCGTTCATCTGCCATAGCATCTTGTAGGCGTTGTAAGTCACAACGAGCTCAAATGCGTGAGCCTTGCCGGCTGCAAGAGCAAGGCGACCGAAGAAAAATAAGAGTAGAAGAGACAGGGATCTCATGATTTTGGTGGTACAAAGATGATGTTGTTGGAGGCCTTGAGAGGATCAAACGTGACAACTTAGGAATCGAAAGAGAGAATGGTGCTGAGCTGTGTCTTTCAGTCAAGAGAAAGAGAGGGACTGAGACAGAAGAAATGGTAAAGCGATTCTTCAAAGAGTGGCAGAAGTAAGTCGAGGGCTTAGATAAGACAAGAAACGGCAAAGTTCCAAGAATAACAGAGGAGCAGTCGAAACGGGATATACAAAGGGACTGGCCTCGGTTTTCGAATGACTTGGGACCGCAACCTTGAACAATGACCTGATTCAACTCTCATGGCCAGAAGACACAATTTCGACATCTGGCGCGCCTTCCGCGATACCATTTTGCGGGAATTCGCGAGCGACTCGGGACGTTTGGCTAGATTTGGCTTTCCAACAAGGTAGAACGATACGCATGGGTTCTGGTATCGCCTGGAGAAATTGCAGCTGACACATCGAGTTGTTGGACTGCGGTAATTTGCGTCCCAACAAGCCACGAACTGGCCTAGCTCCATGCACTTGCTACCCTGCTCGTGAACCCCATCAACACTTCAATGCTGTCTCATGCACTTTTCAGGCGATTCTCGGAAGTCATTTCACCGAAATCTTGGGCGGGGATGTGTTCATCGTCCGGGCATTCTGATGCTTGTTCTGGACCGTCCGTGTTCCCCGAATGAAGCTTACTGGGCAGATTGCTAGGCATCCTGGACCATGTGACAACTAAGATTTGAACCAACACGAGAACTGATCCAGACTGCGGGCTAGAGAGTAGATGATGTTTTCGGGTTGCATGCTGCATCTGGCAGGTAAGCCGCAGGCATGCTTACTTGTTGGTTGGTCCTTAACAGATCTATGTGAAGACCTTTCTCGACAGGGATTCGAGGGTGGATGCATATGCAGGTGCCTGGCTAGGGTCCGCACGACATGGATCTGTCGGCTTTCGGCACCTGGTAATCGAACGTGTTGGTCGTTGGTGGATGGCCTGAATATCTCTGGTGTGTGATCACACTCGCTTGGGGATAAACTGACTCGCTACTCGAGGAATGGCTGGTGAAGTTGATGTTATCCGTCTCTGCCCAGCCTAACCAATGAGAAGATTGCCATGAAACCGACATTTGGAGAGAAAGGTGGGACCAGATGAGGCGACGACAACTGCTATGAGGCATGTTCGGGGCATCACATGCCTTGGCAGACACATCGCTCTGGAGTCTAAGACTGCGATGTACCAAAGGGGCACAATGCTGTAGTCCACTTCGAATGTCTTAAGTGGCACATCGCCATCTCATGAGGGCTTCTTCCATGCGACACCAAACCTTCATTCATCTCGCAATTTCGGAATTACACTCCTTACTACTTCTGTTCTTCGAACCCAAGCGTTGAAATGCGGCTCCTACTCCTATTAGCCAACATCGTGGCTTGGACAAGAATGGCCCGATCACAGGCTGTCTTTGCACATTTCATGGTCACCAACTCTGCCAATTACACGTCCGACGACTGGATAGACGATATGTCCAAGGCAAAAGCGGCTCATATCGACGCTTTCGCCCTCAACATGGCATATGGAGACCCCACCAACGAAAAGTCCCTCGCCGCTGCTTTTCAACACGCCTCTTCAGTGGGCTTTCAATTGTTCTTCTCCTTTGATTACGCTGGAAATGGCCCGTGGCCTAAAGGCGTTGTACAAAGCCTCATTAGCCAGTATGCCAGTTCCGGTCAGTATTTCCACTACCAAGGCAAGCCCTTTGTCTCAACATTCGAGGGGCCTGATAATGCCGAGGACTGGATCGACATAAAGTCAGCGACCGGGTGTTTCTTCATTCCTGATTGGTCGTCCCTCGGCGCAAAGCCAGCTATGGCTAAGGCTAATGGCATTGCCGATGGCCTTTTCAGCTGGGCAGCCTGGCCATGGGGCGACCAAAGTATGGACACCTATGTAGATGCCTCTTATTCGCAGTACCTCGGCGGCAAACCATACATGATGGCAGCATCTCCCTGGTTTTACACTAACCTTCCCGGGTACAACAAGAACTGGATGTGGCGTGGGGATGACCTCTGGTTCGATCGATGGCAACAGATCCTCTGGTGGCGCCCCGAATTTGTCCAAATCATATCTTGGAACGATTATGGCGAATCCCACCATATTGGACCTGTGCGGGATAAGTCCCTCGAGGCCTTTACGATCGGAAAAGCCCCCTTCAACTTCGTTTTGCCACATGATGGCTGGCGGGACACACTTCCATTTACCATCGACATGTATAAACAAAACACCACGACGGTCGACTCAGAACGTCTCGTCACCTGGTACCGACCCAACCCGTCGACAAGTTGTAATGATGGTGGGACGTCGGGCAATACGGCATCTCAGCTACAGCTTGAGTTCCATCCGTGGAATGTGGCCAAAGACGCAATTTATTTCACGGCACTCCTTACATCCTCAGCATCCATCGAAGTTACCGTCGGCGGAGTTCAACAAGAGGCATCTTGGTCAATGACTCCTGAAGGTGGCGTCGGCCTCTATCATGGCAATGCCTGGTATTATAGCCAAACTGGCGATGTTCATGTTCGTGTCGTCCGCGGCGGCTCGACCATTGCTGAGGTCTCTGGGATTGCCATCACCACGGACTGCAGTAAGACCAACGGCTACACCAATTGGAATGCCTGGGTTGGTAGCGCCGTTGCTGCCGGCTCCGTCTCGGCCAAGCCGAACTCTCGTACAGACCAGGTCTGCATTGAGGGCACAGGTCCTCTTCCCGGCTTTGCGACTCTCTGCGAGTTCACCTGTGGCTACGGCTACTGCCCCAAGGGTGCCTGTCATTGCACGAAGCTGGGAGCTCAGGTTGAGGTGCCCAAATGGAAAGGGATAACAGCCTACCCAGCGGCAGGAAAGACAAGCGACTATCAGGGACTCTGCCAGAACTCGTGCAACTGGGGTTTCTGCCCGGGCTCCTATTGTGACGTAGTTGAGCACCCTACCGTCATTTCTTCCGTATCGCCTTTCCTTCCAGGAACCTGCACACGTGGGCAGGCGATGAGTTCGTCACCCGCCTTCGATGATATATGTGCTTTCGCCTGCTCTCACGGCTTCTGCCCAATCGCCGTCTGCTATTGCTCCGCTCAGGGTTCTCTGAATCTGCTAGAGGCTACGAGCCCAAGCAACGCCACGACCGTTGATGGTGCCGGTGACGATCATGGCCTTTGCGCTTTCAGCTGTGCGCGCGACTTCTGCCCGTCAATTTGCGCCGAGGGAACTGATGATGACCCGACTGATCTTTGGGCGGCTGGATATTTTGTCCCGGAATACAGCATCGAGGATGATGACGTCTATCCCCTATCTCTGGCCTCGATTGCCCAATGTGATCCAGCTGTTCGCCCCAAGACGCTAGATGATCTCGTCAAAAGCATCGATGACAACAGCTACAACGCTGTGTGCTGGAACCGCTGGGCCCTTCGCATCTTGTCCGACTCTCTTGACAGCTTCCAGGCGGACTACGCGGCCGCGCTCGAGAACTACGACTCCGTTTTCGGCTACTACGTCGACAACGTCAAGCAATCAATCAACCCCCGGCTCACGGAATACATGGACTTTGACACCGGGGCAGGCAATAAGTTCTTCACATGTTCTTGGACCGTTCAATCCAGGACAAGGGAAGGGCCTTGCCCCCCAGCGGATAAATTCTGGCAACAGAGGGAGTCTTGGTCAGTGACGTACACTCTCTCTGACCCGGATGGCTTCTACACTGCCGTCGAAAAGGATCTTGGCATCGAGAAGGACTGGATTTCCTTTGGCAACTGGCAGCAGACCACAGACAGCGAGTGCACTGATCCGCCAGATTGGCGTACCAAGACGCCCAAGACCAGCTGTCGCGAGGTGCGCCTTTACAAGAAGGGTATTCCTGTCAGCAGCAACAACGTCCACGTCTCAGACCCCAAGGACGTGATTGAAGCGGCGTTGCCGTCCATCCAGGAATTGTCTATGCGCGTTCTCGGCTTCTACGTCATGGCAGGTCTGGGATATGCCGACGACGCCGGTGAGACGGTGATGGCTGTTGCCATGCCCGTGCTGATGCTTGAGGGTGTCATCGCCAGTATGAATCAGATCAAGAGTATTGGCGCTGAGCAGCGTGACCGAGAGAAGAAGGCCCTCATCCTCGAGATTCTTTCCATCATCCTCTTTGTCCTGCCATTCGCCGGCGAGCTTGTCGGCGCAGCGTTTGGGGGAGCTGCGATGGTTGCACGCATCGCCACTCTCATTGGGGAGGTCGGCAACGGGGCCCTCACTATTGAGAGCATCGTCAGTGACCCCGTATCTGCGCCTTTTGCAGTGCTGGCCCTCCTGGTTGGGCCCTATGGGGGAGCCTCAGAACGGACATCATCGCAGGCTATTGCGGAAGCGGCGGCGGCGAGGAGAGCCCTGTCTGTGGAAAAGATTGCTCTGTTCGGCACGAATTTTATCGCCCAGGATGCAAAGATACAAAGGATTGTCAACACTTGTATTTAGAAAAGAGGATGGAAGATCTCGACCTGAAAGGTTGACGCTATGTAGAAATTACAAGCGAGATACGTTTCTTTCTGCTGATCGATGATGTAGAGATGCATGCATTGTTTGTTCACAACCGCACGGCATCCTACTTCCGATTGTGTTGGTTCTTCCTGACCAGGGGTCAGTTGGGCTGCCTGTCTGGGCTTGGAAAGCCCTTGAAAGTGGATATACTTAATTCCACTAGTGCAGCAAGATTACAAGGGTATGTGAAGCTTGCGGACCATGTTCGATTGATGTATCTTTTTAAAAGGGTAAGGATTCCTTCCCAACGAGACCGTCTCTTCGTCCATCCCATCTCAGCTACCGCCATTCAGACATTGTCACGTCTCTCTCCTCTTCAAACGGATGTATGAATCTTCTGTTGAACCAAGACCCAATCTACTGATAGCAATGTCTCTCTCCGCTTGCCGTCCTTTCGCCTCACTGAGAGTGGCACGCGGCATCTACGCACGGCATTCATCTAGCTCACTTGGCCGCTGCTTTCATACTCGCGACAGAAGCCGCTCAATCATCACCTTTCAGTACCCCAGAGTCGCTCATCGACGGCTATTTACGTCATCAATGAAAGCAGCTGCTTCGCCATCCGAGGTGCCCGCAGAAAAGGACAGGGAGGCGCAAAAACTAGCCGCTTTCAATGGAGAAGAATTCCCTAGTACGGATCCTTGGTCTATACGCTATTGCTATCTCGTTCATGGAATTCGGCATCACGAGAATTTCGTGAGATCGGCGGAGGCCTCAAAGGTTTTCTCCAACAAGGACGTCCCATATTTTGACAAGCTCATCCGGGCGAAAAACGCGCGTCTGATTATGAGCAATGAAATCCCACAGATGTCCTCCGAGGCGGAGAAGCCGTACTGCATATGGCATCCCGACGTTGCGACAGAAGACACATACAGGTCCCTGGCTCAACGGTACCCAGATATGCGTTACCATGTCGGACGGGCTTGCGCTGTTGCGGGCTACAAGACGCTTTACGACGAACTCGACCTCCTGCCAGATGTCTCCATCGCCGAGGAAGCTCGAGACAATCGCCACATTGACATATTTGACGCTATCGTCAATCAACCCGTGAGATACTCTGTCATGAATGACTACACGAGAACCGTCGAACTCGAGAATCCTAGGGCTGGTGCTTGCCTCAACGGCGATACCGCTGTCCGCTCCTCGCTCAGCCGCAAATTACCCAAGAAATTCACACTGATCCGTACCGCCGACCACTATTTCGACATACAAGAAGACGAGAATGTCAAACCATCACTATGGCCATTTACCAGCTGCTCGGTACTCGACCGCCGTCACACTGAGCTCGCCTACACGCCGCTGCCCCGTGACCTTCCAGCTCTCAACAAGGATGTCCTCATCATTCTGGCCGCATGGGACGGGAACTTCGAACGCTACGCACGTCTGCGGCGGCCAGTGATGGTCCCTAACGAGTTGACCGCCATCCTTCGTGGGGCCCACCATCATACTCCCTTCGCCCGATGGCTCTCTACGTGCGTCGATGATATTACCCGTCCTGGGACCCACCACAACGACCTCATCTGGCAGGCCATCCACGCGCGGTCCATCATGAATGGCGATCTTTCGCGTATCGATAGCGAAACGGACGGGGCTAGGCTTCCTCTATTGTTCTGGTGGCCTCACCACCCGCACGAGACCACGCTCCGCGAGCTCGTATGGCGCCGGCCCGACCTAAAACATCAAGTTACGCTGGCCTGCATCGCATCAAGCTACCAGACATTATACAACGAGCTCACGGCCGGCGAAGAGCCGACGATGCAGCAGCTGGAGATGGCTGTTCAATCCATGAACCCTCACTACCGCGAAGACGTTCTTCGACGCGCCAGGGAGCACAGAATCGTTCTGGACATCGAGGACGTCTGCACCGAGAACCACGACTGGGGCGTCGCGCCTTGGCCGTGGCCGACTAGCTGGTCGAGGAGCTATCTGCGCCCTGATAAGGAAATGTGGCTTGGTGGTTCCGTTCCGTGGATGCAGATGCCCCTTGTAAACTGGCCGGACCGCCACAACTTTGATTGGGACGAGGGTAATAGATGGCCTGACGGTGATCCTCTCAGCCTTGAGGTGAACTTGCAGATGAGTAAGTGGATGTGTTCCATCAGCGCGATGGAGGTTGAGAGAGAAGTGACAGCGTCGTCGCATAACTTCTCTCTCTACGATTCGGCCAAGGACGAAGAACGCCGTCAAGCCCCGGGACCGGAGCCAACACGCCCGAAGGATTTTGAGAACGAGGGCTATTTTCCTTAAGTTGTCGACTGTTTCGTAGGGAGTTGTGAGCATTCTCCAAGCGAGCTGCGATGACGATGAAACGGGCTTAGAGCACACGACGATGGTAATTGTCAGGGTCTAATAGTAAACAAACATTTCCCCTCCAGTGTGATGATCGATAGTGACGTCCAGTATCGCAACCTTTTGAGGCAAAGAGACGGAGGCTTGAAAAAAGAGTAGCAGCGGTAATACAATTTTCTGTTCTATCTTCTGTTTGGAAAAGAAAAGGGGAAGAAAGGAAGAAAACGAATTGCAGTTGCCCGTGGTGACTTTCCTCCAGTAGACAGTTAGACGCGGATTGAAACGCATTTTCTAGAGCAACCTAATGTATCAATGAAGCCGGTTTCGGGAAGCTTACAGCAAACATTGAAGATACTTACCAAGTGGACAGTGGGGTCGTGCTGGTTCTGGGGGCTTCAGTGTGCAGTCTGATGTTGTACGAATAATTTTCGATCTGACATAGACGGTGGTGAATGTCAAAAGCGCACATCTGATTTACCAAACTTCGCAGCTGACTGACGGGACTTTTGGCACATTTTCAAGCGTTTATCCGCTACAGTTCACCGACATCTTATGGTACTTGGGCCAATGGCTTCAGCGGTCAAACATTGACGCCGTTTGACGACGCCACGACGAAGCTTATTCCCAGACGCCAGTCATCCAGCAGCAGTTACCAGCGGCCCGTTCGTCGCTAGTGTTCAGCCCTGTACTCGTCACAGGTGGTCCAACATTGCACCGGTCCTGCATGCGTGGCTTGACGAAAGAGAAGACTTTACCGCATCCGGACAACGAGGGGGAGGCGCTGTCGAAATTGCTTGGGGGACCCCAAGCGCGAAGCGAGGCGGCCCAAAGTCCTCCCGGCTAAAGAGCGAAGCGCGCCCTCGCAAGGGCGCGAATCCTCCCAGTCGGCGCAACTCTTCATTTGCAGTGCCTGTTGGGCCCCGGTTGTTGTCTGCAGCCACACGGCACAGCGGACATGGCCAACCTTGGAACATACCCAGCCAACACGGTTCCAACACGCGGATCACCACCAAAAGGTCGCTCCGGCGTGCGGCGCAATCAAGCTCATCGTGGCGTCCATCCCTGCGCTCCTGCGCCGAGATGGCGCTGGGTTCGGGCCAAAGACGCCTTGCGAGGCGTTGTTTGAGACGTTGGTTGGTAGTGTCAAACGGCGTGTTGGAAGCGGAGGATGGAAATCACCATCCGACAGCTGCCTGGCTGTGCGTGAACGGTGTGTTGGGGATTGAAGTATAAAGAGAACGACTTCGCAGTCGTGTCTTTGAGATGGCAATTCATCAGAATCAGCATCACAAGCAGGCAACAAACAGCATCAGACTTGAAGCAACATAATCATCACACCACACTCAGTCAATCACCATCTCAAGACAAACCCAACACACCACCAAACCAACACACTCACAATGGCATCCACCACCATCCGCAAGGCCGTCATCACCGAGTTCGGCGACGAGTCCAAGGTCAAGGTCATCCAAGACACCATCGACCCCCCGGCCGCCGACCACGTCCAGGTCGCCACCATCTACTCGGGCTTCTCCGGCGCCGACATCAACATGCGCAAGGGCGTCTACCCGCTCCAGAGAGCGGCCCCGCTGACCCCGGGCTACTGCCTCGTCGGCACCGTCAAGACCAACGGGCCCGGCGCCTCCAAGTTCTACCCGGGCGACACCGTCGCCGCCATGACCGTGTACGACGCCGAGGCGGAGCTCGCCAACATCCCCGAGAAGTACCTCGTCCGCGTGCCCAACGGGCTCGACCTGCAGCAGGCGACGGCGCTCGTGCTCGACTGGGGCACCGCGTACGCCATGGTGCACGAGCACGCCAAGGTGGCCAAGGGCCAGCGCGTCTTCGTGCACGGCGTCAGCGGCGCCGTCGGCTTCGCGCTGATGAAGCTGTGCCAGCTGCAGGGCGCCGAGGTGTTCGGCACGGCGTCGGAGCGCAACCACGCCGCCGTCCGCGCCGAGGGCGGCCACCCGTTCGTGTACACGGACAAGAAGTGGATGGCGGCCATGAAGGAGATGGGCGGCGCGGACGCCGTCTTCGACCCGCTCGGCTTCGAGAGCTGGGACGAGAGCTGGACGATCCTGTCCAAGAGCGGCATGCTGATCGGGTTTGGGGGCAACCTGAACTCGCTCGGCGGGGATGGCAAGGCGCCGCGGTCGACGGTGGTGCCCACGATGAAGCTGCTGGCGCGCGGCATGGTGCCCTTCTGTCCCAAGCGCACGTGGTTCTACTACATCACCCGGGACGACGCGACGTTTGAGGCGAACTTGAAGGCCATGTTTGGGTTGCTGGGCGAGGGCAAGATCAGGGTGCCCATTAAGAAGGTGTGGGATCTGGAGGATGTGCAGGACGCGCATCGCCAGTGGGCGAGCGGAACAGGCGTTGGGTCATTGATCATCCGTGTTGGCGACGCCAAGCAGCAGTGATGATGACGATGCTGACCAGAGTGTTTTTGCCCTCACAGCGTTGCGAGTTTTGCTCTTGATTGATGAAAGTAGACATAGTTGAGTTAAATGTGAGATTCATAGGCCATGACGATAGTTACCAATTCTTACATGCTTAAGCACCTTCCTGATTTCGCTTGGTTCGTGTGGAAGCGACCATGCGGCGTAAGATCATTACGTGCCTGAATGCTTGTTGTCGGGGTGTTTTTGTTCCTTGCTGACATTGAAAACCTACTTGAAGGCCATGTGTTCCGTTCCCTCTTCTTCATCTCAACACCACAACTCATCTCAAAGTCAATTCGGCTTCCTGACAGGGTAACGGCAGGGCGATAAGATAAAACCCAGGCTTGCATGAGCAACGTGGTTGGGGGAAATCGATCGATCACTCTCACACAACCGCGGCAGCCACCCGAAGCCAAGCGAAGCGCCCGCATCCATTGGCACTTCATCTTGCTCTTCAGCATCTCATCTCATCCCTTCTTCATCAACTCACACCGGAATTTCATCCAGCAGCATCCACAACTCAACGCGCTCATTTGACTCGTCATACCAACAACCGCCACAATGGGCTGGCTCACCCCCCTCGCCATAGCCGGCCTCCTCGGCGCCGCCAGCGCAGCCAGCAAACACAAACTGCACGACTTCGACTGGGACACCATCACGCCCACGCACAAGCTCTCATACCACCCCTGCTACTCCGAGTACAACTGCACGCGCCTCATCGTGCCCCTCGACTGGCTCGACACCTCCAACCCTTACAACGTCACCCTCGCCATCATCAGGCGCCCCGCCAAGGTGCCCGACGCGGACCCGGCGTTCGGCGGCACCATCTTCACGAACCCGGGCGGGCCCGGCGGCTCCGGCGTCGAGCTCATGCTCTCCGAGAGCTACGCCCTCCAGGAGACCGCCGACACCGACCGCAGGAAGTACGAGATCCTCAGCTGGGACCCGCGCGGCGTGCAGTTCACGACTCCGCGGCCCGACTGCTACGGCGAGGACAGCTTGGCGCGCGGCACCGATATGATTCAGAGGCTGGCCGTGGGGCCGATGGATGCCGGCCCGGATGCGTTGAGGAGGCAGTGGGCTAGGGTCCAGGGGTACGGGAAGCTTTGCTCGCAGAGCGCGGTGAATGGGTCGATTATCCCGTTTGCGACGACGGCGTCGACTGTTCGGGACATGGTTCACATCTTGGATAAGATCCAGGAGCTGCGCGAGGAGGAGGCTGCTGCCCGGGTTGGTGGAGATGGAGACGCGCAGAAGCCGCTGCAGGCTCGTGAGGAGAAAGGGCCGTTGCGGCTGCAGTACTTTGGGTTTTCATATGGCAGTCTTCTTGGGAACACCTTCGCGTCTATGTACCCCGGCCGCGTCGGCAGAGTCATCGTCGACGGCATCGTCGATGCCGATGACTACGTCGAAGGGGTGAGTTCACGGCGTCTCACAAGGAGGAGTGGGAGCAAGCTTGCTGACCTCATTTAATAGGGCTGGAGGACAAACCTTCAAGACACCGAAGAACTCATCGAACAATTCTACAAGACCTGCTTCGCCGCAGGATCAAAGTGCGCCCTCAACCGCCACTCAGACACAAAATGGGAGGACATCCGATCACGAGTCTCAGACCTCGTCAAGCGTCTCGACGACGAGCCCATTTCCGTGCTCGACGGCAAGCTAACCCACATCCTCACGGGCTACGACGTCGTCGACGCCTTCAAGAGACCGCTCTACGACCCCTACCGCAAGTTCGTCACCCTCGCGGACAAGCTCAGCGCCGCCGCGGACAGCAACTACACCCTCCTCCTCGCCGACGCCGTCGGGTCCATCCCCGAGCTCGACCAGGCCTGCGCCGCGCCCAACGGCACCGCGCTGCCCTCCACCTTCGGCGACGGCGGCCAGAGCATCCTGTGCGGCGACGCCGAGGACCACACCAACTTGACGCTGGCGGCGTACGGCGCGTACGTCGCGGAGCTGGTCGGCCAGTCGCCCACGTTCGCCGGGTACTGGTCGCAGATCCGCGTCGCCTGCTCGGCGTGGGGGGTCCGGCCGAAGTGGCGGTACACGGGCCCGTTCAGCACGCCGGCGCACGACCCGGCGGTGGTGGAGGGCAAGCCGGCGGCGCCGCTGCTATTTCTCTCGTCAAGGCTGGATCCCGTGACGCCGCTGCGGAATGCGTACAGGATGAGTGAGAGGCATCCCGGGTCGACGGTGGTGGTGCAGGAGAGCATTGGCCACTGCGCGTTCGCGGCGGGGAGCAAGTGCCTGAAGAAGGTCATCCAGGAGTATTTTGAGCACGGGGTTGTGCCGGAGGATGGCACGGTGTGCGAGCCGGACTGCGATCCGTGGGATGGGGATGATTGCTTGCCGTCGACGAAGGGGATGAGGGTGGCGGGGCTGGGGCCGCCTCACGAGATGTCCTTTGCATGAGTGTGGTCGTACCTTCATGGCTTCGATAGATGGACGAGAGGTAGAGCGCGCGATGAGGCGTCGTCATGTGGGTGACCGTTGCGCTGGGGGAGGGGGGAAGCACAAGAATTACACGATGTCTTGGAGGTCCAAGACAACGATGGTCAGACTGCGATAATATGTATCCCGAACAAGCTCAACAGTCAGCCTCCAACGGGTAATCTTCTTTCCCGCTGAACGCCATCTGAGACTCTTCCGTCATCATTGGTTGCGACTGAGATCTGGGGATTTGCAGCTGACTGCAGGGTGCAGATGTCAGACCCATGTAGGCGCAAGCTGAGGGCGATCACTGAGCTGTGAAAACCCGAGATGAGCACCCATGGACCTCTCCCGAAAATGGTTGGATGTGTGATTATCGGGTTGAAGACTGTAGTAGCCTTCTATTGAATTCCCCTGTCATTACAACTACCACTCTCCCTCATTCACCATCACCAAGCCATCCAAAGTGTCTGGTACCCAGCTCACCGCCGGCCATGATGTCTTACTCAGAACCAGTCCTCCCGTCGTGCCGTCCACTTCAAGTCCAACGTTACACGTGCTAGAAGCCCCCAAGCTGAGACATGCCTCTTAAAAGACATACATTTCTTCCTGCTCTTTCGCCCCGCGATAGCGTGGGGCGCGGCAGTCAAATACGAGAAGCCGTTGCCCCGCGTCAGCCCTGGGGCGATCCTGACAAGGACATTTCAGCCGCCGAATGTGCCGGTGCCGTCTATCCCCAGACTTGGCGGGACGATCGACGATGCACGCATCCGACTAAACAGGCTACAGCAGCGCCGCCAACAGGCAGAATCGTGGGGAACAGGTTCGTGGGAAACATGCAATTGTCATGTCATCCCCAGCTGTCCCCTCAATGGAACATCGTCTTTTTTTTTCAGCTCCTCGGAAGCCAAGGGGAGAAGACATCACGCTAGGGTCCCAGTCAGCCCCAGGATCGCTTCCGCCGTAGTGGCTTACGCGCGACACCGGCATTGGCTGGAGTGACGCCACGGGCGGGACCTTAGAGCTCGTTTGGCGGGGTGTTGGCTATCTACACGAGCTTCCGATCGGCCTTTAACCGGAGTTGGTATGAGGTATGCAAGATGGACACCAGCTGAACGAAGCGGGTTTTGGTCGTGAGTAGACATGACGAAGGACGAAAATAGATTATCGTTGGGGTGTGCAGATGCATTTCGTATTGGCTATTCTCATGATGGATGCGGCGTCGACGGTTGAGGGAGGACGACGTGTTGATCGCGTGGTGAGTACTGCCGTTGGGCCACGACGACGATCGTGAGGGTGATGGACAGGTCGGGTCATACGCTTCACCGAGTTTGTGATCTCTCTGCCTTACGCTGTGTTGATGAGCAGGATCTTACGAGCCTCGATGGCTATATAAACTCGACATGATCTCCAGAGAATAACACCATCTCGACATCTCATCGCATCATCTCACAGACCAGAGCCCCATCGTTCACAACCCATCCTCAGACTTTAGTCTCGGTATCATTTCAATTTTCAACATGAAGTTCACCGCAACCCTTCTCACGGCTCTCGCCTTCGTCCTCCCCGCCCTCGCCCACCCCCTCGAGGAGCGCGACGACGTGCAAACCGTCCACCTCACCTTCCACGGCGGCCCAGCCTCCTACGACCTCGCCATCCCAGCCGACGGCAACACCTACCCCACAAGTAAGTCAAACACATCACCACCATCCATCTCACTTGGGTAAACCGCGATGCTAATCAATGATCTCGCAGACAACAACATCGCCGTCAACAGCATCGACGCGAACGACTACTTCGCCTACTCCAACTGCCAGTTCAACACAGCCGGCGAAAAGACGCTCGTCCAGTCCATCAACAACCAGAACGGCGACCAGGCCATCATCGTCGGCCCGCCCCAGCCCATCATCTCGGTCAGCTGCCAGGGCTTCTGTCTGGGCATCTACGGCGACTGCTACAAGAACGGCCAGTTCGTCGCGCCGTGCTGCAACGGCTTCTGTGCTGCGAACAAGTGCAGGCCCTGGATCGCCCCCAACTAAGCTCAGGCGTGGTTTGCTTGAATGGAGGGTCTGGTTATGAGGAGGCGTGGGGTGTGACGTAGATAGTTGTCAGACGGTTGTGGATGGTTGCTGTTTGCCGTGCGCGCCAGTCATATATGCTTATAAATTTGAACTTACTCCTACCCCTATCAATTAATGTCATTGGCTCATACCCACGGTTTGAGTTATCTATCGTTCAGACCCCGACTATTCTTCTGTGAGCTACCGGTTCCTCGGGCCGGAATTGTGGGTCCGATACCGGTCCCGAGGCCCCCCACTCGGCTTCCTCGGCAACTCGCACTGGTAATCTCGGTCGTCAGCTCGGAGGAACTAGGGGCCGTTGTTCGCCGTTCGAGTCACACTGATAAGCTTATTCTGATTCTTAATCTTCATGGACCTTTTTAGCCGCGTCATTTGTTCGTCTTCCATACTGACAAATGCCCATGCCTGACAAATGCTCAGTTGGGATATGTTTGCAAGTGGGGGTGACCGGCTAAAGTTGACTTGGCGGATAATTTCCTGTTGGGTGGCTGTGTCGTACGTTAAGCTGCCTATCTTGCCTGGCGGTGCTGTAAAGGATTCGAACAAGGCTCTTTGCGGGGGCTCTAGTAGCATCAATAGATCCGTATTTAAACACCACGTGTCTCCGGAAATATGGGTTCGCCGAGTTCTAGACCCCGGGTTGAAGAAACAACTTTTGATCTCTATTCCAACAACCAGTTCCACCCGCACTACATTCACATAGATCGTCATCCATAACATCATTCCTCCAACATGGCATTCAACCCAACAAAGGCAATCGTCAACAATGAAGACTGTGACCTCCACTACTGGTACCAAGGCCAAGGCCCCCTGATTCTGTTCGTCCCCGGCGGCAACGGTCACGGTCGGCAATACAACCCCCTCATCACCGCCCTCTCGGGCGCGTACACCTGCGCCGCCTTCGACCGGCGCCAAATGTCCGCCAGCCGCGTCGCGGCCCCCAAGAAGCTCAGCCCGCCCCAGCAGGCCCGCGACATCCGCGCCGTCATCCGCGCCCTCGGCTTCGACAAGGCCATCGTCTTCGGCAGCAGCTCCGGCGGCCTCTTCTCGCTGCAGTTCGCGCACGACTTCCCCGACATGGTCGACCACGTCATCGCGCACGAGTCGCCCGCGACCAACCTGCTGCCCGACGCCGCGGCCATGTACGACAACTTGTACCACCTGCGGGAGGTGTACGAGGCGCGGGGGATGGAGGCCGCGGCGGCGGAGTTCGAGCCGCAGTTGCTGGGGTACGACGACGAGGGTGTGCCCAGGCCGATGGAGCCGGAGCCGTGGAACGCGCAGAATTTCTGGGCGAATGAGTTTGGGCCGTTGATGGGGTACACGCCCAACTTCAATCGCATTAGGGAGAACGGAACGAGTGTTGGGCTGATGAGGGGCGTGAGAAGCCGTGATGCGTGGTACGCGAGGTCGGTGGATGAGCAGGCGAAGATTCTGGAATGTCCGCGCTTCGATGTCCCTGGTGCACATGAGGGCTTCCAGGTCGAATTAGAGGAATTCTTGCCGCACTTCCACAAGATGTTGGAGACTCTGGAGAAGAGACGCAGGGAGCGGTCGTAGGTTTTGCGTTCGGATAGAATAGACGACAGCTGAGCATGATCGAGTCGTAATCTCATCGCAGCCTTTGATGTCGAGACTAGGGACTTGTCAGTTAAACTTGAGCCTCTTCAGCCCTCGCTTCTCGCGCCAATAATTCGTCCCCTCAAGCATCTCCGTGCAGCCAACCAGCAGCCAGCCCCATTTCCTCAAAAAGGACTCCGTAGCCTCCCACCCCCTCGGGTCCCAGGGCTCGCCCCATACAATAAGCGCGGCCTCCTCGACCCCGGCCCCGGCCCCCACGTCCACAATGTCCCGGCACATGTCATCCTCGTCGATGTAGTCCTCGCCCTTGTCCGCCACGATCTGCAGGAAATTGTCCCGCATCTGCGGGTGCGGAAAGAAGTCGATCCAGGGGTGGTGTTCGACAGCGAGCTGCAGCGCCGTGGGGCGCATGTTCTCCGGGCACGACGGCCCTGTCGTCGACGGGCCGAGGTTCGGGCCCAGTTTGTTGAAGGGGGAGATGGCCTCGTAGGTGAGCCACTCCGCGTTGAAGTCGAGGGCCTGGGCGTTGCGGACCATGGCGTGGAAGACGTTGACGCGTACGAGGGTCGTGAGGTACCCCGGACAGGGTTTGCCGTTGATGTAGTCGACGTAAGCCTCCTCGGCGAACATGGCGAGCATCTGCCGTGTCTCCTCGTTGCCGAGCTCGCAGAGTTTGGAGACGTTGTTCTTGAACACGCTCTTGGGGGAGGTGGCTACGAGAGACTTGGACTCGGGGCTTGCGCTTGACGGTGTTTCTAATTTTATCATTGCCGCTGTCAGGTCGAATTCTGAATCTGTATCTGGCGGTGTTTTCTGCTTTGATTTCTGGTTTCGTCTCCCTATTTCCGAAAGGGGTACTCGTGTTAGTCAACGAATTCAATACCAAGACCGAGGTAACAACATGAGACTTTTTAGTAAGGATTGACTAACGCCGTGCTCGCTGGTTCAAGCGGTTCTGCAGTTTCCGCCTCTCTGCCGTGCTGGTCACGCCGGTCCAGTCCTCGGAAGGATCACGCAGCTCCGCCAGACGCGGATTCGCCAGCACCGGGATCGACGTCCCTGCGGGAACGGCTGCTCCAGGGGTGAAACACATCTCCATCGTCGACCTTGAGTGGCCTAGCTGCTTTGCTGTTCGTAATGGTTCGCCGCTCTACCGAGATTATTCTTCCCGTCGAAAAGCTACCGGATCTGGCACGTCAGCGTCAGCAGCGTCACGAGTGGCGGCGGCGGCGGCGGCGGAGGTCGTCCGTGAGGGAACGAAGACAATGGGTTGGACAATAATGCTCGGAGATCAAGGCTGACGTTCCATATATGCAGCCTGCTGACGGTCTTCCACCATTGAGGGTGGCCAGGATGCTCCCGCGAGCCCGCAACTCTATCGTCGAATCGGTTTCGTTGCCCTCTGGTGGGGTCATTTCCCAATGACTCGGGCTTGGATGAAAGCTCTACCGTTCCCTAAAGAAGTGAAATTTTCGTGGACTACCCCTCCTTTTGTTAACACGGGTGTTGCAGAAACTGTGCTGTCCTGTTCTCAACGATTCTTCTCGTCGACCGCTAGTCATGAGTTGCATAGTCGAGGTAGATATGCCATCTGGAACCACGACTCCAAGGAGGAGAGAGGGTTTGTAATCGTCAAAGGCGAAGCATATCGACACAAACGAGCGGGACGGATTTAACACCCCTGCACCAAATTTTAGCGGCGTCAGCAGGCTGCATTAGCGTCCGCCGCTGGCACTTAGCCATCCCAGCACATCCAATGAGAGGGCATTCCGACAGATGAGCATCCCTGCCGGCTGGTTCGAGCTCGGTCTGTGCCAGAACTTCCCCGACCCCCAAGTCTGGGTTCGTTACGTCAGGGCCTCGTGCGGTTTAGACTCTGCCAATCGTAGACGAAGACCGTAGCCAGGGGTAGGTTATGCACGCTTCTTGGGATGTGAATCCCCTCGCCGCGTACCTTTGAGGCGCTGCGAATCGGTCCTTTGGGGACGGGCAAGGGTACAGCCATGCTTCGGTACTGAGTCGTAGTCTACCGGTCAGGATTCTAGTTGGTTCCTCTACAGAAGCCAAGAGACAGTGGAGATCATGAGTACCGCCTAGACATGATTGAATACGATAGTAGCACGAGCGAGGATCGTGATGAATCTTCTGTGAAGCTATCTGATGAGTCAGGAAGGAGGTGAAGGATACTCATTTTCTATCAACTGTTACAACACGGAGAAACTTCGGATCTGAGGTCAAGAGTTTTCCTAGGCTTGAGGCCTTCTCACACTTTATGATTTTTTGTACTGGAAGGATACCCTATAGCTGAACCTAGATAGGGACTTGACAGCTTAGACAACCAAGTCGCTTTCGGTTTGTCACTGTGAGTAAACTGTACTTTTACCGTCGCGACTCGGCTCCTGGGTCCCACGGGAAGCGTAGCCCGAAAAGGTATCAACTGGCCGGAAGGCTGGCTACTGCGAGGGAGACGTGGTGGAAGTCGCTTTCCATGCCAGCCTAGTGGATACCTTGCGCCCGTTTTGAGTCGAAGGGGCGAAGCGGAGCCGGTGATCGCGCTCAGGGGTTGTCCTGCCCTAATGAATTGCTACATGATGTAGCGCTTGGTAGAACGGGTTTTCTGGCCTTACTTGTCAATCTGTAGAGTACATGTATAGATGGAAAGAGCCATGGGCTTGGTGGAAGGTTTTCGTGGAACTATTACATCGTACGACATGCATTCATTATGTGAGTTGGCAAGAGACGGAGGCATTGGCACAACTGCCGGCCTGGCCCAAGGAGGTGTCTTTAATCAACCTCCCAGGGGCAGGACATCACCACAGAGAACCTTGGAAGTTTTACAGTCAAACATGCTCGTCAACCATTATACATGCGATTCATTCTTTTTGTATAGCTTAAGTCCACGTAACTCATACTGTAGGCCAGTTATCTCTAGACCGGATAGGGGGCTGGTTCGACCGAGATGCATGTAAAACTGCCGGATTGACGAATAGTAGGGCAGATTCGGCCAGTAACGTCCCACCAACAAGCTAGACCTCTCGTTCGCCCCCTTGCTCTCTAGTGACTAAGAAAGCCTCTGTACGGCATATCGCCCGGCTGCCTCCTCATGGCTGAACACCATGTAGCCAGTAACCATACTTGCTTTCCTCCCCGTGTCCACTGCCATTGCGGGTCATGTCGGAAGATCAACCTGTCCGCAGCCGCTACACCAAGCCTAGAAGCCCCTCCTTTGAGAAGTATTTGGCAATCATCGTAAAGACTACGCCCGCCATACAGACCGAGCCGCCGAAGACGGAAATCTGAGTGAAGCCGTTGTACTCATTCAGCAGGGCACCACTGACCGGCGGTCCGATTAGCACAGCCACCGAGGCAATCGAGATGCCCATTCCCATGTACGTTCCAATCTCCTTCGGCGATTTCGGACATAAGGTGAAGACCACAGACCCTCCAGAGATGATGGCCCCTGACGTGAGGCCATAACATGCAGCAAACACAATGATGCCCGCGTTAGTCGTCGCCTTGGTCCAGCAGAAGATCATGATGCCGGTGAGTAAGCCCGCGAAGAAGAGAATGTTGACGCGTCCCAGCTTATCGCCCAAGATTCCAGGAATAATTCGACCCGGGACGGAGGCTCCGTTAATGATCGCGACAAGATACCCTGCGAGATTTTGGTCCATTCCGTGCGCGATGCCGAACGTCGGGAGGTAGAACATTGGGATAAACATGCCGATGAACATGAAGCAGACGCCGAGGATGAGGAAGACATAGAGGGGGTCTCTGAATGCAGTCCAGAGGAAGAATCGGGTCTTTCGAGGCGGGAGGCGCGCTTTGACTGCGAAGGCCGCGAAGATGAGTAGCGGGATCATGATGAAGCCGCAGATTCGAACCGCCCAGCCGAAGCCCAGCCGGTCCAGCAGCTCCGAGAGAACAATGGGGAATATCACCGCGCCGACCGAGGAGCCTGCGATGGCGAGGCCCATGGCTGCGCCTCTTCTCTTGGAAAAATACTGAGGCGTGGCGGCCATTGCAGGGAACATGATCAGGCCGTTCGCGATACCACTCAACACGCCCTGGGCCAGCATGAACTGCCAGTACTCGTGGCACAGGCTGGTCATCATAATGGAAAAGATGTACGCACCCGCTGCTGGGCGAATAACCTGGGGTTCGTCAGTTGATGAATCACTTCGCGACGCGCGTCTGGGGAGCAAGGCATGCTTACCCAGGCACCATAACGGTCAAAGACTGGTCCCCCGATTGCGCCAGAGGCAAAGACCAGAAATGCTTGGATGGAGCCAATCCATGAAATATCGTCGGGTGTGTGATCTGACAGTTGGTTCCGCATGTAATACGCCTGGAACACACCAAACGAGTTGGTGTACCCCAAAGAGCAGAACAAGATCGCCGCTGTGCCGGCGGCCACGAGCCACGCGCGAGTTCCTCCTTCGGGGAAGATATCTTCGTCTGATTGCGACACTCTCTCCTGCTTTTCGTTGCTTGCTTGCCTTTCCTCGCGCGGAGTCGAGCCACTCCTACCGCTCTTGTTGGACTCTGCCCGCGACTGCCGGCGTGCTATCCGTCGAGCCTCGCCGGGTTGTTCCTTTCGGTTGGAGCAAGCCGTCGCCGGTCTTGAAGGCATCCTAGACTCCGGTGGCGTTGCGAACGCTTCAAGTGCTGGCGTTGACGGTGTCGAATCCGTCATCAGCGGCGAGTCCTCAGTCGACTGGCCATCCTCGTCTGTTGTAATGGCCTCATCTGTCGTTGTTCCTCCCAAGCCCTCGGTGCCGTCCCTCTCCTCCTGCGCGACATTCACATACTTCGTGTCCTCCATTCTTCACGTCGCTCTTGGAGATTTTCTGCTCAGGTTTGAAGTTGTATGGGCGGAAGAAGGGACTGGGGGGAAACACCTCGGAACACTGGTCAGGGTGTTGCGCGACACTGGGCTATTCAATGGTCCACCCTGTCTGCAAAGCGACACCCTTTTTCTCCTCGTCATCTCTCACGTCGTTCTCGGGAGTCCGTTTCCAACACTCGTGCAGATTTCGAGTTCTGTAGCTGCACAGGTTCTTTGTAGGAACGTGCCAGTCCGAGCCCGTCGGCCCATCACCGGCCGAATCGCTTGGCTGCGGACGCGGCACGGTTGAAAGCGGACGTGCGTCTGCGGCCTCCGGAGAATCGGTGTTACAACTGGTCTGAGCAGATGCAGCTTCAGCCCGAGTGGTGCTGTGGATAGAGGAGATTCAACTCTGTAGGTTTGAACGTTTCCGACGTTAGAGAGACCCAAACAATCTCGGTTGATGTTTCACAGATCTGAGATTAACCTCCTGGTATTGGATGAGAATCACTGCCGTATCATGGTTTTCTGGTCGGGATCCCAAACAGAACAGAGCGCCGGGTTTTGCTACATGTCATCTCAACAGCAATAGCAAAAGGGCCAGACTGCCGGGTCGTTCAAAATGCGAAAACAAAAACCGAACGTAGCGGTTATTCTGACGGTCGCTCGGGACCGCGAATACATCTGGCACCCTGCACGCCAGTGCCCGGCTCGTGCCATGACATTAGCCTACATCATGACCTGCCTCATGACACCCAGCCATAAGCAGCCACTCGGAAGAGCCCGTTCCTCAAGCTTTCGCACACTCAACCACTCCAATCTCGGTTCCTTCCTTGCGGTGGATTCTCACAATCTCCAAGCCGGATGCCTTGGCGATTCTCTCAAACCCTTCTTCGGTGCGCTCCTTGCCCCCGATGTTGAGCATGATCATGTCAGCCGCCGCGCTTCTAACAGACGGCGGGTCCGAGACAACTTGTTCCATTATGAGAACTCTAGCGCGCGGCTCATCGCTGGGCAAGGCGGCGCAGAGATGCGTCAGGATCTCGATACAGGCTTGGTCCGACCAGTCGTGGAGAACTCGGCGGAGCAGGTAGATCATGGCGCCTGTCAAGCAACCGCACTATTAGCACTGATGCGCGGCCCGCGGACATCATACCTTGTTGCTCCTGTCTATCAGGGCGTACTTACCCTTAGTGGGGTTCTCCTGCATGAAGTCGTGCCCGACTTTAACGACCTTGCTCAGCCCTTGGTCATCCTCTCTCGCCACCTCGCTGATCACATCAGGGCGGTCTTGGAGGACGCATCGATGCTGCGGAATGCTTGGCACAGCTTCGAGAATATGCTTGAGTGTATCGCCGTGGTTTCCCCCAACATCAACTATGAGCGGTCTTTCTCCCGATGCCTCAGACATGGCCTCCTGTCCGATCCAGGAAAAGTCATAGATCGAGGCCGGTCCGCCGTACCGCCCGGCAATGGAGCCCTGGGACCTCATTGCAGATGCAAATATTTCAGCCCTCTCTGAATCAATATCAGTGTGTTCCCAAACGGTGAGCTCTGGATGACCCCAGGCAAATGTGTACGGGTTGTGAGACACGCCGGATGGCTCGTGGTTGCCGTACGTGGCGAAGTAGTCCTGCCAATGCGTGTATCCGCGAAGGCCATGGCTGAACATGACTCGAAAGAGATTGCCAATCGGGTTCTTGTGTTTGAACATTCGCGAAGTCGCTGAGTGAGCGACGAAGCCCGGTGATGTCTGGACGAGTTTCCCGGTGGAAACAAGCATGCCGCCAAGTCGGGCTTCGAATCAAGCCGGTCAGCAAACCAGTTTCTTTTCTTTTCTTTTCGGAAATTCCACTTACCCACGAGGCTCTCGTCTGCATCAATAGACTCCGCGAGATCCTCGTACGAAATGCTGCCCTTGTCTGGTATGGCGTCAAAAAGCTTCCATTCCATGAACTGGTTCAGGGCCCCGATTTCTCCCATCTACATCAGGGTCAGTTGTGTGAATGAAGGTTGATGGCTTCGAAACTAGTCTAGTCATCGTTGGCATTCTTACCGCTACGGCGAACCCGCCAATCATTTCTTCTGGCCCTGTTGTAAATTGAAGCATCTTTTTTGCCTTCATAGACATCTTGGCTTTGACAGCCTTATCATCGGTCGAGGCAAGGCTTTTGGCATCTTGCAAGATGGACTCAGCGAGAGCGACCAAGTTGTCATGGGGATTGAGCGATCCCATCTCGGCTCTTGAATCTTGCTGTGTGACCGCAAATAAAATGGGGAGTAATAGTGATGATCGGCGTTGGAATGGTGAGCGATGTGTGGATGTTAAAGACTTCTTTAAATCCTGCCCCGGTCTCTGGTCTGGAACGTCAGCCAACATAGAATGGCGCCAGCCTTATTTAGTGACCCAATCCTTCGGACGCCATAGTACGTACGCCTCATTCTAGGCATGCAGTCAGACGGCACATGTCCACGGGTGTTTTCCTCTACGTGCCAAAATATCCGTCCATTTGATCCGATTGACGACTTCGGAAAGCAGGCTCCAAAAGAGAACTTGATGGATACTGATGAGAATCCGGACTTCCCCAAATGTGGCATTGGAATATGATAGAGTAAGGCTTCGTCAAACACTCAACTGCGCCTCGTTATGATAAGCGTCGCATGAGTGAATCTTGGTGTTGAGGTGTTGGACTTGGCGCTCGCCCGAGCCTCACTCGGCACGTCTTGGCCAGTCATCTTGGCCTGCACGTCAGGTTGTCTTTCCCTGTCTCTTATAACTGAAAACTCCATGGACTCCGATTCGTAAACCGATTGCGACAACTGCCCCACTTAGCAGCTTCCCCAACAGAGGTTATCGTGTATTCACATCAATTGCAACAGGCTCGCACTGGATAGTTCATCATCTTGGTTTCGTTCCCAATGTCCGTCTAGTCGAGCCCTAATTCCGTAAATGACACGTTTGGAAAGACTCGCTGCTGAATTTGTGCGGATGCTTCTAGCTAAGCGGGCGGACAGTGGTAATATGCCAACAGGAATCATTTGAAAGACGACAAAGAAATGGCGGCAACACCGACGAAGACGCCGAGACAGATGACGAAGCCGACGACGAAAACAACAACACGAATAAAACGAATAACTCATAACAAGAGATATGAGTCATAGTCTGCTTGGTTAGCTGTAACTATCCGCCCCGGAAGCAAAACTCTTGCTGTAAGTGGAGCATCAGAAAGTCTCACATCACCTGGAAGATTATATGCTAGTATCAAATGTATAAGGTAACTGATTTCATGATCCATATATGCGGGTAATATTGAATATATACTAAGATTGAAGGTTTAGAAGAGAAAATAGGAAAGGGGGTATCAAGTAAATCCATCTACATCCACGTCTTCGTATTCACGACGTTTCGAAGGTCCATCTCGTATTCTGCATCCGCCTCTCTTCTGACACTCCTCATGCTGCCTGGGGTCATCGGGCTCATTGGTGTTCTCGGCGTTCTCGGCGGTCCCGGCGTCCTCGGTGTCCTCGGTGTCCTCGGTGTTCTCGGCGACATCAAGAGAGTCGGGCTCATGAGGATTGGGGTCCTCTGTCCGCCACTCACGCTTCCGCTTCCTCGCCAAGGGGGTTGGTAAATGAGCGGCTGCAGCGGTGGTGGAGGAAGAGGCTTCATCCGCGGGTCGTGTTCATTTGAAATATGAATTATAATCATGTCTTCTTCAACTTCGTGCTCCATTGTGCTTGATTTGGGCGACATAGGGATGGCACCCTTGTCGCGCAACGACATGTGACTGCTGCCTCTGTCGTGCGTTTCTTTGATTTCCACGGTCGGTCCGCGGATCGTTGTAAGAAGACCGGGGATCTTCTTAAAGAGGGGTCGCAGTGCGGGAAGGCTTCCACACATCAGCGCGACCGATATCTCGGTGATGCTCCAGGTCACAAAGTCTACGTTATCCCCTGCACGACGATGTTAGAATTGCAAGAAGCTTGCAGGGTCAAATGCCTATGCAACGTACATGTGGTGTCGTATGAATCAGCAAACAGGACCAGCCATCGAAGACGAACGATCGAAGTGATCAATGCGCTAATATCTGTTAGTACGAGGCGCACGGCATTGCAAAAGGCCGATGAAGAGCAATAACTCACAATGACCCCAAGCTGAACATGAAGATGACCGCCAGCTTCTTCTTCCTCCCGAGCTGCAACTGGCTGAGCTGCTGAATGGGCATTGCAAGAATGACAATGTCTTCAACAATACTGAGCACCGCGCTGGCCAGTGCCACGGCGTTGAGGTCCACACACTTGCGAATCAGAGTCCGGTCCCAGATGCCGGCAATCGGTGTGCATTCGAACATGATAACGAAGGTAAAGATCACTCCGTGACCAAGGAGGAAAACAAAGACAAGTTTGTTCACAAGCTGAAACTTGCGGCTTGGGAAAACGCGCGCGAAGAGCGCGACAATCGACACTTTGGCCAATATGAGAACGATAATGTAGAGCATTTGAACAGCATAGTAAAGCTGCCATGGCAGTTAGTGCGCGATCAAGGCATGAGTCGTCGTAACTGCAGACTTACTTGGATAATGCGCTGGGCGTTGGCGGGGTTGACGTTCCAGTAGTGGAGGCCGAATCCCAGTTTGGCGCCTTGGATATATTAGTGGAATGAGTGGAAGCAGAAGTTACGGTCAACTTACTTGCGATGACACATCCCATGGTGGTGGCTAAGACGATCTTCCGCACAGGTCAGTATTTCTTCAAGGCAAGACGGAACCCATTGGCACCTACAGCCGTCACCAACGTAGTCCAATCATCCAGCTCCAGCCTTCCAGCGATAGTCCGTCGGGAGACAAGTCTCAGAATCACAACGGGGAACGTAAGAACAGCCAGCACGATTACGACCAACTTCATTTCGAGATCTCGGGATGCGTGGGGGTACGGTCGGCAAAGGTCATCGGTCATATACGACAACTCTGTAATCGACTGTCAGTGATGATTGCATCGCCAGATACTTCAAAACATACTCAATTGGTCTTCCCACTCGCAGGAGGTTTGGACGCATCCAGAGAGGCCCTCCAACAGGGTCGTGTTGGTGCAAACGCACTGAGCGATGTTGTCGAGTGGGCATCCTGACCCAAGAAAAGAATCGGTAACGCATGATACCTATCCAAGGATTAGATCGTACGCGGTTTCGCGGTGATGCGACAGACAACTTACCGCGCATTGAGGAATTTGAGTGATGAGATCAAGCGGCGAAGTGGTCGCGTTACTTGCCTGACCTCGGACGGTCTCAGCTGCCCATGGCAGCAGGACAAGCGCCCACTGAAGGAGGCTTTTCATGTCAAGTTGAAACGAAGATGCAAGAAGACCAGAGACCAGGAATCGTCTGCTTGAAGAATGAATATTCTAGTCCAGCTATACGTTTCAGCGAGCACGGAGCATGATACCAGATGCGGCCATCTGCTGCGACCCTAGAAGAACTAAGACAGAGGATCCCGAGCAGCTGGATCGTGGGCTGCACATAAGTATGTTCAAAGGCACCGTCGCATTCCCGCGGACAGGTCCGTATTGACCGACCCAAGATTCGAGGAACGCCTCGTGGGTATCTCCAGCCGTTGAACCATGTCTATTTCTGGTTTGGCTCTCATGTGCGTGAGCCCTGAGAAACTGTCATCTGGGTCTTGGCATAAAAGCTCGAAATACTACAATATGCATGCGGCCTGTCTGATATTGATTCGCCCCACACAGAGTTTCTTGAAGTTGGGTTACAATATATCCTCAAGATGGTTTAACGCAGTGAGCCACTCGCCTCGATTCGGCTTAAGCGATTGCGCCGGTGGGAAGGGTGAGGCTGGCCTGAATCATGACCCCTGGAGCCGGCTGAATGATCCATTGGTTCGTCCGATGTCCGCTGGGTCGGGGTTTCACATTGACATGTCGGTTGGTGAGCCCGTGCAACCTCTCCGGCCGTTTTGCTGGGTCCATGATGGAGTTGATGGGCGTCCAAAGAGGGATCACGTTGCTTGACCTAATATCGGGGAACTCAATTCTGTGGCGATTTCGCCATCGGTGTGCTATCAGCTCTCCACTTGGTACATGCCCTTTCTTACTCTTTCATGCAGAATTGACAAGTACCCCGCCCGTTATCGCCAGCCCACGAACCACGTGTGATGCGCGTGCGATTCAAGGCCGCCCGCCCGCCCGCGCGGTTGTGCACGCCCGGACGTCTTACTGGACCGTGAGACCACTGCGGATGCTGGCCGTTGACGGCCGATGAGGAGGAGACGGAGGGATTTGCGCGGGTCTGAGGGGTTGGGGGAACAAGGGCATTTCGATATTGAGGATTGACGTTGACGTAATCGATGTGCCTTCCTCAATCATCTGATGCTGCATGAAATGTGACTAGTCATAATGTAGATGGAAAAGATAACGATGCCAGAGTCCGAAGCACGAGAGCCTCGCAGTCTGCAGACAGCGAGAACGACCATTCGCGAGGCACTAACGCCACAGCCGCGCTGTGTGACGAGGGCATTCCCTGACTCAAGCGCAGGAACCCAGCCGGCCCTGTGCCGCGCCAAGTCCCCAGTCTGGCCCTTCATGGCCCATCCCTCGGCCGGACTCGCGCTGCCAGGTATGCCGAAGCTGTCTAAATAACCTTCTTGCCGGGTGCTCCGGTAGGGAACGGGATCACCCTTCCCATGTGTCTCGCGGTTGTGTGACGGAACCAACATTAGCGCACCCTCCAAGCCAAGGCAATGTTGTCCGATAGATTGCTTATCGCCAGTTTGAACGGTAGCCGTAATCTGCCACAATTGTGGCTCATTAATCGGGATGATTGCCTCAGTCCAGTTATCCCAGGTTGAGCATAGTTAGGCTGAGTGACACCTTGGCAGGGCGACTCATGTTCATGCAGTCTTTCACGTGCGCATTCGACTCGGCGCAATCAGCGCAAGCTCAATAATATATTGGTTCGTGTTGCGCAATACCCCGCGTGACGTGGGAATGCTGGTTTTCTCGGGGAAAAGACAAGAACTCTAATCCGGCTACTTAATCACCAGCGCCCGTACCAGATGACGATCAGACATGGCTCATGCAGCGCATCTCATAATCTCATCATCTAGAGTCTAGACACCGCCGTTTTTCAGATTACTCACAGAAACTGAGTTCCCGATATCAGAGTTACTGCCCTCGGATGAAGTGCGCACAGCCTTCTCTTGGACCGGAGCCTCGGTAACGCTGGTGTTGTTGATGATGCGCCCAGCCGCATCGTGAGTCGCATCCCATTCGGCAACGTCGGCGTAGGGGACCTTCCGAAGCTGGTTACTCTGAGCACCGTCCTCAAAACTAATGAGTTGCTGGCGCAACTTGTAGCCCTTCCATTTCGGGATGAGGAAAGCCCAAAACCAGTAGTAAGCCGCACAGGCGAGGAGACTGCAATCTCGTTAGCCATTGCGAGTCAGAGATATTGGGGAGAAAGACTGCTCACATTCCCACACCGGTCACCGCGTACGTCGCATACCAGAAGCTGACGTCACCAGCGTATTGTCCGCCTGCGGGCGGGTACCATGGCATGATCAGAAGGTAAAGCTGGATGCAGATGTTGAAGATGATCACCACGTGCCACGCTTTGAATTCGGGCTCGGGGAGGTTCAGCTTACTCCGCCGCCAGCGGACCACATAGATACCCACAGCCATTGCCAAGTTAAAGGCGGCCGAGGGGAAGACTCCGAGATCGTTGACTGCGGTATCGTTAGCGAGGCGGGTCCCGCGCCGAGCTCGGGGCCATGTACGGAGCTCGTACCAAAAGTGAACGCGTCTCCAGCAGGAACCGCAAGAATCATTAGTGCGGTCAGAGACCAAATCACGGCATACGGTCCCAATGGCGTTCCGAAAGGCTTCGTGGACACCCAGAATCTGGTCCAAGGCAATACACCTTGGCGACCGCATTCTCTGATGCGGCGAGAAAGTCCAATAATAACCGCGATCATATTTCCGAAAGAGGCCAGTGCAATAAGAAAGTTCAGACCACGCACAGCCCCAGAGTTTCCGAAGACTGCCGTGAAGAATAGGCTCGCAACTGTCAGGCCAGAGTTCTCGAGATCCTCTCTTGGTACTAATGAGAAACAATCAGTTAGCCTTTCTGGGGGGGCGCTTGGCTGTCATTCAACGAGGGTCATAGCTTACCAGCAGCAAAGAAAGCAACGTTGGCGAACATGTAAAGGATGTAAACCGTGGTCAGAGCTGCGGTAGCGTAGATCTTGAGCGATCTGACGGGATTCTGCAGGGGCACTCTAATAAGCATACCAACACTTGTGGGGGATGTTCGGCCATACCTTCACTTCGTTGGCAACATTGAATGCGTTGTTATAACCTTTTTGTGCGTTAGTTGAATCTACTTCAGTTGGGAGTAGCCGAAATATTGGGAATTACCTCCGTATGAGAAGATGATGCGGTAGAGAGCAGTAGTCATGCCGTATGCAGTCGCCGAAGAGCTACCAGACCAGGCGTCTTTGAAGTTTGCTGTGGGGTCCTGGACCTTAGTTTTGCCGCCTAGAACGACAAATCCCGTGATGATAACGAAAAGCAAAGTGCAAATCTTCACGATGCCTACGCCGTTGGAAAACCAATAGGCGTACTTGGTGTTGAACACAAGCGCTGAAGATGGTCAGCCAACTGGAACCAAAGTAAAGATCAACTGCAACATACTCAGTGTGGCTAGGGTATAACAGGCTAGGGCGGTGCCCTTAATTTGCCAATCTGTGCCCTCGTGACCGGAGATGGCAATCAGGTAGTTTGCCATGACTTTGCATCTGATCAGCGTTTGCGTAGTGGGCCATGTAGCATATGCACTTACCCGTAGCATTTGCACTTCCAAAGGATAGAATAACGCTCTGAACTGCGAATGTGGTTGGAAAGAGCCACATGGGACGGGGGTAGGCTTGTTCGAGGAAGACGACTTCGGAACCGGATCGACTGGGAAAGTATGCGGTGAACTCGAGGTAGACGGCGCCAGACGCCATGCATAGCTGATCGCGTGATTGTGTCAGCCATTTTTGCCATTCTAGCTGCCGCCATTGGGTTGGGTTGCGCGCATGGGAGGGCCGGGCGACTTACCAAATAACCAAGAGTCCAATAGACAAAACTGACACCGACGGAACCAGTACCCGCAAGAATTGAAGCAGCTTGAAATTGTCAGCATGCCCCACGGACCGCGAGATGCTTGGAGAGAAAACGCACGTGTAGAGTAGATACCAGCGCCGATCATCATCGTGATGTTCAGCAGCGTAATCGTAACCGGTCCGACGGAATATCCCAAAGGCGAATTGTTCTCGACGGGCGCGCCGGAGGCGTCTTGGTATGTTGGAGGTGCATCGTTACCGCCCTTCTCACCAATGTACTGGACGCTGCCATTGGAGATCTGTTCAACCTGACCTTCGACAACGGTGCCAGATGCCGCGGCGCGGTCTACAAAGGGCCTTCGCCAAGCCATTGAAACGCCAAGTACCAAGAGACGGGAGAGACGGAAGGCGAGCGGGTAGGGCTGAAAGCAGTGTTTCAGGAGAAAAGAGCTTCGCCGTTGGATGGCAGTAGTGTCGGGAGGAGGGACAAGGTCACTGCATAGCGCCAGCGATCGAGAAGGAAGGAGAAGAAACGCGATCGCCACGAAACATATATACCATGCAGAATTTTACTCGCCCGTATGCGTCTCGGAATTCCTCATCGGAATAGGCTTAGGGGATGCAACGAACTTGGAAATCAAGACGAACAGTCTCCGCGGGTTTAAGATTCCACTTTCAACTGTCAGAGGCCATTGAGAACACCAGAGATGGCCGCTTCGTAAGCCAGAACTCAATTTCAAGTCCCTATCCAGCTTTGATGTTCAAGTAAATGTTTGTTTGTGGAGTTGCAATCCTGCTATTATCAGTGGTCGGTGCAGGTTCACGGCCCGATGTTGATTTCAACATTGGAGGGGTGGATGATACAATCGGCACCGAGGTAGGGGGACGACTGGGTTACTAGACAGGGTTTGTCGATGACAACACACATCGCCTACATGGCGAACATCCGCTTCCGCCTTCCGCGATTCTGTATCATCTTCCGAAGGAGTTGGCTGGCACTCCCGAATATATTCGCGTAGACACTCTATGAGTATATTACTGATGACGAATGGCATGTAATCCATTTGCAGACACCCTTCAGTTAGGCTACCTAACTTCAAGAAGCGCCACATTCGAGGACATGAAATGCCAGAGGTTCTGTGATGCATCAAATCCTTTGCTTTTCCAGCAGTGGATCATCACACCAAAGATCGGAAGCTGTTTCCCACTGCAAGCCAAAATAGCAATTGAGGTTGTCGGCGACCAGCGGGAAGTGGACTCGGTCGGCCGAAGAGAGTGGGATTTCGGCCATTGTAGTACGTAAAGGCAGGCTTGAGCAAATGACGCGATCTACAAGAGAACCCATAACGGGAACTAGGATTGGAGCCGCGGTTGCGTGCTTGGGCCTGGCCGTCCAACCCCGGCCGACGCGCGGGGATATTCCGGGAAAATTCACCTAACCAGCATTGGCTTCAGCAAGAACCACGGAACCTTTTCCAACCAGCATACGAGCATTAGTCAGATGTGGTGAGATGATGCTGTATCCTACAACCTATCTCGCCACTGAGAAAGCCTGTCGTCAGCATACAGTAAATCAGAGGTCTGGAAACTATTAGTTCCCCATGTCGAGAATCTACGTGATGCTCCGACACTGTACACTACCGGTGGTGGGTGAGATCAATAGGTTTGCGACACATACATTCGGAGCAATTATTTACACACGCCCGCTCGCTGATTGCGGTGAAATCGGTGAACATATTCCTGACAGCAGAAAAGCTCAAACATAGGAAGGTTAATGTCACGGAGATTCAAGGACCAGACCAGTAAGATCAAAATTGTTGAAGCATGTAGCTACCGTACATAAGTCATGTTGGAAGATGCTGCAGTTGAAAGACCCTTGCAAGGTGGCTTTGGGGTGTGGGCTGACAATTATCGTAAGGTATGAAAATGAAAACAACCGTCATCTGAGTCTACTTTTATTAGAGTGAACAAGGATGCTGATAATCATTCAGTTGATGTTCAAAGTTGAAACTATCGACCTAATGCCTCGACCTGGCTTATATGTAGTGTATGAGTGTATTGTGCAGGCTCAACAATTGAGTGGCTACTTCTGTCGGGCGTGAAAATGACGGCAGGGAGGACGTCGGAGTCTCACTCGGAGATGAGAAAGTCGAAGACTTTGTATTTTGCCATGGACGAGTACCTTATCAATTTGACTCTTTTGACTCGTCTCAGATGGATTATGCATTGTTGGGGGACGAGATAACGAAGCTATCGTACCTGACGAAGTGTCAATTCAGGCATTGTCACGCGGTAGACTGCTGTCCAAATCGGCCTCAAAAGTGGTATCGAATCATATCATTATCTTTCCCTTATGTGCTGGAGATAGCGGGCATGTTAATGACCTTCCAATCTTGGAGGAGCAGCGCATGGCTTGGTTGGAACTTTGGTAAATGGTATACCACCAACGTCTTGCTGTGCCGCTCGGCGGTTCGTCCCATTCAGTTCGGTAAGCTGACAACGAAGGGGCACAAGAGGAATTAAAATTGCGAAGAGGGTGGGAAATCGAGTTGACTAGCTTTACGCATTACCAGACTAGGTAAGAATCCAAAAACAAGGCATCAAGCTTCAGACTACATATGCACAGCGCCGCAAATCGATGCGAGTAAGGTAAGCCTTTGAACTAATAGCTCCGTAGTTGGACCCTTCTTACATACATCTGCAGTATGAAACCTAACCATCACGGGATTTCCTAAAGCAATACCTGTAGCCGCTGCCAAGATCTGCACCAGACAAGCTTCATAATAAGCATTTTCCTCGGCTCGGCAAGATCCACGGGTGCCTGCTGCTCACCCCTGGTAAATGGAAAGGTTTGCCTAGGCTGACAGCTCGGTAGGAACTTAGACCGAGATTCCCACCGTTCTTCCGTTGGATCGCATGCAACTTTGATGTTGACGGGGGTGACTTTGGTGTAAGCTGTATCGGGGTCTAGACTTGGACGGCAACGGCCATGATCAAAGGAGGACTATGATGAAACTTAGTTCATGCGTAGGTAGAAGACTGGCCAAGATTGTGATCTCAACTGATTCGTGATAGCCTGGATTATGAGACAATATTCTAACAGGACGAGTCAGTGAAGCCCATCAGCCGTCGGAAGTTATTCAGTCTTTGGTTCATTTCCCTCAATCGAAGAAGTTACAAAAGCGAGACTTCTTTAGAGGCTTTCCGTCAAGCATACCTAGCTACCAAGGGCAAGGTCAGACGTTCTCATAGACCATATCCAACTTTAATTCGGCTGCCTAAGACACCCTGGTCATGTTGTCAGATCTGACGGTCCAGCCGCTACGAGGGTTGCAAGGGCTAGCCCTGCCGGGGAAGGTATTCTCGACCTCCTACGGAAAGAGGAAACCCGTATTTCAACTTCATCAGAACAACGTAGCCTCGGCCATCCACATCACAAGTTATTAAGAGCCTGTGCCGTAGGAAAGCATCGCATTCCAAGCTCTATTTGGCACTAAGACCCTAATCTCACTCTCATGACTCCATGCAGGTTTGGCTTGACGGGAAAAGTCACGGTGGCGAGGGTGTTGTTGAGTATCGAAAAAAGATCTTCGGTGTCTTGGCAATGTAATCACATCCAACATTGGTATCTCGTGTGCGGAACAATAGGCAGAGACATTTTGCTTGAAGGAATTTCTCACACGATTAAGCTGATATGGACTTTGCCCAGAATGGTGGCGTGATAAGGTACCTTATTGAGCGAAATAGTTATAAACTGAGGAACAGCTTTCTGCGACGTGAAGAATAGGATATGGCAACCGTCTTCGTAATTCTTCATCGCGACTCACTCGCAATTAGAAACCATGAGGCTTCCAATCCTTACATGTTTGGCAATTCTCGCGAGCGCTTGCCATGTGGAAGCCAAAGCGGTATTTGCGCATTTCATGGTACAATAAGACCGGTAAACCCTCACTTACTCAGAGCGCTACTGACGGCAAATAGGTTGGAAATACTGGGGGATATACCCTTAACACCTGGCGCGACGACATCCGTCTCGCTCAAGAGGCCCACATTGACGGATTCGCTCTCAACATTGCCTATGGCGAGCCCATGAACGACGTGTCGCTAAGGAACGTCTTTGACGTAGCCAGCGACATGGGCTTCAAGCTCATCTTTTCTTTCGACTACGCCGGCGGGGGCCCGTGGCCTAAGGATATCGTTCTTACCCTCTTGAAGAGGTACGCCACCCGCGCGGAATACTTCAAGCACAGTGATGGAACCCCGCTCGTGTCCACCTTCGAGGGCCCCGAACAGGCATCAGATTGGGTCGATATCAAGAGCTCCTTTCCCTGCTTCTTTATGCCCGATTGGTCCTCAAAGGGGGCCAAGAGGGCAGCGGAACTGGCGGGTGGAGTTGCGGATGGTCTCTTCAACTGGGCTGCCTGGCCTTGGGGAAACACGAACATGGATACATATGTGGATGCTTCGTATTACCAGTATCTGAGGGTGGATGAGGATACCAGTAAGCCCTATATGATGCCTGCTTCGCCTTGGTTCTACACGAATCTCCCCGGCTATAACAAAAATTGGCTGTGGCGTGGGGACGACCTGTGGCACGACCGCTGGATCCAAATTGTCTACAACCAGCCAGAGTATGTTTCTCTCTCGTCAATGTCTCGTTTGTTTGCTTTTCGGGTAGTCATTGACATGTCTGGCCTCTTAGCTACGTTGAAATCATTTCCTGGAACGACTACGGCGAATCCCATCACATCGGTCCTCTTCGTGATAACGCCATGGGCGCCTTTGTCACGGGGAAAGCCCCTTTCAACTTCGCGAAGAACATGCCTCACGACGGCTGGAGGATGACGCTTCCCTTTTGGATCGATTATTACAAGAGCGGCAAAGCGACTGTGACTCAGGAGGGCATCATGGGATGGTTCAGAACGACCCCCGCAGCCACGTGCGGCGATGGTGACACATCTGGTAATACCGCCAGCCAGTTGCAGCTGGAGTTCTCGCCAGCCGAAGTCATGCAAGACAAGATCTTCTTTTCGGCCGTGCTTGGCTCTCATGCAGACGTTACTGTCAACGTTGGGGGAACCTCCCAGGCTGGGACTTGGACGTCCGTCCCGGACGGGGGCATCGGCGTCTACCACGGAAGCGTACCATTTCAGGGCAGGGGTTCGGTCTCCATTTCACTTCAGAGAGGCGGCGCGAATATCGCGACTATTAACGGCGGTTCCATCACGGACACCTGCGCAGAAGGCGATCTCACGAACTGGAATGCGTGGGTTGGAAGTGCGATGGCTGCAGGCTCCATCTCCGCCACGCCGGCTTTATCACGCGACGAGCAGAAATGCATCAAGGGCACCGGCGCGACTGGTTTCGCCAAGCTCTGCGAGTTTACCTGCAAGTACGGCTACTGCCCCGTCTCGGCATGTCAGTGTCTCGCCATCGGCGCACCAATCCCTGAACCTCCTACCACAGGCCCGGCAGGTTACCCAGCTGCGGGTAAGAGTGAGAGCTACACGGGTCTCTGCGGGTGGTCATGCCCTCGCGGCTTTTGCCCTACGGAATCTTGCAGCACAAGCAAGCAGCCTATCAAGAATCCCACTGTCTCCGAGTTCCTCCCTCCCGCCTGTACAAGGGGAAGTTCGGACAACGGCCTTCAAGGATTGTGTCAATACGCTTGTGACTTTGGGTTCTGCCCTCGGGGAGTCTGCACGTGTTCTGGTAAGGGCGGGCTGAATGAACCACCGCCGATCAAGGATACGACAGGCGACCCCGTGAATGGGGTCAAGGACTTTGGGCTGTGCCAGTTTGCTTGCTCGCGCGGATACTGTCCCTCAGCCGCATGCCGTCTTGACTATCCTATAGACGAAGACGACAAATGCGATACCAGAGACAACACGTTCCGGGATCACGCGATGCCTGCCGTTCAGCATGCTATGTACCCGATGCCCCTCACGACCGTTCACTACATCACAATCGTCAACCTCACGCCGTACACCTTCCGCTACATGAAAGATCGCTCCAACTACTACCAGGTAGCCGCTGACTTTGATGATATTCCACCGGGACAGTCTCGTCAGAACGCGGCCCGATGGGCAACCTCAGGCACGAGCAGAGCTGACGACAACGGCGAGGCGTACTTTGAGGTTGAGGGTACAAACCGCGAGTTTCGCATCAGGTGCACGACGCATTATCCCGCTGACAGGCCTATACGTTTCGTAGTAGACCTGGACGGCTGGGGACTAGGCATGAAGGAATACGAGGTTCCAGAAACTGAAGTTTCTATCACGTTCGTGATTACAGGAAGCGAGAATTACGGATATCATCATTCTCTCACACTGGACAGCTCACCTGAGGGTTGGATGAATTCCATCGAGGAACATATCAGGGGAAGGCTTGTGAAGCACGTCATAATGCCGGGGGCCCATGATGCTGGAATGAGTACTATTGGGAAGTACTCATGGGGCGGCAAGTATATCTACGTGTCTGAAGAGGTGCTATTCTGATATTCATTCCTACAGGCATCTCTAGGAACACCCAGACCCAGGCCTATGGCATCGCAGCGCAGCTGGCGCTTGGTGCTCGGTACTTTGATCTTCGACCAGCTCTTGTGGACGACGAGTTTCACATCTTTCACGTTTCCGATCCGAGAGCGACCGTAATTGTGGGTGCCTCGGGGGTTACGCTGCAAGATGTTATTGACGGCATCAACGCGTGAGTTGCTTCTACGAACGGCACCCTCATCAACTTCCATGACTGTTAAACTGACGTTTCCAAGGTTCTACGCCAAAACTCCTGGGGAAGTAATCTTCCTGTGGATGCGAGACATGGTCTCCTTCAGGGGCGGCCTGTACGGTGGTGGCCATCCCTTCAATGCGCAAGAAATGGCCCAATTCTTTGACAAGCTGCGCGAGATCAATAACCGCTGCCTCGGCTTGACCGAGGCGACCAAGTTGCAGGACCGGGTCATGGGCGAGCTCATGGAGCAAAACAACGGCAGGGGCTGCGTGGCCATCATCCTCGATCAATTCGGCGTAGACGAGGAAATCACGCAGGATGACCCGGCGTCGGGCACCTTCCTCGCAACAAAGCATATGGACCGCTATGACCGATGGGAAGATGATAAGGGCAGCAGTCCCGGCTCACTACTCTTTTACCAGGTCACAGGCTTCGGCGCCGAAGAGCGCCAGCGCATCAAGGCGGCGGAGAAAGATGAGTTCTTCGTGTCGCAGTGGTTTCTGAACGCGAAACCCACCGACGCGCTGGCCTACGGGCTCGAGGACCTGGCCAACTACCTCACCACGCCGATGCTGTACTACGGCGGCGTAGCGGAGATGAGCCCGACGTCGTTTCCGACCGTGTTGTTGATGGACTACATCGGGATGCGCGTGTCGGGAGACCACAGCGCGGAAAATCGGGCGGCTGAGTTGCGGACGTTGGCGCTGGGATTGAATCTGTACATGGCCAGCGAGAATTGCTACGTCAGCAAGCGGCGGAATCCGCTGGTCAAGAAGTCGAGTAAGAGGTTGGCGGCGCCGTGGAACGGGGTCATCTTTGCGAACGGGACTCGGATTGATAACCCGCCTCCGAACTTTGATCCTTGGCGAGTGGATGTCTTGAAGAGTGGAACGGTGTTTGGGAACGGTACTGTTCTGACGAGGAACATCACTAACCCTTACTAGTGGTCTTCCATGTAAGCAGAACCCGTACATATTGTCTCAAATCATTTGCCGATGGTGTTGGTCAGATGATGACGGGCGTTGCTTGTACCTAATTATCTCTTTAGTAATCTTAAGAGACATATATCTATCTTTCAATTATGAGATATGCATGGTATGCTTTAATTCAAGAATAGCAGTGGCTCAGCGTAATAGTAGAAAATGGATATGTACATGTGTCTTGATGGAGGCCATTAACAATGTTTACAACCAGTAATCAAGACAGCCAGCGTGCTGGTGTCAGTCAGCTACGCGGGCAGTAACGTCTTATGCCTCTGGAACTATCCAGTTTGTGTAGACAAATCGTACTACAATTTTGTTTAACGGTTTAACGTGAGCTTCACACCTACAACCACCCTCACCGGCCTGTTTCTTACTCCCTAGTTTCTCTCGTAATTTCTAATTTGATTGGTTATCCGCGTAGAAATTGTAAACGTCCTCATAAGAGCGTAGGGCGACGCGCAATGTGACGGAGGCATGTTGGCATGTGTAATGGGTATTGCCTGGCACAGCTCCTTTCCCGAGCCTCACGTCGGTGATAGGGGAGTAAGCCATGGGCGCGCGGTACGCTAATTTTACTAGATACGTCGAGTCTCAGTAAATGTTGAAGTCTTTCATATAATGGTATCAAACTATCTAATCTTGACAAATGCTCCTCTAGTCCAGCATGAGCATATCCCAAGCTCTCTCTTCAAGAAGATCTCTCTATGGCTCAACAAAGAGAAACCAAACCGATAGAACACAAACTCAAACGCCAGTGCCGCCCAATTTGCCGCTCAACAAATTCATCGCTCACCCTCTACCGAAAAGCTTCTTCGCCGTAACTCTCCTGCCCGAGCTCGGCGCATACTCCTGCTCGTGCCCGTAGTACCCATTCTGCTGCTCGCTGATCGAACTAGGCGAGCGCTGCACATACGAGGACGCGTCAGGCGCGAGGCCCTCCTCTGTCCTCAGCTTCTGGGGCCTGGGAGGCGGGGGCGGCGCCACGGCGGGAGGAGCTTGGGCAGGCGCACGGTAGTACTCTTCATCCCATTCCGAGGTCGACGTGTTGGTGCGAGGGGCCTCTTGGCGCGCTGTCTGCACCGGCGTCGGGTGGCCCGCGTAGGTGTAGTTGCCGTTGGGGGGCGCGGGCTGCTGCTCTGGTTGGGGTGTGGCGGCCGGGCGCTCACGTTCGCGGTCATCGCGGGAGCGGGTTGGGCGGTGGGCTGGTGCAGCGGGCGCTGCTTGCGCGGGCGCGGGGTTCGAGACTGGCTTGCGGCTTGTCTCGCGTGCTGCCTCGCGCTCGCGGGGCTTCTCGTCCTCTTCGTCTGAAGTTTCTTCTAAATCGCGATCTTCGTCGGCGTACTGTGACCTAATTAGCATCATCGCATGTAAGCTGTGGGACAGAGATGGACTTACCATCCTCAACTCCTTCCTCATGGCCAGGTTGGCGCAAATGTCCTTGGCCTCCTCAATGGCGACCTTTTGCGCCTTGAGGGTCATTCTGCGATCCCTGGTCTCCTTGTTCTCCGCAGCGATACCCTCGACTGTCTCGTTCTGCATGCTCAAGATCTCCACAGAGTTGAAGATGCCGTACATGCCCTGCAGCAAGTGCCGCTCCACAACCTGCGTGATGGTATTGCGGATAAACGTCTTGGCCGCAAGCTCGTAGAAGATCAACATCTTCTCGCAAACCTCCTGCGCCTCCGTGTACCGCCCGCCGTCCTTGGTCGCCTCCTGCTGCCACTTGCTCAGCCGCTCCTCGTACTCTGGGTCGTACGGCTGGATCTCAAGATTCATGTCCTGCGTCAGGCGCTCGAGCTCCTCCTGCGCGCTCGCCATCAGCTTCTTCACCTGCGGGTCGAGGAACTTGTAGCGCAGCGGATCGTGCATGCGCCCGGGCCACGCAAAGTCGATGACCTCGCTCAGGAACTCGTTGCACACCACGCCGAGGTTGTCCTTGTGCTCCTGCGCCAGCCGCGGCCAGTTCTCCGAGTAGCTCTGGAAGAGCATGTACACGGCGCGCGGCTTGGGGTCCATCGGGAACTCGGAGCCGCGGATCTGCCGGAGTAGCATCTCGACCTCCTTGGTCACGAACTCGCGCTTGCCGCTGTCGGAGATGGTCACGCTGCCGTCGCCGCTGGCCGATGGCGACCGCGGGTCCGTGGACGAGGCGAAGCCGAACTTGCGCCCGTTCTGGCGGATGCGGTGCGAGAACTTCTCGTTCTCCTCGATGGCGCGGGCGCGCAGGTTCTGGGCGGGCGTGCCGCGCGGGTCGGCTGTCGCGCGGAAGAAGTTCTTGCCCGGCGGGTTCTTGTAGAAGCCGTACACGGCGGGGATGACGAGCTCCTTGGAGGCAGAGAAGAGCTCGACGAGCTCGATGCGCATCTCCTCGACGGTGTCCTTGCCGGTGCCCATCGACTTGAGCTCCGCGTCGCAGTCGTCGAGGGCGTTTTGGATCTGCTTGCGCAGCGTCTTGACGTGGCGGCCGATGTGGCGCTGCAGCTGGACGGAGAGCTTCTGCTTCAGCGCGCCGGCGCCGCACATCGACCCGGGGAGCGCGCGCCATTTGCCGCGGCCGAAGAAGTCCTCCTCGCGCTGCCTGCGCTCGCGGGCGGAGGGCCATGGCTGGCCAGCATCGCGTGGGCCCGGGTTGAGCAGGACGTACCAGCCGAGCTTGAAGTAGTTCTGCTTGTCCTTGTTCTGGACGAGCTCGATGAACTTGTCCTCGAGGCCGATAGACTCGCAGAGGTCGGGCTTGGTGAGGACGCCGATTGTGCGGCTGCCGGAGGGGTCGAAGTGGCGCGCCTTGGTGAGGATGGGCGCCTGGACGTAGTCGGTGTTTCCGCCGACGACGGCGAGGATGATGGTGCGTGAGGACTTCATGTAGCGGTCGCAGAGCGTCTCAATCGTCTTGATGTCGTCCATGGACTGGTCGTTGTTGGCGTTCTTGACGAGACCAGGAAGATCGACAAGTGTGAGGAGAGGCATGTCCGGCCCGCGCTTCTCCACGACCAAGATATCGCGGGCGGCAAAACGGCCGGGGATGTTCTTGGGCGCAATCAGCTCCACGGCCGACCTCATGAGCGACTCAAACGACATGTCGGTGTCCACGGCGCCGCCGAACTGTTTTAACCTCTCCTGCTCCCTGAAGTTGCGGTTCTTGTCGGGGATGATGGAGACGTTGAGCGTCGCCTCGGCGGAGCGCCTCAGGCGGATCTCGGTCGCGAAGCGCGTGCATGCGCCAGCGTCGCGGGGGAACGGCGTTCCCGTGATGGCTTCGAGAACGGAACTCTTGCCGGCGGACTGGTCGCCGACGACGACGATTTGCGGCAGCTTGACATTGTCGAGCTGGGCGAACTGCAGCTTGTCGATGAGCTCGAGCAGGCCGCGCTGCTCGTTGGCCATGTCCGCCGTCCCCAGCGCCGAGTCGATGGTCGGAGCCATTTCGCGTTCGGGCCTGAAGGAGGCGTTAGCTGCTGAGCGATAGTCACGGCCTGCTGGAGATTCCTCGTACAATGATCCCATAAGTGTCATGCAACGATGTATGTTAGAAGCAACGTGTATGGGGAGACTGTGTGTATGTGTGTACAGAGTAGAAAGAAGAGAATTCCAGACCAAAGGCACAGCAGTCTGAGAGTAAGACAGCGGCAGCAAGCCTTTTAAAGAGGGCAACCGGTTTTTGATGGAGTATGCCTAGCTTAAGCTTATGTATAATTACGCAGCCCAGAGACACTTGCGTCTGGACCGAACATCACATGTGCCAGGTTGGGGGCGCACCTCTCCAATGGCTATGAACGGGTGCCTGGATGTGGCTTCTAAGTCGTCGCAAGGCTGGCGTCGTAAGCTCCCATGACATACCAGTGGCCAACGGGCGACGTGGAGAAAAGCAAAAGCTTCGCCTACCAGGTTGCCACCGCGGGAGGAGTGGTGGCAGGAATATGCAGCGATTAGCATTCCTCTCCTCCATGGATATTGCTTGGCTTGAGGCAGCCTGTAGGCGTATGTTCAGGCCCTTTGTGCATACAATTAGGTGCCGTCACTTGCGTCCAGCCATCCTGCCACTCGGCAGAGACCCGGGTGCCCAGCAAACATCCGAGATTGACACTGAACAATCCTGGGAAACATCAACGAAGAGACGTGGGGAGACCGAAGCTCATCCATGTCCTGCGCAAGGGCAAAGCCACAGACTTTCGGGGGTGGAGGGGGGACGTGAGACCCAAACGAGCTGATGTTGGGCATGTCGGACGAATGACGTCGGCTGTCCGGCGTTGCACAGCCTCATTTTTGCTGTTCTCCGCAGCACCCGCTTGGCTCGACTAGCACTTGAGTCGTCTCTCCCTCTCTTTCCGTGTCTCTCTGTCTCTGTCTCTGTCCTGTACCAGGCAGTCGGCGCAGGAAACGGTTCGCATGACGAGGCGTACGCGTCGGAGGCCACTCGTTGCCCAATCATCCCTCGGGCAAGTCCGTCCGATGGTTGGCATTTTAAGCGAATCAAGGAGTCGTTCAGCGAAGAACCGAGCGCCAAGAGAGAATGGTGCCGTGCCGGTATTTGGGGACTTAGGCGTGAAATTCGCCACTTGTGCAGGTTGGAAAATGGGCGGAGTATTTTTTAGAAAAACAAAGTGGAAATGGAGGGATGTCTGTGGCGGTGCAGATAGGGGCAAGCCACGAATGACTAATGCGGGTCGGGAATGTGGCTGGGATCGATTTGTGGCTGGTGGGGGGCCAGGTGTGGCGAGTGCTTGAGTCTCCGACTTTCGAGCTCCCCGCTGCGTCTGTGGTTTTCTCTCAACACAACATCACTCAGTCGCTGGTCTTCAACCGCGCACGTCCATCAGCGCCAGCAATGACTTCATTTCTCATCTCAGGAGTGCTTCACCAACCATGCAGCTGCCGTGAAACTACATCCATATGCACGCCAACTTGACCGTCTCCAACAGGGCCCGTGTGCCGACCTCCCGCTTCAATACGCAAACTCCTGCCCAACAAGCTTCTCACTCAACCTCCACAGCATGTCCGCGTCAACCTTGCTCGTCGCCCAGCAGTACACCTCCTCCTCATACGGATCCGCGACGCGACAGGGGTTGAGGTACTCCCCGTTCCTCTCCTGCTTGAGCAGCTCCTGGTCAAACGCCGCATAAACATGCGTCGCGACCCCCTGGTCCATATCCTTGGGCGCGATACCGCCCATGCCCCAGAGGTACTTGGTGCCCATCACCGCGTCCACCCGCCTCAAACTCTCCAGCAGCGCGGGGATCTCGTCCGCCCCGTGCGCCGCGGTGAGAAGGTTCGTGTTCACGAAGCCCGGGCACAGACTGAACGCATGCAGGCCCCGCGACGCCCCGAGCTTGCCGGCCAGCGCGACCGCGAACAGGCTGGTGGCCGTCTTGGACTGCCCGTACGCCGCCCAGCAGTCGTAGTTGGCGCCGTTGTCGAAGGCGTGGTCCGTCCAGCGGATGTGTCCGAGGCGGTGCGCGCCGCTGCTGATGTTGACGACGCGCGGGTCCGGGGAGGCGAGGATCTTGGGCATGAGGAGGTTGGTGAGGAGGAAGTGCGAGAGGTGGTTTGTTTGTTTGGAACTGCGACTCGAAGCCATCTTCGGTGAGGGCGTACGGGCCGGCCATGATGCCGGCATTGTTGACGAGGAGGTCGATGTGAGGGACGTCTGGCCAGGAGTTGACGAGGGACGCGGCCTCGCGGACCTGGGCGAGGGAGGTGAGGTCTAAGGTGAGTGGCTTTACGGTGATGTCTGGGTGCGATGAAGCGAGGAAGTCGATGAGGGATTGCGACTTCGACGGGTTGCGGCCTGCCAGGATGAAAGTTGACGGCTTGGCGACTGCCACCTGCTTGACGAAGGCTTCACCGAGACTCCCAGGAGAGACGCCGGTGATGAGGATAGTCTTGCCCGCGATGTGAGGGGCGTAGACGGGCACCAGCTCGCTGGCGCGTGTGGTGTTGTCATAGGTCGGTGCCATGATGTGAGTGGTGATGAGGCCAAGGTAAGTTTGTGAAGTGTAAGTTGGCGCAGTTGCTTGAGAAGGTGATGAACAACCTGGTGATGTCTGTATGATCTCAATCAGTCGATCTTGGCCGTCTCTTTATACCCATCCCAGTCCATCGTCTACGATGGTCTTACACATGCCCACGTATCATGGCTCTTGTCCACATCTCGGAAAACGGTCAGACAGCATCGCTATCCACATCACAAAGTCTTGTGGCGCTGTCAGGAGCGGATAGATCTCTCGGTCCTGCTCAGTCTTGAGTGGTTGGTCTCGATGGCTCTTGTTAAAAGCATGCGGATTTAGCGGCCGTAAGCGGCCGCAAGACCTAATTTGCTGCTCTTTCGGCGTTACCACTTCACAGATCTCAGGAAGCCTGGTTGTGAGCACAAAGAACGTGGGCAAGATGAAAATAATCCTTGTATGATCTGGTAAATCCCGATAACGCCAAAAGTTGTTGGTCCCCATTGCGCCAAATTCAGTTGCCGCTCCCGAGCGTGCGGCCCCACGGCGGCCGCATTTGCCGCATGTCCCGCATCCCGCGCCCTGCTCCGTGCTAGGCCCCATGCTCCGATGTGATAGTCTAAGCGATCACAGGCTGTCCCCCAAAAACATTATTCGTCAATCTCGTAAAGCTCCTTAGCCAGGTTCAGTGCCTCCGGACCTGGCCGCTGCCCCGCGTAGCGCCGTTGCTACCCGATGCGGCGCCCCATGTGTTCGCCCCACTTCCGGAGCCGGTGGTCGGCCGGTATGCGCCGATGTTGTGGTACGGACTCGCGGACTCGCCTTGGGAGAGCCAGGTGTTGAGCATAGCCGAGCCGCCTTGTTGTTGGTATGTGAATTGCGTCGGCGTCTGGCCTTGGTGCTGGCGCGGGACGGCGACGTATTGGGTGGTGTATTTGTTGGGCTGTTGGGAGGACATCTTGGCGACGGATGGAGCTGGTGGAATGGCACTGAAGGAAAGGCAAATGTGGATGAGCTTTCGGAAGTGGATTCTTATGAGAGTGATGAACAAGAAGATGAAAGACGAGGAGCGTAGCCATCGGGCTTCATTGATCTCTTATACACCTATTCAAAATCCTCAAAAGCCGTCGAATGGGCATAAAAAGACCGCCGCGCTGGTCGCGATCCTCATGCGCTGAGGAGTGCCAATCCTCAGCGACGAGGATTCCAACTCCTCCGCCACCACACGATCCCCACATGGGTCTTTTTGGCAGTCCTCTCATCGTGTGAGGGAAAATACAGAAACAAATCCTCTACAAACTGCGAAAACATTCCCAAACCATTTCCAAATACGTGCGTCGTCATCAAAAAGACCGATGATCCACCCTCCCCGGGAACCATCCTTAAGCGGTCTTTTTGGTAGGCGTGATTCGAATTGGCCAAAAGAACCCAACATGTGTAAAAAGCCCCCTAGCAGCCGTGAACTAGTGCAGGCACCAAAGTATCTGGGAAGGGGGCACATGGTCAACAGGGGTCTCGTCGTTAAAAAGACCACGCTTCAGGTGCGTCAGCGAGCGGGTTTTGCTAGCAGCACTGCATTTTTAGGGGCAAAGATTTTCTGAGCATGTCCGCTTGGGGTTGTTGGGCATGTTCTCGCTTATTATGCAAGGTCTTTTTGCTGACGGTGATGGGGATTTTGGTCGATGTTGGCTTGGCATCTTACGTCTGGATACCTTATCCACTAAAGGGAACGCGGTCTTTTTGAGATGACTACCTAGCTTTATCAAGCCTTGATATCATGAAAATCTATCCTTACGACCCTTTCTCTACGACCAAATGGATCACCAATTAGAATGGTGCGGTTTTTGACTTCACAAGGGAACAGAGACGCTACCGTCCGCCTGCTTGAAGATACCAGCATCGTACAGCTTACCTCCATCAACCCGTCTCCCATCTTCGTTGCTGGACGTCATCGAGGCGGACAGCTTGAAACCACCCGGCATGTTCTTCTGGAAGAATCCCTCGGGGTCGTATTTCCGTGCAACACTGTCAAGCCGCTCGACAGCGCCGGCAGGATAGCCGCTAAAGAAGTTTGCGACCTGGAAAGCGGCGGAGTCGCCCATGTATCTGAAAGGATGATGAAGACCTGCCTCAGCCGTGGCGCTGTCGATTTCTTGCACCGTCTTCTCGATCCAGGCAGATATAACTTCGTCGTAAGCGGAGTCGACCCAGCCCAACGCAATGGCATAGACGATGTAGGTCCCCTGAGACTCGTCCAGCGCCAGGGGCCCTCCATCCACACCGTTATTTTGCGAGGCGACAATAAAGTCTCGGCCAAGTGGCTGGAAGTACACCTCCGTGGATGATAAGGTGCCCGTGGGAACCTGCGACTGTATCGACTTTACTGCCTCTTCGAAGATCTTGGTTATGAGACGAGTTCCGGCAAGCAGTCCCTCCGCGTCTCTTGAAGCGATCGTCCCGCCAGTGAGGATGTCATTCTGGCCATCCACGACAGACTTTCCAGTCTCAAAGGCGAGGTTTGCGACAGTCTGGAGACTGAGAGTGTTGCCAACACTCGGTATGTCGAGAAATCGGCGGAAGATCTCGGGGTTCGTCTCATCTGGGTCGTCGTAGAATAACACGACGTACGCGTAGGACAAGATCTCGTCTGTAGCATCGTCTCTGGCAAAACCCACCGTGGGGATGATGTGCGACTTGGCGTCGAAGATGTCCGCAGAGTAGGCAGCGACAGCCTGAAAGAAGGCCTCAAATTGCGAAGACTCGAATTGCAGAACGCCGGCAAAGACTCTTGGGCTGGGTATGGTTTGGAGTTCGAACGATGTGACGAGCCCAAAGTTCGGGCCGCCTCCTTTCAACTGGGAACAACATCAACTTTACCTTCTGCTGCGGGTTGATGGGAGAATACTCACCGCCCAGAAGAGATCACTGTACTCATTGGAAGCAGTCGCGTTCACGATTCTCCCATCGGCGAGGACAACCTCGTAACTGCTGACGGTGTTGGCAGAAAAGCCGTACTTGTTGCTGTAAAAGCCTATCCCGCCAGCCAACAATAGCCCAGGCACGCCAACAGGCGCTACACGGCCGCCGGCGACGGCGAGATCGTAGGGTTCCAGGGTATTGTAAACCTGTCCCCAGCGCAGCACAGGTCCTAGGTGCACATGGCTGCGTTGAGGGGAGATTTCCAGCTGCGTCATATTGGAGAAGGCAATGAGCACATCTCCGTCAATACTATTAGCCCCGGAGATGGCTGTGTGACCACCGCCTCTGACGGCGAACGAGCCATTGACGGACTTGATTGCGCTTATGGCTGTGCTGACTTGATGAGCTGAGGTAGGGACGTAGACGCAGCCAGGGTTGAGAATTTCTACGTCGTGGAAGTTAGTTTATGAAGCTTCATCTCACTCCACGAGATGAGGTATGACTCACGGGTATTGGACCAGAAGTTGCGCTTTTCGTACTCGTAAACTGCAGACTCTGGTGGAAAGGTGATATCCGGGGACACTTTGGCCAGGGCTTGGCAACCAGCGGAGACGGCTAGAGATTTCTGCAGGAAGAGAAACAGGCCAACGCCTGCGGCTTTCAAGTTTGGCGTCTTTTGCATACTTGGAGTTCCAAAGTTGAAGATGAATAGTCAAAGAGACCCCAATTTGACGTCACTGTGCTAAAGTCAAGTCATGGTGCACCTTCATGGTCGCTCTCAGCCTAATATAACAGGAGTTGTGCGTGCTTTCAAGATTTGATTGACAGTTCGAATTCACCTTCGCAGCGGAACCAAACACAATCTCGAGAGCCAATTACGGCGGTTTTGGGAATTTCACGACCGAGGCCGAAGCCTTGAAGCTGATCGGAGCCTCAGCCGAATAAATCTCCATGTTCGTCCGATGCGGCCGGCTCCCACTTGGCATGGACCACAGCCGCGAGCCTGACGCCAAGGAACTTCCTATGGGTCAAATACCGGAGAAAATGAGTGGCAAGTCGCGGCTTTGAATTTGTCAGTTAGCTAGCATGGGCTCGCTTGTGCTTCGCGTCTATCGGCACTCCGAAGCTGCTGTTCACGAGATTCAAGTTCCGGTTCTTCGGGGTCCTTCATTGACCGGCTCGGCGATGAGATGCTCTCTTCATGAGCTAATGTATATATGCTTAGTTTAGGGTGAACCGTTACTACGGAGAACCGCATCCAACGTAGTCGTTCTCATCTTTCGAATCCCTCAAACACCCAGACAAGACTACATCATCAAGATGGCCCCAGCAGAGGTTCAAAAGCTCGCCTTCTTTGGTTGTACCGGCAGCACGGGCAGCGCAGTCTTGAAAACACTCCTGTCCCACACGGACAGCTCAACCAAGATCCATATTTTCGTCCGCTCGGCACGAAAGCTGAAATTGCTCTTCCCTGGCATTGAAAGCTACTCTCACGTGGAGATCACCGAAGGCCAACTCAGCGACCACGCCCTCATGATGCACTGCCTGTCGGGGGCAACACACATTATGTGCACCATTGGCAGCAACGATAACCAGCCCGGGTTGCGCATGCATCGCGACGCAGTTGAAGCAATACTCGCGGCATTGAGCGAGTTGCATGGGAAGGCGGCAGCGGGAGAAACGTGGCGGCGACCGCATATGACATTCCTTTCATCCGCATCCATGAACGAGAAGTTTATATCGCTCCGCCCTGCTTGGCTTCACTGGCTGATTATGAATTCTTTTAATCACGTCTACTTTGACCTGGCATTGGCTGAGAAGCAGCTCGTCTCTTCGTCGCTGCTCTCGGTTACCTTGGTCCACGCCCCTTTCATCTCCGAGGGGGGGTATTCGGGCTATACAATCGTTACCGAGAAGCCTCCCGTGTCAGCGTCCTATGCAGACTTGGGCGCGGCGATGGCAGAAATGGCGTTTTCGCCTGCGCAAGCGGAAGTACAGGTCGTGAGCGTAGGGAGTCATAGGTCGATGGGCCGCATTGCGATGACTGCCGAGCAAATGAGGAGAACTGTTAACGGACTCTTGGGGCGTTTCGTCCCCGGATACTGGAACTTGCCAGGATGGAGTTGAAGTCTTGCATTTATGGATGTTGGAGGTTATACTGTCAGAGGTTAGGATGCCAGGCACATAGAAATCGAGTTTTGCACATGAAGTCAATCCAATCGCAATTCGCCGCCGTCGCATTTGGGCCAGCATCTTGAGGATTCAGGGGCTTGCAATTGGTAAGCCAGTCTATTAATTGGCCAAAAGTGTAAATGGCAATGAACAAGAGATTTGGCGGGCTTCGGCTACGTTCAGATATGATACCTGACAGTACGATCTTGTGACTGTCCGATCTCGGATGTATGGTAGCATAGCACCGGCATCCCACCCGCACCGACCGGTGTCAAGGCTTGCTGAATTTCCTCAGGTAGACGTTCAAATATCACCTTTTGGTCACATTCTGTTACGTAGTCAAAACAGGAACAGAAGGGTCGACATGCTAGGTCGCTTTTAGACGCCAAGATGGGTCTCTGCATTAGTCATTGCAATTTAATCCATGGATAATCAATGAGAGTATGTAAACTAGCAATACACGGTAACGACTGGCCTTAGTCTAGATGAGTCCAAAGTTACTCGTCTCATCTACCACTTCTCTCCTCTCCTGTGGCTAGGTATAGATATCCCTCGTCGCCTTAAGTCGTTCCAGCCCGTCTCAAGACTGGACCTTCTAGTTTGGAAGCTACTCCCTAATCGCACATGGGGACATTCTCAAAGATGTAGTTGCTCTTGAACTCGCTCGGCGGGAACCCGCAGTCGGCACCGCACTCGCTGCCGTCCAGACCGCCGTCCGACAGACGTCCATGGTAGACAGTGCCGTCAATCTCGATGGCGATGCTGCAGTCAGCATCGTCAATAGTGTCATCCTCGGCAGATACGAGGGTGTAGTCGACATCGCAAATGTTGTCACTCGCCGGCAGCGATGAGCAGATGTCCTCGTCGAACACATTGGTGGTGTCACACGGGGTGCCGGCCGCGAAGGTTCGCCAATCGTGGGCGCCGTTGCCGCCCTGAACTTGGTAGGTGTAGGACAGACAGAGATTTCCGGCAGCGGCGGGACGGAAGAGGCTAAGGGTAGTGGCCAGGGCCACAGCAAGGTTGGTATTGGAGAACATCATTTTGAAATGGTGAAGTAGTTAAGTAGTTGTATGATAAGACTGGCTTTTCAATGCTGGTGTTCAATAAATAATGTTGAGGAGCTAATAAGAAGGCTTACTCAAGAAAACAGCGCGCGCCATGCGAGAATATCAAGGCATTTTTTACTTCGCCGATTCTTTCGGGCCAGCTGGCGACGGGACTCAGAGGAGAAGTCATGACAACGTCACAAACAGAAGGAATGAGCCGGTACAAGCAGCCTGAATTCCCGCACTGCAACGCGTCGACTCCAAGGTCAGTGAAGGGCTAAGTGACGGGTTTACCAAAGTTCTCAACAAAACACAAGTAGAAAGTTGAGTCTCTATTTTAACAGATATGCAAATCATTACCCCCGGTAAGCCTGAATTCAACCCTAAGCTGACTACAGGTATCCGCCGTCTCCGTGATGATTCCTAACCCCCGAAGAAGATCGAGATGAGCACGCGGCGGTGCAGACAGCAGAAGTTTGGCGCAACTCACGCTCCCATGGCAAAGTACTTCGGAGAAACGGAGGGTGAGGATGCATTCTAGGTTTGTCTCATGGCAATCAACACCGCCGAGTCGTGTCTTCGAAGCTGTCAAGTGTCTCAGTAGTAACGAGTTTGTCACGATAAGAAGTCGAAGTGTGAATGAATCTTACTCATTCTATGTATAGAAAAATCGCAAAAGGGTTCAAAGTCAATTCTGGGACTAGGTCTTCAGTTCTAAACGAAAGTAGATCAACGTTTTATCACCCATTTCCATATCATCAGTGATCCTTTTTCAATATTGATCGACAAGACGCAGACCAAGACCTTTCAGCCCAACTCCGGACTTTGAACAGATCATCACCTCATGCTGGTGCTAGTCTGACAGGTGTACTTTCAGGCACGAGCCGTTCAATTAGTCTACCTACTTCGGGCTGAGATGACCCAAGTCCCATAAGTGCCATGCGGCGGCGCCGAAATGCCCTGCGGAGTTGTAACCGATAAGCTGCTTGATTATGTCTTCCGGACGAATCACAAACTCGGGACCTACACGTCTTTCGGAGAATATTGGAGACTATGAAGCGGCTCCTGCAAGAAGCCGGCACAACTTCTCATCGAGATCTTCCTTGATGTCTTGGCGGCTGCCTTCGAAACACCGCCTCGCCCCCAATCACAGCTTCGCAATCGGGAAATTTGAGGGTCTAGAGTTGCATTGTCATAGATTCTCTTGCAACAAAATCATTGTCACAGCCTCCGGAGACCCATCTTCGCCCGACGCCCGACTCTGCCTGCGCGTCGGCTACCCAAGGGATTGTGACAGTGCAGGGATCTACAGCCTGTGTTCGTACACGACCTCAGAGCTGCATTTGCATCTGCGGCAACAACCTCTGAAAAGCCCTTCAACACACGGTAGCATCATCAAAAGTTCTTTACAGTCGCGATCACAATTGCACCGAGGGACCAAAGTCCGTATTGCTTTGTACCGGGCTGCTGCCAGAAGGAGAATCAGCTGTTCATGACGATCTCTGAATTCCCAGCTTACTATCCCGTCACATATCGTCACTTGGTCGTCAGCAACTTCTCAAGACCAACCACTGTTCTGTTTAATTTTGCCCAGTACGTCCAAAAGTCAACAGTCACGGCACTCAGGCGCTTTCAAGATGGCATCGCAAAGTATAAAGGAAACCCAGAATCATGGCAGTAAGTCTATCTCTCCGTTCCTCATCAGACACAAACACCTCCACATTAGTACACAAATCTTCCTACCCCTTTCCACAACCTAGCACCTCACTTGAACTCAAACATCCATCATGCGTACCAACACTCTTGCCCTTCTTGCCTCTCTTCTCCTGCTTGGCCACCGCGCCTTCGCCTTCGACATATACCTGAACGAAGACTCTGACTGCCCAGATGAGGAGATCAGCATCGTCTGCGAGGAACAAGTCGTCGGCGATTGCTGCAGTGGCGCGGTCAACACCCTGTACAGTTCTGCCCAGGCCAGCGACGATCAGGGCGGCGTTGTCCTGTATGAACTAGACCAGGGCCAGGCCCCGGACTCGGAGAACCGCTGCGGTCTCCAGCTCGCCAAGGACGACACTTGCGCTACGACAGATATTCCGCAGGGATCCGCCGCTGGTGCCCTTGGCGAAGAAGGCGGCGACGAGGACCCCAGCACTGACGAGGAGCCGACCGACGGCGATGAGGATGGCGAGGATGATGGTGGTGGCGACCATGGTCGTCGCCACGCTCGCGATGTGTCACCCAAGAAGGAGACTTGGATCCAGAAGAACAAGAAGGCCAAGCGGTCGGAGGGTTGGCGCCAGACTCAGCACACGGCTTACGCCGTCCGTGATGCCGCACACGTCTGGAAGCTGTCCCGTGATTCCGAGCATGCTCCTGCGTACGAGGCTCTCACCGACCGCCAGGAGCGTGTTGATTTCCTCAAGCGGCACGGTGTTGCTAAGCGCAGCTAATACTAAGTCGATATCATGACTACGAAATTTCAAATGAGTTGAAGGTCTTTCATACTTTTTCGAAGGACTTCATTTTCAGCTGTAAACACCAACGTCATTCACTAGTAGCTGTCAATAGGTGTGTGATATAGGGTGAAGGCTCACAGGGGCTAACTATAGTTAGGGATTAAAAGATAAATTACTGAAATCTACCCCCCCCCTTTCTATAACGTATAACCTACTCTCTATATATAACCTAGCTACTCTTTTATTATTTACCCCCTTCTATAACTAACTTATTCTAGTAAGTTCTAATAGAATACTCCTTTATTTTAAGCTTTATTCTTAAAAATAAATATAATATTAGAATACTTTATAGTTACTACTCCTCTAGCCTATATATAAGTTATATTTATACTATTAAAGATATATTTATACTTAATTAGTATCTCTATTTTTTAACTAATTACTTCTATTTTTTTAATATCTTCTACTTTTAAATTAATAGTTAATTTATTTTTAAGAATAGTTAGTAACTTATTTTTTAAAACTAATAATTAATTCTTTATTAATATATTTTCTCTTATTTCTTCTCTTTTTCTTTTTTACTTAAGATTACTTTTATAAATTTTACTATTATTTTAGCTATATTACTATTACTTCTTTTCTACTAACTATTATTATATACTCTAAAATATTATTTATATAATATTTTTCTTAAGATATATTATTATTATACCTTTCTCCTATATATATTACTAACTTATTAGAAGTTAATATTATAGTAGATATTACTACTATTATAGGTATACCTCTTACTAACTCTAATAAAAGTAATAATAAAAGCAATAAATATCCCCTTTTAAACTTTATTTATCCTAATATAAATTTATTCCCTTAATATATATTACTTCTACTTATTATTATATAGTTTATTTCTTAAAAAAAAAGAAAAAAAGCTATAAAAGTAATTAAAATAGGTAATATTTATATTAAGTATAAATATTATATTACTTATATTTATTATAAAGCTATAGATTTTATTATTAAATATTATAATTAATTAAGTAGGTAGAATGTTATTACTACTTTATTTAATATATTAATCTACTATAAGTAAGAAATTATACTATATAAGATATACCTCTTATAGATATATCTATTTTAGTAATATAAATTATCTACTTTCTCTCTACCCCTATATAATATTCTAACTACTTTAAACCTCTAATTTTACTAAAGAAGTTATAAACTCCTTTTAGAATACTACTAAATTATTAAATAATAATATCTATAATTAGAAAATAAATTATAACTTTCTTACTACTTATATACTATATTATTACTAATATATTTAAGTATATAAAAACTACTAGCTTATTATTAGTACTATATTAAAAATACTCTCTTATTATAACCTTATATTATCTATTATTTAGACTACTCTACCTCTTTAAACTGAAATTAAATTTAAAAATACTACTTCTATACCTACTACTTCTACTACTTTTAGTTCTATATTTATTACTCTTATTAATAACGCTATACTCTTTTTCTTCACTCTAGCTTTTAAAAAACTTTTTAGCTATATTATTACTATACTAAAAGAGATTAGTAAAGCTATAGAATATATAAGTTATTATTTCTATTTTTAAAACCTCTACTAACCTATAGCACTAATATATATATAACTTTACTAAAGAAAAAAAAGAGAAATAATACTAATAAAGCACTATATAAGAAGTTTAGAAGCTATATTATAGCAGCTATATAGAAAATTAAGTTCTTAAGTTATAAATAATTAAGTAAGAAGTTAGCTAATATAGCTACTATATTACTTCTAGTTATAAACTATAAAATCTCTTTATAACTTTTATTTAATTAATACTACTTCTTTATACTACTATATTAATACTATATCCTTAATATAATATACTAATTTCTATATATCTTTATTACTATTATAGCCTTATTACTTAATAAAGTATTACCTCTTATTTTTAAGCTTTTAGTATACTATAATATAATTAACTTTATATAAAAGTTTTCTATTAATATTACTAATAGGGAGTAGTTATTAAGCTACTTCTTTATAGTATTTATAAAGCTCTAAGAGGGAGATATAAAAAATATTATAAATTTAATACTAGCTTAAAATATCTAATTAGTAAGCTATACTTAATATACCTATAACAGCTAATATATAAAAAGGTTCTAAATACTTATTAGCTAGCTTCTAGTTAGGTTACTACTACTAGATATACTTTCCTAATAGTATTATAAAGTTATTAATATAGTATACTTTATCTATATAGAACTTATTAGCCTAAGCTATATAAATCTACTATATATATCTTAAAAGTAGCTCTAATATCTCTTAATCTTATTAAAAGTAGCTTATATACTTAGTAGCTACAGTATTTTTATCTACCTTCTTTATATTAAGCTTAATATTAGTAGAGCTAGTAGAAAGAAATTTAAAAAGAACCTCTAAAAGCGCTACCTTAATAGCTAAATACTAAGTATTATTATATATAAATTATACTAAATAAAGTTACTATACCTAATCTAACTAATCTTATATATAGAAATATTATAGATACTGCTCTAAATATTAGTTTTACTATTTAGTTTACCTATCTATCTGAAGGTGAAATACTATACTAAGTTACCTCTTAGTAGCTAATAAGTAGTAGAGGTATATCTAAAACTTACTTATAAACAGAGAACTTTAATTAGAGATAATACCTTTAGGTATTAGAAGGGGGTAGGGTTTTAAAATTTCTAGTATTTTGACTTTAAGGTAATAAATTATATAAATAGTTTCTTAGGCGTTAGGCGTTATCTTAAAGGGAAATAGCTTATATAAGTAGATAGAGGTCTAGTTAGCCTTTAACAAAAAGGACTAAACAACTAAGTAAAAAACATACTTATTTTTATAAAATTCTCATTTTTCTTAATAACTTCAGTAATTAGTTCTCTAAAGGAGCTACTAAAACCCTTCTACCTAACTTATAGTAAAAATCTACTAAAACTTATTTTTTAAAAAACTAAGTGAAAATAGGCGTTTTTAAGCTCTTCTAGCTTTAATTAGTCTTATTTTTTATCCTTTTTCTTAATTTTTATTATACCTCTTAGGTTATTTAAAGCTAAAATAGAATAGAATACTATAAGGATAACACTACTAAACTTCTTCTTAGTAGCTTATTTTCTCTAAAAAAATTATATAACCTATAAAATAAAAAGGATAGAAATTATAAATAAAATATAATTTAGTTAGGCTTATATTTATATATTTATCTTTATATCTTTTATAGTTAGTTAGAAAATTAATATATAAATATTTAGATATTTTTAGAAGTATTTCCCCCTAAAGTAAAATATTTAGTATAATTAATAAGTTTTCTCTCTTATTTTATTATAAAATTAGTAACTAATATAGGGAGGTAAATAAGACTATTAAAGAAGAATCCCCTCTATAGTTATTTTATACTACTCTATTAAATTAAAGTAGAAAAAAGCTTAAAAAAAGAAATAATTTAAGTAATACTATATTAAAAGAAATTTAGCTAATATATTTTTAACCTCTATTTTCTTAAAATAAAAAAGAACTATTTAAAGACTTAGAATCTAAAATTAACTAAGCTTATAAGAGTTTAAAAGACTTTAAAAAAAAAAAGTATTTAGTTTAGTAGAAAAGAGTAAGTAGGGTTTTAATAAGTTTAAATAATTCCCCTTATTAACCTACTATCTACTTATTTAAAAATTATTATATATTATATTTTTATTAACTTTTATAATAATAATCTAAAATTAACTAAAATAAGTTAACTATCCCTCTCACTTTTCTAAAAGCTAAAAATATAAAAGTAACTAAATTTATTTTACCTACTTTATAAACCTTAAAAAAGGTAAAACTAATTAATCTATCCTAAGAAACTTCCCCTTAGCTAAACTTATTAAAAAGTTTCTAATAATATATTAATTAGTAAAGAGGAAGCTAAAAAAGCTTAAAAACTTAAAATTTAAATTATACCTATATATAAAAATATTAAGAACTAGGTTTTTCAAATTAGAAACTACTATAAGTATAAAAGTATAAAAAGCTAAAAAAGAAAAATATTATAATTATACTAACTTTTTAAAAGAGAAATAAAAAAAATATTTTATAAGCTTAACTAAAAATATTTCTCTTTTTTAAGAATAATTTTATACTAACTCTATAGAAAAAAAGATATATATATCTCCTCTATTACCTCTCCTCTTTACCTACTTATATAGTAAATAAGTAGCTAGTATAAAATATATCTCTTAAGGTTTATAGTTAACACTAAAGTTTAATTAAGTTTTCTATTAAATCCTAAGCTTAACTTATAAAAGAGGAGTATTATAAAGTAAAGTTATAGAAGATATTACTAATAATAATTAATCTCTTTATAAAAAAAGAGGAAAAAGAAATTTAAAATATAAAATAACTATATTATTAAAATAGTAGAAAAAAAGAAAAATAATAAATATAGATATACCTATTAGATAAGAGAAATAGATAAAAGTAGAAATAATAGTAGAGTTCTCTCTTTTCTTTTTTATTTCTATTCTTACTTTCTATTACCCTTTCTAATTTATATTATAAAAATTCTTTTTTTATTCCTTTTATTAATAAATTATCCTCTTTATTTAAATTTTATTCTATCTTTTTATAAAATATTTCTTTAGAAAAGCTTTCTTTTATTACTTCTTTTATTAATTTAGTAATATTTACTTCAGAATAGTATTACTAAAATCTAAAGTTCTGAAAACTTTAACTTAAACTTAAGATAAAAGTTTTAGATATAAATTAATAAATAGTAAACTTAACCTAAGCTCTAATAATATATTAATAAGTCTTTTTATAAATCTTTTATTTTATTAACTCTAATAAAAAAAACCTCCCCTAATTTCTAATTCTAACTAAAACTTAAAAGTAATTATTAAAACTAAAATCTTTAAAGTTATAGCTTCTAAAAGTAGTATTATAGATATAAATAAAATACTTAAAGAGGATTTCTCTAAAATAAAAGTAATATAAAGCTATTTAAAACCTACTAAATTATATTAGAAGATATTAAAACTTTATAAGTATAAGCTTTAAAGATTTAAGATATTAAAGTCTAATATAGCTAGAGTGCTATTTTTTTCTAGAAATAATATTCTAGACTTTATTAAAAGCTATAAAACTACTATAGAAGTAGTAAGTATTACTAATACTTCTAAAGTACTAAATATTATATTCTATATAGATACCTCTTTTTAAGCTAATAATTAAGCCTAACTTTCTAATAAGACTTAATAATAAATAAAAAACTACTTAATCTAATACTATAGAGCTATAAATAAAAACTATTAAAACCTCTTAAATAACTAGATTAACTAAATTATTTTCTTAATACTAATAATTAATAATCTTAACTATAAAGTTATTATAAAGTTTCTTTAATAGATTAATAATATTTAAACTAAAGCTATAAAATGCAACTTTAATATAATAAGTAGCCCCCAGATAATCTATATAACTATATTAAAATTTAATTAATTAGCTTTAAATAGAACTACTTTATTAATAAAGTTAAATATCTATAAATTATTTAAAAAAGAAGATTTTAATAAATTTAAAGTAAACCTAATAAATTAGCTTAGCTTTAAAACTACTTAGAGGTAGACTTTTTATATTATAGCTCCTACCTATACTCTATTTCCTCTACTTCTAAAAATCCTATAAGAAGATACTTCCCCCCTTCTATAAATAAAAAGAAGTAAACCTAAGTTTAATTAAAGTATAAAAAGTATTTAAAGTTAACTTTTAAACTAGTAACTTTCTAACTTAGTAAAAATAATAGATAACTAAAAAATATCCTCTAAAAGAGTTACTTAAGCTTTACTAACTATAAAAAATAGCTAACTATTTTCAGTCTATTCTATAAAAATTAATAAAAAAAACTCTAAACTATTCCCTTATAAACTATATAGCTAGTATTAATATATAAGCTATATAGATTATAACTTTAAAAAAAACTACTATCTATAAAAGATAGCTAATAAGTAAAATAGCTTAATCTAATATTTCTAAAAGTAATACTTTTATAGCTCTTAGAATAATAAATTCTTTATCCTTTAGATAATTATTACTTTATTAAAATAAAAAGATAAGCTTAACTAAAAAGCTATTATTATATACCTAAAGAATTAAAATAGCTATAAAGCTATAAAAGCTTAAACTATTAAAATCCTTAAATAAAATATTAGTAAACCTTAGTTTATACTTATAAGAGTTTCCTAAGATTAAAATAACTTTAACTTAATTAAAATATCCTATAAGTTTATAAAAGAAAGAAGTATAATATCTAATAAGAAAGCAAATAGTTAGACTTCTATATTTTAAGTTTTAGTAGTTAATAAAAATAAATAGGAAAAACACCTATATAACTTAGTATAACCTAATAGTATAATAAAAGAAGATATATTTAATTTCACAGCTTTTAAACTTATAATTACTTAATTAAAGATATATAAAGTTAATTCTTTCCCTTAGAAGAAACTAAAACCTTTAGATTTAAAAAAAATTAAAAAAAAAGCTCTAAAATCCTCTTCTAAGAAGGTCTACTTTACTATTCAGAATATTAAGAATATTCCTACTATTTTAAGAAAACTTTAAGCTATAAAAACTCACTCTAAGAAACCTCTAATCTTATTAAAAAAAACTAGAGAAAATAAAAAAATTTCTTATAACTTAGAAAAGTAAAAAAGAGACTTAGATATTAAAATAAGAGAAGAGTTACTTCTTAATTAAACTTCTACTCCTTTTAATACTCTAAAACTAAAAAGAATAGATAATCTAAAAAGAAAAGTAATAACTAATAATATAATTAAAGTTTCTCCCCTAAAACTTATTCTAAAAATATCTTACCTAAAAGATAACTTCTAACTAGCTATATTTCTTAATAGCTAAAATAGAAAAACTATTAAAAATAAAAAACTAATTAATAAATTTATCTTATATAAGTTTTATAGCTTAATTAATCTTCTAATTAAAAAAATATATAAAATCTAGCTTAAATATAGAAAAGAGTTTATTAAAAGAATATATACTTTTATAAATAATTTTAAAAGTGTTATTTATATACCTATCCCTACTAACTTTACTAACTTTACTAAAACTTCTAAGGAAAAAGCCTAATAAATAGACTAAATAACTAAATATAATAATATAATTTAAATATAAAACTATCTAAAAATCTTTATAGTTAAAGCTGTTATCTCTATAACTATAAACTAAATAGCACCTATAATTATTATACTATAGCTTATCTTAAAAATTACTATTAATAGGAAGCGCTCTAATAACTACTTTCTAATATAAAGCATTATTAATATTAGTACTAAGTTTAATCTTATTAGTTATAAATATATTTTAAACTATAATATCTCTATTTCTATAACTACTCTAACTATAAGAATAATAGCTAAAAGTAACCTAAAGCTATACTTTATTAGAGCTTATTATATACCTATTTAGATTAATAACTATAAGATTATAATAACTATAATAGTTATTAACCTTAAAATAGTTAATTATAACCTACTCTTTAAGCTTCCTTTTATTATCTCTATTAAGCTTACTTTTAAATATTCTAAACGCTTTATTACTATTATAATAAAAACTAAGAAATATAAAAGTAAGAGGCTTAAAAGAATTAGTATTCTAATTAGTCTTATATAGTTAGATTCCTTATATTAAATTCAGCACTATTTTCTAGAATAGGAAGACTATATATAAAATATTTATAATACTTCTAAGTCTATTTATAACTATAATAAAACTAACTAAGATATAAATAATATATATAATAAAGTTTAAATTTATTATACTAATATTATAATAGACTATAAAAAAGAGCACCTCTTTATTTAAGAAAGAAAAGAAAACCTTTTTAAATAGAAAATAGAGATTTCTTAAAGTAGCTAGTACTATACTTTAATCTCACCTTTAGTAGTATTTAATATTTTTAGTATAATTATAAAAGTAGTAGTTACCTTAATAATAAAAACTATTAAAGCTTACTTTTTTAAGAAGACTAAAAACTAATAGCATTTTAATAGTATTCTAAAAACCTAAAAGCTTTTTAACTTCTACTATAAAAACTTTAAAGTTAACTAAAGTTTTATAAAGATCTATATATTATATAAGTAAAAAGATAAAAAAGTATATTTAGTTAATAATTCACTTTTAGATAGCTTAGTTCTAAATAGCTAAAAAAACTAAAAGAAGATCTTAACTTAAAAGGTTAAAAACTATTTTCAGCTATCTAACTCCCCCTTTACTAGCTATATATACTTATAATTTATAAAATTTAACTAAAGTATTTAGCTTATACTAGAGAGGTTTTTAAAGCTTAAAGTTATTTAACTATATCTTTTACTAAGGGAGATTAAGATATTAAAATATATCCTCATAAATAGAGAGGGAGCACTTATATAGGATTTTACTAAATATAGCTATATTAATCCTTAAGTAGCTCTACTATAAAAAATTAAAACTATCTAATATATTACCTAATAAGAGAAGGAAATTCCTATCCTAAAAGCTTTATAAAGTAAAGTTATTAATATATTTAGATTATAAATTATATAAAAAGTACTTAAAAAATTCTATAAATTATATAGAAATATTTAGTTTTTTATTACTAAAAAAGATAGTAATATAAAGCTAATTAACTTATATATAAAGCTTAATAAGATTAGTATTAGGGATACTTTTATTCCTCTTAAAGCTAATAAATTCTCTAAAAACTTTACTAACTATAAAATTATAAATCTTTTAAACTTATTTTCTAGATATAACTAAGTTTCCCTTAATAAAGAAAGCTAAGATCTAACTATATTTACTACTCTTTTTAAGTTATTTAGAATATATATCTTACTATAAAGTATAATAAATTTAGTTACTTAATTTATAAGAGTTATTATAAAAATCTTTTATAACCTTATTCTAAATATTTATTAGCCCTTTTTTAATAATATCTCTATTAGAAGGCTAAAAACAGCATATAATAATAACTACTTTATTAAGCTCTTAAGGATATATTTATATATTTTTAAGTATCTTATAAACTTTAATATAATATTTTAAAATTTTAAACTTACTAGTACTACTATTTCCCCTAAGAAATTTCAGATTTACTAACCTACTATTAACTTTTTTAGATATATAGTAGGCAGTAAGAAATATAAACTTAACTAAAATAAAGTTATTAAGATCTTTAAATAGAAAAGATATAATAATATTATAGCTATTAAAAGCTTATTTAGAATTATTAGGTTCTACTATATATAGATTAAAGATTATAGTACTATTTTAAGCTTATTAGTAAGGCTTCTCTAAAAAGATATACCTTTTAAATAAAGCCTTAAGTAGTAATTAGCTATAGAAACCCTTAAGCTTTACTTAGTTAGCCTTTTATTACTCTAGTCTATTAATTATAATAAAAAAGTAGATAAAATCTATCTTTCTACTAATATAAGCTCTAAGGGATAAGGTATTATCCTTAGGTAATATTATTAGAGTAAAAAATATATTACTAAATATAAAAGCAAAATTTAAATAAATACAGCTTTTAACTATAATATAAATAAGTTTAAGCTTTAGTTAGTCTTATTTACTTTTAAAAGACTTTAAAATTATCTCTATAAAGTATAGTTTATCTTAAAAATAGATATAAAAGTCTTTATAAATTAGATTAATAGCACTACTTTAGATTTACTAAGTACTATCCTTACGCAATAGATCACTTAGATTAAAATATTTAACTTTAATATTTAATATATACCTAGTATAAAGAATAATACTATAGATAGTCTTTTATAAAAACTAGCTAGGGAATCTAATATCTATAAGGTAGAATAAGAGAAAGATTTAGATAAAATAATTAATAACTCTATCTATACTATAAAATTAGATAAAGATCTATACCTAAAGAAAAGAGACTTATTAAACTTTAAATAGGCTTAATTTTAAAAATCTTAGTAAATTGCTAAATATCTAGCCTTTTTAAGCTAACTAAGAATAGTAGCTTAATATAACTTCAGTAAGTTTAAGTAGTATATAATATAATATATCCTTTAAAATAGCTTCCTTTTTTAAAAAGGCATAAAAATAAATCTTATACTAAAAAGAGTAATAAATAATAAAGATAAGTAAAAAAAACTTATTTAGTATATATATACTAAAGGAGGCTACTACAGAAGAGATACTATATATATAAAACTTAGGGAACAGTATATTTAGGAAAATATATATTAAATAATAAGTAACTAGATAAAAAGCTGCCTCCTATATACTTAAGCCTAACTATATCAATTTAAAGACCTTTATACCTTTACTATACCCCTAGATATTCCTTTTTAATATATCTATATAGATGTCTAAAAGATTAATAACTACTCCTTAACTGAAGCTTATAATATATTAACTAGCTATATTAAAGCCTATTAGCTACTAAAGAACGTTAACTTTAGGATAATAGCTAAGTTTATCTGAGAAGATATTATCTACTAGTATAAGATCTATAAGCTTCTTATTATTAATAGAAGCTCTAAAAATAAGAGGTTTATTAAAAAACTTAATTAAATCTATAGAGAATAATATCTTATTATTTTAATATATAACTTAAAAGTAAATAGACTTATTAAAAAGAGTTATTAACCTCTTATCTACACCTTAATAATTTAATTAGATTTTAATATTAAGAATTAAACCTCAGTCCTTTATATAGCTTTTTTTACTAATTAAATATTAATTAGGTTCTCTACTAGCTACTCTCCTTTTTACTTTATCTATAAATATAATCTAATCACTCTAATTAAAATAAAAAGTATTACTTAGTAAGTATTAAACTAGTTAAAAGCTATAGATATAAAAACTAAGCTTCTTTTATATATATAAACGTTTAAATAACTTAATTCTAATTACTACATTATACTTAAGTATATTATAAAGTAACGCTAATAAGTAGCTAAAAACTATAATTAAAAAAATAAATATAGGATATAATACTAAAAGCTATAAGTTAGAGATATTATTCTTATATATAATATAAAACTATCTATTAATAAAAATTCCTCTAGTAAACTTAATACTTATTAGCTTAACCCCTTTTATATTTAAAGAATTTCCCTTTATACTTCCTCTTATCTCCTAGAAATACTTATTAAGTTACCTATTAAGAGAACTATTACTAATAACTACTTAAAGAAATTTATAGTAAATAAAAATAGCTATCTAGATAATATCTTTAAAATAGAAATCTAACTAAACCTTAATAAAGATATAGTTAAAATCTTTCCTACTATAAATTAACTAAACCCTAATATACCTAGCTTAATAGAAATTTCTAACTCTAATAAACTCTCTATACTAAAAAAAGTAGAAATAAATAATATTAAAACTATAAAAATATAAATTAAATAACTTTAAGAATAAAATAAAACTTTATAAACTGAAATTAATAAATAGTAGAAAAAGAAAAAGTTAATAATAAGTATCTCTATAAAAAATAAAGAATTTAATAATTAATATAAAAATATAGAGAAACTAAAAGATAGCTAAATCTATATATTTATAAGTTTTTATCTATTTTAAATAAATAACTTTATATTTAATATATTTATTATTAGTTATTTTTATATTATTTTAGTAGTAATATACTATTTATATTACTTCTTTTACTTATAATATACTTATTATAAAAAAAAAAGAGATATAAAAATAATAAAAACTAACTATATATAAAGATTAAAAACTACTAAAAAACTAAAAAAAACTAATACTAATCCCTAAAAAATTTAAACTAAAAATAAACTAAATACCCCTTTAAATAACTTTACTATTAAGACTACTACTATAACTATATATACTTTTTATCCTACCTCTTATATTTTACTAACTCCTTCTTTAAATAACTTACTTATCTAAAGATAACTAAAGTTAAAATAGAGTAAAACGTAGCTAAAATATTTCTAAGGATATTATATTTATATTAAGCTATTAAGTTATAAAAATAATTAAAAAGAAAACTATACTTTTAGATATAAAGCTTACTTTTAAAAAACCTCTTATTATTATTAAAAAACAAAATAACTCTATTACTATCTACTTAAAATATACTATTAGAGATACCTTTCTTCTTATTACCTTTCTTAATATAGCCTACCTATTTAATCTCCTCTTAGTTATAATTAAGCCTATATAAATAAGATAATTCCTTCTTATAGTAAATATAGTTTAAATAAAACCTATTCTATTTAGTTTAATAAGAAATACATTTTTAGAATAGAAGAGTAGTAGTAATAGCTTTTCTTTTAGAGAACTTCTTAAATAATATCTTTCTCTATTACTTAAAGTAGCTATTATAAAGCTAAAAGTTATAAATATTATATATATAAATTAATAAAACTTTAATAACTTTAGACTTATTAAACTTTTAGTATATCTAACTAAAAAGATTAGTATAGCTATTAGTAATATATACCTCTTAAGTAAAGAATAGCTAGTTAAAAAATACTTCTTTATCTTTAGTTAGGTTTATATATATTAAAGTGAACTTTATAAATAAATATTAAAACTATATAATAACTCCTTTTTTATATTTATTTAGCTTTAGCTTATCTATAAAATTAACTTTATATTAAACTATATTAATAAAACTTAAAATAGATATTTATTTAAGAAAAAAAGAAACTTACCTATAAGTTAATAAAAAACCTAATTAAAACTAGAAAAGAATATATTATAACTAAAGTAGTTATAATAGTTTAATATTAATAATACTTCTTATTTTTATCCTTATAGAAAGTAGAGATTAAAATAGGTGAGAAAGGGAAAGGTTTAAATAAGTTATTTAGAGTAGTTTTATAGAAATTACTAAAGTTAATCTTAATATTTATATTATAATAATTAAAAGAGTAAAGTTATTATTATAAAAGGTTAATTAGGCTAGAATTTATAAAAATAGATATATTATATAGAAAAAAGAAAAGATATAACTAAGTAGAAGAGAAGCACTCTTTTATATCTAAAAAGAGAAGTAGTTAATAATAATAAATAGTAGTTATAATAATTAAAAAGTATATTTACTATATTAATTTATTAATAAGATAAAAACTAATAACTAAAAAAACTTTTTACTACTAACTTAAAGTTAATTAAGCTAAAAAGAATATATTTATTTAAGTATAAATAGTAAAAGTAATAGGGAATATATTATCTGAAAAGTACTATTATTTATAAAAAAGAGGCTTATTACTCTAAGTATCTTATAATTAGTCCTTAAAAGTTTATCTCACTTTAAGTAGTTTACTACTATAAATATTAGCTTTCTCTTCTTAAATATATTATTATAAACTTAACTATATCCTCTTTAACTTAAAAAATCACTTTAATAAATAAGACTAACTATTATAATTAATAACTAAAGTATTTCTCTTCTTTTTACTTTTTATTAATCTAACCTCACTTAAAAACCCTACTAATATCTATAATTAAATTAATAACTATAAACTAACTTCACTTTTAGTAAACTACTTTATAAGTCTAATTAGCTTTTTTTATACCTAAAAAGTATAAAATTAGAAGGTATATTAACTACTAGTACTAAAAGCTTTTCTTACTACTATCTATAAAAAGAAGTATTTTAACCTAAATAACTTATAATAAACTACTTTATATATAATAACTTTTCTTTTATAATAACTGCTTTTATATTTTACTCTAATATTTTAACTAAGCCTAACTACTACTTTACTTATTTATTTTTTTTTTAACTCTTAAAATATCTCTACTAATTATATTAGTAATCTTTCTACTATAATAACTTATTACTAAATTATTTTATATCTTAACTTTAGCTTTAATATCTTTTCTACCTACTATAGGATATTTCATACTTATCTAACTATATATAAGTCTAACTAAGTATTACTATATTTAATAAAGCTTTTTCCTTACCCTTAGTAATAATTTTACTATATCCTACTAATTTTCTTTAATTTCTTCTTCTCTTTAATCTCCTTTTTAGTATAACTTCTAGAACGACTTATAGAATATTAAAAAGATTAAAGCTATATATAAAGATCTTTAGACCTATATTTTATATTTATATAAAGAGTAGTTAATTAAGCTTTAAATAACTAAATAGATTTAAAAACTTATAGAAGAACTTATAGAAAACTAAAAGTATTCTACTTTAGATACTAATTTAAACTAAGAGGGAGAATTTAATAAGTAGTTAGAAAAGTTTTATTATCTCCTTTCTATTATTAATAATAGCTACTTTCTTAGTATTTAGTTTAGTATAATAGAACTAATTAAAGTGCTAATTAACTTTTATAGCTTAAGAGATATTTTTAAGCTAGAAACTTCTAAAAAGCTTATTACGCCTTAATAGATATAGAGAACTTATAATATAATAAACGTAAAGCTGATTAAATAATAGAGTAAAAGTTTTTATTACTCTAATAAGACTTAGTACTAAAGCTATTAGAATTAAGCTATATAGGAATAAATACTTCTAAACCTTTATAATTTATTAAGATACTTTTAGAGAGGTAAAAAGCTAGTAGTAGATTATATTAAATTAGTATATAAACTTATAATAAGAGATATTAAAAATGATAGATACGCTAAGATCTTTATTATATAAACCCCTTAGTTTAGTAATAACTTAGTTTTCTTTTATAGAAAAGATAATAATTTCTTTATAAGCTAAGACTTTATTATTTTTATTAGATATACTAAAAAAGGTAGTTAAGCTATAGCTATAATTATTAACTAGAAAAACAGCCTCTATTTCTATTTAAATAGTACTTAGGATAAATATATATAAGCTTCTAAAGGAGGATATTCTAAAGGGATTTTTTAAGATATAGTAAAGATAATTAGAAATTAATATAAAGTCTACAGAGTACTAGTAGAGACTTAAGATCTTATTAATTACACTTTATTTATTATTTCTTAACTTTAACTTAAGAGAGAACTTAGAGAAATCTATAATTTATAGAAATATAGCCTCTACACTATTAATTTTATCTACTATATTCTTTAAGAGGGAATTTCTAATATTAAGAAGTTTTAGTTAAAATAGACCTTAAATAATAAAATTACTAATTTAAACTACTATAAACTACTTTATAACAATTAAGCTAAGCTTATAATTAATAAATTCAGCCTCTATAATAATACTATTAAGAGACTTTAAACTAAGCTTAATATATCTCTAAAAGATTTCTTAGAAACTAAAGATATTATAGTAAAAAACTTAAGGTTTTATAAAACTTAAGCAGTATAAAGGTAATAAAAAGAAAAATTACTTCTAGTATAGCCTAGTTAGTTTTTAGTTATAAAAGGATTAGTATTAATTATAAAAGAAGATATAAGATTAAGCCTAAACACTTATAACTCTAATATCTATTTATAACTAAGAGATCTAGTATATTCAACCTTTACTAATATTATTATATAAGAAGATTACCCCTTTAAATACTAAAGATAGAAAGTAAATTAACTAATACGTATAGAAAATATTTAATAAGGATTTTACTATACTAAGCTTAAGTAATATACTTAGAGACTTAATCTTCTTTTAAAATAGAAACTTAGTAAGTATACTCTAGAAGAATTTCTTATCTATTAAGATAACTCTATAGAAAATATTATATAAGTAATATAAGCTTAAGACTCTTATTTACCTCTAACTATACCTAAAAGATACCTTAAACCTAATATATAACGCACTAAAGAGGTATAGGAAAAAGATATAGATAATACCTAAGTTAAATAGGAAACTACTAAAAAGCTTATAAGAAGTAAAGCTTCTAATAATAAGGCTTTTAGAGTATAAAAAAATATTATATATATAAAGTAAAGCTAATTAAATCTTCCTCTTTTTATTTAAAAAAAGACTTAAGAGATATATAAAAGAGAGTAGGGTTTTAAAATTTCTAGTATTTTAACTTTAAAGTAATAGATTATATAAATAATTTCTTAAGCGTTAAGTATTATTTTAAAAGGAAATAGCTTATATAAGTAGATAGAAGTCTAATTAGCTTTTAATAAAAAAGACTAAATAACTAAATAAAAAATATACTTATTTTTATAAAATTCTTATTTTTCTTAATAACTTTAGTAATTAGTTCTCTAAGAGAACTACTAAAACCCTTCTACCTAACTTATAGTAAAAATCTACTAAAACTTACTTTTTAAAAAACTAAGTAAAAATAAGTATTTTTAAGCTCTTCTAGCTTTAATTAGTCTTACTTTTCGTCCTTTTTCTTAATCCTTACTATACTTCTTAGGTTATTTAAAGCTAAAATAGAGTAGAATACTATAGAGATAATACTACTAAACTTCTTCTTAGTAGCCTATTTTCTCTAAAAAAGTTATATAACCTATAAAATAAAAAAAATAGAAGTTATAAATAAAGTATAATTTAGTTAGGCTTATATTTATATATTTATCTTTATATCTTTTATAGTTAGTTAGAAAATTAATATATAAGTGTTTAGATATCTTTAAGAGTGTTTCCCCCTGAAGTAGAGCGCCCAGCATAATTAATAAGTTTTCTCCCTTACCCCGTTACAGTATACTAAATATCTTAAAAACCCTAGTGAAGAGTAAATTAGTAAGACTTTAGGTAGTAAGTATTAACCTTATTATAATATATATATTATACTTTATCAGCTAATTAACTACTATAAATACTATATTATATACTTTATAGCTTAACAGTATAGTTAATATAGGTAATTTAGTAATAAAATTAAAAAATATTTCTTACTAAAGTTACTATAATATAAAAAGAGGTCTTAGCAGCCTATAAAGCTTATAGTAGTAAGGCTTTATCTATTAATATACTATATATATATTAATATAGCTCTTAATATCCTTACCTATAAAGTCCTAATAGTAATATCACTTAAGCAGTATTATTATCTACTTAATACTATAGTACTTCACTATAAGCATATTATAATAGGATTTAATAACCTCTTTTTAAATACTATAATATAAGGAGATATATATATAGTTGCTAAAGCAAAGCAGTCTCCTTATATTATAGCTCTAGCTTTTTTACTAAGGGCTTCTAGCTTTTTATAATTATTAGCACCTCTTAGTTTACTAATATTTCTAAATAAAAATATCTTTCTGCTAAGCTACTAATAACTAACCTATTATTAATAACTAATTCTTATTATATACTATTTTAGAAGCTTTACTATTAGCTAGCACTTATAAAATAAATAGCTTATAATCTATAATTCTAGTAGTAAACTTAAATAGCTCCTTATATACTATGCTACTACTCTAACGCTTTAAGCTTATAGCTTTATTATACCTCTTAAGTAGCTCCTCTAAGTCTATATCCTAAACTAAAGCTTCTAACCTCTTTTATTTATTATACTTTAATATTAGTATCTCTTCTCTAATAATACTGCTCTAGTAGTATAAAGATCTAATAGATATTATTATAACCTATAGTAGTTTTTATAACTTCTTAATAAAAGCTAAGCAACTTTATATATCTTTTAGTAGCTTATAAGCTCTATCTACTAACTTAAGTTCCCTATAATTAGAACGCTTTAATAGCTTATTTATTAGGTTTTTTTCTCTTAGCTTAAAATATATATTAATATTAAATACTACTAACTTATTAAGTTAGTATAGCTGTTTACTATTTAGCTTCTTCTTTATATCTAAAAACTATAAGTTAAAATAATCTATAAAAACTATAATTTTAGAAATACTATATACTAAGTAATAACGCTAGTTCTTTAAAGCGTCTATAATAATAAATAGCTTTATATCTCTTATACTATAGTAGCTCTTTATATCTATTAGCTTCTAAGAGCAGAAAGTAATAAAATGCTAACAGCTTTTAAACAGCTAAGTAATTATAGCGCTAATAGCTTATAATAATATATTAATTTATATATAAATAGGTAGTAAGAAATTAAAATAGTATAATATAAGCGCTTTAGTAAAAGCTTTTAGTAGCTGCTTAAAAGCTATAATAGTAAGTAGTAAGAGTTTTAAAACTTTAAGTTTTACTTTTCAGAGTAAATCTATTAGTAGTATAATAATTTTAGTATAATTTAAAATAAAATATCTATAAAGCCTAGTAAAACTAAGGAATATCTAAATATCTTTAATACTCTATAGGAGTAGCTAATTTACTATAGCTTCTATATGTATTAACTCTATCTTAACGCTATCTTTAGATATAATATAGCCTAAAAAGCCTATATAAGATATATAAAACTTATATTTATTACTATTTAAATATAGATTCTATTATCTCAGCTACTCTAATATACTATATATATATTCTTTATACACTTTATAGTTATTATTATATATTAAGATATTATCTAAATAGATAATATAGATTATATTAACTAAGCTGCTTAAAATATTATTAATATATACTTAGAAAGTAGTAGGTATATTTATCAGCTTAAAAAGCACTATAAAGTATTTAAACTAGCTATATCTTATATAAAACACTATTTTCTACTTATCACCCTCAGCAATATATATCTAATAATAAGCATTCTTTAAATCTAGCTTAATAAAAACTAATATATTAGATAAACAGTTTAAGATCTTACTAATAAGTAGTAATAAAATTCTATCTTTATAGGTAATCTTATTTATTACTTAGTAGTTAATATAAAGCTATAGCTTACTTCTTTTTTTAAGTATAAATAGGATCAGTATATTAATAGGGCTTATTAATAGGTATATCTAGCTTCTAACTTTAGCTTTAGTTAGATAATCCCTTAAGATCTCTAACTTATAGTTTAATAAGAAGTAAATAAGCCTCTAAGGGATTAATACTATTTTATTAAGTTTAATCTAATAATTATAAACAGCTTAGTTAGATAAGGAAACTGCTTTTTCCTCTAAGAATAAGTTATTAAAATTACTATAATATTACTGCTAGTTTTCTGCTACTTTAGCTAATAATATAACAGTATTTATAGCTAGAGTTACTATAATTTATACTATTATAGAATATTAGGTCTTATCTAGTAGCCTCTTAAGCAGAACGTCTAAGCAGATATAGCGCTTATAAATTAAGTATTACTATATTTTTTAATACTAACTTATAAGCAGGTTAATATCTTCTAGCTAGAAAAAACTAAGAATTAAAATAGGTATTAATAGATCTACTATAATAAAGCAATATAGCTATATTTTAGTAATGCTATTACTATTTAATATCTAGAGTTATAAATAGCAGCTTCTAAATATACTGATTTTATAGTTATCTATATCTATAAGTTAGTATACTAAGTAGATATAGGAGTTTATATTAAACTTATATAGTAAGCTGCTACTAATTATATTAGCTGCTAATCTTAAGTTAATAAATGCTTTTAGCTTTACTTAGGAGCAGTTAAGCTATATTTAGGTTAGGATATCTAAATAGTACCTTTACTACTAAAAGTCTAATATTTATATAGGAATAGTATTAAAGTTAGTTACTAGCTCTCTCTACTCCTTTATAGTATTATTAGTAGTATAGTTAGCAGCTTTATAACCTTTTTTATTATATTTATAATATATTATATTAAAGTAAATATTAAATAAATAGCTTATTTTGCTATAGTTATAATATTATTAGAGCTATATCTTTAGCTAGAGGTACTCTCTTAATATATAGCTTTATTTTTAATAGTTATAATATATTATATCTCTTAATAGAGACCTATAGTAGTATAAGCTTATACTTATAGTGTTATTATTATTCTATTAAAAGTTATTTTAAGATTATTATATTAAGCTAATAGGAGGTAATACTTAGTAGTTAAATATTATTAATATAGATTACTTAATATATTTTACTAATAAAATAAGCTCTTTATATATATATAGAAGTATTATCTGTAATATAATAGTATACTGTAGATATAGTTATAATTTACTAAGTAATATAGATATATATTATTATTTAATAAGAGTATAGTTAAGTTTAAGCTTAAAATTATTAATATAGCTAGTAAATTTATTAACTTTCTCTTATTACTTTTAAATAGTATTATTAAGCTATATATTAGTAACTATTCTATAACTAGTTAGGTTAGATAGATTATTATAGAGGAATATATTAAGCTCTTTCTAAGAGATATAACTTATTTTAAATAATAGGTTTTAATATTATTATTTACCTATATAGTAAATCTAATTAGTTTTTATTTTTCCTTAGAAATAGCTTACTATATAAGCTATTTTATTACTATTAATATATATCTATTATATCTATAGGTTAAAGTAATAATAGCAGTTAAATAGAAAAGTTTAAAAATCTCTTATTAATTTCCTTATATATATTAAAAAGAGTAGTAAAAACAAATAAAAAATAGTACTAATAGTTTAAATTAATAACTAGATATAAATAGAGCTAAATATTAGTAGCTTATTAATAAGAATTAAATAGCTTTATTTTAGCTCTCTAGATAAGCTTAATTTAGCTAACTTTAATAAAATAGTTTTATAGCTGAAAATAAAAACTTTAGTAATATTAGCTATTTTACTAAATAGAGCTAAAATAAAGCTACTATATTTAGATCTAAATACTAAAATAGCTAAAATACTCTAAAAGTGCTCTAGCTTAATATACTTTCTATATAAATAATCTTTATAAATAGTAATAAGTATCTCTTCTTTAAGAATATACTCTTCTTTATATAATACTAATAGTTAGTTACTAATAGTATAATTTAGCTATTTATAATTTAATATAGAGTTTTTAAAAAGAGATTTATTATATTCTTTTAGCTTAAAGAGTATAATACTTTCTTAACTTTATTATATCCTTTTTAGAGTTAATTAGATACTTCTTTAACCTTTTTTAAATAGCTATTCCTATTTACTCTACTTATTTTAAATATTTAGAGTAGTTAATAGTAGAGATATCTTATTACTAAGTTACTATACTAACTATATTCTCTTAGTATATTTAGTTTAAGCTAGTATTTTAAGTTTCTAATTTAATCCCCTTTATAAGTAGAGATTTCAAACTATTAATAAATATATAATATAGAGTAAAAGCTTATAAAAGCTAACTATAGTTAGAAGTTAAAAGATAAATTACTAAAATCTACCCCCCCCCCCCTTTCTATAGTGTATAACCTGCTCTCTATATATAACCTAGCTGCTCCTTTGTTGCTTACCCCCTTCTATAGCTAACCCGTTCCAGTGGGTTCTAACAGTAGCATTAACAATATTCTTTTGGAGGGACACTAAACGTTTAGGAAATAAAACATAAGTAGGCATATGGAACACCTTCACTCGCTATGTGATAGTCACATGACAATAAATTGCAATGTATTGACACAGCTCCATTGTGATTGAGGCATTATTTTACCATTGTAGATCTGGCGAAAACTATTGAAGACAATGGCAAATGGGTAGTTCAAGTTGTCTTATATCGCCAACGCATTGCCATAATCACGATTCGAAGGCAATGAGAGCAACGCTGCAACTGATACTTCCTTTCTCGACTGAGAACTCTCGGTAATGAAGGAACGCCGTCGATTTTCCTAGCTACGTCTACAGGCTGTCCTTTTGCCTGCTACATCTCTTGACTAGGAGTCTAGATGTCTCACTCTCGTGCCGAGCATAGGCGAGCATAGCCGACAACATCTCGTCTGAAGGTCTCAGCTTGTAACACTTATGTGCGAGTGAGTGAAAGTTGGAGGTGATCTCGATCAGCCCTCTGCCACCCTGCCTGGCTAGCCCTAGATCAACCTAACCGGGGCCGCCTGGGGAAAGTGCTCCCACAGAATACCCTACGTTATGTTATGATCGAGGGGTTGACAATAATCTCACATTTCGGTGGCCGGGAATGCCCGGATCAGTGCGGGAATTGATCTACATACAGCCTTTCACATGAATTAAGACATCAAATATTTCAAGTCAATTTTGGGGTGTCGAATTGATCGATTGAGTGCCGCCGATGGCCTCTCCTTGCTTGAGTTAGTTGAGTACGTTGTTAAGTAACTTCCCCTTTCGGCAGTGCTGGACACTGCTTGGCAGGGAGACAGGGCGGGATGACAGACAAGCGGTCAGCCTTCGCGGAGCCGCTGAAGATGATAGATACGCGAGCCCCTCTGCCTCCATTCACCTTCGTCCATCAGCCGAGCCCGCTCTGCTTACTGATACACACAACGGAAAACTGCATAGAGGGTGCTACAGGCTTAGAAAGTGTTGCACCAAAACAGCGGCATTCTGGGTATTTAATGTGCATTGGCATCCTCCAGATGAAGAGTCGCATCCTTCTTACCAAGCTTTAGGCCTACTACGAAGTTGATGTCACAGACTCACACAGAAAATATGCACAACTCGCGATTCTCGTATCCGATCTCTAAGCCGTACCCTTTCAGGTGGTTCACACCCGTCACCTTGCTAGGCGGCCTTGTTCTCGTCGTCTTGCTCTCGTTGCTCAACCTGAGCGCGAACGGGTTTTACTTGAAAACTGTTTACACGTCCGACCCCAACAGCACTGAAGCTCACGCAAATGCACAGCATGTCAACACCCCGATTCTATTGGATCAAACCCAGACTAACATCGCTTAAAAGATGGTTCAGGCAGCCTCCATTCAATTGGCAAAGTGATGTGCAGGCAGAATGCCAACCGCATCTATTGTCCGTCGGAGACTCCTTTTTCACCACAAACCTCGGCTTCCGATACACTATCAAAGCAATTGCTGACCCAGAAAGAAACTCGTTATCCACACTTGGTTACAAGAACAACACCCTCCAAAACTGTATACCGAAGGATATAGAGCTTCGGTTGAGAAAGTCCGACACTGCGGCCCCACCTGCGCCTGCAAGGTGGCTTTCGTGGATAGATTCGTCAATCATAGCGACTTTCAATTGTACTATTGCAACTGAAGACGGCTTGATGACCATGACGGTCATGACCGAATACAGTGGCTCAGGGGACCAGATCTACAGCTACGTTGTGGAAGATGATTACAAGACACATGCGAGCGTTTGGTGGGGGACCAGGCTACTGAACGCCTATTGGAACGGGGTACTAGCTACAGCCTCCCGTATGACGAAAGTAAGAGATGGCAAGAAATATGTCGTCCGGGCTCATCTATATTATACACTGAACCCATTCGAGAAAGAGTGAGTTTCATTTGCTCGTTTCTTTGGTGAAAGCAACTAACTTTGATGAAGCATTGAGAACGACAGCTTTTTCAACCTGTTCTGGTGGACGGGAAACGATGACAGCTCCGGGCCTAATAAAAACGACCTAGAAGATGACGAGGGTTATCACGACTACAACTCTGATGTAAGAATCAACTCTGTCTCATTTTTTGATTGATTTGATCTTTCCTCATTACAGAACGAACTTTGCAGCTGAAATTAATTTTGGCACAGTGGTACGTCTCGCCATCGTTGACGGAAGGGCTTCACTGCACCAAGATCTTGTATTCTCTTCTCTCCCTGGATTTGGGTAGCTGCCAGTCACCAAATCTTCTACTTGATGGAAATGGCCTGCAGTTCGCAATTCTAGCACCAAACGACTCAAACCGAGCGCCTGGGAACCTCCTGAATGGATCCGCTTCTGCCCCAGACGGAACAGAACGTTTCAACCGGATTCCCAGCCCCGTGCCCAATGGCACGGATAAAGATCTGACGAATCTTAAAGATTCTTTCAACAAGTTCAACCATCTTATGGGACCCCTGGGCTGCACGAATGCCACCCTCGTTACTCAATACCTCTGCTCTGTTCCTCAGCAAAAAAGCTGGGGGGTACTGCTTCTGTCAATTTTGCTTGCGGATCTAGTCTTTCTCCAAGCCGCTTGGAAGATTCTGACATGGGCTGCCGATACCTTGGTAAAGAGGAGTAGTCCGGAAGCAATGTCCTGTGACGGACATCGGACTCAGAGCGAAGCCTTTCAGCTATTAGACAGCTCTAGTGCATCTCATCACGAGTTTAAACAGATTCCAGGTCTACCCCGTAAGGCTACAACCTACTAGGATAGAGCAGTCGGTACGCGCAGACATGAGAGATTAGGCGGACATGGTGATCTCTAATTACAAACTGTTCAAAAGCAGCCTCTGAGTCATTGAAGCACGCCGAGCCGAGCGAGAGACATCCTCTAGAATCCTTTCTCTTCTTACAAAAAGCACGACGCGATCAATCCATTTGATCATTCAAACAATCCCAAGATAAAACCTAACATAGAGTCCCACATGCCAAGCTATGCACCTATACAGCTCTCTCTTGTACCTTTGGCTTTACTCCAGCGAATAATGGGGACGCGAAGCTCCTGAGCCGATCTGTTCCAAGAAGCCCGTCAAAGTTCTTCTGTTCCTCCAATCTTCGGTTCTCGTCAGGTTGTATGTCGCGAATACCACATATCGCCGCCTCAAGACCATTGCTCGCGCCCCAGGGCGTCTTACCGACTGCTCTGCCGAACATGATGAGTTCCAGGACTCTGCGCTGGTGCCAAGCTCCCTTCCCTAGGCGAATGTTGTTTGAATCCGCAACTCCTTCTTGAAGCAGAGCTCTGATTGCCTGCACAAAAACCTCACTTTGATGCTCTTCAGATACTTCGAGGAAGTCGATGTTGAAAGCGCTCTGGATTTCGTATCCCAACGTCGATGCGCTTCCAAGTAGCGACAAGTCCAATACTCGCCACAAGTGTCGTCCTCTAGTTCTAAGCCTATCACGCCCTTTGCGAATGTTCATAAGTCCATTGCATCGATATCGACTTTCGTGGAATTTACGTCGTGGATAGCAATGTGAAACTTGGTCTTCCATTTGTTTAGCGACGTTGCGATTTCTTCTGGAAACATCTTGGCATGAGACTCGTGTCTGTGAAAGAAGCTTTCCATTCCGTGATCCTTCTTCCTCTGTCGGAAATTGTTTCAATGTATGCGTCATTTCCTAACGGCTGGGAAGACAAAAATGTCCGAAATCGCTCCCTCTTCCCTATCTTGTCTCGATTGCACACGGCAGCCAATATTCTCTGAAGAACCTACACTGTGGGCTTTCTGAAAGCTGTATTTGTCGCGAATCATGTTCTCTTGACGGGTACTGTCGTGGATAGTTGAGAGCCCCGCTCAAGTCTCAGCGATAGAGACCGGATACCCGGACTCGGATCCGGATCATTGCTATTTTTGTGGGACTATGTGACTTTGTTGGGCTGTCGCTACCCCTGGCCTTTGCCAAGTACGTCATACACACCAAAGGACTCGTGTCTTGAACCAGGGCTTCCGTTTGACAGAGCAGAATTGGAATAGGGACAGCCTTTTGGCTGACGATGCCCGCAAGGATGCGGCGCGTACTTGGGTCTGATCAGCTTTCGTTCCACATCTAGTCATCCTGTAAGTCCGAAGCAGCGCGAGTTGCAACAAGGCGGGAGTCATGGAAAGAAGGGCAAACAGGAGCTCAGATGGAGAAAGTCTCCGGGTATCTATTTTATATAAATCGAACAGCTTCATAACAAGTTGACGTGCGGGCTGGTCCGACATGCCCAACCACTTGTTCCAGGTGGCTATCCCTAGCCAAGCCCCGCCCCTCTTCACATGCAAGACACGATCAACTCCTATCCCAGCCCACGCCGCTGAACACCTGTCCAATGGCACCAAGCACCGTATCGACGATAGACTTGACGAAGCCCTGTCGCTTGTTCTTGCCAGACGAGTCCCGCAGGGGGTCCTCGCTTCCCATCGTAGGTAGCACGTTGTCGCTCGCGGACAAGCTCACGAAGAGCGCGAAGGGGACCATCCAGACGCAGAGGCCAAAGTAAGAGGCGATCTCGGTGAAGCTCGGGACGTCGGGCTGGTCGTAGTAGGAGTGCATGTTGGAGAAGGATTGTTGCTGGGCGGCGGAGAAGTGGCGGAACCAGAGGTAGTGGTTGACGAGAACCAGGACTGTAGCCTGATGTCAGCTTGGGGTTTCCGTTAGGGTAGCTACCTGCGTCATCACGTACCACAAGAAGCCAGGAACAAAGGGTCAGTCAGCCTGACGAAGGGGAAGCGGCGCATGTTGCCGAGGTAGACGACATGGGAGACGATGCCCATGAGGGTCAACTTGAAGGGGAACCGGTCGACGACGCATAGCAGGAGCTGCAGGGCAATAATCGAGTAGATGAGCTTTGTAAGGAGTTTCTTCGCGGTGACCGTGTGCTCTTCGACGAGCTCGGAGAGGTAGTAGAGACCCGAAGCTGTGGCATGGCTACGTCAGTATATTGCTGCCAAGGGAGACCCGGAGAACAGAGGCCGGGGGGTGGTTCACGAACCGATTGCCAGGGTCAGGAAGCAGAAGCCCACGATGGAGCCGAGGTAGCCAACAAGAGGTAGAATCCACATCTTGACGGCTGGGTAGTGGTGTGTTGAAAGGGAAATATGGTACAGAAAGAAAAAAAGAGCGTGGAGAAGGCGAAGATGGTGTTTGGTGGTGGGCAATTGTAGCTGGGAAGCTTCACATTGTGTAATTAAGGCCCAGGCGCATGCACGGCCACGGCAGGCGCGTCGGGATGGGGAGACAGGGACACTTTTTTGGTGGGTTCCATTTCGCAAGCGTGGCCTTTGCGCCGGAGTCTCGGAGCAGCTCATGATCCGGGGGCGGGATGACCTCGGAATGAGGTAAGCAGCCGGGACTTCTTCTTATCGACCCCACCACTTCTGTTATCTTATCGATAGCTATCCGCACCCCGAAGCCTGCGAATTTTGAAGTTTCCCACGACACAAAAATTCACCGCCCAACCTCGATGCGCCGACGTCACGAACCGCTCCCCTGACCGCTGAACCGCCCTTTGCCTGCTGCCGATACTGTCGAGCGTCAATCTACCGATCATATAGCCCATCATGTCGCGCCCTGAGGACACCCTGTTAGTCAATCCCATCTCAACCCCGCCATGCTGCTAACCTCCCATCTCCAGCGCGGCCGATATCCACTACGATGACACCGAAGCGCGCAAATACACCACGAGCTCCCGTATCCAAAACATTCAAGCCTCGATGACCCGTCGCGCCCTCGAGCTTCTCGACCTCAAGAGCCCCTCCCTGATCCTCGACGTTGGCTGTGGCAGCGGTCTTTCCGGCGAAATCCTCTCCGCTGAGAGCGAGGAGGACGGCGGCCCGCACACCTGGATCGGCATGGACATCTCCCCCTCGATGCTCGACATTGCGCTGCAAAGGGACGTTGAAGGCGACCTGCTGCTGGCCGATATCGGTCAGGGTGTCCCCTTCCGCGCCGGTTCCTTCGACGCCGCCATCAGCATTTCCGCAATCCAGTGGCTCTGCAACGCCGAGAGCAGCGACACATCCCCCGAGGGCCGCCTGACACGCTTTTTCAACGGCCTGTATGCGTCATTACGTCGTGGAGGAAGGGCCGTGTGCCAGTTCTACCCCAAGAACGACACCCAGCGCAACATGATTACCCAGGCGGCGGTGAAGGCTGGTTTCGGCGCTGGTCTGCTCGAGGACGACCCGGAGACGAAGAACGTAAAGCTCTACTTGGTTCTGACTGTCGGAGGTACAGCCGAGGGCGGCAAGGGAGGCGACATCACCAACGTCGTCAACGGCATGGAGGGCGTTGACGTCGAGGACGCAAGGCGGAAGGCGAGCGACCAGAGCGGCAAGGGAGAGATCAAGAAGGGCAGTAAAGGATGGATCATCAAGAAGAAAGAACAGATGGAGAGGAAGGGAAAGATCGTCAAGGCTACGTCGAAGTACACTGGTCGCAAGCGCAATATCCGGTTCTGAGAAGGACTCAAGGGCGGATGGTTTACTGCGGATGACGCATGGCATGGCGTTTTGGGTTATAGGAAAAGTTGCTTTTTTTAGAGATCGAATGCGAATCAGATACCCTCGGTCAGCCATTCGTACAGATTGACAGGACTATCACATGGACTAGGTGTATTAAACCACCCTTTTCCCTGTCCGGCTGCTCCGGCAATTAGCTGCAAAAGCTGATATTATTTAAATTGCCTATCGTGCCTATCTGCTGGAGACGTTGATACTAAGAGTAAAATAATGTTTGTTCGCGGATTGCGTTGTTGTGGAAGAACTGCCTGTCATTCGATCAAGACGTTGTAGATGGGGTAGCGGGCTGCCACCACCCTGACTCGAACCCTGGCTCACCGCTGCCACCCCTGCTTGTGACCAGTTATGTTCGCATGTTGCCGCGCAGTACGATCACTTCGTTCCTGCTCTGCGCTACGGCTTGCATCTAGATCTAATGTCTTGAATCATGCTCATCTACCTGATACCGTAGCACGTATTCCTGGGAGCCCTCACAATCAAAAGCACCAACAGTTTGAGGGTCTCATGTCAAGATCAGTCAACTACATTCAGCATAGCGATCTCCAGGCACAGGACCTATCACAACAAAAGGAAGAAGCAAAGGTTTCAAGCATTTGTTCGCGTTGCACAACTATCGAACACATTGCCTGCTTGTGAGTCTTATTAAGGATGGCCCCGACTATGTGAGCAAGCTCGATAATGATTGCGCAAGTTTCGATGTGAAATTGGTCCTTGTAGTACGGAGATAATGTTGGGCATGAATTGAATCCGAACGCATCGGACAACTGAGTCGGAACGCGTCGGACAACTGAATCCGAACGCATCGGACAACTAACCGATAACTGCTGCCGGGCGCAGAGGAGAATGAAACACATCTTGAAACCTCCTTTAAATCCCTTGAGACCCGGGGTGACCGTATGTTATTCAAGAAGAATATGTGTTACAAGCAGGTCAGAGCAGCTAACTGTGGCACAAGCAAAAGCTTTGATACTGATATAACTGGCATTATTATCCCCTGTTCAATACTTAACGGTCACGATGAGTGCAATACCATGAAAGTTCCTTCTTCAACATACTGTGAAGCTGGATGTACCGCAAACTAGATCCGAAATATGTTCTTTGCAGTGCCTATACGTAAGAGCAAAATTGAGGTGTAGAACAGTGTGTTTGATGTGAAGAGTGATAGTATAACTATTAGGACGGCCTAGCTAGTTGAGAAAGCTAATAAAAGCTGTACTGCCTTGCACACGCTGGGAATTAACCTAAAACACTACCCTTAGCGCAGCAAATATTGTCTTTTCTGAGGTAAACACTATCTATCAGTAGTATCAAATAGAGTTTTCTCAGTAAGCGGTTCATAGGCTATCTTGTTGTTATTTGTTACTCATATACATGTAGCAGATTCTGCTACTGTTTTACTGCAGCCACCTGTGATTCGCCCCCCTGAATTGACCCCTGGTTCAACCCCTACTACTACCTTAGCTGGCCTCCACAGCTCTTCCATGAGGCAGGGGGATTGCAGGTTTTGCAATGGTCAGTTCAGTATTGCGCAGGCGCCGTTGTCATGTGGCCGTTTTATACAAAATAGCACCTCCAGTCAAATATAAAAGAACGTCTCTGTTCATGTTCAAGGTAGACGAAGATCGTGGTCAACGCATCAGATTCCTTTGCAACCTCAGTAAAGACGACAGAGATTCTTGAAACGAAGACTTCATAGATACTGACATACTTGCAGGGTTACAATCCAAGCTCCGCATCTCTACTCTCAGTCTCATCACTATGAAGATCTTCACGTCTTTAAGCCTTCTACTCCTTGCGGGCGTTTCAAGCGTGCGCACAATACCTTCCCCGAGCCTCTCGAAGGGCTTCATCTAATATCTGATCTCGTGGTAGGCTCAGTTCAAGTGCTCCTGTACTGGCACTGGCGGGAGGAACCCTGACGCGGTTTCTAGCCTCTGCTGCTTCTTTAGGGGCGGCCCTACATTCCCCGATGGAAAACAGTATAAGGGAACGTTTTCAGACGATACTAGACTCTGTCAGTTTAGTGGGATGGGGCAGTTTACCCAGACTGAGTTTAACTCCACGTTTGCAGCTTGTTGTGCAAGTACAGGTCCTCAGGATGGCGATTTGTTTGGGGGTAACTGCACCTGAGTGTGGAAATCATTAAAAAGCTGTGAATTCAGGACTTTAGCCTAATGCAGAGAATGAAGTTCTCTTAGTCTGGGAAGAGGACGCCTCCAGCCATGCTATGAGAAGATCGTGACGGACAGTTCTCAGATGTACACTTAGTGTGAGGAAACGACAGTGCACAGATTTTCTACTGTTGAGCCAGCGGGCTGAAAGGCAAAATGTCGGCTCAGAAGACCTGAACCCCAAGCTACTACGTGACCAACCTGTGATACTTAGTGCGAATTTTCATGTGACATCACCGAACGATAGCGATGTCAACAGGTCTGTTTCTCTCAGAAATAAATAATAAATGTGAGAATTACAACGTAGGGCCCTGCCTGAAAGAGAACAGTTATATACTAACACTTTTCTTCTTATTACGGCTGCTGCGTCGCTAAGGGACTACTATTGCTGGAGACTTGCTTAGTACACTCATTGAGTCTTGTCATACTGTGCGGGACAAGACTGAAAGACAGCAATTTGTATGGAGTTTCTGCATGAAACTCGACCCTTTTACCAGTATCGCACCTTTATGCTTCAATAGCGATAGTCTACTACGGATGACGCAAGGCATGCCGTCTTAGGTTGCAGGAAAAGTTGTTTTTTTTATAGATCGAATGCAAATCAGATACTCTCAGTCACAAAGAAACGGAGCCGTGAAAATGTTTCTTTGCGACGTGTTCCTGAAATTGGGGTAGGAGCTTGGTACATGGCATTGCATTGTTGCGATACGGCAGTGGCCAAAGTTAGCTCACTTGACGATCTCATCTGCCGGAGGCCGACGAGACACGCATCCCCCTTGCTGCGCCTACCACCATCCATGTAAAAGAAAAAGGCAGACGTATTTAGGCTCGAGAAACGTTTGGATGGAATCTGTTCCAACTGTGTAATGGTCATCTTTTGTCATCCCACGTCATGCTTCACATCGTCAGCCATCTCTACTCAAAACCTTCCTGTTTTGTTCGCGCGTCATCACCGAACCGCTATCTCACCATGAAGCTGAAGACACTGTGTATGACCTTGGTGACGACGAGGTTGACTATGGCCAACATGCTTTTTGGACCTTTCTATCAAAATGTCTCATCCGACGTCCTGCTGCCTGGAAATAATCCCAAGCAAAATCAAGACGAATGGGATTCGCGCAAGAAGGACCTTGAAAGCAAAAAGTCGATGATCCGAGAATACTCCGCCTGTCAGATGAATTGCGCGACCCTCGCGTATGCCTGCTACATCGTTGTAGAAAAGGAATGGGTCACGAAGTGCTGCATCCCACCGAAGGCCAGGGCCTGTTACTTCGCGTTTGAGGAGTGCCAGGCTACCTGTGCTTATCCCATACGATTTGAATCCAAATATTGGGACAGAGAAGGTATGGCCAAGGCTTCACAATGATCAACATGACCCATACTGACGCTAGTTTCCATAGATGTCCAGGCAGCCTGCAATCGCCTTCGTCATCGATGTGACGATGGGGACTATGCTGAAGAGCTGTGAGATGGAGTTTTCAATATTTGACTCCAGTACCCAGCACGCGACCAGGCTTCAAGTGCAAGTCTGTGTGTATTGCTCCCGTTCGTTTTGACTCCAAATGTTGGACGAGGGAAGGTATGGTATAGTCAACTTTGAAAACGCCCGAGCCTACCTTAGCAATTCTGATATCAATTTCCATAGCTGCCCGTGCAGTTTGCAGCCGCCTCCATAATTGGTGAGGGTGGGGTTACTGATGAGCTATGAGACTGAGTTCTCGCCATACCTCTTTGTCCAAGGCGCTTCGAAACGTCGGGAAGTCAACCACAGGTCGTTTTGCGGAAATGAGAGAAACGGGAGAAATGATAGGTTTCCTGTTAAACTTCAACTGCTTGGATGGAAAGTGCTTCACAGCGGCCCACTGGCGTTTCGTCGCGATCTTGCAACGTTTAGTCCTTTGTCGTCTGCATTTCAGTCTTTCTTCCCAGCTTTCGCACGTTGTATGAAGGAGGGGAGTCGCCAGAAGCGATCAGGAAAACACATTCAGACATATTGAGGATGCATCTATTTAAGCGCCTAAATAACTCGCCGTCCAGGCACTCCAAGTCCTTTACAGCATTCACTGTAAACCGCTCACCAGTCACCAGTCATCACACACTACAGATCACACACAGACATCGTCCGCTGTCACCATCAAATCCTCAACAATCAACAATCAGTACTAGTCAGCAAACCCTCTTCTGCGACCCAGACTCAGCCATCAAGATGAAATTATCCGCGGTCACCATTCCGACACTCCTCATTCTGGCACCGGCTGCCGTTATGGCTGCTTCTTCTCAGGCTGCTCCTCGAGATGCATACGGAGACTGTTGGAAAGGATGTATGGCTGCAGTGGGCGCATGCCACTCCGTCGCCGATCATCTTGCGGTTATGAGTCCACTTGCTGCGAGCTACGTCATGCTCAAGGGCATTACAACATACCTCAGCTGTGACACTGACTGTGCTGAATCATTTCTCGCGATGCCCGACGCCGTTTGAATCAGAGCCATCGTTGTGTGATGAAGGAGTGGCTGTTTGTTGCCGGGATGCCAGAAGCGGGGGGATGCCAAGGTGACTGCAGGGGGATATGCAAGATTGGCAATACACAATTTCAAATGGCTAGAATACTGTAAAGACTGATGACTCCAAAGATTCGTCGAATGACATTGCTGAAAACTCCCTTACGTCCTGTTTATGTGAACAAATTGAATCCGCCCTTCCATTTGATCCTAGCCCCGGCATGAGAATATTCGTCCAAGAATTGGCCGTTTCCTTGAATTAAGAACACAAAGAGAATTGAAATGTACAACATCGACGATGTCATCTTACCTCTTGATGCCCACTTAGACAGATTCGTCCATAACATTTTTTGAAGCCAGACCTGGGCCACCCATCTCGTTGACATGCGCCCTCTATTACCGGCCCAAGTTTTGACTAAAACTACAAATGGAATCTGGTTGAACGGAGATCGTAAAGATAACCAGATCCTTGAGCTCCATACCCATGCTCGAGAAACTAGCGATCTCCACGCGATTACATGTATTATCATCTGATGCTTGCCACTAATGTTGCATTGAAGCTGTCTCTGAAGGGACGCATGCTGATGTAGCCTCAATTGATACCCCATATCTGAGATGATCTTCTCGGAAAGTCAGTATCAGGCGCAATGATTTGAGTTCGCGGGGTTGACGATGACGCCAGAAGAGATTGTAGATGCTGGAGGCCGACCACCGAACATTCCAGGAGAAATGATCCAGCTGTCCCAAGCTAATCGATGTCTGCCAGCCCTCTACTCAATTTTGAAAGTTGATCCACACATGCTAGGATATTTAATGCGGTCAAATCAACCCATGCACTCGTAGACAAGTCACCAACATCACGCTTCTCCCTTCAACACTACCTCGACCGGAATTCGCGCAGATTATTATACGTTCCCCTTTTTCAATCAAACCACTTGCACTTCCATAACATGGATCTCTCGATCATCCTTGTACTTTTCTTCTTCTTTGCAGCGCCACCTGCCGTCGAAGCTGGGCCCTTGGGCTACGGTATATGCCAGGCTGGATGCGCAGGCGTCGTGACGGCCTGCTATGCCGCTGTCGGGGCAGTTTGGGGGGCAACGGCGGGTGCAGCAGCTGCTCCCGCTGTTATTGCATGCAATGTAGCATTCGGAAAATGTCAGGCTGCATGCGCGGTGGTGGCTTTGGCTCCAACCCCGTAGATTCCCCTACGTCAAAGGTGGGTTCTCGTCATATTCCAGCTGCTTCCGTACGTTGGGAGAGGAGTATGAACACACCAACATCGCTGATCATATCTCCAGTCAGTAAGAAGAGTGACATGACCTGGGAGCTTCAGCAGCACACCTATGTTGGTAGTTCTTCAAAATGGAAGTTCAAGCCAAGATCTTGAGATCATGGGCTTTGTCAGTTGCAGGAGTTTATTTTAGGAATTTAGTCAGAGTGGATTTGCGAGGGTAGGCTAGGCCTGCATTCAGACTCGCCGCTCGGATCGATAGCGAAACTATTTAAGGGATCATAAGTCCCGAATTCTTGTCCCTCCAGCTTCAAACCCTTCTTGACGTCCACCACAGCCCTCTATCACTATTGCCGGCAAAACTCAGTAGCACGACATCGACTCTCAAGCAGACCTTTTCGGCAACAGAGACCCAGCTATTACCATGAAGCCCTCGACAACTTTGCTTTGCACGCTCACCACTTTTGCACCGGCTGCCGTCTTGGCTGGCCGATGTGCATATGGCACCTGTCAGGCCGGATGTGCGAAGCTTGTGGTCGCATGCTACTCTGGAAGTGGTGCTAGTTTTGGGGCCACATTCGGCGACTCTGCCACTCCTGCAGTACTTGGATGTGACGCAGCGTTCGGAATATGTCAAGCTGCCTGTTGGCAGGCGGGATCTGCTCCTTCATGTTGATCACCTACCTGCCCTTGGGGACTTGTTAGTCTACACCGTCTCAATAAAAAACGCTGATTCGTTTTAGATGGGAGGTGGTGATATAATTGGCAAATCAGAAGTGTCACAGACGGATGCATAATAAATATTGGAGGGATGGGGTGTAATTATGCAGAATCAAGGTTGGGAAGCTTCTGGTACAATGGGGAACCTCGACAACTAAGTTCTGTGCTGAAAGCTTCCTCAAATATCTATTTATCATGTAAATCTCCCTTGATTCTCTGTATATTGGACCAAAGTCTCACCCATTGACGATTATCTAAAGTTGAGAACGAGAAGGGAAGCTTCGTGCAGGAGGCCAACAGCAGAAGGGTTTACTTCCATCTTAACCCTTCCATTTGGAAACGTTGATAACCCCCACGTGGACCAAATCCACAGATGCGAAGTCTAATGTGCGAAAATGTAAACTCTGTAATTCTGTGGCCTTCATCACGCTCAAGAAGTCGATATTATTGCATGGTTACTTTTGTCATGTGTTGGCGACCAATGGTGAGTGGAAATTATCCCTCGTGAAATGGATAGCTTTTGCTCTGGAATCAAGCTGTTGGGAATTCTATGATTGACGTCACGATCTGGGTTTGCAGATTCAATGATGACAGAAAGATCACAGCTGCTGGAGGCCGACCACCCGACATTCTAGCGGACGTGACCCGGAAATCGTAATTAAGACGGCTTTGACAATGTGCGACGGATTATTTAATGCGGTCTGGTTGACGCCCATGCTCACAAATCTTCCATTGACAGTAGCACACACTTCTTTCAATCAAGCCAACGTAGCCAAATTCTACGTAGTCAAATCATTCAAGTTTCGTTCTGCCGATCAAAGCACAGAGACTCACGCATTATGAATCTCCCAGTTCTTCCTATTCTCGCAACGTTCTTGAACGCACCGAATATTTTCGATAATTACAGTCTCTGTAAAGTTGGATGCTTGGGAGCCATGGCAGTCTGCTACAACACTATGGGGCCGACGTTGGGGGCCACAAATGCGTGCAACTTAGCATTCACAAAGTGTCAAGCTGCTGTCTGTCCGGAGGAAGCTGAGGATGAAACTCCCTAGAGTCTTTTGCATTGGAGCTAGTGGGTTGTCACAGAGTGTACGCTTCTTCTCCGCGCCAATGAACCCATCTAACATGTACAAAAATCAGCTGGCATCGGCTCTTTCCGCACTCGGGGAATGGGATGAGAGTTCCGTAAGCAAACGCACGTACATCTTGGTAGCTTCTAAACGTTAGGGTTGGGAGATGACGAGGAATAGAGAGAATGAGCAATGGCTCGCCTTGAATGGCTTTCTGTAGACATTCGGCAACAATACGAAGACGTCTGGCGAGCGACGAAATCTTGACGCTTTGCCAGAGCAATTTGTCAAAAACCTCTTCAATAGACTTTCGTGACTAACAGGCACCATGTCCCAGGTGATCGATCTAGAACAGGGTCACAGAGGGCGGAATCGCGGCCGAAAGGTCCTTACATTTATGTCTGACCGTAAGATACGCCACGCATGACCATCTCATCTTGTACCAGTGGTCTTCAGTACGACAGTGACCTGCAGTACGACATCTGTGGAGCTGTAGCAGACAATATCACATGAGCATAGATCGACAATATTACGAATAACTAGCATTTTTTCTGTACTACTAGATCTAGACAATGTCCACAGGATTATATGCTGGTCATGTTGAGGACAGTGACGCCGGCCCGCAGCAGAGTCCTGTGTTACTGCTATCAACGTCTTGTCATTCCTTGCGCGAGGGTAGCCTAGTAAGGCGTGCAAGACCGGTGCTGCTGTCCATTGAGTTGAGATTAGCTATTTTGGGAAGAAGTGCAGAGCGTACGAGATGCTATGAAATGATCGGCAGAATCTGCAGCATCATTTAATTATAGCTATCTGCAGGCCGCCTTATGCCACCTAGACACAGAATACACTAAGGAAATTTTGAGACGTACAATTTTCCAGCTTGATCTTAACGGGTCTTCAGCATTCATTAACTGGGATCTTTGCAGTTTTCGGCTTTCAAAGGTTTGCTGAGGCTGTTGAAGTGCGAGCCTGCTGATACCCCTCTCGGATGTAAAGGTACCTTAGGTACATGTAGGATCAGACTGGCTGCAAACTTCTGTCTGCTTCTCTTTACCACCACTTTTTCTCCCCATCCTAAATTCGACTGGTGATCAACTTATGGAGTCTGTGCCCGTCCACAACATTCAGTCCCCGCCGGACAATGATGGCAACGCGACGGAGATTCCCTGGGAAGTCGAAGATCTGGGGCCGCCTCGCATCGAATCATCGAACATCAGGCGACATGATTGTAGGAACCCAACGCTTGAACGCCACAAAGTGATCACCTCAACTCTTTTGCTAATGCTCAATCAACCTAGATGGGTCTGGCACCTTCTTGCCGCTCACTACTGAAGAGGCCGCCATGCTACCCGAGTTGAACTTCAAGCCTCTAGGCATCAAACTCTGGTATCTGGTTCTCATACAGCTCTGGTTCGTCGCGTGCCTGTCCGGATCGGGAGTTCTCGTGTTGCTCGGCCAAACACGGCCCGCCTTGCTTCATCTAAGATCACAGTACACCTATGCGCTTTGGCTCTACGCCCCGGGCATGATCGGCTTCCTCACTAGTGTGCTCTGGAGGGGAACCCTTCAGTCATACAATCGTATTATACCTTACAGTCACATGGCCAAGCCCTTAGTGGCTGGCAGGGATCAAGACTACAGGGCTTTCTCGAACGAACCGCTGAACTCGATTCCCGGCGGCGCGATGAGTCCTGGGGTTATCTTTTCATTGTGCCAAAGGGGCGACTACCTTAGCTGTGCTGTCAACATCAGCCCCCTACTCGGGTTATTCCTGACCCCTGTCAAGACAGGCATCATACAGCTCGTCAAAGATGACGCTGGCTGGGGAGTTCGCATCTCCGTCGGTTTTGGCGTCACTGCTATGATTATCTATCTCTGGCTGTTTCTGGTCACGTTCAGCATCGCGCTCTTTTTTAGCAAGAACCAGACGGGACTAAAATAGAATCCTTGCACTCTGGCTGCTCAGGCATCTCTCATTCAAGGGTCTAATATCCTTCACAGATTTGCGGATATTTCCACAGAGAGGTGGGAGCCTCTAAACAATGACGTTAGGTCTTGGCCGAACAGAGGACTGCGACTACACCTAGGATATTGGAAAGAACAGCAAAGCGGCCTTATTATTCACGGAGTCAGATTCCTCCAAGATTACCAAAGCCACACTTCGCTACTGGCGGGCACAACGGAAATGTCGCAGCCGAGCCCAACACTGAGGTCTTCCAATCCAGTATGGCCTCGAACCTCGATAGGGGGAGACGTCGTCGAGACAGAAACATACAATGATGGAATGACCGTTGCCGGTTCAAACACCCCCATGCATCTCATCTCGCATGACGCAAGACGAGAAAACAGTATGTTGGACATAGAACACGGCGTCCACGGACCACAATTTCGACGAATTAAGTCGACATAGTAATCATCGTACCGTCGAGGACAGCATTGATCCACCTATGCAGCACTGGTCGACTTCAAAGCGCGATTCTCGGCCAGACATCAATAGGATTTGGAATTATGCACTTTCGGACAACTAAGTTGTCATCGTGACAACATTGGGTGTCTATGCTCTCATTGCCGCTACAGTTGCATGGGCAAAGGGGTCCATAAACCATTCTTTTTCGGTTTTTCAATCTGGAGGTGTGGATCCGGAGGGCATGAGGCAAATCTTCATTCGCGGGATAGTTTTCAGCCTTCTCCCGGACTTGCTCTTCGGTATTTTTCACAACTCCTTTCTCACCGCCAACATCTACCAGCGGACTATGGCACCCATTGTCAATATGGCCAGTCCTCTCGAAGAGGAGAACCATGCTCGATTCCACCCTGGAGAATTAGAAATCAAGGGTGCAATGAGCAAGAATAGTATGCTACTCGACTATGTCTCGCTCGATATCATCAGTTGCATTGCTGCCGCCGTGAGCAACGGTAACTACAAGATCGTCTTGGGCTTGCTTCTAGCGACATTTTGTAACTCCGTCTTCATTGTTATTGGCCGAGTCTTTGCCTTCGTGGGGATGCCAAGTCCGGGCGGCGGCGTCTATTTCGTGGTCACTATTCAAAAGCGCAACTTCTTCGCCGCCTTCGCCATGATGATTGTCTATAGCATCAGCCTCTGGATACTCCGGCCGCGTGGCGTGGTCCGCACCTGCCGCTGTCTCTACACCCTCATGGACTTTGCATTACTCGTGCACCAGAGCCCTGTGCTACAATGCCCTGAGTTCTGGCTGCAGGGCCCCTCGGATACGGAGGATCATCTACGCGCGCAGGTCACGTTGGCTAACCGCGTCTACCGTTATGGCGTCTACAAGGGGTACGACGAGAATGAGTACGTTGGTATCGCGCCGCATTCCATCCCGTATGCGTGGAAACAGGCGGCTGCCTATGCGGGCGCCGGTGTCACCTTTCCCAGCCTACACTACTCAATCGAGCTTTCACGCGATATGCTCCGTTACGGAGTGTACGACGACGCCACACTCAAGTGTGCGCGGGATCTTCTCGATAGGGGTCCACGGACAGAGCCTAGTTGTGTTAGGGTACGCACAAACGAATATCGGAGCTGGCGGAAGGGTTTTAGAAGGCCAGGAGGACCTCGAGGAAATAGCAGGAGTCGTGAATACGAGGCGAGCACGACTTCTTCGTATGAATCCCCTAGGCCCGGTCCTGCACGGGCCTGATCCTAGATCCGGATCCCATCAACGAATCATTTTCATCGAAAGACCTACGATGGGCGCCGAGAGGTCTGGGGGAGGAAAGAAGTGAAAGAAGTGACGACGCTATGCGTTGTCGAAGCCCGGAGGACAACAATAGACCATGCGATTATGTGCGTTCATGAGAAACGATAGTCAAGGAATTTCTGAAGTCTCTCCGGGCAAGATTGTTAGTCATAAAACTCAAATGGCAGCTGTCCATATGGATGGCCTTTGCTGTTTCTATACAAATCAGTTTCGGACGATTATACATGGCACAGAAGCCATTTCTGAAAATGGACGCCATAGAAACGTGAATCTGCCAGCCTGGATTGGTCTTGGCAGTGTACATTGGTCAGCAAGGGATCATGTGATCACATTTCTTTTCTGGGCCTGGATGCATAGCCCAAGAAGTTGCGCGGGGTCGTTGTAGCCTAAAGCTGAAAAACAACACCCTACATTCAACATCCATCATGGCTACAGACTTCGGGCGCGCTGTTCCAGATGAGACGAAGCCATACTGCCCTTGGTGCCGGGACGAAGACTCGATATTCCCGGACCATGATGCTGAGCCATGGCGCTGCTCGTACGACGCATTAGTCCAAGGAGCTACGAATGGCTGTCCACGCTGTAGATTCGTCGCGGCCTGTATTGCGACAATAGAAAAGCACCTCGGAAACTACGAAATCAAAAACGTGGGTGCCTCGCCATTTTGGAACGAGTTTTATTTTCGAGTTGGAGATGAGGGCAAAGTCTTCCTCGATGTCTTCACGAAAGATCGGAAGATCGGTGAGTCCTTCCAACACAGTTAGACCCTCGAGCCCCGTTGCCCAGCGAATCGTGGGAGTAGAAACTTCACGTTGAGCCTCGATTTCCGAGACGCACGAGTGTGAATGAGGACGCTGATATGAGCACTTGTCAGGAAATCTGCACACTCCATTTAAAATCAAGAAAGTACACAGTCGCTTGCCAGAACGGACGGATTCGGCGGAGACCCAAGAAACAATGCGCGGTTGGCTTCGCACATGCAATGAATCTCACGAGCGGTGCCAGACCCAAGACGAACACGCACACGATCGTCTGTTCAGAGGCCCACACCGACTCATTGAACTGAGGGATGAATCAATTGTCCTCCGTGAAAACGTTGGAAACGTGCAATATGCCTGTCTCAGCCACTGCTGGGGAACAGACGGCAGTGTCCCAAAGACAACTGACGATACTCTAGAAAGATTCATGAGGGAGATTCCAAGAAATGATCTGCCAGCCAACTTCCTAGACGCCATCGAGATCTGTCGCTCCTTGGAAATAGACTACCTATGGATTGACTCTCTATGCATCATCCAAGACCAAGACAGCAAAGAAGACTGGAATATGCAGGCGGCGCAGATGTCTGATATTTATGAAAACGCTTATATCACCATTGCGGCGACGAGATCTGCTGATGCATCGGGTGGCTGCTTCTCGAGAAGGCACCCAAAGTACCTTGCGGAGCCCGTCCCAGGCTACGAAGGAGTTTTTGTGTCATTGAAGCCCCCAGGCTTGTCAAAGGTTTTCAAGAACTCAATCATAAAGTCGAACCTTCCCTTGCTTGACAGAGGCTGGGTCTACCAGGAGGTCAGACTTTCGCGTCGAGTGCTTCACTTCTGTGACGACCAAGTGGTTTGGACGTGCCAGACAAGTAGATTCAGCGAGGGGAAGTGCGGCGACTGGGCCACTCCCCCTGTCGAATCTCAGGGCGATATATCGTATAAGCACATGCCATACGGCCTTCCTTCGAAGAACCCTAGGATGCTTTGGTATCGCTGGGTGCATGAGTACTCGAGGCTCCAGCTTACCTACCCCGACAAAGACCGAATGGCCGCCCTTGCCGGTCTTGCCAAGCGCATGCAGAACCATCACGATATGGGGAGATATCTTTCTGGTCTTTGGGAAACATCTCTCAGTGTTGACCTTGGTTGGCGCACTAAGCGGCCGGCCTCCGGTGACCCTCAGGAAAGCTCGACGGATGACACAGGGAGTGTGCCCAGATATCCAACCTGGTCTTGGGCTTCAGTGAATGCTCCGATTAAATGGGAATCGTGGGGGGCTTCATCTCTAGAGCCATTAGCAAGAGTAAGAAAGATCGATTACCACGCCGATGGGCCGGTCCACATGGGTGGCGTTTTCAAATCTTCAGGTTCAATGACGATCGAAGCGCCCGTCTTTGACAGCAGCGATTTGTATCCACCTACGCTCCAAAACGGCGCCCCTACAAAAGTCAACGGCATTGTGATCAGAACATACAAGCCAGATCGTACCAATCAAGAACATGGGATGGTGATGGGAGGTCTCATCGTTGTGGTTAGCATGGGGCGGTCTCGATTTTCATTTGGGTATGCCCAGGCAATCCATGTGAAACAAAGGACCGGTTACAATACCTACGAGCGCATTGGCTTCGTTGAATTGGATTACAGAGGTTACGGTCGGGAGGGAGAAGGCTATAACCTTTTCGAGGATATCATAGAGCCTTGGGATGATTTGCCTCTGAGGGAGATTACTATAGTATGAGTGACTTCGAGCATATCACCATGAAATAAAAACCAAACAGAGTACACGAGTTTCGCTACGCCAATGGAGTTATGAGTTGTCACGTCAAAGTGTACCATCAAACCTTGTCTGCATGGCCAACTTTTGTCTTGTTCCCACCTCAAGCCACCTACTCTACAGCATAGCCTTGTCCCAGTCGTAATGGACCTATGCAGGTTAGACATGCACCTCTTCATAGGCAACAGTCCTCGCGTACTAACAATTCCCAATGTGGCAATTAGCTCGTAGGAGGACCCCTGAAACCGAGGCCCGGTCAAGCGGCCCGGCGTCCATCCCCGCAAACAGCAGTGTCACGCCGGCGCTGCACAGGCCAGCGCTGCGCCCGAGGAGGAAATATAATGTGCTGACAGCGCGTCTCTTCCCCGCTTCGCATCCCCAATGTTGTTGATCCTCCAGCATACCCCAGATTCGTGCAATCATCTGCTAGATATCCGACGAAGGTTATTGTTTTCATAGACCGCGAGCGCTGCTTCTGCCTGAAGTTTTCAACTGCATTCCATTAATCTTAGTCTCTCCCTCCACAAGAAGACGCGTTCCAATCCTCACATCGTTGGATTCACCATGACGTCTGACGGCTTCACCCACGTCCCTCCCCCGTGGACGCTCAAGGGTGACATCTACCTCTTCAGCTTCTGGACACCAAGAAAACAGGCCGAACACCCGCCGACCATCACATATTCTCCTCTGGAGGCGAACTCATCGTACATCAATCCGGAAGGAAGCCGACCGCTGGGCGGCATCAGCATGGTTCAGATCATACGATACACCGAGAGCCCCGTGGGTCCCTATGACGAGCTGATCCTCAGCCCTGGCTTCCACGAGTACACTGTGGAAGAGAATGGCAAGCGGGTGAAGAAGAAGAACGCCAGGATCACGAGGATATATGTGTCGCAAAAGCACACTTGCTGGAATGGTCGCAAAAGTGAGTCGCGGTCTCATCTCTCATCTCAGTTGAGATCTCATATGAATGTTCGCTGACACCAAAACTTCAGACTGGAACATTCCCAAGCACCTTGCTGCATTTGATTGGAAATATGACGTGGACGGCAGCACCCACGTCAAGGTTTTCCCCCACGACACCACTGGCGATCTCAAAGAAGCATCTGCCAGCACGACGCCACTCTTCCAAGCCACATTCAAGCCCGTTCCCTACGTTCCCTCATTCCCGCTGTCCCTAAACCTGCTCTCATACGTCGGTCTGGACGCCACGCTGGTTCAGCCTCCGCTGCCTGAGGGCAATGGCAGCCAAGGTGAGTTGCCAGGCACGGATCGATGGTGCAGCGTTGCGCCGGGACAGTATTCGAAGAAGGCAAGCCTTGGATGGTTTGACATTCGACAGGCGGATGAGAAGGACAACATCGTCGGTGAGCATGAGAACTTCTGGCCTGGTCTCGGAAGGTGGCAGGTTGGCATCAAGATGGAGAACTCAGATGTTACCTTCGCGGTGCCGAAATATTGGGACGCGCCTAAGTCCGTATTGTGAGCGTTAGTACATGTAGGATTATGATGGCCGTAAAAAGAATTAACGGTTCATGAATCGGGGATTCCATTCATGCGGTGCGCAGATAGCATCCATCTCGCCATGCAAGGGTCTGTCATACCCTGCAACGTTTCTCTCTTGATTCTGAATTCACGTGTACGAGAACGAGCGCGCTGTGGAAACTGGACCAGGGTACTGCAGCTCGCTTCATAAGACAGCCCCGGGACGTGACACTCCCTTCTCCATATAAGAAGGACACTCGCCGCTACTGCTCGTCTGACCGACATTTTCTAGAACATACTCATAGAAGAACATACTCATAGAAGAACATCAAACATAACGCGTAACAATGGCAGAACCCAGAGTTGGTCATCCTACGCTCACACATGGCAACCAGTCGGCCTGCCAGGGGCGCTGCCGAGTTGCAGGGGATGAGATTTGTGACTCAGACTCCCGGCCAGTCTCCACGATCCCGATATATCCCACGCGGCAGCGTCCCATTACGATGACCTGCATCGGCACGCTCGGACATTAGCAACGTGGGATCGCATACCAAGACGCGGCTCACGTGAAGGTGTGAAGAGGTGGTGGAGACGTTTTTCGTAACGGCCCGAAGCGACACTAAAGTAGCGTACGTGAGGAGAAGCTTTAGCATTTCGCATTCGTATCACGCGAGCTAGATTGAACGACCTGATGCGTTTTGAGACTGGCACAGTCTGGCAATACAGCATGTAAATCCGCTCTAACGAATCATCGTGTCGGTCTCACGGCTACCCGCTTTACCCAGATCACCAAATGCAAGGACAGAGGGTTTGGTCATCAATCGTGACTTCATTCATTTTAAACTATTCAAACGCTTTTGCTTAATCTTCCACATCTATGCTCTGACTCTCTCCTGGCCAACCTTGGCGGCGTGCTCCAGACCCTCAACAACCTCCTTGGGGACAGAGAGGAAGGGAGAGTGGGAGGCCTTGACGGAGTAGGTGAAGCCGTTGGGGCCGAGCTGCTGGGCCATGCCCTCCTGGATGGCCAGGGGAATGGCCTTGTCCTCCGTGCAGAAGAAGAACATGGAGTCAATCTCGTGCCAGGGCTCGTAGGTGACGACGTCGTCGAAGACGGGCGCGGACTGGTGCTTCAGCTGGGAGATGGCCTTCGCCTGGAGCTCGGGCTCGACGTCGTGGTAGAAGACCTCCTCGGGAGTGAGGGCGTGGACGTAGTTGCCCTGCAAGCGCATTAGTCATGAATCTTTGGTTCATCTGATTTTGATCTCAACTTACGTCGAACTTCATCCAGGGAAGGAACTGGCCGCCGAGCATAACCTTGATAGACTTGCCGACGGGGACAACGAAGGCGCTGAGGTAGACGAAGGTGATGACACCGCCCTTCTTGCCCTCCTTAGCACGCTGCTTGTAGCCGAGACCCTCGACGGCGTTGGCACCGACGAGACCACCGTAAGAGTGGACGACCAGGACGATCTCCTTCTCCTCGTCGGCGAGCCTCTGGAGGACTGATCTGACAGCGGCAGCGTCGTCGTTCAGGCCCTTGGTGGGGGGCTCAGCGCCGACGGAGGGGTACTCGACGGCGACGGTCTCGTAACCCTTGGAGTTGAGGATCTGCTCGACGGGAGAGTAGCAGATCTCCTTGTGCCACGCACCAGGCGCGAGAACGAAGGTAGGCTTGGCAGCAGACATGATGTATGTGTTGTTGGTAATGGATGTGATGTGGTGTAGAAAGATTAGCGAAAGGAGTCTGCAGGTTCGGTAGGGGAATTTTAGAAAGGCTTGTCAATTTGAACCAAAGAAAGTGACGAAGCGGTCAAGATCTTTAAAAACCACTAGCCAAATGTGACAGCTGTAGCACCAGGTTCATCGCAATTTGTTGAATTGTGCCGTTTTGTTCCCCTCCTCTCAACCCCTCTCTCTCTGTATTCGTAACCCTGTGGCCCCCGTTGAGCGATCCCTGCTAGAACGCCTGCGGAAAGGCTCAAGTCGGAAGTCGGAAAACCCTTGAGCTACCCACCAACATACGGCAATTGCAGCGGTTTCTCGCCAGTTTGCCCGTTGTTTGCGGGTCCAGCGACTCATGAGGACGCATCCATTGCGGAGATTCTTCAGTGCAGCACCTCCCCAACGGGGTGACATCGTCCAGTAATGGGCCGAATAGGGACAATAGGGGTCCATATCGAGCGAACCGTGCGCAAACGTCAGAACAATTCAGGGGTCTGGAGGGCCATCGGACTCTGCTGCGACGCTGGTTCGGATGCTCATCAATCTCAAGCAGAAACGGTCGGCACCGCTTACTTGCCCTTGCCGATATTTCTCAGCCAAAGTCGCATCGAAGTGGCACTCGTCACCCTCTTTGAGCTCGTCTGAGGCTGTCGCTTGTGTTGTTTGCGGCTAAGTCCACGTGTCAGATGCATCTTCTTCGGATGCAGGGTTCATGGGGAGGGGTTGCATGTCGATCAAAGAGGGGAGTTTAAACTGGAACATGAGACGATATCGGAAGAGGGACCATGGCTATTTCATCCTCATATTTAGTTATCGCCAAGGTCTTGTTTCGACTTTCCATGGAAGCTGTCGACGAAGCCAACTCTGGAGGGTCCTGAGCGAGCTCACAGTGATGGCGACGGCGACGATGAGGCCATTCTCCACCCGAAGCGAAGCAATACCGCCGGCCGACGTGGACCGGAGAACGCAAGGCGATTAGTTCCTGCACTGGAATCCTTCGGCAACTTGATTGATAAGGCGAATGACGAATTGTCGATGATTTACGATATTCCCGACGTCTTCGAAAGCAATTATATAATTGCCGCAATATTATTCATCAACTCTCGGGCGTCTTATCATCGATTCACGGTTGGTAAAGATGGCGCCCCGAATTGGCGGCCTTTTGAGAGCACCTCGGAAGTCGCATAAAGCCGAGTGTTCAACATGCCTTCGGCCATGCGTCTGCCAAATCATTCAAAGGTCCCTGTATCGCATGTTTGAAGCATCAATCTCCACGAAGTTTGGCGGTAAGCATGCCGTAAGCAGCAAGTTTCCGGATGAGGTGGCCCATTTGGCCCTAGTCTGATAGGTGGGCACTGCAACGACATAGCAACGGGACACTCACCGCTCTGAACCTAGACCACGGCAGACGCATTGGATCGCCAGATTTCCAATGCCGTCTTGGTTTGGGAATCTTCGGATACCAGGTAGAAGTTCAAGGGTGAAGGGTCGGCATTTGATGTCGATCCTATCTACAAATGAAACCGAACGCCGACCAGGGTCTTTGGGAAGACGCCGTAGCCCACTGTGGATAGCGTAGAACTTAAGATCCCGCACCGTCTGCGAAGATCCCGTTGGTAGATATCATTCTGACTTTCGAAGTCGGTCGGTTGCGAAGACATCGCGAGTTGACGAGGTGGCCCGTTACATCATCATTCCTCAAACATAGCCACGCACTATGAATAGGCAACAGCTGTGAACGGTGCTGAAATGGCGTGGGGGCCAAAGAAGGACCCTTATGCACCGACTCCGCGTTTGGCAAGAGGGAACCGACATAGGGCTGAGCGAGCTGCAATGTGTTCCCAAACAGGAATGAATTTTTCGAGCTATGCTGCAGAGTACTTTTGCTAGTGACGACTATACACCGAATAACTCATTGAAGAGTGCGGAACTTTCGCCTGAATTCGAAGAGTCCAGAAATCAAGGTCGTAAGAGATTTCTCTGTCGAGTGCACAGCCAGCCTCCTGAGTCAGGAAGTCAGGATTAAAGGACATCTTGTGACATGACCTGAGGACTTGCTGTTCGGTGGTCTACGAAGAGTAAAAATCTACCATCATATTTCCTTACTTGATGAGCATTACACACCATCCCGACAAATTGAAGACTACTTACGATGAGCGTCACGTCGAGGGCCCGGGGTTTCGAAAAGTGCCTCACAGAGTGCCTCCTCGAAGTTGTCCAGGATCTCTCATGGTTCTAAAAAGGAAGACATTCCATGAGCAGCAATTCGGCTGGAAGTCATACCGTCTGTTCTGATAGAACCATCCCGCTAAACAGAAAACAAAATGCAAAACCTCAAGGCGACCAGTGACCCGAACGTGAGACCTCTACGGCTCAGTAATGCGTAGAGGCAGCAACTGGAATACGACCCACATATTTAAGACACTTCTAGAAATTGCCTACCCGCGAGTTATGTTTGCTACCTCTTCGACCCCGACTTGAAGGCTAAACATGGAACAACGCTCGAATTACGTCATCGTGTAAGGTTCTTGGCTGTTTGCCGTACTCTCAGATCAGTTACCGAAGTCCCAAATTCAGCAGTCATAAATGTGGAAAGACCGAATACTGATGTTTTGATTGTCAGCAAGCGCTTTCCTCATTCGATGCCAACCTACATGATGCCGATATCAGATCGAAGTCACAAAGCACGTTCGCACACGTCGGTTGTTTCAGGTGAACCAGATTGAAAAGCAATGTATCACAAACGAAGTCCCATGAAATGGAGAATCCCGCATTCCTAAAAACAAGGCGGTCGCGAATGTCTCAGTCGTACGGCAGGGTTCTTTCTTACCCCACGATTGGCCCAGAACCAACGTCAGCTTTCTGTCCATAAGCAGCAAATGGACAGCCGCCACATTCCAATCACATGCAGCAAGCGTCATGTAGCTGCACCTCTATGCGGGTTAGCGTCCCGGTTCTAAGATCCATTTGAGGCTTAAACGCTACCGCCTGAAGCAGAGGCGCGCGTGATAGGGCTTAGGCAGCACCACGCAACGCCGCAGCCTTCTTTCTGCCTGCAGCTGCGGCCAGCGGGCGGCCTCATGCGTGTCTTGAAAACTTTCATAAGACTGATAGCAAGCCCCCGAATTTTTCCTTCCTGGAGCACACGATATTTTAACGACTTCATTTTGTCCACATGCGTCCAGCGAGCGGCTGTTCTCTACTCCTGGTGCTCACGGACCGACGATGAGCAACTTTCTCACAAAGGCCTCCTTGCTGACTGGCGCAGGCGACCAAGGAATTAGCGACTTTTTAGAGCGTAGTGCGCCTGGCTTTGGCGCATTACAAAAGTTCTTTTCAAGATGGCTCAGGGTTGAGTTGACGACGATCTTCCTGCTCGTCACATTCGGAGCCGAGATCCCGAACGCCTTGACAGGCCTGCAGAAGCTATGGACGCAGGTCTACTGGTGGGTTACACGGTTCTTCACGGCGTCGATATCAATCGCAAGCAACGACAAGCTCAACCGGGAGGTACTGAACTGGCTCGGCGCCCATGTGCTCACTCGCCAAGGCACCAGGATCCTCACGGCCCGCACGGAGGTCATACAGAATGATGCGTGGTACGACCGCAAGCCCGTTGAGCGCGACGATCTGCACCACGAGAAGAGAGTTCCGGTTCAATATCTGCCAACCTTTGGCACGACGTGGTTCATGTTCGAAGGAGGCTTCTTCATGGTCCGCCGGGTGCCGCAGCGGAGCCCGGGCGCTACGTTCGGCATCCCGGACGAGTACTCCGCAGCTCCGCAGGGAGAGGAGCCCCTTGTGGTCATGCGACTCGGCCGTTCGATAGAACCCATCAAGAAATTTCTCGATAACTGCAGAGACTTTGCGGACAAGCAGCGCGAGTCGTTCATTACCGTCCGGGCTACGAAGAACCAGTACGGACAAGAGTCCTGGGATACGACGATTCTTCGGCCAATCAGGTTGTTGGAGACAGTGCACTTTGACGAAAAGACCAAGTCAGAATTAGTCGAGGACATTGAGACGTACCTTGATCCTTCAACCCGAAAGTTCTATACGGAACGAGGCATCCCATACCGGAGGGGCTATCTTTTCTACGGGCCACCGGGAACCGGCAAGACGTCTCTGTCTTTGGCTCTTGCAAGTCGCTTCAACCTCGAACTATACCTCGTTCACATCCCAAGTATCCGCGGAGACAGCGACCTAGAGAATCTGTTTACGGCATTGCCGCCAAAATGCATCGTGCTGCTCGAAGACATTGACGCAGTCGGGATCGAACGGCGGAAGAAGCTCGATGTGGACGTTGACTCAGACGAGGATGATGCAGCTAGCGATGCCAGCAGTGAGAAAGAGTATGCTCGATGCCGATGCACACTATCAGGTCTGCTCAATGTGCTGGACGGAGTTGCATCCCAGGAGGGCCGCATCGTTCTCATGACATCGAACGTGGCTCACAAACTCGACAAGGCTCTCGTTCGCCCGGGACGTATCGATCGGATGATTTATCTAGGGAACATCTCACAGGAGAGCGCCAAGGGCATGTTTGAGCGAATGTACCGACCCCATTTGACGAACAAGTCAACCGAGCTTGAAAAGGATCCCGAGGCTTCACAACAGGAGACGCAGGATTTTGACGATCTGGTGGCGAGTTTCAGCAGCCACATCCCAGAAAACATGTTCACCCCGGCACAACTCCAAGGCTTTCTACTCAAGTACCGAAGCGACCCGAAAACGGCAGTTGACCGGATTGAGGAGTGGGTCATGGAAGAGAAGGCCGCCATGGACGAGGACCAACGTCGTAAGAAGGCGGAGTCTGCGAAGAAGGCCAAGAAGAAGAAGGCGTTGAAAAAGAAGGCTCTGAAGGCTCTCGCTGCCAGCCAGGAAGCTGAGGTCGCGGTGAAGACGCCTGAGACCCCAGAGGCTGCGAAAGTGACAAATGCGGACGAAGCCAAACCCATCCTAACTTCAGGATCAACAGCTATAAATGGAGAGAAGGAGCCAGAATCGGGAGTCAAGAGTTCAGGAGAGACTGCGGGTACGGCGGTGGTTAACGGCGTTCAGGAGTCGGGGGCATCATAGAAGTACTGGCATGGATCATGGTTTTTGGTGCAACGGGAGTGTTTGCCAACGAAGTTTGGGTATGCTTATGAGCAAACAGCGACTTTCTGGGCTGTCTACTGCGACAAATTTCAGTCTTTCAGAGGCGCTAAGGGTTAAGAAGGTATGCATAGGTTGCACAGGTTCTCGTGGCGTATTTTACCCCTTTCAAGCACAGCATTTAGCAGCATAGCCGAGATTTCCTCGAAGGAATCCGTACCCGAACACCCGAATTTTTCGGGCGCAAGTTCCGACGATCAATACGATCTGGGGACCTAAAATACTAGCTTAATTGGTTAGTGTTATTTTGCCGAGCAGGCAGCCGTTTGAATGAGCCAACAGGTGCGGCACAGCAGGGGTCGCGTTTGTCTGACCTCAGTAAGCACCAACGCGTTTCCACGAGGTGTCGGTGTTTTCTCTCCTTGACACCGTCCGTATTCATCTTCCATCCAGTATTCGGGCGTAATCGCATCGTAGTGAGGCGATTCGGTCGTGTCGGACCTCACTCTTTGAGTCTATTTGTACGACTTCATCACACTCATTTCTCAAAGCCCCAAGCCATTCACTCTCTCTGACGAACTAAAATCTCACTCTTGGCGCCAAATTTCATCCACCACAACAATTTCCGAGGCCGGTCGAATCGTGGAAATCTGCGACCCAGCTTCGATATGATCGCGATTCTCCCTTCTGCCTTGTCGGGCGCCTTGCTCGTCTTGAGCTCTCTCCCTGGCTCCGCCGCGGAACTCAAGATCAGCTCTCACGATGAGATCGTCGAATCCTCTAGCAAGCTTGCCAAGAGCCTGTTCACTTTCTACGAAGGAGACAAGCCCGGCAAGATTCCCGGCATCCTTCCTGGGCCTCCCTACTACTTTGACAGAACCGGGGACTATTATTGGTTTCAAGGCGCCGCATTCTGGCAGACCTACCTTGACTACCAGCACTTGACCGGAGATGACTCGTTCCAGGCCAGCGTTCTAAAGGGCATGGCGTTCCAGGTTGGCCCTAACAACGACTACATGCCCCCGAATTGGACTGCATCCCTCGGGAATGACGACCAATGCTTCTGGGGCTCGGCTGCGTTGCAAGCCGCGGAGTATCAACTGCCAAACGCCGATGGCAAACCGTCATGGATCGATTTGGCGAAGAATGTGTGGACAACCCAAGCCAGCCCAGATCGACACGATGGAACTTGCGGGGGAGGGCTGCGTTGGCAGGTTCCGATTTCGAACAACGGATATGACTACAAGAACTGTAAGTAACTGGCTGAGCTTCGTTGAGGCGAAGTCAATGCTGATATAACCCACAGCGATATCCAACGGATGCTTCCTCAGCATGAGCGCCCGACTTGCGAGATACACCGGCAACGCCACGTACGCGGAACAGGCTGAGAAGACGTGGGACTGGCTGAGCACTGTGGGCTTCATTGACAACAAGACGTCAGCCGTGTACGACGGAGCTCATGTAGACTCCAATTGTACTGATATCGCCAAGTTTCAATGGTCTCAGAACGCCGCGGTCCTCATTGAAGGTGCGGCATTCATGTACAACTTCGTACGTTCTCTATGATCTTTCGACTTCCCTTTCGCTAACTTGTATTAGACTGATGGGTCCGTGGTTTGGAAAGATCGACTTACGAAACTTTTGAAATCGACTCTGGAAACCTTCTTCCCTAAGAAAATCGCCTACGAACCTGCATGCGAGGGTCTGAAGAAGGGCAGCTGCCCTACCGACGCCCTCTTCATGAAGGGCTACCTCCACCGTTGGCTCGCTGTCGCCACTCAGGTCGCGCCTTTCATCGCGGAAGTGGTTCTCCCAACTCTGCAGTCTTCTGCCGAAGCCGCTGTCAAGCACTGCGTCGACAACTCCAACGGCACTGTCACCTGTGGCTTTTACTGGAGCGAGGCCGAGTTCGTCGATCCCGTGACCGCTGATAACACGACTGGAGTTGGTGAAGGGACAAGCGCGCTAAGTGCTATCTCGGGCTTGCTGATCATTTCAGCCAAGGACCCTGTTACTGAGAAGACTGGAGGCAGCAGTGGTGGTTCAGGTTCAGGTTCAGGATCAGGTTCAGGGGGTTCTGCCACCGGCACAACAGGCTCAGCATCGCCTACGGAGACACCCTCTGCTGCTGATCGCTTTGGTGTCGATGCAAAGACGACCTGGGCGATTGGTGCCCTGGCAGTCTTTGCATGGGTTCTCTGATTCATAGTCACTCATATGGATTTCAATGAGATGGTCACGCAGGCCTGAGAGATGCTTTGAATGATTCAATGAAATAACCTGACCGACTCAGGTTTGCCTGGTCCTAATCTTCGCCGAATGCTATCATCTGCCACATATCTTCGTAAATCGTCATTACATGCGTGATCCCGCCACGAACGTAGTATAAATGCTAATTCCCCTCGGCCATTACCGTTCACCTATGTGTGATCCGGCCACCCAGATATTCCTGCGTATCTTGCAGCACAATACCAGAGTCCTCCTCATTCTCGATGAGATATCGCGGCACAGTCGCCGATCCCAGTCCAATCAAAGTGTTATGCATATCTTTGGGGTTAATGGTGTCCTTCTGATAGTGACCCTGCCCCAGATAGTCGCTCGGCAAAACTTGCTCAACGTCCATCGTGTAAGAGTGATAATCCGAAGGCACGGTCGAAACAACGTCGAAGACAGGCTCAAAGTCCACGTAGGAGGCGCTGCCCAGTTCGTCAAAGTCATCAACCGTGCCGGAGTGTGAATATGTCTGGTAGTCCTGCTGCATCTGCATCACATAGTCCGTCTCGGCCGTCTTCTGCCGCGACTTGGAGCTGCGCGATGTGCTCGAGGTTTGTACTTGGTGTGCGGAGGGCGTCGCCAGGGGCATCTCGTCCATGCCTTCCCAGCTGGCGTCCTGGTAATCCGCAAGTTGGTATGATTGTGAGGTGCCGTAGCCGGCGCCGTTGCCTAGTGTGCGACTGTAGCCGCCCGAGCTGGCTGAAGGATACGCGCTTGATGCGTCTGTGTCGGGTGATGCACCGGCGCTTGAGTCTGAAATTCGGCGGTATTCCCGAGACCTGTCCGAGTCGGCGTCGCTTCCATCAGAGTCGTACATGACGGTAGACGTAGCGTAGCCTCTCTCCCATCGGTCGACTGCCTTTTCCATTGCTTCAAACATGAGCTGCGCAGGAAGAAGACAAGGCATGTAAGAGTCGTGGTCTTTGGGACTAGTTAGCAAACGCGCACGCAAGCCACAGTTTGGGGAACACGCACAAATCTCGACTCTCTTGGCCCACTCTTCTTGACCGGGGAAGAGCTTCATAAGGAGCTTGTGCCTGTACTTGTAGTCCAGCGATTGGCCGGTGGCTCTGACTGAGAGGTTCTCCAGGACGCGATGTTGGTCCTCGGTGAGCAGGGGAGGCTCATAGGGGGACCAGATCTTGGTGCAGTTGCGTGCATGCGACGACTTTGACTCAGCCGGCTTGGAGCCATATCTTGCGCCACAGTTGTGGCACTGCTTGTCACTTCTCAGATGCACTCTCTTGATGTGCTCGCTGCAGTTGGTTAGCCGGGGTCTCCGCATTACCCGATTCAGACATTGTGCACTTACATGAGCTTTCCGATACCCCCCTTGATGTTTCCATCGGTGCAAGAGTTGCGGACATGCGTAAAAGCGGCCGGATTCCTGATGAAAAGAGGGCAAGCCAAGTTGACGCTCTTCTCGTCAACGTTGGAGTTGTCGTGGCGGTGGAATGGCAGACCCATCTCCCTCCTGAGCTCAGTCATGAGGAAGCTCTTCATGCCAGACCAGCCAACGGGCGACTCAGGGGTCATCTGCTGCTGGATGACTTCGACGGGGACGTTGGTAGCAAGCTTTGGTCTCTTGACCTCGAGCGTCTGGCTGGACTTGCTGTGGCCGTGGCCGCCGGCCGACTCACGGCTTCGCTGCCGAGCTCGCTTGGTGCTCTCGCCCATGGTTGGTAGTGGTCCAGAAATGTCGGTTTTGTTGCGGAGTAGCTGAATCGCCGAAGGAGTCGACGTTCTTGGTGAGATTCTTTAGTTGATCGATGCGTTGAGCGTGGTGTTGTCTGGTCTTGGACTCGGACCACTCAGTTGCTTCAGCAAGCTTCACAATGGTAGCGGGAACAGCGTCTTGTTGCTCTCGAACCCAGGCTTCGGTAAAACGGTTGCTAGGTCCCACGAATTTGGAGTCCTTGCGGATGACGGAGTCAAGTGAAAATGAAGGCGGTTGCTGCCGCGTAAATAGACCTGACGATCTCGTAGATCTGGATTTTTTTCCAAACCAGCAAAAAGTTAGCCCCATGTCCAATTCATGTCATCGGACGAGCATTTCGCTGGCCAAGGGTTCTGGCCAGGCTTACACCCGATTGGGGCTAACTCACCTCTTTGGCGTGTTGTTGAGCACCATTCGGTTCAAGTCAGATAGACATGGAGAGCGGCCATCAACCCTGAACACGACACAGGACACACACACACGCAACACAACCACGAAAAAAGTCGGTCAAAGAGAGCAGATGAGAGTCGAAACCGGTTCAAGGCATTCAGAGAGGTGAATTGGGATGGGAAAGAGAGAGAGATCGCGGTGGATTGCTCAACGGGGCGGCTTACGACTAAGAAGCAATCCCTCGATCGCAATTGCGATCGGGGCCAGCGGAGCCGTCCGCCACTCCCAACAAGTCGCGTTAGTCGCAATTGAGAACGTACAAAAGGGCCAAAAATGGGGTCAACGGGATCCTGAGATGCCCGGGGAGGCGGCCCACGATTTGACGCATTTTCTTCAATGTGTGGTTGTACGACATGGCCGTGGGAAGGGGTTTTGGACAATTGCTTGGCGCAGTGTCTTACTGTTCACGAGTCTGGAGTGGACAAAGATACTCGCTTACGGGCGGTTTTATGGACAATTTCAACCTTCCAAATCGACAAACTACATACTCGAAAGGCTTTCAGAGCCATATCTCAATGACTGGCCTTGCAAGGCCGAGGATTGATTCGCTCCGGCAAGTTGCACAATGCTTGGCTTGGAAGCGAGGGCTTGACGCCGGCTACTCGGGACCTCGCATGCCCCCCTCCCAAGCTGTTACCAAGAGGCCGGATCATGCTTCGCGGGGGCGACAGAAAATCTGAAATCGGTATAATGATTACTTATTGACGCAGCACCTCTTGGAATGGCTGCAGGGTCGTTAAGTGGGAAACACCATGGACGTGCTCTCGGAGAATTAGCTTAACGTCGCTTAGGACAATCCAGGGACCAGGTGCCTGGAAATCGGGTCTGGTTCATCCCCCACGTGGAAACATGCTGTTTCAGCGAGATCCCAAGAACGACGATGGAAGTTTTCCAACCGCGTGATTTTAGGTTCGGATGGGGGAAGGTCCTGCAATAGATCGTCGCTCTCTACATGCAACAGCGGCGTGGAGTCTAGGCTCGTCTTTTCAGGGTCTTCTTCCGTTTGGGGACAAGGGACTGGCACGACCGAGGCTTCATCACGAATGGCGGTCTACGGATAGAGGGCAGGGCAAAGTTACAGCAAAAAGTCGTATTCATTCTGGAGAAGGATGAGAGAGAGTATCGGAGTCGACCTTCTGCCTCAGATAGCCCCCTTCTTGCTGCCCAACAGGGACAGAGAGTTCGTTGGGTGATCTATGGAATTCCCAGATTCTAACATGAGAATATCGGAAGATCCGGCATCCCCCGCCTCCAGGCCACACCCTTGGCTAGTCCCGACTCCTTCTCAACCTTGAGGTCCTGGACCGCAATGTAACCCATCAATCGTCCTTCTCAGGTCGTCGGTATAGGATAAACGTTTCCCTTCCTTCCGGCATGTGTGGTGTGGAGGCCTGCGACCACCCGCATGCGTCAAGCGGCACGTGAGCTCCAACCCTCGTCTGCGCCGTAATTCGCTCTGCCCCCCAACCTGTGCGAAGTTTAGGATGCGGCATGTTCCGGGACGTTGGCTGGAGTTCTCTAATTGGATTTCAAATTCTGCATGCCGAGTCATCGTCGGAATTAGCATGGCAGGCTAGCTTATCCCAGCTCTGGACGAGAAGTTAGTTGTCGGACGAACTTGGCCAATGTGGCACTGGCATCCAAACTTACCTTCCCAGACTGCTTTCAGAAAGCTTCGCCTTTGCTCTTGTTCTACCAGGGCGTCGATATCGTCGTCTCTTGCGATGCATGACGCGCCAGTTGCGGTGCATGAAGGCCTGGCCATGCAACAAGACAGCTCTCTCTGGGCCATTCGAAACATCTCGGCGATCATTGGTTGGATCGCGGCATCCTGATATTGCATTCATGGGATATGCGTCAAACAGCGCCGTAATTGCCGACCTCAGGTGGTTGAGCTGACTCCAGTCTCATGCTCGATGTTGGACTACTTGCTACTGCAGTTTCTGCCATCGACAGGGGTTGGGTCGACCCGAAGAATGGAAACATGGTGATGTAGCCTCGTACCACTCAGTCGATGATGTTGCGTACCGCCAACACACCGCTGTCCGAGGGAGCAGGGCGCTTGATCTGGTCCGCGGGCCATCGGAGCCAGTGGCCATACTGAGGTTCCAGGATCTGAAACAGACCGCTCATAAGATGCTCCGACCAACCTTGCATGAACCAAAAGTGCTCCAACGTCTGCACGAGAACGTTGAAATGGGCCAGCAATATGATGGGCAGGATGTGCTTCTGCTGGAGACGGACAACGAAGTCGTCCTCCACGCTGTACAGCCAGCGCATGATGCACTCGAACCTCCCCTGGACATGGTCTACAGGCTCGGCTAGCGTGCCGAACGTCATCTTGAAGCACTCTTCCAGGGAACCCAGCAGCGTCGTGTACATCTGCCGGTCCTGCTCCGGGGCGGTGGCGACGAGATCGGCGAGCTCTTTGAACCGCTTCTCCCAGCGGACCATCTTGTGCACAGGGGTGGGCACCGGCGGGCAGTGCGTCCAAGTCTTTTCGAACGTCACGCCATCATCTTCCCACCCTGCTATTATAGTCTGGATGCCCATCGACTTGACGACGAACTTGACGCCACGAAGTAACGCCCACCAGGGGACCTCGCCCTCTTCCGCCACAATCAGGAGATGGCCCGGGCTCGGCCGCTTCGCGAATGTCGACAGACAGACCAGGACTGTTGTGTGGTAGAGTGCCTGGCAGTTGTCTTTGTTCAGCTTCGGGATGATGTTGGTTACATCGGGCAGGGCGCTCGTCGAATGCCGCTCCGCCAACGCCTCGTAGTGGCCGGCGTGGCTTGGGCGCAACCTCGCCAGGTGCTGCGCCGAGATGGCCAGCACCATGTGCAGGAGATAGTGGTGCTGAAAGCCCAGCCGCGGAACGTGTTCTCTCCAGACGCGCGCCTCGCCCAGTGTGATGGCCGTGTGGCACATGTAGTGGTGTAGGAGTTCGAGATCGTCCGGATTCAAGACTTGGGGAGGGGAGGGCTCGACGGTCGCGGGCACGGCGGCCGGGGTGATTGGTGTTCGGGTGGACTCAGGTTCGGAGGCTGTCGGCGTCGGGAGTTTCTGGATCTCGTCCCAGTTCTTACGCGGGCGGCCCCGTTTCTTCGGCGTCGGCGTCGGGGGCGATGATGCGGTCGGAGAGTGGGCGGGCGGGTTCGTCAATGGAGGGGCAAAATCGCAATGCATCGAGAAGCGGACGCAGTTGCCACACTCTGGCTTGATTTCGTCGCACTAAACACCAGGGAAACAGAGTCAGTCCGGATGTGGGTTAAGTGTAGGGTCGGCGGGCTCTTGACAGGTGGTATGCTTGCCTTGACTTTTCTCCTCTTGCAGTTCATGCACCCATTTCGAGACTTCTTATGGGATCTTCTCTTGTTTTTGCGACACGAACCGCAGCAACACACAACGCCAGCCGCAGACTTGTGGCTCTGCGCCCTACATGTCGTCGAGTCTGGAGCCGAAGATTGGTCTTGGTCGTCTCTCTCGTCCATGTCCATCGTTCGCGATCGCGTCCGCGCCAGCCGGAGTTCTCGAGCGTACGTATCGATCAGGCTACAGACGTCGAATGGAGTTGGCTGAGTGGGACTGAATTTTCCATCCCGCCTGTACCGAACATGTGACTTCTTCTAGAGTCTTCCGACGAGGGCCAGACACTGGCAATTGGCTTCGCGGATGCATCTTGGGGGCGCCTTGAAGAGTAGGTACGGGAACATAGAGTCTCTTTGACTTGGCCGTCTTCTGCTCCCCGCCCGTGGATCTCGGAAGATTTCGTATTTTGTACGAGAAATACGGGCTGGCTTTGATTGGAGGAACAGGGTTCCAAACGCTCCCCACATTCCGCCTCACTCCAGGTGGGTGTCCGAGAGCATCGTAAGGATGAACACCTCCCGAAGAAGCCAATCATTGATCATGGGGTTACAAAATGCCATGTTTAGTTGCCGTGCTCATATATCACGACTCGGGCTGAAACCTCTCGCCTCGACCGATTGCTCTGTTTTTGCTTCTTGTCTGCAAGAGCTTAATATAATACGAACCTGCCGCCATCTCCTGCTGACTCCCGAGAGCTTCGCTTCGCCCCAGATCTTGCTCGATTGCTTAGACTCGGCCAACCTAAGACCACGCTCGAGATCACACACGTGCCGAATCAGGCTCCGAAGAACGCGAACGCTTCGTACAATATGACGCCGGATTATGTCTCCTTTAGTCAACCACAGCCTACATAAAGGTGCATTTTCTAGCTTTAATCTGTCCAATTTAGCCCACTTGGTCCCCACCAGGCCGGCCACTTCTATTCCCATGAGAATGATTGACTTTTCCTGTCAGCGGGCGTTGTTGGCTCATGCGTTTTCATGCTCGGTTGCAAACTTCCTATTCGAGTTTCTTCGATCCGTCTGTGAGTCACAAATTCTCATCGCTACATGAGCGGCAATTCGGCTCTAGACGAAAGTTCTTTGAGGCGGTGCAGCAATAAAATTGCACGTACCAAATCACCCCCCGGCTTTATTTCTGTCTACAGGCTTCTTCTGCTGGCGTTGCTTATGCCTTGCGTTTGAGTGCTTGTTTGTATATCTTCCCCTTGCCGATGCCTCGGCCAATGAGATAGCTTCAACATGCCGTAAAGAGCATGGAAATGTTAGACGGTACATCAGCAACCAGTGTCCTCCAAAATATTCCCTCAATGTGCTGTTCCTCTCTAGTATTGGTCAGCGATCCTTCTTCTCAACCGGGAACTTTTGATGAGGTGTATTGCGACATAAGATGCGACATTTCCCTCCAGCAACTATCGCTGTAGATCGAGTGCTCTGGTCTTGGCCCATTTCATGTTGACCATGAATAACGACCGAGACGATAATTGCGTCAAAGATGCGGCGTTCGGCCTACGCGCTGATTGCGACGCGTCCGACTTCCCTGCCGTCGAGTACCGATGGATCTTCTGGCTCTCGGTCGCAACCGCGGCCACCTTTATAGCGGTCGCGGCCCTCCGCGTACTCCGCCTTTCCCGATCCCAGGACCCGTCTGTTGTGCGTGGCGCCGGAATGATGTGGATCGCCAAGCTCGTTGCCGGCACCGTATTCACCGGGCTGAGACTCGGTCTTCTCGTCGTGGTGCTTCGCCCGCAGAATGGCCGTCCCAGTGCGGAGCTCGTAGCATCGACAGCCCTCAACTTCACTGCGTCTTGTTTACTACTCGCGCTTTCGCCTCTTGAGCATTTCAAACGATCTCGACCCTCCACCTTGGCATGCTCTTTCCTCTTCCTCGCTCTCATCTACGACATCTACAGATGCCCTTCCCTCTGGTCTGCATCAGACCAACAAAATGACGAACATCTCTCGCTTTCGTTCAAGGTCATGTTCACGGCTGCCATCGTCGTTGAGGTCTTGTTCTTGGCACTAGAAAGCCTGAGGCGGAGGCGGTGGCTCAAGTGGGACTTGGACGAGCACAGCCCGGAAGAGACGAGCAGCATCTTGAGTCTTGGCCTCTATTCATGGCTTAACCCACTGCTGTGGAAGGGATACCACAAGCCATTGGCAATGGATGACCTGTTCCCACTTGATGTTTCCATCTCTGTCGCAAACCTAGACACTCGAAGAAGCCCAGAGTCAAAAGGAACCTCTATCTCGGATCTTGTTCTCTGGCTCGCGAGGCCACTGGGCTGGTCAGTTCTGTTGCCCATTCTTCCAAGACTGTGTCTTCTTGGTTTTACGTTCTGTCAGCCTTTCTTTCTCCAACGGCTACTGCTCTTCTTGTCATCCAATGAAGACAACTCGTCAACTGCGTCCGGACTTGTCGCAGTCGCAGTCTTGACCTATTCTGGCATCGCCATTTCGACTGCCCTGTACTGGTACTACCAAGAACGTTTCCAATCCCTCCTCCGCGCGCATCTGATATCTGCAATCTATCGGAAAACGGCCGAAATCCAGCATGTAGGCGATGGCGACTCAGCTGCTGTCACGCTGATGGGCGCCGATGTCGAGAGAATCTACACTGGCCTCCGCCTCATGCACGAGGTCTGGGCCAATGTCATCCAGATCGGCCTCGCCTCTTGGCCGCTACAACGGCAGCTCGGCCTTGCCTTCCTTGCCCCCTTGGTCATCGTCCTCATTTGCTTCTTCATCTCGTTTGCGATATCAAAACGTGCTGTACCGTACCAAAGCGCATGGATGGCCCGCGTGCAGAAGCGTATCGCAGCCACCTCGGCCGTTATCTCTAATATCAAGGATCTGCGTGTGTCCGGAATGATCCGTCCTGCAGCGGCTCTCGTACAGCGGGAGAGAGAAGATGAGATTCGCGTAGGGGAGCGCTCGCGCATGCTCATTGCCATCAGTGCGAGTTCCAGCCAGCTTCCGCAAGCTATTGCGCCAGCCCTAGCCTTTGCTTTCGGCCCAAAGGTCTTGGACGAAACACGAGCATTTACCGCGCTCTCATTTTTGGCGTTGCTTACTTCACCATTACTGGTCGTACTGCAAAGCTTGCCCATCATAGCTGCTTCTTTCGCATGTCTTCGGAGGATCAAGCTGTTCCTAGCTCAGGAGACAAGAGCCGACGGGCGACGCATAGTTGACTCAACCGACAGTGACGAGAAGGCTGGACAGCCGACCATTGAGGCTAAACGCAAAGAGGCTGCCATTAGCATTCTCAATGGTAGTTTCGGCTGGACAGACGACAAACCTGTCCTCAAAGATATCAGCATCTGCGTTCCCCAGTCATCCATCACATTCGTAATCGGCCCCGTAGCCTCCGGGAAATCCACACTCTGCAGAGCTCTACTTGGAGAGTTGCCCCACGCGAAGGGTACCGTCACCTTGGGATCCAAGAACCTGGCGTACTGCGACCAGACACCGTTTCTCTTCAACGCCTCAATCATGGAGAACATCATCGGGTTCTCCCCACTCGACACAGCTCGCTACGCTGACGTCATACGGGCAGCAATGCTGTTGGATGACTTAGCGGCCATGCCAGCTGGAGATAGGACTATTGTGGGCACGAAGGGTGTCTCGCTGAGCGGCGGCCAGCGGCAGCGTATATCTCTAGCAAGAGCTCTCTATCATGAAGCAGAAATACTCGTCCTTGACGACGTGTTTCGCGGACTGGATTCATCGACGCAGCACCAAGTTTGTCAGGCCATCTTCGGGAGCAATGGACTTCTAAGGAAGCGGGGGACGACTGCCGTTGTTTGTACACACTCGGCACAATTGTTGCCTGCTGCCGATCACATCATTGCGCTTTCACAAGAGGGTACGATTCTAGATCACGGCAGTTTCAAGGATATTACTGAAGATGAGGAGAGAGCTCGACGCTTCGGTCTCGGGAGTATCTCAGAAGCTATCGTAAGACAAAGCAAAAAAGACACGACAACAGATGAGATGCTTGTTGAAACATCGCCTCCAAATGATGCGAGCCCAGCATTACAGCCTCCGAAGACGGTCATTGTATCCAAGGTCAAACCTACATCAGCAACCATTCCGACCGTCGACATGGCTGTTTATCGCCACTGGCTCTCCACCATGAAGCCTCTTCCGCTGATCATGTTCGCTGTTTTGGTGATTGGTGTTGGGTTCTGTGCCAACTTCCCAACAATTTGGCTCAAGTTCTGGTCGGCAGACTCAATATCTTCCTCGCCTCAGCATAGCTTCGCATTCTGGATGGGACTTTATGCCCTCATTGGGGCAGGCGGCGTTATCTGCGTTTTCCCAGCTGGCCTAATCATGCTGCGTACGGCTGTCCGTCTTGCTGGGACGGATCTCCATCATGCTACAGTGGACACAGTCATGAACAGCAGTCTCCGATTTCTAAGCACCACGGATGTTGGCAAGATTCTCAACCTTTTCAGCCAAGATATGAACATCATGGACACGCAGCTGCCGCGCATGATCAATAATCTCTGCTTTTGTCTTGCAACTGCTGTTGGTCAGGCTGCAGTAATTGCAGTGTCTTCAGCCTGGTTAGCAATCAGTTATCCGTTCTTCATGTTGTTGCTGTGGGTGGTTCAGAGGATTTATCTTCCCACCTCAAAGCGCCTTCGTATCCTTGATCTCGAGGCGAAGACACCTCTGTAGTAAGACTTCCAAGACTCGAATCCAACTCAACCGATCTACATTCTAACTACCCATTCTGTAGCACTAATTTTCTGGACACTCTTAACGGTCTGCCCACTATTCGGGCTTTTGGCTGGTTTCCACATCAACTAGCCCGAAACAATGCGTTGCTTGATGATTCTCAACGTCCTTCGTATTTGTTAGCAATGGCGCAACAATGGTTGATGCTCACAATGAATATCATAGTAGCCGTTGTAGCTGTTCTTCTGGTAGCTCTCGCGACGCAATTAAGATCCGACACGGGTAATGTCGGTGCAGGTCTGGTCACTCTCATCACACTCGGCGGCACGCTGACAACAATTGTGGTCGCATACACGGGTCTCGAAACCTCTCTTGGCGCAATAGGTCGCCTCAAAGCATTCGGAGAGGAGACTGAGAGGGAAGATTCCGGTGGCGACGATATCATACCTGACGAAGCATGGCCAATGAACGGGCGTGTGGATATACGTAACGTGGATGCAAGCTACAACGACAACGATAAGGTTCTGAAAAGGTTGAACATGGTTTTTGAACCCGGACAGAAGGTTGCTATATGCGGAAGGACGGGAAGGTAAGCTGTCGTCAAAAGCTCTTCGCCGCATCATGTTTACTCACCTTGAACAGTGGTAAATCTTCCATCCTCGCCCTCCTACTACGCCTCATCGACCCCTTACAAGCGAGCACTAATGCAACTCCGCAGCTTGCAATCCTAATTGATGGCGTTCCTATCATAACCGTCAACCATATCACTCTCCGCGAGCGCCTCATTTCAGCTTCGCAAGACCCTGTTTTCCTCCCTGAAGGCACAACCTTCCGCGCGAATCTCGATCCAACCTCCAGTGCAACCAACGAAGAGTGTGTTGCCGTTCTTTGCGACGTGGGCCTCTCTACCGCTGTTGAAGAAAAGGGCGGACTTACTGCCGTGATCAGCGGAGCCGAGCTAAGTGTCGGCCAGAAGCAACTGTTCAGTGTTGCTCGCGCGGTGCTGCACCGAAGAGTGAGATGTCGACAAACCGGTGTTGACGGTGGTGTCCTGCTCCTTGACGAGATCACATCGGGTGCGGATACCGAGACGGAGAGGAGAGTTCGTGGGATACTGGACTCTGAATTTGGGGGATACACGGTCGTCATGGTCACGCATCGGAAAGAGATGGCTATGTCCTGTGATAGAGTGATCATGTTGAATGCAGGGGAGGTGGTCGAGGATGGTGCGCCTCAGGTCTTGCTTGAGAACGAGGACGGCTGGTTCAAGGCCTTATGGGAAGTATGAAGATTGTCTTTAATTGTGAACCGCCCGTAAATTAGTCCTCTTTGGAATCCTTTACCTGGAACATGCTGCGAATGACACCATGCGTATCAGCAGCTGAGTTAATTGTGACTCTGAGTATCTTCACATACAATTAAAGCTTAGTTGAATATTTTGCCAGTTGAGGTTGCCACAGGCGGAGGATATCCCAGATAAGTAGCCCAAACTGGTATTCCACTCAAATATTACTGTGAAATCTTCTCGGCGAAATGGACAACAATCATCTACTCGACTCTGTACAGCACTGGCCTCAGATGTGAAAGTTTGAGAGCATTCGTCAGTTTTATACTCAGACCAGTCCCAGGGAGTCCAAATTATGGAGACATCCGTGTTTGCATCGCAGGTCTAATGAGTCTCTCAATTTCCTTTCCATGTAAACCTTCTAAATCTAATGTATTTCTCTTATATTTACGGAGAAAAGCTCAGAGAAGCATTCAATGCATCAGTTCCTTCCCGCAGAGTCGGCCTTGAGGACCTCATGAATGGATTTGTAACTACAATTGTAGTCCAGCTTTGACAACCTCTCTTCCATTGTAGCATTTCTGGCTTGTTTCCGGGTATCAAGGAGAATTCGTGTCGCACGTGGTCGCCGAACTTTGTCGATCTTCTGCAGCACCGATGCAATTACCTCGTGGGGCATTCCGGGGCGCAGAAGTTGAAGACTCTCTGCATCTTCCACGGCCAAGTTCGCACCTTGACCCTGAAGAGGTGTCATGGCGTGAGCAGCATCTCCTATGAGGATGGACCGCCCTCGGTTCCAATTCGGGAGCGGGTCCATGTCCTGGAGATCCCAGATTTTGAGTTCCGTTGCCACACTGATAACATCGCATCAGCAAAAGCCCAGCGGCAGATGAAAGTCGGTGACATACCTCATGATCTTAAGAATCTCTTCCGGGAAGTCCTTGTAGACCTCCAACATCTCTTCCTTCTCCCCGTCTGCATACCATGACTCAGCGACATTTGCTCTACTATCGGGCATGAGAAAAAGGCAAGAGAAGTTCCGGTAGTTGTGATGTTGCATTGGATAATGAACGACGACACGGTTGGTGTTGTCCCCAGCCAGCACAAAATTCAGACGGTTGTCGTCGTCTGGCGAAGGCAACCAATCTGAGGAGCTACCGAGCACTCGCTTCATATCCTCAATCGAAGCAGCGAGACGGAAAAGCGTAAGCCCAGTCTTCTTTGGGGCGTGGGACTTGTCGCCCGTGATTCGATGGCGCAACCCCGAGTGGACGCCGTCGGCAACTATAATTGCACGGTTGAGCATTTTTGAAATGTTTGGAATTTGAATAACTCACCAATCACCACATCGCCCTGGACGTTGGTGCCGTCTTTCAAGGTGATAGTCGCGATCTCCGGGTCCAAATCAACCACGGGATTGCTGAAAAGCATCTTCGCGGGCTCGCCACGAATACCCTCTATCTCTTGGGCCGGGGCTGTTGCGAGACGTAAGAGTTCGGCTCTGAAATCGGACCGCTTCATGAGCAGCATATCGCCTCCATAACGAGCTTGAAAGTCGATTGGGAAATCATCAAACATCTTGCCGCTCTTGTCAAACGAGCGGTACCCTTGGCAACAGACGGCACCAGCACGAGCAGAGCTGAATCCTACGGTCTTGAGGATTTTCTCGGCATTGGGATAGATTGATAGGCCTTGTCCGCCGGTCGCCACGTCTTGGTTGCCACGCTCGTAGACGGTGACATTGTGGTGTTCTCGAAGAGTACTGGCGGCCGCTAAGCCTGCCAAGCCGGAGCCGACAATGATGATGTTTAATCTCGTTTCCGCCATGTTAATCGAGACGTGATGAAGAAGAGAGCTAGCTCTCACAGGTTTAAAAGAACAACTTTGAGAGTTTAGGGAGGATTGAGAAAGATAAAGAGCTTATTGTGTCATTTCATTCAAGGCTTTGGGGTCTCTCGCAGTTTATATCTGCGGCGTGTTGTTGAGTCTTTGAGTCGGAGTCTTCGGCTTCGGTGCATAAAAGAACGCCGAAGATGAACCCACACGCAAAGCTCCATCGTGACGACTGCTCAATGACGTTTCGAGTCTTACATTGATTCCCTGATTATTTCCTCAGTTACCGGTGGGATGCAGCAACGCAACCACACTAATCCAGAAGACTCTGCGACCGGGAGTGCTCTGTCCCTTCAGACGAACACTTCCAGGAGTATGACTTGATTGGTCACCATTGTACTGAAACTGCCGGTGGGATCAGTACACTGACGGGTCAGCGGCCGACTTCGCAGTGGTTGATCGTACTCTATCAAGACTCTGGAGAGGGATCCAGAAGGTAAAGCACAAGGAGTGAGGTGCATCAGTCTCCGTCACTTGAGTGCTCTCCGAAAAGGAGCACCCAAATATTGAATATTGAAGGTCCCAGACAAAAGGGACAGATTCTATATGGCCACCTGTTGGGTTGGCCCTCAGCAAATCATCTGGGTGACATAGGGCTAGACGTCCGGCGCATCTTTGACTTGAACATCCCAGAAAAGATAAGATTGTATGACAAATACGCTGCCTCCTCAACTTTAACGACAATTAGCAGTTGGATAAATGTTGACTGTCTTGCGTGAAATACCTCGCCCCATGTACTTGTACACGTTGACAGTCTGTTTTATTGAGCTGGCCTAGGTCTGACAAAGTGTGGCGTAACGCAAAAGCTGACACTGGCACAATACTTTAATTCTCAAGTTGAACGATCCTGAAATTGAGTTGCTCCCCAAAATAGTCGTGAAGTGTGACGGCGAGGCTACCCTCGGTATCGTGGCTGTCACCTCAACTCCAAAGCCAGGTACTTGGGTTTCCCACGATCATGCTGGTCATGTCTCGTGTCACGCGCAAGTTCAGATGATGGCCCATATCAGTAATCACAGCCAGAGCCATCTGCAAGCTCCCTAAGGCTATTTACCCATAGCGTAGGGGGTGTGTGAGACATTGCCGGGCGCCTGGATACAAGCATACAGGATTTCAAATTGACCAGGCTGTGGCATCTTTTCTCGTGTAACACCTTCGCAGGTCCTGGATGAGCCGTGATCCCCGACAGCCTGCAGATAGAAGAAACTCTCTGTCGGGTCTGAATTGCTCGCCCTGATTCTGGAACTCTTCTCATCAAACCCTTGAAACTGCGTCATCACTCACCTAAGCCACCACAGCTCTGCCTCGCGACAACGGAAAAGAAAAGCGCCTCTGTGTCGAGAAGTCTTCAGCTACTCTAAAGTCTGCTCAGCATCCCCTCGTCAACACTTGGCGGCTGCAAAGACCGCAGAAGTCCGACCCAATCACAGGTAGGGTTTCAGCCACTTAATATCCGTAGGCGATTCTCGGGAATCGACGTCGCTCCCAGCTTCTGGGAAAAGATCTCTGTACGATCGATCGCAGCCTCACACCCCCCTTTCCCCTATCCCCGCCCGCCGACTGGATCAGAGACATTGGCCGCGGCCCCCAGGGGATCGCGATACATCGGAAACCCTCGCTCAGATCTCGCAGACAATTCCCAAGTACCGTACGAGGGGTGAGTAGCAGACGCAACCGCCGAAGAGGTCAGTCAACTAGGTCAACCTGCAACTTTGAGGTCGTACAAGGGGAAATACATCCACCAATAAGCTTGTGTGAGGGTAATTCCGGATGCTCCGCGACATGCTAATGCGGAGTGATTGATGGCGACGATGATCTCACGCGTGCGCATGTGCAGCGAATTGCATAGGAATTGTCGTCGATGCAGTGTGTATCCGTCTCTGGTCGCATCGGCGGCCGCAGCGAAGGCGAAGCACAGAGAGCCTTTCGCAAGGTCTTCCCGACTTGTTACGCCAGCGTCAATAGTCTCCTCTTGTCTCTTTTCATGCAATCTGGGACTCCGGACCTATCAGCCCTGCCTCTTGTCTGGCCTGCAGGATGCATCAGACGGCAATTTCTCGTGTCTCAATCAAAATAGGCGTACGGGGAGGCGAGTTGGAGTCGGTGGGAGGGTTGTTCCAGAGGACTGGGCCTGTGTAACGTCGCGGCAGCATCCGCTTTGCTGGTTAATACTCGGAGGGGTTACCGGCGGCGTTCTTTTCTTGATTATGCTGCCTGCGATTCTGCAGCCGCCCAACGGTGAGGGAGATAATTGTCAGCCGGACGTTTTCAAAGACCCGGGGCACCGAGGACAACGAGGCCGCCATCTTCTCCGCGCGTAACCGCCTTTTCGCGCTTGAACGCCTGCCCTGCTCTGCAGACAGTCGTCGATCGCTGGTGACGGGGATTGAACAGGGATCAGCCTCACGTTTGTCGTTGCTTCCGATCGCAACTCCACCCCCCTCGTGGGTGTCACGCCGCCGTCAGGGGTAATTCAGCAGTGTGTGTTCCCATGAAGCCAGATCCAGTGGCCACGCGAGAGACTTTTGCTAGGGGAGGTGATGAGGAGATCCTTGTGCGACGGCCAGAATAAATTGCAACTTAATCTTGCGGTGAGTCCATGCCGGGATGTATTTCTTCCCCGTCTTGAGCTTTTATGTTGGTGGCGCTCTGTGTGTGACGAAATGTTTGCTTGTCTGGAAGGATTCGTTGGTCGGCACATGGTTCAAGATCCTTGGTGGGATGGGTGATAATGCAGTTTGGAGGAGGCTTTGCATACTCGATGTTTATGAAATCTCCGCTCTGCCGCCGGGCGCCCTCCTTCTGGGGTGTGGGAGGACGGCACATGGATGGGCTTGACGCCTAAAAAGAACCGAAGGAAGTTCGACAAAGAGTTGTCAAAGGGCTTCGGGAGGGTTTGTACAAAAGCCAGCCGGTGTCCGTTGACTTTCACTGTGGCGAAAGAGGAAACCTTCGAAGTTTTCATCTGATCTAGCAAACAACTCTGCTCGACTCAGTTACACTCGATATTCACCTTTCTTCCCCTCTGACACTCTGTCGTGCAATTTTATACGTTGTGTGAAAGGTCTTCTGTCATAATATTTGATTGCTCTTCTCGTCTTGCATGGACGCTTTGGACATTTCTTTATCGTTGTAAAAAGAATCCCTGTGGGAGCATGGCTGCAAGGCTCTGTGTAGGAGCGTCGCTCCTTATCACCGCTCTTACTTGGAGATTCCATCATGTCAATCTGTTCACAGCCGGGGTACTATTCCTTACGTCTCTCGCGGTGCAGTGCTTTGTGCTCGTAGGCTACTGGGTCTTCATCTATCCTTACTGGGTTTCGCCCATGCGCCATCTTCCAACTCCTGAGGTACGTCTTGATGAAGACCTTACTGAAGCGCTTCAATCTTCTGAAGTTGAACTCTGTTGAAATTACATGGGAAATGTCGCTGACGTGAAACCACCAGGGGGGACATTTCTTCATCGGACAAATGCTCAACCAGATCAAAACTCCTGGTCCCGCCGACATCTTTATTTCCTGGATGCGCAGGTGGCCCGATGCCCCCTTCGTGCGATACCTCTCCATTGGCAACACGGAAACGCTCATGGTCAACAGCCTTGCGGCTTTCAAGGAGGTGCAACAGACGAAGGCCTACTCGTTTCGAAAGTCTCAGCTCGCAGGCAGGATGTTCTCTCCCATCACCGGCCACGGACTCATGTTCTCGGAGGGCGATGACAGGAAGAGGCAGCGGACACAGCTTTCCAGTGAGTCCTCAAGCCTAAAGTTGAACGCAAAGGTTTGCTAAAAGTCTTTACAGAAGCATTCTCGAACCAAAATACCCGGAGAATGCTCCCCGTTTTCCAGAACAAGGCTAGTCTGCTCTGCGAGGCCATCAGCCATGAGTTGGGGGGTGAAGGCCGCAAGTTGGTTGACGGTAGCTAACCCCATTACCTTCCCCATTACTCGGACAACCAAGCTGACCGTGCTCAAGTCGAGCGCTTCCTGCGAAAGGCCACGCTCGACGTCTTCGTCATCGGCTCCATCGGTTGCGACCTCGAGAGCATCTCGCTCCCAGAGGCGCATTTCTACGACGTGTACGAGCGCATCATCCGCCAGCCTGCCTTTGGACACATCATTACTTTCATCGACGGCCACATTCCGGTCCGCTCCTGGTTGCCACTGAAGAGCAACAAGATGTGGCTAAACGACGTGGCTCTCATCAGGACCATGCTTCTGAACTGCGTCGGCAACCGCACTATGGAGATGATGCGGGAGAAGCGCGGGTTGGACGGTGAGAAGAGATCGGAGCGAAGGGATATCTTGACCTTCATCATGGAAGATTGCCAATTCGAGGAGGGGGAGAGGCTTTGGACTGATGAAGAGCTTTTGGAGTACATGCTCAACTTCATCGCTGGAGGTAAGCAACCATGGACTCCATTTGTATCCAAGAAAAGCTCTGACGTTATCCACAGGCCATGAGACAACTGGATCAACTCTCATGTGGGTTGCATACGTCCTTGCTACGAACCCCGGCGTCCAGGCGCGCCTCAAATCGGAAGTCAACGAGCTCTGCGCTGGCAAGCCACGGGACTGGGATCCTACCTATGAGGAGGCCGAGCATCTTTCATACCTAAACGACTTTCTCCGCGAGACTCTACGATATTACTCACCAGGTGCGTCCTGATCCCTTCATCAGTTTCTCCACGGGGCTCGCTGACATTAATGATCTTCCAGGCATCTTCCTCCCCCGTGAGGCCGCAGAAGACGTCACAGTCTGTGGCGTCTTTGTCCCAAAGGGCACCCAGGTCACCCTTTGCCCAGCCGTCGCACACTTCAACACCACCTTCTGGGGCCCCGACGCGCACATCTATGACCCCGACCGCTGGTCCGACGGTCGTGCCTCCAAGGACTCCTACGCCATGGAGGCATTCCTCCAGGGACCTTCTGGATGCATCGCGAAGAATATGGCGCTACTCAACATCAAGTCCGTCATCATTGCCCTCGTTCGCAACTTTACGTTCTCGCCACGGCCTGGATACGACGGCACAATCGAGTTGGCGAACCCGAATTTCACGCTGCGCCCCAAGGATACGCTGAGAGTCGTGATTGAAAGGGACGAAACTATGATTATATAAGGATACGGTGTTGTGCTCGTCGACTGGATATGGGCTACCTGTCAGAGAGAGCACAAAGATGGTGGGGGTTCAGGGGGGTAAACGCTAGCCCCGAGACCATACAGTTGACGTGCAGACGGAGTGTGTCGTACATAGACGTTAATGACAATGGAGTACATGTTCAATATGGCTACCGGGCCCGCGAGGTGACAGGTTTGATCACACACTGGCTTTGCCGCTGCTATGTCCCCATTCGCATGTGCTGTGAAACGGTAGCCACTCGATGCGTGTGGGAATCTATCTTCCCCCGATCTTTGCTCCGTTTGCCCTCCTTTCATGACTTTATCACGAAAGACTCCTTGCAGTACTTATCTTCCATTGCGAGTTTTTCAGAGGGACCTTGAGTAATGTATCGTGCCAACAAAACCATTAAGAAATCCCAACCCATCAGGTGAAGTTGTGAACCTGTATGTAAGGACTGAGTTGGTCACTGTGTCTAGCCCTCAGCATTAACGGCCCACAGGGTCGCCAGGAGTCGAATGTCATTGGCATATGGACCAATCCTAACAACCGGCGTTGGAATCCACTACGAGGACCTAAACACCTCGCATCAGTACTTTGACCGTAGTTGTGCCATGCACCTTCTCCGGGAGCTTGTATGGTCGCCCGAGTGAGAGCCCCGGGCCGATCCCAAAACAGGACTTTCAGGACGCAACATCGTTCTTCACATCCACGAGAGATTTAAGTGAAGAAGTTTCTCATTCCATTCACCCAGAGACCGAGACCCCTTATACTTTGAGATCAGACACCATGGTATGTAAGTGGCAAGGTCTACAGCAGTCATCGGAAAACAGCATCCATCAACTTTCCCGCACTCACAGACCAGCCACTACATCTCCTCTGATCAGCCACACAGAAAAGAGGCATACATCAAAACCTCCTTCCCTTTCATAGGCGTCCATCCGTTGTCGCTGCAACCTAGTCTCTGTTGCTTTTACCACGTGACGTCATATTATTTGCACCAAAGCATTGAGAATGAAGGCGACTACTCTGCTGAACCCGCTTCTGGCACTTTTCGCCGGGGAGGCTCTAGCCGGCAGCCAAAAAGCTACCCCGAAGGCATTAATCAGTTCCCACTAATGAAGATGCTTATTCGTCAGCTCTCAAAATGTTTAATTCGCAGATTTGCAACGCAAAGTGGGGGAACCACAATAGGCAATTCGACCACAACACTACCTTATCAAGCAGGAAGATTGGTGCGGTGACGACTTTTGGAACGCGCGGGCGGCCAACATTACCTGTCTGCAGAAGGAATGCCCAGGTGAGATGAGGAATCCTAGGATCAGTCGAGTGAGAAGGTTTGTAGATACAAGAGTCCCTTGCATGACTTCAAAGAGACCAAAGACAAGACGGACTTGAGTAGTGTCCAAAAAGAGACTAAGGCTGAGGGATACGCTGAATAACCCAGCGATCACCAGCTATAGCGGGAAGAAGTTGCCATTCCTTCGTGGAGGGCGTCGGTCAATGTGATGGATAAGCTCTCGGGACTCCATGGGTTCTTGAGGGTGCTTTGCCACTTGTGCAGATGTTCATTTCTGGGAATAATTGGAAGGGGGTTTGGATTCTTGCTCAATTCACAGATCCTAATTAAAATGGGCATTTTGACTCTCGGTACTCCACGATGTAAAAGGCAGGTTGCCTCACAGCTGACAGCATTCGGTATAACCTTGGAAGTTTTCCCAGGTTATAGTTTAGGTGGCAGCTAAAGATATGTCTATAAGAGTGATGGATCATTCACTCTATGTGAAGGCAGACAGGGTTTTAAGTGAATTAATTGCATGAGCAGCATTATTAAGGAAGCTCCATCAGGTATCCTTTTGACTGAAGTGTATCTAGTATGGCTCTTAGAAATGAGCTTTACAGAGAAGTGCTAAATTCCCGCATGCTTGATACGGGCAAAGACCGGAGCTGACACTGCCACTTTGTATCCAAGCACCTAACACCTGCCATCATCCCCCTGTGGGCAGTCATACTTGCCGCAGAGTTTATCGATCCAATATCCAAATGCGTCCACCTCGTCCTGGGTACAACGTCCCAAGAGGCAGGGCTCCATATGAACCTCGAACCATATATCTCTTACCCAGAAAACGTCAGGGCCGCACCATTTTTCTTGCTTCATCTCTTTAAATTTCTCGTGACCCCACAATTTGCCACCTTCGCTTTCAGCGCAACGCTGGATGCACTCCGGCTGTTCGTGAAGAGGCAGGAGATCACCTGGGCTTCTCGGCTTTTTACCGCCAAGTCCTACCGAACGTAACTGTCCGAGAGCGCCTCCCACGAGGGCGACCATTAAGATTGTTTCAAGTTTCATTGTCGTTGTATTCGGTGGTAGCTGACAGACGATTGTAGTGATGGAAAGGGGTATTGGTACACAAGTGATGTTTATGGAAGATGTCGACTTGTGACACTAGTTGAAGAAGCTTAGCTGAAGAACGGCTGCGTGAGAACATAACTAGCAAAGGAAATAGCGGTACCTTGATCGAGCAGCAATGTTTTATGGTGACTTGGGCTATGGTGTGATGGGGGACTGCTTCTGCCGGCATGGCAAAGCCTTGAACCTACCTTTATATACCGGTTACCCTGTGAACCCTCAGGCATTTCCCCGGCGCTTGCTTTTTCCTTGCCCGATTTCCTCAGAGCACACTTCTACAAAGTAGGACGAAGCTTTCAATCAATTAAGCCCCAGCTGTATCAGGATCTCGATGTTATTCAACTAAAACGCCACAAGACAGGCGACAGCCAAGGTGCGCATCATGATGTGCAGCGCGCCGAGCATGATGGCGACAAAACTCCGGCCATAGGAAACGGATGTGCCCTTACTATTGGTTCCGTTGCCTGCAGATCACGCCATTTGTTTACAAGAATAGGTGGTTGCGTGAGAGACGGCAACGGCGAAGGAGAGACGAAAACCCCACTCAGAAAGCCAGCAATGAAGTGGGAGTTAAATCCCACGACAAGAACCAGCCACAGGTGACATAAGGGTATCTTAAGATAAGCCACTAAATTCAGTTTCAGCTAGGATCGGTAGGTATAGCAATGACGAGGGATGATAACAGACAGCAAAACAAGACCTCAAAGAAAGATTATAGTACAGGGGCGGAGACAGAAAAGAACCGTAGGAAGAGTGGAAGGTGACGATATAAGAATTAAAAGTTTAAGCAGCGCTCCCCTCAAGGCAATCAATAAACTTTGAGGCCTAAACTATGTTAACTTAATTGCCACATCGCGATACCATACTTGATTGATTGTCAATTGATTGCAATTGATTGGCAATTGTCCCCACATATAGGAAGGGCCCGAGAGGAAGCCCCGAGGGGAGGAGGCCCCAGGGCCGGGCTTTTAAGTGTTTAAGGGCCGGGCTAGAGCCTTCCGGAGCCGGGATTTAGGGGTAGTCGGGCTAGAGTAATAATTCTCCGGATTTTCCGCGGTCCTCGGGCTCCCCTGTAGACCCCCTATCAAAAGAGCCAAGGCAGTTAATCAAGTTTGAGCCTCCTAATTAACTTGATTGCCTGGCGATAGCTTTATTATTAATTGATTGAACTTGATAAGTTTATCTGCCTTGCAGTGGGCACTGACTTCAATAGTCTGGCGCCTTGACGAAAAACACAAAATGAAGGAGATGAAAAAGATAAGGGGGAGAAGGAGGGAAACAGCAAAAGTTGTCCTGATTCGGCCCATGGATTAAGTTGAGAACTGCTCTGTAAGGATCATGAGGACATTTGCGTCCAAAACTCCAAACCAGCGGCTGGAGAGGTGTCAGTGAACGAGTATAGTCCAAATGCTAGCTCAACACCAAGTCATACTATCCGACGTTGGGCCTCCTGGGTTCGATCACTTTTGGAGTCACTGCTGTTTTCTTTTCTTTCTTTTTGCACCCCCCAACCCCTCAGAATCATGGGGATTCTGGCACGTCAATCAGTGCGACTTCAACGATGATGCTTGCTAACATGATCAGCCTTATGCGCGGTTCTCTGCATCTCGAGCAAACTTACCAAATCGAGACATCCCCGGCGCGGTAGATCATCCAATAGTCGTCATGAATCCTTCTGCAAAAAGAGTCGTAATAGGCCAGTACTTACGAATACCCATGGTACACATCGCTTATGCAGCATCTCTCCCATGAAAGGTTTAGCGCTGACAAGGGCCTCGAATCTTTGTACAGTGTCTTTGCTGACGAACGTCGTCAGTAGACCCGCAGACCCGGATAACGCTCCGAATTCGTCAGTGGCAGACCGTTTCATGTCGGCCAAGTCCACTTTTGCACCCCGCGCCTGCTTCGAAGCGCGCAGTTTAAATACCACAGAGATCGTGTTTGTGTTTGCCATCAACTGAGGACGACGAAAGTTTCCTGATTAAGAACACGATCACTGTCTTGTCATTGTCTTCAGGAGACACCCATCCACCTCCCCGCGCTCCTTTGATACATCATCACGCACTCCTCCCAGGACTCGGGTTGGCAAGCTGCAGCCCGAGCCGCAGCATTGCTTCTTCTTTGGCCATCACGAGTCAGGCCGCCGAGATGGGACGCGCGCCTACGAGCGGCTACTGCCACACCTGTCGGCGAAGACGAGTGAAATGCGGTAAGTATCCCCGTTACCCCGGCCGGGAGGATCTCACATCTAATCGCGGGCACTTCCGAGCTGACGGATTGTCCAATCATAAGGCAGGGAACGTCCAGAATGCGGCCGATGTGTCAAGTCAGGTCATAAATGCCTGGGTTATGAACTGCCGCTCCGCATGCAGAACTACACGGTCAGTGGGGAGAGCAGCGGCAGCCCAGCCTTAGTTCCCGTAACTTCCGCGCCAGTCCTGCGGGCCAAGATTACACCAGAGCTGCCGTTAACCGCCTTCCGTAACTCCATGGCGTTCTCGCATCTGCTGGCTAAATACCGGTGGGCACCGTTTTGGAAACCGCTGCTGAGAACGTCGATATCGGCAAACTCCACAAAAGCAGAAAAGGCGCATTACACCGCCGGTCTGGCGACTGCCCTGGCGTACATGGGGACCTTGACGAGAAAGCCCAAAATGGTGTCGGAAGGATACGAGATGAACGGTGGCGTCATCAGAGCACTTCATTGGGCGCTTCAAGAAAAGTCAAAGGATGACATGGCGCGTTGGGCTCTCACTATTATGGTGTTATGCATGTACCAGGTACGTGTATCTCCCCTCGAAGGAGTTTCCACGGCGCTCTGAAGGCTTGAAGATGTGGCTTGAGGCACATCATGTACTGAGCTGACAACTCAACAGTACACCATTGAGGCCAATCCAAACCTTCCCCACTATGTTGGGGTGATTCAAGTCATTGAATTTTGCGGCCCAGAGCACTTCCAGCACGAACCCATGTTGACGATATTTCGACAAATACGAGCTCAGCACGCAAGTATCCCCATTAGAACTATACATTGGTCTAGGCGCGAGGCTAATAAGAACATCTGAAACTTAGTCATGTAGCTCCTTCTTCCACAAAGAAGCCTCTTTTTTCGAACAAATAGCCTGGAAGACCATACCCTGGAAGAACGACCCAAAGACACTGCACGACCGGCTCATAGACATGTACGTCGACTTGCCTGGCCTCGGCGCTATGCTTGGTCCCTCGTCAGCCTCTTTGACAAAACGTCAACAACTTGATGTTGAGTTGAGGGCGTGGGATCATCTGTCACGTCTGTACAGGTGGAGGAATGACTGGGAGGCCGATAATCCCAAGGCGGCCACGGAAGTATGGCTGCATCTGCCACAAGACGCTGATGACATCACGATTCCGTGGGTTAAGGACCTCTTGACGAGGGCTATAGATGTTAAATCGGCGAACCAAGCGACGGATCTCCTGATATACAACTCGACTCTGGTCTATGTTATGCAGGTCCTACACGTTCTGCGTACTGGAAATCGTCAACCTCGGCCCTTCCCGCCAGAGAGGGATTTCGAGAAGACAGCGAGCGGCCCGCTGTATATGCCACAAGAGATCAAGCAGCATTGGCAGCCAATGGTCGAAGCGTTGAGGATCATGCGTCTGGCTCCACCGATGATTTTTGCCAGCGATAGCGGTATTATGCTCGCTGTGTCGGTGATTGGGATTATTTATAATTACATACGAGGAACCCCGGGACTTGGTCGCCTGTTGCTTTCTACGATTAACGACCACGAACAACAAGAGGCCGCTAGAGGGGAGTTAATCTATTTTCAATTGCCTGAATGAAGATAAAGCAGTAGATTCCGGCATGTTACGCCCACCTGGTGTGGGTACAAATAGATCTAATCATTATTCGGTTCAAGCATGCGGAAAAGACTTCGTTTGCCGTAGTTCCTACTTTGGAACGACCAGAAGCAAGTGAAGTTCGCCGTTCGAAGAGTTGGAAAGGTACACAGAAGATCTTCCATACATGTAATGACCGATCTGAAAGCGCTGATTCAAGATTTCCTATATGTACTATCTAGGAAGAAACACTATCGCTATCTTTCAGGGTTGCTGTTCTCAGCTATGCAGACAAATAGGATGCGCTACGGGGATGGGCAATGCCAGCAGGTAACACTAATTCGACATCCCGCCGGATGCTTGTCAACCAGCAGCTTCACCGACATCTCCTACGTGAAGGCAAGTCAACACTGGGTTTTCTTGATTTGAGACTTTGAGGGATTCTCGGGTAGGTTTATGGACTCGCAAGCCCTTCTCTGTGTGCTAAGCTAAGCAATAGTCACAGCCCAACTACTTGAATCACTCCGAGCCTTCAGTATCCCTAGATTACCAAATTGATATTATTCAATGCAGGAAGTATGGAGCTTCCCCTGATATGACGAGAAATGACGCTTCATGCTACCTGCTGACATGCAACTTGCTGACATCCCACCGGCTGATATCTAGACCCATCGCAACAGCCACCGAGGTGCTTGAGATACCCCGGGAGCGTCTTGGTGGGCACCCAAGCCAGGCCCCTAGACATATTGCGCAATGGGATTTGCCAATGGCAGTACTTCCAAAGATTGATAGCTCAGCCAAGCCCCGATGGAAGCACGGAAAGGTCACCGTCATAGGAAGGTTACGATGCTTCTCGGCGATGACGACGCTGAAAGGACCGATTTGACTGATAGTCGATTCAAGTCACAGAGAACTGATGTGTCTGCTCGGCCTCATGTTCGGGCCAAGACGCGAGCCTTGGCAGAAATAGGGGCATTGTGACTGTCCTGGTAACGTATTTAATCGCTGCTCTTCTCTTGTACGAAAGCGGCATCGATATTGAACATCATCACACCGAGCGTTTCTCAACCCATACCTTACTTGTTTTAAAATCCGCCATAACAGTTTCAGTCATGCTGTGGGACTACGTTGTTGTTGGCGGTGGTTTAGCCGGTTCAGTTGTCTCGAACCGTCTTCTGAGCCAGAACACCAGCTTGAATATTCTGGTCATTGACGCTGGACCTAATGCCAACGATCGGCAAGACATCATTTGGCCAAACGGCACTGGTGGTGCAGACCTTCGATGGAGCGTACCTACCGCGCCGCAAGTCAACCTCAACAACCGGACACTCGACATCTTCCTAGGCACCGGCTTAGGAGGCGGCACTTTGATCAACGCAGGTAGATCTCCTACTTTCTGTACCAACTATGCTAGTAGCTGTATGTGTACTAACGCGCGACTTGTTGTAAAGGAAACTGGGTTCGAGGCGACAAAGCCGACTACGATGAATGGGGCGCTACGGTTGGCGATGAGCGCTGGTCATACACTGGCCAGCTTCCCTTCATGAAGCAGTCCGAAGCTTTTCAACACCCCGACCGAAACCCCGATCAACACGGCTACACTGGCAACGTCTTTGTCCAAACGGTGACCTCGACAAACAGACCATTCCCTCTTCGCGAATACGTGCTGCAGTCGTGGAACGAGGTCGGAGTGCAGACCCTGCCGGGTCTCGATGGCAATGCAGGCAATCCTCTTGGCGTTGGCGACTTTTCCGAGAACAAGCATAATGGTCGGAGAGAGATTGCTTCGGTTATCTATCCGCTCGATGGCATTGCTGTGCTTACTGATACTGTGGTCGAGAAAGTGCTTGTCTCGACGGATGGAACGGTACGTGCCTCCGGAATTCAGCTCGCAAACGGCACACAGATTATGAGTCGACGAGTCATTCTATCGGCCGGCGCTCTTCGAACTCCTCAGATCCTCATGCTCTCTGGTATTGGTCCTCGTGACGAGCTAGAGCGCCATAGTATCGAGGTCAAGGTCGAATCACCTGAAGTTGGCAAGAATTTCATGGAACACTCCTCTTCAACGACATCCTGGGCCATCAGAAACCCCGAGGAAGGCTGGATCCCAGGTTCCGGAAATCCACTCTTCGACCAGGAGCAGTACGGATGGGGCAATCCCCAGGATTTCATGGTGTCCACATCTGTCGATGCATCGGGCTTGGCTGCAGCGATCGAAGCCGATGAGGGCGTGGCACCGGATCCGAGCACGCATCGTCTGCTTCAGCAGGACCGTACCCTCTTGGAGCATGTTTTCCAGTACTTCAGCTTTGGAGGCGGCTCCAGCGGCAGCATCGTCAGCTTCATGTCCATCCTCTTTCTCCCGACCTCTCGTGGCTCCGTCACCCTTGCTTCTACCAACGCGAGCGACTTCCCGGTCGTCGATCCCAACTACTTCGGAACCAACGTCGATAGATACGTGCATCGAGAGGCCCAGCGCTTGCAGTACCGGTTCGCTGGAAGCAACGCCACTGTTCTGGGAAGAGAGATCCTCGGGGGTGAGGTTGTTTCGGAAGGTCAGGATGCTCTTACAGCTGGGATCACAGACGATGCCCTGAACGCTCGTCTTCGCGCGTCAGTCCGGTAAGTGGCACAGCGTTGAAGATGGTTCCTTGTATCTTGATGCTAATGATCCATGTCTTGGTAGATCTGCCTTTCACCCCTCTGGCACCGCGTCTATGGGCAAGGTTGTGGACAATAACCTGAAGGTGATAGGACTCGATAACCTGTTTGTGGTGGACACTTCCGTGTTCCCTGTCCCGATCGCAGCCCACCTGCAGGTTGCGACATATGCCCTTGCCGAGCAAGCCGCAGCCATCATCTCTCAGACCTAGATAAACATCGGGATATATTTCCAATGTCACCAAGCTGAGGTTTGGATCTTTCTGGTGAATTTCTTTCTCGTAGAAGCCTGCTTGTGTGTCGGTAGCCGAAAGCATTTTCGTTAAATCATGTACTTTCAGTGACTGTGGGGGATGAGCAATGCTCAGAGCTAAGCTTTAAACAGAGCTAGTCTCTACAGCATTTGTGAATGCAAACCTCCAAATATATTTCTTATAAAAGCATGGTTCAAAGAGAAATCTGTCAAGACTAATTGCTGTCGAATAAAGCTTACCACTCCGAGTTCAGACATCTAATCTGTCCACCAATCCACGTTGTCTTACCTTACATATTCTTACGGGCGGGCACCTTGCTTGCCGTGGCTTGGGTCGTATCAGGGGAAAATCTGGTGGGGTTGACCCCCGCGGCAGAGCTCGTACAGCGCGCGTCAGGCCTGGATTCCGCTGCGCGTCCTGAACAAGAGCGATTAGGGCGCGAAATAAGGCGCGTCGTCTTGCTGCATCTTCACCTTCTTTCAACGTCATCAATCATCGAACTGTGGACAGACTCGAATATTAACAATGCCTCCAAAGAAACAGCCGCAGAAACCTCCGCAAACCCCGTTGATGGCGGAAGGCCTCGACGATGAAATGCTGGAAGACATCTTCCAGTCGGACCAGGAAATGTACCCCGCACCGCTCACCTTGGATCGCCTCCGGAGCTGGACGGACGCAGCCCCAGAGCTTGCGTTGTGCTTCTGGTTTACTGCCGTCACAAGCGAGTGGATGTCTTGGCCGTTGGCCGGCACCATCATTGCTCTCCCTGTTCTTTCCTCGTTCTGGCGCGATTTACTGGTCGGCAAGCTCAAGGAGACAGATATCGATCCCGCGACCATGTTCCCCGGCGAGAGCGACCAAGGCGCAGAGGTCGGCCTGCATGTATTCCATATCGAGAGGACTGATGAGCCTCAGACAGAGATGAGGCTGCCTGGGTTCGGAAAGTTTGCGATGAACTCTGTGGTCGAGGCTGCGGCGGAGAAAGAGTGGAAGGTTATCGGGCAGTCGGGTGAGTTCCTTTCGTGATCATGAGATGGAGGACACAGCAGTGACTGATGTTTGCTGGCAGCGCTCACGGCCACACCGGATGGAAAACGATTCTTTGAAAAGATCGGGTTCGTGCCAACGGGCTATGAGGAGTACTGGGTTGAGTCCGGGTCATCATCAGGTGTTAAGCTGGTAACCGTGTCCGCGGGAACGGAGTCCGAAACAAAGATCCCAGAGGAATCAACCATCAAGGGACACGCGAGGATGATGGCGACAACGAAACACTTGCTCCCGGCAGATGCTGCTTAGGAACCTTGCCGGCATGTCACTCGGCACCTTGTTGAAGAACAGCATGGGCTGCGGGCGATCGGAAATTTCGAGAATTCGAGAAGAATCAGTGGATGATCGCCCCAAGTGGATAGCGGAATTGGGACGATGTGGAGGGCGGAAATTGTGGCTTTGAAATCAAGAATACCATCACACGAGTTCACAACTGGATCTCGCCCCTCTCTCAGTGGTGAACTTCTGGAGCAATCATTTGCCCGACACCATCAATTGCCCCGGACCCCGTTTGCGAGGCTTGAAAGGCTCATCAAAGGGGTCCAAAGACAACCTCGGCTCCGTCCCGACCGCCTGGCCAGACTCTCCATGCCTCGGCCGCGGACCTGGTAACCGGGAGCACGGCCGGCGGCTCTAGGAGCTTCGTTCGGAGCCAGAGCACCGAAATGGGCAGCCAGCTCCGGAGATGTCTGGTGTACGCTTTGTCATCATTGCTTCATGGCAGAGATTTCTGTGGCGCTCTCAGTTTTCTGAGGCGACACGGCAAGATGCCATCAAGAGCTAGTCAGCGAGGGACGGACTCCTGACTCGGGGGTTCCTGGACAAAGCGGCAATCCCGACTACGTCAGTTTTGCAGACCAGAGAAGAACAACGTGGCGGTACATGCTACAGAGTGTAGCATCAGCACCTTAACGCCGACCATAACGTTATCAACAAAACAACCCTAAGAAAGAACAGGAACCAAGTTCCCGGTCCATGGAGGGATCGATTAGCTTCATTGGCCTAGCGACAGACCGCCTACCGTTTCGTGCAGCGGGTAGCCCCGCCACGAGCCGCGGCATCATCATGTCAGTGACAGAAATGAGGGGCAAAAAAATGGAAGAAAAAAATGTTCGCATGGAGCGCTGACTTATCCACACGGCAAGCGGTCAAGCGATCAGCCAAGACATCCCTGAGCGAGGCACTCGTTCCAAAACAAGCTGGCAGGATTCCCAGGCTATCCTAGATCGGGGAACCATTTCACGAACTGACAGCCAAGCCTAGATCAGAAGGCGAAACCGATACCCCACCGAGAGGACAACCGCCCTAGTGGGTTGTTCAACGTGTGCTATGCCGTTCTTCCATCATGACGTTATGGCTTCTATCGTCTTCTGAAGAGCATGGTCCAGCTGCTGGCAACCCCGTGTTTGCAATGAGGACCAGCAATAAGGGACCACCTCGTCGGACCCGGCGCGGGCCCGATGGAGCTTCGTCATGATCTGGAGCAAGTGCTCAAATCCCATTTAAGAAACCAGCTATCCCGTCCCAAGATTGAGTTGACTTTTGAAACAGCAGTACAATCCCATCCCATTTCACATTTCTGTCATTCATCTTATAAAATATCACGATACCCAACCCTTTGATACCCCTTTCCTCAGATCGTCAACAACTCATCACAATGGCTCCCGTCTCCAACAAGTGCTTCGTCTTCAAGCAGGTCCCCAAGGGCCTGCCCGTCCCGGGCCAGGACCTCGCCGTCGAGGACCGCCCCATCGACCTCGACCAGCCTCTCAACGGCGGCATCCTGATCAAGGTCCTCTACTCCTCCTTCGACCCCTACATGCGCGGCCGCATGCGCCCCGCCGAGGCCGGCAAGTCCTACATCCCCCCCTTTGAGCCGGGCGCCACCATCGTCTCCTCCATCGTCGCAAAGGTCGAGCGCTCCGACACCCCGCAGTTCGCCGCCGGCGACCTCGTCACCTCCTTCATGGGCCCCAACGCCGAGTACGCCGTCATCCCCGCCAAGTTCACCCAGGGCTTCTTCAAGGTCCCCAACACCCACAACGTCGACCTCCCGCTCTTCGTCGGCGCCCTCGGCATGCCCGGTATGACCGCCTACGAGGGTCTCTACGACATCGGCAAGCCCCAGAAGGGCGAGACCATCTTCGTGTCCTCCGCCGCTGGCGCCGTCGGCCAGATTGTCGGACAGCTGGCTAAGGCTGAGGGCGTCAAGGTCATTGGATCCGTCGGCTCTGACGAGAAGCTCGACTTCATCATCAACGAGCTCGGCTTCGATGGCGGCTTCAACTACAAGAAGGAATCTCCCCATGATGCCCTTAAGCGTCTGGCGCCCCAGGGTATCGACATGTACTTTGAGAACGTCGGTGGTGACCACCTCGAGGCCGCCCTGGAGTCTTTCAACCCCAAGGGCCGTATTATCGGCTGCGGTATGATCTCCGACTACAACACCCCTCGCGAGCAGCAGAAGGGTGTCCGTGGACTCTTCCACCTCGTCGCCAAGAAGCTTTCCTTCCAGGGCTTCCTGGTCGACCTGTCTCCCGCCAAGTACAGACCCTTCCAGGAGAAGGTGCAGCCTCTTATTGCCAAGGGTGACTTGAAGGTCAAGGTTCATGTCACGGAGAGCATCGACCAGGCTGCTGAGGGTTTCGTCGGTATGCTTACGGGACAGAACTTTGGCAAGGCTGTCTTGAAGATTGCTCAAGAGTAATTTAGGATCTCAAAAAGAAAAAGGCATGTTGTATAGTATAATGACAATTGACGACTATTATGAGGAAATTTTGAGAAGCAATGATAGTTCAAGCTACGAGGCAAACCTTTTCCCTTTCCGCCTGCAAGATATTCGAACTCTCAAGGTCCGACCTATCTAAGTTGTCCTGCCGCCGTAGTTGATGATCATTCGCCTTTAGGAGAGATCGTTCACTTATATATATAAGTCTTTCATGACTAGGTTCATCGAATCGTTGACCAGGTCCCAGTAAATTAACATATATGTTGTCTTCGAGTACAGAGCTACAGCGCTAGCCCTTGAATGGCATCGTTCTAGTATCATTTTGCAGTTGAACCTCTTCTCGTACGCTCATCCAGCACGTCATATCGATTGAGTTGGTGACGTGAAGCAAGACGCTTTCTATCTCTCTTCACCTGTAGAAAATAAGCCATTGTTGTCTTCAATATTGTGGGAACTTTATCTCTACGGTATCTTTGGCTAGAGGGGACGGTGTCTAACACATGTCGCGCTTTTCGTCGCTGTTCCACGGTGCCGCCCAATCTGAGGCAGGGCGTTCGAGTCTGTGTTTTGCTGAAAGGCTAGTGTCGAATACTTCATGGATGGAGCTCTGCCTTCTGTCTAAAGCCTCCGCCGGCACGTTATGATCGATATCGTATTTTGCACGGCCAATATCATCGGCTTGACGGATTGTTCTTTGCAAGTAGCATCGCTTCTCCGTTTCCGATAGTCAAGGCGAGTCCATATACTTTTGACTTCCATGGGAATTTTCTAGTCGAACAATAGGCCCGCAGGCAGTTTCTGACTCCATGTCTTCAAGTCCAAGAGAAGATCACCAGAATGAATCTCCGGATATACAAAGGGAACATTGTCAAGGAAAGGCAAAGAGCTGAGAAAATTGTTGACGTCTTGCCATTCCCAAACCTGTTTGTTGGGAAATACAGCAGCCGAAATGAAATCCAAGTTGATGTCTTCCCGCAAGAATGGCGCCAGTTGAATAGGCGCTTCGTTTTGCAATTTCGGGCTCATGTGATCGAATTTGCGATGGGGATGTGGACTGGCTTCGTTGCGGTGCTCTGCAACGTATGCACTTTTGTCCCTAGGCTGACAATTGCCATGTTTCGAGATGGAAGTTTCATTTGCTGATTCATCGCCTGAGTCGCTGGTTATTGTAGTGTCGACTGCCGCGGTGTCTCGAAAAGAGAGATTTTGACCCTGGAATGCGGATGCTGGCAGCTTATGCCTTGCGGCACCTTCGCTGACTGCAGTACCTACAACGGTATGAGATGTTCCCTTGCGGATAACAGAATGTGTGATTTGTGTAGGTGTGGAGCTCCCAAGCACTCTCTGGGCCACAGAGCTAAATGTTTCCGCTTCATCTGATGTGAACCATTGGGTTCGTCGTCGTTTGGATACGAGGGTGACACGTATGAAGCCTCGAAAGTCTTCGTCATCGGAGTCGGAATGCCCTTCATACTCTGACAGCTTCCTCTTCAAGATGTTTTGCCTTCTCGCTTGCTTGATCTTTGGATCAGGAACTATGTATGCGTCGCTTCGCCGGTGTTTCGGCCTTTCCGGCCCAAAAGATGGTTTCCCAAAGCGAACACTGTTGTTGCGAGCTAAGGAAGGTATCCAGTGTATAGGTGCGATATTTGTGTCTCTTGAAAGGATTTCTGACTCATCTTTTTCGACTACTCTTTTGAAGAACATGTTGCAATTTGAGCTGCGATATGTCAACACGGCAACGTGCAGTTGATGTTATGTCACAATAACTTACCATTGAACCTCCATATCCGATTGCCCTAGAGAGATTGCTTGGCAGAATGGGCAGCTCACACCAGAGGAGTTTTTTGATGATCCTTGTGTGTCTCGGCACCGTAGACTCATATCAATTTTCTGATATGGCAAGAACGCGCTTTCCCAGTCAACTGAGCGATCGACTTGTCGATGAGTACCCCTCTCTTGAAGAGTGTATTGCTTGCATTTGACTCGACGTGCCCCTCTCTTGCCTCTGAATCTGTCCGCGAGGATGTACTCCAGGGCATCCCAAGAGGTAATGGCCTTCAGATGAACAGGAAATACTCGGCCCGTGATATCTTCGAGGATGAAATGCTCATCATTGAGAGGTCGCTCGAGTCTCATCAAAGTATTCCTGATTCCGCCCAGCTCACCCGACAATGTTATGATCATAGTCGTAAGGTCGGAAGTAGATTTTTGGAGTTCCAGGCCGATTCCAGCTATGAAGCCCAGCTTGGAAAGTATTTTTTGGCCAATGGCTCCGAAGCATTGCTTCAATGTTTGAATTGATTGGCTAGTAGCGGAAATAGCTCGTTTCTCATAATCGGCGGCTTGGGCGTTGCGGGCTTCATGATTTCTTTGCATCAGGCGTCTAAGAACCCATCGAAGTCAGTATGGACCATCTCAATCACTTCCCGGCTTGAAGACCAGCACTCACATGGTTGTTACTTCCAGTAGCATACTGAGGGATGTTGTGTACCATTTAATGTCTTCGCGGAACTTTGTTAGGTCCTTCTCCTCAAACCTCCACTGGATCTTCCGAGTGACATCTTGGAGAAGATGCTTCGCTCCTCCAGCACCGAGGCTGCGCTCGAATTTGCGATTGTGGTCGCGAAAGCTCTTGAGACACTGTTCAATTTGACCGGCGCTGCTTATCGCAAGTAGCCTCAAATCGTTCAGGTCTCTTGCTACCTCAACATCGTCGTATATCTGGTTCACCTGCTGTACTGTCGTTCCGAGAATACCGAGTGCTTGCACGACATCTCGGTAATCCTTCGCGGAGCCTCGAGAATCGTCCAGTGCCGTGATGATGTCTTTGATCAGTGCTATCACAGCGATAAAATCGCCGACGGCACCGAAGGCAAGCGTAAACTCCATGATGAACAGAGTTCGAGGTGGTGAGTGATATGGCCACAATGCCAGGAAGGCCGCTGATTATGATAGGAAAAAAGAGGGGAACATCATTTTGGGCTCGTCTGACGCCCAAATGCCCAAGTTAGCCCTGCACTGCCACATCAGGCTGTGTAGAGTGGCGGGATATCACACGCAGGAAACACTGCACAGCTATTGGAAGAGGGATCAGGGCGCCAATGCAAAGACTGTCAGCTGATGCCTTATCGGTCTGCCTGCATATCTCGTTGTCGTCACTGGCTTCTATTTGGCCAGCTATGTTATCTACCCGATATTCGCTGCTGAGAGTTTCTAACACTAAGCCGGACAATGTATCAAGGTCATTTGTTGCCAATGGCATCAGTATCTTATGTTCCATGATCAAGAATGTCGGTATTTCCACGCCATAATGCGGAGCTCCACAAGGCGCAGTTGAAATTCAATCGGTCAATCAGTCTTCGACGCTTTTGGGTCGAGTATTGCTATCCGGGTGAATACTTCCAGCTGGCCCTTGTATATACATGAGTAGCGAGCATGATCGCCGGCGCAGACGCCTTGTGCCCTAAGAGGGACGTAACAGGCGTTAAACAATACAAAAAAAAAGACGAGGAACTACCTTACCTAGCATATGTCTTTGAAAGTAAACAGAGGGACCTGTAATGCCATTCCATATCTATGTTACTGTCGGTACTGCTGCTTCAACTAGTATTGCTGCCTCTACTATTGTTATCGCCTGTGCTGTTGGCGTCGCCTCTCGTTGTTGCCTCGGCTGTGGTCGCCGTCGTGTAGTACCGTGCAGTCTCCTATCAGATAGCTAAAAACGATCCGCCCAAATAATAAACCTATTTGTGCTATTGACGTAAGAGGTTCTTCCTACATGGTCTTGAACCGTTGGATAGCTGAAACCCGACGGGTCATATACATCTTAGATGATCCTAGCGACGACCCAATTGCGCTACATCCAGTCAATGTGAATTCCTCGTGAAATAACATCCAAATCATTCCATAGGTATCTCAATAGGGACATCATCATATCAATCTACATCATAGGTTACAAGCCTAGATTGAATATGACCTTAGACATTCGAGCTTCATTAAACAACTCATAACCTTTCTTTGCTTCTGATAGTGGCATGCATGTGCTAGTCAAGAACCTTCTAGTTGTTAGCTATGGCTCCAAAGGTGAAACCTGACAACTGCGTCAAGCCAAACTCACGCCAAACACTCTTTCTTCTCTTCCAGTAGTTCTAAAGCCTCCTTGAAAATACTTCGAACGGGGCATCGACCCATTTGAAGCCGGATGTTCTTGCTGAAATCAGATCGGTAAAGAAGATCCTGGCTGTAAGGGGAGATATGTTCGCTGCAATTACATACTTGTAAGCCTCTTTGGATGACCACGGGATCTAGGAGTCGTTACTCGTATGACCTCAGACCTGAGCCCAGTAACACTCACATCTTGAGAATGCACGCCGATACTGCTAATAACTCCAAATGGCCGCATGATTTTAAAGGTCGTTCTCAACAACGGACAGAGGTCCACGGCTTCAATGACTAGGTCAGCGCCACGGCCCTCAGTCATAGCATTGACCTCGGCCTGCAGGCTCGTCATGCCATCAAGAAGATTCAATGCCATTGTCACAAGCCTCTCCGCCCGCTTCAGGCGGGTTCTCACTTTTTCAGCTGAGACGTTGAGATCGAAGGTGAGCGGCCGCAACGATAGCACAAAGACCCACAGAACCGGATCTCACAACTACTCATCGCTTTTTTCCACGTGGGTATCCAGTGTAGACGCAATTCTTGCGGAGATGCTTTTCACCGCACCTTACACGTCAGCGGCTGACATGAGGCTCCTTGCCCTCTTGGCATCATGGCCATGGTTGGGACTTCAGAGTCTTGGTCTCTTGGCTGACCAACGAACACCATGTAAACACCCCGCACCCCAGACTCGCTCGTGTCCACAAACCCCTTTGCCAACTCTTGTCCACTCCTGGGCGAGAATGCGACGGAAGTTCTCATAGTACTTGATGTCATCTTAACCCCTCTTCCTGTGAAACGTTCGTGTTGGCCCCAAGAACATCCAAGGAAACCCCGCAAAGTACCAAGCAGAACCAAGCAATCCTGCGAAAACGCCAATGTTTTGACAGCGAATGGGATTGTCACATCTCGAATGGAAAACTTCGAACCCAGATGACCACGCGGAGACGAGTGCGGAGATGATCTGGGGTTGTGTGGGGAGGATTTGAGAAGTTAAAAGGGTAAGAAAGAAGGAATGCACAAGTATTACAGCTTTCGGTCTTCCATTTGCTCCCTTCTTGTGTTACATATCCTTGTTTCTTAGTGTTCTTCATAGCTGTACACGATGACCAACAACATATCAACGCCGCCTGCGGGCCAGGAGCCACGAAGCGTCATGGGTGCTTCAGAGAAGGTCACTGACGAAGCTGTCAACCTCGAGAGCGTACCAACTCAGCAATCTGAGAATGGCAAAGAAGCTCGAGTGCGAAACGCTGTTGAAGCGCTGGGGATACCTGACTGGGAAGCGAAACAAAGCAAGATCGTCCGGACGCTGGACATGACCTTGCTCCCTCAACTGTGGATCCTCTACATGTTCAACTACCTCAACCGGACCAATATCGCGTATGGCCCATTTTCTAGTAAAGATCATCGGGGGACTGACCCTTGGAAAAAGTCAGGCTCGTCTCGATGATGACTTTGAGGCTACTCTCAAGTTGGGAAACACCGATTACAGCACCGCGGTAGCCCTGCTCACCGTCGGGTAAGTAAGCACGATGGTTGTGGCCTGCCAACTTAGCTGATTCTTTTCAGATACATGCTCGCGCAGCTGCCTTCAAACATGCTAATCACCAGAGTTCGCCCGGCTGTCTACCTTCCAGTCTGCGCAATTCTCTGGTCCGGAGTCTCAGCTGCGACTGCAGGCGTGTCTAGTCCCGGAGAGCTATTCGCCGTCCAGTTCGTCCTCGGAATCATAGAGGCTCCGCTCTTTCCTGGTGTACATATGTCACGACGGTTCATCACTTACCTAGGCTTTGAGTACTAACTCTCGTGCAGGCTGTCTACCTGATGTCGTGTTGGTACACCCGCAGAGAACTTGCCCTTCGTACCGCGCTCCTCTACTCCGGCCTCGTTCTCGCACAAGCTTTCTCAGGCTTGATCGCAGCTGGTGTTTTCTCGGGCATGTCAGGTGCAGGAGGCATTGCTGGCTGGAAGTGGCTTTTTATACTGGAAGCAGCACTTAGCGCCTTCTTTGCGCTGACTGCTTTCTTCATTTTGCCCAACTATCCTCACTCGAAGACCGGCGGTGCGATGTGGTCGATGACCGAGGAGATGCGAAGAATTGCTGTGGCTCGCATCGAAGATGACCGGGTGGAAGAACCCACTGACTCGACGGTGTGGCATGGGCTACGTCTCGCGTTGACGGACGTCAAGACATACATCTTTGTAAGCCTGCTACTGAACCTTTACCTCCATCATTACTAAACTTTTCTTGGTCCAGATCTTCATGAACATCTTCATGACATCCTCCTACGGATTCAACAACTTCTTCCCCACAATGGTCCGCGGCTTTGGTCTCGGCAGCAGCACCATGGCTCTCGTACTCACCGCCCCGCCATACATCGTCGGCACCATCGTCTCGTTCTGCGTGGCGTGGTCTTCGGACAGGAAGAAGGAAAGAGGTTATCACATCATGATCAACAACTGCCTCTCCATCACCGGCTTCGTCATCTCGGTCGCAACCCTCAACACACCCGCTCGATACACCGCGGCATTTCTCTACACGACAGGGAGCTTCTCGGCAAACGCACTGGTCTACACATGGGCGGTTTCAACGCTCAGCCAAACGCCCGAGAAGCGCGCTGCCGGTGGCGCTATTGTCAATATCATGGGCCACCTGGGCAACGTCATCTCGCCCTACTTCTTCCCGGACAGCGATTCCCCCAGATACACCATGGCGATGATTCTTCAAATTGTGTTTGCGGGTTTGACTTTCTGCATGGCGTTTACTTCAAAAACGTACTTGAGGAGGCAGAACAAGAAGTTGAGGACTGCGGCGGATGATACTGGGGCTATGCACAACCCTTTCACCACGTGAAAGCCAAGATCCTGCCTACCTAGATTTGCCGTCTTTAGCGGTCAGGGCTTAGCGGCTTAGCATCGTCCCTAGAAATTGCAAAATAAGTCCAGATGCGTGCCGAGTTTTGTGGGGTTTGTTAGCAATTGTTCTAGAGTATCCGCTACCACTCGTTCCACTTGGTGCGGCTGAACAGAGCCAGCCCTAGTAGCAGCATTTCTTGATTAGTTGTCACTCCGGACTTTAGCTATGCTGGCCAGGTTCCTGCTTCCCGCGGGTTGCGGAGGCTAGTTTTCCTACGAGCCAGCCCTATGCTTAAACTACAAATTGGGAGAAACTCCCGGCAACGTAACTAGAAGGCTAAGCCTTGCTGACGGCGAGGCCGATTGGCCTGTGGAGCGTCCAAGTCGGCATCTTTACCGATGTGCCAAGGATGGTAACCTCCTCCCACCGGCAAGATGGGTCTTCGCTGTGGCTTAATACGCCTGGACTATATGAAGATGCAGTACAGCAAATCATCGCAGACTCTATATAAATGACATTTGCCATGTTGCTCTAGACGGGCTAGCGATAATACTCAAAGCCATTTCCCTCTGCGTACTCATCACCAGCCATGTCGGACCATTCTTCACTGCAGCAACGCAGAGCCGGCGGCGGGCATTCCAGTGACCAATCCAGCGGCGTACAAGAGACTCTGGACGAGTCCATCCTCGGCCACCTCTCCCAGCTATTCAACAAGTATGCCGGCTCAAGCGACAAATGGACCCGAGACCAGGTCAGCGTCTTCATGCAGCACGTGCAGGCGGAGGACCCCAACGGCGCGGCGGGCTACCTCGTCGACAAGGACGAGCTGGATCTCTTCGACCTGATCAAGTACATGTCTTCACCATGCGGCAACATGACTGAGGCGGCCCCGCCTCAGGACCTTTCGTGGCCGCTGAGCAGCTACTTCATCAGCTCGAGTCACAACACCTACCTCACCGGAAACCAGCTCTCGAGCGACTCCAGCACCGATGCGTACAAGGACGTCCTCCTCCGCGGGTGTAGATGCATCGAGATTGATGTGTGGGACGGGAAGGAACAGTACAAGCCCGGCTTCGACGCGGAAGGGACCGAAGGAACCGAAAAGTCAGAAGGCGCTGCTGCTGCCACAGACGCTGCGCCTCAAAATATCGGTTTCAGAGATCGAATGGCTATGAAGGTTGGGCGGTGGATGATGAACAAGTTCGAGCCTGTCGATCCAGAGGGGAGGACCGTCGACGACAGGTTGTCGGACATCATCCAAGCAGAGCCCCGCGTTCTCCACGGCTTCACGATGACGAAGGAGGTCCTCTTCCGCGACGTCTGTCGGGTCGTCAGGGACTACGCCTTCGCCACTTCAGACCTGCCGCTCATCGTCAGCCTGGAAGTGCACTGCACGCCCCTCCAACAAAGCGCCATGGTCGACATCATGGAAGAGCTGTGGGGGGAGTACCTCCTCCCCGCACCCACAGGCATACCGGAGGCCCTCCCATCGCCGGACCAGCTTCGGAAAAAAATCCTCGTCAAGGTCAAGTACGTCCCCGAAGACGACAAGGACGACGCCGAAAGCACCGCCGCCGACAGCCTGGACGACGACAGCAGCATGTTCGAGGTCGTCACGGAAGGCAACGAGCGCAAGACGAAGAAGGTTAAGCCGCCCAAGGTCACGTCGCGGCTGAGCCGTCTGGGTATCCACACACGCGGCATCACGTTCAAGTCGTTCGAGCAGCTCGAGGCCTCGATGCCGAACCACATCTTCTCGTTATCCGAGAAGGCGGCATTTGCGGTTCAAAGGCGGATGCCGCGGGCGTTGTTCATGCACAACCGCGCGTTCCTGATGCGCACGTATCCGCATGGTATGCGGGTGGACTCGTCGAACTTCGACCCCGTCGCGTTTTGGAGGGCGGGCGTGCAGGTTGTTGCGCTGAATTGGCAGTCGTGGGATGTGGGCATGATTCTGAACGAGGGTATGTTTGCGGGGTCTGATGGCTACGTGCTGAAGCCGGAGGGTTACCGCCAACATGATGGTGCGAATGGCGACGGGGCTGGCGAGCAGGAGTTTGGGGCAGAGATTGTCGGCAAGACGCTTGATCGGATCGCTGTTACGGTGCTCGCGGCGCAGAATCTTCCCCTGTTGAACAGAGATGACGACCCTGCCAAGTATATCCCGTACATCAAGGTCGGGCTGCACACGGAGCCGGATGCGTTGGCGGCGATGGTGAGCGAGGGAACGGGCGGAGAGCAGGTGAAGCAGGTTGGGTACAGCGGCCAGACGAGCAAGAGCAGGGGCACCAGCCCAGACTTTGGCGGCGAGGTGATTGAGTTCCTCAATGTGGAAGGCGTCGTGCCCGAGTTGGCGTTCTTGTCGTTCGTGGTCATGAACGATGTCATTGGGCCGGATGTCATGACTGCGTGGGCGTGTGTTCGCCTGGATAGACTGAGACTTGGATATCGCTTCATCAGGGTGTTGGATAAGAGCGGTATGCCCACAAACGGCATCCTGTTGATCAAGACGGAGATTAAGGAAGCCCCTGTGTCATAGTATGTGTTTCGGCAATACACGATTAATTTTACATATATTTGTCAAAGGTGAAGGCTTACATAGATACGGAACAGGCTGGACCATGTTTCCATCGTCCCATAAGTATCGCGCAATTATGTTCGGCCCAGGAGGATCGTACTTGCAAGACTGTTCGTCAATTAGCTTAACAATAATATGTCCATTATTTGTAAGGATTGCACTATATTTCAAACGCTTCTTTCTAATCGGGAACAGATAGTCAAGGTCTGCAAATAACAATTTGCTAGATTTTCACTATTAAAGAGAGGGCATATTTTTCCTACACTAGAGCAACTACTTTTCCCGTGGTTATATGCCTGACTCTACTTTGCTAATGTTGTTATTGTTACTATTGTCGTCATCATTTCAGTCGTCATTATTATAGTCGTCGTCGTTGTAGTCGTCATTATCATCACCGTCATCCGTAAAATAAGTAGTTAAATGCATGGAAAATGAGGCCGCACAGACATAGAAAAACTAGGCGGTCTCTGGTCAACTTAGGTTGGTTGTTCAGCAGGCGAGCAGTGCCACATGTCTTCTTTTCAGAATGTGACGAGTTGCAATGCAGCTATGGCACAGTGCAAGGCGTCTTTCCCAGTTATCAGTATTTTCCTTTCCTCTATTAAACCTTGATGGAATACCCTTTATGCTTCTGGCTTCTCAGTTGCCGTGAAAAGAGACAAAAAAATTTCTACCAAGCTTCAAGGTACCCAGAGCTACCTATATAGTCAATTTGCAACGACAGGTGGCTCATTGGTGTTGATGAACTCCAAGCCAGCTCGGCCGAAATGATGTCGCAATTATCGCAATTACGTGCTGGGGTTACTAAGGCCGACTTGGCGGTCTCAGAAGGAAGTGGAGAAGCGGGATGGCGGGGAAGTCAGTGTCCGGCAAGAGTGGCGGCGGTTATCTGTCCTGGAGATACCTATCAACTCGTTAAAGGCCATCGCGATGCCATGGATGTAATCAGATTAGATGGCGAGACCCAATGAGCACAGCAGCGCATAATTGTTTCCCACGTGTTTCAAACGAGCCAATTGAGTTCAGAAGCAGCGACAAAGAAAGAAAGAACAGACGACAACAAGACACGTGATAGCGACAATGGCTCTTCCCCTCCACATCCGGAGCTCAGCCGAGAAGGAAGTGTCGACAGCAGCTAGTCCGAAAGAGGGATGGTGCCCCACGCCTGGTTCCTTCCCTTCCCGAGAATTCAGTGAAGGCTCTTTCCTCTGGCGCAGCGCAGTCGCTCTTTCCCGCGGATGTCATCCTCCATTGTTCCGACCGTCCGGAAAGAAAAGGCGGGGCTTTTCACGGCTTCAGCCACTCAGAGCGCTGATAGCAGCCGCCACTGACGGAAGGCAGTCGCAGGCAGGCTGGCAGGTGCAGGCCCTCAAGTCACTGAAGGAAAGTCCGTCCAGGTCGGGTGGCACCTGCAGCGCAGCGTTTTTTTGGCAGGCAGTGGCATTGCAGTGCGGCATTTGACCCAGGCCAGACCAGACCAAACTCTGAACAAGACAAGCAGGAGCCAACCTCGAGGAATCCCACTCTTTTTTTCCTACTCTTTCCCTTTCGCAGATAGGACCAGACCAGACCCAAAACACCACCTCTCCTTCCTCCGACCTCCGAACCATTTTTTTGACGTTCGACCCTCTCCCCTCCGAATACCCTCACCAAGCACCACACGACCGCCCACAATGCTTTCCCGAGGATCCGCCCGCACTGCGCAGGTACGTGAACCATCCCAATTGGCGCCCCCATTGAGCCGAGGCCTGGTGTGTCTGTGTGTGTGTGTGTAGTGTTTTTTTCGGCCGGATGTGTGTAGCGCGGGCCCCATGTTGGAGGGGAAGAAAGGACAACAACACGACAACATCGCCATGTCACGATAGCGACATTTGCACGAAGATCGCCTGGACATACGCACGAGGGAAAGCAGACACATCCAGACGCCAACATGCACACACGCACGCACACATGACAGACACCAACAGCTCGGCTTGCTGCTGCCACACAACCACCATATCAACACACAGACAGAGACATGGCTAACCCGCTGCCCTCCAGATTCTGCGCACCGCGCAGCCCGCCCGCGCCTACGCCACGGTCGGCTCTGACATCTTCAAGCCCACCAAGTTCGGCGGAAAGTACACCGTCACCCTGATCCCCGGTGACGGTATCGGTGCCGAGGTCGCCGAGAGCGTCAAGACCATCTTCAAGGCCGACAACGTCCCCATCGAGTGGGAGCAGGTCGAGGTTTCCGGCCTCAACACCACCTCCCCCGAGAAGACTGAGGACCTCTTCCGCGAGTCCGTCGCCTCCCTCCGCCGCAACAAGCTCGGCCTCAAGGGTATCCTCCACACCCCCATCGAGCGCTCCGGCCACCAGTCCTTCAACGTCGCCATGCGCCAGGAGCTCGACATCTACGCCTCCATCTCCCTCATCAAGAACATCCCCGGATACCAGACCCGCCACGAGAACGTCGACCTCGCCATCATCCGTGAGAACACCGAGGGCGAGTACTCTGGCCTCGAGCACCAGTCCGTCCCCGGCGTCGTCGAGTCCCTCAAGATCATCACCCGCGCCAAGTCTGAGCGCATCGCCAAGTTCGCCTTCAACTTCGCCCTTGCCAACAACCGCAAGAAGGTTACCTGCATCCACAAGGCCAACATCATGAAGCTGGCCGACGGTCTCTTCCGCTCCACCTTCCACCGCGTCGCCAACGACTACCCCACCCTCGAGGTCAACGACATGATTGTCGACAACGCCTCCATGCAGGCCGTCTCCCGCCCCCAGCAGTTCGACGTCATGGTCATGCCTAACCTGTACGGTGGCATTCTGTCCAACATTGGCGCCGCCCTTGTCGGTGGTGCCGGTATCGTCCCCGGCTGCAACATGGGCCGCGACGTCGCCGTCTTCGAGCCCGGTTGCCGTCACGTCGGTCTCGACATCAAGGGCAAGGACCAGGCCAACCCCACCGCCCTGATCCTGTCCGGCTCCATGCTCCTCCGCCACCTCGGTCTCGACGACCACGCCAACCGCATCTCCCAGGCCATCTACGGCGTCATTGCCGACGGGTAAGTCTCATTCTTTGTGCCTTGTCTGCCTCAAACCCCCGCTAACAACCCCGCAGCAAGGTTCGCACTCGCGACATGGGCGGCGATGCCACCACTCACCAGTTCACCAAGGCCATCCTCGACAAGATGGACACCTTGTAAATTGCCCCACCATAATGTGTAGCTATAGACACAATAACACACACAACAACCTACACCTCGGCGCCGACCTTTTTTTCCTCCAACTCAAAGACCTTTCCCTGCGACATTAGACGATGGTCCGTTTCCGTACACAAGAGGCGCGACTTGGGGGCGACGGGAGATAGATACCAACCCACGCGGTCGAATTGCATAAAAAGCGGAGGATGGTAAACAACTGTTAGAATTTTCTCTGTTTTTTTGGGCACTGGGGAGCCCGGTGGGAAGGGGGGAGGTCTCGGCGGGAAGATTGTAGTTGTACCAAGTTGTACGTAGCATAGGAGTCACGCAAAGCATATGAGTTCCCTTTTTCCGTCTTCAACTTTGGGCATCCAAGATCCTTTTTATATGCTCATTGTGAGTGTGCTGTGTCAAGCGTTCCTGGTCATGGCATAGCCTTTCCGCCCCATGACGAATTCCCCCGATGCGTTTCGCCAGCCATGGCCCGTGGGGTAAAACGATAGCCTCGTGCCGAGAAGCCCGTTCCAAAAATGCCCCCGAACCACTTCAGCCTTGTCTGTTCCAGCGAACCAACGTCCTCGGATTGGACACGCTTGTTGGAGGTTGTTTCGGCTCGGAGGGGTGGTTCGCGTGCGGGTTGTGTGCTCGGGTAACGTCGGCAATCCGAGGGGGTGGCTCGGCTGGCCGAGTTTTTGTCTCGGGGTAAGTCGGAACGGCCGAGTTGAAGAATCGGAAAAGGAAGGAATTGTGGGGCGGTTGGTGTTGAAGAGATGTGGTTGCTGAAGACATCTAAGCTGATGTGGAAAGAGTCGAATATAAAAATGAAAATGGTTTCCATTTGTTTTACTCTCGACGGCCAATTGGCGTTCCAGAACATGTGACTTTCATTCTGATAGCGATTGTCTTTTGTGGACAGATCATATCGTCCTGATCCATATGGATATTAGTGTTCAGCAACAGCTATCTGGAACACATGTACCATGGTCGAAGAGAATAATCTCGAAATAAAGACGGCCGAGGATGACTGCTTGATTTGGATATCTTTTTGTCGAAATAACACTTTGAGTGCTTCTCATAAACGTTGTGATGGAGCATTCGCTCGGTACTTGCACAGCCATTAGAAATCAGTGATCACGACATCGGCCGCCGGCATTGGGGTGCTTTCATCAAGACGCAGTGAAATGTTTTGCCATGGTATATATATACCGCGGGGCGTTGTCAAATTAAGAGCAAGTCGAGTTGCTGCGTGTACTGTGGTCCATTGCCAGTTCCGCGCCTGGGTATATATTTGACGGGGTGGTTGCAGTATATCTCGTGCTCAACCAGCCAATGAATCGGGGAGTCTAGCTGGGATCATCGTTTCTGTGGAAACAGGAAAATCATCTAGTTGGTCTATTGGTAGCGGTGCTTGTATGCCTTTTCTTATGACACATCCATGACAAGAGATTATGAGGTCAGATACAGTTGATAATAACAGCCAGACGATCGAGATGCGGAACGGAGACATGGCGTGGCCTCAAATGAGGCTTCAATGCCATGTGTGAAGACAAGTGTAACCTTGGGGATAGAAAACCTTCCGGTGTGGAAGTTGGAAAATGAATGGTTACTACCTTATAGTTTTGTGGCTTCTTTTTTTATTAAACAAGATAAATTGAAAGCATCATAAGACATATAACATTCTATGACAGCAATAATCATGGCAGTCATGAGGTGGCGGTAACTGTTCTAAATATTTCTTCCGCTTTTGACATCCTTGCAACAGCGAGATGGTGTGTTCATTGCAGTGGCTGCGAACAATTGGAGTATGAATACTTTCAATCAATGTCGCTTCATAGGCCAACGATCCAAAACGCTGGAGGATGAGTGTTCAATAGTAGCGCCAGATTTACAGAATTGGGAGGACATTCGTAACTGGGAAGGTCTTATCTCCAGCTACCACGTATGTTATCACTTATGGCGCATTACCAACGATGCTGTTTAGCTATAAATTGAATATTGTTAGGGCCCGCTGAAGAATTTGCAGGCAATTTCGTCGTACGTGGCGATGTTTGCCAACTAAGCTCCACGTAGGATTGAGAACCAGTGGAGGTGATCGGCGTAGCTCTTCTCGCTTTTACGTGTGAGAGTTAAACTCCAACCTACGCACACCTCATTTCCGAGCAATGATCACGCAAGAATAGTCATGAGACAGAGGGAATGAAACATAGAGACCCATGGGTGGGCGTCGGGCCTGGTGTTGGGATGGGTCCTTGTCGGGAGGTGATATCTGATGCTGGGGCGACGTTGACGGCGCATTCCACTCGGCTGATACTTGTTGTATGAAGGGCAAACAAATGATAAGTTCCTGTGTCGTTTGCCATGTTTAGGCAACTTCTACTTCTTTTATAATACACCGGCATCTTTCTTCCCTTCTAACTTTTCTTCTTCGCAGTTTGCCGCCTGGAGGCGCACCTTGTTGACTGCCGTATAACTCTCACGGGGAAGCATACACCGGCATCTTTTCCACGACATTTTACACTGCTGTGCGATGAGTACCAAACCAGGCATGAAACATCTATGTTAGCAGGTATAAAGTCTGGCAGATGGGGACCTGATTCTGTCTTCAAATGGAATAAAATGGCTAATCATAACCTATCTACTGAGATTGATCTTTTGTCAATATCCTCATTTTTAATATTGATATGACTTCGTTCCCTGGCTGGCAGATCGGGGATTTTGCAAATACTATGAAGATATCGCTAGCTAGTAAGAGATGGATAATACTGTGAATTAAACCATTAAATATTCCAAGAATAGAGACGCCCAAAGTTGATAATATTACGACGGCAACGCGAAATTTGCGGCATGTGGATGCTTGACCTGAATTATTTACAGCAAGATATTCTTGCCTCTTCCCGCCAGCTGAGCCTAGGCAGTGCTCGGGTCACTGATGAACTATATATATGATACTTATGCAGGATTCTGAAGCCTGAGCAGGGAATGAGTCCAAACTTCTCCAGTTGTTAGATCCTAGGGAGAATTAAGAGGGCACTTTCTTAGTGATTGCTGCTGGTGTCCTTGCTGCTGGTGGCAAGTGAGAATCTTATTCAAACCTGCCACTCTCAGGAGAAGAGAATTCGGGACAATACTTCTAGGACAGCCTCGACAGAGAATGACAGCTCTATTTAGACGCATCAGTTTCAGAATGATATGGAACCCAGATAGAGGTGAGATCCGAAGCCTGTACGAGTCTCACCATTCATTCAGATTAATATAGGAATCATGAGTTGCTGTCCAGAGCTATACATCTTTAATTCTGTAATTATGATTTGGTACGGCGTTAGGTTTTCATAGTCACTATAACTGTTTCTAGTACTGAGGGGTTGGCTGACTGTTATATAAGCGGGCGGCATGGCAATTGAAAGACTTAGAAGGCAGCAATTCCTCCATCATCAACCTCGGTTTGTAGGGTGGACTTAGATAATGCGAGTCCATCTGGTCACGGAAAAGGAAAGAGCGTTACCCCCCCCCCCCCCCCCCCCTGTCAGAAAAATACTCCTGGTATAACTGAAGCAACATTTCTTCACTTGAAATACACAAATACAAACATTGAAATAATCAATAGGCAGAGATGACAGAAAGGCCAAGCCAGAATAATCGTACGATTCATGTAAAGAAGATGGGCATTTGGGCCCGCATTTGGCAACTTGATGAAATGCTTTTCGATGACAGACGGAAGCAGCTTACAGTCGTGGGAAAATTTGGTCGATGGAATATCTTTGTTGATATCTACGCTTCAGGTGAAGAGCCCCCCTCTCGCACAACGTATCTTAATTTCATATTGCTTCCGCTTGAGTATTGGGATACGCATGTCGACCACAATACCCCTTGGATAGAAGTGGTAGACAACTCAAGTCTTGACGGTGATCATGACGGGACTTCCGAAGGAGGTTTAGGTTTTAACTAGACCGGACACTATTGCTATGAGGCAGTTCCATTCCGCAGACACAACGTGCGATGAGACTGACTATGTGATTTGTAGACCGAGTATGTGACTCCAAGCCCGGTTTATTTAACATCTTTCATGTGTGCACTAACTTATGGTTTGTTGCTCCCTAGTACCAATTTATTATCTAACGGAAATGTGAAGGGTGGCCGCCGGGCACAGCTGCAGCCCCAGGAAAAAGAAAACTACTCAAAGGCGACTTATATATTTCAGTTATGGCAAAAATAAAAGCGCAAGATGATCAGCGTGGAATTGAGGTGCTACGAGAGTTGCTACATAGGCCACAGGGTGGTGACGTCTGGGTACTTGATCTTGAATGCCTTTGCTGATTTCAATTAAGCCGGGTATCCTAAAGCCCTTATCATAGAATAACCCCGAAATCAACACGAGATGGCAGGGGGTGACGAAAGTTTTGGCGGCGTTCAACTGACTCATCCAATCGCTGCTGAGGAACTTCAAGGTTTCACTGTTGAAGCTATGAAGAGCTACCGTGTTAGTTCATTTGCATTGACTGCCAGGTGGTGAAACAGGTTCCATCTTTCGCTGAACTTTCAATGACCTAGACACTATGAACAAAATGTCGTATTCTATTACTTTATGTGACTTCAATATTATGTGTCGTGTGGATGGTCATGAATATCGTTGCTAGTTGTCGACAGCCCGAACTCTTCAGACAGGAATCTTGAACCCCGAACGGCGGAGGTTCTGGAAAACGCCTGTCGGGTCGTACTTGGCAGAAGCAGCCTTGAGCTTAGAAATAGCAGCCTCTCCAAAGGTTGAAATGGCATCTTGCACCTTGTGGGCATAGTTGAGGTACTTCCACTCCCACGCGACACCCAAAGAGACTGCGTGTGCCTCCACGTCGTCGATGTAAGCCTTGACTAGAGGGAACGCAATTGCCTCTTTGTCGGCACCGTTGATGGCGAACGTGAGAAGAAACATGATGCCGTTGCCCCTCTGGATGTAATGATCCAGACCCATAATGTTGCCTCCGTTCTGAACGCCCTTCTCAACGATAGACTTCGTGATCGGTTGAAACATGCAGAGGGTGTTGAAGCCGGACTCGACACCAACAGCCGCCTCCAGGTCCGCAACGAGGGTGTAGTGCTTGTCCGCTGCGTAGTTGATGATGCGGGCGTCGTTGTCAAAGGCCAAGGTGAACCAGGCGTTACGGAAGCCGGGGGGCTGACCCTGGCCAAGCTCGTTGGCGACGTTGGACATGAGGTCGAGCTTGGTGGTATCCTGCGTGACGTTGCCGGCAGCGAAGTACCCATCAAATGCCGGGGGCCTGACCTTACCCAAAGCGTTCTCGATCGCAGCGTTAAGAAACATGCCGCCGGCCGAGGGCAGGTACACCCAGTACATGATGGACGAGCTGTTCTCGTCCTTATACACGTTCTCTGTAAAGTCAACCAGCGCGTCGACGACCTTCGGGCCGGAGCTGAGGTCGTAGAAGATGTTGCCGCCCCAAATGACGGGGTTCGCGGGGTCGGGGAACTCGATGGCGTACATGTCGAAGCGAGTGACGAGGCCAAGGTTGGCGCCGCTGCCCTTCAGACCCTGCCAAAGGTCGGGGTTGGAGGTGGCGTTGGCGTTGACGATGGAGCCGTCCGCAAGAACGACCTCGAAGTTTGCGACGTTGTCGGCGGCCATGCCGTGGGATGCCGAGTGGAAAGAGTTGCCGCCCCCCGTGATGAAGCCACCAGTACCTACTGTTCCTGCTCGGCCGCCGGTGACGACGACACCGTGGGGCGCGAGGGTGTCGTAGACAGTTTGCCAATGGCCGCCGGGCTGGATGGAGGCGAGCTTGGTGTCGGGGTTGTAGGTGGTGCCGTTCATGTACCCTGGGAACTGTCAATGTGAAGTTTAATAATGCGATAAAGAGACGACGTACCAAAATCGATAGTCACACCATCCTCAACACTGTTTGACCCAGCAAAGGATCCGTGGCCCCCACCACGTACGCCAAACGTGCAGTCATTGGCGACCAAAGACTTGATGATGGCGGACACATCCTCGGCAGTCGATGGCTGAGCGATACACCACGGGTTGAGAGCTGCGCTGACGGACCAGTATGTACTCATCCGATCCGTATAGTCGGTTGAGTCAGGAAAGAACACCTTGTCCGCCAGACCGGTCGTCTTGCTCAGTTTCAAGCACTGTCCACAGGATCATTAGTATCGCTATCGACTCTTGAAGTATCCCACATGGCAAACGAGGAAAAAGGGAAACCGCCAAGATCTGGAGAAAAGGGAAAACGACTCACGCATGCCGTCGAATCAAGGTAGGTCTGCTGTGCCAAGACAGCCGAGGCACACGTAGCTACGGCGAGATTCGAGACGGTGGACTTCATAGTTTCGGTATTGGCCCGGCGGGATGGCTTTGCTGGAATTGACTGCCCGGGTGTGCGTTCACTAATTGCACCTCGCAAAACCAAGCCAGAAGAGGCGCGCAGAATGAGAGAATATGGTTACACGCCAACGAAGAGGAACGCCAGAGCAGCCGACTTCACGCGATTGCCGTGGAATGTCCTTATATTCGCCTCGTCTCACCGACCCGCGGAAGACATTATCCTACGCAGCTTGTGCAGTGGACCCCTGTGAGACCTAGCATCGGAGGACTAGCCCGTCGAGATGCATTGCAGGAGGGGTTCAAAAGACCTATGCATCAGGGTGACATCGGGAGCGTCGATAGAGCAATATTCTCGGGTTGTGCAGCTTGATTGATACGACATCACTGAAAACCGCGATGTGGGAGTGGCCGAGCTGCGTTGGCAGACTTGAATCGAAGCAAACCTAGGGTTCTCGGCACGGGGAAGTGGCTGGCCTGGTCCCGAGTCCGGCCAACAAACCCTATTGAGGCTCTTGACAAGAAGCCCTAGGGGTTGAATAAGTGGTGATCAATGTCGTTTATGTACGTCTGGCCTCATCGTCGAAAGACCCGGTCTGCGCCCTGTATCGCCACATCGACCAGATGGGGGGTAAGAGAACATGGGGTAAGAAGTCCGAAGGAACGAATGGTGAATTCGTGTTTCTACTGCCCGTATAGAGCCCTGCTGGCCGTGCCGCACGCTGTATCATGTTGGTGCTCTAGGTGGCCGGGGTAGGCCCCTGCAACGCCGATGCAGGCCAAAGTCAGAGTAGCAACGCGCCGACATTCCCCAGCTTAGGGCCGCAAAAGAGAGTTCCGCCGAAGCTAAACTGAACGGCGGTTGCTTCCATGGTCAGGGTTTGACGACCAGGGGCTGCCGAAGCCCTACGCAAGCGACCTCTTGAGGGGGGAGTGATGTACGAAAATCTTTAGCAGGCCTAGAGGATAAGCTGCAGATTAATCCTGGGGCCTGTTTACTCTTTTTCTTTCCCATTCCTGGTGATTTTGGAAGCAAGCCCTGGCACCCTAAACTTTTGTATTGCATTTCGTCTGAAGATGCACGTGTAATGTTGCTGCACCGCTGACAACTGATGGTCCGCGGACGTTGGCTCTCCACACCCTACAAGAAGGCCACCTCGCCATTCAGAGCCGTCGTGTTTCGCTTTCGTCCATTCGGCATTTGGGAAAGGCCGCAAAGTCAGCTGAGCGTCCCGAGATACTGGACCCAATGAGCGAACAACATGGATGTTGCGCAAAGTTGCCACTGTAGTACAGGCAGATGAGTAAACAATTAAGACGGAAGACCGATTCTCTCGCATTTGAAAAGCATCGTCTCCTCACTCAGATGGGTTGGCTTCGCGAAAGGCGGCCATTCCCAGACTTTGATAGAGAGGTAGGCTTGTTGTTCCAATCGCTTCAATCGGCAGTCTTGCATGCAGGAAGATTCTCTTCTTAAGGTATCTTAGGTAAAGATTCATGGAAAAGAGAACTCCCGTCTGGCTTCCAAAACTACACCACGTTGCGTTGTTTAGGGTTCAAGCAGGAACCTAGAATGCAAGGACTCCCATCGAGGCCAGTCGGCAAACACGTCGTATGAATCAGGCTATCAGCACGGGACATGCATCGTCGAAATGGAACTCAAACTGTCAGAAGCAAGGACGAAGGTTTCCTTTGGTCCGACTACTGTTAAAGTTCTTCCATACATAACCGGGACTCTTCCAAGCACCCTTCTACATTTCCCGTTCGGGGACCTTTCTTCTGGAACCCGACGGTCCACTACTTCTCCATCAATCCGCGTCAGTATGATCTCTTCAAGTTCATGACAACCCGCCAAAAAGTCATCGAAATCGTGGGACACATCACCACTCCGTATCCACGATGCCCGTGGTCAATGGCGTAGTCACGCTGCTTCCAGCGCCGGAAGGCTACGTGGTCAACTTCGACCATCCACAGCGGCAGGCTGTTCCGGCAGCCTTTTGGGTATGCGGGGTGGGATCTTTTCTGAGTTTGTTACTCATGGCACAGCGGCTGTACACGAAAGTATTCCTCGTCGGCCGTCTGCAACTTGACGACTGTAAGCTGAGAATCACCTCACTCTCGAACCCCTCTCCCAAGCATGCCCAGACAACGGCGCGCTACTCATGCTGACTCCCCGCTCGGCAGTATTCCTCCTTTTGGCTTGGGTGAGTCCCAACAGTCTGGAAATCCAGATCACATCGCACTGCGGGCATAAGCGAGCTGTGCCTCGCCAAGTACCGGCATCTTGGGATGGTTGCATCATGCTGACATGACTTCAGCTCACATCAATATCGACCATTGCATTATGTACACGTAGGTCTTCTCAATATTGACGAGATCTTTTCAATGCTGACGATGGTCTAAACAGACATGTTCGCAGTGGGCGCTGGTGGAGTTCATGCCTGGGAAATTCCGATAGAGAAATTCCATATCTTCATGATGGTAAGTGGCCGCGGACGGCGATTGAGGAAAAACCACTCACATGGAGCGATTCTTAGGACGTCTTCCTCGCCGCCCCTATTTATACCATCTGCGGAAGCTTTGCCAAAGTCTCCCTTCTCATCTTCTACATGCGACTGTCGCCTCAAAGATGGTTCAAGTGGGCAGTATGGATCACGCTGGGTGTAATCACATCCTACAGCGCTGCCCTCTTCTTTGCTCTCATTTTTGCGTGTGCTCCGATAGCGATGAGTTGGGACGTCACCATCACCGAAGGAACGTGCATCGACCGCCCGGCAATTTACATTGCGACAGCCGTCGCCAACATCGTGTCCGACGTCATGATTTTCTCATTGCCGATTCCGATCGTGGTGAAGCTACAAATACCCCGCCGGCAGAAGATTGGGTTGTTCTTCATATTCGCAGTCGGCTCTCTGTAAGCGCCACCAAGATCTATCGCTTTGGCGGAACACGAACGACGACTGACACCTTTGACTTACCAAGAACCGTTGTTACTTCTCTCATCCGGGTTTCGCTGCTTCCCGCCATGCTAACTAGTCTGGATCAAACCTGGGCCATCTCCTACGCTAGCCTCTGGATGTAAGTCGACGATGAAATCCCAGTTCAGACCCCTATGATTTGATCCCGTTAATGTGGTATTTCTCGCAGCATTGTCGAGGCAAATCTTCTCATTATCTGCGCCGCCCTTCCGACTCTTCGAAAATTCTTCCGGCACGTCGCCCCAAAGATAATCGGCGAAAGCACATACGCAAAGGGAAGCAAGAAGAATGTCCCGGACAGCACAATCATGAGCCGTATGACCATCGGGGGCTCGAATGGCACACGAAATCGGAACGGACACCCGCCGCCCGATGAAGAAGACGGCGAAGCGTTCGACATGGAAAGGGCAGGAGGTGATCATTCTGCCTCACGAACTACGCCTCCTTACAAAGATACTCCATCTTATCATGACGATGGGCTCGGAGAACAGGCCATCAATCTGAATAACGCGATTATCCAGACCAGGACTGTCACCGTGGAGGTTAGTTTCAAAAAGAAGAGGCCTAATGCGTGGTCATAGCATCGTTCATTCGCAGCTTGAAGAAGTACGGGGAAGTTGTGGATGTTTTCGGTCGATCTTATCACCCACATAGATATTTCAGCATGATACCTATACAAGAAGTGAAGACTTTCTGCTCGTGTGGGCACAAAATGGACCAGCATTGATAAACTAGAGAAGATTGGATTTGAGGACGTCTCGCTTAGAAGAGAAGTTGTTGTATTACAAAATCATACTATTTCCTAATGCCAGTAACACTGAGGCCACCAAAAGATTTGAAAAAGAGATTCAATCATGAAGCTGGGCGAAGCTCGACACTATCCACCCAAGCCGACGCATCGTGGCCCTGGTTGTAGCACTCGATAGACATTTGCCACCACTTATTTTCAGCAGGATAGAATGGAACCGACTCGAATGTCTGCCACTGACCTGGGCAGCCATCAAGCATCATGATTCCAATGAGTTGACCGAGACTCAGCATTTGCATAAAACAGTTGTTGCTGTTAGACGACCTGAAATGGGTTCGCATCACGGACTTCTCTGTCGGGTTCCCGCTCAAGAGACCCGCCAAACGCCAGGCTGGTCCTGTCGCAGGTGCATCGTTGGAGCTTCCCATGTAGACGTGACGAGATCCAGCGGCATTGTTGTACCCGGGTGTAGCCATTTCCTTGATCGTGGGCTTCGTTGCCGCGGGTGCAACTATGTCGTCAGTTCCCGGATTGACCCAGGACGCATACTGTACGGCCCCCGACCGGTAGTCGACGAACATCTGCCCGCTGGTCGACGCCACACTGTACGTCGAGGCGGATGTCTGCTTGAATGCGAGGCTGTCCCACACGACATATGACGAGCTGCCTGCACCGGAAGCCAGGGAGGCCTTGAGATAGACTTTCGCAATATTGAATCGAGGCGTGAATGTCACCTTCATGGTCTGCCAAACACCGTCGTTCGAGCTGGAAGTATCGGCAATGACGATCTGTGTATCGGTTGCCACGTCGTTGAGGCCGACACCTGGATTTCCAACCTGAAGAGAAGCTGAAAGCCTGCCGAGGGAGCCGCCAATCTTGAATCTGACCGAGACCTCATAGACAGCACCTTGTATGACGTTGAAAGCTTGCCAAAGGTTGTCGGAGCTGCTCACCGAAGCCCCAAACGCGGCCTGATACGAGAGAGCGTTCTGGTCCCCGGTGACGTAGGAGATAGCAGCACCACCTGTCTCGTGGACCCAAGGCTTCAAATCATTGTCGGTGCTGATCGAAACAGAGAACGAAGTCAAGTCGCCGTGGAAGTTCGCGTTACAAGTTCCGGCAGGCGGGTTGATGCTGTGCAGACTGAGTCTGTTGCCGTTGCCGCAGAACTGTGTACCGTCTCCCTTACAATGCTGACTGCAGTCTGTCTCCGGAGCCTTCGTGCCTCCGAGAGCATTGCCGCAGTAGCACTCGCCGCCGTACTCGAGACCGAAGTATGTATAACTCTTGCAGAAATCTGCGCATTTCTCGACCGTCATGTTGTCGGCAAACAAAACGTTCTCCTTCAAAGCACGGCCGTTGGTGTTGTCGTTCCAGCATGACTGATACCAGAAGCCGTTCGTGCTGCCGGTTGGATTGGCTGTGGCTGCGATGGATCCGGAGGGAAGGGCGAAGACATTGAGACGATTTCCGTCGCCGCATAGCTGAGCGTTATTGCCCTTGCAGTTCATCGTGCACTCAGTCTCGGCCACCTTCTTGCTGGCGGTGTCCAAGGAGTTCCCGCAGTAGCACTCGCCAGAGTACTCGACGCCAAAGACTCCATAGTTCGAGGAGCTGCAGAAAGAGGCGCACATCTCGAGGGTCATGGCGCCATCAAACTTGACTGCCCCTGACAGTACACGTTGGGGGACGTTGTCAGTGTAGCAACCCTGGTAGGCGAAGTTTGACACGGTAGCGGGAGATGTGGTGATGCCCGTGTTGGAAGTGCTCCCGGAATTGAATACAGCGTTGGCATTGGGTCCATAGACGCTCAGCCTCAGACTGGCGCCACAGGTCTCGGAGCTGGACCCTGTGCAAGTCATCGAACACTCCGAATCCGGAGCGCTGACAGTCGGCAGGGTGTTGCCGCACCAGCATTCCCGCGACCATTGTGTGCCGAAGTAGGTGTACCCGGCGCAGTTAGCAGCGCATGCTGCTGCTGTCATGGAGTCGGAGGTGAATTGCTTGCTGGGAAGCACACGGGTGTTGCCGTCGACGAAACAACCAATATAAGGTGTGTCGGTAAGGTACGCGTGGGTGGCAGGGAAGTAAAACACACGTTCGTAGACATTGATGCGGCTGGCAGCACCGCAGTTCTTCGAGGATAAGCCGCTGCAAGGCCAACTGCATTCTGTTTCAACCGCAACAACTTGATTTTCCTGAAGAGTGTTGCCGCACCAGCATTCCTTTGCGTACTCGACCCCGAAGTACTTGTAGTTGGAACAGAAGCTGCTACATTTGTCGATGGTCATGTCATTGGCGACCAAGTTAGCGGCTCCCAGCGTACGCTGCCCATGGATCAAGTCCGTATAGCATGATACATAGCTGTAGCTTTGGCCCATGATCGATTCTCTGAGTGTGGAAGAGCTTGGGACAGCAGAAACAAAGTTGAAGAGCTGTAGGAGAGTGAGGGAACGATGGAATCTCAAACTGTACTTGGCTGAGATGTTGCAATATAATGGCCTGGGACAAGGAAGAGAAGCTACAGCGTTTGAAAGTGATCATATGCCCGGAGATGGATTGCATTTTGAATTATGTGAATGCCTCAGACAAAGGACTGAGAGATTTAGGGTCCTAGAGTAGTTCGTGAGTATAAGCTTGTTTTGAGACTAGTCCAATAGTCACGATATCGGCTTCTGCCTTTCTGACCCAACCGTCTGGTAGCTCTCCACGCTAGCAGCCAGCCGAACGGCTCCCCAGAAGCGAGAGTGACGCCTCTCTCCCGGTGTGAAGGGGTATGCGCTTATTTCAGGCTAGAATAGGGGCAGCAGAGATTAGGCTCTGAAGCCACACTTTATGCAGCTGATCAAGCCAAGAATTGAATTGGAGTAAGCCATTTCTCATGGTCATCTCCACGCTCTCTTTCTGGTTGAAGGCCTCCGGTAGTTCCACTTTCAGCTATCATCAATTGCCACACCATCTTGGTGACGAAGCCATGATGATTGTTCTGACCACCCGGCAATTGAATTGCAGTCCAAGCCATAAAATTGTAGAGAAACCCGGTTTCGCTCGAACATGTGACAGAAACCGCAGTAGTCTTCATATCACCGTGTGTTACCAAACGTTCAATTTGGAAGTCAGATGTATTTACTGATGTACTATCTTCCGTCCAACGACCCCAAAGCCTTGTTTATAGCTGCCCTTATGCGACGAATCGCTTTCCGTTGCAGATGGGAGCGCACATGGTGTCTATAATAGAGTCGCAGTGGTCAGTATGTGGTCTTCTTAGAATTACGGAAGTGCACTTACTGCAGTCGGCCTCACTGGGCAGGGGGCAAGTTCTCTGGCAGTCCTCGCAGGCTCCAGCCATAACGGAGGCGGCGAAGGTGGCAATGACAGCGAAGACAATCTGGAAACGCATTTTGATGTATGTGGTAAACGTTCAACGTTTGTGTTGTGATGTAGATTATGAAATAATGTTGTGTGATTGGCCCGGTGGAATGTTGCAATGATGGGATGAGATGTTGTGATGACAGGATAAGAAAGTTGCGACGAACGCAGTTCTTGTCACTTCATTTATACTCACATTCTCAGTATCAGACGCTGTTGATGTTGACATGTATTGAGTTCGACAGTGTCAATAGAACTGGGGTAACGTTTTACGCTCGTTTCAAGATATCACCGTTGTACACGGCATATTTCGTAAGTTCCGCTTTACGAAGATGTCACTATTGCAGCAGGAGAAGTTTTCGTTGTGGAATAGGTGCTGACTCGCCTCCTTGAATCCGGCCGCCGGGTCGAAAGCTGCGCCACGGAGCTCACCGATAGTGGCCAATGTGCCAAGCACCACAGCAGCCTTATGCATAGCACCTGTGTTTAAGGGTGATCAAACAATTCTCTACCAAAATGTTGGTGCTTTGCACTATTTCTGTACACCTTCTAGAATGTTGGATAATGGGATGAAAGACTGTATGTATTTCACCTCATTTGGAGACGACCTATTCACTGCTGCCAAAGTGAGCTTTCCCAATGAATTTCCCCCATACGACAAGGCGCGGTAACATGTCATGTTCAACGCCAACAAGACTATCCCTACTACGGGCGCTCGTGAACTACACGAATGAGAAGACCCCGTTTGAGTCCGTAAATTTAGAGTTTAAAGGCCAACAACTTAGACGCGTCACGTCCGGCACGAACCCCACCAGCCTCTTGCAATGGTAAATGCTAGTTTCGGTGTCGGATCTGCATTGTGTCTGGGATGTTGAGTTCCAGTTTGCTGGACCTTTTCAGCTCACACCTCGAATCCGGTTCGTCTGTAAAACTTGAGACAAGTCGCAAGCCGTCAGCGACAATAAGCTTTGGATTAGTTGTATCGGTATTCCCGGTATGTCACGCACCCCTGCCGACCCCGGATCACTCCAGATCATCCGGGACCGCTTCGGATCACAGCGCCAAGTTTCCGCGGAATACGCGGAGCGGATACCAATATGCTACACAAACAAACTAGTACTCTTTGAACTTGCTATTCTAGAAGTAGACAACCTGACGCACAACTGCTGAATCTGATGGTACCGAAGAGGACTGGTGTTAACAAACCTGGCTGACTTTATTACGGACAGAACTTAGAAGAACGGCTCGACTGAGGTTCGTGACCATTCCACTGAAGACAGCTGCTCATTTGGAGTACAAGGCCTCCTGCGCTCTCCACAATTGCTGAGACTGACACCCACATCCGGAAGTCCCGTGAGGATAGAGACTGAGTTATTTTGCTCATGTCACATCACTTCCGGAACAACATCTTATGAAAGTATGAGACAAGACCTATGAAAATGCAAATGCAACCCATAAGTGCCAGGTTCCACTTGACTGTCCAGTTCTGGCTGAAGATCAGCATGCCGAACTCATTATTCGTGTACACGGAAGTTTCGGAACTGCCCCCGTAAACAAACAAGCCGTCCATTAATATATTTGAGTGTAGTATGTCCGAAAGTGTATTCAACATTACGGGCAAATGAAGAACTCAAGGGCTTTGTCACAGCTCAGGAGGACCGATCTTCAGGATTTTGCCATCCTGGAGAGTCACCACCATATGCAATCCCCGCAGCGCCTGTGGTCTATGAACTATGGAAACCACAGTATGCGCTGCAAACTCATTCTCAATTATCTTGGCCATCATTTCCTCCGTCTCCTGGTCAACGGCGCTCGTTGCCTCATCAAGAACGAGAATCTTGCTAGATTGCTTGCGAACGATGGCGCGTGCGAGACAGAGAAGCTGTTTCTGGCCCTTTGACAAGGCCAAGTTGGAGACATCGGTATCTAGGCCGCCACTAAGGGAGATTGCCGCCCATAAAGACACCTTTGTGAGGGCAGAGATGAGGGCTTTATCTGAGGGGATCTCATCAGCGTTGAGCCCCTCGGTGTGTGGGAAGAGATTGGTGCGCAGTGTCCCCGGGAAGAGCAGAGGTTCCTGGGGAATGGCGATGAGACGACGGCGAAGCACGTTGTTCGGCACTTGAGGGATATCGATGCCGTCGATTACGATTGAGCCTGAATTCAAGCCCAAGAGTTTGAAGATTGTGAGGGTCAGTGTTGACTTGCCGCTGCCAGTTCGGCCACAGATTGCGGCCTTGTCGCCTGGCTGCAGAGTTAGTGATACATCCTCTAGAACCGGCCTCGTGTCTCGGGAATAAGATGCTGTGATGTTGTTGATCTCAAGACGACCTTCCGAAGGCCAGTTGGGCGGGAGAGGTGCTTGCTCCTCTGGTGAAGGGGATGGCTCAACCGGCGTCTTGGATTCAAAGGTTCTCAATCTTGAGATGGCACCCAGTGACGTCTCAAGCTCCGTCCAAGAGGTGATGAGAGTGGCGAGTGACGAGTTAAAATTGAGCACGTTGTAAAGCGCAATAGCGATTGCGCCAGTGCTGGTTGACTCCGGAATAGTCATTGCTAGCGAGACGAGGAGAACCGCAATGGCGCCAACAAGGATGTCAAGAACCAAAGTAAGCCATCTCTGAATGCAAAACAGAAGGTAGTAAGGCCGCTGAGACTGATCCAGTAGGTGGAGTGACGAGTCGCGGAATGCACCCTGCCAGCCGAATGCCCGGATGGTTGAGATTCCATCGATTGTCTCGACCAATTTGGTTAGCAGTGGGGCTTGAGCCTGAAGATCGAGGAATCTCATTTGACGAGAGGTTCTCAGGTAGAAGGCTTGCAAGCAGTAAAGAGCGACCAAGAGGACTGGGATCACGGCTGCGAGGTACTTGGCACCGATCATGATGAGGACCAATCCAGCCAGACAGTCCAGAACCGCTTCGCCTTGTTAGAACACTGTGCTTCCTGGAGCAACTTGGCACTTACCGATGGTAGTCATAAATAATGCAGTTGGAAGGTCTCGATCAATGTGGGACAGGTCTTGACTGAATCTTCTGGGTGTCAGTGTTGGAGAGCATCAGGGACGCAAAGGAGATCATACCGATTCAGTAGATCGCCGGTGTCTTTAACAAGGAAGAAGGACAAAGGTGCTCTGCAGAGTATCAGCGCGAACTCTGTCTCCCATAAGAGTCGATTTTACCCACCTCATAACGGTCTGGAGCAATTTCCAGTGCAGGTTCTGAGATGACTTCGGAACGATCATGACAAACATCATCCTGTACGCTCGTCAGTTCTTGAAAGGCTTCGTTTTTCCGGTGCCTCGTACCAAATATTCAGTCCAATGATGAACAACCCCCCGAGAGACATGCCGGCGTAGACACCAAAGTACATGCCGGTGTCTGCTCCGCCGGTCTTTGCATCGTTCTCGGTCCAGGACTTCAGCCAAACCTCTGTCATTCTGTCAGTACTGGGCCAAGCAGAAGATAAGAGCTTACTTACGGGGAAATACTCGGACGAAACAGTCGCCGAACATACCAAGCACCCCGAGAGAGCCGTACAGCCACCCGATTGACTTCAAATAGTACCAGTAGAGAGTCGTATCTCCAGCCTTTCTTAGGAGATCCAGTTCCTTGTCGTTCACTTCCGGTGCCTTTGGTGTCTTGCTTCTCTCTGAAGTTTCGGGGGTGGATGTGCCGCTTTCATCGTTCTTGCTGTGCTTATTGTCCTCGATGGACAAGGTTTCAAGGTAGGCGCTTCGTCGAACAGCAGCAAAGGTCCCCTGGTTGGCAATCTTACCATCGTCCCCGAGAATGACGATATGATCACCATACTTTAAGTAGCTCACTACGGGTCTTGTCAGCTCAAGCGATGATAGACACCGTACTAAGATGTTACTTACGTGAATGTGTGGCGAGGATGATGGTGGTTCCAAACCGACGAACCAAGCCATTCTGACCAAACACATTGTCCCAGATGTGATTTTGGGTAGAGGCATCTAATCCACTAAGCGCATCGTCGACAACCAGAACAGGCTTCCTTGCATACACCGCGCGTGCCAAAGCCTGAAAATTCGTTAGATTACGTGGTGCCTTCCAAATGCACTAGAAGAAACTCACAACACGCTGCTTCTGGCCACCGCTGAGGGACTGGCCTTTGCTTCCAACAACAGTTTCGTCACCATTTGACAGATTCGCGAAGTCTGGTAACAAAGCACAGGCATGAACGACTTTATCGTACCAGTCCTGATTCAGTGGCGATTGACCGAGGATGTTTTCCTTGACAGTTGAAGTGGTGAGCCATGTGGTCTGCGCACAGTAGGCCACGCCACCATCCAAGGTCTTGACGGAACCGGTCATGGGAAGTTCGCCCAAAAGACCTCGCAGCAAGACTGTTTTGCCGGAACCAACGCGACCAATGAGGATTGTCAGCGTTGAGGGCGGGATGCGAAGGTTGATGTCTTGTAAAATGGGTGTATCTCCAGCCTTGATCGAGATGGAACCGTCTTCGACAACAACAACATGCCCCCGGTCCGAAGACGCCTTGGTCGAAAATGTCTGCATCTCAACCCCAACTTCGCTCTCGGAAGGGGTTGGCCGTGACTGTTCCGCCGAAGTGGGAGTTTCTGAGGGGTGATCATTACCGACGAAATCTTCAATCCTCTCGAAACTTCCCACAGAGGCAAGCAAACTCGGTACGGAGGAGATAAGCAGGGCCAGAGGACCAGCAATCATGTCGATGATGGAGAGTGATGTGAAGACGGTTGCGATAGAAAGCGACCCTCCCGCATTGATCCTCTGTGCGAGAAGCGCGATTCCGAAGGTCACGACGGGACCAACCAGGCTCGGGCAATTTCCTGTCCCCGTCAGTTCTGTACTCCATAACATAGGGTTGGCGCGACATCTCACCTAGAACATTCATGTAGGTAATCATGGCACGGTACTTCTTGGCCCTGACTAGCTCAGTGATTCTGAGATCCTGGATTACCTTCTGAAGGAATTCCGTCATCCCCAGCATCTTGGTCTCCTTGATAGAGCCAAGGACCTCTGAAGTCACAGTGATGCGGGTCTGGATGTTCTCGCTCCATAGCTTCATCGCCGGGGGCATCAGTTGTCCAAGTTTGCTCATTCCAACGGTGCAAACTGATCACGATTAGTACTCGGACTCTGTGGTTGGCAAGGCTTCGTACCTATGATAGTGATGGCTGGGCCTACACTTCCAAGTCCAAGCTGTCTCTGCAACAGCCAAATAGCAATACCGATCTCTATAGGGTTCGCCCAGACCTCATGAAGTGTCTCGAAAGACCTGCAAATGTTCCTCACGTCGGCGCTGACCAACGTCAAAGCAGCGGATGAATCCCCAGCCGCAGCCGTATTGGCATCCAGGTTCTTCGACAGAACGAATGATGCAAGAGACCCTCGAACCATGGTGATGAATCGGTATAGCTTGTGTTGATAGAATCCATTCACAATCTAGTTTAACAACATTAGCACATGATCTTCACCTTTAAGAACTTCCATTGCACGTACAGCCGTGCCAAGATAGATGATTGCAGTAGCTGTGATGAGTCCATAAGCCACCGACCTGGGATCGGATCCCTTATCACCATCGACATAGGTGATGATTCTGTTGATCAGGAACGGCTGCGCAAATTTGAAACCAATCAGAACCAGTCTAGGGAACGCCGTGGCGATGCAAGCTTTTCTGGTCGAGCTGAAGAGCGCCTTGATAAGTGCATGCTTGCCCTTACCCTTGCGCTGATCCCACTGCTGGAGCAGTCGCTGGAGAAGCTCCTCGGATCGCAGACCGTCATCGATATCGTAAAGTGTAGCAGGCGAGAGAGTCGCCCTGAAACCCCGCGTCATCAACCCGTTGAGCCACCAAAAGAACCCACGACCGATGATGCCGCTCGTCGTCTCGGGGCTAAGGTTGCGCAGTGCGGCAATGAGGAGTCTACGCTTCCCTTGGACCTCTAGCATGAACATTGCCAGCTTCACCGTCAGCGAGGCTGTGAAGACTGCCGCCAGTTTTTGCAATCCGGGAAGAAGCCATAGTGTTCGGCATTGCACTGCATCAAATGCGAGGGAGAAGACGAGGTAAATGCAGATGATTGTCGAAGGACGGATCGATCGAACGTGTTCGGTATGGCTAAGCACGCCGAGCGCGAGTGCATCTAGCACCCCGAGGACGGCCGCAGCGACGGAAACTCGGTTGGCGAATGGCGCCTGAGCCCACAGCGACACCAGCGCAATCTGGATCACGCCAAAAGTGACGCATGTCACGATCTTGGCGGCGTTGAGGGGATGGCGGAGCACCTTTCGGCGCTGGCGGAGCAGCTGTTGCAGCCGGAGCGGGAGCGCCAAGAGCAGGGCGGCGGACGGGCCGATGTTGAGGAGCGATTGTTCAAAGAGCAGCGTGAAGTCGAACCGGTCGCTGCACGCCGATGCAGCGGGGCCGAACGAGCCTTCACAGTCGGCGATGGAGGTGAAGTTGTCCATCGCTGCTGCCGGTGGGATTGATGATGGGACACGCCAGGCAGCAATAGATGTCAGACCAGACGAACTTGGTCGAACATTTAACGCTTCGCATGAGATGGCAGCAGGGGACACCTTGGTGCAGGTTAGCGGCGCGTGTTCCAACTTCCAAGGGACTGGCGTAATCTTACGCGCGGAGATAGGCAGTAATGCCAGTACAGCGATGCAAAACGCGAAGATAGTTACGAGGCCAAATGACTCAGTTTGTGCTGTAATTGTCCCGTATGGATAACTCATGACTATGGACTATTGTAAGGCGATTCTTGCTGTTTGGGTCCTGTCGGAGAAGGAGGCCGCTCACTATCGACAACGAATCCCAGGACACGATACGGAGTAGATGGCAATAGCAATAACACGGAAATACAATCCCAAGTAAGCTCGGATAGGAAGGTCAATGACGGCTTACGTTGGCGCCGAGACGACAAGCGTCCGCTGTGCGATCAAACTGCCTGTTGGAAAGCAGGTCAGTCTTGGTTCGTGCCGAGACCCGAACATGAGGATAGCGGCTCATCTTGCTGCAAACCAAGCACTTGGGACACGCATGGTTACGTGTTGGCTGCGTGTCAGAGGTGGAAGAACCAGCAGGGACCAACCGCCTGAAGATGCCAGAGACATCCCTGTTCAGCGGTCTTTTGGGGGACTTTTGACGCAGTAAACGGGAGGCTAACGCTGAGAAGACAATGTTCCCGCCTATCCTCGTTTAGAGTTAGATTGAGACCCTCATGTCGCGGCGGAACAAGAAGCTTGTTTTGTCGAAGCAGTGGAGAAATATCGCACTAATACAGTACCCGAAAGCGACCATGAATAGCGGCGAGGCTTTAGAATTCCTCCGTCTTACTTCTTGAAGTCTGAGAACATCCGCCGAACACTTTTCGGCGGCAAAGACAATACCCGGGTAAGTATTGTCTTTAAAATTGCGGTTGACGGTCCCCGCACGCACGATGGGCGTTCGGAACAACCGCGAAATTGCCTCCTTGTAACCCAGAGTCTTCACCTAGATGAGTTGCACCAACTTGGTGATTGACCATGCATTGGATGTCAACGGCCAACTGCAGCAGTATTCGCGCGATCATTTGACGGCTGCTTTCTAAGAGAGGATTGTTTCATAGCCATTGACTCTATTTTAGGGCCAGGAGAGATCATAGCATGAATACCAATCGTACTAGAATCAGGACCTGACTACGTTGATTGATGCGAAGGAGACCCACCAAGTCACAGCATAGATCACAGGCTTTCTCTTCAATAATTGCCTACTGTACTAGGTATGATGTAGATGAACTGTGTCTGACAGCACTAGTAGTACAGTATTGAAAAGGTAAAACATAAGTGCAGGGCTAATGAAAACATTGAAGAACTTATCAATAGGTGCGGTCATGGAAAGTACTGCAGCGGCTCGTCACATTCGGATACGATCCGGAGGATCACACGGTTGAGTGTAATAGCGGGGCCAGCATGCTTACTGCTACAGGGCATATTAAGTGCTGGACCTTTTTAGTGACAAGTACAACTTGGTAGCTCTCCGTTTCTATTTAATGAAACAGAGAATGCCGAATTATGTTCGCATTCTATCAAAAAGAGGACTAGAAGAAGACTTGGACGGCAAAAGACAAAAGATGAAAGGGACGAGACTCGAACTCGCGCGGGTTGCCCCACCAGGAAACAGATGTTAAGCTGACCTTAACCTGGCGCCATAACCAACTCGGCCACCCTTCCAATGTTTGATGAGCGTGATTGCAAAAGCGGGGGCTATGGACCGCACGCAGACATTGAGCCGTCCCTCGCACCCACGGGTCCATCGTGCAGCGCTGCCATCTATCCCCGGTCGCGCGCAGAGTTCTGAGTCTGGAGTTGAAGGGCTGCTTTCTTCTCACAGGAAACAGATATCTCAACGTAATTCCTTTTGCCTGCGGGTGACCTCTAAGGGGGCGCATCGACATGAGAGTTGTAAAAAGCGCCCGACGCTCGCTTTCGCTTGCACACAGAGGCGCTACAGCGCAGAAGCCCAGTAAGCTCACTGGGTATCGATGCCAAACTACCTACAGCAACTTGAGTGCCTGAGTTAGCAGCTTGAATCCTACTGGAAGGGATGAAGGAAGAATCTAGTAGTGGATGTTCGAAGAAGCTATTCCGGTGTCCAGAACTTTCTCCGCACATTCCGGTGTACATTCAATCACGTATGCAGGACGTCATCGCACGCTAAGACGAACCCAAAGCTTGGCTGCCCCTGTCGATGACATTCCAGACGCCATCTGAACTGTCGATATTTGACTTTCTGAACATCTCAATAACTCTCAGCACTTATCTCATTGCTGACTTTGAGATCATATTATTCTAATCCGAACACCTGAATGTCACAAAATACCAATTCGCAACCATGTCTCGCGATTCCCTCGCCGCATTCCGCAAGTCGCCCTCCTCAGACGACCTTGCCGCCCTGGCCGAGAAGCATCTCGAACACGACCTCAAAGACTCAGACCGCGACCTCCTCAAGAGCGCTGCTGCCAGAGTCAGCACCCATGCGACGATCGGGTCTGTCGTTGGGTTAGGGCTGGGATTCTTCCTCGCCTTCCGGTTAAGGCGGGCGCGGGCGGACATGTTTGCGGCGTTCCGGGCGACTGAGAAGCCCACCCACGTGCAGTTTGCAAGTGGGAGAACAGGTCTGTCAAAGCATGTGCGTGTGTGAAAGTTGTGGATGTTATGCTAACGAGTAGGTAGAGCCTATCCCGGACGTCACAGACAAGATGGCCCCGACTAAAGCGGGTGATGTTGCGGCTTATTCGCTGCTGGGCCTCGGAAGTCTGTTCCTGGGCGGCGAGCTTGGTTTCTTCTCGGGGACTGCATCTTCTGCTCGAAGTATTAGCAAAGATCCTGAGGCTCGAGCTAGGATTGAGACTGCGTTCCGAAGATTCAGGGCAGATGCCCTCAGGAAAGAGGCCGATCGGCTGGATGGAGGTGAGAAGATCCTTGACAAGATCTTCTGATAGAATGGACTCGAAAAGGCGTGACTGTTTTGGTTTTACAAATAAACGAGAATGTGGACATGCGAGGTTTCCAACATCCTCGAGCGGGAAGGCAAGCGGGAAGAATGGCAAGGTCACAGTTGGCTGAGACTCATCTGCTGAAGTCACGACGAATCATGCCCAAAACATCGCTTGTTTCTTGCTACGAATTTACTCAACTAATATCTCGAAATACTCCAACGCTATGCAGTGATATCAACTCCCTTCAGCGACCCTTCAGCACGCCACTCCTCCAAGAACTTGGTGTAGTTGTTCATGCCCGTGGGGAACGGCGCGCCCCTCATCTTCTTCATCTGGTCCTCCGGCTTGGTCTCCTCACCCTCGTTGGTGATGTACGACGGCGTGCAGGTCGCGATTCCAGCGAACCACGCCGCGTGCATCATGATCTTCGCAGCGTAGCCCTCCTCGCCCTCCACCGTGCTCTCAATCACCACCTTGTCCGTGCTCTTGCCGGCCCGCTTCATCGCCTCGCCCAGGATGTAAGCCGAGTGCTGCGCCGCAATGTCCGTCACGTACGCAAAGTTGGACGACGCGCCCATCTGCATCGGGCCCGTGAGGAAGAGGTTCGGGAACCCGTTGGTGAGGACGCCGTGCAGCGTGCTCGGGCCCTTGGTGAGCCACTTCTCCGAGATGAGCTGCCCGCCGCGGCCCTTGATGGTCATGTTGGACTGCGACGACGGCTCGGCCATGTTCTCGCCCGGCGGTCTGTATCCTGTGCTGAGGACGATGACATCCAAGGGGTACTCTGTTCCTCCGACTACGAGACCGTCTTTGGTCGCATGATCAACGCCCTTACCCTCTGTATCGACTAGGTGAACGTGAGGAAGGTTGAAAGCAGGGAGATAGTCATCGTGAAATGTTGGGCGCTTGCACCAGCCCGGGTACCACGCCTTCAGGCCCTCGGCGGTCTTCTTGTCCTTGACGATCGTCTCCACCCGCTGTCTAAGTCTCTCGGATCTGGGCGTGTCGAGAGCCATCAGATTTCCGAGGTGTCCAGGAATGTCCTCCATCTTCAGCGGAGCGTCGTGGGGTCCGCCGATGACGGCCTTGTACGCCTTCAGCGTTGTCCAGCCGTCGTTCACAAGGTTCTCTCCCGGCTCGCCACCAGTAATCCACTCATTGAAGTTCATGGTGCGACTTCGTTGCCAACCTCTCCCAGTCGCGATCTTCGTCTTGAACTCCTCCAAGTCGGTGGGCCTCTGCCCCCTCTCATCAACAGCCGAAGGCGTCCTCTGGAAAACGTAAAGCTCCTTCGCCCACTTAGCGAGCTGCGGAACGACCTGAACAGCCGTCGCGCCCGTACCAATGATTCCAACTCGTTTGCCTTCGAGACCGGTGAGCTGCGGGTTCTCGGGCGCTATGCCCAGTCCGCCCGTGACATTGTAGTTCCATCTTGCCGTGTGGAACATGTCACCCTCGAACGCCTCCAGATTCTTCGCCAGCTTGGGGTGGTTCAGCACACCGTTGGCCAGCACCACAAACTGCGAGCGAACCCTCATCGTAACGGGCTCCTCGCCGGGCCCGCGGCCCTGCTCAACCACCACATCCCACCTCTTCGCCTCGTCGTCCCACTCGTAGCTCCTAATCTGCGACCGGAACACACCCTTGTCCGTCAGGTTCCACATCTCGGCCATCCGCTCGGCGTGCGCCATCAGCTCCGGGCCGTACGAGTACCTGTGCTTCGGGACGTACCCAGTCTCCTCGAGCAGCGGCATGTACGTGTAGCTCTCAATGTCGCACATGAGGCCCGGGTAGCGGTTCCAGTACCACGTGCCACCGAACCCGCCGGCCACGTCGACGAGGCGGATGTCCTCCGCCCGCAGGCCGGCCTGGATGAAGCGGATGGCGTACAGCAGGCCGCCGAAGCCTGCGCCGAGGATGACGACCTTGACCTCGTCGCCGTCCTTGAGGTTGGGCGGCTGGGCGTTGAGCTTGGCGTGGTCGACCCATGGGTCCTCGGCGAGCTTGCGGAAGCGCTCGTCCTTCTCGAGCTCGACGTACTGGCCGTTGCCGTCGGCGCGGAGGCGCTTCTCCTTCTCCTCAGTGTACTTCTTGTTGAGGGCCATGAAGTCGACGGCGGCGGCCCCGGCGGGGGTCGCACTCGCGCCGGCGGGGACTGGAGGTGCAGACATGGCGATGGGGCTGCTCGGTGAAGTATTCCTACGGCCCGAGAGAGTTGTGGGGGTTGAGGAGATTTGATGGCTGTGGTTTTCGGATGAGATGAGAGGGAATCATGGCTATGAGCGATCGGGTTTGAGATCTACATATACGCGATCATGATGAAAGGTGTCCAAGCGGCATCCCACCTCAAACGTTCATGGCGGTTCATGCATGGGCGGGTCTCATCTGGTGTTTCTCAGGGTCTCGAGCTCGGAAGAGCCACCGCCATCGACCTGGCAGAGACTCGGCCGGCCGTTTGTTGTCACTCAACAGTGGGCATGACTGTGGAGCATCTCGGAATGAATAAAGAGCCCGGGAGAGCGTTGACATTTTGGTGGACAGGAGTCAAGGACACAAAAAAACAATGAAGAACCCCTTGGGATCGACAGTGGAAACGTATTCGTATTCGTTCGTCGCATTCGAGCTGCAGCATCACAAGCGATGTGGAGGCCACGATGTTCTACCAGTCTAGCGGTAAAGAACAAGACAGACTGGAGTCCCATGGTCTTCGATGTGCCGGTGGGCGTCAGGCGCTAGCGACCGCGGCCGGCTTGCTTCCCGCTGCATTGGATCGCATTGGATGGTTTTGGAGAAATTGTCGTGTCGTCCAAAGTTTGCCCAGCCTGTGGGATACCGTATAATCTTGACGAACACAGAATCCGCTCAAGCTAGGGGTCCTATTCGCTAGGAGGCCTGATTATGGATATTTTCCCCCTACTAGCGCTGTTAAAGCTCTACTCTGTTCAACTATGTGTCCAGTTGAATAGCTTTGCAGGGGGCCTACAGGGGGGTGCGGATTCTGTGTTCGTCAAGATTATACGGTAACCTCCGCGTGGTTGAGCCCATGCAGAACCCTGCAACTAACGACTCCGCGGCGAATTAGCGTGGGGAGCCGTGTTGGAGCAGTTGAGGGGGACGTTGCTTTTGCCCCTCCGTGATTGTCAACCGGTTCGTCTAGAATGGCCAAAAACCACGCCTACAATGCTCCTGCATCGCGGATCCTTGCTGCTTGTCCTGGGCTCCGGCTAGTCGCAGCTTGTGTTCCGCGTGTCGAAGCTCGCATTGCAAGCGACAATGCGAGCGGTTCATTCGATTCTGCGAAAGCGAAACCGAGAGAACAAGGGAGCAAATGCCTAGAAGTTGAAGGCGGGCACGCGGGATCGACCGACAGACCGCTGCACAGCATCCCCGCCGGGCTCAAACTCCGCTAATACAATGTGTCCGGATGACATGAAGCCAATGCCGATGGGAGCATCCTACGTGTTCACACACATACGAGCTGTCATCTCTAGGTGCCGTTGAGCTAGGCAGAGGTTAATTGAAGAGGTTCCGGGGCGATGGGCTGAGCCAAGATTAAGCTTGATTCAGTCCCTGAAGCCGTTGCCGCGCGGAGATGGGCAGCGGGCGCGTCAACGCCGCTCTCTGGCGGCTGATTGCGTTCCATGTCATCGTCGTGCCGCAGCAATATTCTACATGAAATGATGGCACTGGATGCCATGATTTGGGCAACAGATGAGGAGACGAGCCTTAATGGAAATAGGAGCCTTGGAAACTCAGCACCTTATCGATAGCAGAGCCACGAATAACCTGAGCAAGCTGGAGTTAGTCCCAAATGCTTTTCCAAGCCAGCTGAATCAGTGTCCACTCTTCGCTATACCACAGGTGAAATCAGTCGCTTCAAGGCCATTTCTGGAGGCAACGTCCTTATCAACCCCCTACAAATGACAGCCGGGAGATTCTTCATGCGGCACACAAGCACAAACGCGCCCTCGGACAAATAGCTACGTCAAAATCACCGTGTTTCTGCAGGTATCAACAGATGAACCCCCGGCACAGCGCATTGATCCCTGCACGCAGACCGCAGCGACGCTACCCCTCAAGGACCAACAACCAAGTGAGGGGGACCCATATCATGGACTTGCATCAGCCAAAGAAGTCGTTGGATTTTCAGGTTTGACTCGTCCCTTGGCGAAATAGTACAAAAGGTACTGCTTGAGCAAGTTGATGGTCACCTCCCCTGTCAGCTTATTGCTGCCTCCTTTGACTGTCTCGCACCTCATCTCCTACTACCTTAGACACACATCAATCCATCATGGGCTCAACCCTCAACCTCCCCGACTATGACGATCTCCCGCCAGTCGAGGGCATGCCAAAGGGCTGCGCGTGGGGAATTTTTGACAAAAACGGAGAGAAGGATGTCTACGGGACGCTGAATCTGCTCACACCAGAGGTCATCAAAGCAGCCGGGGCGGAGGTCCGAGACGGAGTGTCCATCTCTCTCAAGTAAGAGTCCGCCCCATTCGCCGACGATCCGCATTGATTCTAACGACACTCTAGCTGGTCCTTGGATGGCTTGTCAAAGTCCGAGATCCCGGGACGCAAGAAGCTCGTTCACAAAGTCCACACCCTCCGGTCCTCCAAGCTTTGCGACGCCGTTGGCTGGGACGACGAGCTGGAGTTCAACACGCAAAACAGCAGCCAGTGGGACAGTCTCGTCCACTGGCATCACCAGCCGACCGGCCTCGCCTACAATGGTTTCAACCCAACTCAAGAAGACATGTCCGCCAAGTCCACGGCGGAGAACAAGATGCCCACTATCGACCACTGGCATACCCGAGGCGGCGTGGTTGGCCGCGGCGTCTTGATCGACTACGTCTCATATGCGGAGGAGAAGGGAATTCCGTACCACCCCTTTGGCGGCAACCGTATCACCGTCCAGGACATTGAGGCGGTCGCCGCGCACTACGGCGTTGAGTTCAAGCACGGGGACATCTTCCTCATCAGACTCGGCTCCACGGAATTCATTGACGGCATCAAACCGGAGGATATGGGCGGTGCATCGAAGATTGCAGCAATGTCTGGTGTCCACGGCTGCGAGGAGACGGCCCGGTGGTTCTGGAATAAGCATTTCTCTGCCGCCGTTGCGGACTCGAATTCCTTCGAGGCGTTCCCGCCTGTGCATCCCGACGGCAGTGTCGCTGGTATTTCCGATCTAGGTAAGTTCTGTTTTTCTCCGTGCTGGTGTTTGAGCTTAAGTTGCTAATTCTGTTAACAAGTTCTTCACTACTACTTCTTGAGTTTCTTCGGTATGCCCATTGGCGAGTTGTGGGATCTGAGCCGTCTTGCGGCGCACTGCAAGAAGACTGGACGGTATTCCTTCATGCTCACATCCGCACCGCTGAACGCTCCATGCTTGGTGGGCTCTCCGCCAAATGCCATCGCCATTTTCTGAAGTCCGAGGGAGTTCAGCAGCTGTTAAAGTAGCATTCCATACATATTACGCAATACAGATATTCATCTTTTGCCACATATGATTTCATCTTCAGTAGACGGCCATCTTTACGCACAGGAATTACCGGTATTGGTTGGTTAAATCAATCCTGGTGTGACGTTGATTATATTACGTGCTTTGGCTATTTATGCTACTGGTTGGTACTTAGGCTTATGTTATGGCGAATTCCTGGATGATAAGCACTCTTGGCATTGAAGACGGAGACAAATGAAGGTCTTGAAACATTTCATAGAATTAATAATAACAGACGGTAATTACTTTAAAGATTATAATTGGGACTTTAGTAAAGGATAGGCTAAGGTGAAGGAGGGAATCTCATAAGTCTTCAGTAAATTGTGGTTATATCCTAGTGGTTCCACGACGGATGAATGTAGGACTGAATTCGGTCCAGTTCTGCCGGTATCGATTATAAAGTTTGCAGTATCAAGACTAAGTTTTGGAGACCTTTCTCGTCAGATAGGCTGATGATAACACTAAGTCGCTGTCAGAAGAGTCGTCAAACTAAATAGCTCACCGCAGCAGATTGAGATATCGTCTGCCTATTCCATAGACTTCCGGTAGACCAAAGGACAGGCGGGTATGGCGTCCAAGGTTAATGCATGAGTTTTGCTACCAGCCTGGATAGCAAAACTCTACTGCATATCACTCAAGAAGATCGACACCTTTTTATTTTCAGAAAATAGCGGATTTTGTAGTTGAGCAAAAGCCAGAGAAAACTGGGGTATTTGTTGATCCTATGTTCATATACTGCAGTCCACCCGTAGATGATAGGCTTTAGGCAAATCAGGCCGTTTCATAATAGCTTTTCTCTCATCCAAATATTGAGACCAACTTTACTGCCTTTCTGAACGGGCAAGCCAGCGTGGAGAGTATCCTCGTGAAGCGAGCCGTCATCACGCAGATTCTTCCAGAATACGGCACTTCCTGCCCGTGGTCGGAATGCAAGTGTTCTCGCCTCACAATCAACGATCTCGCACCACCTCTTGTCTTCCGTGTCCCAGTCGATAGCGATGCGAGGAAATTGCGTGCCGCAGTGAGCCCCACAACTGTCGTCTAAAAAGGCGAATATGGTTGTCAGTCTCTCGAAACGACCTGTGGTGTTGCCCTCGCCCTCATCTGCCTCTTGCTGTTCTGGAGGACGGCGAGTTGAAAGAACGTCGTAGTGCGGAACGTATTCGCCACCTTCAAGGTATCGGGTAGCTTGTATCTGCTCAAACTGCTCTTCTGGGACGAATCCTTGGAAACGTGCCGAGCGAGATATCACAGACTGCACGATGGTGTCGCCTCGTGGTAACATGGCCGTCGAACTCCGACGCCCGGATGCCAGTCTATCATGTCGTCCAGTCTCGGCGTCAATTACAGTGGAAGGCTGGTAGCGCTCTTGCCTGCATGGAAAGTCTGTGTCAGCAACAGCTAGCATGAGAGGGTGAATAGTAGTAGAGAACGGGATTGGGTCCTTAATGGTAATAATTAGGCAGTTGATGGGGCACTTACGCAAGACTCAGAAGGTGTTGTACCTCACTTGGCGTTAAGAAGTTCTCAATATGAATAATCAGGGGGTCGTAAGACACGACGGTGGTTAACAGAGGCCCTGGTTGTAAGTTGAGCTTCGTTTGTTGAACCAAAATTGAGATCACGATAGAAGCAACAATAATGATAGATGATGTGACTGTTAACCGGCTACTTCTCAACGATGCCCCTTCAACTGTGTTTGCCGACTTGGGTCTGCTTGTTGCAGAAGCCATGATTCCTCTTCGCTCCGTCGACAGGCCGGGTGCATTGCTTGGTTAATGTTTTCTTGCAAGCCTCTGGTGCAGGAGCAAGAAATATTAAGTTAACGTAGGATGACTACATACTTATCGTATCTGTCTCCCTGAAAGTCAGATTAGTTCTGTTCTGGTTGGAATCACTACAGATGGGCGTCGCGCACGATTCAGTCAGTTGACCCATCGCTCGGTCTCGGACTTCAATTGAGTGCGGGAGCCACGTATCCACCAGGCCACGAATTGAGCCATGGGCTCGTTTAAAACCTGAAAATGCATAAACGGCTACATTTGAGTTTGGGATTTCGGCAACTTCTGAGAAAATCGATTAGTATTCGCGAAACTATCCCATCGGCTGCTGCGCAGCGTTGCAAACACTTACCCACAGTAGCCCAGTTTTCTCCAATTTCGGAGTTGAACAGTATGTACGTTCAATGTTATTGTCTGAAGCGCTTAGCCCTCCTTGATGCATTCACTATACTCTAAGTACATGCTGGTTTTCGGTGTCTCGTTGCAGCTGATGGGATAGTCTCCGGCTTCTATCTAATAAAGCTCGAAGGGTTTGTTTTCTTTCGCTCTAGCTGCTGTACTCCGAAACCATAGATGGAAACTGATCAGCGGCAGCGGCTAAATCGGATGTCACATCTAAGCAGACATGACGTCAAGAAGTTGTGGGTATTTACTATCCACGGATGTCTACACGCAGGGCCGCATGGAACTTACACGTAGCTCGACCGGTTCCTCACAAACATCAAGGACCACCCATGTTATGTGGAATCTGTATTGCGGTGTTGCGAACGCGAGAGACGGAAGGAGGCGCAATCATACGGATCACATAGGAGAATACCGATGTATCTGAGTCTCGGCATGCCCGGTGTTTCGCACTATGGCGGACTTTAGGTCTTCGAAAGCAGACGACCCCATGCTGTCTCCAAACTCAACTAAGTGATCGGCAACTGTGACAGAAAGTTTACTGGTCTCGAGCTGACATGGAGCTGAGAGTGATTCCAAGTTCGGTTGAAAGCGAAGACGCAGCCAGATTAGAAAAGTATTTAAACTGGCAAAAGTTACTCCAAGGCTCCCGTGTCTCATTCGGACAACCCAACCAAACCAATCAATACAACAGTCATGCAAATCAAGACAGCTGTCATCCTTTTCTTCGCTACTATCGCCGCTGCGGTGCCCAACAAGGCTGTCAGTATACCCCATCAGACAAATATGTCTCTATCTAACTAAGAACCAGGCCGCGAACGGAGTTGAGGCTAGAGAGGCTTCTTCTGGCCCTTCCCCCGGAGGACACTGCCCTGAAGTGAGTACCAGCCAGGCCTCAAGCTCTTGGTGTCTTCTCTGTTCCGCTAACTCTTGGTGTAGGACCCGAACTGCGGCCCCTAAGCGACTTCTAACAGACGACGGAACGTAACCCGGCGCCGAGATGATTCCCACTTTTCTATACCTCTTCCCCACGGGGTAATACCCAATGGGGAGAAAAGAGTCAAGGATACATAAAGGGGATGACTGCTGCCTTGTGTGGCTCCTCATGTACACAGACAGCTGCCGACAAGACAACAATTCCGGGAAATTTTAGTTCTGCATAACATTGGTCCTGTGAACGTGCGAAATGAAGAGGCCATTCCGGCCTCTCTCAGTCAGTCATCTGTGTTAGAAGTGCCGCGAAAGACTTGCCGCCAACTGCCTCTGAGGGTACAGACCTTTTGGAAGAAGCTGTAGCCAGTGTGTGGAATAGCCTCAGTAAGCAACCTAAGGACTTTTGATACGCTAGACGCTTGGATCATAGCTGTAAGTGCCTGCAAAGCCAATGCTGGAGTTCGATTCACACTTATCCGGTGTGGGCAAATCTGCGCTGTGTCTGCCTCCGTAATTTTGACAAAAACAAGAAATTAATTAGTAAGAAGCACTCGTTTCTTATTACCAGACGAAATGCAGTTGTGTTCCATTAACATTCTACACCAATACTCTGCCGTTTAGCCATTCTTCGGAGTTTTTCTTTCCAATGTGGCGGCCGTCATATTGCAAAACAACAATCCATGATGATGCCACAGTTATCCCAATCTTCTTGGGGTCTGGGCCCCTTCTTTTCTGCGCCTATCTCAACTTTCTCCTCAGCCACAGATGCCGATGAGTTCCTGTCTTTAACAAAGCGTACCGTCATACCATCTGCAAGCTTCTCCTGCTGTGTAAGATCCAGAAGTGGTAATGTTTCCTCCGTGTTGGTCTTGACATTTGGACCAGTTCCGCCCAACTTTGACTCGACATTATAAGCAGCAGAGGTAGGACTGCAGATTTCCATTCTTGCTATGATCTCTGCAACGCCGTATAATCTCGTCCGTGAGAAGATATGCAGTGAGAATCATGAGGATTCCTGGGTAGGTCAGCCAAAGCCAGTCCGCTCGAATACAAATGAAGCTTGATGTGGCGGACCCGTTCACATACTCCCCGCTCGTGGCTCGCATAGTATTTGGTATTATCGTAGCCATAACATCGAGTGATGCTGAATTGGTTTCGTGGTTTGCGTTGCCGTCGGTGTATAGCGGTTCCAGCCATGGACCATTTATTGCGTTGTATGAGTTCCAGCATCTCATTAGGTCGAACGGGCCCAGGGCAAAGCCTGTCCGTAGTTTGGTATCTCAACCCAGCCCATTGATACCAGAAGAGCCCGAAACTTTTTCGTCTATGAATGATCGTATCATCGAAATTGTTCTGGGTCTCAGACCGTGAGTGCAAACCTGAGGGAAGCCTCTATGTGTTGCAAATGCCGATCGAGGTATGCGCAGTACCAGTGATAGAGGAAATATGCAGTTTCCAGACTTACATTTAAATACATGTTGGTTTCCTCATACCGCATTCCAGTCATCACTGCAGCAGCCATGTCTAGAGGGACCTCATAGACAGGGCCTGTGAAGCTACTGTAGCGGCCAGAGCTGAAAGCAACATCCACGTCATTGGCAACAAGTAATTTCGCGTCTCCCACCACTTGGTGACAAGGATATGTAGACAAAGCTTGTTGCGAAAACACGCCTGCTGCGTACGAAGCGATGACGACAAAAGAGCGGACAAGAGTCGGTGTGCTGCAAATAAACATCAGTAGTACGTAAGGAATTAATCGTTGGATTACAATCAAATGGCAACGGACTGTTTGCTTTTCGGCGAAAAGAACTTCAGCGAACCCCACGCTCCTTTGCCAGCTTCGTCAAATCACTTGACGTCACGTAACGGTCTCATAGACTCCGCCATCCATGTTCATTTTGCCTGTCCAATGACGGAATCATATTTAGCAGTTGAAGAAGATCACCTTGGAGAGTGACCAGCCCTGTGACAGAATGTATAGTAAGGTAGCTCTTAGAATGGTTGGGAGAATGGCAATAAGAGTATTGTATCGACCCTGGTTCTGCTTGGCTTGATGTGTTCGTTCCACTGGAAGCATTATGATAGTGATTGATTGTCGATACAAGAGCTTAAGATCTCTCCAGCTAACTTAGGTGTGGTTGATGACGTCCAGTGAAATTATTCGAGTAGCAACATTAAATTAACAACTTTTGGTAGAGTTCAGACCCTTGATCGACGTAACAGCCTCAAATAGCGTTGAGGCTTTTAAATAACATATCCTGAAGTAAGGCTAAATCGACTTTTTAAACACGCTCGCAATATTCTACAACTCATCAGTTCATGTTGAATGTCACAGCACCCTCAGCTCCACAAGCCCAAAACGCTTGCCTGCAATCGTCAAGCCTTACTAAATCAAGGCTCACCCCAAATCTCATCAGCGATCTGCCTCACCAGAGACAGCTTCTTCTTCTCGTCCTCCAAGCTTAGAGGGTATCCGCTCTCATGGGTGCTGAAACCGCACTGAGGGGAAACGCAGATGCGCTTGAGCGCCTCCTCCTTGGTCTCGCCGCTTCCCTTGGCAACGAACTCAGCCGCCTTGTACACGCGAGCCTTCATCTCCTCCTTGTCCTCCAGGGTTGGCACCTTGGTGCTGATGATACCAACGACCACGTTCTTGTTCTTGGGAAGGAACTGCAGGGGCTCGAAGCCACCTGCACGCTCGGTGTCGTACTCAAGGTAGAAGGTGTTGACGTTGAGGTTCTCGAAAAGCTTCTTAGCAATGATGTCGTAGGCACCCTCGGCAAAATGGCGTCCGCCAATGAAGTTTCCACGGCACAAGCTTCACCTCTTTAGCACTGATCCTGTCTTCTCACTGCTTCAGATGTACTTACTGGATGCCGGTGTGCATGTCTTCGGGGAGCTTGCTGATGCTGTCATTGTAGAGCTTGATGTATGCGTCAAGCAGGTCTTCGACGGTACCATCGTTGTCCTTGTCCTCCTCCCAGCCTTGGCGGAACTTTTGCGAACAGAAGTCTAGACGAAGTCAGTGCAAACTCTCTTTTTCTGAGATTACGGTCACTTACAAGCCATGCCCGGGTCATCAAACTGAACGTTGCGCAGACCAGCCTTGTAAAGCACCGCAAGCTCGTCCTGGTAAACCTTCGCCACATCCTGGAAATACTCGGCATCGTTGGCGTACGCCTCCTTCGTGTAGGCTCGACCCTGCTTGTAGCGCATATGGAACCACGCAGGCGTAATCATGGTCAGCTTGATGTTGCCCCATTCCTCCTTGGGCAGAGCGGCCTGGACGAGTTGCAACTCGTGAAGGTTGGACTTGGACTTCGCGGCGGAGTGCGCCAGCTTGGCACCGGCGATGACGGAGTCGCCAGGCATAACCTTGCGGTCCTTCTCGATGAGGCTCACGACGTCGGGGTGGTAGAGGCGGAACATGCTGGCCTCGGCGTCTTGCAGCCGGGTTGTGCCCTCGAACTCGTCCCACATGAGACCCCAGAAACGCGTGCGGTTGTACTCGCCCGAGGTGACACCCTTGATGCCTAGGTCGCGCTGCAATTGGACAACCTCAGCGACGGACTCCTTCTCGACGGCGGGCAGGCCAGCCTCTTCCTCGGACATGCCCTGATCGCGGATCTTGCCCTCGCGGATGTCGAGGAGCTTCTGGGGGCGGAGGAGGGAGCCCATGTGCTCGGCCCTGAAGGGCGGTGCTTGGTGAAGCTTGGAAGACATGTTGGCGAAGCTTCGAAATGAGACCGGTGTTTACTGGGAGATGTTGTCTCTTCTCTCTTCTCTCGTCGCGAATTGGCTCAAGGTGAAGAATTTGAAAGTCGTGATGTCTCGGTAGGTGGCCGACCTAATGCTCGAGGCGGGGCAGGGGATTTTAACGGCGGGGCAAATGAGGGGTCAACTCCTGACCGATAGCTGACGAAGGGTGCGAAGGTCCGATTGAGGAGGGCTCAGCTATGAGCTAGCCGGCCTTAGTCGAAAACACAGCTCATGTCAGCCGGGAATGAACCCAATTCGAGAGGGCCGAGAGGACATGGGAGCTTTGCCGCAGAGACGGTGGTCCCAACTCCTGTCGGCAGGGCGCCACGCGCGTGGCTGGAAGAGCCGACAAACTTCTGGGGTGCATTTGCCCCTCCTTGTTTTGTCCGAAGAATGCTCTTTTGCCCCTCATCCCCCACTCGCCCGGCACCAGCGCCGTTGCGTTGACGTCAACGGGATTGGCCGAGTCGGCAGTGGGATGGGGGAGTTGGGGAGCGGCGGGCGCGGTCAGAGAAGAAGCGCGAGAAGCCGGTGTTGTTGATGTTTCACATCGAGCTTCCACCGGCAAAGCCGGTCGCGGGGCACGGCCACCGGCCAAGCCCGGCAATAGTCTACAATAGTCGTTTCCAACCGGTGGGAGGCTCGGGGTGCTTTGAGGAATTGCGCAGTTGCAGTTGGCCAAAGAACTGAAAACAAAGAGATTTGCTGTAGTCTCTGCCGATCACTGCCTAGAGTTGGTCATTATGGCTCAGTCAATTGGTTTGCCAAAGGCCATAATTTGGAGCCCGTGGCTCACCTTGCCGAAAGCTTCCAGAAACACTGTGGGTTCGCCGGGCGGGGCAAACACTTGTCGGAGACAAAATTCGTGCTGTCAGGTCCTATTTTCTCCATCGCCTATTCGCTGTGTATATCTATCCCGGACTTTCGGATTTGCGGAGCGGACTTACAAATCTGGATCCACGCTGGGGCATCGAGGATGTTGTAAAGTTTTTGACTTGGATGCTGGACAAAAGCAGAGGAGTATCCCATGTTGATGATTTTAGGTATGTTGTTCAGTCATTTGAAATGGCGCCAGTGGCGTGAGGTCAGCCGAAGAACGAACATCTTACTTTGAGTCGGGTGGCGGGTAACTGAGATTGTATCTGGGGGGAAATAATGATACTAGTTTCCAAAGAGATTGCGAAATCAGACAGTGTCATTCTATGTCGAAAAGACGAAGAGTACAAAGAATAGGACTAAAAAGTAATACAATACGCGGCCTCCCACAACAGGAACAATCTGGCCAACAATCCTGCGCACATCACCCTCTTGACTACATTTCTTACCAAGAACCGCCTCGCACTCGCATCAAGCGTCCAAGAGCGACCTAGCATCTGTCTTCTTAATCGCATCATATCCCGAAGCCTTCATCCCCCACTCAAAGCAATCCGCCCAATATCGCCCACCATATGAGACGCCAGGCGGCGCTCCGCCTAATTCACCAAATGTCAGCAATTTCAACTCCAGTCATGATGAAGTTCATAGAGGTGGCAACTCACAGGCTTGGTTTTCGGCCCAATCCATGTTGGATACGCACTGGTCAACCGTCATATTTGCGATCTCATCGTCCACTTTCCTGTTTTTTGGGCATGTGACTCCTTGATCTATGTTGCTCTTAATCCAGAAATGCACAAACCCAACATCGTACACTGTGGATTTGCTATTAGGAGCCCAGATTTGGCGGTTGTAATCGGTCCAGTAGTAGCCAACTTTCGTCTGATCTTTGCCAAATTTGTTGTCTTTGTCTAGAACGTATCTGACAGCCCCCTCACAGAAGCGTCGGGTAACATCTTTGTTGGGCTTGTAAGATGGGGGAACTGGCTCGTTCCAGCAAAGTGATTTGCCATGTTCGAGTGCTGGAGCTCCGTTATCGAACTCGAGATTGTAGGTTGCTACGCCGCAGCCGTCAATGATAAGGTGGCCCTTCTCGTTCATCCAGAAGCCCTCTTCGTGGCCTGTATTCATGTCAGTTCGACGTTACTCATGTTCTGTTGGTTTGCGGGTGATGATCTAATGCACTCACATGAAGGTTCCGTGACGAATTTGTTGAAAGCTGAGGTACAGGTCTCCTGGCAACCTTTGCCATCGTCCTTCGGTTGCCATTCCAGGGTCACGTTTCTCGATTCTCCAACGATGGCCTCACCGCGCTGCCACTGTCCTATAAAGCCGCCTTTGTCGAGAGTATTGTTCGTGAACGCGCACATCTCACTGACGGTACTTCGCAAGCGTCAGCATGGCCTCTCTTAAGACAGCCAAGAAACATAGTTTCGGTGGGAGACTCACGGCCACCAGTTGTAGTAGTATGACCAGTACGGAGCTGTACACTCGACTTTGAATTTATTGGCGGCCTTCGCAGTTGACGATGCGATCGAATCCAGGTTCTCGTTCTGATTCTCATTTCTGGGGGAGATGTCGTTGAGGAGACGGAAGTGGCGGATTACTTCGTCCTTTACTGGGGCTTGGACGGGCTCGGAGGAAGTTGTAGGGCCTGTCTCAGTGGGCAAGGCGAGCCCGAAAGTGAAGAGTATCGTTATGACGAGGCAGATGAGGTCCGTTGAGAGACGCATGGTTGTTCAGTCTGTTGGTGAAAGCTGCGTTCGTCAAGATGAAGAGAAATTTGGAGCTTCTCGATGTTGTAGTTTGACTGAGGTGCGTCTTGTCGTTGGACCCAACCATCAATGAGATTCTGGGCTTTTGGATCTTCGAGTATTTATATTCGCTTGTAGGTTATTACTTTCATAGGTCGCCTCACGATATGGCATGATGTTCAGAACATTTTCGCGAGAATGATATCAGTGTTACTCCACAGGCGTGTTGCAGTCAACAGAACATCACTCCAGAAACCACAGAGAGGCTCATCGAGCCCTTGATTATCGTGAGTTCTGACGGTGAACGTCCAATCGGAACACTTCTGAGGTGGCCGGTATGTGGTGAAACTCATTGTCCAACGTCACAACGTTCGGCTATTTTGCTAGACAATTTCACTTCTGCGTTCCATTATCGCTCGTACACAATCTCTTGATGCTATTTCTGAAGGCTTTTGGTTACCCTTTAGAAGGCAAACATAAATCAGGTGATTGAAAATTGCCAACGCAGCTTAATGACGCCATTTAGAACAGTTCGCACTCCAGGACGCACTGGCATTGGCGTTTCAACAGAGGAGTCAGTTGAATTATGTCGCCCGAATTTGTTTGCCGCAGTGGTAGAACGTACGGACCCAAGTTCTGACGGGCCGCGGCTGCGAACATAGCCGAAGCCGGGGTGGATATCTGCACCATCGGTATCCCGAGTGTGAGGGTCTCCTTCCGAGCTCTCTACTAGACGGTGAAATGAGTAAGCAGTCTCATTTAACCAATAAAAGACCTCATATGAGAAGACTCTACTGTCTTCACTGTGGCAATGTAGTCCGGCTGCTGTTTCAATGGCCTTGCCATCGTTGGTAAGGATTGCATGTTGGCTTTATCCCGATGTTGTGTCCACATGTTGTCTGACCCGCTGTGGACTGCACCAGGTCGTGCGCTTCGCCACGTTATGATATCTCCGATCCAAATAATCACAACGACGGTGATCATGATACAGTGTCTTGGGCTGAACAAGAAGGCGTCCGAACGTGCAAAATGACCGTGGGTACTTATTTCTGCCTGATGTGGTCGGTTTCTCAAGTATCTCGGGCTTTGATCTGTACCTTATCGATCATATCTCTTCGTACGGTTTCTGTGATCCAGATACAGATTGTGATGAAATTTACGCAAGTGAGAGCCCTTGTATTGGTGCGATGAACAACACCAAGAGCAGCCCTAGCGACTCGGCTTCTCTTCCGCCTCGCTCGAGAGTCACTATGCACCTCTGCGTGGTACGAAGAATCGACAAACATCATCAACAATGTCCAGAGCTTAGTCTTCGTCGTCGCACGATCTCGGTCCGATTTTGACTACTGATGGAGAATATCTGCAGACCTTCATGTTTTGGACGATGCCCTAGCTGTCAGGGGCAAAACTCGAGTCCTGGTACAAAAACCGTTAAAGATGCGGATGGCGGCATCTAGTCGTCGCCTGACCAAACACATTTCACCGGCTGTTTCTCCGCTTTTCATCGATAGGGTTTCGGGCACCAGAATGTCATGTCATACAACAGATGGGGTTCAGAAGAGATGTGTGTTCAGGTGAAGTGGCTATCGCCGGGTTTCCGTAAACTCAAGTGAAGCAACGCTTGCGCTAAATTTGATGCAAAAGACATTTACCAACAACGTAGGCGCAGGAAAATAATTAAGATGATGGGATAACTAGCAATTGAATCAGCGGCTTTCTTCTTAGTATGCGGGGGATTCTGGCGGGACCATGCGGCGTATTCGGTCCTAAGTTGGAAGAGGTGAAAATGAGCAACTTGGGCGTTATAATCGCATCTAGCTTCCGACTTCTCCAATTCTTAGGTGGCGCAACATGTTAGATCGCTGTCAAACTACTCGGACCATCGATATGGAAACAATTGTTAGAACGATCATCCATCTGGTAAAACATCCCGCCACGGATGGCTTGCGGCCTGTCTCGTTCTCTGAGGCAAACAATAACGACTGATGATGCAACATGCCAGATCTTTACTGAAACCACCAAACTACAAGAACATCAGGAACGACGTTGGATGTCATCAGAAGTATGGAAAACAGCCCTTTTTGCCACGGGTGGCGTGACCACGATGATAAGATGTGAACCAACCCAATGACAAACTCCCGAGATGCAGCCTATCGCTTCCCACCGGCTGGAACCGACCAACACTCCACTCAACACCCAGGACGGATACCTGCAATATGCAGTGATCTCTTGCCCCATGATGGATGGTTCGTCTCATCCTTACGAACCAGCTCAAAGTTCAAATCGGCCTTTCCCGGGCGAAGAAGGTGGCCACCACTTCACAAAGTTGCCCGCCCTGGCAGTAGACAGACACTCAGATCGTTTACTTGGACCAACCAATTCGGATACGAATCACCGAGGCAGTCATGCATAAATCATTGATCAACCAGGCAGCCAGTTGGACGCCCGCAAATCGCCAAGACGCTGGAACTTTTGCAGATCTTGGATAACCATAACGGGCAAGGCTATCATCGCGACCAATCACCCCAGAGCAGAAGGCGAATCCAGATGCCGCTTGCTGACTCCCATCATACCCAAAGGGACCTGCACAAAAGCGAGCGGCTGAAGTGCAGGGCCAGGGCGGCGCGCACGCATCGCATCACCTACCCTTGCTGGTATGGAAGTCCGCATGTCACGAGCTCACACCTGCACAGATGGCGGGCGCGTGTGGTGGTGTGGGTTTGTTGCACCTTTTGACATGATCCCACCTGCCGAGGGAATTCGAAAAAAAGCAAAGACATCCTCGTTGAGAACAAATCCCCCCCGGCCTTCCAGCGCGGGCCATATGGGCCGTCTTGGCGGGAATGTCGTCCAACCCGCGCTGTAACCCAACCAACACCCCTTGATCGGGGCAAACCGCGGGCCAACAACAAGCTTGTGGGCCACTCCCAGATAACGACGGAATGGCGCATTGGCTGCCTTTTCTCGTTTGCCTGCCGTCAGCTGGGGGCGGGATTCTGGAGGAAGCCTGGCCTGCTGGCTGTTCAGGATGCGCACGCTTCCAGCGAAACGGAAATAAGTGGGAATTGTCAGTCATTGATCACGGTGTAAGACTCAGGTTTGAGATAGAAACGCCCGTCGACCTTCATCCGGAATCGAGATTTGCAGGGAGGTATCCGTCAGACAGAGCACATTGCGGTAGTAGCGCCGTTTATGGAAATGTTTGTCGGTTTCTGCATTCAAGACGTCCAACAGATGGGTTCCAACACGGCTGCTGAGATCAGCCGGTGCTCGCAAAAGTGCCGCCGGGGGTGCGACCTGTACCTTGAGTAACGTTCGTTACTCATCTTATCCGCAATCGGCGCCCGTAGCATTGCTGTGGGGAAACTCGGAAGTCTCCCACTTGTCGGCCGTTCTCCGACTCCCGCGAAGGAAAACACAATGGCCAGCAGCAGCACTGAGGAGCAGCAGCAGCAGCCGCAAACCGCGACAAGCCTTTGCCAACCGCTTCAAGAGATCCGGCCGAGAGGTTGCCCAGACGGGCGCGCTGCAAAAGAACCTCTGGTCGAACTTTTGATTCTCTTGGTAGGCAAGGGGGAATGACATGCCAACACGATGTCGCAACGGACGCCCTTCCAAGAGTGCTTGACATGTCTTGCCTCTCTGCGCCGAGCCGTGGCACAGTCGAATGGCGAACAGGCACATCGCCGACAACCACACATGTTGGAGGGGGAGAACCACAATATATAGGCGGCTTGGCGGAGCACTTGGCGGCATGGCCAAGACGTCCGAGTCGGGGGTTGTCGCCGGGATATTGCAGCAGAAGCGGAGCCCTCCTCCGGGGCCACAGGTCCATCGACCTCTCCTGATAAGGAAGCTGGTTGACGCTGGTCGACGGCACCGACCAACCGCGACGGCGGACGGGAGTCGACCTCGCGCCGCCCAGCCATCCATTCTCGAGCCGATTCTGTGATCCGGAAGGGTGGCCCCAGGACCTTTTGATCTGCGACGTTCGCGCCGCAGGGATGGGATGAGATGGGCTGCTAGACAAAGACATGTCCCATCCCAATTCCGTGTCTCCTGACTGGTCGCGGGCAGAGAGTCATGACACATCAGGTTATTGTTCTGCCAATCGATGAGGCGGTTTTTGGGAGTTGAATCGACTCACAACGTACACTCTCTAATTCATCACCCTTTTGAAACATGACACGGAACTTCGTGAAATGAGCCGGCACTCCGCTCCGAAATGTGGGTCTATGTGGCCCGTTGTGGAGCCGGCCCTGGCCCCTCTGCCATAGCCCGGCCGCGTCTGCCACCGGCCCCCGTGGTAGCTACGGGAATGATCCCATAATGGTCTTTCGCGTACAAATTGCATGCTTTCTGCAACTTCTTCTCACATTTCAGCATGCATATAAGTGAAAACGATGAGTCTCACTCAGTAACCAACAACCACATCGCTATCTAGGTAGTCAGGTTCAATCTCATTCCATTCGCTCCGCAGCCTGTTTCCTTCATCTTCGTATGCTTCAGAATACGGACGTTGTAAAGTCGCCGGTGCTTGCACAAGTGCCGCCGGGACACACCTTGTTAGTATGAAGGAAGCCCCGCCGGAGGTACTGTGTGCCCTTTTGACCTACAAGTCGGAAAAATGACATTTCATTTCGGTTTTGTTACATGTAGGTCATCGCAACCAACTGCATAACGGAGCAAGGTCTTTGGTAATGACGACGTCACTGTTGTTGCTGTCTACGATGCAGTCCCGCTGGCCGGGGGCGGAACACAACTCCCCGCGGAGACCGAATGTGGAACCTGTAAAAGCCATCTGGTGCTCAAGCCGATTCAAGCGGCGCTTGAGCTTCCATGTCTGTCTTATATCAATGGAATCCACAACCCGGCTGATGTGAATTTTGAACTTAATTCGAAGTACGATGCCACGATGCTCATCACAAGATCGAGTGATGATTGGCCCGATTGATTGATCATTCAAACGTTTCGCTTTTCCATAACTCGCGCGCAGTTGGAAGGGACGCTGCGGTCCGACCGATCCGGAATCAAGAACGATACTCATAGCAACGGACACTACAATCACTCGGATTCTGGGAGCATTTCAGAACTCAATTATATTGACGGACTTTTTATCCAGCAAAACCCGCGACCCGCAATGTTGTGTATTTGTGGATATCATCGACCCGAGAGACTCGCATTCAGCGTGCGAAACGAGCTCAGTGGTTTTGGTGTACTTTGAAGCACAAGTGAAGACAAATGCATGAATCAGATCTGTCCGACGGGGCCGAAAATTGCAGACATAAAAGACGGCGAGGTAGGCGTCTGTAAATGTTCCCTTGTTGCAAGCACAACATTTCATACTTCAAGCACAACATTCCACTTCCACTTCTCAATCCACCAAGAAACCCATCTCATCAACACTTTTTTGTGTCACATTAAACATGCACGCCAAGATCGTTCTTACCGCTCTCTTCGCCGCTATGGCGCTGGCCAACCCCGCTGTTCTGCAGTCCGATGCCTCAGAGCACCCCAAGCTCGTTGGCCGTCCCAGGGGCAACAACCCCGGTTCTGGACCGAGCTGCTGCTCCTCCACCCCTGGCCTCTGCTCGCCTTCTTGCGTGAGTCATGAGTCTTATTCTGAAGATCTCCGTCTTGATTTCTAATATTCTTTTAGTGCCCGGGTGGATGCCCTTAAGTTGCGAACCAGTCATGCAACGACTTTAACAACAAGTTTCAAAGCCGCCGATAGGACGGCTGCTGGAGGTTTGGATACATCATTAAGGTGGCTGAACCTACATGAGCTATTATGGCCAACGCACTTTGTCAATGTTTTTGGATACAAGTCGGAAGTCTACTAGGTACCTAGCCAATTGAAATCGTTGCAAGAAAGCTGCACCAATATGACGTGGTTTGTTCAATATCGCATTTGACACGACAAAAGAATGAGGCACGACGCGTACTAAGAGAGTCTGCTTATGGAGCCAACGACATTCTGACCAAAATGTCGTGCGGCTCGCAAGTATTTTGATCGCACCTCGCAAACCATATGCTGTTCGAGTGAACCACTTAGATATGGTGTATGTCCAGGCAATGAGACGCAGTTCCTCGCGTCATGGCATGTCACCAGACGTTTTGAAGTCCTGTAAAGTTTAAAGGCTGTCCCAACGGTCCGGATTCGGTTCTTATGCTAGTGGAGCAAGAAGACCGCGTCCAGCCTGCGGAGGAAGGTCGAGATCGTCTCAACATTGAACCACCGCCCCGGACCCGAGAAGGTCGGATGAACTGAATCGTGACCCGGACAGCTGGGTTGTGCGAATTGCCGAACACGGGGTTGATCGTGCCTACGCGAAATTCAAAGCTCAGGCGGGGAATCGCGGCTGTAGATCATGCTAAGACGGGTCTTGCAAAAGCTTAACTTCCGCGTGGAACCAATTCTGTTTGAGGCTGTATGCAGCGCGTAATTGAGTGAGGATATCAGCCGCCAGTGGCCATGGGCAGAACCGAAGTTGGCTCGTGGATCTACAAGCTTGGTCATGAGCTCATCCAAGCGGTGAATACAATACAAATCCGAAGAACATAAAAGGATCATGGGGTCGCACGTGGCACTGGTAAAACGTAAATACCACGAAACAGGTTCGCAAGACCATAATTACCTTAACACCGCCCACGCGGGAAACATCGTGCCAGATTCGATACCCCCAAAGGATTCAGTTGACACTTCGTTAACAACACAGTCTTGTGCTCTGTGCTGTTGAAACTGAGTGATGTTTGGTTAATGTAGCTTCGACCTGTTCCAACCACATTTGATGTGAGAATTTAGACTACTCCTACTGATATTCAGTATTTCTTTTTGATAAAAAAAATGAGAATCCAACACAAGTTCTATTCAGATATTTCTCACGCATCAGATCAAGTCATTGTTCAACTGTTCAATTGATTTACTCGTAATTCACGGGACCCGACTACGGATGTGGGATGCGAATAGTACAAAAGGAAGGATAACCGTCAAAACGACAACAGCTTTGATGAGAGCTAACTATTCGGTTCAAAGTCTATGTACGAATGTGGATTGCGTTGGATTCAGTACACTTGTGATGATAAAATTGAGATTTTCCCTAGATCTAGCAGTTCGCAATTTTCAGGGGTTCCGAGCTCGTATATTCTCTTCGGGTTTCGCAGCGGGTCCACGCAGATACACGGTGGTTGCTGGAATCATCAGTGCGTCTCTCGTATTTCCATCGTATCAGACTGATTGGCTAATCTTACACGGCGTATGCAGTGTTTTCCTGTTCATATGTTGACCGCCATGTCAAATTCTTAGATCGCATTGTCACTCGGTACTATGTCTTAAGATCGTGTTAAATAGTATATCATGGCACGTCCATGCTCCTTTGGAAAGCTTTGATCTTGCATCTTCACCCAACCATACAAACTTTACCTCAACTACTCGTCACAATGAAGGCCTGGGCGATTTTCTCCCTCCTCAGTCTCAGCGCTATGTGAGGTTTATTCCCAAAGACGGCTGCGTATTCAGAGCAACCAAACTAATGATTTCATAGAGCTTTGGCTGCCGAAGGCTATGCTTGCTGTGGCGACGGCAACACCTATGACTCTCTGACTATCCGCTGCTGCGGTAGCAATACCTACCATGCGCCAGTTGCCAAGGGAGAGGGCTTGTCGGAATACTGCCACCCTCACCGCCCAGTAGAGGTGCAGCAGAATCCAGCCAATCAGAGGGCAGAGATCTCTCTAGTACTTAATACTATATTACTACCCTCACTACTGTATTATTAACTTTAATATACTATATATATTCACCTATTTATTAATACTACTTATCTTAGTTAACTAAGTATATTACTATTACCTATATTAATACTAATTAGTAGTTAACTTCTATAAATTACTATAATATTATAGATTAATAAGAAACTAAAAGAAATAACTTCTTAAGATTACTCTACTATTATAAGATTATAATAACTAATCTTTTTAAAGAAATAGTACTAAAAAAGAAAGGATAATAAACCTTTATATTTTATTAAATAAAATAACTTATAAAAACTAATTATACCTATTTTAAATCTTTAGTTAATAATATACTAGCTATAGCTTTACTATAAAAATATCTATTATATATTAAAAACCCTAAATATCTAAATTATTCAGTTTATAACTAAAAAACTAACTATTCAGAGCATTGACTACTACATACTACAGTACTACAGGACTACATGTAGTTGTAGTATGTAGTATACTACAAAAGAAAATCCAGTACTATAACTACACTACATACTACTGTAGTAGTAGTATGTAGTATACTACATACTACAAATTATATTACATTTTAATTATAATATTATATTAATATTATATATTAATATTAATATTAATAGATTTTCTTTTAATAAGTTATAATAACTTATATATAATTTAATATTAAATAATTATATAATTATCTTTATTAGTTAAATATATATATAATTAAATATATATATTAATTATTATTAATTATATTCTATAGTTAATATTATTATAACTAATATTATAATTATTAATTATTAATTAAATAACTATATAATTAAAAACTAATATTAAATTATTATTAAGTAATTAATTAGAATTAAATAACTAGTTTTTTAACTGTAGTATGTAGTATTATACTACATTACTACAGATTTAAAAGTGGGGCTGTAGTATACTACATACTACTAAAAGTGGGGATGTAGTATACTACAAATTTTTTTTTAGTACTACATTAGTACTAAAACGTGTAGTACTGTAGTATTTTTTGTAGTTGTAGTACTACTACGTAGTACCTGTCAATGCTCTGTAACTATTATAAAATTAATAAGAAAGCTATAATTATACTACTCCTAACTATTTTATCTATATTTTTCACTTCTTATAAGATATTTAGTAAGTAACTAGCTACTTTTATACTATTAACTACTCTACTTAGTTTTATAATAACCTAAGCTACTTTATAAGTTATATTTAGGTATAAAACCTTCTTTTTAAATAGTACTAGTATCTTAAATATATAAAAAAGCTCTATTTAATAGCTAAATAGCTAAAAATAATAAATTACTTCTTCTATATATTATTATAAAAAGACTTTAGTAAAAAGTAAGTATAAAGAAGATTAGCTATATAAAAGTAGATATAACTTTACTACCCTCTTATAAAGTAGTTAATAATACCTCTTAATACCTCTTAAAGTATATTTAATTAATATATAATAAAGAAAATACTAAATAATACTTAAAATGAGGTTATAATACTATATTAGTATATAATAAAGCTATTAAGAACTACTATAACTACTACTACTAAAGCAAAATATACTACTTTATAATTATTACTAGTAACACTAATTAGTTATTATTAATAATTAGTAGAATATTTACTTTGAGGAATAAAAAGGGTAGTAACTAAAAGCTTTTTTATAGCTAAGTAACTATACTAAAAGAGTACTTTAAGAGAAAGAACTATTACTAAAATTACTACTTAAAAGTATAAAAAAGCACTTATTTTTACTTTTCTAATACCTATTATTATTATTACTATAGTATTATTAAAGAATAAGATAAAGAAAGCTATATAATAATAATAATAATATACTATAGCTACTTTTATAACTTCTATAGTACCTCTAGCTACCTATAACTATATTAACACTCTACTAAAATAGATAAGTCTTTTCTAATTATTATTAATTTATAGAAGACTAGTATAATTACTATATAATTAAACAGTAGTTAAAGTTTAATTACTAAGAAGCTAAATAATAGTAAAAAGAATAGTAATTTATACCTATTATAACTCTATATAGTATAACTAAAGGTATAAAGCTAATACTTAAAGTAGAATAATATAAAAGAATACTATTAACTTAATATTATTAAAAACTTTCTCTACTAGTAATTATAATAGTCTACTAAAAACCTAACTAAAAAGAATAATATCTAATTCTCAAAACAAGCTAGCTAGAAAATAAGGCTAAAAGTATATTAAATAACCCTAAAAACTATAGAATTTTAACCTTTTAGTACCTATTACTACTATTCTATAGGTATTAGTACTATATATACTAAAAGAGACTATAAATATAACCCTATTACTATCCTATTATAGCTTTTTAAACCTTTTTAATAAGAACCCTAAAGAGGACTAATAACTCTACCTACTTAATACTAAAGATACTATTAAGATTTCTTACTATAAGAGGAAGATTATTATTATAGCTAAGGAATAAAAAGAAATACTAATAAAGCTACCCTTTTATAACTATCTTAAAGCACTTAATCTCCTCTAGTACTTACTATATATAATTAAAATCTTAAAACATATTAAATAGAATTTTAACTACTTTAATATCTATTACTACTACTATATTATTTTCTATAAATATAACTAAAAATAAGAGCTTACTAAGTAGTAACTTTTCTACTTAATAGCTATAACTATATATAAAAGATATAACTTAAGCTAGAGTTATACTTAAAGTAATAAGAAAACTACACCTTAGAAGAATTATTAGAAATAAAAAGCTACTTTATTATACTAAGAGAAGAGTAAAAAGAGAAACTTCCCCTCTATTTTATACCTTACTAAACACACCCCCCCCCCTAAATAAAAAAGAAGTAATAACTACTACCTAATATATAATATTATACTACTTCCTTACCCCTCACTACTCCTAGATAAATATTAACCCTAAATAATAGACTAATAGATAAGTAACTACAATCTATAACCTAATAAGAATACTAAAAATACCTTAAGTACTATAATAAACACCTTAGTAACTAGAACTAAAACTAAAGCTAAAATTAATTAATAAGAAGAGATAGATCCTAAAATACTAAATTTTAGCTTACTAAAAACTTATTAATAAGCCCTAACTATTTTTATATATAAATTCACAATCTTAACTTTAGCTAGATCTATAACCTCAACTCTAGTAACACCTATAACCTTAAAAATAACTAGATTTAAACCTTATAAAGTAGTAACTCTAATTAAATAGTATAAAATACCTAGTAATAAGTTAGCTAATAGATATATATACCCTAGTAGCTTTAGCCCCTAGGAAATACTATATAACTAAATATAATTAGTCTAAATACTAAATTAATAAAATTAAAGTTAATATAATATTAAGTTAGAATATAGTAGCAGCAGAAATAATAAATAATACTATATCTACCTAAGTAGTAGCTAAATTAATAAGAATAAAAAGCTAAATATAAATAAATTTAAAAAGTAAGCCCTAAATTACCCCTTTATTAGAAAAAACTAATTTATTAATAATATTAACTCTAATACCTAAAACTAAAGCAGCTAAACCCTTTATAGCCTTAATAACTATAACCCTATAGAGTAAGGTATTTAAAAGCAAACTAATAACTATTACTTCTAAAGAAGTAAATAGATAGATAGGCTACTATATTAATAAATACTCTAACTAAAACCTCTTTAACAAAGACCTTTAGTTAGAATTTATATTAAACTTTAGTAACTAAATAAAATAAGCCTTTATAGTAGTAAGAAGATAATTATATATAAAACTTTATAACTTCCTATACAGAAAAAGCATTCTTATCTATATAAGAAGATATTCTATCCCTAGAAAACTTATAAAAATAGCTTATAATAACACCTTCCTACTTTAGCTAGTAACTCTCTTTTAAAAAGAAATAAATAGCTATACTAAACTAAAAAAGAAAATTAAAAAATATAAATAGCTTATAGAAAACTTAACTAAAAAGAATACTAAAGTTAAAAACTACTTTAAAAGTCTCTAAAGTAATAATTACACACTACCTCTATAGAATAAACAGTAATATAAAGTAATAAATTACTAAACACTTCTAACTTATAAAGAATAACACTAAATACTAATAATAAGTAAAGAATACTTTTAAAAAACTAAAGAGGAAAAATATACTTATATAAGAACTACCCTACTATTCAGACCTTAAACATAAACATCTATATCCTATAACTTATTTTAACTACAGCCTATATAAGCCCTCACTTCTAAATACTTAATAAACCTTATTAAGATCCTCCTAAAGGAAAAATAGTATAATAGAGAGAAATATAAAATACTTAATAATAATATTACTATCTTCTATAAAACCTATACCTTAATAAAAATTAATAAGAACTATATTAGTAATACCTTCCACTTTATACTAAAAAGTATAATAAATATATTCTATTATACTAAACTAAATAATAAGCTATTAAGCTTTAATAAGAAAGTTAACTACCTTAAATACTACTTTAAAACACTAAAAACTATTTAAACCTATATTATAGAATAGTAAAACACTATATTAATAAGAATTATCTAAGAAAGCAACAGTAAAAATACTCTTAAATACTTTAATAAACTAATAGTAAAGCTTAATAAAATCTAACCTACTTTACTATTTAAGTTCTAATTAAATACTATTATAACCCTTAACCTAATTAATACCTATTAAGATATTAAGAAATATAAAGTAATACTTATAGTTTTAGCAAATTTATATAAAAAGTTAAAAAGCTCTTTATAATCTACTATTACTACTAAGCTTAGATCTAGAGGAAAATTATAATATCTTACTAAAGTATATTTCATAAAATATAAATACTACAGCAATAGCAAGAAGAAATAATACCTAAATATAATAATAAAAATATAAAGAAGCTTCTAAAACAGTAGATATAAAAACTTTAAGAAAGAAACTTAAAAAAGATATAAAAGCTTCCCTAATAAGAAGTATTAAATATACTTAATACCTAAATATTAGTCTCTTAACTACTTAGCTAAAGACTATATAAAGGTATTTAATACGTTTAAGAAGAGGATCTAACTAAATAGATATAGTAGCTATAGCTAATTTCTCATAGATTTCAAAGAATATAACAACAAACTTAAAAAGATAACAGTAGCAGATAATACTTATTAATATATAACGTCTTATAATAATAATAATAATAATAATATAATAATATTCTACTTACTTAAATATTCTATATAAAATAAACAAATAGACTTTTATATATATAACCTTATATAAAAGTGTTTAGTTTATTATAAGCTATAACTTTATAACTACTTATATAATCCTTAATATTATATAATCCTACTTATATAATTAAGAGCTTTATAGCTTATATTTTAGGTTATTTTTTCCCTCCTTTTTCCCTATTTTAGGATATAACCTACTAATAACATCAACTAGAATCATCACAATACATACTTTCTCTATTAATTATCTATATAAATAAATACCTATAAATACTTAAAATTATTATATTTTATTATAATATATCTCTATTTATAACTTTATATTATATAAGCGTATATATTACGCCCCTAAATACTCTTATACCTATACTAATAGGTTATAAGCTTAGCTTAGAGATAACTTTAGTTCTTTCTACTTCTTTACTTATACTTTTTCTCCCTCTTAAGTTTTATCTATATATAAAAGCTATATATACTAAAAAATACTTTTTTAAATAATTTTCTATCTATATTACCTTTATAGAATTAGATATACTAGCTAGACTAGTAGTTTAGTTCTATAAGATATATTTTCTTTAAATCTATATAATAAATCCTATATAAATTAACTATACCTCTATTAATCTTTTTCTAAGTAGATAGTCTCTTATTTCTATTTTATTTAACTTATATCCCTTAGATTATTTATTTAAACTATCCTTTAGTTTACTTCTAATCTAGTTTAAACCTATATTTATAGCTTAATAGACTTCTTCTTAACTAATTTATTATATAAAATACTTATCTCTTTAATTAGACTTTAGTCTAATTAAAGAAGATATTAATTAAAGAGAAGGAAAGAACTACTCTTTTTTAATAGTTAAACCCTAGACCTCTAGATTTATAGCTATTATATAACGTTACTATATAAACTACTATACTATATATCTAATAGTTTCTTTAGTTATATAACTTTACTATTATTTAACCCTTATAAGGCTTATAACTACATACTACTTCTTATAAGGTAAAAATAGCTAACTTTAAGGTTAATATATCTAAACTTCTAGGCTTTAAGAATTATAAAGTATAGGCTATTAAGTTTATAATTATAATGCAGCTCCCCTGCAAAAAGACTATAGCAAAATTTACCCTATTCGCAGGCATAATTCTGGAAACACTATATAGGTACTTTAACCTATACTCTCTACTAATTAAGGAAAATAATATAGAAACCCTATATGTTCCTACTAGCAAATAAAGCCTCTAAATATCATAAAGATATATATATGCCTTAGCTGAATAGATCGGCTGAACAGTAATAGCGCTAGCTATATAGCGTGGGGCTAAATAGCGCAGCAACATATATAGTAGGGCTAATTATATTAGAGCTAAACAGGTCACTAAGGCTCTTATAGCAATAGCTTTACTAAACCTTCTAGTAAAGTGCTATAAACACTACTATATAAGAGATAACTTCTTAACTAAAGAGGTTATCCTAAGAGGTTCTTATAGCTAGAAGCATAAAAACTCTACTATAAGTAGGGCTTTATACCTATCCCTCTTCCTCTTTAACCTATAATAAATCCTTCATAATATCTATACTATATAAGGAATATAAGAATACTAACCCCACGCTAAGCATACCCTTCTTTAAGAATAACACTATAGCTATTACTAAGAAATATAATATCTATATACTAAATAAAACCCTCCTATTCAGCGTATATACTTTCCCTAATTAGTAGCATATTATTAGAGTAGTATTGAACAGAGCTCTTAAGAATACCCTAAAAACAGACTATATCTATACTATAATTATAATAATAACTACTAATAAAAAAAGTATTAAAGTAGAGGCTGTATAGGTTTCTAGCTATTCTAAGGAGTAGCCCTTTTTTACGTAAACCCTCTATAATACTAAGGCTGAGGCAGCTTAGTAGGGATTAGTAAGTATAGCTTATGCTAATTATAATATAGAGAGCGTTACTAATAACAGTATAGCTGCGAAGGTATCAGCTAGCCTAACTAAATAAGAGAAATAGTAGATAGTAAAGCAGTAATAGAGATGGTATTAGTAGCGCAGGTGATATACAAGAGGATAGGTTAACAGTTTAGTAGTCTGTAGTAATTAAATAATTACAAACTATATTATTGTTAAAGTGAAGTTAAAGATTGTGAGGTTGTTAATAGGTATGTGTAAGTGTAGCTGTAGTTGGGAGAGGTAGTTAGAAACTTGGGAGGTTGTTAGGTTATAATTATATAACTAAAGGCTATGTGTATTATTAGGAGGCGCGGAGTTAGGAGGTCTGTTGCTCTAAGCAGGTAAAAATCACTATAAACAGCTAGAGGCTATAAAGTATAGGCTATATATATTAAAGCTTTCCTTATAAGTAAAGATATAACTATTAATTTAACTAAACCTAAATCTAAAAATAATATAGATAAAAGTAATAAAGCTTTAAGCTATATATAATTACTCTATAAAGATAGCCTTTTAAGAGTAATTAAAGATAATAAAAGTGTTTTTAAAAGCTTAAGATTACCTTAAAAAGCTATATAAGCCTATAGGTTTTATAAATAAGTTTTTAACTTATAAAGAATTCTTTAATACTTCTTTAGATAACTTTAATTTTATAGAAGAATATATTAATAAAATTAAAGAATTAATAGATAATTTATTCTATAACTAGCTAAGACTATCTGATTAAGTAGTTATTAGCATAGGTATAAGAGTATTTAGGGGCGTACTATATACGCCTATATAGTATAAGGTTATAGATAGAGATATATTATAATAAAATATAATAATTTTAAGTATTTATAGGTATTTATTTATATAGATAATTAATAGAGAAGGTATATATTGTGATAATTCTAGTTGATATTGTTAGTAGGTTATATCCTAAAGTAGGGAAAAAGGAGGGGAAAGATAACCTAAAATATAAGCTATAAAGCTTTTAATTATATAAGTAGGATTATATAATATTAAGGATTATATAAGTATTTATAAAGTTATAGCTTATAATAAACTAAATACTTTTATATAAGGTTATATATATAAAAGTCTATTTATTTATTTTATATAGAATATTTAAGTAAGTAGAATATTATTATATTATTATTATTATTATAATAAGATATTATATATTAATATCCCCCTTTAAGGTATATATAGTTAATTAAAAGGTATATAGCTTACTCACTTAATATATATATATGTTATAGGTATAAAAACTTAAAAACCTAGTAAGAAAAATAAGAAAAGTATTCCTATATTATATAATATATTTATAACTAGTTAAAAAACTCTTATAAAATAACTTTATAAGTAAAAATATTAAGAGAAAAACTAGTATATTATTTCAGTAATAATATTATTGTTATTATTATTATTATTATTATTATTATTATTATTATTATTATTATTATTATTATTATTATTATTATTATTATTATTATTATTATTATCTTTATTATTATTACTATAAATAATACTTAATAATGTAAAAAATATAACTTTGCTTAAGAGCTTAGTTAAAATATTAGTAATATTAGATTTAGTATTAATATTCAATAATATTATCTTTTTATTTATTAAAGAGTCTCTAGTAAAGTGATATCTTATATTAATATACTTAGATTTCTTATGGAATTCAGGATTTTTAGCTAGTTTTTTAGCTATAATATTATTTATAAATATTTTTAGTTTATTTATTAATTTAAATCCTAAATTTTTAAGATTAAAATTATAAGTATTATATAGATAAATAGCTTCTTTAATAGATTTAGTTAAAGCTATATATTTAACTTTATAAGTAGATAAAGCTACTGTTTTTTATTTTATAGAGCTATAAAATATAATATTATATAAGCTCTAATAAAATATATAAGCTGAAATAGATTTTCTATTATCTAGGTTTCTAGCCTAATTAGAGTTTGAATAACTTATTAAATCTCAAATTATATTATTATTATAGTTATAATAAATTCCTTTATTAGGATATTTATTTAAATAACCTTATAGATAATCTAAAGTAGAAAAATACTTTTTAGAAGGGTTTATAGTATATCTAGATAAAATATTAACTATAAGAGCTATATTAAATCTAGTTTTTAAAGCTAGATATAGTAAAGCTTTAATTTGCTGTTAAAATTATAATATTCCTTCTTTAGTTATATAACTTTTATTTATATATATTTTTATATTATCTCTTATAGGTGTTATTAATAGGTTTATATTAGTTTTATTATATTTATTTAATATTTTATTTATATATTTCGTTTAATATATAAAAATAGACTTATTTTACTTATCTATATTAAACTTATAACCTAAAAATATATTAGGCTCCTCTAATAGTTAAATTTTAATATATCGCTTTAAATTATTATATATATAATTACTAGTAGTAGTATTATTAGCTATTAGTAATATATTATCTATATAGTAATATATTATAGCTTTATAGTTATTTTTATTTAATATATATATAGCTTTATTATAAGGTGAAATAATAAATCTTAATTTTAATAATATTCCTTTTAAATAGTTATACTATAGTCTAGAACTTTATTTTAAACTATATAAAGCTTTAATAAGCTTATAGTAATATTTATTATTTTTAGATTTATAATTATAATTAGGATTAAATTCTAATTTATTAGTAGTTTTATTATAAATAAAACTAGTAGGTATAGCAGTATAAATATCTATATCTATATCTATATAAATAAAAGCTATAGTTATATTATATTAGAGTAAAATATAGCTTTCTTTTATAGTATAAATTACTATAAATCTATAGCTTTTAAGTCTATAAGTAATAGAAAAAGTTTCTAAATAATTAATACTAATATATTAATTAAAACCTTAAGCTACCTATCTTACTTTATATTTATAAGTATTATTTATTTTATCTTTTAATTTTATAATATATACCTATCTACCGCCTAATAAATAAATATTATCTAGTATTTATATAATTTTCTAAGTATTAATATCTTCTATTTAACTTATCTCTAATTATATAGCTTAAATCTAATTATCTTTATAAAGAGAATTTAAAGCTTACTTAATATTAGAAGGCTTATTTAATATAATAACTAATAATATATATAAAGCTTTATTATTATTAGTTATAATATTATTATTATTTATTTTATAATCCTTTAAGATAGGGTAGTCTTCTAGGATAAATAATAATATATTTTTATTAAAAATATCATTTTTAACTATATTATTAACCTATTAGTAGTCTTTTTTAGCTTTATCTGTTATAAAGGGGATTTCTATAAAAAACTTAGATTTATTAGTATTTATTTTTCTATTATTAATACTAATAGTTTTCTTACTATTATTATTTATTATACTTATATTAGTATTAGTATTATAACTATTATTATAGGATATAATACTATAATTATTATTACTAGTATTAATATTATTATTATTAATATTATTATTATTATTTTTATTAATATTAATATTAATCTTATTACTTAGATTCTTAAGAGCAGAATCTTTAGTAATATCATTACTATTTAAAGTAATATTTTTATTACTATAAGAGATAGATTAACTAGATATATCTCTTTATAGATTATATTAAGCAGTACTCTATTTATTATTATTAAATATAATATTATTATTAATATCTTTAAAATAGGTATTTATACTTATAAAAAGCTTTTTATAATAAGAAATAAAGGTATTCTCTAAGATTTTAATATTATAAAACTATAAAGTTCTCTTTAGTTATATATCCTAGATTTTATACTTATTAGATCTATAATTAATTATAAAACCTTAATATACTCTTATATCTAATTTCTTAATTTTAAGATCTTTATTCTTATAGTAGTATAAGCTACTCTACACTTTAATATTATTTATATTAGGTTTTATTTTATTTTTTAATTTATAAGGCGTTATATAATTAATAGAGGAATATAAAGTCCTATTATATATATAAAGAGTAGTATAAAAGGCTTCACCTTATAAGTAATATAGTAAACCTAAGTTATATAGTATTATTCTTATTTTATTTACTATAGTATATATAGTACGCTCTATAAGTCTATTAGGTTTATACGTATAAAGAAATCTTATATTATAGATAATCCTACTATTAAGATATATAGTCTTAATACGTTTATTAGAAGATTCTTTACCTCTATTAGTAGAGATTTCTTTTATTCTTTTATTATTATTATTATTATTTACTTCTACTTAAAATTTAAGAAAAGTATTACTTATAGTTTCTTCAGATTTATCTTTAAGTAATTTTCCCTAAACAAATTAGGTATATTTATCTATAAAGATAATAAATAAATTATATTTATTATAAGTAGTAGGTATTATAAGCTTATATAAATCTAAAGCTATATAATCTAAATAATCTAGATTTTTATTATAAACCTAGAATTTACTCACCTTAGTTATAAATTTGCCTTCAAAACAGGCTTTATAAAGTAGTAATTTATTATTATTTATATTATTATTATTATTTATATTTATATCTGAAATTATATTATCTTTTATTTTTAAAAGACTTTATATATAAATATAACTAAGATATTAGTGCTATAATTAGAAGCTATTATTATTATTATTATTATTTTTATTAGTTATAATATTATATATATAGTTATTATTATTATTAGTAAGAAATTAGAAGAAATATAAGTTATTTTATTTTACCCTTATAACAATAATATAATCTTTCTTAATATTATATAAAATAGGTTATTTCTATATAATAGAAGTAATACTTAATAAATCTAATTTAGATTAACTAAGTAAATTAATACTTAATTTAGATATATAATAAATATCTTTTAATATAATTTTATTATTATTAGGATATATAATTAAATTACTTTTTAGTATAGAAGTAAGACTTTTTACTTTTCCCTATTTAATAGGTTTTTTTATTATTTTCTAGTTAACTAAAAGAGTATAGTTTTTAACTATATATATAGTAGCTATAGTATTAATATAAAAATTAACTGTTTTTTTTAATTTAGTTAAAACTTCTAACTTTTCCTTATTCCTTAATAATAAATTAGTTAATTAAATAACTTAAAGAAGGATTATTATTAGTATTTTTATTTATATAAGGAGGTATAGTAATATAACTTATATTTTCAAAAATAATATCTTCTTCTTCTTTATTAGAAAATAAATCTATTAATTCTATAAAATCTAAATTATTTAAAGATATATAAAGGGTAATATTACTAGTAGTAGTTATATTAATTACTTCTTTTTCTTTTTCTTTAGTAGTAGTAATATTAATAAGTTTTTTCTACTAATTAGATACTTTTTTAAGATATAAGAAAGTATAATTTTCTTTAGAATAGTTAGTTTTTTTATAATTTTTATAGTATAAACCTTTCTATTTTTTCTAAGGTTTTTTAGATACTTTAGTATCCTTATTCTTATTTTTATTTTTATTTTTATTATTTTCTTAGTTTTTATTTTATTTTTTATTATATTTAATACCCTTAATAATATTATTAACTACTTCTTTACTACTTTTTCTCTTATATTTATCTAATAAACTAAAGTATAAAAAGTTAAAGTTATAAGTAATAAAGTTAGCTCTTAGAGATTAAGTTATAGAAGTTATAAAAAACTTATAAGTCTTATTTAAATTATTAAGTATATAAGCTATAACTACTTAATTAAGTAGTCTTAGCTAGTTATAAAATAATTATCTATTAATTCTTTAATTTTATTAATATATTCTTCTATAAAATTAAAATTATCTAAAGAAATATTAAAGAATTCTTTATAAATTAAAAACTTATTTATAAAACCTATAAGCTTATATAGCTTTTTAAAGTAATTTTAAGCTTTAAAAGCATTTTTATTATCTTTAATTACTCTTAAAAAGCTATTTTTATAGAGTAATTATATATAGCTTAAAGCTTTATTACTTGTATTTATATTATTTTTAGATTTAGGTTTAATTAAATTAATAGTTATATCTTTACTTATAAAGAAGGCTTTAATATATATAGCTTATACTTTATAATTCTTAAAGCCTAAAAACTTAAGTATATTAACTTTAAAGTCAGCTATTTTTACTTTATAGAAAGTAGTATATAGTTATAAACCTTATAAAGGTTAAATAATAGTAAAGTTATATAACTAAAGAAACTATTAGATATATAATATAGTAATGTATATAGTAATATTATATAATAGCTATAAATTTAAAAATTTAGGGTTTAATTATTAAAAAAGAGTAGTTTTTTCCTTCTCTTTAATTAATATCTTCTTTGATTAGACTAAAGTCTAACTAAAGAGATAAATATCCTATATAATAAATTAGTTAAGAAGAAATCTATTAAGTTATAAATATAAGTCTAAACTAGATTAAAAATAAACTAAAGGATAATTTAAATAGATAATCTAAGAGATATAAATTAAATAAAATAGAAGTAAAAAACTATCTACTTAGAGAAAAATTAATAGAGGTATAATTAATTTATATAGAATTTATTATATAAATTTAAAAAAAGTATATTTTATAGAACTAAACTACTAATCTAACTAGTATATCTAATTCTATAAAAGTAATATAAATAGAAAATTATTTAAAAAAGTATTTTTTAGTATATATAGCTTTTATATATAGATAAAATTTAAAAAGGAAGAAGAGTATAAATAAAGAAGTAAAAAAAACTAAAATTATCTCTAAACTAAGTTTATAAACTATTAGTATAAGTATAAAAGTATTCAGAAGTATAATATATATACCTATATAGTATAGAGTTATAAATAAAAATATATTATAATAAAATATAATAATTTTAAGTATTTATAAGTATTTATTTATATAGATAATTAATAGAGAAGGTATATATTATAATAATTCTAGTTAATATTATTAGTAGGTTATATCCTAAAGTAGAAAAAAAGGAGGGGAAAGATAACTTAAAATATAAGCTATAAAGCTTTTAATTATATAAATAGGATTATATAATATTAAAGATTATATAAGTATTTATAAAGTTATAGCTTATAATAAACTAAATATTTTTATATAAAGTTATATATATAAAAGTCTATTTATTTATTTTATATAGAATATTTAAATAAATAAAATATTATTATATTATTATTATTATTATAATAAGATGTTATATATTAATAGTAGTTATAGCTTATATACTTAATAGTCTAAATAAGACTTATAAGTCTTTTATAACTTCTATAACTTAGTTTCTAAAGGCTAACTTTACTACCTATAACCTTAACTCTTTATACTTTAGTTTATTAAATAAATATAAGAGAAAAAGTAGTAAAGAAGTAGTTAATAATACTACTAAGGGTACTAAATATAATAAAAAATAAAATAAAAACTAAGAAAATAATAAAAATAAAAATAAAAATAAGAATAAAGATACTAAAGTATCTAAAAAACCCTAGAAAAAATAGAAAGGTTTATACTATAAAAATTATAAAAAAACTAACTATTCTAAAGAAAATTATGCTTTCTTATATCCTAAAAAAGCACCTAGTTAGTAGAAAAAACCTACTAATACTACTACTACTAAAGAAAAAGAGAAAGAAGTAGTTAATATAACTACTACTAGTAATATTACCCCTTATATATTTTTAAATAATTTAGATTTTATAGAATTAATAAATTTATCTTCTAATAAAGAAGAAGAAGATATTATTTTTAAAAATATAAGTTATACTACTATACCTCTTTATATAAATAAAAATACTAATAATCCTTCTTTAGGTTATTTAATTAACTAATCTATTCTTAAGAAATAAGGAAAAATTAAGAGTTTTAATTAAATTAAAAAAATAGTTGATTTTTATATTAATACTACTGCTACTATATATATAGTTAAAAACTACACTCTTTTAGTTAACTAAAAAATAATAAAAAAACCTATTAAATAAGGAGAAATAAAAAGTTTTACTTCTATACTAAAAGGTGATTTAATTATATATCTTAATAATAATAAAATTATATTAAAAGATATTTATTATATACTTAAATTAAGTATTAATCTACTTAGCTAATCTAAGTTAGATTTATTAAGTATTGCTTTTATTATATAGAAATAACCTATTTTATATAATATTAAGAAAGATTATATTATTACTATAGGGGCAAAACGAAATAATTTATATTTCTTCTAATTTCCTACTAATAATAATAATAACTATATATATAACATTATAACTAATAAAAGTAATAATAATAATAATAATAGCCTCTAATTATAGTACTAACGTCTTAGTATAACGGGGCAAGGGAGAAAACTTATTAATTATGCTAGGCGCTCTACTTTAGGGGGAAATACCCCTGAAGACACCTAAACACTTATGTATTAATTTTCTAGCTAACTATAAAAGATATAAAGATAAATATATAAATATAAGCTTAACTAAATTATGCTTTATCTATAACTTCTATCCCTTTTATCCTATAAGTTATGTAATTTTTTTAGAAAAAATAGACTACTAAGAAGAAGTTTAGTAGCGTTATCTCTATAATATTCTACCCTATCTTAGTTTTAAATAACCTAAGAGGTATAGTAAGGATTGAGAAAAAAGATAAAAAGTAAGACTAACTAAAGCTAGAAAAACCTAAAAACGCCTATTTTCACTTAATTTTTTAAAAAGTAAGTCTTAGTAGATTTTTACTATAGGTTAGGTAGAAGGGTTTTAGTAGCTCCTTTAGAGAACTAATTACTAAAGTTATTAAGAAAAATAAGAATTTTATAAAAATAAGTATATTTTTTATTTAATTACTTAGTTCTTTTTATTAAAAGCTAACTAGACTTCTATCTATTTATATAAGCTATTTCCCTTTAAGATAATACTTAATACTTAAGAAACTATTTATATAATCTATTGTTTTGAAGTTAAAATACTAGAAATTTTAAAACTCTATTTCCTTTTATATATCCCCTAAGTTTTTTTTTAAGTAAAAAGAAGAAGACTTAATTAGTTTTATTTTATATATATAATATTCTTTTATATTTTAAAAGCCTTACTATTAGAGGCTTTACTTTTTATAAGCTCTTTAGTAGTTTTCTATTTAACCTAGATATTATCTATATCTTTTTCTTATACCTCTTTAGTATATTATATACTAAGTTTAAGCTATCCTTTAAGTATAATTAGGAGTAGATAAAGGTCTTAAGCTTATATTACTTATATAATATCTTTTATAGAGTTATCTTAGCAGATAAGAAATTCTTCTAAAGTATACTTATTAAACTTCTACTTTAGAAAAAGATTAAGTTTCTAAGTATATTACTTAAGCTTAGCATAGTAAAGTTCTTATTAAATATTTTCTATATATATTAGTTAATCTACCTCCTATTTTTAGTATTTAAAGGGGTAATCTTCTTATATAATAATATTAGTAAAAGTTAAATATACTAGATCTCTTAGTTATAAATAGATATTAGAGTTATAAATATTTAGGCTTAGTTTTATATCTTCTTCTACAATTAATACTAATTTTTCTATAACTAAAGACTAACTAAGCTGTACTAGAAGTAGTTTTTCTTCTTATTACCCTTATACTACTTAAGTTTTATAAAATCTTAAGTTCTTTACTATAATATCTTTAGTTTCTAAAAAGTCTTTTAGAGATATATTAAGCTTAGCTTAAAATTCCTTAATAATACTGTTATAAGGGCTAAATTTATTAATTATAAGTTTAACTTAATAGTTATAAAGCAGTTTATAGTAGTTTAGATTAGTAATCTTATTATTTAAAGCTTATTTTAATTAAAACTTCTTAATATTAGAAATTCCCTCTTAAAAAATACAGCAGATAAAGTTAATAATATAGAAGCTATACTTCTATAAGTTATAAGTTTCTTTAAGTTCTCTTTTAAGTTAAAGTTAAGAGATAATAAATAAAGTGTAATTAATAAGATCTTAAGTTTTTACTAGTGTTTTATAGACTTTATATTAGTTTCTAATTATCTTTACTATATCTTAAAAAATCTCTTTAGAGTATTCTCCTTTAGAAGCTTATATACGCTTATCTTAGGTGCTGTTTAAATAGAGGTAAAAGCTGTTTTTTTAGTTAATAACTATAGCTATAGCTTAACTACCTTCCTCAAAGTATCTAATAAAGATAATAAAGTTTTAGCTTATAAAGAAATTATTATTTTTTCTATAAGAGAAAACTAAGTTATTACTAAACTAAGAGGTTTATATAATAAAGATTTTAGTATATCTATTACTTTTAATATCTCTTATTATAAGTTTATATACTAACTTAATATAATCTATTATTAGCTTTTTGCTTTTCTAAAAGTATCTTAATAAGTTATAAAGGTTTAGAAGTATCTATTTCTATATAGTTTAATTTTAGTAGCTTTAGTATTAAGTTTTATTAAGATAATAGAAACTTTTACCTTATTATTTAATTAGCTTTATATTTATTACGTTATAAGTTCTCTATATCTACTAAGGCATAATAAGCTTTCTAAAAGTTCCTAGCTTAGAAGTATTTCTTAAGCTATAAGGGTTAATTAGTATTTTAATTAGTTTTATTATATTAAACTAAATACTAAAAAAGTAGCTATTATTAATAATAAAAAGGAAATAATAAGATTTTTCTAACTACTTATTAAGTTCTCTCTTTTAGTTTAAATTAGTATTTAAAGTAGAATATTTTTAGCTTTCTATAAGTTTTTCTATAAGTTTTTAAATTTATTTAGTTATTTAAAGCTTAACTAACTACTTTTTATATAGATATAGAACGTAAATCTGAAAATCTTTATATATAGCTTTAATTTTTTTAATATTCTATAAGTTATTCTAGAAGTTATATTAAAGAGGGGATTAAAGAGAAAGAGGAACTAGAAAAGATTAATAAGATATAATAAAGTTATTACTAAAGATAAGGAAAGAGCTTTATTAAATATAGTAATACTTAATTAAGCTTATATATAGTTAGGTAAATAGGAAATATTCTATAATAGGTAGAGAAAATATTAGAACTAGAGTTAAAATATAAAATAACTTAGTAATAAGTTATTATAGTAAAAAGATTATTAATATAATTAGTAAGGATATTTTAAAGGTTAAAAAAGAAAAAATAAATAAATAAAATAGTAGTTAGGCTTAATTAAAATATTAAAGTGAAATATAAAAGTAGTTATTATAAAAAGAAAGTTATTATATATAAAGTAGTTTATTATAAGTTATTTAAGTTAAGATACCTTTTTTTATAAATAATAGTAAAGAGGACTTTTAGTGTTAATAGTTAATATACTTTCTAATTTTATACTTTTTAGATATAGAAAGAGCTAGTTAAACTTATAAAGTAGTTTACTAAAAGTGAAGTTAGTTTATAGTTATTAGTTTAATTATAAATATTAGCAGGGTTTTTAAGTAAGGTTAGGTTAATAAGAAGTAAGAAGAAGAGAGATATTTTAGTTATTAATTATAATAGTTAGTCTTACTTACTAAAATAATTTTTTAAGTTAAAGAGAATATAGTTAGACTTATAATAATATATTTAAGAGGAGAAAGCTAATATTTATAGTAGTAGACTACTTAGAGTAAAATAAACTTTTAAAGACTAATTATAAAATACTTAGAGTAGTAAGCCTCCTTTTTATAAGTAGTAGTACTTTTTAGATAATACGTTCCCTATTACTCTTACTATTTATACTTAAATAAATATATTCTTTTTAGTTTAGTTAACCTTAAGTTAGCAGTAAAAAGTTTTTTTAATTATTAGTTTTTATCTTATTAATAAATTAATATAGTAAATATACTTTTTAATTATTATAACTACTATTTATTATTATTAATTACTTCTCTTTTTAGATATAAAAAGATACCTCTCTTCTACTTAGCTATATTTTTTCTTTCTTTTATATAATATATCTATTTTTATAAATTCTAGCCTAACTAACTTTTTATAATAATAACTTCACTCTTTTAATTATTATAATATAAATATTAAAATTAACTTTAGTAACTTCTATAAAACTACTCTAAATAACTTATTTAAACTCTTCTCTTTCTTATTTATTTTAACTTCTACTTTCTATAAGAATAAGAATAAGAAGTATTATTAGTATTAAGCTATTATAACTACTTTAGTTATAATATATTTCTTTCTAGCTCTAACTAAATCTCTTACTAACTTACAAATAAGCTTCTCTTTTTTTTAAGTAGATACCTATTTTAGGTCCTATTAATATAGTTTAATATAAAGTTAACTTTATAAATAGGCTAAAGCTAAATAAATATAAAGAAGGAGTTACTATATAGTTCTAATATTTATTTATAAAGTTTACCTTAATATATATAAATCTAACTAAAAATAAAGAAATATTTTCTAACTAGCTATTCTTTACTTAAGAGATATATATTACTAATAGCTATACTAATCTTTTTAGTTAGATATACTAGAAGTTTAATAAGTCTAAAGCTATTAAAGCTTTATTAATCTATATATATAATACCTATAACTTCTAGCTTTATAATAGCTACTTTAAGTAATAAAGAAAGATATTATTTAAGAAGTTTTCTAAAGAAAAAGCTATTACTATTACTTCTCTGTTCTAAAAGTATATTTCTTATTAAACTAAATAGAATAGGTTTTATTTAAATTATATTTATTATAAGAAAGGATTATCTTATTTATATAGGTTTAATTATAACTAAGAGGAGACTAAATAAGTAAGCTATATTAAGAAAGGTAATAGAAAGAAAGATATCCTTAATAGTATACTTTAAGTAGATAGTAGTAGAGTTATTTTATTTCTTAATAGTAATAAGAGGTTTTCTAAAAGTAAGCTTTATACTTAAAAGTATAGTTCTCTTTTTAATTATCTTTATAACTTAATAGTTTAATATAAATATAATATCTTTAGAGATATTCTAGCTATATTTTATTTTATTTTAACTTTAGTTATCTCTAGATAGATAAGTTATTTAAAAAAAGAGTTAGTAGAATATAAGAAGTAGGATAAGAAGTATATATAGTTATAGTAGCAGTTTTAATAGTAGAGTTATTTAAAGAGGTATTTAGTTTATTTTTAGTTTAAATTTTTTAAGGATTAATATTAGTTTTTTTTAGTTTTTTAGTAGTTTTTAGTCTTTATATATAGTTAGTTTTTATTATTTTTATATTCTCTCTTTTTTTATAATAAGTATATTATAAGTAAAAAAAGTAATATAAATAGTATATTATTATTAAAATAATATAAGAATAACTAATAATAAATATATTAAATATAAGGTTATTTGCTTAAAATAGATAAAAATTTATAAATATATAAACTTAGCTATCTCTTAGTTTCTTTATATCTTTATATTAGTTATTAAATTCTTTATTTTTTATAGAGATACTTACTACTAATTTATTCTTTTTCTACTATTTATTAATCTCAGTTTATAGGGTTTTATTTTATTTTTAAAGTTATTTAATTTATATTTTTATAGTTTTAATATTATCTATTTCTACTTTTTCTAATATAGAGAGTTTATTAAAATTAGGAATTTCTACTAAGCTAAGTATATTAGGGTTTAGTTAATTTATAATAGAGAAGACCTTAGTTATATTTTTATTAAGGTCTAGTTAGACTTCTATTTTAGAGATATTATCTAGATAGCTGTTTTTATTTATTATAAATTTTTTTAAGTAGTTACTAGTAATAGTTCTCTTAATAAGTAAACTAATAAGAGTTTCTAAGAAGTAAGAAGAAGTATAAAGAGAAATCTTTTAAATATAAAAGGGGCTAAACTAGTAAGTGCTAAGCTTACTAGAGGAATTTTTATTAATAGATAGCTTTATATTATATATAAGAATAATATCTCTAACTTATAACTTTTAATATTATATTTTATATTTATTTCTTTAATTATAGTTTTTAGCTACTTATTAGTATTGCTTTATAATATATTTAAGTATAATATAGCAATTAGAATTAAGTTATTTAAATATTTATATATATAAAAGAAGCTTAGTCTTTATATTTATAACTTTTAATTAGTCTAGTATTTACTAAGTGATACTTTTTATTTTAATTAGAGTAACTAAATTATATTTATAGATAAGGTAAAAAGGAGAGTAGCTAATAGAAGATCTAACTAATATTTAATTAGTAAAAAGAGCTATATAAAGGACTGAGGTTTAGTTTTTAGTACTAAAGTCTAACTAGGTTATTAAAGTATAGATAAGGAGTTAATAACCCTTTTTAATAAGTCTATTTACTTTTAAGTTATATACTAAAATAATAAAGTATTATTCTCTATAGATTTAATTAAGCTTTTTAATAAACTTTTTATTTTTAAAGCTTCTATTAATAGTAAGAAGCTTATAGATCTTATACTAATAGATAACATCTTTCTAGATAAACTTAGCTATTATTTTAAAGTTAACGTTTTTTAGCAGTTAATAGGCTTTAATATAGCTAGTTAATATATTACAGGCTTCAGCTAAGGAGTAGTTATTAATCTTTTAGACGTTTATATAAATATATTAAAAAGGAATACCTAGAAGTATAGTAAAAGTATAGAGGTCTTTAAATTAATATAGTTAAGCTTAAGTATATAGGAGGTAGCTTTTTATTTAGTTACTTATTATTTAATATATATTTTCCTAAGTATACTATTTCTTAAGCTTTATATATATAGTATCTCTTTTGTAATAGCCTCCTTTAGTATATATATACTAAATAAGTTTTTTTTATTTATTTTTATTATTTATTATTCTTTTTAACGTGGGATTTATTTTTATACTTTTCTAAAAAAAGAAGCTGTTTTAAAGGATATATCTTACTATATACTGCTTAAACTTACTGAAGTTATATTAAGCTACTATCTTTAGTTAGCTTAAAGAGGCTAGATATTTAGTAATCTACTAAGATCTTTAAGATTAAACCTATTTAAAGCTTAATAAGTCTCTTCTCCTTAAGTACAGATCTTTATCTAGCTTTATAGTATAGATAGAGTTATTAATTATCTTATTTAAATTTTTCTCTTATTCTGCTTTATAGATATTAGATTTCCTAGCTAGTTTTTATAAAAAATTATCTATAGTATTATTTTTTATACTAAATATATATTAAATATTAAAGTTAAATATTTTAATCTAAATAATTTATTATATAAAGATAGCACTTAGTAAATCTAAAGTAGTACTACTAATCTAATTTATAAGGATTTTTATATTTATTTCTAAAGTAAATTATATTTTATAGAGATAATTTTAAAGTTTTTTAAGAGTAAATAAAACTAACTAAAGCTTAAGCTTACTTATATTATAATTAAAGGCTACACTTATTTAAATTCTACTCTTATACTTAGTAATATATCTTTTACTCTAATAGTATTACCTAAAGATAGTATCCTATCTCTTAAAGCTTATATTAGTAGAAAGATAGATTTTATCTACTTTTTTATTATAATTAATAGGCTAGAATAATAGAGAGCTAACTAAGTAAAGCTTAAGGGTTTTTATAGCTAATTACTACTTAAAGCTCTATTTAAAAAGTATATCTTTTTAGAGAAGCTTTACTAATAGGCTTAAAATAATATTATAATCTTTAATCTATATATAATAAAACCTAATAATTCTAAATAAGCTTTTAATAGCTATAATATTATTATATCTTTCCTATTTAAAGATCTTAATAACTTTATTTTAGTTAGGCTTATATTCCCTACTACTTATTATATATCTAAGAAAGTTAATAGCAGGTTAGTAAATCTAAGATTTCTTAGGAGAAATAGTAGTACTAGTAAGTTTAAGATTCTAAAGTACTATATTAAAGTTTATAAAGTACTTAAAAATATATAAATATATCCCTAGGAGCTTAATAAAGTAGTTATTATTATATACTATTTTTAGCTTTTTAATAGAGATATTATTAAGAAAGGGCTAATAAATATTTAGGATAAGGTTATAAAGGATTTTTATAATAACTTTTATAAACTAAGTAACTGAATTTATTATATTTTGTAGTAAGATATATATCCTAAATAACCTAAGAGGAGTAGTAAATATAGTTAGGTTTTAGCTTTTTTTATTAAGAGAAATTTAGTTATATCTAGAAAATAAGTCTAAAAGATTTATAATCTTATAGTTAGCAAAGTTTTTAGAGAATTTATTAGCTCTAAGGGGAATAAAGGTATCTCTAATACTAATCTTATTAAGCTTTATATATAAGTTAATTAGCTTTATATTACTATCTTTCTTAGTAATAAGGAACTAAATATTTCTATATAACTTATAGGATTTTTTAAGTACTTTCTATATAACTTATAATCTGAATATATTAATAACCTTACTTTATAAGGCTTTTAGGATAGGAATTCCTTTCTCTTATTAAGTAATATATTAAATAGTTTTAATCTTTTATAGTAGAACTACTTAAGGATTAATATAGCTATATTTAGTGAAATCTTATATAAGTGCTTTTTTTCTATTTATAAAGATATATTTTAATATTTTAATCTCTTTTAGTAAAAAGTATAGCTAAGTAATTTTAAGTTTTAAAAACCTCTCTAGTATAAGCTGAGTACTTTAGTTAAACTTTATAAATTATAGATATATATAGCTAATAAAGAGGGAGTTAGATAGTTGAAAATAGTTCTTAACCTCTTAGGTTAAAATCTTTTTTTAGTTTTTCTAACTATTTAGGATTAAGCTATTTAAGGGTAAATTATTAACTAGATATACTTTCTTATCCTTCTACTTATATAATATATAGACTTTTATAAAGCTTTAGTTAGTTTTAGAATTTTTATAATAAAAGTTAAAAAGCTTTTAGTTTTTTAGAATACTATTAAGATACTATTAGTTTTTAGTTTTCTTAAGAAGGCAGGCTTTAATAGTTTTTATTACTAGGGTAACTACTGCTTTTATAATTATACTAAGAATATTAAGTACTGCTAAGGGTGAGATTAGAGTGTAGTATTAGCTACTCTGAGGAGTTTTTATTTTCTATTTAAGAAGGTTTTTTTTTTTTTTTAAGTAAGGAGGTGCTCTTTTTTATAGTTTATTATAATATTAGTATAGTAAGTTTAGATTTTATTATATATATTATTTACATTTTAGTTAGTTTTACTGTAGTTATAAATAGACTTAGAAGTATTATAAACGTCTTATATATAGTTTTCCTATTCTAAAAAATAGCGTTAAATTTAGCATAAAGAATCTAACTATATAAGACTAACTAAAATACTAATTTTTTTAAGCTTTTTATTTTTATATTTTTTAGCTTTTATTATAGCAGTAATAAAGTATTTAGAATATTTAAAGGTAAGCTTAGTAGAGATAGCAAAAAGAAGCTTAAGGAGCAAGTTATAATTAACTATTTTAAAGTTAATAACTATTATAGTTATTATAATTTTATAGTTATTAATCTAAATAGGTATATAATAAGCTCTGATAAAGTATAGTTTTAAGTTACTCTTAGCTATTATTCTTATAGTTAGAGTAGTTATAGAAATAGGAATATTATAGTTTAAAATATATTTATAACTAATAAGACTAAACTTAGTACTAATATTAATAATGCTCTATACTAGAGAGTAGTTATCAAGGTATTTCTTATTAATAGTAACCTTTAAAATAAGCTACAGTATAACAATTATAAATGCTATTTAGTTTATAGTTATAGAAATAATAGCTTTAACTATAAAGATCTTTAGATAGTTGTACATTTAAACTATATTATTATATTTAGTTACTTAGTCTGTTTATTAAGCTTTTTCTTTAGAGGTTTTAGTAAAATTAATAAAGTTAGTAGAGATAGATATATAAATAACACTTTTAAGATTATCTATAAAAGTATATATTCTTTTAATAAACTTTTCTCTATATTTAAACTAGATCTTATATATTTTTTTAACTAAAAAACTAACTAAGCTATAAAGCTTATATAAGATAAGTTTATTAATTAGTTTTTTATTTTTAATAGTTTTTCTATTTTAGCTATTAAGAAATATAGCTAGCTAGAAGTTATCTTTTAAATAAGATATTTTTAGAATAGGTTTTAGGAGAGAAACTTTAATTATATTATTAGTTATTACTTCTCCTTTTAGATTATCTATTCTTTCTAGTTCTAAAATATTAGAAAGAGTAAAAGCTTAATTAAGAAGTAACTCTTCTCTTATCTTAATATCTAAGTTTCCTTTTTACCTTTCTAAGTTATAAGAAACTCTTTTATTTTCTCTAGCTCTTTTTAATAAGATTAGAGGCTTTTTAGAGTAAGTTTTTATAGCTTAAAGTTTTCTTAAAATAGTAGAAGTATTTTTAATATTCTAAATAGTAAAGTAAACCTTTTTAGAAGGGGATTTTAAAGCTTTCTTTTTAATCTTTCTTAAATTTAAAAACTTCAGCTTCTTCTAAAAGAAAGAATTAATTTTATATATCTTTAATTAAATAATTATAAGCCTAAAAGCTATAAAATTAAGTATATCTTCTTTTATTATACTATTAGGTTATACTAAGTTATATAAGTGTTTTTTCTATTTATTTTTATTAACTACTGAAATTTAAAATATAAAAGCTTAACTACTTACTTTCTTATTAGATACTATATTTCTTTCTTTTATAAACTTATAAGATATCTTAATTAAGTTAAAGTTATTTTAATCTTAAAGAACTCTTATAAATATAAATTAAGGTCTACTAATATTCTATTTAAAAATTTTAGTAGCTTAAGCTTTTATAGCTTTACAGCTATTTTAATTTTTTAAGTATATAATAATAGCTTTTTAGTTAAGCTTACTTTTTTATTTTAATAAAGTAATAATTATCTAAGAGATAAAGAATTTATTATTTTAAAGGTTATAAAAGTATTACTTTTAGAAATATTAGATTAAGCTACTTTACTTATTAGCTATTTTTTATAGATAGTAGCTTTTTTTAAAGTTATAATCTATATAGCTTATATATTAATACTAACTATATAGTTTATAAGGGAATAGCTTAAAGTTTTCTTTATTAATTTTTACAAAATAAACTAAAAATAATTAGTTATCTTCTATAACTAATAAAGCTTAAGTAACTTTTTTAGAGGATATTTTCTAGTTATTTATTATTTTTACTAAGTTAAAAAGTTACTAATTTAAAAGTTAACTTTAAATACTCTTTATACTTTAATTAAGTTTAAGTTTACTTTTTTTTACTTATAGAGAAGGGGAAGTATCCCCTTATAGGACTTTTAGGAGTAGAAGAAATAAAATATAAGTAGAAGCTATAATATAAAAAGTTTACTTCTAAGTAACTTTAGAGCTAAGCTAATTTATTAGGTTTATTTTAAACTTATTAAAGTCTCCTTTTTTAAATAACTTATAGATATTTAACCTTATTAATAAAGTAGTTCTATCTAAAACTAACTAATTAAATCTTAATATAGTTATTTAGATTATTTAGAGGCTACTTATAATATTAAGGTTATATTTTACAGCTTTAGTTTAAATATTATTAATCTATTAAAGAAACTTTATAGTAGCTTTATAGTTAAAATTATTAATTATTAATATTAAGGAAATAATCTAGCTGATCTAATTATCTAAAAGGTTTTAATAGTCTTTATTTATAGCTTTATATTACTAGATTAAATATTCTTTTATTTATTACTAAGTTTTACTAAAAAATTAAGCTTAGTTATTAGCTTAAAAAGAAGTATCTATATAGAATATAATATTTAGTATTTTAGAAGTATTAGTAATACTTACTGCTTTAGCAGTAGCTTTATAGCTTTTAATAAAGTTTAAAATATTATTTCTAGAGAAGAATAATGCTCTAGCTATGCTAAGCTTTAGTATTTTAAATCCTTAGAGCTTATATTTATAAGGTTTTAATATCCTCTAATATAATTTAATAAACTTTAGATAGCTTTATATTACCCTTATTTTAGAGGAATCCTCTCTAAGCGTTTTATTTATACTTATAATACTACCCTTAAAAACTATAACTTTAAAGATTTTAGCTTCAATAATTACTTCTAAGTTTTAATTAGAATTAGAAATTAAAAAAAGCTTTTTTTATTAAAGTTAATAAAATAAAAGACCTATAAAAGGACTTACTAATATATTACTAGAACTTAAGTTAAGCTTACTATCTGTTAATTTATATCTAAAACCTTTATTTTAAGCTTAAATTAAAGTTTTTAGAACTCTAGATTTTAGTAATATTATTCTAAAAGAGATATTACTAAATTAATAGAAGAAGTAATAAAAGAAAGCTTTTCTAAAGAAGTGCTTTATAAAAAAATAAAATAAAACTTAAATAAAGTAGATAATTTATTAATAAAAGGAATAAAAGAAGAATTTTTATAATATAAGCTTAGAAAAGTAATAAAAAGTAAGAATAGAGATAAAAAAAAAAAGAGAAAATTCTATTATTATTTCTACTTTTATTTTTCTCTCTTATCTAATAAGTATATTTATATTTATTATCTTTTCTCTTTTCTACTATTTTAATAATATAATTACTTTATATTTTAAACTTCTTTTTCTTCTCTCTTTATAAAGAGATTAGCTATTATTAATAATATCTTCTATAACTTCACCCTATAATACTTCTTTTTTATAAGTTAAGCTTAAGATTTAATAAAAAACTTAATTAAACTTTAGTATTAACTATAAACCTTAAAAGATATACTTTATACTAGCTACTTATTTACTATATAAATAAATAAAAAGAGGAGATAATAGAGAAGATATATATATTTTTCTTTTTATAGAGTTAGTATAAAATTATTCTTAAAAGAGAGAAATATTCTTAGTTAAGCTTATAAAATATTCCCCTTATTTCTCTTTTAAAAAGCTAATATAGTTATAATATTTTTCCTTTTTAGCTTTTTATATTTTTATACTTATAATAGCTTCTAATTTAAAGAACCTAGTTTTTAATATTTCTATATACAAGCACAACTTAAATTTTAAGTTTTTAAGCTTTTTTAGCTTCCCCCTTACTAGTTAATATATTATTAGAAACCTTCTAATAAGTTTAACTAAGAAGAAGTTTCTTAGGATAGATTAATTAGTTTTACTCTTTTTTTTAAGATTTATAAAGTAAATAAGATAAATTTAGTTACTTTTATATTTTTAGCTTTTAGAAGAGTAAAGGGGATAGTTAACTTATTTTAGTTAACCTTAGATTATTATTATAAAAGCTAGTAAAGATATAATATATAATAATTTTTAAATAGGTAAATAGCAGGTTAATAAGGGAGATTATCTAGACTTATTAGAACTTTACTTACTTTCTTCTACTAAACTAAGTATTTTTTTTCTTAGGGTTTTTTAGACTTTTATAAGCTTAGTTAATTTTAGATTTTAAGTTTCTAAGTAGTTTCTCTTTACTTTAGGAAAATAGAAGTTAAAAATATATTAACTAAATTTCTTTTAATATAGTATTACTTAAATTACTTCTTTTTCTAAGCTTTTTCCTACTCTAATTTAGTAAGATAATATAAAATAACTATAGAAGGGATTCTTCTTTAGTAGTTTTATTTATCTCTTTATACTAATTACTAATTTTATAATAGAATAAGGGAGAAAACTTATTAATTATACTAAGCGCTCTACTTCAGGAGGAAATACCCCTAAAGATACCTAAATATTTATATATTAATTTTCTAGCTAATTATAAAAGATATAAAGATAAATATATAAATATAAGCTTAACTAAATTATACTTTATCTATAACTTTTATCCCTTTTATCTTATAGGTTATATAACTTTTTCAGAAAAAATAAGCTACTAAAAAGAAATTTAGTAATATTATCTCTATAATATTCTACTCTATCTTAGTTTTAAATAACCTAAGAGGTATAATAAGGATTAAGAAAAAAGATAAAAAGTAAGACTAATTAAGGCTAAAAAAGCCTAAAAACGCCTATTTTCACTTAATTTTTTAAAAAGTAAGTTTTAGTAGATTTTTACTATAAGTTAAGTAGAAAGGTTTTAATAGCTCCTTTAGAGAACTAATCACTAAAGTTATTAAGAAAAACAAGAATTTTATAAAAATAAGTATATTTCTTACTTAATTACTTAGTCCTTTTTATTAAAAGCTAACTAGACCTCTATCTACTTATATAAGCTATTTCCCTTTAAAATAACACCTAACGCCTAAGAAACTATTTATATAATCTATTGCCTTAAAGTTAAAATGCTAGAAATTTCAAAACCCTGCTCCCTTCTATTAGTTATATATATATTTAAAGTCTTTTAAAAATAAAAGATAATACTATTTCAGATATAAATATAAATAATAATATTAATATATAACGTCTTATTATAATAATAATAATAATATAATAATATTCTACTTACTTAAATATTCTATATAAAATAAATAAATAGACTTTTATATATATAACCTTATATAAAAGTGTTTAGTTTATTATAAGCTATAACTTTATAAATACTTATATAATCTTTAATATTATATAAATCTACTTATATAATTAAAAGCTTTATAGCTTATATTTCAGGTTATCTTTTCCCTCCTTTTTCCCTACCTTAAGATATAACCTACTAATAATATTAACTAGAATTATTATAATATATACCTTCTCTATTAATTATCTATATAAATAAATACCTATAAATACTTAAAATTATTATATTTTATTATAATATATTTTTATTTATAACTCTATACTATATAGGTATATATATTACGCTTCTGAATACTTTTATACTTATACTAATAGTTTATAAGCTTAGCTTAGAGATAATCTTAGTTCTTTTTACTTCTTTATTTATACTCTTCTTCCTTTTTAAACTTTATCTATATATAAAAGCTATATGTATTAAAAAATACTCTTTTAAATAATTTTCTATTTATATTACTTTTATAGAATTAGATATACTAACTAAATTAATAGTTTAATTCTATAAGATATACTTTTTTTAAATTTATATAATAAATTCTATATAAATTAATTATACCTCTATTAATTTTTCTCTAAGTAAATAGTTTTTTACTTCTGTTTTATTTAATTTATATCTCTTAGATTATCTATTTAAATTATCCTCTAGTTTATTTTTAATCTAGTTTAAACTTATATTTATAACTTAATAGACTTCTTCTTAACTAATTTATTATATAAGATATTTATCTCTTTAGTTAGACTTTAATCTAATTAAAAAAGATATTAATTAAAGAGAAAGAAAAAACTACTTTTTTTTAATAATTAAACCCTAAACTTTTAAGTTTATAGCTATTATATAATATTACTATATAAATTACTATATTATATATCTAATAATTTCTTTAGTTATATAACTTTACTATTATTTAACCTTTATAAGGTTTATAACTATATACTACTTTCTATAAAGTAAAAATAGCTAACCTTAAAGTTAATATACTTAAGCTTTTAGGCTTTAAGAATTATAAAGTATAAACTATATATATTAAAGCCTTCTTTATAAGTAAAAATATAACTATTAATTTAATTAAACCTAAATCTAAAAATGATATAGATAAAAGTAATAAAGCTTTAAACTATATATAATTACTCTATAAAGATAGCCTTTTAAGAGTAATTAAGGATAATAAAAGTGCTTTTAAAGCCTAGGATCACTTTAAAAAGCTATATAAACCTATAGGTTTTATAAATAAGTTTTTAACCTATAAAGAATTCTTTAATACTTCTTTAGATAATTTTAATTTTATAGAAGAATATATTAATAAAATTAAAGAATTAATAAATAATTTATCTTATAACTAGCTAAAACTACTTAATTAAGTAGTTATAGCTTATATACTTAATAGTTTAAATAAGACTTATAAGTTTTTTATAACCTCTATAACTTAATCTCTAAGGGTTAACCTTACTATTTATAACTTTAACTCTTTATACTTTAGTTTATTAGATAAATATAAGAGAAAAAAAGGTAAAAAAGTAGTTAATAATACTACTACTAAAGGTATTAAGTATAATAAAAAATAAAATAAAAACTAAGAAAATAAAAATAAGAATAAAAATAAGAATAAAGATATTAAAGTATCTAAAAAACCCTAGAAAAAACAGAAAAGTTTATACTATAAAAATTATAAGAAAACTAACTATTCTAAAGAAAATTACGCTTTTTTATATTCTGAAAAAGTACTTAGTTAGTAGAAAAAACCTATTAAAATTATTACTACTAAGGAAAAAGAAAAAGAAGTAATTAATATAACTACTACTAGTAATATTACCTCTTATATATCTTTAAATAATTTAGATTTTATAGAATTAATAGATTTATTTTCTAATAAAGAAGAAGAAGATATTATTTTTAAAAATATAAGTTATATTATTACTTCTCTTTATATAAATAAAAATACTAATAATAATTTTTTTAGGTTATTTAATTAACTAATCTGTTATTAAGAAACAAGAAAAAGTTAAAAGTTTTAACTAAATTAAAAAAATAGTTAATTTTTATATTAATACTACTACTACTATATATATAATTAGAAACCACACTCTTTTAGTTAACTAAAAAATAATAAAAAAACCTATTAAATAGAGAGAAGTAAAAAGTCTTATTTCTATACTAAAAGGTGAGTGAATTATATATTTTAATAATAATAAAATTATATTAAAAATGTTTATTATATATCTAAATTAGGTATTAATCTGCTTAGCTAATCTAAGTTAGATTTATTAGGTATTACTTCTATTATATAGAAATAATCTATTTTATATAATATTAAGAAAGATTATATTATTACTATAGGGGTAAAATAAAATAATTTATATTTCTTCTAATTTCCTACTAATAATAATAATAACTATATATATAATACTATAACTAATAAAAATATACATAATAATAATAATAATAATAGCCTCTAAGTATAGCACTAACATCTTAGTTATATTTATATATAAAGTCTTTTAAAAATAAAAGATAATATAATTTCAGATATAAATATAAATAATAATAATATAAATAATAATAAATTACTACCTTATAAACAGAGCTATGACAAATACTACGTAGTAGTACTACAACTACGTAGTATACTACATACTACATGTAGTATAGTGTAGTTGTAGTACTAAAAAAAAATTTGTAGTATACTACAGCCCACTTTTATTAGTATGTAGTATACTACAGCCCCACTTTTAAATCTGTAGTAATGTAGTATAATACTACATACTACAGTTAAAAAACTAATTATTTAATTCTAATTAATTAACTAATAATAATTTAATAATAGTTTTTAATTATATAGTTATTTAATTAATAATTAATAATTAATATATTAGTTATAATAATATTAATTATAGAATATAATTAATAATAATTAATATATATATTTAATTATATATATATTTAACTAATAAAGATAACTTTATAATTATTTATTATTAAATTATATATAAGTTATAATAACTTATTAAAATAAAATCTATTAATATTAATATTAATATATAATTTTATATATAATATTATAATTAAAATGTAATATAATTTGTAGTATGTAGTATACTACATACTACTACTATAGTAGTATGTAGTGTAGTTGTAGTACTGATTTTTTTTTTGTAGTATACTACATACTACAACTACATGTAGTCCTGTAGTACTGTAGTATGTAGTAGTCAATGCTCTACTTATAAAGCCTATTTTAAAGGTGAATTTATAACTAAGGTGAGTAAATTATAGGTTTATAATAAAAATCTAAATTATCTAGATTATATAGCTTTAGATTTATATAAGCTTATAATACTTACTACTTATAATAAATATAGTTTATTTATTATTTTTATAAATAAATATATCTAATTTATCTAGAGAAAATTACTTAAAAATAAATCTAAAAAAACTATAAGTAATACTTTTCTTAAATTTTAAGTAGAAGTAAATAATAATAATAATAATAAAAGAATAAAAGAAATCTCTACTAATAGAGGTAAAGAATTTTCTAATAAATATATTAAAACTATATATCTTAATAGTAGGATTATCTATAATATAAGACCTCTTTATATATATAAACCTAATAGACTTATAGAATATACTATATATACTATAGTAAATAAAATAAGAATAATATTATATAATTTAAGTTTACTATATTACTTATAAGGTAAAGCCTTTTATACTACTCTTTATATATATAATAGGACTTTATATTCCTCTATTAATTATATAATACTTTATAAATTAAAAAATAAAATAAAACTTAATATAAATAATATTAAAGTATAGAGTAGCTTATACTACTATAAGAATAAAGATCTTAAAATTAAGAAATTAAATATAAAAGTATATTAAGGTTTTATAATTAATTATAAATCTAATAGATATAAAATCTAGGATATATAACTAAAGAGAGTTTTATAGTCTTATAATATTAAAATCTTAGAGAATACTTTTATTTCTTATTATAAAGAACTTCTTATAAGTATAAATACTTACTTTAAGGATATTAATAGTAGTATTATACTTAATAATAATAAATAGAGTACTACTTAATATAGTCTATAAAAAGATATATCTAGTTAATCTATCTCTTATAGTAATAAAAATATTACTTTAAATAGTAATATTATTACTAAAAATTCTACTCTTAAAAATCTAAGTAATAAGATTAATATTAATATTAATAAAAATAATAATATTATTATTAATAATAACAATATTAATACTAATAATAATAATTATAGTACTATATCCTATAATAATAGTTATAATACTAATACTAATATAAGTATAATAAATAATAATAATAAGAAAACTATTAGTATTAATAATAGAGAAATAAATACTAATAAATCTAAGTTTTTTATAGAAATCCCCTCTATAATAGATAAAGCTAAAAAAGACTACTAATAGGTTAATAATATAGTTAAAAATAATATTTTTAATAAAAGTGTACTATTATTTATCCTAGAAGACTGCCCTATCTTAAAGGATTATAAAATAAATAATAATAATATTATAACTAATAATAATAAAGCTTTCTATATATTATTAGTTATTATATTAGATAAGCCCTCTAATATTAAGTAAGCCTTAAATTCTCTTTATAAAGATAATTAGATTTAGGCTATATAATTAGAGATAAATTAAATAGAAGATATTAATACTTAGGAAATTATATAAATACTAGATAATATTTATCTATTAGGTAGTAGATAGGTATATACTATGAAATTAAAAGATAAAATAAATAATACTTATAAATATAAAGTAAGATAGGTAGTTTAAGGTTTTAATTAATATATTAGTATTAATTATTTAGAAACTTTTTCTACTACTTATAAACCTGAGAGCTATAGATTTATAGTAACTTTTACTATAAAAGAAAGCTAGATTTTACTCTAATATAATATAACTATAGTTTTTATTTATATAGATATAAATATAGATATTTATACTACTATACCTACTAGTTTTATTTATAATAAAACTATTAATAAATTAGAATTTAATCTTAATTATAATTATAAATCTAAAGATAATAAATATTACTATAAGCTTATTAAAGCTTTATATAGTTTAAAATAAAGTCCTAGACTATAGTATAACTATTTAAAAGGAATATTATTAAAATTAGAATTTATTATTTCACTTTATAATAAAGCAGTATATATATTAAATAAAAATAACTATAAAGCTATAATATATTACTATATAGATAATATATTACTAGTAGCTAATAATACTGCTACTAGTGATTATATATATAATAATTTAAAGCGATATATTAAAATTTAACTATTAGAGGAGCCTAATATATTTTTAGGTTGTAAGTTTAATATAGATAGGCAAAATAAGTCTATTTTTATATATTAAACGAAATATATAAATAAAATATTTAATAAATATAATAAAACTAATATAAACCTATTAATAACACCTATAAAAGATAATATAAAAATGTATATAAATAAAGGTTATATAACTAAAGAAGAAATATTATAGTTTTAATAGTAAATTAGAGCTTTATTATATCTAGCTTTAAAAACTAGATTTAATATAGCTCTTATAGTTAATATTTTACCTAGATATATTATAAACCCTTTTAAAAAGCATTTTTCTATTTTAGATTATCTATAGGGTTATTTAAATAAATATCCTAATAAAGGAATTTATTATAACTATAATAATAATATAATTTAGGATTTAATAGGTTATTTAGACTCTAATTAGGCTAGAGACTTAGATAATAGAAAATCTATTTCAACTTATATATTTTATTAGGGCTTATATAATATTATATCTTATAGCTATATAAAATAAAAAATAGTAGTGTTATCTACTTATAAAGCTGAATATATAGCTTTAACTAAATCTGTTAAAGAAGCTATTTATCTATATAATATTTATAATTTTAATCTTAAAAATCTAAGATTTAAATTAATAAATAAACTAAAAATATTTATAGATAATATTGCAGCTAAGAAACTAGCTGAAAATCCTAAATTTTATAAGAAATCTAAGTATATTGATATAAGATATTATTTTACTAGAGACTTTTTAATAGATAAAAAGATAATATTATTTTATATTAATACTAAATCTAATATTATTGATATTTTAACTAAGCTTTTAGGTAAAGTTATATTTTTCGTATTATTAAGTATTATTTATAGTAGTAGTAATAATAATAATAATAATAATAATAATAATAATAATAATAATAATAATAATAATAATAATAATAATAATAATAATAATAATATTACTGAAATAATATATTAGTTTGTCTCTTAATATTTTTACTTATAAGGTTATTTTATAAGAGTTTTTTAACTAGTTATATATATATAATATAATATAGAAATACTTTTCTTATTTTTCTTATTAGGTTTTTAAGTTTTTATACCTATAATATATATATATATTAAGTAAGTAAGCTATATACCCTTTAATTAACTATATATACCTTAAAGGGGAATATTAATATATAACGTCTTATAATAATAATAATAATAATATAATAATATTCTACTTACTTAAATATTCTATATAAAATAAACAAATAGACTTTTATATATATAACCTTATATAAAAGTGTTTAGTTTATTATAAGCTATAACTTTATAACTGCTTATGTAATCCTTAATATTATATAATCCTATTTATATAATTAAGAGCTTTATAGCTTATATTTTAGGTTATCTTTTCCCTCCTTTTTCTCTACCTTAGGATATAACCTACTAATAACATCAACTAGAATTATTATAATATATACCTTCTCTATTAATTATCTATATAAATAAATGCCCATAAATGCTCAAAATTATCACATTTTATTATAATATATCTCTATCTATAACCCTATACTATATAGGCGCATATACTACGCCCCTGAATACTCTTATACCTGTGCTAATAATACTAAAAGCAGCTACTACTTTTAAAGCTTAGCTAGAAGTAATAATAATAATAATATTAACTATAATAGTAATAATAATCTATTAGAAGAACTAAATATACTAACTATAAACTTTATTATAGTAATACCTAAAAAGATTAAATTTAATAAGTAAAAGATATATTAACAACTAGTTAACTAAGTAATATATTATATCAAAAGAGAATAAAACCTTAAGATAATAGAGATCTATATAAAAACCCCCTAGATATTCTTATTTAGCTTAGTTTATATAGCTAATAAGTTCTATAGTATTATACTAAATACTAGCGCTGCAAAGTACTTAATAAGTAGTAAGAAATAATTTAAAGCCCTCTAGAGGTAATACCCTATTAAACTTAATAAATTAAGGGCTAGTAAGGTAGAAATACACTTTAGAGCAGGAAAGAAGATTAAATCTATCAGCATAACAGTTATTACAACCTCTCTAGGTAATATAACGTTCTATATTATACTTATAAATATATTATTTCTATTCTACCTATAAGATATAACTAGAATAGGCATAATATATAATAACTTATAAGACTATATCATTAAAAGTAATATTAATATACTTATTATCTATAAATAGGAGTACCTATAGATAATACTTAACTAAGAAGAGATACTAGCAAACAGCTAGCTTATAAAACTAAAAGTATAGCACTTATATAAATACTTCAGATATCTAACCACAAAACGCCTATAAAACCTTCTTAATAAGTTAAAACATAATATTAACTAAGAAATTATTAAAAAGATTATAACTCACTATAAATATTACTAAAAGAACAGCCTAAGCCTACTTAAGTTTAAGCTAAACCTTAAAAATAATATTAACTTTAACTACACTATTATTATTAACACTATATAAATAGATAGGTTATTAGTTCTATATATTATTAATAAAGCTATATCCTTTAATATAGTATAATTCTTACTAGCCTAAAAGTCAGAGAATATATAAAATATACTATAAAACTACTAAATTAATATATATATTAAGCCCCTAAATATTATTATAACAGATATTAATATAAATTATATCTCAAATAAGTTTAATTAAAATATAGATATAATAAAGATTATAGTTAAAGTAGTGCTTATAGAGGCGTATAATAGTATAAGTAAAGTTAAAAGATACTATATACCCCTCTAAAAGATACATAATATTATCTAGAAAGACTTCTTATTAATAGACTATATAAATATCCTTTAGATAGTAGTAAAAGCTGTTAATAATACTACTAATCCTAATAGCTTTATACTAACCCTCTTTATCTTTAGTATATATTTAAAAATAGTAAAAGAATTACTACTTATATTAATAATCACAGAAAAGGTATAAATAATCTATAAAGTAATAAAGGAAGTATAAAAGATTAAAGCTAAGAAATAGATTATAACTAAACTTATAATATATAATAGCTTAAATATAATAAAAATAATAAACTTTCCTCTAAGCTTAAAAGTATTAGTTCACTATAAGAAAAGAAGCTAATAAAGCTTATATTAACTTATTTCTTTAGAAAGAGAAAAATATATTATTAAGATAGATATTAAGATATTAACTTTCTACTTAATATATATTAAACTATTCTATAAAAACCTAGATACCTCTTAAAATAAGCTTAATAAAGAAAATACTATATTTAGTAGTAAAAATAATAAGAATATAGAAAAGCTAATAGAAAATTATATTATTATTAACCTAAACCCCCTATAAGAAAAACCCCCTATAAAACGCTTAAAACCTTATAAATAGGCTTTAATAATCTTCTACTAAGATATAATACTACTAGAAATTAGATCAGACCTATAAGAGATATTCTTTAAAACTATATCTAATAATAAAAATAATAGCTTTATAGTAAGTTAGTTTACTATAGCTAAAAAAAATACAGCCCTAATATAAGCAATTTAGCTACATAAAGATAGTATTATTACAACCTAAAGTAAACTATTTAAAGAAGTATTAATAATAGAGATTAACAGCCTTATTAAGAGAGATATCCTCCACTTTATAAAATATAAATTAAGTATCTATAACAGTATATAACTATTTAATATATAAATTATCTAAGAAGTAAAAAAAAAAGATAGAAAACTATATAAGAAAGCATAGCTTATAGTATAAAAATATAATAACTCTAATAAGAGATTTATTCTAATATAAAGCTTAATAATATAACACTTAAGTTAATAACTTCTCTTTATTCTTATACCTACGTTTCTATAGCTTAGATTTATTACTTAAACAAGAGATATCACCTAAGCCTCAGAGCATTGACAGATACTACGTAGTAGTACTACAACTACAAAAAATACTACAGTACTACACGTTTTAGTACTAATGTAGTACTGAAAAAAAAATTGTAGTATACTATAGCCTACTTTTATTAGTATGTAGTATACTACAGCCCTACTTTTAAATCTGTAGTAATGTAGTATAATACTATATACTACAGTTAAAAAACTAATTATTTAATTCTAATTAATTAACTAATAATAATTTAATAATAGTTTTTAATTATATAGTTATTTAATTAATAATTAATAATTAATATATTAGTTATAATAATATTAATTATAGAATATAATTAATAATAATTAATATATATATTTAATTATATATATATTTAACTAATAAAGATAACTTTATAATTATTTAATATTAAATTATATATAAGTTATAATAACTTATTAAAATAAAATCTATTAATATTAATATTAATATATAATATTATATATAATATTATAATTAAAATATAGTATAATTTGTAGTATATAGTATACTACATACTACTACTACAGTAGTATATAGTGTAGTTGTAGTACTGATTTTTTTCTTGTAATATACTACATACTACAACTACATATAGTCCTGTAGTACTGTAGTATATAGTAGTCAATGCTCTGCTAAGCCTATATCTAGTCAGCAAACACCCTTAATAGACCTATCTTCGCTTACCTACCTATTTAACTCTATAATAAATATCCTAAAAGCATTATTATAGAGATTATTAAGCTACTATATAGCCTTACTAAATTAAAAACATACTAATAAGAGATATATAATAAACACTACCTTAATAAGCTTATAATATAAACTTCTATATATAACCCTTATCTGCTAATTACTTTAGTAGAAAACCTTTTTTTTAAGCTTATTAGTATATAAATAGATAATATCTTTAATATCTCTAATATAATTTTTAACTAAAAAGAAGAAGAAAAGCTTTAATAAGTAGGATTTACTACTAAACTAAAGGAATATTTAATAAAAAAACACTCTATTATATTTAATAGAGGTATTATAGCCCTTAAAAAAGATAGCAGTATTAAACTATATTAGAAAGAATAAATTTAAAAGCTTTACTTTATTAATATAAATACTAATAAATAAAATATTAAGAAGTAATATATTAAGTAGTATACTTAAGGTGCTTATATAGCTTTAATATACTAACTAAAAGTTTACTTTAATCTATTAATAGTAGCTTAACACTAAGATCCTATAACTAATAATATAAAAATACTAAATAAGTAGATTAAATAGTAGATAGTAAATACTAATAGAAAGTTTTAATATATTCCCCTTAATCTATTAGAAGCTAAGTTATTTATATTTATTAATAATTTTTTTACTAATAATAAGAACTTATTCTCTTAACTAGGATTTATTATTATCCTTATAAATAAAATATAAGATAATAATACTTTTAAAATAACTAGGAATATAGTTTACTATAGTTTAACTAAAAGTAAATAGATTATAAGAAGTATACTAATATTAAAAACTTATACTATATCCTAAAATAATAATATAGTATATATTATAACTATAACCCTAAAAATTATTACTAATAAACTTAATTAACCCTTAATTATAACTATTATTTATACTAACTTTTACTTATTATATAAATACTTTATTAAGTTTAATATAATAAATAAGAAATACTTAATAGTTAATATTATAGTAATCTAATAATTATATAAATAATATAAGTTAATAGAAATATACTAGATCGATAGTAATAATAATATTACTAACGCCTTTACTAAAGAAGCTCTAAATAAAATATTAGAGAACTTTATTAATACTAATAAAGTATATATATAAATAGAGAGATAAGTTAATTAAGAGTAATATATAAAAAGGAGATAATACTAATAATAAAAAGCTAGTACTAAAGACCTAGCTACTATATAAGAATATTAGCTAGTAATATATAAAATAGAAAAGAAATATAGTAAGTTATATATTTTATATAAAAAATATAATAATTATATTATTATAGTATATATAATATTTCTAAGTATTTTATATAATATATAATATATAGTAAAAAAAAAAAAACTACTAATATTAAAATACTACTACTTTTACTACTTAGTAGAAGTATAATAGAATCTAGTTAATTAGAGAGTAGAGATCTCTCTAGTATTTAATATTATATTACTACCCTTACTACTATATTATTAACTTCAATATATTATATATATTCACCTATTTATTAATACTACCTATCTTAGTTAACTAAGTATATCACTGTTACCTGTACTAACAGGGCTGGTCCACCTTAGGAGTTTGTTTTGCCGTCACTTATGTTCTTGGGGCGTTGACTAATGTTTAATAGTTGTGTGAGCTTACCAAAAACCCCAACCCATCTGGATTCAAGAGTTGTTGCGCAGGAAGTGGACGGAAAACCTGTGGTCCCGAACTCATCTAAATCCTGCATGTCGCAGTTGAGAAAGTCAAACTACCCAGTCAAGTTTCTAGCCAATACATATTTCACCAATTCAAAGCACTTACAAGGTCGCATTATTTCAACTTACGGAACCTATGATTTTAAGCTTACAGTCCAAGCGTTTCTTTAATCTTGCATGCAGTCTCTACACTTTTGGGACTTGAATGTAAGATTTTGGATTTTCCGGGGCACGCGCCGGTGGGTGGGTCCGGCACCGGTCGGGCATCGGCTGAATCCGGATGTCGGCGGGTCTCGGCCACCTTATCTAATCAGCTTCTCCTTGTGATTTAGGAAGGCGCCCGCGCGGAGTTGCATCAAACTGCATTGAGCGCGTTCGATGATCGGGAATCTAGAACTGGTTTCCATCGATCCTTCGACAACGCCCATATTGACCAACAACCATTCCAATAACGGGGTCCTCGCGTACGAAGGATTTCACTTTAGCCCACGGCAAAATTGAGTTCAACAGACTGGTGGCAGGCAGCAGCGAGTTTGCTAGAACACGTGACCGCTATCATCCCATGTATGTTTGCTGTTTCTTTGACCCTTCACCGAAACTTATTACATCGTTAAATATTCAACTCATGGAAGCACTCACAAATAAAATCGCTTGCAAGTCTTGAAGCTCACTGCTCCTAGCAGAGAGTTTGACTTCAGAATCGGAAACTCTGGAATCCACATTTCTCCCCGCCTTGTCTTCTCAAGATCACGTCACCCCCCGACACGGACCTTGCCAAGAGCCACGTCAAGATGACTGCACTCCTCGACCTCCCTGCCGAGATTCTGATCCAGATCGTCAGTCTGCTCTGCCCCCACTGCATCGTCATCAGCCGCAACTTGGGGCAATGCACTTGCCAGGAAGAGCGGCCGAAAGACGGCAAGCGGTTCACGGCATCGGACCTCCTCCGTCTGGACTTGGCCAGACTATCGCGGACGTGCCGCGCCCTTCGAGATGTCGCACAGCCAGTGCTATATCACAGCCCGAAGTCTGTTGTCGGCTATGAGCTCCTACTCGCTCGCACCCTCGCCAAACGACGTGACCTCGCCCGCCACGTCAAGGAGCTCCACCTCGGAAGATGGAGCGTCTACGAAAAAGACGTGACGCCGGAGCTCCAAGACCTTTTCAACGGAATCATCGATCAAGTTGGCTTCCCTCCAAGCCTTTTGGGAGAGACAAGCAAGGAATGGCCCAAAGATTGGTTCTTGAATGGTGCCGAGAACAAGAACCCATACGTGGGCTTCATCCCGGACATCACCAAAGGCAGCGATGCCAGCGAGTTCTTCAACAACCGTGTGCGCGTCGTCGATGCTCTGATAGTCACCCTCGTATCTAACGTTGAGCACATTCACCTGCTACCCCTTTCCGTCCCCAGCTTTCCGTTCTGCGCCCCGGGATCTCTGCCGCGATTGACGGACCTCACGCTGCAGGTGGCAAACCAGGGAGAAGGCAGCAGCATAGACTGCGTGAAGGGCATTCTTGATGCCGCGCCGGCGCTGGAGCGGATCCGGGGTCTGGGCATCAACGGCATGTCCACGGCGGTGACGCACCCAAGCCTGAAAAGCCTCGATCTCAACAACAGCGCACTTGGCGCGACGCACCTCCAAGCCATCATGAACGGGTTCCCTAAGCTGGAGGTGTTCGGATACGAGGTCGATACGCACATCGACGTCGGAAGCCCTGACGAGCGCGATGCCATTCCGAGAGAGATCGGCGAAGCACTGCTGATCCGCAAAGACACCCTCAAGGATGTGGATCTCGACCTGGCTCGCTCGTCGATGTACAGACACAACTCGCGACTATCCCCCGAGGACGCGATGCCCAGCCTGAACGAGATGGAGGTACTCGAGGAGCTCGCGATTGACCGGGAGGCCATCTTTGTGACGAGAGATATGATGCCCGAGGCGTTGTGGGTTCAGATTGACGATGATGGGATCGGGAACATGGTTGAGGCCGGGGAAGTGGACAATGAGATTGACGAGATGTTGCAAGCGATGATGGAACCCGAGGATGGGAGGAAGAAGAAGGACTTGGTCGTCGACTTTCTGCCGCCGTCGATCCGGTCCTTCAAGCTGTACGATCGGCACGGGAAGCTTTTCCCGGATTTGATCAAGCTTGCATCAGAGGCGCCGGATAAATTTCCCAACTTGAAGAAAGTCAGATTCTGGGGCTTCAGCGAGGACCAGCGTATGGCTTTGAGGGGATCATTTAGAAGGGCTGGAGTGAAGTGCTTCCATGGAGGATACTTGTGATATCACTGGGTAGCAAAAAGAATGCATGAAGACGTGTTCTCAATGAATCTGGATGAGAATCAATTGGGCCCGGAGGCAACGCTGTATCTTAAAATCTAAGGTGATATTGCCTCGGGGCTTGTCCTAGTGAGTAGCTGTGAGCGGCAGTATTGCTATTGCGGCTCTTATTATTCCTTCAAGCCCGTGCTCTGTTTCCGGAACATAAAATAACCGTCTGTTGTGAGATTACGTTACATAACTTGATAATGCGGACGTTGATATTACATGTATTCATAGAAAAGGTTCAACATACCTAGGAGACAACGAGAACAGGCTATGGGAATTGAATTCGGATCTTAGATGGGGTTTCTTTACGGTCTTGCCTAAATTCGGATTCTCCAATATGGCCAAATAACAATTGACCATGATTTCTATAATGAGTAGGAAACTAGGGTCTTTATGACACTGATCAAGTCTAGTAGACCTCGTCTGACGTCATAGGGGCTGCACCCCAACCTTTCCCTTTTCAATGACTGTGATGAAGCTTGTAATAGTCGGTGAAACTAGTGCTTCATATATCACCCATTGGCAGGTTTTCACAACGGACGATTGGCTGTTTGTGGGAGTAGAGCTTAAAGGCTCGTATCGTTGAGTGATGTCAACGGAGCAAACCGCCCAATTGAACTTCCAGTTGGCTTGTGGCATGATCCAGGTTACGCGCCCTCAATTGTAATACTTGGCAGGTTGAATAGCTACCTAAGTTGTTTTGACCGACACATCAAGCCGTTGTACAGGCAGCAAACATGCCACACCGGCACGAGAATCCCTACTGAGATTTCCTTTTTCGCACACATTTGAATCACAAGCTTCACTTAGTGATTGCTTACTTCATCAATCCGTACTAGCATCACCTTGTAGTGTTGAACTAGTGATGCACGACACCGAGACATCCGGCAAGGGACCCTCAACAAACACGTTCGTCTCATCGGAACACACTCCGTCACTGGCACAACCACCAGCGGCACCAAACACGGCAGAACTACGGTAAAAGCACCATACAGCGGGACGGGAATGAATCATCGCTGAGATTGCCCTGTCTCCAAATCCCAACACAAGCTGAGACACACGAGGGACCGACCGGTATTCACACGCGGACCGGCCCAGGCCCGCTCCGAGAGGGTTGGCATCTATGGAGCCAAGCAATCAAATCGATCGAGACCACCACCACACCACCCGAACAAGAATTTAAGAAACGAGGCGAAGTGCGGATCATTCAAGATAGAAGTAAAAGCTTATTTCACAAAACCCCCCATCGAGCCATTCATCGTGCCCGTATTCGCAACATCCGCCCATCTGTGAAGCAACCAGCCAGCCCCAAACAACGTAACCACATCCCGCTGAGCCACCCATCGCGAAACACAAGCGGCCGCCTTGACCACACCCAGCCCGTGGTTTGTTACTGATTTGCCCACCCTCCATTTCAGCCCTACCTGCCCAGTTTGTTCAACATTACATGAGTGCTTGCATCTGACATGTCAAAAATTGCCAATAAAACTGGGGGGAGGACGAGGGACCAGGACCATCCGGGATGCTCAAAAAGGTGGGAAAAGGGCCAGGCCCGGCAGTAAGACGGGGATCAAAACACCACCACCAGAGCGCCACAATGACGCAAAGTCCACGGAACACACGCGTTGCAAAAAGGAGGGCAACACCGTCGAAACAGCGAAGGGCGGCACCAAGGCCCCCCGACCGGCGAAAATGCAAACGCGACCGATGAAATGTAACCCTCACCGCCGGCCATCGGTTCGCCTCCCTTTTGGCTGCCCGCAAACTGACTTGACATGAGCGAAACTGGGCTTGCTGCTGCTGCTGCTGCATCCCCAAAGTGACTCACACGCCACATAGCCAGCCAGCCCCCCCTCCCCTCTTCTCTTCCCGGAGTCCGTCCTGGCCGATTTCTGACCAAGAGGTGGTCGGGGGAAGAAATTGCAGTGAGTCCATGTGCCAAAGAGATTGCCCAACTCCTTAGCTGATGATGGGCTGGCATTAGCTCCAGCGCCGGACGGTCCTTTCCAATGGTCTGGTGATTTGCTTGTAAGGTCCGCTCGGAACTACCGGACGTCACTCCGTAGGTACCGAACGTCACGAGAGATTAGAAAGCAATCCGGTTTGCGGCTCCGTCAGATCTTGCTTTTTTTGTGCGCTGATCTTTGTAAACACACATGCTGATTTAAAATGAATCCAAGATCCCCATCACCTGTTTGCCGTCCTGCTCTTCTGTTCCCCAGGATGCACACCGTGATACCCAGTTCGGCCTTCATTGATACTCGCGCTTCTTCTACCCATCCCACGCCTCCCGACTGACACCGCTCTCTCATCACCTTTCCCCCCTCCCCTTGAATTCATTACAAAGCAAAAAGTCATACCACTAGACCGCCCGCAATGTCAGCAGCAGCAGAAACGATCGCGCCAGCGCCAGCGCAACCGCCCACCACTGATGTCACCGACACGCCCCGGAGCAGCTCGACATCGTCCGATGACGTCTCGACCCTAAAGCCCGCCGCCCAGGCATCGTGGAAGAAGAACAAGCACGGCCTGCAGCACGCGGCAATCAACCGCACCGCGTCGCCGAAGCGCTCAAAAACATTCTGGAAGTCGTTCAAGTACCTGCTCGACCTCACGCCGAAGCAGGTGGACGACTTCATGGCGTCCTACGTCATCTACAGCCTCGACTGGGCCGACGAGCGCCAGATGATCGAGACCCTGGGCCCGGACTACCGCCAGAAGGTCGGCGACTGCTTACAGTCGTACTACGGCGTGCTGAACCACCTGTGCGCGCTGGGCGACGTGGAGAAGATGTACATCCCGCCGCTGATGGACAAGAAGGCCTCCGTGCTGGACAACCAGATGCTCTACGAGGAGTCCGTCGCCCGGGACATCGGCCTCAAGCCGGGCGACAGGGTCCTCGACCTCGGCTGCGGCAGGGGCCGCGTCGCGGCGCACATGGCCGTCGTCAGCGGCGCCAAGGTAACCGGCCTGAACATCGACCCAAACCAGGTCGCGCAGGCGAAGGAGTTCAACGAGCAGGTGGGCCTGGAGAACAGCTTCACGATCCAGGACATGAACGAGCTGCCGCTGCCCTTTGAGGACAACACCTTCGACGCGTTCTACCAGATCCAGGCGCTGAGCCTGTGCAAAGACCTGCCGCGGCTGTTCGCCGAGCTGCGCCGCGTGCTGAAGCCCGGCGCCAAGATCTCACTGCTGGACTGGGTTAGCCTGCCGGCGTACGACCCCACCAACGCCGAGCACGCGGAGCTGATGCGGCGGACGAAGCCCCTCATCGGCGCGGTGGGGACGCCGACCCCGCAGACTTTCGAGAAGGCGCTGGCGGAAGCCGGGTTCACGGTGCTCCGCTCGGACAACGCGAGTATCGATGGTGTGCAGGCGCCGCTGATCGACAAGGCGGACGTGTACTTCCGGAGTCTGCGGCAGGTCATCCTGGGGCTGGTCAAGGTGAGGCTGCTGCCGCCGCATTTCAAGACGCTGATCAACCGGCTGTGTCTGGATGGTCAGGCGTTTGTGAAGATGGATACCATGAGGCTTGTGTCGACGAGCTATCGCATTATTGCGCAGAAGAATTAGACGGCGTTTATCATGATGGAGCATGATGGTTGTTGTGAGAGTTTCAAATTCGTTGGAAACATGCATCCGCTGTTGCACGGCGAGAGCATCTTTGGGCGTCTTTGGGTAGGATACCTCGGATTACTTCGACATTCGACTTTTAGAGCATGATGTAAATAGGCATCACCGGAAATATCATAATGAATAATTTCAGAAACTGATAGGGCGTTTACGAATGATCGCGCGATGGGTTCAATGCTCCTGTAGCTGCTGTGTCACGGCCGGAGCATGTTTTGCCTCGGCTCATAAGCTGGAAAGTCAATTCGTGTTTGATGAGTCGACACGTGCCGCAAGCTATCCTCAAGCAGCAACTTGAGACCGGAAGCTTGCCGATGTTCCCTTTTTGAAGAGTCTTTACGATGCCCGGGGTCAATGCGTATCGCCATGCCGTTCACTCAATTCGACCACTTTCATGAGTAAGGTCATAAGCTCGTTTGTTGGTGATACTGACAACTTTCTCATACTACGACGTCTATTTTTGCTTAATCCCTGTGAAGACCAAGATCTTGTCATGGTACCACCAACCCTACTCGACAAGATCTTCCTCAGAATAAATCCAGTCAGCACCAAACAGTTGTTGGCCATTCTATCCAGTCTCATTATGAGGGGCTTCTGCGGCTGTTCGTCGCGAAATCATTGAAGAGGCAACCCCAAGAGAAGTTAAGAACTGGAACACTTCAAGTACACGTTGCTCTACAAGCCATTGCCAGATAAAACCACAGATGCTCTCGGCTCTCGGGATGTCTTTAGCCCTCGCCTTCAAGTGTCTCATGGCATTGAGCTCAGCTCTGGGTGTTTTCAAAACGTTGGCAATGGGAGAAAGGGGAAACCTCGTCCCAACGGTGCCAAAATACTCAACGGTCGCCGGCGCCATGGATCGGTACTCGGCCGTGGAGCTGTGTTCGTACGAACTTCAAGAGCTCAACAAATGCCTCGAAACGTTCGAGTTCCGTTGCCATACCTAGTTGTAGGCACATCAGCTGTGCTAAAGCAAACTTGGTATTCACCAATCACAGCGTCGATTGATCCAGGTTCTGAGTCAGTGCTCCCATAGATCAGCCATTGTGTACATTCGTATCACATATGATGACTTTGATCTGGAAACTGCAAGTTCGACGGCAGGGACCGTGAATAGCTGCGGGGGTCAAGGTAACGACACAACTTTGGCCTCACGTAATCTTGTGCACGTTCACCTCCCAAGACCATCCTGTTATGTCCTTAGAAAAACGTTTTTACGCCACGAGATGTGTGGCTTACTCGCGACAACCTGTCACCAACACTTACCCATCGCTAGTCACTAGGTTGCTTACAGCCTTTGTCTCTTATCGAACCATAGTGGGTTCGCAGTCACTGCAGCCAAGACCAGACGGCATGTGGCCGCAACGATAGACGCGATCACTCTAATTCAGCCCGCCTGACAGGGTCCAGCTCCCTAGCAGCCAGGAGCATGTTGCATCGATCTTGAACCACGGTGTCGGGGCGAACGCGTCGGGGGCCGGGTGTCGCCGCCCCCTCGAAGGCGTACGTGATAAGATTGATAAGATCAATGGCCTTGGAGTCCGAACTCAGCCTCACGAGCCCCTTCTCTCCTTTTACTCTTGAAAGAAAGGAGTTCGGAGAAAGGGTCGATTCATTTCGGCTGTACCGTTTGACAGGTCACGCTCCGCCAGGATTGACGCCATATTTAGTAAGATGCGGTCCCACCGCGACCTCGGACTGCGAACGTGGCTCTCAGGCTTCAGCCCTCTTGTTCGGCGATCGAGCCGGTCGGTCATTCAGAGCCGAAGCTGTGTGGACTTTTTTTGAGAGTGGCTGCAGAAGAAAGTGCGAAATTGCTTCGAGAATGATGCGAAGCTTGGAAGAGCTAAGCGTGCCCCCCGGCTCCGGAGACCGGACGGGATGCAATGCCAGCTGGGTAAAGCACGATCCCTGTCATTTCCCGCTCCTTGTTTGCAGTGAGTCGTGGCTTGGCTTTTTTTCTCTCTCAAAAGCGCGGATCAATCCGCCTCGGCCGTTGAATTTTGTGCGGGAATCGCTGTTCGGTTTGTGGTCCCCCGGGCGCTAATAACCCCCCATCGGATGCAACAATGTGGCGACCCGAGGGATTGAAATTCAAATCATCATGAACAATTGGGGCCGGAATCCAATCCCCTCGCCACTCTCCCGTTCACTGTGAGAAGAATTGTGCATCTCTGCGGCATCTGGGTGAGACTGGTGCGCGAGCCGGCAATGCAACATAAGCTCCAGTCCAGACGGGCCTTGGCTCTTGTGCAACCCATCCCATCCCCTCCCCTCCCCTACCGAGCCCGGTTTAGGAAGTTGGAATTAGCGAGGGGGCAACGGGGGGAGGGACCAGTTGTGGAGGGGGGCAGATCGATTCTTGTAGTCATGACAGAAGAGGGCTTGCGTTGTCCGTACGTAAACAATGGGGTAGGCCAGCCACAAGCCGATCCCTGTGTCTTGCTAGTGTAGCTCCGCGCGACCGTCACATCTTTCTTCGCTATCTTTGCTATCAGATCCCAGCCGAGGGAAGAACATCAACGGGGGAGACGCAGAGGGGGAGGGGGGCTGCTCCGATCCGAGCCTCTCCTCCTGACCAAAGACAAGTCGACAAGCAAGCCAACAGTTCTTCGCGTCCTCGGCATCCCACACATGCTCGCGTTCGTGGAGCATGCGGGCAAGGATTGACTTACAGCTCAGTACATAGTACGCATTGTCAACAAGGGAACATGGCTGCGCAACGCCGAGGCATGGGTCGCCGCATAGAAAGCCCACCAACGCCAAATTAAACGGGCTAGCGACATTTGCTAGCGTCATATCTAATCAATCAGATCATCTTATCTGATCACACCCTTCACCACATGCTCGCTCATGAGTGGCCAAAGCCCCCCTTGTCCGGCCCATTCCCAAGTGCTCCATTGCAAAATTCTTCCCCCTCTGCAGCGGAGAAGGACAAGAGAAAAAAAAGGGACACCAAAAGGACACCCTGATCGTCGTGCTGCTGGTGGTGGTGCCCCAATGCCACCTCCCAAAAGAAAAAAAGGATACAGACTGTAGAAGAGAGGAGAGAGGCGCACAGCAAAAGGACCGGCGTGCCCATATGTACGCTTCTCTTTTTGGCACCCATATCCGCACCGGAATCGGCCACCACATCGCTTCTTCCCTGGAGCAGTCCCTCGTTCGTTCGCGTGTGCCCTTGTCAAGCCGGTTGATTTTTTTTGCTCCACGCCAGGAAAGGGAACGAAGGCGCAAAAAGTGCCAAGAGGGAAAAAGAGAGAAGCCGGCTCGTCTTGCCATTCCGATCCTTTTCAAGATTACCTTCTTCACTCACTCCAACCTCTTTTCACTCTTTTTCTCTCTTCCTTCCCCTCCCCCTCCCGTCCCTCTTTGCCGCTGCCCTGGTGCTGGAATCGTCCGACGGACCCCCCCAGCAAGAGAGGATAAGATCTGATCTGATAAGGAATCCTACAGACTCAGACCGACATGGCGGTAGCTGAGAAGCAGGAGCCGCCCCCCGAGCAGGCCGCTCCCTCGGTCGAGGAGCCCAAGAAGTTGACGGAGGCAGAGATGCCGGTTAGTCTTTCCCAACCGCTGATGCTGTTGTTCCTGTTCCTGTTCCTGCTGCTGTTGTCGCTGTTTTGAGCTGAGCTGCATGCAATTGAGCTGTTGAATGCGTGTTGTGGTCGGCCCGTCCCGCAATCCCTCAACACCAAAAAAGACATCATATCGGGCGGCATCATCGCCGCAGCATCGTGTCTCATGACGCAGCTCTCAACTCCAAGACTCACAAACACAACAGCCTTCACTCATTCCCCTCACACGGTGACTAACAATTCAATGCACAGTGGCACAAGCAAATATTTGTCTACTTCCGCCTGCTGTTCGCCGCCGACCCGACATGGCTCGACGTCTTCCTCATCATCTTCGCCTCCCTCACCGCCATCGCGGCGGGCGTGCCGTTCCCCCTCATGGGCGTCCTCTTCGGCCAGCTCGTCGATAACATGAATTCGGCCACCTGCGCCGCCGAGGACGGCGTCGACGCCTTCGCCTACGAGTCCGCCATCAACGACAAGGTCGTCAAGACCGTAGCCGTCGGCTGCGCCGCCCTCATCCTCATCTACAGCTACATCCTCGCCTGGAGCATCATCAGCCAGCGCCTCGCCCAGCGCATGCGCACAAAGTACGTGTCTTCGCTGCTCAAGCAGCCGCCGTCCTTCTTCGACAAGCGCGCCGCCGCCGGCGAGGTCTCGAGCAGGCTGCACGGCGACATCACCGCCATCCAGTCCGGCACCTCCGAGAAGGTCGGCATCATCCTGGCGTCGCTGAGCTTCTTCGTCACCGTCTTTGTCATCGCCTTCACGAAGCAGCCCAAGCTCGCCGGCATGTTGGTGTCCATGTTCCCGGCCTTCTTGCTGTCGTCCTTCCTCGGAGGCAGCTACATCACAAAGTACTCCGGCATAATGACCCAGGCCGCGGCCGCGGCCTCCTCCATCGCGTCCGAGGCGCTCTCGCACGTGTCCGTCGTCCAGGCTTTCGGCGCCGGCCCGCGTCTCGAGGCCAAGTTCGCCGACCACATGATTGACGCCCGCAAGGCCGGTATCAAGAAGGCCTCCGTCGCCGCCGTGCAGGCTGGTCTTCTCTACTTCATCGCCTACGCAGGTAACGCCCTTGCCTTCTGGCAGGGCTCCATTAAGATCGCCGACTCCGTGGCTGGTCGCGGCAACGGTGCCACCGTTGGTGAGATCTACGCCGTTGTCTATCTTCTCGTTGACGGTAAGCTATTTCCCCCCGAACATGCTGTGTGAATGGCGGCACCAATTCCTGTGCATGTGTGTGTGGGCATCGTGCTAATTGCTCATCTCGTTTCCAGCCTGCATCATGCTTGGCTCCATCGCCCCTATCCTCCCCGTCCTCGGCGGAGCCGCAGCCGCGTACAAGCGTCTGATGGAGGACATTGAGGCTCCCTCGGAGATCGACGGCACCTCGGACGAAGGCAAGATCCTCCCCCTGAACGACCCAAAGGGCATCACCCTCCAGAACGTCACCTTCGAGTACCCCTCGCGCCCCGGCCAGCCCGTCCTCCGCAACGTCAACCTCGACTTCCCCGCCGGCAAGTACACGGCCGTCGTCGGCCTCTCCGGCAGCGGAAAGTCCACCATCGCGGCGCTCATCGCCCGTCTCCAGGACCCCAATGAGGGCGCCATCCTCCTCAACGGCACCGACATCCGCGAGCTCAACGTCCGCAGCCTCCGCAGCTTCATCAGTTTCGTCCAGCAGGAGCCTTCGCTGCTCGACCGCTCCATCCTGGAGAACATTGCTCTCGGTCTTATCAACTCGCCCCAGGAGGCCCACCAGCACCTCAAGCCCTTCCTGAACGGACACCAGCTCGCCGAGATCGCCTCCAAGGGCAAGGACGCCCTCACCTCTGTTGATGGATATGGACCCGAGGTTCGCGAGATCGTGCAACTGGTCCGCCAGGCCGCTGAGCAAGCCGATGCCGCCACCTTCATCAACCGCCTCGACGATGGCTACGGCACCATGGCCGGCCCCAGCGGTTCTCTCGTCAGCGGTGGCCAGCGCCAGCGCATCGCCCTCGCCCGTGCCCTGATCCGCGACCCCAAGATCCTCGTCCTCGACGAGGCTACATCCGCCCTTGATTCCGCCAGCGAGAAGCGCATCCAGCGCGCCGTCGAGCAGGCCGCCACCGAGAACCGCACCATCGTCTCCATCGCCCATCGTCTCTCCACCATCCGCAACGCGGACAACATCGTCGTCATGGAAGCCGGCGAGGTCGTCGAGCAGGGCAGCTACACCGACCTCATGGCCCGCGAGGACGGCGCCTTCGCCCGCATGGCTAGACTTCAGACTCTCGGTACGACTGACCGCGCCCCCAGCGCCGGCTCTGTTTCTGGCGACTCCCTGGACGCCTCCACCCTCAAGACCGACCACGTCATCAACGAGAAGGCCGAGGTCGACGACGCCGACGAGCCCACCGAGAAGGCCGCCCTCAAGAAGGAGAAGAGCAGCAGCGAGGGTGAGGAGGAGAAGAAGGAGGACGACGCCGGTGTCGGCGAGCCCAAGCCCTACAGCGCCGTCATCAAGGGCCTTGCCCACCTCGTCAAGCCCTCGTACGCCTGGTTGATCGTCGCCATGATTGCCGCCACTATTGTCGGATGCACCTTCACCGGATCTGGTCTCATCTTTGGTTTCACTGTCGGTGCCCTCAACCCCTGTGCCAGCACCTACGACCGCATCCTCTCCATGGGCCGCTTCTTCTCCGGTCTCCTCTTCGGCCTGGCCTGCATCGAGTTCTTCGCCAACTTCTTCGCCTGGTCCTGCTTCGGTGTCGTTGCCGAGAAGCTCCTCTACTCCGTCCGCGTCCTGTCCTTCCGTTCTCTCATGGACCAGGACGTCCAGTGGCACCAGTCTGAAGGCCGCAGCCCCTCGGGTCTCCTCACCATCATCACCAAGGACAGCGCCGCCATCGGTGGCTTCTCCGGCTCGACCATTGGTACCGTCTTCGCCATCTGCGTGAATGTTCTCGTGGCCGTCATCCTCTCCCACATCATCGCCTGGAAGATCGCCATCGTCTGCCTGGTCACGATCCCCATCCTCCTCGGCTCCGGCTTCATGCAGCTGCGCATGCTGGCCCGCTACGAGGAGCGTCACTCTGCCGCCTTCTCGACCGCCACCTCCGTCGCCACCGAGGCCGTCCAGTCCATCAAGACCGTCGCCGCCCTGTCCCTCGAGAAGGAGGTCATGAACTCCTACAACCGCCTGCTCCTCCCGCCCCAGAAGCAAATGGTCCGCGCCTGTGCCACGACCAACATCTTCCTGGCCATCTCCAACGTCACCGGCACCTTCGTCAACGCGCTCGCCAACTGGTGGGGATCCCAGCTCATCATGAAGGGCGAATACACCCAGACGCAGTTCCTCATCATCCTCGTCGCCATGCTCATCAGCGCCCAGCTCTGGGGCACCATGTTCGCCCTCGCCCCCGAGTTCTCCCGCGCCCGCAGCGCCATCTCCCGCATCATGAACGTCATCAACCTCGGCAAGAACGACGACCTCTCCAAGACCGGATCCAAGCCCAAGCAGCTCGCCGGCGACCCCAACATCCAGGCAGACCCCGAGGCCACCGGCGAGTCCAAGGCCAAGCTCCCGCGCCCCAACGCCGGCGGCGTCAAGGTCACCTTCAAGAACGTCTCCTTCTCCTACCCCTCCCGCCCGGACGTCAACATCCTCGACAACGTCTCCCTCACCCTCCAGCCCGGCACCTTCTGCGGCCTCGTCGGCCCCTCCGGCGCCGGCAAGTCCACCATCATGAACCTCGTGCAGCGCCTCTACTTCCCGACCGCCGGCAGCGTCCTCATCGACGGCCACGACATCGCCAACCTGCCCCCCTCCTTCCGCGACACCGTCGCCATCGTGCCCCAAGACCCGACCCTCTTCGACGGCAGCGTCCGCTTCAACGTCAACCTCGGCTCCGCGCCCGACACCGACGCCACGCAGGAGGAGATCGAGGAGGCCTGCAAGCTCGCCAACATCCACGACGTCATCATGGCCCTGCCCGACGGCTACGACACCGAGTGCGGGCCCTCCGCCTCGCGCCTGTCCGGCGGCCAGCGCCAGCGCCTCGCCATCGCGCGCGCCCTCGTCCGCAAGCCGCGTCTGCTTCTGCTCGACGAGTCCACCAGTGCGCTCGACGCCGCGTCCGAGGCGGCCCTCCAGGAGGGTCTCGAGCGCGCGTCGCGGGGCACGACGGTGCTGGCTATTACGCATCGTCTGCACACTGTGCAGAAGGCCGATGTGATCTTCCTCGTTGAGGGCGGTCAGATTGTGGACAGCGGAAAGCACCAGGAGCTGATGGACAGGAGGGAGAGCTACAGAATCAACGCGATGCAGCAGATGTTGCAGTAAGCGTGGGTTGAGAGAGAAATGTCTGTTGAGAGTTTCGATTCGGTAATTTGGGGAGCGGGAGAGAAAAGAAAAAGCACATATCACACATTGCATGGGACATCTGCATGGGACACCCGGAAGGAAAGGTGGTGGTCCTGATCAAAATTGCGTTTTTTGTATAACTCATAATACCTCAACAGCATTGTTCTTGTTTCGATAGTTTCAGCGGCATATAGAAATCTGATTTGAAATGAAATTTGAAGGGGCTGTCTTGGGTGATTCAATGTCCACCCATGTCTCCTGATTCTACCACTAGGTATCAATACTAACCAAATTATTACATCCTCTCCCTGTGGAACTCTTTACATTTCACCTTCTTACCCCCCTTATACTTCTGATCCATAAACACCTCGAAATCCGAGCGGCCCCTATATGACCCCATGTCATCACACCTCACAAACATGATCAACAAGTCTTTCCTCTCCTTGCTCATCGCCAGCATTGCATCCTTGTACTTGTCCTTCTCCGACCACGGCGTATCGACATCCTGCTCGCTGATGGTCAACTTCTTCAGCTTCGGCGCCCACGCCGGGTTCTCGCGCAGCTCGTCGAACCAAGACCCCGTTGCGCTGAGGCAGCCGATGCCGGCAAAGATCTCGAGGCGGTTGAGAGCCGGGCAGTGCTGGCAGAAGGCCTTGAACGTCGCGTCGCCGCCCGCCATCTCGGCGCAGGGGAGCTTGAACGAGCGTAGCGACGGGCAGGCCTTGGCGAGGCGGATGAGGTCGTCGTTGTGGACGTCGAGGACTTCGGTGAAGGCTTGCTTGTACCGGTCCATGAAGACGAGCTCGATGGCCCAGAGGTTCTTGCAGAGGTGGGGGAACTTGTTGACGAGGACGTCGATGTGTCTCCTGGATTTGAGTTAGCGAGGGGATTTGTTTGGTTGCATGGTGTATATTTGGAGTTTGGAAACCTACGATGTGAATTGATAACCGGTCCCAAAGTGTAGCTCTCTCGTAGCTGAACCAATCTGGTCTTCCAGGTCGCATTGAAAGACGTACGAGCTTCCTCCGCTATCGCCGTGGAACAGTATACGTTTTTCGCCCTTTTGAGTGAAACCTTTTGGCGGTCGCTGGAACGAGCCACCCCGCGGCTTCGTCCGCAGTGCTGGATCATCTACATCTTCGTCTTCTGATGTTGGTGACGACGAAGTCGCCAGTGGGTCTGGATTCGTCGGCACAACCTTGGCCGCGCGGGCCAGGGCCTCTTCCTTGTCGATCTTGACGAACCCGAAGGCCGCTAGGGGCCCCCCGAGCTTTGAAGGAGTGGATTTCTTTGTGCGGACGGGAGGCATGTTTTGCAAAAAGTTGTGATTACAAGTTAATTTCAGGAAACAGGTAGACTGACGGGGGAGATCGAAGAATTAAAACCTTTATGAGCTGGGTGCGCAACGATGGGGTCACTGGAATAAAGATTTCGTACTCAATTCAGGGGCCAGGGGTAACGCGCGACGACGCGTCCACTAAATTGATTTAGATCGCGTCCGGTTCTTAGGCTTTCTCCGTTCAGCAGCTTCAATTGTTTTTCAATGTAGTTTGCTAGGCATGTAATCTTAGCCACGTTTGGGTAGGCGTTTCATTGGGGGTTTTACTCTAGCCGTTTGCTTTTCTTGCTTTTTATGGTAACGCCTCCAGGGCTGGCTGGGGATGCCGTTGGAAACAAACACGAGCTGATAAGCCGCCCCGAACAGGCTGATTCTCCGCGCAGGCAGTCCCTTACTGCAAATATCCTTCATGTGCAAAAAGGAGAAAAAATGTATGCTTTCTTCTTCGGCTTACCCCTCGCTCGGAAGCGCCTATTGGGGCGGGCAGACTTATGACTGACGATTAGCATCCCGGCGCCTACATGTAACCTGCCGTGCCGAGAGCTTGGCGGCAGTTGGGGGAATGGTCGGATATCGTCGACATGATGCAGTCTGGTTACATTGTGGTCGTCTAGCCTCCCACAGTAAAGCTGTGCAACTCATGATGCTCATTTCACTTCTCTCATGATTTCCTCATCAATTCATCGCAGCTGTAGTTCAAAAAAAATCCGAATATCTTGCTGTCTCTACACCTCGTACGGCAACAATCTCGCCCTGTTCCCTCGATGAGCTACCTAGCTTATATCCATTCCGCTTAACGTTATCCGGCATGTTTTTTCCACTCCTCCGTTTGGCCGCGCTGTTGGCCGTCGCCCACGCCGCGACTCCGATGCCTCCCGCTGCCTGGGTCGGCTGGGGCGGGAGCATCCACAATCGGAGGATGGCGGGGCCGGACGCCGTTATTGCTCAGGAGAATGTCGGCTCCCTGGTCAAGACTTGCGAGCAGAGATACGAACCCGCCGGTGTCAGCGCCTCACCGCTCGTTGTTGATGGGATCGCTTACTATCCGACCTGGACCGGTCTTCTCGTCGCCTTGGACTACAAATCATGCCATGTGCTGTGGACGACCAATGTCACACAGACGATTCTCAACTTTGCGCCCCTGACTGATATCCAACGAGCATCGGGCGTCAATCCCGTATCTCGCAGCTCGCCTGTAACTGATGGCGATCATCTTTTTATCGGAACACTGGCTCATGCTCTCGTTCTCGCCATAGATAAGGAGACGGGCACTCTCGTGAGCCACCTACAGATTGATAACCACCCTGTCGCCATGGTCACACAGTCTCCGACTTGGTATGCGGGTCAACTACTTGTCGGGGCCTCATCGTTTGAAGTGATCAGCGCCTCGCTACCCAACTACAATTGCTGCGACCACGTGGGCAGTATGAACTCAGTCATTTTCGAGGATGGCGTTCTAAGACTACAGTGGAAGACCATGATGATGACGCAACCTGAGAACGTCACAGGTGACCCATTTTCCGGCGCCTCTGTCTGGGGATCCAGCCCCGTCATCGACACGGCCCGCGACTCCGTCTACATCGCCACCGGCAATACGCATTCCGTCCCTAACGAAGTTGCCGTATGCCAGCTTGCCTACAACCAGAACGGCACCATTTTCCCTGACCCATGTCTGCCCCCCGAAATCTACCAAGAGTCCGTCCTCGCTCTTGACCTGGCGACCGGCAACATCAAATGGGCGCGTCAGCTCGGCATCCTGGATGCGTGGAACTTGGCATGTGTGCTGAACCCGCGCGGCGCCGAGTGTCCGCCGGTGGTGGGCCTCGACTCGGACTTTGGCATGGGGCCGACCCTGGTCCCCGGAGACGGCGCCAAGACGCCCGATGGCAAAGACTTGATCGTCATCGGACAAAAGAATGGCAACCTTTACGGCATAGATGCCGAATCAGGAGAGGTCCTCTGGCTGACCAAGGCAAGTCCCGCGGGTCTCGAGGGCGGTCTAAGTTGGGGCGTTGCTGCGGACGACGTGGCGGTCTATTTCACTGCCATCAACAATGCTCGCACGCCCTACGACCTCGCCAATGGCCAGATTGTTCGGAACGCCGCCTTCGGCGCAGCTTCTCTCGTGGACGGCAAGATTCTGTGGCAGACGCCGTCGCCTAATGACACGGCCAGCATGATCGCCCCGACTGTGGTCAATGATGTCGTGGTGGCCGGCTCATCGGGCAAGACGGGTGAAAACGGGTTTCCTCAAGGTTCCGGATCACTCGTGCTTTTGGACAAGTTGACGGGTGCAGTTCTTGGAGAGGAGAAGTTAGCCGACTTCTTCAAGGGCGGCATCGCTGTTGTGCAAGACTATCTCATGTTTGGCACGGGGTACTTAAGTGGGCTACAGCCACCTTTTGCGGGCGGGTTTGAAATATGGAAGGTTGACAAGAACGTAGACTGATGTTGTGAAGTGACCTCAACGTAGACTACGAGGAGCATCCTAGATATTATTTTCAGTCTACTAAATAGAGTACCTAGTAAACTAAAATATATATAACAGTATTTCTGACTCTTAATTAGTAAGTAAAAAAAGGCAATTACTCATTTTTAATAGCTAGAGAGAAAATTCAACATCTCGCTATTTCCTGTAAGTCTAAGTATTTACATCTCCTTTTCGACACAGGAGCTGAACATTATTGTGATCGTGGATGTTGACTGCCTAAGTCATTTCCCATCACCTCAACCATTTGAAAAGCTCATCGAGAGGAAAGAGAAGGGCTTGACGGACTTGTAGCGACACGCAGACTCAATGCCTCTTCACAAGCCGCCTGGAAAGGGGGTCTCAGAGCGGCACAACTGGCCGCAGCTCTGACTGCATGTGAACAGAGCGTGGCCTTATCACATGGGTGCGTTCATTTTGTCTTCACCGGTTTCGATCTAAATGCGGTCATTATACGTTTTACAACGCCACGAATGAGTTGTTTACCTTGGAATGATGACAAGACACCGCCCGTAACGATGTCTGGTCTGCGGGGCGGATCGCGGAAGATGGTACGCAAGTCCCTGAACCCTGCGAGCCGTCACCGTGGCCCCGGGTTCCAGCCGCTGCTTGTGGCATGATAGTCAAAAGCGAAATTGATCGAGACTTTTGTTTCGAGGCATGAGCCAATCAGGCTGCACGGATTACTGCTCATGTGGCGGCGAAAACGAACGCAAAGTGAGAGAGTTTGAGCAGTTTTCCCGATCTAAAACCCACTAGACCTTAATCACCCAAATCCTAATAGCCAGCTCCGCATCAAATGCAACCTCCTCATCTGGTTCGCATTTGTATAACTAGGAAGCGGATACCTGTTGAGGCTGTATCAAAAGGGACACCTGCAGCCTTGGCGATCTAGCTTTATCATCATCATCTATTGTCCTCAGCATCACCGATGAAGCTCCATTCGTTCGTCGTCCTTGCCGTGGCGGCCGGCCATGCGATGGGCGCTGGGAAGGGCTTGGTTGGTTACGGTATCACCATGTACAAACCTCCTTGCGCATTTGCATGTCGCGATGCAATCTCTGGCGCAACTTTGAATTGCTCGACCACCAGTTCAGACGATATGGGCGGCATGTCTGGAATGTCGATGAGCGGCATGGTAATGACAGACCCAAGCTGCTATGCTACCGACGACGCATTCCTACAGACGCTTGCTTGGTGTGTCTCGACTCGTTGCAAGAATTTGCCCCCTTGGAGGCTCGAGAAGTTCTGGCAAGAGAACGTGGCCGGCACAGAAGCCGTTCAGCCGGACCCGAAGGAGACATACCAACAGGCGTTGGAGAAGATTGTTGGTACTCCGACTGCTCTCTATAATGCCACTGGGTCACTGAACCAAACGAGCCTGGTGTCTGAAGACCTTTGGTTTGCGGCCTACAATACGGATACGATCTTTGAAAATCAAGAAAGCCAGCAGGAAGGATTTGGGTAAGAAATACAACATCACCTCCGACTTTAAGTATGTCTAACGATAAACAGTCTGATTATACTCCTCTCAGGCGTTGTCATCCCCATCGCCGTCTCGCTCCTACGCTTCGTCCCCTTTCCGGCAGCTTGGTGTACCAAGTTCAACGCGTTGATCATCGTCCCCCCTCTATTTGGCCACGGTCATGACACACCCATCTTCTTTGGACTTGCCCTGATGCCAAAACGTGGACAAGCTCTCTTCATATCATATTTCATAGTCATCAACACTGTACTATCAGCAGCCAACTATCAGTACGCCGACCCCAACACCTGGTATCCTGGCGACGGCTGGCGCTGGATGTGCATGTTGATATCCAACCGTCTTGGACTGCTCAGTTTCGCAAACCTACCGCTCGTATTCCTATACGCCGGTCGGAATAACCTCCTACTTTGGGTTACAGACTGGTCCCACTCAACGTTTCTCTTGGTGCACCGATGGATAGCAGCCATAGCAACTTTGCAGGCTATTCTACACAGCATCATTTACCTGGATGTTTATGTCAAGAACGGTACACACGCCACCGAATCTCGAGAGCCATACTGGTACTGGGGCATTATTGCGACGTTGGGTCTGGTCATCATGTTCCCGTCTTCGGTTATACCCATCCGCAGGAAGATCTATGAGGCGTTCCTGGCATGGCATATTGCCGTGGCTATTTTGATCATTGCTGGCTGTTACTGGCACATTGTCTTCGAGTTCAAACACCAATGGGGTTACGATGTATGGATCATCGTGTGTATGGCGATATGGGCATTTGACCGCGTTTTTCGAGTTCTGAGACTTTTGCGCCATGGCATCAAGACAGCGGATATCACGGCCATCGACTCAGAGTATGTTCGCGTTACCGTCCCAGGCGTCTCGGCATCTGGCGTTGCATACCTTTACTTTCCAACCCTCACTTGGCGCGTATGGGAGAATCACCCTTTCTCCATTGCCTCCGGCATTTTATCTTCAACTCATTCTCGAATTGAAGTCGCCCAGCCAATTGACGGCGACATCGAAAAGGTCTCTGGCAGCAGCCTTCAGGCCGCTGGTAAGAGGTCTACAGTCAGCCACCGTCCCGTCAGCTCGTCACAAACATCTGATAAGCCACCTGAGATGGGTATCACATTCTACATTCGGACTCAAACAGGTTTATCCTCACGTTTAAGCACTCGCAGCCGAATTCCTGTGCTTGTTGAGTCAGGATACCCTTCTCACGCGCCTTTATTTGAATCACCACACAAAGCCCCGACGCTGGTTGCGATCGCTGGCGGTGTTGGAGTAACTGCTCTTCTACCAAGTTTGGCCAGTCACCCTGGCCGGTCCAAGCTGTTTTGGGGATGTCGATCCCAGGCTTTGGTAGATGACATTGAAGTCTCGGGCTCGCTGTGGAGGGTTGAGAAGGAGATCTTCATCGGGAAGAGGATGAATGTGAGAGATTTGCTTGAGACCGAGCTGGTCGGTGCCACGAGCGAGATTTGTGTGATGGTTTGCGGACCGGAGGGATTGAGCGACGAAGTCAGGACTGCCTTTTCGGAGATTGTGCGCAAGGGGAATGGAGTTAAAGCAAGGCTCATCGTAGAGTCTTTTAGTTGGTAACATTGCAGAAGGCATCAATTAAAAATTCTGTTAACAAAGGTCTCAAAACCATCTTATACCTCGAAAGCGTGTCGGAGACCGGCGGCAGTCAGGTATTGCCATTTGAAGAGTGGCATCAGTGGTGCTTTCCTCGTATTTCTATTATCGTCACTTGATGTTGAATACCCACGTCTCCAGATATCAAGGCAGAGAATTTGTTGAAAGCGAGTGTCGATAGCCAGGTAAAGGTCAAGGCAGTCACTCGTCAACGAACCAAGGCTCCCACGGCATGAATACGATTTTGGTCGCTGGATTTATTATAGTTACTGTCTAGTTGGTATCATGTAATCCTCATTTCCTCCGTATGCTAGCTGTGTAAAAGGTCTCATGCCACTGTGTCTAGTCAGTCAAAGTCACCAGAGATAAGTGTTTGGGGATCGAGGTTCATACCATTGGTTTATTTGAGATAGCATTGCAGGGCGCATCTATCGCTACCCCAGTAGTTGGCAACGTGAACGAACTTGCCGCCCTCGTTTCTTCCGGCTCTAGCGCAAGGCATATCGCAGTCGGAGTCCGTATACGGGTCCTTGCCGCCGTTGAAGTCGTTACAGTTGTGCCATGCGGCGACACTGAGCTTCTCGTACTTGCAAAGCGGGTTCTCGCTGATCAGCTCCAAGCCTTGAACGGCAGCGATGCCAGCGGCGAAAATGATGGTGGTGAACTTCATGGTGATTATTATCTGAAGGATTTTTGGTTCGATGACAGGCAAATATTTCCATCTACGAAGAAGTCGGGGAATCCAAATCGACTTTATATAGCAATCAACAACGTCACAGATCGAGCTGGCTGTTACGCGTATCATGGGAGTTCACCGCTGGTGACAGAGCACGGATACTGATCAGCGCGCCTCGACCCGTCGACCAAAGTCAAATAAAGTAAACTAGGATCAACTGACAAAGATGCTACGGCAGCCTGCAGGGCTCACTGGGTCAAAATTAGAAAATTACCTAATACAGGTAAACCCCAAGGCTATAGCTACACCACTATATAAACCTAACTCAGGTATAAATAATTAAATATAGATATTAATTAAAATATATAGCTAAGTAAGTATATATATTAAATATTATATACCTCTATATAGTTCTATATAGAACTATATAAGTTTATTATATCTTACTTATAGCTATATTAGTATATTAACTTATTACCCTAAAAAAGCTAGATTTAATTACTTTATAGCTAAATTAGTTAGTACTTAAGTAATATATATATATTATAATATTAATTTTTCTTAGGTTTTAAAACTAGAAATTATTAACTTAACTTATATAAATAAATTTAAAATTCCTATGCTAATACTAAAGTTAATAAAGTTCTAGTAAAACCTCTTTATAAAAACTATAAATCTAACTAAAGCTAAGCTTTATATGCTAAATATTATAAAATTTCTTACTATTACTATTAAAAGCTTAATAAAATATATTAATAATATTAAAGTAAGATAAACTAAATTAATTCTAAACCTAACTATTAATATTAATATTTATCTTTATATTACTTTATTCTATAAGATTAATATTAATAAATTACTAATTAAGATATATATTTATATCTAACTAATAAAGAAATTTAATAGTAAAATATAGTTTTTTTAAATATTAAAATACTTATTTTATAAAGATATAATAAATTATATTATTATAAAGTTTATTATAAAGAAGTAATTTTTAAATTAAAACTAAAAAGTAATACTTATTAATTTAAGAAATCCTATAAATATAAATATCTTAGAGTTTTATAGATCTATATATAATATTATAGATATTAGCTTACTCCTTAATCTTATTAGCCTCTTTTCTAATAAAAGTATATATATAATTATATTTATATCTAAGAGCTAAGTTAAGCTAATTAATCTTAATTTATAAATCTCTAAGAAGTTTTAACTAAAATAGTAATCTATAAAAAAACCCTCTTCTAAGATTAATATTAATATTAAATTCTAACTTTAAACTTAAACTAAATAAAAGCCTATATAAAAAGCTAAAGATATAATAAAATAATAGATAAAGAGAATCTCTTTTTAGAAGTATATATATTTAAAGGTTAATATACTTAAAGATATTAAAGTAACTAAAGTTAAAAAAGTTTAATAAGAGGAGATTATAATAAAGTATAGTAATATTAATATAGCTTATACTAAAAATATTAAAAATATTTTACTTTAAAATAGTTCTATTTATATAGAGTAAATAGTTAAAAACTTATTCTATATTATTAATAATATCCTTAATTAGTATTATTTTAATCTACTTAATATTAATTCTAAATTAATAAAAACGTTCTTTAACCTATTAAACTCTACTATTCTATTTTAGTAGTAATCTAAATATTAGCTCTTTTTTAGAAGTAATATAATAATTAAGGTGCTATTATAAAAAGTTATATATCTTAATACTTAGGTATTTAAATCCTTAGAAGTTTATAATATTTAGAAAGCTTAAAGTAGATATAATAATCCTCTTATATATATCTATAGTTAACTATAGTAAGAATTAATTTAGATTAAGCTCTTCTTATTATAAAATATTTAATATCTCTTAAAGCTTAGTTTAGTTAATAAGCTATATAAAATTCTATCTTTTTTTAAGCTTTAAGTAGTAATATATTATCTAAAGCTAATTATAAATAATATAAAGTTAACTTATTTATACTTAAATATAATAGTTATTCTAGATATATATAAAGTTAGTAAAGTCTTTATAAATAAGAGGTATAAAGATAAATAAAAGTATAATCTTATTTATTAAGGAGTTTAAATAGAAAAGCTCTAATATTTATAATTAGATTAAATATTCCTAGATATATTAGATATAATAATATATAATATAAAGATAGAATATATATACTAAGAAGTAGATTAAGATTAGTATAACTAATTCTACTAAGTTTTAATCTTAATATTATAGATACTTTTACTAAAAATCTAATAATTATAGAAACTAATAGGTATAGCTTTACCTAAATAAGATTGCATTTCTTTTATATAGTCCTATAATAAATACTACTAGCTACTAGTAGTTAAAGCTATTTTAACTCTATAATCTAATTATATTATATAAGGTATAACACTTTATTATTATAAAACTATAAGATATTAAGTAAATATAAACTATATAGTATATATAGAGAACCTTATATAGAACTATATAATATAATAGAAGTATATATTAATTATAGTATATATCTTAATCCTAAATAGAAGTAATTTATTATAGGCGTTAAGTAACTAGATAAAGTTAAAGCCTAGAGTAGTTTAACCTTTCTGCTAGTACTATATCTCCTTTAATTAGAATTAAACTTATTTAGGGAAAACTATATAATATACTTTATAAAGGATGTCTTAGTTAATAATATAACTTTATTAGTATATAAATATATAGAGGAATTCTTACTTAAAGTTTAATATAAATTATATAACCTTATTTATAGATTAAAAGTATTAAACTGCTTTATAAAATACTATTTAGAATTGCTTAGGGCTTTAATAACACTATAATTAATATACTTTTTATATATTTTAGAGACTGTATTATAAAATTATAAACCCCTTAGCTTATAAATAAATAAGGAGTTTTAAATTAATTAAGTAGTAGTTAAAAAAGAGCTTAAGAATATATTAAAATAACTTAGAAATAAAATCTATATAAACTTTATAATAGAGATCCTAGATATATAGGTATTATTTTAGAGTTAATAAAGAAACTTTTAATTAGAATAAATTAAAAAGAAAGGTAATAATTATATTATTTATTTATTTAAGCTTAAACTTCTCTATAATAGCTTAATAGAATAGTTCTAAGTTTAGTTAAAGTTAACTAGCTATAGTTAAAAGATTATAATATATTATAGATTATAAAGGAGTATATAACTAAAAGTAGCTTAATATTATTAAAAAACCTAGAAATATAAAACTAAATAGAGTTAAAACCTTTATATAAAGCTTTATAGCTCTATATAGAGGTGTTTAGTTTACTAATACTTAAACTAAAGCCTAAACACTATTACTATACTTATACTTAACTATATAATACTATATCTCTATATAAACTTATAACTAAACCTAAAACTATTTTATAGAAAGAAAAAAAAATATATAGATCTAATTAGATTTAATTAAAGCTTACTCCTCTTAGTTAGAGAGGGTAGAGAGCTTAAGAACTTTATTAAACTCTAATAATACTATTAGTAAGAGTATAAATTATATTAAAATAAAATAGAAATATATAAAAGCTAATCTTAGTATACTTCTTTATAATAGAAATAAGTATATTACTAACGCTTTAGATTATATTTAGAGAAGTTTTATAAAATATAATAAAGAAAGTATACTTAGTATATATAACTTTAATTACTTTTAAGTAAGCGCTCTTAAAAGTAATTAAAGCTATATATTTCTATATAACTTTTAAAGTAGTAGCTAGGGCTTTATTAAACTTTATAAGAGTAGTAACCTTCTTTTTAATAACTATATAGAAGTTAGTAAAATAGTATTTAAGAATAGAAAATATATAAAAAAGTATAAACTAAAAAAGTAGTTAAATATATCTAAGTTATATATATAGTAAGTATAAAACTTAATATATAAGGATAGAATAATATACTTTATAAAAAAACTATTTTTATTATAGTAACCTATATATATCCCTATATTAACCTATTTAATACTATATACCTAAATTAGAATTATATTATAGTTCTATATATACTTAATATTAAAAACCTTATAAAACTATATATTATTAATCTGCTTAGTATAAGAAGTAATAAGCTAGTTAGCTTATATATAGATTAGTAAAGTAAATATAAAATTATATAGATATATATTACTTCTAAATCCTCTATATTAAAGATATAATTAATAAGCTAGTTACTAGCACTCTTAATACTATCTATATATAAGTTAGTAAAAGTATAGAGAAGAAATAAAACTATATATTTATAAATAAAATATTATAAAATTAATAAAGTAAAAGTAAAGTAGTTCTCTTTAAGATATTTAGTAAGAGAAGCTAAAAAGTATATACTACTAATATTAGCTAAAATAAGCTTATATTAGAAGGAGGCAGGGTTTTAAAATTTCTAGCATTTTAACTTTAAAGTAATAGATTATATAAATAGTTTCTTAGGTATTAGGCGTTATCTTAAAGGGAAATAGCTTATATAAGTAAATAGAGGTCTAGTCAGCTTTTAATAAAAAGGACTAAGTAATTAAGTAAGAAACACACTTATTTTTATAAAATTCTCATTTTTTTTAATAACTTCAGTAATTAGTTCTCTAAGGGAGCTATTAAAACCCTTCTACTTAACCTATAGTAAAAATCTATTAAAACTTACCTTTTAAAAAACTAAGTAAAAATAGGCATTTTTAGGCTTTTCTAGCTTTAGTTAGTCTTACTTTTTATCCTTTTTCTCAATTCTTATTATATCTCTTAGGTTATTTAAAACTAAAATAAAGTAAAATATTATAGAGATAATACTACTAAACTTCTTCTTAGTAGCTTATTTTCTCTAAAAAAGTTATATAACTTATAGGATAAAAAGAATAAAAATTATAGATAAAATATAATTTAGTCAGGCTTATATTTATATATTTATCTTTATATCTTTTATAGTTAGCTAAAAAATTAATATATAAATATTTAAGTGTTTTTAAAAGTATTTCCTCTTAAAGTAGAGCGCCTAGTATAATTAATAAGTTTTCTCCCTTACTCTATTATAAAATTAGTAATTAGTATAAGAGAGTAAATAAAACTACTAAAGAAGAATCTCCTCTATAGTTATTTTATACTACTTTATTAAATTAAAGTAGAAAAAAGCTTAAAAAAAGAAGTAATTTAAGTAATACTATATTAGAAGAAATTTAGCTAATATATTTTTAACTTCTATTTTCTTAAAATAAAAAGAAACTACTTAGAGACTTAGAATTTAAAATTAATTAAGTTTATAGGAGTTTAAAAAACCTTAAGAAAAAGAGTACTTAGTTTAGTAAAAGAGAGTAAATAGAGTTCTAATAAGTCTAAATAATCCCCTTTATTAACCTACTATCTGCTTATTTAAAAATTATTATATATTATATTTTTATTAGCTTCTATAATAATAATCTAAAATTAACTAAGATAAGTTAACTATTTATTTTACTCTTCTAAAAGTTAAAGATATAAAGGTAATTAAATTTATCTTACTTACTTTATAAACTTTAAAAAAGGCAAAACTAATTAATCTGTTCTAAAAAACTTCTTTTTAGCTAAACTTATTAGAAGGTTTTTAATAATATATTAACTAGTAAGGGGGAAACTAAAAAAGCTTAAAAACTTAGGATTTAAGTTATACTTATATATAGAAATATTAAGAACTAGGTTTTTTAAATCAGAAGCTACTATAAATATAAAAGTATAAAAAGCTGAAAAAAAAAATATTATAACTATATTAGCCTTTTAAAAGAGGAATAAGGAGAATATTTTATAAGCTTAACTAAGAATATTTCTCTCTTTTAAGAATAATTTTATATTAACTCTATAGAAAGGAAGATATATATATCTTTTCTATTACTTCTTCTCCTCATTTATTTATATAGTAAATAAGTAGTTAATATAAAATATATCTCTTAAGGTTTATAGTTAATACTAAAGTTTAATTAAGTTTTCTATTAAATCTTAAGCTTAACTTATAAAAGAGAAGTATTATAAAATAAAGTTATAGAGGATACTACTAATAATAGCTAGTCTCTTTATAAAGAGAGAAAAAAAAGAAATCTAAAGTATAAAATAATTATACTATTAAGATAGTAAAAAAGAGAAAGAATAATAAATATAGATATACCTACTAGATAAAAAAGATAGATAAAAGCAAAAATAATAGTAAAGTTCTCTCTTTTTTTTTTTATTTCTATCTTTACTTTTTATTACCTTTCTAGGCTTATATTATAAAAATTCTTCTTTTATTCCTTTTATTAATAAATTATCCTCTTTATTTAAGTTTTATTCTGTTTTTTATAAAGTATTTTTTTAGAAAAGCTTTCTTTTATTACTTCTTCTATTAATTTAGTAATATCTGCTTTAGAATAATATTACTAAAATTTAAAGTTCTAAAGATTTTAACTTAAGCTTAAGATAAAGGTTTTAGATATAAATTAATAGATAGTAAGCTTAACCTAAGCCTTAGTAATATATTAATAAATCCTTTTATAGGTTTTTTATTTTATTAACTCTAATAAGAAAAACTTCTCTTAATTTCTAATTTTAATTAAAGCTTAGAAGTAATTACTAAAACTAAAATCTTTAAAGCTATAGCCTCTAAAAGTAGTACTATAGGTATAAATAAGATATTTAGAGAGGATTCCTCTAAAATAAAAATAATATAAGGTTATTTAAAACTTACTAAATTATATTAGAAGGTATTAAAGCTTTATAAATATAAGCTTTAAGGATTTAAAATACTAAAGCTTAATATAGCTAAAGTATTATTCTTCTCTAGAAATAATATTTTAAACTTTATTAAAAGCTATAAAGCTATTATAGAGGTAATAAGTATTACTAATACTTCTAAAATATTAAGTATTATATTTTATATAGATATCTTTTTTTAGGCTAATAATTAAGCTTAACTTTCTAATAAAACCTAGTAATAAATAAAAAACTACTTAATTTAATACTATAAAGCTATAAATAAAGACTATTAAAACCTCTTAAATAATTAGATTAGCTAGATTATTTTCTTAATATTAATAATTAATAATTTTAATTATAAAGCTACTATAAAGTTTCTTTAATAAATTAATAATATTTAAACTAAGGCTATAAAATATAACCTTAATATAATAAGCAGCTTTTAGATAATCTATATAACTATATTAAGATTTAATTAGTTAGCTTTAAATAGAACTACTTTATTAATAAAGTTAAGTATTTATAAGTTATTTAAAAAAGGAGATTTTAATAAGTTTAAAGTAAACCTAATAAATTAGCTTAGCTCTGAAGCTACTTAGAGGTAAACTTTTTATATTATAGCTCTTATTTATATTCTATTTTCTCTACTTTTAAAAATTTTATAAAGAGATACTCTCCCCTCTTTATAAATAAAAAAGAGTAAATTTAAGCTTAATTAAAATATAAAAAGTATTTAGAATTAACTTTTAAATTAATAACTTTTTAATTTAGTAAAAATAATAAATAATTAGAAAATATCTTCTAGAAGAGTTACTTAAGCTTTACTAGTTATAGAAGATAACTAACTATTTTCAGTTTATTTTATAAAAGTTAATAAAAAAAACTCTAAGCTATTCCCTTATAAACTATATAGTTAGTATTAATATATAAGTTATATAGATTATAATTTTAAAAAAAGCTATTATCTATAAAAAATAGCTAATAAGTAAAATAGTTTAATCTAGTATTTTTAAAAGTAATACTTTTATAGCTCTTAGAATAATAAATTCTTTATCTCTTAGATAATTATTACTTTATTAAAATAAAAAAGTAAGCTTAATTAAGAAGCTATTATTATATATTTAAAGAATTAAAATAACTATAAAGCTATAAAAGCTTAAGCTATTAAGATTTTTAAATAGAATATTAATAGACTTTAGTTTATATTTATAGGAGTTTCCTAAAATTAAAATAATTTTAATTTAATTAAGGTATTTTATAGGTTTATAAAAGAAGGAAATATAGTATCTAATAAGAAAATAAGTAGTTAGGCTTTTATATTTTAGGTTTTAATAGTTAATAAAAATAAATAAGAAAAACACTTATATAACTTAATATAAACTAATAGTATAATAAAAGAAAATATATTTAATTTTATAGCTTTTAAGCTTATAATTACTTAATTAAAAATATATAGAGTTAATTTTTTTTTTTAGAAGAAGCTAAAATTTTTAGATTTAGAAAAGATTAAAAAGAAAGCTTTAAAATCTTTTTCTAAGAAGGTTTACTTTACTATTTAGAATATTAAAAATATTCCTACTATTTTAAGAAGGTTTTAAGTTATAAAAACTTACTTTAAGAAGCTTTTAATCTTATTAAAAAAAGCTAGAGAAAATAAAAGAGTTTCTTATAACTTAGAAAAATAAGAAAAAAACTTAGATATTAAGATAGAAAAAGAGTTACTTTCTAATTAAGTTTCTACTCTTTTTAATACTTTAGAACTAAAAAGAATAAATAATCTAAAAGAAGAAATAATAACTAATAATATAATTAAAGTTTCTCTTTTAAAACCTATTTTAAAAATATCTTATTTAAAAGATAACTTCTAGCTAGCTACGTTTCTTAATAGCTAGAATAGAAAAACTATTAAAAATAAGGAACTAATTAATAAACTTATTTTATATAAGCTTTATAGTTTAATTAGTTTTCTAGTTAAAAAAATATATAAGATTTAGTTTAAGTATAGAGAAGAGTTTATTAGAAGAATATATATTTTTATAAATAATCTTAAAAGTATTATTTATATACTTATTTTTACTAATTTTATTAATTTTACTAAAACCTCTAAAAAAAAGGCTTAATAAACAGACTAAATAACTAAGTATAATAATATAGTTTAAACGTAAAACTATCTAAAAATCTTTACAGTTAAAGCTATTATCTCTATAACTATAAACTAAATAGCATTTATAATTATTATATTATAGTTTATTTTAAAAGTTGCTATTAGTAGGGAGCGCCCTAATAACTACTCTCTAGTATAGGGTATTATTAATATTAATACTAAATTTAATCTTATTAGTTATAAATATATTTTAAACTATAATATCTTTATTTCTATAACTACTCTAACTATAAGAATAATAGCTAAAAGTAACTTAAAACTGTACTTTATTAAAACTTATTATATACCTATTTAGATTAATAACTATAAGATTATAATAACTATAATAATTATTAACTCTGAAATAGTTAATTATAACCTACTTCTTAAGCTTCTTTTTACTATTTCTACTAAGCTTACTTTTAGGTATTCTAAACGCTTTATTATTACTATAATAAAAGCTAAAAAATATAAGAATAAAAAGCTTAAAAGAATTAATATTTTAGTTAGTTTTATCTAGTTAGATTTCTTATACTAAATTTAATATTATTTTCTAGAATAAGAAGACTATATATAAGATATTTATAACACTTTTAAGTCTATTAATAACTATAATAAAGCTAATTAAGATATAAATAATATATATAATAAAGTCTAAACTTACTATACTAATATTATAATAAATTATAAAAAAATGCTTTTTTGCTTAAAAAAGAAAAGAAAACCTTTTTAAATAGAAAATAAAAACTTCTCAGAATAGCTAATACTATACTCTAATCTCACTCTTAGTAATATTTAATATTTTTAATATAATTATAAAAGTAGTAGTTACTCTAGTAATAAAAACTATTAAGGCTTACTTTCTTAAAAAGACTAAAAGCTAATAGTATCTTAATAATATTCTAAAAAACTAAAAGCCTTTTAATTTCTATTATAAAGATTCTAAAATTAACTAAAGCTTTATAAAAGTTTATATATTATATAAGTAAAAAGATAAAAAAGTATATCTAGTTAATAATTTACTCTTAGATAGCTTAGTTTTAAATAACTAGAAAGACTAAAAGAAGATTTTAACCTAAGAGGTTAAAAACTATTTTCAGCTATCTAACTCCCCCTTTACTAGTTATATATACCTATAATTTATAAAATTTAACTAAAGTATTTAGCTTATATTAAAAAGGTTTTTAAAACTTAAAGTTACTTAGCTATATCTTTTACTAAGAGAGATTAAAATACTAAAATATATCTTTATAAATAGAGAGGAAGTATTTATATAAAATTTTACTAAATATAGCTATATTAATTCTTAAGTAGCTTTACTATAGAAGATTAGGATTATCTAATATATTACTTAATAAGAGAAAGGAATTCCTATTCTAAAAGCTTTATAAGATAAAGTTATTAATATATTTAGATTATAAGTTATATAGAGAGTACTTAAAGAATCTTATAGGTTATATAGAAATACTTAGTTTTTTATTACTAAGAAAGATAGTAATATAAGGCTAATTAACTTATATATAAAGCTTAATAAGATTAGTATTAGAGATACTTTTATTCTCTCTAAAGCTAATAAATTTTCTAAAAACTTTACTAACTATAAGATTATAAATCTTTTAGACTTATTTTCTAAATATAACTAAGTTTCCCTTAATAAAAAAAGCTAAAACCTAATTATATTTACTACTCCTCTTAGGTTATTTAAGATATATATTTTATTATAAGGTATAATAAATTTAGTTATTTAATTTATAAGAGTTATTATAAAAATCTTTTATAACTTTATCTTAAATATTTATTAGCTCTTTTTTAATAATATCTCTATTAGAGAGCTGAAAATAATATATAATAATAACTACTTTATTAAGTTCTTAGAGATATATTTATATATTTTTAAATATTTTATAAACCTTAATATAATACTCTGAAATCTTAAACTTATTAGTACTACTATTTTTCTTAAAAAATCTCAGATTTACTAACTTATTATTAACTTTTTTAGATATATAATAAGTAATAAGAAATATAAGCTTAACTAAAATAAAGTTATTAAGATCTTTAAATAGAAAAGATATAATAATATTATAGCTATTAAAAACTTACTTAGAATTATTAGATTTTACTATATATAGATTAAAGATTATAGTATTATTTTAAGCTTACTAATAAGGCTTTTCTAAAAAGATATACTTTTTAAATAGAGCTTTAAGTAGTAATTAACTATAGAAACTTTTAAGCTTTACTTAGTTAACTCTCTATTATTTTAGCTTATTAATTATAATAAAGAAGTAAATAAAATCTATCTTTCTACTAATATAAACTTTAAGAGATAGAGTATTATCCTTAGGTAATATTATTAGGATAAAAGATATATTACTAAATATAAGAGTAGAATTTAAATAGATATAGCTCTTAACTATAATATAAATAAACTTAAGTTTTAGTTAGTTTTATTTATTCTTAAAAAACTTTAAAATTATTTCTATAGAGTATAATTTATTTTAGAGATAGATATAAAAGTTCTTATAAATTAGATTAATAATATTACTTTAGATTTACTAAGTATTATTTTTATATAATAGATTACTTAAATTAAAATATTTAACTTTAATATTTAATATATATTTAGTATAAAAAATAGTATTATAGATAGTTTTTTATAAAAACTAGCTAGAGAATTTAATATCTATAAAGTAGAATAAGAAAAAGATTTAGATAAGATAATTAATAACTCTATTTATATTATAGAACTAGCTAAGGATCTATACTTAAGGGGAAGAGATTTATTAAGCTCTAAATAGGCTTAGTTTTAAAGATTTTAGTAGATTACTAAATATTTAGCTTCTTTAAGCTAACTAAGAATAGTAGTTTAATATAACTTTAATAAGTTTAAGTAGTATATAGTAAGATATATCCTTTAAGATAGCTTTTTTTTTCAGAAAAGTATAAAAATAAATCCTATATTAAGAAGAGTAATAGATAATAAAGATAAATAAAAAAAACTTATCTAGTATATATATACTAAAGGAGGCTATTATAGAAGAGATACTATATATATAAAGCTTAGGAAATAGTATACTTAGGAAAATATATATTAAATAATAAGTAATTAAATAAAAAGCTATCTCTTATATACTTAAGCCTAACTATATTAATTTAAAGACTTTTATATCTTTATTATACCCTTAAGTATTTCTTTTTAATATATTTATATAGATATCTAGAAGATTAGTAACTACTTCTTAGCTAAAGCTTATAATATATTAACTAGCTATATTAAAGCTTATTAGCTGCTAAAGAATATTAACTCTAGGATAATAGCTAAGTTTATCTAAGAAGATATTATTTGCTAGTATAAGATTTATAAGCTTCTTACTATTAATAGAGGTTTTAAAAATAAGAGGTTTATTAAAAAGCTTAATTAAATCTATAGAGGATAATGCTTTATTATTTTAGTATATAACTTAAAAGTAAATAAACTTATTAAAAAGAGTTATTAACCTCTTATTTATATTTTAATAACCTAGTTAAACTTTAATATTAAGAACTAAATCTTAGTTCTTTATATAGCTCTTTTTGCTAATTAAATATTAGTTAGGTTTTCTATTAGCTACTCTTCTTTTTATTTTATTTATAAATATAATCTAGTTATTTTAATTAAGATAAAAAGTATTACTTAATAAGTGCTAAACTAGTTAAAAGCTATAGATATAGAGATTAAGCTTCTTTTATATATATAAATATTTAAATAACTTAATTCTAATTACTATATTATATTTAAGTATATTATAAAGTAGTACTATTAAGTAGCTAAAGATTATAATTAAAGAAATAGATATTAGATATAATATTAAGAGCTATAAATAGAGGATATTATTCTTATATATAATATAAGGCTATTTATTAATAAGAGCTTCTCTAATAAGCTTAGTACTTATTAGTTTAGTTTTTTTTATATTTAAAGGATTTCTTTTTATATTTCTTTTTATTTTCTAGAAACTTTTACTAGTTTATTTATTAAGAGAACTATTATTAGTAACTACTTAAAGAAATTTATAGTAAATAAAGATAGCTATCTAGATAATATCTCTGAAATAGAAGTCTAATTAGACCTTAATAAAGATATAGCTAAGGTTTTTTTTACTATAAATTAATTAGATCTTAATATACTTAGCTTAATAGAAATTTCTAACTTTAATAAACTTTTTATATTAGAAGAAGTAGAGATAGATAATATTAAAACTATAAAAATATAAATTAAGTAATTTTAAGAATAAAATAAAACTTTATAAACTAAGATTAATAAGTAGTAAAAAAAGAATAAGTTAGTAGTAAGTATCTCTATAAAGAATAAAGAATTTAATAATTAATATAAAGATATAGAGGAATTAAGAGATAGCTAAGTTTATATATTTATAAGTTTTTATCTATTTTAAGTAAATAACTTTATATTTAATATATTTATTATTAGTTATTTTTATATTATTTTTATTATAATATATTATTTATATTACTTTTTTTATTTATAATATACTTATTATAAAAGAAGAGAGGATATAAAAATAATAAAAACTAATTATATATAAAGACTAAAAATTACTAAAAAACTAAAAGAAATTAATATTAATTCTTAAAAAATTTAAATTAAAAACAGACTAAATACTTCTTTAAATAACCTTACTATTAAGATTACTACTATAACTATATATACTTTTTATTCTACTTCTTATATTCTACTAACTCTTTTTTTAAGTGATTTATTTATTTAGAGATAATTAAAGTTAAAATAGAGTGAGATATAACTAGAATATCTCTAAGGATATTATATTTATATTAAGCTATTAAGTTATAAAGATAATTAAGAAGAGGATTATACTTTTAAGTATAAGGTTTACTTTTAGAGAACTTCTTATTACTATTAAGAAATAAAATAACTTTATTATTATTTACTTAAAGTATACTATTAGAGATACCCTTCTTTTTATTATCTTTTTTAATATAGTTTATTTATTTAGTTTTCTCTTAGTTATAGTTAAACTTATATAAGTAAGATAATTCCTTTTTATAGTAAATATAGTTTAAATAAAACCTATTTTATTTAGTTTAATAAGAAATATATTTTTAGAATAGAAAAGTAGTAGTAATAGCTTTTCTTTTAGAAGACTTCTTAAATAATATCTTTTTTTATTACTTAAAACAGCTATTATAAAGCTAGAGGTTATAAGTACTATATATATAGATTAATAAAGCTTTAATAGCTTTAAATCTATTAAATTTTTAGTATATCTGACTAAAAGGACTAATATAGCTATTAGTGATATATATTTCTTAAGTAAAGAATAGCTAGTTAGGAAATACTTTTTTATTCTTAGTTAGGTTTATATATATTAAGGTAAACTTTATAAATAAATACTAGAATTATATAATAACTCTTTTTTTATATTTATTTAGCTTCAGCTTATTTATAAAGTTAATTTTATATTAAACTATATTAATAAGACCTAAGATAGGTATCTACTTAAGAGAAAGAGAAGCTTATTTATAAGTTAGTAAGAAACCTAATTAGAGCTAAAAAGGAATATATTATAACTAAAGTAGTTATAATAGCTTAGTACTAATAATACTTTTTATTTTTATTCTTATAGAAAGTAGAGGTTAGAATAAGTGAGAAAGGGAAGGGTTTAAATAAGTTATTTAGGGTAGTTTTATAGAAATTACTAGGGTTAATCTTAATATTTATATTATAATAATTAGAAGAGTGAAGTTATTATTATAAAAGGTTAGTTAGGCTAGGATTTATAAAGATAGATATATTATATAGAAGAAAAAAAAGATATAGCTAAGTAGAAGAGAGGTATCCTTTTATATTTAAAAAAAGAAGTAGTTAATAATAATAAATAGCAGTTATAATAATTAAAAAGTATATTTACTATATTAATTTATTAATAAAATAAAAACTAATAACTAAAAGAACTTTTTACTACTAATTTAAGGTTAACTAAGCTAAAAAGGATATATTTATTTAAATATAAATAGTAAGAGTAATAAGAAATATATTATCTAAAAAATACTACTATTTATAAAAAGGAGGCTTATTATTCTAAGTATTTTATAATTAGTTTTTAAAAATTTACTTCACTCTAAGCAGTTTATTACTATAAATATTAGCTTTTTCTTTTTAAATATATTATTATAAGCCTAATTATATCCTCTTTAACTTAAAAAATTACTTTAGTAAGTAAGACTAACTATTATAATTAATAACTAAAATATTTCTCCTCTTCTTACTTCTTATTAACTTAACCTTATTTAAAAACCTTATTAGTATCTATAATTAAACTAATAACTATAAACTAACTTTATCTTTAGTAAACTACTTTATAAGCCTAACTAGCTTCTTCTACACCTAAAAAGTATAAAATTAAAAAGTATATTAACTATTAGTACTAAAAGTCCTCTTTACTACTATTTATAAAAGGAGATATCTTAACCTAAATAACTTATAATAAACTACTTTATATATAATAATTTTCTTTCTATAATAACTGCTTTTATATTTCACTTTAATACCTTAATTAAGCCTAACTACTATTTTACTTATTTATTTTTTCTTTTTTAACTCTTAAAATATCCTTATTAATTATATTAATAATCTTTTTACTATAATAATTTATTACTAATTTATTTTATATCTTAACTCTAGTTTTAATATCTTTTCTACCTACTATAAAACGTTTCCTATTTATTTAACTATATATAAGCCTAACTAAATATTATTATATTTAATAAAGCTTTTTCTTTATTCTTAATAATAACTTTACTATATCTTATTAATCTTCTTTAGTTTTTTCTTTTCTTTAATCCCCTTTTTAGTATAACTTCTAGAATAATTTATAGAATATTAAAAAGATTAAAGCTATATATAAAGATCTTCAGACTTATATTCTATATCTATATAAAGAGCAGTTAGTTAAGCTTTAAATAACTAAATAGATTTAAGAACTTATAGAAAAACCTATAAAAAGCTAAAAGTATCTTATTCTAAATATTAATTTAAACTAAGAAAGAGAACTTAATAAGTAGTTAGAAAAGTTTTATTATCTCCTTTTTATTATTAATAATAGCTACTTTCTTAGTATTTAGTTTAGTATAATAAAACTAATTAAAGTATTAATTAACTTTTATAGCTTAAGAGATACTTTTAAGCTAGGAACTTCTAGAAAGCTTATTATACCTTAATAGATATAGAGAATTTATAATATGATAAACGTAAAGCTAATTAAGTAATAAGGTAAAAGTTTCTATTACTCTGATAAGACTTAGTATTAGAGCTATTAAAATTAAGCTATATAGGAATAAATATTTCTAAATCTTTATAACTTATTAGGATATTTTTAGAGAGGTAAAAAGCTAATAGCAGATTATATTAAGTTAGTATATAAACTTATAATAAGGGATATTAAAAGTAATAGATATACTAAGATTTTTATTATATAAACCTCTTAGTTTAGTAATAATTTAGTTTTCCTTTATAAAAAAGATAATAATTTCTTTATAAGCTGAAACTTTATTATCTTTATTAAATATTCTAAAGAAGGTAGTTAAGCTATAGCTATAGTTATTAACTAGAAAAATAACTTCTATTTCTATTTAGATAGCAGCTAAGATAAGTATATATAAACTTTTAAAAGAGGATATTCTAAAGGGATTTTTTAAAATATAATAAAAATAATTAGGAACTAATATAAAGTTTATAGAGTATTAGTAGAGACTTAAGATTTTATTAATTATACTTTATTTATTATTCCTTAACTTTAACTTAAAAGAGAACTTAAGGAAACTTATAACTTATAGAAGTATAGCTTCTATACTATTAACTTTATCTACTACGTTCTTTAAGAGGGAATTTCTAATATTAAGAAGTTTTAGTTAAAATAGGCCTTAAATAATAAGATTACTAATTTAAATTATTATAAATTGCTTTATAACTACTAGGTTAGACTTATAATTAATAAATTTAGCTTTTATAACAGTATAGTTAAGAGACTTTAAGCTAAGCTTAATATATCTCTAAAGGAATTCTTAGAAGTTGAAGATATTATAGTAAGAAACTTAAGGTTTTATAAAACTTAAGTAGTATAAGAGTAATAAGAAGAAGGATTACTTCTAGTACAGTTTAGTTAGTTTTTAGTTATAGAAGGATTAGTATTAATTATAGAAGAAGATATAAGACTAGGCCTAAATATTTATAACTCTAATATCTATTTATAACTAAGAGATCTAGTATATTTAACTTTTACTAATATTATTATATAAGAAGATTACCCTTTTAAATACTAAAAATAGGAAGTAAATTAACTAATATATATAGAAAATATTTAATAAAAGCTTTACTATACTAAGTTTAAGTAATATATTTAGAAACTTAATTTTCTTCTAAAGTAAAAGCTTAGTAAGTATACTCTAGAAGAATTTCTTATCTATTAAGATAACTTTATAGAAGATATTATATAGGTAATATAAGTTTAGAATTTTTATTTAGTCTTAATTATATCTAAAAGATAGCTTAAACTTAGTATATAATATATTAAAGAGGTATAAGAAAAAGATATAAATAATACTTAGGTTAAATAAGAAACTACTAAAAAGCTTATAAAAAGTAAAGCTTCTAATAGTAAAGCTTTTAGAATATAAAAGAATATTATATATATAAAATAGGGCTAATTAAGTCTTCTTCTTTTTATTTAAAGAAAAACTTAGGAGATATATAGAAGGGGGTAGGGTTTTAAAATTTCTAGTATTTTAACTTTAAAGTAATAGATTATATAAATAGTTTCTTAGGTATTAGGTATTATTTTAAAGAGAAATAGCTTATATAAATAGATAGAGGTTTAGTTAGTTTTTAATAAAAAGGACTAAATAATTAAGTAAGAAATATACTTATTTTTATAAAATTCTTATTTTTCTTAATAACTTTAGTAATTAGTTTTCTAAGAGAGCTATTAAAACCCTTTTACTTAACTTATAATAAAAATCTACTAAGATTTACTTTTTAAAAAACTAAATAAAAATAAGCGTTTTTAAGCTTTTCTAACCTTAGTTAGTCTTACTTTTTATCCTTTTTCTTAATCCTTATTATACTTTTTAAGTTATTTAAAACTAAAATAGAGTAAAATATTATAGGAATAATACTACTAAACTTCTTCTTAATAGCCTATTTTCTCTAAAAAAGTTATATAACTTATAGGATAAAAAGGATAGAAGTTATAGATAAAGTATAATTTAGTTAAGCTTATATTTATATATTTATCTTTATATCTTTTATAGTTAGCTAGAAAATCGATATATAAGTGTTTAGGTGTCTTTAGAGGTGTTTCCCCCTGAAGTGGAGCGCCTAGTATAATTAATAAGTTTTCTCCCTTACCCCATTACAATATATATAATTATTATTTTTATTAAAGTTAATATAGCTATAATTAGACTTATTTATATTTTTATTAGAGAGAGAATTAATATTACTAAAGCTAGCTATAATATATAGAGATATATAGATAATATTAGAGGTATTAAAATATATAGATTTATATAATTTAAGAGAAAGAGAGAAATAATTATATTAAAAACCTATCTTATATTATATATAGTTATTTAAATTAAAATCTAAACTAATTAAATAATAGAGAGTATAGAAGTATATAAAAAGCTATATAAATAGAAGAGATTTATTAAGTTATAATAAGTATAGAGAAAAAAAAAGAAGTTTAAAGTAGACTATAGTAAAGTATTAGAGATAGTAGCGTACAGGCTAACCACCCTCAGCGTATAAGCTAACTACCCTCAATATATAGACCTTATCCTAGCTAATTAGAAGCTATAAAAAAGTATACTCCCTCACTAAATTAAATATCTATTAGTCCTCCCACCCATACTAGTGTAGCCCTATACACCTCAGCAATTTTAACCCAGTAAGCCCTGCAGGCTGCCGTAAGATGCTGGTGTTTTGTTGCAAAGCCTCGTCCTGTTAGGGACGGGACAGGGATCGTACGAGTCGTAAATAGTATCCCAAGTGGAACTGCATAGCGCATTGGGCTAATTGCCCTGTCGAGCACGATATAAAATCAGCCTAGCCCTCCCGCATCCCGATGTCGAAAGCAGAAAAAACGTGGATCGACTAATAATAACATCAGGCGGTGGCAGGCAGGAAGCTTGCCATTAGAATACGAAGAAGTAACACGGGGCCCGCCGTCGTTCGGCTTTGGGTTTGCATTTGGAGAAAGCCATCCAGCAGAACCCAACAGAAAATGACCAAAATAAGACTCTGCATATTGCAAAAGCTTCGAGATAAGTTCGAAGTTCTGAGGGGTTGCTGCGCTGGTGAAATGGGTGGCCTTATTTTCAGACCAGATGCGTGATTGGGAAAGTAGGGACGCAAATACATCCGAGGACCCCTTTGGCGTTTCAAGTTAGCAGTCCAGGCCACCCTTCAGGACCTTCAGACAACGACATGAATCGTTTTTGCTACTTATGTTCACTGGATCAATATCTCAGGGACGTGGATCCATCACAGCGGGGCCCATCCGAAGCGGGCGGGATTTATAAGAATGCCGTTCCCCCGTAGCTAAGATAGCGCTAGTTAGCATGAGAACATCAATCAGATCACGACCATGAACTTGGTATGAATGTGCGGCGTCCATCAGATTTCTAAAAATTGCCGCGGAAATTTCAGATTGAATACAGCTAAGCACCATCGTCAGGGCCACAATTGTTACATATGGCAACAGCTCTACAGGCTGAAGTCGGACTCTTTTACCTGTAAGGTTTGGTGGCTTCTCACCGTAGCTCTTGGCATTGGATGATATATTCCACATTGAATTTCGAGAGGATCCCAAGAGTATAAGACGGCAAATGGTTACTCTTATTGAGCGAGCATACTTAGTTCATGAATGTTCCTAGGGTCCAATTCTACACCTACTAGTAAGCTGTGACGACACTTCCTACCAAAGTCACAAATAGCGTAGTGTCTTTCCAGTGATCGGTGAAACCATTCCATGTCGGCTGCCACATGCGTCGCAAATTGCCTGCCCATGCTCTTTGAGATGACCATTTAAATCTCTGCAAATCACAATTACGTTGCAGATATCGCGTTGCTCAAAATCCACCGGAAGGGATTGAACAACCGCAAAGAAAGAAAACTCCTTGGCCTGCTCCAGGTGGTAGATTTGCGGCCGACGATTATCTGCGACTCCGTTCTGTCGTCTTTTATCTGGCTGAACTGCCAGCGCGGATCTTCTGTAAGCCTGTTGGGGATGTCTCGGTTCTCATACGGGCACTGATCTGGGTCAAGCCCAAGAGCGTCAAAGGGACTGAAAAGCATTCTCTGTTCACTCGATTTTTAGTTCCACAGCCTTACTTTAATGGTATTTTTATTACCCAGCTGGTTGAATCTCTGGATGCCGTCTCTGTGATTTCGAGATTTCCGAATGTTTCAATAACTAGGTCTAAGGGAAGCCAAATAACATGGGAGTACTTGAAGTCATGCATCCAATCGCAACTTCTCGGCTCTCAACCTTGGGGATAACTCAAGCACGGGCCACAATGGCTCTTTCAACCCCCTGTGGCTGGTGCATACCTACCTAGTAGTACCTTGAATTGCTTCTTTCATTTGATGCTATTTGCGGAAGTGAGGCAAAGAGATGGCGCTGTTCGAGATTGCAACTGCGAGTAGAACCAAGGTCCCTCCCATGAGAGCAGATCCCCCAAAGACTTGCGCATACAGGAAATCGCCATCGCCCCTCTCAATAAGTGCACCAGCCAGGGGAGGACCTGTCAGACAGGCAACGGAAACAACAGTGAACACCATTCCTGTTCTCATGCCCATTTTCTTCAAGTCCGTTGTCAACCCGGAGCAGGCCGCTGGGAAAACGCTCTGTACCCCTCCAGCGAAAGATCCATAGATGATGCAGAACGCAAATAGTCGGCGCTCGGAGTTGACTGAAACCCAGCAATAAAGGAGGAGCCCCGAGAAAAAAGTGGTCAAGATCAACGTTCTCATTGGTCCAATAAACTTATCCGACAGCACAGCTAGGAGTATGCGTGCTGGTATACCGACTGCGTTCATAACAAGCAGAAGTGTCAACGAGGTCGTGGAGGAGACACCAATCACCGTTCGGCCGTACATGGGGACCTGCAAGATGTTAGATTTCTGGTCAAATGCGGCGAGAGGAGTGCACTTACGTAGTAGAACGCGAAGAAAATTGCCCAGAAGCTGAGAAACATACCAACGCAGAATAATGCGTAAGGAAGCTCTTTGAAACTTGACCATTCAAGGATTGGTCCCAATTTTCTTGGGGGGAGTCTCGTTCTAGCCAAAGCGATAATGATGACCGTGTTGAACAGCATCACGAAACCCATCACCCTGACCGTCCAGCCAAACCCAATTTTGGGCAGTAACTGTTGGGCAATCAGAGGGAAGAATATTCCCCCACTGCCAGCACCTGAAGCGTTTATAGCAATAGCCATTGATCGCCTCTTGACGAAGTACGTCGCTAGAAGCGCGATGGTTGGGCAAAACGTCAGTCCGTCGCCGAGCCCTGTGCAGATTCCTTGGGCGAGAAATAACTGCCAGTATTTTGTCGACAACGACGTCATGAACACTCCAAGCAGTTGAAGGAAGAGTCCGGCCATTAGAACCTTTCTGTAGTGCCCAGCGTCGGTCGCACGTCCTGAGAAGGTGCCGACGAAAAAGATGAGGAAGATTTGAACGGAGCCGACCCAAGAGATTGCGGACGGAGAAACGCCTAGCGCAGAGACGTAGTATGACTGGAAGAATCCGAAGGAATTGATGTATCCCCAGGAGTTGAACATCACCAGATGAGCGACAACAGTTTGAGACCACGCCTGGAAGCCTCCGTCTGGAGGAGGCCCCGGGTCGGATGCATCGTGCTGTGCCGGGTCATCGTGGCTTTCGATGCTGTTGCTGTCGGGAATCGAACTTGACAGATTGTTGTCCAGTTGTTGGGGAGGCTTTTCGTTGGTGGCGGTGGCAGTCATCGTTACGCTTGTCCAAATCTTCAGATACTACAGAAAAAATTGACAACTATTGCTAGACGCATTGTCAGAAGCCAAACAACCAGAGAGCCAAAGTCGTGAAATACAGAGGTTCCCCTAACGGGCGGCTCCGATCGAGGAAACTGCATTGGGAACTCAAAGGGCGCGATATTGACATGTTGCCACGGACACTTCCAAGACCGCGTATACCCAATTCCCCACCAAATGCAACTCAAGACATACAACGCACTGCCAACAAACAAAGCACCATTTGTAAGCTGGTCTCGCTTCGATTGCGACAACACAAAATGGGATTGCGCCATAGCTGAATCCTAGACAGATCGGCCGGTAGAAGGAATTCGAGTTCGCGGCAACTGGAGAGCGAGTCATGTCACTACGCAATGCAATGAAACTCTGCTTTTGTTGATCACAACCACCACCATCTATGAACCCCTGAACGGGCATCGAACGTAGTACCATCCATGGATGCACATGATTGAATTAGACCTTGTAACTCAATTGAGTCTAACTTCTGAGTGTAGAATGCAGTAGAAAGTTCCTGGCGTACCGGTCATGGAGTGCATTGATGCAAGGGTTGTCACATTCTTAGAAGGGGCATGTTGCGAGTTGTGATTACTGCACAAGACTTAGTCTTGGCTGCGCTGTAACCCTACCGGATCTCTGTTGTGACAAAAAGCGCCGAAATACAATCTGTTGCTTGGCATTTCACTCCGTCAATTCTTCACAATGATGCAACCGCTGCAATGTGAATCCGTTGAGTGCATGAAGTTTGCTTCTCTACGATATTCTGCTTGAAATCAAGTATATGTATTTGATTCCATCATCAGCTGGAGATCAGCACCGCAGACCACAGCGTAGTTGTCACACATATCCCTATTTGAAAATTATCTTGTTCCACTTGTCAAGCCTTCTTACCAACTCCCTAGATTGAAGATGACTGTCACATCTTCTAATGGTGCCCCAGACTCAGTTGCACAGCCCGTTCCATCTTGGATCCTGCTGAGCAACCTGGCGGTCGCGTCTCTCGAAAAGTCACACCAGCATACCACTCGTTCAGGAGTTAGTGTCTATGGACAGGGCACAGCTCTGACTTGCGGCGCATACACCTGGCTTGATGGCGATGCTGCGCCCAGACACTTTCACGAGTGGGCTACTTCCATAGAAGTCAAAGGCGATCTCGTTCGGTTTCAAACGGCAGCCATGAACAACCCTCCTCTGTATGCCGTACAAAACACAACCACCCGGGCATGGGCTATCGGCAGCAACCCATTCATTTTGAACGTTGCGCGCTCGCAGTGGGGGATGCCCATTGGCTTCGTCGATCCCACTGTAATCAACCGCGACAGCACTACGAGTTTTCAAGGGATATCTCAGTTACCTCCGCATACCTATTTTGAGCTCAAGAAAGATTCTAGCGGCTGGCTTTTGAGCACTCAAGAGCGCAGAGACCCTCTGTTCTCTGCCTGGAGTCCCAAGATCACGGACTACGACGAAGCAGGCTCCGCGTTTGTCTCCGCCGTGCAAAAGGCAGTCTCTGAGATTACCGAGTCCGATAAAGAGGTTGCCTCCCTCCTCTCGGGAGGTATTGACTCGGGCGCGGTCACTACGTTTGCTGTTCGTGCCGGCCTCAAGGTGACGGCCTACAGTGCCGGATCACCTTGGGGAAATGAGCATGAAGAGGCTCAGGAGCTGGCGGATTATCTGGGCATTCCGCTCGTCCGCCTCGAGCTATCAGCGAAGGATCTCCTCGACGCAGTTCCCGAGACCATGCGAGCCTTGGGTACCGCAGAGAGAGAGCGAGTGGACATTCAGATCACTCTTACGGCCTTGATGCGTAGTGGTCTCATCAAGGAGAAGCATATCCTCACGGGCTACGGCAACGATCTCATGCTGATTGGTTTGCCGCCCGACTCCACCGATACCGACGTCTTGATTCGGGACATCATCACCGAGGTTGACCTCGCGCGTCACAGCGGCGAGTTCCAGGACTTTGTCGCCGGGACGTGGGGAAAGAAGTTATCCCATGTGTACTGGCATCCGGACGTGGTTCAAACAGCCCTGGATATTCACCCGTCTTGCAAGGTTCATGGTGGCCGTGAGAAGGCGTTCTTCAGAGCTGCGATGGAGCAGTTCATACCAAAGACTGCTGCCTGGCGAAAGAAGATCGGTATCCATGTTGGAGGTGGTATGCAGGGTGGCTTGGACGCTTTGTTTGGGGGATTGGATGGGAAGGTTGAGGTGTATAACAGAATCTTCCGCAGACTTTCTGACCAGGTTCTGGCTGATCCGTTTGGGCCTGTCGACCATCTTGCTCCTAGATCAGAGGAATCTGGAAAATGAGTTTAAATAGATCAGAGGTTTGCATCCATTTAGAGATCACAAGATTGCACACCGAAATATTTACCAGCTTTCAAGCTTTGTTACTTTCGTCCAAGCAGGCAGCTTCATTCTAGTAGCCTAAATTATGCCCGTGAAAACTCAAAAGTTCGGGTGAATAAACGGCAAGAGCGCCAAGACCGCTGCTATTATGACCCAACCACCTATTCAGAACTAGTTATCTGGCCTGTTTATGAGAAACTCTTATACTAAGCAAATTCTGGCCTTGGTGAGTAACGCCTGTCTCAGGTGGAAAACCGCGAACCTGCGATTAGGTATCGTCGACTTGTGTTGAGCCTCAAAGTAGCATCTTGGCGGCCGAAAAGTAAGATAGATTGTGCAAACAGATCGACATATTCTCCGATCTCTTCTTAGAAAAGTTCAATATCATAGAGTTTGGGTAGGGTATAAAACATCCCACGCGGGCCGTGATGATGGGGGCATTTGCCAAGACGGCTTGAGTGGGCAGTTCCGCAATGATGGAGTCACCTTCAGAACCCACGGATGGCTCCGAAAGTTAAACCTAAGAGCATTTCTGCTTGAACATAGGGCCTGGTAGTGAATCCAAGGTTATCAGATTCCTCTGTTATGGTCACGGAGGCTGGTCCACGAGCGATAGTTCATCTCGGGGAAGGGTACTTTTACCTAGGGCAGAGAACTGCTTTTTTATCAGGTAATATGCTACTTCAATAATTAAAATTTCTTCTCTAATATCTCCAATGTGGATTGTCTCTATCGTCGTTAGTCTAGTTGTCCATATTATCGTAACTAAGTAAGTAACCAAATACACATGTAGAGATGTGCCTGCAATGGCAAGTTGCGCCCTCGGCATTCCTTTTGGAACTGAGACGAGTATTCTACCCTTTGAACAGGTTGAGATAGCTTCAGTCGATAAAAGCTTGATGGAGACCTTTGACCAGGATATCCAAATTCCGCCTCCCTTGGTAATCTAGGCAACTCGTCCGGCAATTGAGGCACCCATATTGCCGGCCAGAACATCGATTTTAAAGCCCGCAACACGCACAGCAGTTGCCGCCGAACGGATTGGCTTACGGCCGAAGAAGCCACTGAGGTTGCCCCTTGGTGGAGTGGCGGCTGCAGAAGCGATGTCAGAGAAATGATGTTTGCTCCGGGTGACGCGGCGGCTACAAGACGGGGCCAAACCTGCAGCCAGTGAGAGACACGGTCCCGATCCCCGCATGCTATCCGGTCTCTGAGGCGTTGAGCGGTTTGGATATAGTAGGGGCTGCAGATGAGACGATGGTCTGCGGCAGGGTGAGTACGGATCCGCTGAGGCGTTGTGTGGCTGGTGCCCAGCGACATGCCGTATCACCTGTTAAATGCCGGCACTAGAATTGAAATCTTAGGAGATGTCATCAGTTTCCGTGTTGAATTTCTCTTGAAAATATGAGGATAGGCAATGAGCGACGCGATGGGCAAGGAAAAGCTTCTTTGGGGCTAAGCTTTTGGTAGTCAGTGCTGTTCCATGACACTTAATAAAGACGGCTTGGCCGTCTTGGCGCCTTGCGACAACGACAACTTCACCCATTACCTATGATCCTGTCAGTGCATCTTGTAAAGGTACATCTTCATGATAAGAAAAGGTGCCGATCTACAGGAAAAGAAAGGCGCTGTTTATTTCTGACGTTGGTCATGATTGGTGCCACTTGATGCTACGCACTGCTTCATCTGCACACGCCCACTCAAATTCATTTGCATCTGGGCCAACATCGAAATGGAACTCTGTGTAATCTAAATCTTGTCATTGCTGTTCAATCACGATCAAAATTCCAATAGGATCCTACACTGTCACCTCTTTCAATCCTAATTCCCGGCCTGTCTGACGACAAAGCCCGCCATATCGCCGAAAACCAGTAGGCTTCATCTTCCGGCTACTCATGGCCGGCCGCCGAAAAATAATGGAAATCCCCCATGGCGTCATTCACCCCTTAGTACTCGGCCGATATGATCGGCCGGCAGCCGATTTGCGCGGATCAGAAAATCTTTTACCGGGGGCCGCGAGCTTTTCCATTTATTTGTTCAAGTAGGATCCATTTTCATCCCATGAATTTTAAAAGCCTTTCATCTCCCACACTCTCCGTCGCATAAACCGCTGGAGCCTGCCCTCCTCCCCATGATTCATCCCTTCCCCTCCTTCCCGATTTTCCTCGCTTCCCCCTTCTCACCTGAAGGTAAAAGATTAAAAAGGCCCAATCTTACGGCTCAGGAGGGAGGCTGACTAGGTAGGACCACTGGGGGGCCGCGCTACGGTCGCAGGGTTTAGCGCCCTTGACCCTGCCGAGGATCCACGTTGTGGGCACGGGGGTGAGTTTCAATGTGTTCAGTTGATGATCGGACGAAAAGGGGAACTTGGAAGAATGAACAAACGAGAATTTGAGAGGCTTCCTGCGCACTCACTCACCCTCACCTTGCCCAACCAGCAGCCAGTGGCGAGCTCACCGACATAATCGGGCCTGGACCTGGAAGACCATGTTCCCAACCTGCATGCCATAACTGGGACGAAAAATTCGAGAACCGCTGGAGAGGTGCGTTTTCATGACGCGCGGTACTCCTGGCCAACGGCCAACGGAACGGAAGCCAGCGGAGTCTGCCCCAGGCGAAGTCCGGTCTGAAATTGATGATCGAAGGTGCGCTGAGCGTCGGCAGATTTCCTCGAGAGGCTGAACAGGCGCAATTGTGGTAGTCGATCACAGATGGAACGAGGTAGCAGCACGGAAGGATCTCGTTCTATCTGAGATGCCGTCCGGCTTGTACATGCGTGTCTTTGGACCGGGGAGATTACTCATTCGGCAGTACGGGTGATTTTGTATCGCCGGCACACAGGACGGCGCCCGGTCTGGATGCCGCATACGATGTGGTCGCCCGTTGCAGTCAACCGTTCATAGCAAACGGCGCAGTGCCTACCTACGGATAGCAAGGCCTGAGCAAGCCACCCGGCACGAATGAGCGACTCACGTCACTCCTAAATGTGCGTCCCAAGGGAGAAACTTCTTGAAACAGACGATTACGGCAACCCAAATTTCCAGATGATGAACGTGGATGCAACAAACATGATCTGTCATCCGCACTGGCAGCATCTTCCCTTCACCGTCTGACCGTCCATTTACCTCCGTCAAGGAGTTCCCAGGCGTCGAATCTCCATTGCAAGGTCATCGAAGATGAGAAAGCCGAGGACCGACGATGGGATGGAGTAAGAAGTAGGCTCAGCCGGCACGATGGGGGACTGAGAGACGGGCGAGCCAGCGCGAAAAGGGTGTGTTGGTGGGGGTTACTCGGCGGAGCCGCCTGAAAGATGCGTGATGGTACCGTTTCAGCGACCCCAGTCAGGAGCAAGACGGACAGGGATCATATCATGACGGACGCCTCGTGGGCGTCTGCGCAGGGACACCGACCAAAGACGGGCAAGACTCGGTCCAACAGGAGCCCACCTAGCCTCACTCAAATTAAACAACTGGGCGACTACAGCCAAAGACGGGAGCCCTGTCCGCGCCTGGGCCAATCGCTGGTATTCCCTCGGTCGGATGGTGTCCGGGGTTGTTGGTCTGCCATGTCCAATGTTCCAGGACCACGGATGGATCGCATCTGCGCGAAGTCTTGGAGCAATTGGGGCGTCTCCAGAACTTCTTGGAAGGCTGTTGGACCACGCGGTGAGCTGCCCTCGAGGGTGTGTGCCTGTCTTTCTTCTTTCGTGCCTGGTCAAGCGCTGGCCTGGGCTTTCCGTCCCTCGTCTGCTCCTCTCTATGAGTTCATATCCCCTGAAAGCTTTTATCGCTGCAAGCCGTCACGAATAGATTGGATCCCGATCCCTGGCTGGGTCCGGACTGGGCCGTCCATGACACCAGCGCAGTGACGACGACCGCTCGCATCCTCGCATAGGGGTGCGATGGGTTTGCTCACCATCCGTCCGTATAAGATCCTACTCATGCCACACCGGTTTTCTGCTCGTCTTTCTATCTGAACTCTGCGTCTCATTCCATCCGGTCAAATTCCATTCACGTTCATTCTTTCACACTCTCTTTACAGCTGTGCTAGCCACAAGCCACTCTTTTTGAGCTTTTTACAACATCGCAAGACAAATCCCAGTATCTCACTCCCTTTTTTGAAACAACAGCAACCTTCGTTTCCGTCGAGTTTATCAACACCGAAATCTTTCAAGATGCAGTCCAAGATCGTCACCGTTCTCTCCTTCGTCGCCGCCGTCTCGGCTCACGGCAAGGTCACCTCGCCCACCCCCCGTGTCGCCGGTGATGCCTTCAAGGAGGCCTGCGGTACCACCATGTGGAACACTGAGCAGTCCGACCCGTTCGGCAACATCCAGGGCCTCGCCCAGCAGGCCGGCAGCAGCCTCGACGCCTCCAAGTGCGAGCTCGCCCTCTGCAAGGGCTACAAGTTCGCCGACAACACCAACATCCAGAGCTACTCCCCTGGTGAGACCATCGACTTCAAGGTTGAGATCCGCGCTCCCCACACCGGTGTTGCCAACGTCTCGGTCGTCGACACCACTTCCAACTCCGTCATTGGCTCTCCCCTGATCTCCTTCACCAACTACGCCTCCACCAAGACCGGTGTCGCTGCCAACAACACCGCCTTCTCCGTCACTCTCCCCGACTCCCTCCCCTCCAACTGCGGCACCGCCGGCAACTGCGTTCTCCAGTGGTGGTGGGACTCTGCTGAGGCCGGCCAGACCTACATGTCTTGCGTCGACTTCTCCACCGGTTCCGGCTCCGGCTCTTCTGGCTCTACCACCCCCGCTGCCTCCGCGGCTCCCACCACCCTCGCCACCGTTGCTACCCCCAGCGCCACCCCCTCCACTCCGGCCTCTGACAACTCTGGTGCCTCTGACGAGTCCGCTGCCACCCCCAGCGCCACTCCTTCCGCCCCTGCCGTAAGTCATTCCACTCCTTGAACGTCCCATATGTCCGAGGCTCTGCTCTTAGAGTTCGGATTGAAACCGTTGCGAAAAAAGTTCAAAAGAGTTCGTTGTGCTGACCACGAAACCTTGACCAACAGTCCTCCTGCAACAAGCGCCGCAGCTCGAAGCGGGCTCTTCGCAAGCGCTTCTAAACAGGAAATAGAGTTTAGAGAGACGTCGGAGTCGCATCTGATACCCGGTCAGCCTTGAGACGAGATGACTTGGAAACCAGACCTGAAAGTTTCAAAAAGGGCTTGACCCCGCAATCTGGGATTTGCAATGTTCTTGTACAAAGTTCATACCATTCAATGTTCAATACTTATTCTTCGCCCAACACTTGACTGCCACCTGTTGTCTACACACCGTGACAATCTGCGTCGTGACGTGAAACGTGATGTTCCGGTACATGAAGATCTTGGCTTATGCGGGGAATTTTGGACGAAAGGCACTCTCCGAGCAGTCCAACTGCCTCGCAAATGCTCGTATCCTTCGTCTGAAGGAAGCCTTAGAAGGCGGTCTTATTGCGCAATTTGTCAGCTGAACATAATCATCACGCCATGTGTCTGGTCGAAAATAACATCCCATCTTCCATCCCACCACCGCTTGTTCAGTACACGTGTAGGAACTGAACCTTAGCAACTCATCAGATTGTCCAATGCACGACACCAAATCCGAACTGCTCTAATCGTCGTCTCTTTTTATCTGAGCGACGTCGCTGACGGCAGCTAAGCCAGAAGAGTCCGTCTCTTATGATGTTCAGCTAAGATCCTGGGATCGGCTCATCCACCCGTGAAGCGAACGATCATTTATCCACAACGACTGCAAATGTGTTCGCCAGTTGTAACCTCAGAGCCCACGCGCATCCCTGTAGCGATCTGCCAGTGGCCGATACGACGCTCAACAGCTGCGTCGCATTCGTCAATCCGAGTCCTCCACCAAAAGTTCATAGCGATTGATGGCGGCTGATAGCGGTGGCGGCGGACACGGCGGGAACGGAAGCAATTGTTGTCTCCGGTGCGCGCACCTTGAGCCCGTCACTGCGTCGTCCGAAACGAAACAACATCAGAGACTGCGGCGACGCAACCTTACAAAGACCAGACGGCAGGCATCCCTTCGCTCCACGTCCAGGCACACCAGCGGCCGCCGATGCCGCAGGATAATCAGGACAGCAAAGCAGCGACGTCCTTTACAAACGCCGCGGGATCTGAATGGACTCGTCCATCGGCGTCCGGTCGTCGTCCCTTCATCTCCCCGTCGCGCCGAGTCAGCTGGCCCAGCCCTACAACATGAACTTTGGGCTGACGGACGTTTTTTTGCAACCGGGCCAGCCGACACCCGCCTGGGCGGCGCACGCGGGCGAGCTTACTTCGTCTGGAGGCATCACCGCGATAACATCGGACGGTAGATCGGAAGCTGCGGACGACGGGTTAAGATCGCAATTATTCGCCATCCATTGAGACCTGGCAACTCTCCAGAAGTCGGCGCTTTTCCCAAGAACCGAAACAGAAACATGTCCTTAAGACGCCCTTGCTCATATCGCCGGCGGGATAGAGCATGAGTCAATAGTACCGAACGAAGATGACAAAGTTTGCCACAAGAAACACCAGCTTGACGCTCTGAACGCCATACGTTGCCCCTTCTAAACTCAACGTTGAGCAACTCGCCGTCCTAACCACTGGCATCAAACCTCTAGCTACAGGGGCAAACTTCTCAGCCTGGAAGTACAAATCCGCGGTGTTCGGCAAAGTCTGCTTGCCTCTTCAGTATGGCGATCTTGGGCATGTTGTGTCCACGGTACCTGAACACAGCGTGTCGCAAGTCCGAACCATGAATTGGACCAGGAACCCGAGAGTCTGGACAAGAAACCGGGACGAAGATCAATCAAAACATGGATCAAGAGGCTTTGTTGCTTGTACTCTCGTGTTGACGACAACATCCTGTGACCCCATACGATCAACACATCTTTAGAAACGTGCAGACTTGTCCGGACCGCTCGTTCGTCACAGCAGGAAAGTAGTACGTGTGGATGCGTGAGCCCTAGACGCTTCAAATTGCGTTTATCCTGCATCTGCCGCAGCAGTTGTTGCAGCATACGAGAGCATCAATGAGAATTGTTGACGCATTATGCCAAAATTGACCCGGTACATCTTACCCAAGTTCACCTGTGCGAAAGGGGTTGACTACGTTCGTTTCCCTTGCTGTTCTCTGAACATCCCAAGAGCCTTTGACCGGCCCAGGGTACCATATCACCCACAGGAAAACGGATTCCTGCCCTTTGTCTCGCAGTTTTGCCTCCATCGTTTGGCGATTCCCGTCGGGCAGAATGGCGCAGACTGGTGGCGAGTCGGAGGGTCCCCGCTTGATGGATCTTGAGCGCAATCCGGCCGGTTATCCAGCATCTCCACCCCTGAACGCATCAAGCAGCAGGGATCCTCCGGCGTTGTGGCAGAGTGGTCTAATGCGCAAGACTAGAAATCTTGTTCCTTCGGGAGCGTCTGTTCGAATCAGGCCAACGTCGATTTCATTTTTGCAACTTCGAAGAGCATCCGAACTTGTGGAACAGGCTACTAGGTACTTTTTGCAATGATATTTTCCACCGAATCCTCCCTAAAAATTCAAGATTCTGGACAGATTGAAAAGCCGAAGTTAAGTGCCTGTCTGTGAGCATGAAACCCCGAGTTTCTTTGGGGTATTCTTCAGTGACGCAGTTGGCACGTTCGCTGGAAATCCGTACCTCATTGTGACTTTGGTAGAATTGCCAGTTGATTTACTAAGTACTAGGTACTCATCTCAATTGTGAAACATGTTTTATCGAAGCGTTGTATTGGTGACTATGTTTACTGTCCGGTAGTACAATTGCCTGAGACAATGCTTGGCTTGAAGTCAACAGGAAGATTGTGAATTCCTGGGCCTACCACAATATGGTAACCTGCCCACACAATGTCTTTCAAATGCGGACAAATGAAGATTTAAGCCCGTGGTATCCCCATTTGCTTGCTTCGTCAATCTGAGCTCAAGATCAAAGCTTTTTCAGCGCATGCTTCAGCTCGTTGCATTGCACGCGATGGTATCAGCCGTGGCTTTTGCAGCATGCATCCTAAGTCTTCCTTTCGCGCATGCTACCAACGACGGTGTTTATGAAGGTACGTTCAGTCTAGGTGGTATAGAATTATCTTCCAGTAAGCCTAAAATAATTGTTGTGTTTCTACGAATACAATCGGTTTAACCAGCACTCCGGTGATGGCTTCCGCTCAAACCACGTGCTGATGTTCAAACGTCAAGCTACAGCCCGTGTCGAATCTCCAGTGCCAGTCTTGCAATTCGTTTTGACCATCATGGACTTCACTAGCTCCCATTCTACCGCCGCTGTTTCGGAAACATTTCCAACGGTTTCTTCACTCGACACGAGTATCGCTTCACCAAGCTTCTCCTCATCAGTTGCTTCTCCAACCACGCACGGGTTCAGCGATAGCTCCACAGATGGTTTCGAGCAGTAATGCCGCACCTCCAGTAAACTCATTCTCATAATCAACATATTCAGTGGCTACCAGTCGTCCGTCTCAGCTGAGTTCGAAAACCGGCATAACCACTGCCTCTCCTCCGCTTGCAAAGCCAGGCGTCGGCTCTCCAACGTTGTCGTCGCCAGCAGCTGTGTCTTCTGAAGTAGCCAGTTCAATAACAAGCAATCCAGAGCCGTCATCATTTTAGACATCCAGCGCCAACTCACAGATATGACTCTTGTGGCATTGATATCTTCGGCGCAGCCGTCATCTGACCCAAGCACTTCATTCCCAGCTGCAACAAGCTCCAGATTACCAAGCCCTGTATTCACGAACTCCTCAGCGGTTGCTTCTGCCACAGTCGTAGGCTCACAAACAAGTGCTCAGCCTCAAAGCCTCATAACTACCTCCACATTGGGTGCCGGATCCATGAGCTTGAGTCTACCCCTGACTACGCAGATCTCGGAGAACGCACTCTCAATTATCAGTTCCACTGCATCATTGTCTGTTCAAACGACAACAACTAGCTCGGAAGCAGTCCCGTCTCGCTCTGCGTTCGGTTCTTCATCAACTACTAGCTTTACACAAAGTACGGGGACAGCCAATGGGACCAGAAGTAGCAGCGGCACTGTTTCGGGAACGGCCAGTTCTAATGCCCCTTCAAGGACATCATCAACGGAAGCGTCGTCAAGTGAAACAACCATGACCAGCCCAACATCACTTTCCACAGCAAATCCATCAACATCTTCAACCACAGCATCTTCCCAGACCGCTTCTTCAGCAGCGAGTACGGGCACGACTAGTAGAACTAGCGTCTTTACTTCAACTTCCACCAGCTGCAACGTCTTGAAATCCACAACAAGTACCCAGATCACCCCTTCCCTCAGCTCTGACGGCACAACAACTAGCACCAGTGCCATTTCATCCACGACCAGTACCAATACTGCTTCGTCCACCACAGGCACTCAAAATACATCATCCCTCACCGCTAGCAGCACATCAACAAGCACCATCGGCATATCGAGCAGCTCTGGAACCAGTACCACATCCACCCAGTCAAGTACTACGACCTCAACTTCGACCACGGGTACGCCCTTTTCCATAGAACACCATTCGGCTCGAAGAAAAGCTAATACGTTCAGGTCCTACTTCCACTGTGATACCCGCCCAAAACGTCTGCCTCAGAGAGACAAGCCCCTACAGGGTTACAAAGTAACTCTTGGACCGAATCGGTTCGTTCTTAAAGCCGGGAATGACACCACACCAGCTGCATTGTTCAACATAAACCTCACCTCCGGCCAGGTCTTTGAGAACACCGGCCAAATAGTTGCACTATCTGCGCCGTTTAACATAGATACGAAACCTCTGAATGGGTATATACCGGCTCAGGTCGCTGTACTTGCGTTGGCTCTAATTTGCCAAACGAGTTCTTCCGGCCTTGTTTCTGGTGCAACACTTGCCTGCTCAGCAACCGGCAACGATGGTCAGAATGTCGAAACATACACCAGGTTCTTCTACAGCACAGCGGATACTACTGGTACAATCGAGTGTTAAATTAATACAGGCTGGTACTTAATCCTATCTGATATCTTCAGAAGGATGAGAATTCTAAGGGTTTTACAAGTTTGCTTTGTGTAAATCTTTAGCATCTTTGCCTTCTCACCTGTAATTAAAGGCAGACTAAGAGAATGCAGCTATCAAATAGAAGATCACCTTGAAATAATTGTTTTGACAATATCTTCACACTCTTTGAAGCTTCAAGCTTGACTTATGACTGTTCCTTCCTTGTTGTTCTTATCATTCCATTCTTGCAATGATGCATTTCTTTCAGATTTGCACGAGGTAGGTGCGCTTAATCATCTCTGGACACTTGCAATGCCCAGGTGTCATTAAGGACACAGCAGGCCTCCTATATTCTTACCTACTACATTGACTGCTTGGTTTTAGATCTTGCGATCATTTTCACGAGGGCATCAAGCGGTCAGCGCTCTTGGGACTCTCTTTTGCCCTCCAAGCCCTCGCAGTAAACCTTTATCCCACGCTTAGGCATTCATCATTTGTGTCCCTGAGGATTGCCCAAGGCCCAAAAAAGCATCCTTCTCTTCTACTTCCACCTTTTCCCAGCTACAAGTCTCCCTTCCCCCTCACCTCCAGATTCCATCTTCCACTCAACTTTGCATCACCAACATCCAGCTCACCAGAACACGTACGCAGCGTCAACAACGAAACCACGTTACCGTCAACTGCGTAAGTAGCCCGATCATTGCTTTTTCCTTCATGAAAATCTTCCCCCCCACGATGATGATATGTTCTCATTCCAAATCCGAGGCTGCATCAGCGGACAGTGCGGACCTTCCATTTTATTTCTGATCTCGCGATCTCGCGTTTTTCCTTCTCCAACGACCCGGACTTGGTTCTGGAGGTTTCTTTCCACTAATGACCTTGATATCTTAGGATCAATATTGTCCTCGTTAGCATCAACGGGGCGTTCTTGGCTCTTCAACGAATTATTCGGCAACCGCGCCCCAGACTTCCGACCTGCTTACCGCCACCAATTCGCAGTATTGCAGGACGACTCGGTCTACGACACGATCGCTATGGTATGTGCTTTCCCACGTTCAACACTTTGGTCGCTGATTGCTGTGGTGATGACATCTTCGAGTCGTGGTGGTCTGATCTATGCTTGGGAGGGCAGGATGATTGATCCCTCTCGTGTCTGAACAGCGCTTGCCTCTTTCGCTTTTCATTTTACCCTCATGGACACTTCTCTCGAATCCTGGCTGACGAAGTTGTGCCGCTTCACAGATTCTTACCATCACCTACCGCCTATGGCAGGTCCTCTGGTCGCTCCTGCCAGCCAGTCCCACCCCGGCTCAGATGCGAGAAACGCTGTCTCCCGACATCTTGTTTTTGACCCGTACGCATACTTACTTTTCTTGAGATTTTATCAAGATGACTCTGTCATGATGACAACCTGACAGTGGTGCCCTGAAACCTGCTTAGTAGGCAGGATGATTGCAGCCTCTGGTGTCTGAATAGTCATTCTTGCGCCGACCAACCGTTTTACTGCATGGACCGCCGTACCGTCTGACCCTCTTCACAGTCTTCACAGAGCAAGCCTTCTTGACACCATCGGGGCTTATCATCGTCCTCGAGGACAGCTTCCGCTTCGCCGACGAGCCCCTGATACCGCGACGTCTTCGGCGAATTCGAGGGCTCCGTCCCCTGACGCATCGCGCAGTGACCCAGCTGCCATGGTGAGGTGCACTCCAGAAGCGTGGATTCATTCATGAACGTGCTTTTTTACGACGAAACCCAAGCGCGATGGCGCGTTCAACAAGCACAGTTTGCCGCGTTTGCAATAGGTAAGTTTGCATTTCTCATCGTTCCAATCTTTTTTATGATGACAAACTTCTCGCGATGCTGATCGCTGGTGCGAAGCAACCATGATGTCTTATTTAAATTGTCCTGAAACCCTACATCTTCTCTCCAGATCTTCACTTCGAAATTCAAAGAATATTAGACTAACGTTCGCTCTTGCAGGTCTCCAACTTCATGTTCGTTAGTAACACCACCTTCCGGGTTGAGGAGTACCTTTTATATCGAATATGAAGTTGGAGACCTGCTTAATTACAGTGGCAATGTTTGCGTTTTCCCGTTTACGCTTTGATGCTAAAATTGAAATCGATACCCTACTGGACACTAATGCGATGGATGTATACACTTCTTATAAAGGTCCAACTAGTAGTCTCTCATTAACGTTCAATATCTAAAGCGGTTATCATGCTAGACATATCATTTCAAGTTTCGGACTCAGTTTATCCAGGGCGTCGACGTGCATTTCGCCAATCGCAAGTCTTCGATACATGTATGGCCGCTCGCCGGCCATGACAAGCATCACGTTAACCGTGCACCAAGACTCATTCGTGTACTGGGAAGAATCGAAACACGGCATAGGCCTACTGAACCCGCCCATAACCCAGGTGAGCTCACTAGTTGAGAGAATGATGAGCGCCAATTTCGTACCCTCCTGTTGCAGGATGTCGCGGACCTGTACTTCCGAAATCCCTAGCAGCATCCCGTACCAATGCCCCTCTGTATCGATTAATGGAGTGTAAAGGGTCCTCGATGCGCCCCACGGTTTACGCCTTTCCTCAAACTCGTCAAAGTCGGGGCTCGGTTGGGCCTGACCGAGAGTTTCCAGGCTTGCGGTGGTGGCCGTGGCAACCAGTGTGCCCGGTGGGAACCCGTCCAACATAAGATCCATCAGGGGCAGAGCCAAGGCGCGGAGTTGGAAGACCTCGTCGTCATCGGCAGGAGCGAGCCAGTCCGAGCGCTGCCCGTCCCAAAAGCAGACAGCCTGGCCCCAGTCTATGTACGATTGAATGCCCCCCTGGGTACCGGCACCTAGCACGTAGTAGTGCGAAACCCCGGGATGGCTGAGCCATGACCAGCTAGGGAACAAATACTCCTCAGCGAGAGGAAGTGTCTCGCTGCCGTCGTCGCGCATGAGACCCGGATCCAAGGGAACCCAGAGCAGGAAGAGCGAGAAGTTGTAGAGGGGCAGTGCGTAGCGAAAGGGCCATCCATATATTGTCTCCATGGCCGTGGCCAGGGCCGAGAAGGCGTCCAGTCGGTCGGTCGGGAAAGTGAGCTCACGCCGTGTGTAGTCCATCACGAACTCGTTGTATCGGAACTGCGGCGGCGGGAAATTCGACTCAAGCGAGGGCCAGTTGCCGGCCATGTTCGACATGCCGTATTCCCCTTTGTCGCTGGAGCCTTCCTTGCGCCGCCCCACTTGGCAATGCAAGAACACCTGATTGCCAAAGAAGAATAGGCATCGCCGCGATAAGACGACCTCTTGGAACGTCCACGCCCGTCGGTGGTGCGGCGACCCGGCAAAGTTCCACATGAAGCCAACATCCGCCGCCGACGCTGCCATGCCCTTGTCGTCCGGGTTCGTGATGGGGATTGCCAGGGGTAACCGGCTGCCTGGCTCCACCCCCGGGAGCGAAGATTCGGAGCTCACGGCCGTGCATGCGACAATTGTCAGCTCGGCGGCATCGTAGATGGCGGCCATCTGGCCAATTTGCTCGCGCTTGTGCTCCGGATCGTCCTGGCAGATGCACAGTGCGTCAATCCAAAGGTACCGCTCGCCGAGGGCCTTGACGACAGTCATGGCATCCTTCAGGGTCTGCCCGATCTGGGGGCGGAAAATCTCGCTCTGTAATGCGCCGGGCTCGGCAAGGGCGTCCCGATTGGACTTGAGCAGACGTAGCTGGTCGATGCCGCCCCATACGTAACTCAGGGCGATGAACTTGTTGTCGAGCGACGCCGGACCTACAGACCCTCTCGATACATCGACTAAGTAAGTGCGACCGGAGGCCGATGTGCCAGTCTTGGCGTAGCGTCGTGATCCGCATTTGGGACCGTGTTCTTGTTCGCAGTCGCGGAGCCAGGATGCGACGACCTGGAAGTCGATCTGATCTGGCACATTTGGCAGATCTTCCAGATGTGCCACATCGTCTGTGTCTGACTCCTCAGAAACCTGATCTGGCACATCTGGCACATCTGGCACATCTGCCAAATCGTCTTTGTCTGATTTCCGAGAATCTCTCATGATGTGGTGTCTGTTGGTAAAAAATGTATCGACTGTTGCTTCCGAATATCTCTATCTGTAACGGGCAAAGAGAAAGAGAGTGACGTGGTGAGTTCGCAGCCTGCCCTTCCATATTGATTTACCCCTCCCGAAAGGTCAGGCATCAATAGCCTGATCACATCTCCTCAAGTCAGGTCCCAAAACAACCTCCAGTGGAATCAGGCTGAGCAGTCACTTCACCCTTGTACTCCGTACAACGTTGAAGATATCTTTGCCGCTTAATATTGTTCCTTGGCGTCATTCTCAGACGTGTAATTAACTAATATATAATAATAAGTTTATGTTAAGTTATAATATGAAATCTAGCTACTTAGAGGATTCGTTCTTACATGTATAGATCTCAACTTCATGTTCGTTGGCTACACCACCTTCCGGGTTGTAGAATACCCTTTACAACACTCTACCGCTTAGAATAACCGGAAGGCGTAGATGTGGGGCCACGGATAGAGGGATATCATGGGTGGCTTGCGGGCTTGGCCAATCGTGCCCTCAGCACGTGCGCGGTATATAATATGCGCCTAGCCGGATTGAGCCTCGAAAATTTTCGGCAACCTCCCTTCTGCATCACCACCAAAATTTGGTCGAGAGCTCGCAGGAGGCTCTCTCAACGAAACACTTGAGGAGCGGCCAGCAGGCTTGGTGCTCACACCTGATCGATGCATCTGCTCGCTTGACACGACCTGTCGTACTAACTGCAGCGTCTCTGGCACCTACCAAGTGGAAGGAACAGAGAGCGCGTCGGGTACGCGCGACGACCGTTTGACGCGACAGCATCGCGGACCAGGTAAGCCAACTCGCCTCCCATTTCTCATTTCACTTTCCTGCCTCGCGTGATGTTTTCTCAAATTTAATTAGACGTCGAGATCCAGCCTACATCTGGATCTTTGAGATCAAAACCTAGAGCCTGACACTTGGCCTCAACTCTCATTTGAATGAATTGTCGCACTCATGTCGAATCCAAACTGACATGACCATTTACAGGACCGTTTCCATGGGCTCGTTGGATCAACGCGCAGGCTGTGTGGGGTGTGCAGGAGGGTGCTTGCAGGCAGAACAGATCAATTGACTTCATTCATCAACCCGATTTTCTTGGCGTGTTGTTCATCGTGATGCTATGCACCGGACCAGTGCCTGCCAACTGTTTTCATGGAACCGACTTTGCCAAATATCATACTTACTCTTGCCACACAATGAGGTCAATGGCTCCGACGTACCTTCAGATGCTCATCACTTGATTGCTCTGGAGAGAACGACATTCGGCTGCGGAGCCCGTCGAAGGTCAACAACCTGAACAATGAGGGAGGTGCAAAAACTATGATGTTTCCTAGTTGGAGCTCTCCTGGGAATCGTGGTACGTCTCGAGCTTTGGCGTCTGGCATGAGCCCTTCGCTTTCTTGACTCGAGTGATGAACCCTTGGGTTCGCCATGATGGCCGTTCATTGGATTCTTCGACCTCATCACCTGCTGTTCTGTTTACCTGCATCCCATGAATCACAGTCGAGGCTCACAAGAACGTCAGACAGGCCTTCTCTCCACCCATCTCTCTCCCAAGGACCATCCCCGATTCGTTTCCCCGAACGAAGCACCGCGCCATCCGCGACTGGGCCACCGCGCATCCAACTTCAGATGACGGCGCGCACTGATACATCGCCAAGTCGAGACCTGCGCTGACGGCGCGGGGTCGAGTCTTCTTCGTCAGCATCCACATGGGACCACATTCTTGCCGTCATCAACCCCACGGTCCCCACCTCCCCTGAACCATCCCCCGCGGGGTAGGCGATTGCGAGCAACCCAGTCGAGAACGAAACGCCGGCGTGAGCTGTGGATAGTCTCTTCGTTCTGGACAGGTCTGCGTGACGAAACAGTATCTAGCATGGAAACCTGCAATGGGATGACACAGCTACACAGCCCCCGCGGATGAATAACTTGGTCAATCGGGAGTTCTAGAATCGTGTTTACAAGCTACTTCCTCCTTTTCAGCGTCTTCTCTCTCGACCCGGGTTGTAGTATCAAGCCAGGATACACCGGCATCTCTGCCCATCTTCTAGTTCAGGGATGTCGCGCCCAGACCCAGCTGTAGTAAAACCCAAACTTAACCCCGTTTTCCTCCACATCACGCCGGATCTCCTCTTGCAGCCTGTCAATATCCTTCTCAGACTGCATCGTCTCTAGCCCGCCGTCCTCGAGCACGCAGAGCATCACCGGCCGGACCAGCTCTTTGGAGATCTTAAGCATTGGCTCGCGCAGCATGTCCCTGGTGCCGAAAGAGTTGAAAATCTTCTCGTCCACGTCCACGAACCCTGCATCTTGGACGACGAGTGGCAGACGGGCGGGCATGCTGAGTGCTTGTTAGCGAATCCCACTCTTTCCCAGCATCGCAGGACCGTGACACATGTTCGGGATTGCTAGACTTACTAGGGATCACGTCCGACCTTCATGGACCACAACATCGCAATCCTCATCCACTCGTCAAAAGCCTTGCTGGGCGGAATAACCCTCCACACAGAATCCCCCACCTCCTCCCAGTGCAAATACCCACCCGGTCTCAACAGCGCATACAAATGCCTCGCCACAACCGCCCAATCATCCTTCTTCATCCCCAGCGATATAAGCCTCACGTGCACCATGTCAAACGTGCCGTGCATCTCCTTTGGAAACGGCTTCAGCGCGTTGTGCTGCATCATCGACATGTTCTTCGGCAGCTCCGACGCGGGCGGGAACTTGGTCGTGTCCATGTCGATGCCGCGCAGCTCCGCCGTCGAGGGCAACTGCGCCGCCATGTCGCGCAGCCAGATGCCCGTCCCGGTCGCGAGCTCGGCGACCCGCGGCGCCGGGATCTGGCGCAGGTGCGCGAGGATCTGCGGCGGGCAGAGGCCGCCGCAGAGGGGCAGCCAGACCTTGTGGTGGTTGTACTCGAGGCGCGCGCGCTCCGTGGCGACGTCGCCGCGGTTGAGGACGTAAATGCTGTCGTCATCGGGGTTCCAGCGTTTGAGGCCGGAGTCGAAGTGCGGGCGAGAAACGGCGGCCATTGTTTGCTTTGGTTTTGTTGCTGTGTAATTGATGATGTTGTCTACAAACACATGTAGCTCTGGTGGGGGAATGGGCTTGCCTCTAGACTGAACTTATAATCACTCACGCTGCCGGACTCGCCCCGAAGGCGTCACATCTCGGCGAGATTGAGTTGGGAGTTGATGAAGCTTCGCCCAATCTCCCAAGAATCACTCATCACGCTCGAGCCTCATCAGCTGCTTTGCCTTTCGGCATTCTCTCCCCAAGCACACCATTGGCGGGAGCCGTCCGTCGAGACGGGATCCAGATTGAGGAGAGTTCAGCTCAAACTTCACTTCATATCCCTCGTGAACCCGACGGATCCGACAGTCTGGCGGGCTGGGAACTTTGATCCTGATTGAGTTTCGCGACGCGGGAAACGTCCGGAGCTAAGGTGGGGTTCCGGAGCGGGGGCGCCCGGTCGGCGGGGTCTACTGCGGCACGGTGGGGCGCGGAAGTCGACCGGAGCTTGATGAGCCCGGAAGTCAGCCGGAGCTTGATGGGTCTTGGAGTCCTTTACTTCGATTGTGTCTGAGTTCTTGTGAAAACGGCGGGATTGTCATCGTCTGCCAAGGATCAAAGTCAGTTGATATTTGAAATGGGCGAATCATGGGGCCCGAGATTTGGGAAGGGGTTTCTTTGTGTCGTCAAGCTCGTAATGAGGTTGGCGGTGGCTTGGGCAAAACATTCCGAAGCCGGCTCCATGCCATATCCGTCCTCCGGTCGAGTTCTTTGAGATATGTCTCTGGTTCCAGACCAGCTATTTGAGCGATGACGGCCAAATAAATACAGAGCCCCTTGTCTCATCCAACGTAGCCATGTTGACCTTCAGCTTCCCGTCGGGTACTTGTAAGAAGCGAATCATTCGGCATTGAGGGATTCATCAGAAATTCACCATGCCCATCGTCGGAGAACATGCATTCTCACGCGCCAAGAACTACGCCTACCCCGAGGCCTTGATCGACTGCATCAACCAGGGAGACAATGTGACCTACAACATCGACGCCAATGACTTCGACTGCGGCTACTTTGGCTTCTGCAGTTGTCCGCGGATGACGGCTGAGCCGGACATCGCCGGTCGGGGTGTAAGTCCCCAAACTTCCTCGCACGCATCTCTTCTCCACTAACCCCCCATCGCGCACCAGGTCATCTTCGCCTTCGTCTTCACAGCCTTCGTGACCCTCCTGACGACGATATTCTGCCTCGTGATAGGCCGCACAAACGAGGAGCGCCAGACCATGAACCCGCTCGACCGCTTCTTCCGGAAACACGTCTCCGCCCCCGCGCGCAACCTCATGCACCGGCTGCACATGAACCCGGACCTGCAAGCCCTCGTCGCGTACGACCTCGTCAACACGCTGAGCGACCTGCAGCTCGTCACCGGCATGGCCATCCTCGTGGCGGGGATGAAGCAGCTCTTCGAGGGCACCATATCCACGTACCACTTCATGATCGTCACCGACCTCGCGTGGTTCTGCTCCAACACGCACCTCTTCTCGCTGCTGGTTATCACGAGCATGCGCGACAGCGTCAAGCGCACGCACCCGGAGCGCTACAACGAGCAGAACATGGTCCTGCCAAGGAGGATGGCAAGGGCGTTACGGATCTTCTTCATGGCGACCACGGTCGTGCTGCTGCTCTACGCGCTGTACGTCGGCGGGTACGCCGAGATCTACGAGCCCGGCCAGTTCCGGTGTCCCATGAAGTGCTCGCTGGGGCTACCCAAGGGCGGCGACCCGGCAGACCTCATGATTGTCAACATGGTGATGATGGGATACTTCTACGGCGTCAGGATCTTCATGAGCTCGCGCACGGGGCGGATATTCTGGATGGACCACGTGCGGAGCAGACTCATCGACAACCAGACCCAGCAGTTCAACGTGCTGCAGCCCGAGGCGGTCTTTTCCGCGCGGTGGACGGAGAACACGGCGTGGCGGTGGTGCAAGGCGGCGTTCCGGGCGGTGTGGTACTTTTTCGCGTCCGAGGTCGAGACCATCGTCGGGTTGATGGCGTACTTCAGCTTCGGGATCCAGGCGGTGGTGGACGACCGGCGCATCGGGCACTCGGAGATGGAGCAGGACGAGAAGGACGAGGAGAACAGCCTGGTGTTCAGCCAGCTGGTGCCCATCTTCCTGCTGATCATCCCCTTCATGGGGCTGTTTGAGTCGTACGCGCGACACTCGGTGGCGGACAGGGAACGGCGGTCGAAAGAGCTGGATGAGCTTGGTGCGTCGGACGGACTTTGACATGGGGGCTGTTTGGATGGGGAGGCCAGCAAGAATGACGTATGATGAAAAGCGATTTCGGGTGCAGAAACTCTCCAGATACCAAGAAGCAAAAGTAAAGGGCATTACACATTTAAGCCGAACATCGGATGAGAAAAACAGTTTTGAGTTGGGCGACATGGAAGCATGTGCTTCGCTCAACAATGCGAGTGCGGCGCAAGGCGCGGCTCGGTTCATCGCGAGTCCCCTTCTCTTGCAGGGATGATGACGAAAGACGCAAAAGAAGAAGAAATGAGTTGCCTCTTCCCGAGCTGACGGTCCTGTCGAAACATTTGACACATCGACCGCCATCAAAGACCATCATGCATGCATCGTCAAAAGGAAAGGCCCGCGGCCACAGACATCCCCCAACGATTACCTGGATCTGCCAATGATCGGTGGCCCAACGCCAAGAGAAGGCCTGTCAACTAAGGCTCGGATTGGAGCACAGCAGCCATTTGAGCCCTCCTTGGCCCTTGACGTGCGGGTGTCTGAACCCCTTCCCCCCCTAACGCAAGACATTTGCGGGAGCCCAATGAACAGGCTCAGTCAACCAGTTTGCTCTCTTAGCCTTTGCCGCTAGTACCCCCATCATCACGCTCTCGGCATAGCGGTGGCTGAGCGAAGGGGGCGCTCTCCCGTGAGATATCGACTAGCTCTGTGGGTGATTTGAGTGATGTGACTTTGAAACGATGCCAACCGGTGGTGAGCCACCGCCATGAACAGGCGCATACGGAACTCTTCATACAGAGGAACAGCAAGATAAATCTCTTCACCATCTGGAACAAACCATCATGCAGGCTTGTTAGGCAGCCACATTAAGCGAAGCCAGGGGGCGGCAAGCCGGGGGACAAACAAACGAGAAACATGGAGCTCGCCCCACGATGTAAGCCCACGAGCTTGTTTGGCATCCATGTCCTCTCGCCTCGACATACATAGGATGGCGAAGAAAACTCCCGAGGTCCCAGCATCACGGGTGCATGCTGCATTCTGCGCTCTCGGACATTCGCACTGAGGACGCATTCCTGCATCATCGAATAACCCGTCGTCATCAACGCCTTCACCCGTGCTTGCGCAGGACTTCCGCCCGGGACATAATAAGCCAGCCTCGACCTGTCCTCACTGCCCCTGTCATCATCTCCGCTTCTCCATCAACACAAGAGATACCCATCTCACACAAGCTAAACCGCACCATACCCAACTCCTTGCTTCCTCTTCCAAACACCCACAATGCGCTACTCAATCCTCTTCGCCGCCGCCGGCGCCTCAGCCGCTTCCCTGGAAATCATGACCGCCCCCAACGCGGAGCACATCGGCTCGCCCGTCCGCCGCGACCTCGCCTCCTGCAACTCCGTCGCCACGGCCGTCCTCCCGCGCATCACCGACGCGGCCCCCACCCTCCCCGCCGACGTCGCCAACTACCTCGCCTTCTCGGCCTCCGTGACGGACCCCTGCTCCGACCCGACCATCACGGGCTCCATCGGCTCCGCGTACTCGACCTACGCCAAGTCCTTCACCTCGTGGAAGGACGCGCACATGAGCGACTTCCGCGCCGTCTGGCAGGCCTGCAGCGACGTCCAGGGCGTCGCGACCGTGTTGCCTCTGGGTACGGGCCAGTGCAGCTCGCTGGTTGCGGAGATTACCAGCGCCGGGCCGGTGAACCCTGGCGGTGGCAGTGGAGGAGGACTTGGCAGCGGGAACGGAGGTGGACGGTCTGGTAATGCGGCCGGGCCGAGGGAGACGGGTGCTGTGATGGCTGCTGCTGCGGTGGCTGGCTTTGTCGTTGCTGCTATCAACTAGAGGGTCAGAAGAATGGTTAGGTATGGATACATGATGGATATGGGCATGGACGACATTATACCAGCACAGGCGTTATGAACAATTGCCACAGTCTTAATACAGCTTCCTTTTCTGATTGTATGTTATTTCGTTTACATGGCACAATGAAAGTGACATTGTTGTGCTCATCCATTGTGTTAGAAGATGGTATCAAAAGTCAGTCCTCGACGGGACCAACACATTATCATTATGCCCAAATATCTACAAGAACTTCCTCCCTCACTGCAAGATGGCAAAATTCCACCCCTCCTTTGCGCTAGGTGAACTCTGCAAATTCCGCTTCAACCAACATCTCAGCTCCAACGTGCCCTCGCCCGTCGTAACATTCCCCCAGCCGGCTCCCGTGCATTGCGCCGTCTTGGAGCAGATGTCCATGCACTCGCCCATACTACTGGCGAGCATGTTGGACATGTCGATGGCCTCGTTGTCGCCCGAGTAGTCCACGCCGCAGATCCGCAGGAACCGCTTGTCCGAGCCGACGGGGCTATAGAACGTGTTGGCGGCGTCAGGGCACAGGGCGTTGGGGCCGGACGTCGCGGTTGGTGATGAGGACGCTGTGGAGGACGTCTTGGTTGAAGTGGCGGGTGTCGTTGATACGCTTGACGCGGCTGATGGAGATGATGCCGTTGGGCTCGACAGAGGCATCGTCGGAGAAGCGGCGGCGACGCCAGTTGTTGGTGTAGGTGTCGCGGAACTAATACACAGTCAGTACATTCATCTCCATACATCGTAAAAAGGTCATACCTCGTCCGCGCCGCGCTCTCATCCGACTGATTCGCCTTCGACGCGCCCAATCCCACGCCAACACCGACTCCAACACCCACCCCGAGGACCACGAGGATAATCAGGCAGACAAGCAGCCAGAAAACCCACATTCTCAGCCCGCAGCACTTGCGGTTCCTCCTATCCTGGCCGCGCCGCCGCTCTTGGTCGTACAGGCTCAGCCCGCGCTGGCGACCGCCGCCCTTCTCGCTCGGCGGCGGAGTGCCCTCGCGGTAGAAGGTGTACTCGTCGTTGTTGCCGAGCGGCGTCGGGTCGTCGCCAGCCCAGTACACGGAGGGGATCGAGGCCTTGCCGAAGATGGAGCCCTTGCCGCTCCGGACGGTGGGCGCTTTGCGGGGCGACGGGACGATGCGTTTGGCCTTGATGTCGCGGGGGATGATGGGGACGGGCTCGTCGGGCGGGGGAGGGAAATTGAACCCGTTCATCTTTACTTTTGTTGTTGTTTGCCCGGTTGATTCTGGTTCCAGCACTTGGGCAGCAATCGAAAATCCTTCAAACTCTTTTTTGGGCGTGTCTCGCTGGGCTTCCCAGCTGGCTGGGAAATCTTGGTTTCTTCTTTCGCTATGCCAAACGTTCCAGCGCCACCATCATCTCGGTCCTCCCGGGATACACAGAAAGCAATCCCTCCTTCCTTTCTTCGTTAAGCCTCTCTCTCTTCGTTGATGCCTAACCAGAGCGTGTGAAACCAGTTGATTTTGTGAAAATAAGCGAGCGTGTGTTGTGTGAGTGCGACGTGGTTTGTTCGCGTTGCTACCAAGCGAGTGCCGATCGTATTTGCGAGATCGTAATTTGGGGGCGGGAGACTGGATGGATGGATGGTGTTTGGGGCCAGGCGCAGCAATGCGATTGCGCGCTTCTGTCGCTGGAAACTCTGCCGCGATACCTTTACAAACCCAACCGTGTTGCTGCCCGGGTCAATGTTCAGAGACCAGTCCCCGGAGCGAAACGAGTGACGCCGGTGATGGGGAAACGAACGACTGAATGAGTGAACGAATGGAAGGGGGAATGAATGAATGAATGGGATGGGATTGCGGGGTGGTGGGAGGCAGTAAAGCAAAACCAGAAACCAAAAAAAGAGTGGACAGAACGACTCGGACAGAGAGGGAGCACTGAGAGAGAGTTTCAATCGCAACCCATGATCCCTTCTCCGTTCGGAACTCTCTTCCTGGCGTGGCCGTCCCTCGTCCCCCTGGGCCCTGGGCCCTCTTGTGTCATAACAGAGGGTTTTAAGACTCGCAGAGTGCTGAAAGTGGTGGTGCCCCTGTTGTGATAATTTCCCGCGCCTGGGGGATGATGTGACGGACTAAGCCGCTTTGGCACGTCCAAGCAATCGGCACCATGGAACGGCGTTGGGGGGTTCCGCAGGGATCATCATATCAGCAATGCGACTCTTCGAAGCCTGAAGGGGAAACTGTGGGTGAAGCATCCATCGGTTGGTTTTGCTGTGCTGTGGTTCAGGATGGAGCGGTTGGAGAAGAAAGAAAAAACAGTTGTTGGTTGGATGTTTCCCCCAATTGATGTTCAACGGGGATCGACATTGATGATTCAAGACATGGAAGATCGGCTTGTCGGTTTGCCATCTCTACCCATCTCCTCAACTGACAAGACATATACCAGATCTGGGCTTAAACAAGCGCGGCTCACCTGAAGAAATGCGATGTCACTCGACCAAACAAAAGAAAACCACCCAACCAACCAATTCACTACCGAAGCTCCCCCTGGAACGATACGCTCGGCGGGATGTTTTCCACGATAAGAAAGGTCCCCTCTCCCGCTGACGGAAAAAAGGGTCTTAGCGCAAGGGTTTGAGGAGTCCAGTCTGCAGGCTACACTAGAGGGCAGCAAGCCCGTTGCAGTCAACACGACGACGGCGCATGTGCGGCAAGCCACCCAGCCATTGGATTTGGGATTTGGGGGTGGACGCCCCCGAGATTGAGAAAGGCGACGCTGGAGCGCGACGCGAAGGAATCGCCCTTTCGCGCAGGCGAGGTTTGGGGGGGTTTGGTTGTTGGCGCCGGAGGTTTTGCCATCTGCTCCCCCTTCATCCTGGCCGCCTCTTGCTTTTACGGATGCAGACCCCCGGAGAATTGGCGAGTCCATTTCCCTTTTCCCGTCGTCGCACGGGATGGCCTTGCTGTGCATCCAGGTCCAGACCCCAGTAGCTCGAACATCTGTTCTCCTTGGCTTGCAACTGTGCGATTGCTGTGTCTGTGTGAGTGAGTGGGTGAGTGAGTCGAGTTGGAGTAGATGAGTGATGCGCTTTGCCTTCGCCTCGATCGCTTCCGCCTTCCCACCAACGGCTGCAGCGCTACATGTTGCACACAGATCCCGCGCGCGCCGCGCAACGCAACGCAAGCACACCGGGCGCTGGAAAGGGTGGCGTTGCAAGCAAGAGCCTCACAGATATTGGTTGACCGAGTCACTTGATCCAGGCTGCGGCAGGGTAAGGTGAGAAAGGAGCAGCGACCAAGGAACCAAGTGACCAAACAGACCAGTGAAGTATGAGAGGAGCAGGTTTTTGGGGTGCAAGTGCTTTTTAAGTGAGGGAGGTAGGGAATTACGCTGCTGCGTGGGTGTTTATGTTTGTGGCTAAGAAAAGATGGTCAAACCAGGCCAGCGCCTCGAGTTTACGACTCAGAGAGTGGGAACGTTCATCTCAACTTTTCGTCCCAACGGTGTCCCTGCGAAAGAAGTGCGCGCAAAGGGATGAGCAGCCCAACCTGCCCACGTTCCCGGCGCTGTCCTGAGTCCAGACGGGATTCCCGCGCTCTCGGGGCTGGCTGTCTGTGTCTGTTGGAGCTAACATGGAGAGAAATTTGACAAATTCTGGCCCTGCTCAAGGCTAGAACACGGCAAGGAAAAAACAAGGAAAAACAACAACATCACCTTCCGTATTGGCGCCCGATAATCAAACTACCAAAGCCCAAAGCAGCCGTTCTGTGCTCATTTGGCATTGCATTCCAAGGCCAAAGCCCTTGTCAATTGGGAGAGAAGGGAAAAAAAAGCCCAGGCCACTGGAGGGCAGAAAAGAATTCCCCGACGCAGACCACGGCAGGCTGCAGGAAAGGAAGAAACATGCCAACGCGGGCGGCGCGCAAAACACGGCATCCGTCCAGGTACAGCCTTCCAGAAGGAAAACATCATCTGCCGGGCATAAACAAGCCAAACAAGCAGGTCTTTTTTCCCACGGGAAATGAGAGAAGCTGGACGGACGGGGGTTCATCGTCTACTCGTGTCGGCGCCTCCAGGGAACATGTCTGCAAAATGCCATCGAGTTCGTGCTGCCCATGCTGCCCTCTTCCCTTCCCGCGGCCCGCCACCGGTTCCAGGCTGATCGCTGCAAGTCGGGCGTAAAGTGGTGTGGATCGTCTCCACGGATGACCCGGCATTCCGCCCATCGGGCACCAATTAAGCCAGCTCGCGGCCGCTCTCCTCGCCTTTCTGCGCATCCCTTGGGGATTGACGTCTTTGCTTTAAACACGACCGACGTCCCGGATGCGGATGAGGGTTGCATGCTCTCCCGCAAGACCTTTCCTTGCTTTGTTGTTGTTGTGTGTTGGCATTGGATTGCATTTTTTCCGGCGGTTTTCTGTTATTGGTGTCTTGATTGATTAAACGGCCTGTCCTTACCGTCTTCATTCACCTCGTCCCACACTGCAGCACCACCCACCCACCCAGAAAAAGAAGAAGTGTCTGAAGCTATCGTCACCTTGAACCTCCCAAAGAAGAAATCCGTTGTGGGGTTGGGAAGGGAATCAAAGTGTTACTCGACCTGAATCTGCGACTCTAAGCCGCGCTGCACTGCAACATGTCCTCCACCCGGAGCTCACGGCCCCACCCGCCGAAGGGCGCCGGCAAAAAGGCCCCGCCCTCGGAGCCGACCTTCGCCGCGCCGAAGCCCGTCCGCCCTGCAAAGAGCCTGCTGCAGGCGCCGGCACCACAGTGGACCGACCGCCCGAGTCCGCCCGGCTACACCAGCTTTCCGCCACCACCGAGCCCGGCACCGGCCTCCGCTAAGGGAGGCTCACCAGCGCCGCGGGGATCGGCGAACACGTCTTCCGCAGGAAACAACGGCAGCCGCTCGAACCTCCGCAGCCCGGGGCCGAATGCGTTGACGAGCTTCCCTCCGCCGCCCCCGACACCGCCGCAGACCGATGAACCGAGTTATTTCCCCAAAGGAGCCGTTGCGTCGGCCCCCTCCAGCCAGCTGAAGAAGTCTGGTTCCGCCTCAGCCACCTCGACTACGTCAAAGACCAAGAGCCAGACCACCGCATCCCAGACCGAGCTGCGTCCAGGCCACTTTGACATCGACAACCTCGAAGAAACCCTCCAAAACCTCCGCTTCGCACCCTCGCCCATGCTCTCCACCATCTACTCCGTCCCGTCCACCCCGCGAGAGGAGCTTTCCACCCCCGACTTCACCGCCAGCACCACGTCCTGCTTCACCCCTCCCTCGACCAACCCAACCCCGGAACCAATCGTCCTCACTCCCCGCGCACTCCCACCACAGCCTCCCCAAGAACCACTCACCTCGCCAACCCGTCCCCGCGCAAACTCCCGCAGAGCCACTCCCCCCAGCCGGAAGCGCGGCCGCGGCGTCGTCGCCTGCATCGACACTCCCGTCACCTTCCCCTCCACCTGGTACACCCACCCGACCGCCCCCGACTTCCCCATCTGCTCCCGCTGCTACGAAGACCACCTCCTCGGCACCCGCTTCGAGAACGACTTCCGCGGCAAGCTCTGCGAGGACAAGAAGCCCCGCGCGTGCCGCTTCAGCAAGCCCCGCGTGAGGGACCACCTCCTCCAGCAGGCCCTCATCACCGGCCGCATCGACGACCTCACCGCCCACCTTCGCCTCCGCAGCGCCGTCCCAGACTGCCGCGGCACCGCCGGCGTCCCCGGCTCCGAGGGCGCCAAATGGCTCCGCCCCAAGAACAACGCCGTCCCCAACATGGTCGTCTGCTGCGCCTGCTACGAGGACCACATCCAGCCCTTCCGCTGCGCCGCCAACTTTGAGCCCGCCTCGCCGCAGCCCGCTTCCGACGTCTGGGCCTGCGACCTCGCCATCCCCCACATCCGCAACATGTACAAGACCAAAGCCGCAGACGCCCACGACTGGAAGGGCTTCACCGCCGCCGCCGCCTCCCGCATGGCCATCACCCCCTGCGCCAAGCGCCAGAAAGTCGCCGTCGGCTCCCGCGAGTGGTTCACCCCCTCCACCGGCAGCATGAAGGGCGTCCTCATCTGCGCCGCCTGCTACCACGACCACGTCCTCTCCTCCGGCGAAGAACACCGCTGGCGGCCCGCCGGCGACAACCTCGCCTCCCGCTACGGCAGCATGGTCCACTGCACCCTCGGCCACTTCAACATCGGCATCGCCATGTCCCGCGCCCAGGAGACCCGCGACTTCGCCATCTTCTGGAAAGCCCTCGACACCGCCGTCCACTCCGACTTCTGCTCCCCGGCCGGCATCCGCGACGGGACCTGGTACACCTTCCCCTCGCACCCGCCGTCCTTCTCCATCTGCGCCGCCTGCGTCGCCGCCGTCGCCGAGCCCCTCGGCCTCGCCGCCTCCCTCGTGCCCACGTGCGGCCTCGCCCCGGGCACCACGCACCTCTGCGCCCTCAACCCGGCCGCCTCCCCGCGCTTCGCCGCCTACCTCGCCAAGCTCCTCGAGGGCTTCTTCGTCGCCGACACGCGCCCGCTCGAGACCTACGCCCTCGAGTTCGCCAGCCTGCCCCTCTGCCCCCGCGACGAGGACGCCCAGAACCGGAGATGGTACGGCTGGAAGGACTGCACCATCTGCCCGGCGTGCTACCACGAGTTCGCGCGCGGGACCGCCCTCGCGCCGCGCATGCAGCTCAAGGGCGAGACCGCGCCGGTGAGTCTTATGTGTGAGATGTACTCGCCGCGCATGCGCGCGCTCTACGTGGACGCCTGCGCGAAAGGGGACCCCGCGGAGTTGCTGAAGGCGTCGAGGGCGCGGAGGGAGGTGTATGTTGAGACGGTGCCTGTGGTTCGGGAGGCGATCGACGAGGCGCAGATGGCGCTGGGGAGACGGCGGTTGTCGAATGTTGCTGGGTCGCCGACGGGTAGTGTGCATGATATCTCGATCAAGGGGGCGTTTTCGGGTGCGAGTCAGCAGCCTGCGTCGCTGGCGGCTGGGTTGGTGTCTGGGTCGAAGGCGCTTGTCATTGAGAAGCTGGAGAAGAGATGGAGGGAGGTGGAATAAGGCTTTTTGTAGAACCATTTTTTTAGTTTTCTTTTGTTGTTTGTGTTTGCAGAGATACCACTTTTCGAACATTACACTTTTAAATGGAATCAAACTTCACTTTAACACTTTGCTTCTCTTGTCTTGCGATGTCACAGGCCAAGAATGTGAGGACCATGGGTTATGATCGATGAATGTACGCTGCTGAAGTTTGCTTTTGACAACTACCGACTGTCTCCGACACCGTCGTGACCCTCATTTTTCAACCTTCGGTACACCAGGGGGCGGTTTTCCCTCGTCGTGGAAGCCCCTCGCGCAGCCATTGCATTTGTCCTCGCCAAAGTAGACCTTGGCCGTGCACCCGCAAAAACAGCCGCAAAGCTTGGGCGAAGTGCCCACTTGAGATTTCATGTCGTTGATTTCGCGGCCTGAGAGCGTTCGCGAGCGTAGTAAGTTGGCGCTGGGGTTAGGGCGCATGAGAGGAAGTTGACGAGCTTTGTATGTGATGATTTTGTAGTTGGGCGTTATCGATAATGAGCAAGAATCGCTTGACTGCTAACCGACAAGTCGTGTTTTATACTTTTCACGAATTGGTATACGATTCACCGTCTGTGGACCGAGACACTGATCATGAGGCTGCCGCTCGGTGGGTGAATGATGGATCAAATGTCGGCATTGACTCAGCCCGAAAGACAGCACCAAGACCTTCGGACGTTGGGCCGCATTTCATGGACGACAAGGAGACATCGATTCACCCGAGACACACTTGAAAAATGATTCAAAAATTCTTTATTATTCCTCAGTGAACCGGGGAACAACCACCCAGTGAATCACCGAAACCATGTAAAATCATCAGAAGCGACAGTAAGTGCTAAGGTATCATCATAGCGCCACAACCCTTAAACCCCCAAGAAACGTCTCTCAAATAGATATCATCGTGAAGAAAAAGTAACTCATGAAACCCCCTGTTTACAGAAGAAGGGCGCCAACGGCAGCGGCACCAATCAGACCGAGGCCCTTGGGCGAGACAACGCCGGCGGCGTTCGGGGTCTGCGTGGCGCTGCTGGAACCGCCGGTGGTGGTGGGGCTGCTGTTGCTGTTGCCGCTGCCGGTGCCGGACGACGTCGGCGAAGATCCACTGCCGCCGGCGGCGCCGGGCGTGATGGTGGTAGTCAGCTGCGAAGACGCAGTGGGCCGGGTGGCGGTGACGGAGGGGGTGGTTGAGGCGTAGGACGCGGTTGAGGTGTACGTCGTGCTGGCGAAGCCGCAGGTCCTCAGGATGTCGTTGATGTCTGCGTAGCATTCCCCGTTAGCGGCAAGTCACAAAACAAACACGCCCCGGGATTTTCAGAAACTTACCATCGAGGTCGTCGCGGTCGGTGACGTTCTGGTCCATGCAGCTCGCGCAGAGGGCGGCGTAGGACGAGACGTTGATGCTGGAGTTGGTGCAGACGCACTGCGCCTCGAGGCGGTCCTCGGTCAGGTCGTCGGTGACCTGGTCGTCGTCGACCTCGCAGGTGCGGCCGAGCTCGTAGATGGGGTTGCAGACGGCGCGGCACTGGCTGGGGATGTCGTCGCTGTCGAGCTGGAGGTCGGCCTGGACGAAGGCGGCGGCGGCGAGGGAGAGGGCGACGTGGGAGAAGTGCATGTTGGCGGTGGTGTTTGTGGTGGTGCTGAGTGAGACCTTTGGGTGTGGGTGGATGTGTGTAAGTGAGGCTTGATTGAGAGTATGAGACTGATGATGATGAGATGAATCCAGCCAGCAAGGGGCGGGATGATGCTTGATATATAACCTTATCCGAATTCTCCTAGGAAGCCTTCTCGAAACACAACCACAGGGGGGAAAGAAGAAAATCAAACAACACAGGCGAGAGAGCAATGTCTCGGGCAGCGACCGCCCGCTCATCGTCACTTGGAGGCTTGGGTCTTGGGTGGCTTCTTGGCGCCGACGGTCCCCATCTTGGCCCATCCAGCGGTCTCCCACTCAAAATTGCAGCTATTCAAAAGTGGAGTTCCGATGAGCAAAGCCAAGAAACGCTCACAGATGCCCCAGCCTCAATCGACGACTCAGCATCCCGGCTGTGGTGTACAAAGTAATGATTCTGTTGTACACGGTAGTTCTCGCGCGTGAAAATTGAAACCCACTGTAGAGAGTATTATTGTTTTGTAGAGAGGACAATTACCTAAGATAAACACAGCTCTAATGCTTTCCCGCCAACCCTGTTGGGCCATGTTGCGGATGCCCCGAATCTCGCGCTTCTCTTCAAGCTTGTTGCTGCCCACCCGAGAGCCCCGAATCCCCAGGAAAGCTTAATGCGATACACTGGACCCCCTGCTGTCCCCTTGTGGCAGCGATAGACAGCACTGACACAAGGTTCCTATAGAATCTCATACAGTGAGCCATCTGCAGGCCATTGAGGTTATGTATTGACAATATTCTTGTGAACCTGGATCGAAGCTTTTCTGGTTATCATAAACAGCTTCACGATACTGAAGGCATCTATCAAAGTATAAACAGAATTTCCATAGAGTGGCGTAAACCTCCAAAACTTGGATGTGGCTGGGCTCGAAAGGTAGAAGACAGTGCCGACACAGGGTGATCGGTAGAGACTGTAGATTACGGATACGGCCACTGTCTTTACGGATACAGTGTCTTTACAGCGCAGCACTCTGCGTTGGCCCAAAGAGGGAATGTGTCGCGTGCCTCAATCGGCAGCATTGTTTTCGCGGAGATGACCGGAACGTGAGCGCCCATGGCTAGGTAATGCCGGCTGGGTGCCGGACAGGACCCGGGGGGCTGACAGGAGGCGCCAAGACATTTTACATACTCTCTATTACAACGATACAATATTGTCGAAAAATAGAAAGAAAATCTTGCTCTTGTTTGGTAGACGGCAATTGCCCAGATGCAGGAACACGCGTCCGCGACAATCGCATCGCCGCCAACGATCGCAAGACAGCAGAACAGGCAGCGCCAGCAACCCTTCATCAAGAAACATGTTTTGCGCCTGTCATCCAACCCAAAAAAAACTTAGGTTCGGCCCATCACTTGAGACGACAAACCCCCTCGCCGCCGGCATATCCCCGCCAAGACCAGCAGAGCCACGGCGAACACGCATCTCTCCTCTCGCTGTGGCCCAATCTCTGCCCAGCGGCCTCAGTGTCCGCCACGCACCGCCCAGGAAAGAAAAGAAAAAAGATCCGATTGTGAGCTGTCCATGTTTCACACTGTCCTCTTGGCGCATGGCCGCGGAGATGGAGTCGAGCCCCAGCATTCTCTCGACTCTCGTTCGCTATGCTGCGGAAAGCTTGGGTAAGGTGCTTCCCTGCAGGAGTAGGTCGTGTACCGTGTGCCATCGGATGACGCCGGCCTACGGATGATCGACACCACGTCCTGTCCCCGGGGGCTTTTGGCAAATCAACGCAGCGGCTTGTTGCAGCGGAGAGAGAATGTTCTTTCTAGGCGTTGCAATTGACTGGATTCTCCTGTTGCCCCCCTCAAAGTCACCCACAGCCTAGGGAGGCTGGAGAAACAGCGTCGCAGCGGGGCGAGCAGGCGGGCCTTTTTGTTGTGCCTCTTCTCCTCAGCTGGACCGGGTATGTGAAGCTTGACAGGAGGTGCGGATGCTAAATTTAGGAGCTTCAACATGCACTTCATGTCTTGGCACGCTGAAATTTGCACCAACGTGTGCATTCCACTGCAAATAACTCTCTCTGTGAATTGACTTTCGGCAGGCAATGAAGAAGGCGCGACTTTTTTCTTTCTTTCTTTTCTAATCAGGTGGAGATCGAGAGAAACGTCGAAACTTCTCCAAGTTCCAAAAAGCGCCGTGAGATTCGTCGATCGTGGTGCTGTAGGTCTGCTGATCTTCCCCGCCAGTCCACGCAACGCGCCAAGATGCTAGTCATCGCCTCGCCAGAAGCCTTTCTGTTGTACGCGCAATGCGACCTGCGCTCTATGATCTAGATCGTTGGTTCAGATTTTGACTGAGCTATTCTTAGGAAGTTGACCGCTGCTTGACATACTTTCCAGCCTTGCAAGTGTGGCTGTGATGTCTTTCCCCTCGATAAATGGATCTTTCGAACCTTTGACGATGGGAGACTCATTGACTATTACAAAGAGGAAGCCGATACTAGGATTCTACAATTTTATGTGACTCATGTTTCTATGGATTCACCTGCGTTGCCGCCAGATGTGAAGCACAACCACTATCATTGGCCCAAACGGCTTCCTTGAATCAAATTAAACAATCAATAGCCCTCATTTACACAAAAAAGTTCTGAGAAAGCAAAGACTCTTGTACTGAAGCACATCAGACCCATCATGTAAGTTTCTACGGGTACCGAATTGTCTCTGGGCTCGGATAGGTACAACCAGTTCAAGGGCACCAGAAGAAAGTCCCCGCATCACCGGGCTCGAACTCGCAGCCGTTGTCCTGGGCGAACTAGGTCTTTCCAAGATGTCACAAGTGGGGGAGTACGGCAAAGGCCGCGTGCTTGTTCGAAACTCCAGCAGTGGGCGCGGGAACACCTGGTATCCATAGTTTCAGTTTACTATGAATAAGCAAAACCACATAATGGGAGCTGCGTGGCGAAATACCTGGGAAGGCGGCATCAACCATGATGTTGATAGGTACGGTTCTGGAGCTCGACCCAGGCTTGCATGACGTAAGCGTGTCCGGCGATGGTGATAGCTTGGGCAAAGGGGTGCGCGGTGGCGTGGAATTTGGGGTAGAAGTTGGCGCTGAAGCGCGCGTCAGGGGCGAGGAGGTTGAGGCCGCGGGTCTCGACCTCGGAGTCGCGCTTCTCAGCGGCTATTCTGTGTGCCAGCGGCGTTTATACGTGAGAGGGGAGGGTTGAGATTACCGGTGTTATCGTCAAAGTTGACGGTAATACCAACAGATTCCTCAAAGGCATACTCCCGGGCGGGAATGACTCGATCCTCAGCTTTGCTCATCTCTCTAACATATCGTAAATTCAATTCACGGGACTAGACGTCGGTGATATCTCTGGTGTTGTTCTGGTTGCTACGCTGGGCTGAAAGGACAGCGGCGCGGCCTCTGAGGAGAGCCACGAGAGTAATAAGGGCAGAAGTAGGCTTCATGGTGATTGGAAAGAGCGACTTTGATAAGTAAAATATTGATTTGAGCTTTTGAGTTGTTGTAACGCTGTGGATGAAAAAAAGTTATTCATGTTGGGGGCCCATTGCATCTTTACATGTTCAAATTTTCAACCATTCCAAGCATAGGTACTTTACGACATAGTCGTTATAGTTGTTCCCTTATCTCCGCCGGCTAGACTTGGACTTCTGCGCTTGACCGTTATGAACATGAAGGTAGTATCTCAAACCCTCATGTTGGCATTCTGCCTCATTTTTCCAGGCGACAATTTCCAACTTCAGCCGGTAGGTTGGAATTTGCGACGCCATTTAGAACGTCCATTCTCCGTGTAATCAGAATTTATCGTTCGAGACTCTGTGGAAGTGACGGAGATAGTCTTGCACAATGCCAGCAGGTGGCCGGTGAGTTCTGCAGCTAACTTGTTGCTGGATAGGTTAATACTTAGAAAGCTCTGGACTAGTTAGAGATTTGAACCCAGCGACAATCTAGAATCATGAGATTTCACCATATCTATGAACAAGTATCATCTAGCAAAGGGGCCGTCAGTGCTGTGGAGTCCACTTGCTTCCCCCCAATACTATGCCGCAAGGCGGGCGCTCGCAATCTGACATCAGAACTCAATCAAGTTCAGCATTCTGCCCATATGAGAGAGAGAAATCCCATATTCGTTTTGGAGTAGATTAATGTATCGATTGGGCATAATATGAGTTCCGCAACTGGTGGAGGCAACCAGCCCGACAAAAAGCTATGTTTGGGCGCGTTCGTTGTGCTTCTCGCGATATTAACCCCTGATCCGCTGGAAGTTTTCGTGGTCATAGCCCGCCCACAGCCACGAACAGGCCGTCTAAAAGCAGAATCAACAGCGAGGATTACATTGCGCCGGAGATAACCTCCACGGACGCGAGCATGCATGTTTCAATCAGTTTGGTGCTGATCAAGAATTTCGCTCTCGCTTTTGTTGATGTTGTTCGATCCCTAGTTGGATGTTGACACTAGGAGTAGTTTTTCGCCGGTTTGTGTCCGTTTTAGGTGGAAATGTTTAACCTTTGCAACGGTGAAGGTCGGGAGTCGTGCGCCCGCAATATGGAACAGCCCAGGCGAAAGGTTAAGCGCAGCCGCTCGCCAGCCAGACGGCCGCACGGTTTCAAGGAGACAGAGATAAAAAGCAGTCAACTGCAATTCCTCACTGCTACTTCTTGCCTCTCTCAAGCGCCCCCGCTTGAATCTAAGCCCCCGCATCTCAATGAGCATGGGGTCATCTTTACCAACCAGGACAGCTGGATGGATGCGAGGGATGGAAGCCGGGACTCCGTATGCCGACACCATCCAGAGATGAAGTCCACTAGAGAATGCCATCGCGTGTCATCGTGCATATCTATCTTTGACAACAGATCCCCTTGTCAATGGGAGCTTCCCACCGCGGGGGAAGGTTGCCTTACTAGGTCACTGAAAGATTAAACGGACATAGCTTTCAACATTGGGCAAATCCGCGACTTACACGATGGAAGGCAGCGTGATCCGTAACAGTGGTTCAACTGACGGCTCATGATCGGCTTAGCCGATAGCCCTTCCCTAGGCTGAGAGGGTCATCCGCAATATGACCAAGAAGATGAGCGGCAGTGTCACAAGTAAAGTTAATGAATACTCATCTCTGTGTCGCTTTCACCGCAACTGGTACGCCTACCTCGTAGGCGCAGGCAGACGCCAGTCTTGAATAATATTTTTTTGTCTTTCTACAGACGTATATAAGTGTAGAAAGAAGGGTGCCATAAAGTGCGTGGTTTGCCCGTACCAACGCGCATCTGTCCTCATCCTTCAGTTAGCCTGTTGCCCTTATTCGCTCATTCGCTCATTCGTTTATCTGCTTTCTAGCAACTCCAGGTTACTCAAGACGATGACAGCCTTCGCTCTCCTGACCTTGCTTCTGTACGTGTAACGTCGCTCCGCCACGGGCTGTACTGCAGTAGGGTGTGAATCAAAACTAACCTATCTAGGGCCGCTGCTGCGAGCGCTAAGAAATTCCGTCTCTGTGCTTGTCATGATCTCAGAACCAAAACAACCAATGACGAGTACACAATGAAGCTCATGGAGGATTCTAAGGGCAGATTCGTTCTAAGTCAATTTGAGACGTCTCCATAGCGCCGACGCCACCCCCTTCTCCGTTTTCTTTTCCTCTCAATACTGACTCCATCACAGGTGGAAAGAAGTGGACAAAAGACGATGGCGCAACATATGAGGGACTATATGTAAGTTTCCCGTCGATCATCAGTATTTCTTGTTGCTAAAGTTAAAGGGGCAGTTTCATGCTATTGAGGGCAACGTCAACGGTGCTGAAGACGACGGGTGGGTTGGCAGCAACGAGTCAGTGGATCTCTGCGTTGGACTGAAACCTCGGCGGCGACACCCCTCGAGCGCATGCTTCACGCCCAACGAAGGCATCGACTGGCGGGATTGCGGTTCTGGTTGCTTGACCTCCACGTCTACGAAGACCGACGGATTTGGGAATCCTTTGCCTTGAGCAACCGAGAGCCAGGTACGACCTGAGTTACGCAATAGATCACCTACCAATCTAGCATGGAAACGAACAGATGACAGAGGAGTGAGCCCCGCCAGAACTTCTAAGGTGCGGCTGTTGTGCAGTCGCGATTGATTACGAAAGCGTCGTGGCTGGCTCTTTGTTACGAAGACACGCGTAGCTATGAGTCGACCCTCTTAGCACAAGATTTCACGCCTTTCTCCTCTGAACACTATATAACAGGCATCCAGGCTGACTTCACCTCAGATGTAGTGGAGCGTTGACCCAGACTTAGCTGAAGGTTTCCCAAAATATACCTTAGCAACAGTTCACCAAACCAGTCTTCTGTGTTGCAAGCTATAGCTTATTCTTCTCCGTCTGATCCACTAAGTTCTACGATAAATAGAAATACAGCTATAACTCTTTAAAGTGTATTCCTCGTTTACATAGAGGATTAGGCCAGGAGAGCGAAGTCGAGACGTCAGTCGATAGTAGTTAAGTTAGGCCTGAGAGTGTATACCTCACTCCCTATTACCGATGTTCACACACAGCACGTGCACACATAGCTAAGTATAACCGCTGTACCCTTGAAGTCTACGGTGCGTAGGCATCAAGGACAGTCTTTGTGAAGTTAGACTGATCTAAATATCTAGTGCAAGTTGCCACGGACCTTTCTCTCGGCGCTTGCTGTAAGTGAGAAAAACACCAAGCTGTCACTGCGAAGGATGTAAGGTCGACTAGGAGATCTGGCGCATGTACACCGTTTTCATCGAGACCTAACATAGGAATGAGCTCATCATAATGGCTTGGACAATCGTTTGGTGATGAGGCGTAGGCGACTGGTGAGCTTGCTCCAAACAAAAATAGGAAAGGGGTGGAGATGGCATGCGATGGCGACAACGGCGTGGGGAGGATGGGTTCAAGTCGGTGGGAGCCAGCAGGCAGTGGCATTTTGGCCGACATGGAGACAGCACTGCTGCTTCATAGCAGAAAGCAAAGGACTGATGCCTCAGAGCAACAATTTGCACGACAGCAACGGTGAAGTCAGAAGTACTCTCAAGAGACATTCGCTCAGTCCACGAGTATTGGCAATTCGCATTCCCAGCTGCCGACCGATCACCACGCGACCCCGATGGCCACGGCTTTGAACCACATCCGCCGACCGGCCCCGCCGCACTTAGGCCGACCCGATGCCGACGGTGCCGTGCCGTTCAAATACCTGTTCGATCTATGTGTGTTCCTATGGATCTTTCTTGATCAGTCAATCTTCCCAAGGTGTCTGCTGGCAAGCTACGAGCCGGAACCGAAGGCCGAACATCTCGGACCACGAGCCCACATCGGCGCCCACGTGGGCTGCGAACGGCCGCTCATTGGCCCCGACAACCCCGGCCCGGCGATGCAAACTCACGGAACGAACACACAGCTCATGCAATCCATCCTACCTAGTACTCAATACGGCACATTTCTATTCCCTCCCACGTGCTCTCATGCACGATTTTGAGCCGCAAGAGCTGATGGCACCCGTCCGGGTGCGCCTCCCCGGCGATCTAGCTCGCTCGGCTGCTCCACCGGGCGACGTGGGTGAACCAGGTCATCGGACGACGTCAACATGGGATTCTGGCATTGTGAAGTTTTGAAAAACTTTCATTGGCTCTATAATTTCACAGAGGCTGCGAGTTGGAAAACTCTGAATGCCGTCCCTGCCGATCCTGCAGGGTAGGTTACACTTGAGCCGCTGCCTCGCGATCTGTCGCGGTCGCTGGGTTAGGCAAGGGAATGCGTGACTTGCGCATGAAGGTTCACCCAGCAGTACCTTGCCTGTACTTTTATTATTTGTCTCTCCAGAAGAAACAAGCATTTGGATTGAAAACATTGTTTGTCTCTCCCAACACTGCGAACTGATCAGACTCTACGAAATCCTCCAGTCCAAATCACCGAGGTTAGATAACAATTGAGCAATCGCCAAGACCATTGATGTGACGGGAATCTTCCATGAGCTTCAGGCCCCCGCACTCGACTTATCCTCGGTTGAGTGGCGTTTGTACCTTGTACACCAGCCCTGCACGACTCGAAGCCCGCGCCGAGCAAAGGCTCCCGGCGCGGCGCGCCCTGCCCAGAAATGCACTAAAAAGCTTAGCCTGGTTCTCAGGGATGCTTCGAACGTCATTTGTTTTCAGAAGAGCCGTCTCTATTGGAGAAACATTTTCCATTGGACACCACTCAGAGCAAGTATTCAAACATAGTCTGCTCCAAACCAAATGAGAGAGACAAACTGAACTACTGCACAATCAGGTCGCATGACGGAGAAGGAGTAACGTTCTACACGTGTACCCGCACCGAACTTGATCCTGTCGCATCCTGCCCCCCTCTCTCTGTGCTGCCCAAGAGTCGACCAAGACCGGAACACCACCCCCCTCATGCCGCATTTCCGGGCTTATCACCAACCGGCTCAGAAGCACCAACACGACTCGAACAGAACCCAGCGGTGGAGTCCCCATTTCGCAAAGCGAACCACTCGTAAGGCCCCGTGGTATCGGTGTAAGCCACCCGTTCGGTGACCCCATCGATAATGTTGCAGCGGGGGAACCAGGGCCACGCGCGGCTTTCCCGCTTCTCATAGGGCCGCCGGCCGCGAGCGGCCCCGTCTCGTCGGGGGAAACACCCTTCGCCTTTCGGGATGGAGCTCTTTTGGATGGTGAAGGATACCTCGTTGGTGGGGGGAGGCATGCAGCTGAGGATGCACGTTGGCTCTAGCGTCGCACCCGACAGCTGCGTAGATCGAACCTTTTGCCTGTGTTTCTTCCTCTGCGCTTGTGATCGTCCGATATATAAGGTATTTGGGCGTCCCGCTTCGTGTTTTGTGCCCTCCCTCCCTTCTTCTGAGTCTCCCCCGGTTCAGGCGACCTCGTCATCCTGTCTCTGCCCCGAAACTGCTGCTTGTCTTGCCTTGATCGCCGGTGATCTCTCCAGCGACGAACAGAGAGAGACCTGCTTCACTGCCGCCGACCTTCCTCGAAACGCCAATCGCGACGAGAATCGTCCAGTCGACACAATGCTGGGCTTCCTGAAGAAGGAGCCCTCCGAGTCCGAGCTCAGGGCGCAGGAGGTCGTCGACCAGGACACCACCCCGCGCAAGCCATTCCGCGAGGCGATCGTCCCCGTCATCGCATGCGGCGCCGGTCTGTTTTCCGACGGCTACATTAACAACGTGAGCACTTCGCCCCGTCGCACACGTGTCGCGCGCACTTCACGAGTGATTGGAACAATGTAATTGACAGTGTTTGGTTGCGACAGGTCATTGGCTCGGTGACGACGATCCTCGCGCTGCAGTATGGCGACCTGTACAAGAACTCGAACGCGAAGAAGTACGTCGGCGACATTGCTTTCGCCGGCACAGTCGTCGGACAGCTCGCGTTCGGCTGGCTGGCTGACCACTGGTCGCGCACGAACTCGCTGCTTGTGTCTACCATCATCCTCGTTGTCTTCACTGCGCTCGCGGCCGGCTCCTACTACAAGGGCGACGATGTAGGCATGTTCAACATCCTGGCAGCGTGGCGATTCTTCGTAAGTCCTTGCGCGCACCGCAACTGCAACACCTGGCAGCTTTCGCAGACCCCCGCCTAACATGACATGCGCCACCTAGGTCGGAATCGGTATTGGAGGCGAGTACCCGGCTGGCAGTGTCGGCGCCGCCGAGTCGACCGGAGAGCTCAAGTCCGGCAAGCGCAACATGTTCTTCATTCTGTTCACGAACTCAATGATTGACTGGGGCTTCGTCATCGGCGCTTTCGTCCCGTACGTCGTCGCGGCTGCGTGCCACAACGGCCACTACAGCACTATCTGGCGCACTAGCTTGGGCATCGGTGTGGTTTTCCCCATCTTCTTGTTCGTCCTCCGCATCTTCGTCAAGGAGAACGAGGAGTTCCAGAAGAACTCGATGCGCCACGCCAAGACGCCGTACCTCCTCTCCCTCCGCTTCTACGGATGGCGCCTCTTCGTTGTTAGCTTGATCTGGTTCATCTACGATGTGAGTGCATTTTATTCTAGCATGAGGAGGATAGTCTTCAGCTGACACGACGACGCAATGTAGTTCTCCGCCTACTCTTTCGGCATCTACTCTTCCACCATCCTGAGCAACATCTACGGCGACACGGCCCCTCTCACGACCGTCTTCGGCTGGAACACTGTGATCAACCTGTTCTACATCCCCGGCACCATGCTCGGTGCCCCTGCCTCAGACTGGCTCGGCCCTCGGTACGCCCTCGCTTTGGGCGTCTTCCTTCAGGCCATCGTCGGCTTCATCATGGCTGGCGACTACTTCAACCTGTCCCAGCCCGGCATGGTCGGTGGATTTGTCGTCGTCTACGGCGTGTTCCTCGCCCTTGGCGAATTCGGCCCCGGCAACAACATTGGCCTCCTGGCAGCCAAGACCTGCGCAACTGGCATTCGCGGTAAGACATCCCCGAGCAAAGGCGCCCCAAACACCTGATCAAGACATACTGACAGCTGAACAGGCAAGTACTACGGCATTGCCGCTGCTATTGGCAAGATCGGCGCCTTCGTGGGCACTTGGGGTGAGTTGTTACAAAGGTCATGGTCATTCACACATTTAGGTATACTGACATTAGCGGCAGTCTTCCCCTACATTCAAGCCGCCGCCGGTGACAACGCGGTCGCGACTGCGCAGTACCCGTTCTGGGTCTCCTCGTCTCTGTGCATCTTGTCTGCCGCCCTCGCCATCTTTTGCTTGCCTCACATTGGCCAAGACACCATTGCCCTCGAGGACGCTCGCTTCCGCGCCTACTTGGAGGCGAACGGCTACGACACGCGCCAGCTCGGTCTGAAGAAGGGCGAGAGCGTTGAAAACGCCCACGACAGCGATATCCCATCTGAGGGTGTTGCCGTGAAGGGCGAGAAGACGGTGGCCTAGACGTGAACCTCGTAACCTACGAAAATTTTCAAGTCAGGGCCGAGGACTGAGGGATGGAACGCAAGCAAGACATCGGAGGCATCAACACGACCTTTCGCCCGAGAGGGGTGTTCATGTGATGAACACCCAAATGCCTCGATCTTGGTCTTGAACCGTCATTTTTGGTTAAGGAGAGCGTGCATTCATGATACCACTCGATGCGATGATTCTTGCTGTAATTGACAGAAAAGTCCTTTAATACTACAATATCTACATGTGGAGTTCCTTGGATATTTCGCTACCGTTTTGTGACCTGCATCACCCACGAAGCAGCCTTTTCCAATGTGCTCGGATACTTGGCCCCATCATCCTCAAGCCTGTTGGTATATAGGTCCATTGTGCCGAGGCTGACATTTTTGGTTTTCGCGTACAGCTTGTAGCTAACGATGTTCACAATGTAGATGGCGATTCCGATGTAAGAGGTCATCAAGGTGGACACAGTGAACTTCGGGATAAAGGCGTTGTATCCTGGCAGGTTCACATCAGTGAAAATCCCACGAGGCAGTTTATCAAGCGAGCACACTTACCATTGAAGAAGACAACGAGGACTGTTATGAGGAGAGCAGCGTAGGAACCGTAGGGCTGGAGTGGTCCCCGGTACGGCATGGTGCTCCTCGGAATGCCCTGGGCCCGCATGCCCCTCGTAAACTGGATGTAGCTAACAAGAACACTGACCCAGTTCAAAGTGCCAAACACGGTCACCAAGCTGACCAGATATCCGAACACCTGGGACGAGCTCTTGGCCGCGTTCATGTACGCCAGCGCGGCAAAGATGCTCGTGGCCGCGACACCGATGATAGGGACTCCCGCCCCCGTCGTCTTCGTGAAGATTCTCGGGGCCTGGCCGTCGCGGGCAAGTCCGTATAGGGTGCGGGATCCGATGTAGATATCCGAATTCGCCGCGCTGATGACGAAGATGAGCAGACACCCGTTGACGACGTGAGGAAAGACGGGGATGTTGGCGAGCTGCACCGCGATCACAAAAGGGCTCGCAGCCGCACCGGTGCTCTTCTTCGTGCCGCCGATGAGCAGGTCGTTCGTGTACGGGACCGACATGCCCAAGACCAAGGCGCCGATGATGTAGAAGAAGACGATGCGCCAGAGCGTCTGGCGGACGGCCTTGCGGATGGTCTTTCGCGGGTTCGGAGCTTCGCCGAATGCGACGCCGACTACTTCTGTTCCGGTGTACGCGAAGCAGGCTTGGACCATGGCCGCCCAGAAGCCGAGGAAGCGGCCTGTCGGGCCGTCGACGAGGTAGGACCCGAAGGCGCCCGGGTTGTGCCAGTATTTAAAGCCGATTACTTCGCCGGAAGGTTGGCCGCCCATGGAGATGATGAAGCAGGTTAGGACGAGCATGATGATGACGAGTAGTTTGACTGTTGACATCCAGAATTCCGCTTCGCCAAAGAAGGATACATGGAGGACCTGCACATCAAGTCAATACAGCTGTATAGAGGAACAATGAATAGCAAGCACCTACGTTGACCGCAATGATAGCGACAGTGAAAGTTGTGACGAAGATTGCAACGTTGAGATCAGGGCGCCAGTATTGGATGATGATGCCAGCCGCTGTGAGGTTGTTCGGCAGAACGATGGCGTATTTCAAAAAGTAGTTCCATCCCGTTGCGTATCTAATCACGCGTTAAAGTGAGTTCATAATGCATGTAGATATCACAGCGAGGTGACCTACCCAAGAGCCGGATCAACAAACCGGGTAGCGTACCCAGCGAACCCCTTGTCAGATGGCAACATCGTCGCCATCTCGCCAACCGCGGTCATGATGAAGAAGACCACGGCACCGATGATGGTGTACGCAATCAGCAGACTTGCGGGCCCGCCCCTGACGAGACCGGTTCCAGAGCCAATGATGAGGCCGGTGCCGATGGCGCCAGCGACCGCGATCATGGAGACATGCCGCTCTTTGAACTCCCTTTTCAGTTGGCCCGTCTCCGCAGAGGAGCCTTCTGTGTTGGACATTGATGTCTCCAGGTTCGATGGGTCTCTCTCAGCATCATTGACGCTCTTGCCAGACTTAGCGATGTTGTCTGAGCTCATGATGAAGCTGCCAGAAAGAAAATGAACAGAAAACGTGACACGGAAAAGACAATGTCTGAAAACCTGGGCGCTATCATGCCGTGACAGTGGTTCTTATACACAACCCATGCAGAGTCGAGTCGACGTGAACTTTCATACTATCTGGCTTATCTCGCTCTGAGGTCCAAAGACATCGATAACTAGGAAATGATCAATGGCCCGACGCGTTGGAGACAGAATCCGGGGAAGTCTCGGTCTCCACCGCGAAGATAGGCCACGAGACTAAGACTCGGCCATGATGGGACGGTCTGCGCGCCAACATGCGGGGCAGCGAGTTCTTATCAACCCCGGACCCGCAAATGGGGGTTGAAGTCCGTCTCCAGTATCGCAGTTGATCTGGATATCCCTGTCACAACATCAGATGAATGTAGTTCACTACAGTGGCAGCCGGGAAATATCTCAAGCTAGTCTGATCATCCTGCGCGTATCAAGTCATTTCTCTTAGATAAAAGTGCCTAAATCAGCATCTATCAGCCCAGACACTTTTCATGTCCGACCCACATCTGACTTCCGCGCGTCCAGGGTGATACGACATCACTAACAACGGACTTGAGCCTCCATCGCCTGCGTGATCCAGAACGGCGAAACATCAGGCGCGGGGTATCTGCATTATGATGCCTCAATGTTCCCGGAGTGGTGCGAGTAGCTTCGCCGATATAGGAGGAAATAAAATCGATAAAGGAGAGATGAAGCCGACTTTGAGTCCTGGGACCTAGAGTCAAGATACCAAATTCCCAAGACCTCACAGAGCATCAATCCCATCTTCCCTGTATCTCCTCCAAAATGTCTCCAAGCGCAGTTGAAAGCCACACGGATGATGGCTCGGTCCTGGCCAAGTCCCTCCAAGCCCCTTCAACGGAGGCCGACTTCTCTACTTTTCGGTCCCTCGTGCCCTTGGTAGCAGACGACAAGATCACATACCTCAACGCCTCCTACCAGCCCCCCTCAAACCTCATCATCCACGGCGCCATCACCAAGTTTTCTTCTGAAGGCCTCTACTCCGCCCACCCCAAGCCTCAATGGCAGCCAGCCGTCGAGGAGACCCGCGAACTGGTCGGCCGCTACATCAACGCCGACCCCTCCTCCATCGCCTTCACCCGCGACACCACCGAGGGCCTGAACTCCTTCGCCCGCAGTCTCAAGTTCACCCCCGGCGACAACGTCGTCGTGCTCGACTCTGAGCACCCGAACCACGTCTACGGCTGGATGGCCCTGCGCGCCGCCGGCCTTCAAGTCAGACAGGTGCCCACGATACCCGAGGCAGAGAAGAGCGGCAAGGTAACTGCGGCCAACGCGGCGACATTCGCACCGTACGTCGGCGAGCGCACCCGCGCCATTGGCATCAGCTCCATCATGTTCCACAGCGGCCAGTGGAACGACGTCGCCGACATCTGCAAGGCCTACAGGCCCCGCGGCATCCACGTCCTCGCCGATCTGACGCAGCAGGTTGGCTTCGCCGAGGTCGACATCAAGGCTTTGGGCGTGTCGGCGGCGGCGTTTAGTCTGCACAAGGGCCTCAACAACCCCACGGGCTTCGCGGCGTTCTACGTTGACCCGGCGGTGATCCAGGAGATGGACCCGACTCCGCCCATTGTCGGGTACGGGGCCGTCAGCAACGTCCGCGCTGATCTGCTGGTTCCTAACGAAACTCTGGTGTACCACCCCACGGCCCGTCGGTACGAGCACTTGAACCTGAGCTTGGTTGCCGCGGCGACTGCCAAGGCCTTCCTGACGTTTTACCTCGACTCCATGGGTCCGAGGCGCGTTCAGGAACATCTTTACAGCCTCGGGGATGTCTTGCGTGACGGATGCAAGGACATTGGGGTGAAGATTGTCGGGCCTACCAGCCGGAAGGAGCACGCGCCTCATCTTTACATTCTTGATCTGCATGACCCGCGGTGGATGGAGCTTTTGAGGGATCATGGAATACTTGTCACACCGTACCGTTTGGGTATCAGGGTATCTTTTGGATTTTACAATAACTCATCAGATGTCAGGAAGCTGATTGGTGTACTAAAGACCGGCGTCGAGTTAGGTCTTCCCGTGTAGGAGTCGTCTATGTAGATTCAGACTCGTATAGGTAGCAAGTGATCCTTTTCTTACAACTCAATCAAGTTTCCTGCGTCGGTGAGTTAATGCTACACGGCTGCTTTAATCAGAAGGTGTCATTTGTGGCCTTGGGGCGATTCTGATCCCGACAGTATTCGAAGGCATTGACTGGGGTTGATTGACCGTGGACGAGAGACGTGCAGCAGCCCACTGTCAATGATCATTTCAGAGTTGCATGTGGCCTATAACAAAGACAACCCGCGCAGTGATCCCCTGCGTAAAATAAACTATTAGATAGGGCTGATGCCGGTCTCAGCCGAACTCATGTGCGAAGCATTGTGGGTCATTGTTGGCAATCGCGACTCACTTCAGGCGTTGCAACCGTCTCGCCGGTCCATGCCACCAGCCGACGCTGCGCAGAACCTCGCTTGCATGTGAGGTCCTTTTGCTCTGAACCAATTGCAGTTGCGGGCGACGATGAGGGAGGGGGTGACAGGGAAGGGGATCACCAGCGTTGGCTGCCGGCGATCCCTGAAAGAGCCGCAGCCTGATCCAGAACCTCACTTGCTTGCTTATTCCCCCACGATTGATAGTCTGACCGTAGTAGTTGGTTAGGTCACCACGCTAAACGAGAGTCCAAATAACGTTATCGACTTTGGATAACCGCATCATATCGCCATGGACATCGTTGATTACGACGTCGGACAGGCCCCGCCCCTGGCGGCCAAGGGCAGGATCTATGTGACGGAGGAGCTCTGGACCTGTCATCAAGGGGTCATCACCCGGCTGTACAAAGACGAGAACAGGCCGTTAAAGGAAGTGAAGCAGATCATGGAGAATGAGTACTTCTTCCACGCGACGTACGTCCAAGAGCCTGCCGTTGAACCCTGTAGACACGGGTTGTCAACCTGACCCAAACAGGAATCATGAACGTTGCGGGCTAACGGTTTCAACCAAACACACAGCGAGAGAATGTACAAGACGCGGATAAAGCGCTGGGGCCTCGACAAGAAGTTCAAGGAGGCCGAGGTGCTCGCCATGCTCAAGCTCAAGCGAGACCGCGACGCCATCGGCAAAGACACGCGCTTTGCCATTCGCAACCAGGACGTCGACTGGGGCCGAGTGGTCCACTACCTCAAGCGAAGGCCCGACCTGCAGGACACCCTGTGCCTGTCATCCGCCGGCGGTTCCGATAAGTCCGTCGTCCAATGGGATCGTGTCGTCCAACACCTGAGGCGAAGACCGGACCTGCGAGAGGACCTCGAGGCCGTCGCCCGCCTCGATGTAGTCTGCAGGACGCCCTCGCCCGTCCCCGAGCCTCTCGACCCGGCCCCCGACCTCCGCTTCACCGACGAGATCCTGCGCATCCTGGGCGGCTTCTTCGACGGCGTCTTCCAGGACAGCCTGTGGTCCATCGTGGACGGGGCCCTCTGCTCCCGCGGCCGGCGCGCCGGCCGCAAGCGCCTCGATAAGTGGTGCGGCGTCATGGGCGGCGTGTACGACCTCCTGGGCCGCGGCGAGAAGGAGGCCGCGGCCGTCATCCTCAAGAACAAGTTCGGCGACATCAAGTGGATCGTCCAGAACCAAGACCCGGAGCTCACCTACTTCCTGTGCTACAGCGTGCTCCGGCAGCCCCCGCACGTCGCCGACGTCCTCGTGCCGTACGCTTGCCGCATGTACGCCGCGGTGCTCGGGGAGCGGCACCCCCTCACGCTAATTTGGCGGCGTATTGGAGCGGCCAGCGTGGCAGAACGTGTCGACATCCTGAGCACCATGGTCAGGTATACCTCGCTGTACCTGGAGACGAGGCTGGATGTGCTTAACGTCACGATGAACTGGATCCACGGGCTACAGGGCCAGCTGCTAGAGGCGCTCGGGGAAACAGAGGGTAACGACTTCCAGCGTATAGTGTCGACGTACACGCAGGCCGCCCGGGAGTACGCAGACGTGGGACGCCTCAAGGACGAGTGTAAATGCCTCTTCGCGCTGGTAGGGCTCCACAGCACGGCGAAGAGGTACGACCTGGCGATGCAGACGCTGGGGCGGGCTTACGGGGTCGTCGAAGAGGTGCGGCGCAGCCACCCGGCCGCCGAGCAGCTGATGCAGATGTGGACGTACGGCGAGATGGGCCAGCTGAGCTACAGCGTGATGAGCGCCGGCAGGTACAAGAAGAATTACGCGCGCTCCCAAGCGTATGCCGTGGAGAGATACGGGGAGAATAGCAAAGAAGCGTTGTCGCACATGCTAGAGGTTTGTGGTGCGCTGCCTTGTCGGCTGTGACGAGCTTATAATCACGTTTGGAGGAAACAAATTTTGTAATATTTATGAGACCAAGACGGATACGAAACAGACGATATAATTCAAAACAACTAGGGGGTATCACAAGATTCTAGATCTGAGAGATCACATCCCTTCATAAACTTCATCAACCGACTACACCATTCTATGATGGTTGAAATACATCACAATTTGGCAGCAGCACTTCTGAGACAATATATCAACGATCCAACTAATTTCACCAAGAAAGGACTAGAAAGACGTCGCAGAACTCAGGAGAGACAGTTCGCAGCTAGCCGTCGGTATAAGCGCCCCTACACCAGTCTGTTTCTCGCCTGCTCCGCCAAATCCCATGCAGCACAACATTCGTCCAAGGAATGAACCAGGTACTGTGCCTCCTCTGGCGTCCCAAACAATGTCAAAGTTCTCGCCGCTTGCATGACCGCATAAATCATGATCAGCGGGCTGTGTAGAAGTCCGTATTGGCTCCGATACTTCCGCGAAATATGCGTGATATCCTGCGCCGAGGAGACGAAGTCTTTGCGTGCGTTGTCGATCATGGCTCCGCTGTGGCCCGACGCCGCGTGATCAAAGTTGAGAGCAATCCTGACACTGTGAAACAGCAAACTGGAGCGACATGTGTGAGCCATCGACACGGAGGAATGGCTATTGGAAAGCAAGGAAACTCACTGAAGCGCAGCCACACTGGGAATCAAGGGGTTACTTGGAGGTTCCCACTTGTTCCATTTCGCGCACTCTGGCAAGGCTTCATACCAGCTGCACAGCTCATAGTTCAGACTGTCAAGACAGGCTTGCCTCCCGAGACCCTCCAAGTTTGATTTCGTCGAGGGTAGCTTTGATAGCATTTTCTCAATGATTTTGGAGAGGCGGATTTGTTCTTTGAAACAGGGTACGAGCGGTAGCGGGTTGATATCCTCAAACCGTCTGTTGTAGGCGGCAAGGCCGGCGGGAAGCCACGGCGCCATTTCTGGAAAGTCTCTGGACGATGTTAGGATTGTAGTATCCATCCCCAGTTGATCTGTCTTACGGAAGTCTCTCGGTCGTCTCGACCTCGGCATCATCGTAGAAAAGGTACACAGGCCTTCCGAGAATCAAGCTGATAAGTTTGTCGGACGTGTAGCACCCCCAGAATATGCGTCTGCGAATCTCCATGTCTTCCTCCGTAACCAGTGAAGAGTCATGAGATATCCAGTGCTTTGGATCTCTCTGGAAACCGAGATCTTGCGCCATCCGGAAAGCAATTCCTACATGACGTCAACTCACCAGCCATCTAGCTTATCATGGGTTTCGTAATTCACCTGAAAAGCCCCATCCCTTGGAGAGATTCCCTCTCCCTATCTCGTAGAACGCCAGGCACAGAAAGCCTTGTACAGTGACAATCGACGGCTTGGTGAAGCCAGATACGATGAGAATGCTTTCGGCCGCGGAAAAGAACTGCTCGCTTGCTTGCCGGTGTCGTTTATCCGGCGACATCAGTGTTCCCAAAGCACATATAGACAAAAGCAGTGCCGAGGACCAGTATTTGCAGTTGGATCTCTCGCCGAAATGATCTCTGAGAAATGCCTCGCGGTAGATGAACATAAAGTGCGGGTACTGCCACTTGAAGAACTGTAGCAGCGCGTCTGAAACTAGTTCATCTTGAAGGCTAATGCCGAAGTGCTCCGCGACATGTTCGAAAGTCGACTCGGATACAAGATTTGGTGAGTTTTGTGATGACAAAGCGCCGAGTGTGCTGTTGGTCGTTGGACGATAAGCGTTGGCTCGATAAATGCTTGTTGCCCCATGATAGATCAGCGAGCCCTCAAGGTCGACCTGAAGGTGTGCGGTGCTGCGCCGATCTTCGTCTTGTTGTGTCCGTTGAGTTGTCTGTGTGCTTTCAACTGTACGAGAGCCGCCGGCCTGCAAGTGATCCCCGAAAGAGACTGTCCGCAACATCTCGTCTCTCTCCTTCTCCGGCGCCGTCTGTAGGCTGCGGATGAATGATTCGAGCGAAGCGACTCGGTTCTCTAGACTGACAACGTACTCATGCGTAGCGGGCCGTCTTTTGCGGTCGACCTCGCGGTATTCGCATGTCTGGTTTGCCGTGGCGCAATTCTGGCATGGCTCAGTGCGGGAGCATTTCAACTATCCGAGACGGTTGAGGCCCGAGCAGTTAGCGATACCGGCTACTGAAAGCAGTAGAATGATCATCAAGTACCTTTCGATATTGGCATCGCTTGCAGCTGAAGAATGGTCAGCCAGGCTGTTCAGCTGATTTTCGCGGGGGTTGAACTTGCGATATCCTCTTTGCGGGCTCGGGCGCCATCTTGATTCAACGGAGATGGTATGTACGGGGATTAATTATTTCATGTAGACACAACAGGAGCATGAATTTGCGGGCGACATAAGGTAACTTCAGAAGACGCTTAGTCACCCTCGCTAGGTGTCCGTTGGCGCTAAAATCGTCTTAATGATGACCGCGGTCAAGAGTTCGGGCATTTGGTCATACCGTCAAGCCTAAGGTAGGCTCGGATGCCGCGGGAGCTGGCTCCCTTAGGTGCCCAAGTCGCCTAAATGTACAGTGTCTAAACGCTAAACTGACGACCCCAGCTCCCCCGCCCTGCACGATCGTGAGCCGCAGACAACCTGTGTAGGACAATCATCACTGATGATGCCCAAGGAATGATCACAGCGAGTACTGTGGCACAACCGTCCCTTAGACGAAGAAGTGGACTTTAACCCGTTAAACAATGGGATATGGTGATATTGTTGGGCACGTTCAATGACGTGCGAAAGCTATGAGGCCAACATTATTCAACTACGTTAACCCACACAAGTGTGACGCAGTCTCACACCCTGCTGCTACCTTATGCGGCATGAGTTGCCGACTAGCTATGGCCATGAGCTTCGTTGATCTTTTCTGGCAGTCTACACGATTTCTGTTACTTAACTCCTGGAGTCTATCCCGACGGAGCATGGCGCGGATTTCTTCGCCCTTGTAAAATCTTGCTGGGGCATCTCGCATTCTGCAGCTCTCCACAGCGGGAAACGCTGCCGCTCGGCACCTGTCAATAAAGACCCCCGAAAGACCGCATAGAGCAAAATTCATCCACATTTCTCCCTCTATTAACAATATGAGAGTATGATACTCATTGGGACAATACATACTAACTAACATACACAACCAGCATGTCGAACACCGTGAGGAGTGCAACCCTTGGTAAGTCCGCTGGATCTTGGTATTGCTCAAGCCCCATTGATATGATTCGTGAGGTGCTTCTGGAAAGGCTGCTCATTTGGTTGGTCTCTGAAGATTCACGTGAACGTACAGAAAATCAAGCAAATCCACATTCAACACAGCAGGGCCGTCTTTGAGGTCAAGTCACTGATTTTGAAAACTGATTCGACTTCTATAGGATGATTCGAACTCTGGGTCAACTCAACTTTGTAAACTTTTATGCGAAAGTTCACCCAGAGAATGAAGCCTGTTGCTTAGGTAGTAAAGAGCAAACGGATGTTGAGCCACGCGACCGAATGCCTTGGCATGGCGAGTCAACATCGAAACCGCAGATGTAGCTGCATACATGTGGCGGGAACTGGAAGTCAGAGCTTGGTTGACGCCGGATCGGAACCAGCATATCAGAGAAATGCGTTGGGAAGTAGGGCTTGGGCTTGGCCATTTACTTCGGGCCACCACATGTCCATGATGACGTGATGCGGGCAGCAATTGGACTGTTATTTCTGGGATTTCCAACAGATAACCAACTGGCACACTGGGTAGACGAGGATCCCTACCTATCAAGTCAAAAACACTCAATAAGTCACCATGCAATGGGACGTCTCATTCGCTGGGCAACGTCCATAATGGTACTTGATCTTGGCGACCTCTCTCGGTTCTCTTGCCCACCGACGCCCTCGCGCGTACACCGCCATAGGAGACATACAAGACGGAGATTAGATGGTATCCAAAGACACCATCTCAGGACCAGAAGCTAACCCCAGCTTTCCCTGAGACTGGCTGGAAGCAGCTCAGGATGCACTGGGTGATTGCCAACCGAGACCATACGAGTCAGACCTCGCATGCGGCTTGCGTTGCTTCCGTGAAGCAGGCGCGCGGCACAGCAGCCATTTTTATTGATCATTTCCTGGTGACGCTCCTCTGCCTTTGCGGCTGTTGGCGCCACATGATACACACCGTACGTTTAATCCCTGCCAGTTATTAATTTGCGGCACAATCTAAGGCATGAACTTCCCAAAGCGGAATATCACCCCTCGGACATCTCGCGTTCCCCGTAACAAGTATGTGCCTCAAGAAGAGGAGTCATGGCAACCATCATGAGGCATCAATTAGGTACTTCACGGCGGATCACGGACCCATGGACTGAGAAGCCCGCACCGCACACCATCTGTATCACCGCAGCGTCAACTCGGTATCGATTCCATCACCAACGTCCTAACCCTCTATAAACACATGACCGCTCGAAGGGGAAACGCTGCAACGCACAAGACGGGCTAAGATCAACCACCGAAAAAGCTACCTCTCATGAAAGGATACATAATACCGTGTTCTGACTGACATATTTTCCAGTAAAAGTCCCAAGATCTCTGCCATTTCTCTTATCAAATTGTTTCAGTTTCGGGCCGGTGTAAGGGTTGTCGAGTTCTAATGACCTTTGTCAGTGTATGTGCATGGATGATTGAACAAGAAAATACAACTTACTTTATTGAGCCTCAAGACCGAGCCTCTATGCCATTCGTGGCACGCTCCATCTGGTCCTCTGTAGAACGCTCTCTCTTCTGCTGGGTACAGAGATTGTTGACGCGTCAAGGGCTGGCGGTGCGTTTCGTGTTGTTCTCGCAAACGCGATATGTCTGTTGTTTTCATTGGTATTTTGGGTCGGCTTATGTGGAGAGATGTTAGGAAATCAAAAGAAATCACGTACCGGATGGTCTTGAATGCTTGGAGTAACGGTTGAAGTAGCGGATGGCTTCAATCAGTGCACTGCAACAGATGGACACAGTTACAAGGAGCAGAACTGGAGTCGTAGAGGTGGTGGTATCGCAGGCAACAGCAACACTAGTCATTGTGACTCGAGAAACGAGTTCAAAAAGTTGATGTTGACTTTCAGGTGTGATTCTCACCTCCGTCAAGAGAGTCTCTGGCAGCTTGGAGTGGTTCGAAGAATCAAGAGCGTCACGCAGGCTTTTAAGATAATTTTCCGCCCCCAATCTCCGGTGAGTTTTTCCACTTGCTTGTTCAGTGCAGGGAAGGTTCTCGGGGCGATTCTTCTTTCCCTCCCAGATTACCATGCGCAAGACTTGCGGCCATATTCAGGACCTACTGTACCCACTCCCCGAAGATAGATGAAGCTTCCCAGGGTCTTCCGTTAGGTTCGACAAGTCCATGTACGTTATCCTCTTGACAAAAAAGCTCAATCCGGTTAGAAGGGCGTTGTGTAGCCAACCGGTGTGTCTTCCGCCTTTCCAGGTCTCCACCTTGTTGGTGCAAGATTCAAACTTGCCCATGCCAGCTGAGATCCGGGATGTTCTGGAGGGCGGACACAAGGCACACACGCCTCCCTCCCCCTTTTAACACAGCCTTTTTCTCTCGCCCTGTCCTCGTTTCCTTTCATCCACATCTTCATCAGCCCCGACAAGCAGAATCATGACGGCATCCATCAACCCGTCGGAGATTCCAAGCATCACAGCCCTAAGAGAGGCCCTCGACTACGGTGACCAACATCTACCAAGATGCAAAAAATTACATGACAACATGCGATTCTTCCGTGGATCTTTCACCAGCAGCAAGGGCTTAGACGGTAGCAGTCTTATTGACTGGAAGTCCCGGGAAGAACAGGCCGCACTGGCCGAGATGACGAACGCCTTCCTCGAGCGAGATGGCATGGGACGCCAATTTTGGCCGGACGATGAGGCTTCTGATCGATTCAATGGTCTAAGATACTCGACTAGTCATGCACTGTAAGTTAGGCCGACCTCCTCTTGGGAGTATTTGTAATAATGGTCCCACAGTATCAAACGAACCATACGGCAATTATTCTGGCGTATGAATCTCCAACACCACCGGAACACCAAATACCGAAAGAACAAAGAAAAGAAGGAGATCTCCCATGGGGAACCAAGAGCTGGAAGGGGACTGAGCCATGATAATCCGATTGAGGTAGATCTTGTCAGTGAGGAGGACCCAACTGGCAATGGCGGCATGATACCGGAAAGTCGCAGGTACAAAATCGCATGCAAAATCCAATGCCTGGTTGAGAACTTTGCTAAAACGTGGAACAGGTCGGTCACAGTGGCTAGCTTCAACTTCGACCATGCCGCCGCTGATAAGGCCATGCCTCCGGTCACTCTCAACGACACCCAACCACGAGCGACAGGCGGTCGAGAGGCAAGCAAAGATCCCTATGCCGTGCCCGAGAGCCCCAGATTGGACTTACAGATCCCGACTGTGAGAACATCCTGTTTTCTCCCGATCACATGGGCGCATTGGCTGACAATACAATAGGACAAGCCGTTGTTCACCGTCATGCCGTCGGCTCCACAGAATAAGACTGCGCGCAGCTTCGCGCCAGTCGCGAACATGGAGCCATCTGCGGAGATATCCGGGACAAACGATAGCACGCCTGCCTTCGCCAAGTCGTCGTTGTCTAGAGGAAGGAAAAGACCTGCAGGCACACATTTTAGTCGGGCATCGCCACGCAAGAGAAAGCCACGCAGGGAGCCGGAATGGGCTTCGAAGGACGAGTACCTGGCAGCTGGAGAGTCTTCCGACGAAGTTCCAGAGCCAGATAACTCCGCCGATGGCGTGTCTGTAGGGGATGATGCTGCACCTAGTGGCAGTGCACCACGAACTAGCCACAGCCTACCAATTCCTCCCCGGCCGTCTGTTGAAGACGTCATTGAGGAAGAATATGCGGATCCATCGATCGACGAGGCAACAATGCAGCTGAATGTGGAAACCGAATTGCAACGATCAAAGGGAGCTGGAGCTGAAGTCATCAAGGATACAGCAGACGCGAGCTTGAGGTCAACGCCGCGAGATAACTCGCCCAGGGAGCCTACCGAACCATGCCCCGTCAGGATTACTCTTACGAACAATGATGCTTCGCCGGTCATTGTCGAAAGTGACCAGCGGGGCCAAGACGAATCTGTACATGCCACAAGTGTCATGAAGAGAACTCCACCTCACAGGCCGCAGGTCGAGATCACGTACCAGATAGTCACTTGGTATCCTGAACATTTCAGAGCACCATGGGTACCCAAAGGCAGCTTCAGGAGCAAGACCTTGTCGGAGCTGCAGAAAGAGCTTCCGATGAATCTGGAAGACTCTCATGTGACAGGGCTTCAATTTCTCGTCAAGGCTCCCGGGATCAACGCAAAGTATCTTGTTCCGCGGGGCCGCAACGAACAATTCAATAGAATGAAGGAGAGCCTCGAAAGTGATATTCGCACCGGCGTCGCAAAAGCAGTCAAAGATCTTCGGCTCCTTCTGGATATCGGCATTACGATTGAGGTCCTGACGGATATGGACCCAACCCGAATGGAGGATGATGCTGATTTCGAATCGGATTTCATTGTAGATTTTTGATCCCTTTTATCTCTGTGCAAAGGATTGCAATATGGGTTGAAAAAGTCAAGTTGGGAAAATCTGAAAGGTTTTCTTTGTCATGACAGGACGGGACTCGGATGCTAGAATGCAGGCACATGTTTCGCATCGATACTGCGTGGTGTCCCCTGGGGAATCTAGTCATTTACTTCTAAAGACCTGGTTAACCAAAGAACTGTCCATTGCACAAGACATTTGGGATGTGATATGATTCAAAGTATGTGACTGGGCAAAAATTACGAAAACTGACATGTCAGCTATGAAGCCTTTGACGGCCAGCGACTCCGTATCAGTACTACAGTGGACTTGGGCAGCATGGAGACAGGGGCGATAAGAGATAACGATAAGACACGACAAATGGGGCGGTGACAGATGCAGAGGATCTTAAGAACAGACAGAGAACATGAGAGATACGGTCCAAGCAACCAAATGACCGAACCCGACTGGCAAAACTCCTATAAATACCTTATACCAGCAGCATCCGATGTCGCAGCGTGAATGTCACGTCGCCAGGCTAATACAAACGACCATACTGCGAGACTGGCATTATGCGTCGACCTTCCTCATATCGGGTCATGCCTGATACACAGCCGAAAGCGTCCAGTCTTGCATGGGAAGACTTGAATGAAATCGCGCCCATGACCAGGTCATTCAAAGTTCGGCCTATAGTACATGTATGCTAAGGCATTTCGGAGGCATGCCATAAAGCTGCGCAAAGTCGGAATAAAGGGCGAAACCATTGTTTCAATTTATTCCAATCATCATTGATAAACAAGACCACATCGTGAACATGCTCAGACATTGAACCCCCCCCCCCCCCAAAAAAAAAAAAAAAAGAAAAAAGAAAAAAAAACCAAAAAAGCCTACAGGCAAGGTCGGCGTCATTGGTTTAGCCTACGACTACGAGTACAGGAAAAATCATTGAAGAAGCAGAAGAAAAATCACTTGCCGCCTATCTTTTTCACTCTTGTACAACCTTGCTGTTGACATTTTCGACGTTGCTGAAGTTTTCTCGTAAATGTGGTGGTGGTCCCGGGGGTTAACTGAGGGCCGAACGTTAGACCCTTGGGGTGAGCTGTTTGCGTCTTAAAAATACGGGCCGCTCCACCTACATTCCATTCTTTCTCTTGAGAACGTTGTTGGATTCTTGAACCGGTTCTAGAAGTCTTCATCTGAAATGATTGCATCCCGCTTAACGTAACAAAACTCCTCAACGAGCTTTGAGTTCTGATCGACTTTCTTGTGCAAGAACGCACGAACATCGTCTGTCGTGGCTCAGAGTGTAACTGCTCACGGTTGTGGCTCTCCATACATGACACCAGAGCGAATGATTTCCACATCTCCCAGGCAGTGAATGCGGGGTGGATTTGGGGAACACATCCCCCCGCAGCTGATCATCTCCACTGTCAGATTTCAGAGGCAATAGGTGCGCCTACTGTAGGCCCATGACCCCCTCCATCAAGTAAATCATAGCCTGGGTTTGGTAGGTTTCAACTTTTTCCTCGCTGTAGGAGCCTTGCACCCGATGAGCCAAACTTCAGGCTTCCAGCCGCCGGGATTTGACTTTCGTGATCGTAATCTGAAGTCCGGGGTTTGAGACGTACCGCGACGCCCGTTGCTGATCTTCTGTGGATGAACGTGTCCTGTTGAGCCCTGTCATATTCTAGCAGAGAATGGAAAAAATACAATACATCAAATACAAATGTATTTTGTATTTTTTTAGAATATATTTATATTAAATTAAATATAATAGTTTTTAATATTATTTCTAGATATATAGCTTTATTATAGAAAAAATAGAAGGGTTTATATAGATTATTACGTAATATTATATATTAATTTATTTTATAAATATTTAAAAGTGGGTCTGTATTTTTAGTGTATTGTATTTAACTTAAGGAGGAAAATGTTAGTGCGTTTATTATATAAGCAACGATAACTATAGCACGCTAAGAGATATAAAAATGGGGCATATATATAAAATAGCCCTTTTTTTATAGATAATTATAGTATTTTTTATTTATAGAATAGCTATATATAACGCTAATAAATAGCTATATTAGTAACTTTAGCTTTATGAGGGGATGTATTTGTATTGTATTTTTTAGATTATCTCTGTTAATTCTAGAAAGATCCCACTGATGATCATCCCTCCCTCCTCGGACCCTGACGTAGGTACATCTTCTGGGGGTTTTGAGACCTATGTGGCGATTTTCAACCCAAATACTTGCAAGAGATGCACCCCCAGTGGCTAAATCTGTTCGGCTTTTCCCCTTTGGCCATCCTCCAACCTGCTGATCAATCTAAGCAGCGAACGCCTGAAGACTCTGCGCGAGATGTGTTTTGACTTCGGGCACCACGCTCCAGTTGACGATTCTTGCCAAAGCAACGGCCACAAGCATACGGCAGCAGTATTGCCTCAGCAAGTTCGGCGGCGAGACCGGCGACGTGGGTGGTCCAGTGCATGCTCTCCCAGGATGAGATTTATCTCATCCACACTATCGAACAGGAGTTTCAACAAGGCCGCCGAGCCATCCTGGTGCGCTCCAACGATCATCACCGGCGGATGGCGGTTGTTCCGTTCACAAGTTTGGGACATGCTTGGCATTGTTCAGCGCAGTAAAATTGTATGCATCTTCTACTCTACTCTCACAGCCTTCAGCCAGCCTGAATCTGAAGCTGATGATCGCATCAAGCTCTCTACCTTCCTTTAGAGCAACCATCATGAAAGCTGATACCTAAGCTAAACGAAGAAATCGCAAATCAGCCCAGCTGATCTGGGTGTCCTTCAGTGACACATAATGCATAGAATCCGTCCATTCAATCATCCCTCCATTCTTCCTTGCCGTCATGTCCGGTATGACGACCTTGACCAGATCGTTGCCCGATGCCCAAGTTGCCAAGCACCCCTCCTTCATGTCGCAATCAAGCAGCTCTCCCGGATTTACCCTCCTCCCCCAAGGCCCCTCACAACCATCGACCCATCTCCACACCATGCAGCCATCCCCATGAAAGACAACTTCTCACCCACCACATCTCAGCTGTCACTTTTCGCCTCCCTTTCCTCCCAGTCCTCGCCCATCCCATGCCATCTCGCGCGCGGCAATCCCCATACCCGACGCAACGAAGATACGTCAGCCGTAGAAACCCAACCCATCAATCACCGCGCAGCATCCGCCCTCGCCGCCTCCTCCTCCAGTTCCGCCTCAACCCTCCGCAGCTCACCCAGCCCCTCCGCAATCCCCTTCACCTCCTCAGTCGAGGGCCTGACACAGGGCTTCCGCGGCGCGCCCCCGTACTGCTCAAAGTGCCCGGTCGCCGCCTTGACACCCACAAACCCCGTCTGGATGGCCACCCAGTCCCCCTTCGCCACGACCGCCTGCAGCCGCCGCGCCTCGGCGAGCCGGCCGCCCGCCGCCAGCTCCATGACGCGCGCGCACGCCCGCGGCGCGATGTTGGCCAGCCCCGCGATCGTCCCGTTGGCGCCCACAACTTGGCCCTGGAGGATGAAGTCCGCGCTGCCGCCCGCGACAAAGAACCCCTCCGGCGCGTCGTCCGCCACGCGCGCGAGCTTGCCCGTGTTGCCGCAGGTCAGCTTGACGCCGACCACGTTGGGGTGCTGCGCGATGCGGACGATGGCGTCTGAGGACAGGTCGCGGCCGGAGGCGGCGGCGGGGAAGTTGTAGATGAGCAGCGGGATCGGCGACGCGTCTGCGACCTCGTAGAAGTGCCGGACGATCTTGTCGTCGTCGAGGAGGGTGCCGTAGTAGCTGGGCGGCAGCGCGAGGGCGTGTGTTGCGCCGCTTTTGTGGGCGTCTTTGCAGAGCTGGAGGGTCTCGCGCGTCGACTGGGCGCCGCAGCCGGCGATGAGCGGGATCTTGACGTCGTGGCCTTCCTGGTGGATGGTGTCGGCTGCGCAGCGGATCATGCAGCTGCGCTCCTCGCGTGTGAGGTGGACGGCTTCGCCGTTGGAGCCATGGACGACGATGCCTGCTACGCCGGCGTTGATGAGCCGGACGAGATGGCGCTCGAGGGTGTTGGTGTCGACCTCCTCGTTGTCAGTAAAGAACGCCAGGGTTGGCACGTAGACACCGTCGGGAAGCCTTGAGCTCATCGCCTTGGGCGCTCCGTAAGAGGTTGTTGTAGTTGGCGGCGTGCCCATCGTTTCTGTTGACATTGTGATGAGAATGATGTGATTTTGATGAGGGGACTGTGTGTCTCTGTATTGCTGAGCTTTGTGAGTGGAAGCGACTCTGAAGTGACTGACCACAGTTTAACAAGACAGATCCAAGTCTGGGGGATCCCGCCTTTATGGACGAGAAACATGTAGGAGATGAGTCTCAAGGGTCCGCGCAAGAGAACATGAGGTGATGTACGGCAGGTGAAGTGTGTCGTTAGTCGAGGTACGTCTTAAGCCAGCACCCAGGGACTACCAGCGACGAATCAAGGCTCGGAATTGGGGTCACAAGAATCCTGTTTAAGGAATAAACACAATGGTGCAAGCCATGGCCAGGGATCCCATGATGTTCAACATGCGGCTTTGCCAAACTTGGCGCAACGCACGGCTGGGCGGCAGCGCCGCGGCGTGGGGGTGGCTACTCATCCACGCATTGTCCCGCCACATTCGACCAAGTGGTTGGATGCGTGGATCATGGATGCACAACCGGGATGGTGTGGAAGGGTAACAGGTGTGTGGTGAGCTGATTGCATGGCGATTTGCGCATGGTACGACATCACGAGGGGGAGAGATCGTCTCTGAGAGAACTGGCTTGTGGTACTTTCGGGGATACTTGTCCCGGGCGTCAAGCAAACTTGTCTGGTGTAAGTGGTGCTTGTCGAGCGGCAATCTTACCAAACGGCTCCTCCGAGAGACATAGGACAACTTGTTTCCAGCTGGGCCTCTATGTCAGCACCTTAGACGATCAATCCTCCCCAGAGTCTGGCAGGTGAGGACATAAATGAGTGAGTGGGTTGGCCGCCGGCCGGGGAAGACATTTCGGAGCCGCGGGGTTCAGCTCCAACGCTCAGGCCCGTCAGCAAGACAAGACAAGCCACCAAACGGAGCCTGGTTAGACCAAATGATTGGCACAAACAATGCCACTCTGATATTGTTTGGTCGATTTTAGTTTCAGTAGTCTCGAGCCTAGCACGACTGTGCTTTGTTCAATGCGGTGAGCGGCCAGCAGTAGCCTAACTTCCCCGGACTGCGACCCCCACGCTTTTTCCAGCGCGCCCGGACTCTAAGAAATACTTTGATTTACCACTCCACAAGATCGGCCGGCGAATCATTGAATTGGAGTTGTCATCTGTCCCCCGGTACTTCCTCACTCTTCACTGAAGTCACAAGAGATATGTATGCTCAGACAGCGGGTTCTCGCGACCTGCCGTGGTACAGGCACCAAACAGGGACACACATGGGCTGTTGAAGGTGCCCAACCCGCAAATCACGGCCCAGAAAGCCGGGCTCGGCGTTCCACCCCCGGCCACTGCATCCCGCGCCGTCCTGTGTGCGTCCGTCGCCACCAACCGACGCAAACACCCCTCCTCCCACCACATGATCTTTGCACCGACTGCTGATTGACGAATAACATCCGTAGACCGCCCTCCTAGTAAGACAAACCATCTTCCTTGCTGCTGTCTAGAAAGTCAGGAACGGGGCACCGCGCGGCGGTTCTCGGGGTCCATCGGCGGCCGAGGCGGTCCTCGGCCGCAGGAGGCTTTGCTCACGTGAATGCGCGTGGGGGTTCTGTTCGATGATACCGAGAGTGTATCGAGGATGGTCATCACACCAGAGGAGATGAAGCCGCTTGACGGATGGGAATGGGCCGTTGTGTGGCAACCGAGTGGTGGTTTCGAGGGTCCATTCTATGTCATGCTTTGCCGGAGGCCCACGCCGGCGAGTGACAACAGCGAACCTGAAACATGGGCTCCAAGATGCATAGTGTCGAGCATTGGTGAGAGAACCACTGTCTTCGACACGATTCCCGGCTTCTTGACGATATGCTGCTAGTCCCGCAAAACCCAATCCCTAATGCATCTAAATTGGACGAGGCGGATGTTCTGAGCGGCGTGTGGGTCAAATACGGGTTTGTTTGAAACATTGTATACAATCAACAATTGGCTTTACAAGTCAGATCTTTGTACTTGACTTGCCTGTCAACAGACAGACGCTAGAGAGGTATCAACAACGCAAGATACGAATCAGATAGCTCTCAGAGGGCGGCTCTGATACCAGACATGTAGGCTCGCTGATACGTCCTACTTGACATAACTCGTGTCTATTCACGAACGCAAAAACATCATCGGATTGCACAGTTAGCATGTGAGCTTCCATCGATGGAGTATGTATTCCAGCTAGTACATATTGCCCTCCAGTACCTCATCCACGTCCAAGTCCTCAAAATGAGGCACCTCTCTTTCCCGATATCGACTATACCACTCAAGCAACTCCGGGATCGTGTCGAAGGTTTTGCAGTCGTCCGGGCCATAAGCCATGTACCGCCAGACCCATGGCTCAACCTCCCCATCGGGCCGACTTCTTCGGCAGTAGACTATGTAAAAGAAACTCTCAACGCCATGCCCAGACTCCCATCCACCAGCGACCTCCCAACAACCATCGACGTTCATCTCGTGAGGCTTCTTGACGGTAGCATCGATAGAATCATCAGTCTCAGCGCCCACCCCGGTCCAGAACATGGCCTGATACGTCCACTTGGTCTCTCCCATACCGGGGCCAGTCAATGCACCCACGTACTCCGCAAGAATGCGAAGCTCAGGGGGAGCAGTGATGCTATCGCGAACCTCTTCGAGACATTTCGCCTTCAGAGCGCTTTCTAGACATGAGAAATACAGCTCTCGATCATGGCTAGTCGGAATAGACCACCCGCAACCGTCAAGATCGCAAAGGGGTGCGAGCTCGTCGAACTTCGTGAGAATATCTTCTGGACTCGATATCAAGGCCCTGGCATCATTCCGAGCCAGGACGCTCGCAAAGCAGTCTATTCTCACGTCTTCAGCTACATCTCCCCAATCTTCTGGGTCCAGCTCAGCCTGCGTGGCAACTTGCACTAGATATTTAGATCAGTCTAACTTCACGAAGGCTATAATTGATTCCCACGCACCGTAGACTTCAAGGGCGCGGCGATTGCGTTCAGCTATATGTGCACGATATGCATCAACAGCAGCCTTGATCTCCTCTCGCGTTGAGTGCATGGCCGTAGACTTGCGAAAACCAGGCAAGATTTACTGAGAAAACAGAGAACTTTCAAGATTCAATAGATAATACGAAGAGTGTTCACTGGAGTTGATGTCGTTGGCTTGGGGAATTGCGGGAGATGCGAGGTGAGAATGACTTTATTCGACGATGGGAAATGTCTCGCGTTAAAGAAGAAAATCGACGGATTCATTGGATAAGGCAATTTTGTCCCTTTTTTACATATACTGGATATTTCATTCGCAGCATACTACACTGTAAGCAAGCAACTGACAATGATGTTCTGTTGGTTGTGGTTCGGATGATTTGCCAGGGACCAACACATGTGACATCCCCCAGGCTTTCTTCTGCACTTTTCGGGTTCTGAGACCTACCGCGCTAAATCAAGTGGGCTCCCCGCCTGGTAATCACGCTTAGAACAGGCAGCCTGGCAAGCATGTCGAAGTTTAGGTAACCGATGACGGGAAGAAGCTCACAGAAAAGGAAAGCGGCTTCAGCGTATGAACAAGCTGGAACTGGGAAGACGCTTCAAGCACCAGAGGGGTCCAAAGCCACTTTTATTTCCCATTCTTCATGCAAAATGGCTGTGTTGAGCGATTGTGCGATACCTATTACTAGGCTTCAGCTAATTGGAAATAGCTGTTGTACTCGCAGTGCATACCTTGCCGCTCTTCTGTATGGTGCCACGTGACCACATCTGTTGATTCCGTCTGGGGGGGTTGAAATCGCAGTGAAAATCAAAAAGTGCAAAATACCCCCAAGTTCAGTGGGTGTTGCGTGACGCTGCAGTGAATGCACCACTTCACCTTCCCATTCGGGTAGATCGCACTCTTCTGTGTACGTATAGGCAAAAAGCATCTCCTCTGTGGGCGTTAAAAATGCAGTGAACCACCGTAATTGTAATTTCTTGGCGGACGTTGGCCATATCTCTTTAGGCCCCCTCAGCCCTGTAGGGTTGCCCATTAGCCCCCCTTTCATCCAATTGTAGACGCCCTGAGATCGTGTTATACGTTGTATCATTTAGATCTCAGCCCTCCGTTTCAAACAATCTGGTTGCAGCCCAGGCTGGAGGTTTTATAATGGCTGACAAGAGTGACATTTCGTAATTATTAGATCCAATCCATTATTATTATTTACTGTATCTTATTGGAGCTTAGTTATAAGCCTCACAAGACCTTCTATTAAGCCTCATGCTCAACGACGGTCCACTGCTTCCCTGATGTTCAAATCAGATAGAACCATAGCTATTCTTACTACGGAAGGTTTAAACCTCCATACCTTAGTGTCAAAGTCATGAATCAAACCGTAGTAAACCCTTGAAATCTCCTACGTTGGGACGCTAAGATGGGTGCTGTCAGCGTGAAAGTTACATCTACAACTTAATGGTATAGGCGTCCTATGACCTTAGGTCTGGCAGAGGTTGTACATGTGTCAGGAATGGAGTGCTGAATATAGTGCTGAACGGAGTCCTTTAATATTCTAATGGCTTGCCCTGGCATTCGTGGGTCATTGAGCCCGATTGAGTTATGCATATGCGCTACTGCAAGATGCTGCAAGATGAAACTGGCGAGAGATTTCACTGCGATTTTAACCCCCCCCCACCCGAGGCAATCAGGACATGCCTGAGGCCACATGGCGCCGTACATAGGATGCAAAGAGGCTCGCTCTAAGCACAAAGATGATATTTCATTGGTTTATGAAAGATGAGATAGATTGGAGACTTCTAGGACGTACAAGACAGATGTGACACCGGTCCGTATCACGTAGTGAGAAGGAAAGTTCTGGGAAGATTGCCCACTCCCTTATTTCACATATAGACGAATGCGGCACGAATGTTAAAATGACTATTTCCGATGCGTGTTTGATCGGGGGTTTCTCAGCAAGCAGCCATTAATCATTGATACAAGCGCAAGATTGGTTCAAAACACACTAGGTTGTGCTTGCTCAAGAAGCCTAATACTTCTGTGTCCTATGGGGACACTGTTTCCTCATGGCGCTCGGGGCTTACATGAGCCAATGCCTCATTTTGGAATCCGCCGCGTAGAGGCGCTTACACAAAGGGGGCAAGTCAAAGGTCAGAATACACTGCAATTTTAACCCCTCCAGAGGGCATCCGTCGTACGCCAAGATGCACTGCTAGCACAGCAATGGCACCCTATTGGCTTCAACAACCTAGTCCACGTCTTACGGCCGCTGGTGGATACCTTCACAGCAATCTTAACCCACCCCAAAGGGATCGATATCTGTATTCATGTTACCAGCACCGCTAAGACAAGAGCTGTGATACGGGCGTCGTGATAGCGTCCTAACATTCGTCAAGTATTTCGGATAGGTGCCATGACGGGCAACCATATCTATTAACATGATTCACTTGTCAATACGGTTAGGCTAAGTAGTGATTTTGGTTTGAAAAGCATAGAACCAATCTCATGAGAAGCATGATGAACAAAACCCAAGCAAAGCCTGCAACCCACCCACCTCATTGCCTAAGAGTCCTAAACCAACACTATGGCGAGCACGCACTTTGCTCATTCAGATCTCAGACGTTCACCTCAATGCACGTTATCATTGTCACTTGGGTTGAAAAGAAAGTCGCTTCATAATTGATCATCTACTCGACCATCATCATCATTTACTGCATGCCGCCAGATCTCAATCACAAGTTCCTCAAGACACCCCCTCCATCCTCGATTTGAAGAACCTCAGATGCTTCCCCGAATTTCTGATCTCGATTCAACCACGACTATGCCCCTATAAGTGGTTTAAACCTCTGCAGCATCAAAGTTGCGAATCAAGTCATAGTAAAACCTCAAGATCTCCATGTGCGCGGAAATCTGGATCCTCTCGTCAATCGTATGCGCGTTCACCGTGGCCCCGTTGCGGATAGGCACGAAACGGTACACGTTAGGCGTGAGGTCTGTACAAGATACACACGTCAGCAAAACTTCTCACGCTTGAACAAAAACATTGCAAACCGCACTGCAAGGTCTGAAAGTCCAAAAGGAGAATCGGTGAAAGAACTTACTCAGATAATGTCTCGTGTCAGTGTTTCCCGTCATCAGCTCACCAACAGGCACAACCTTGCCACCATCAAACGCAAACGAGCTCTGCAGGGTGCCCGAGAACAAGTCCCAGATCGGGCCCGTGGTCGGCGACACCGGCGCCACAAGCGTCTTCTGCGAGGAGCTCAGGACCAAGGTACCGTTGTAGTCCACCTCATACTTGACCTCAACACCACCATTCTCCAGGCCGACAGAGCTTGCCAGGTCTCTCTTCTGTGCAGCAGCGTACTTCTCATACCCCTCGTCGCCCTCGAACGCGACGATCTTGACGCCGTACTTCTCCGCAATCCCGGAAATGTACGAGACAATGTTGTGCTGGATCTCCGGGATGCTGTTCTGCGGCGCCACGCGGTAGTTCACGCCGACCTTGACGACCTCCGGCATGGCGTTGATCTTCTGCCCGGCCTGGAAGTAGTCCACGCTCTGCGAGGTCTGCAGGCGGTAGTGCGTCGGCCGGTCAATCTCAACCAAGGTATCCGCGAGTGCCTGCAGATCGCCATCTTGAAGGAGCTTCGTGATCTCGGGCTGCGCATCCGGGGAGTACCGCGCCTGGCAGACCATGTGCTCGTACAGCGGCGACTTCGTTGTGAGCTCGGGCGAGTACGGGTGCGCCTCGAGCGCGACGACCATCTCCGAGACGATGCCGATGCCCGTGTGCGGGAAGGGAACGGAGGAGTGGCCGCCGGTGACGTGCAGCTCGAGCCAGATGTCGACGTGACCCTTTTCCATGACGGCGGGGAGGGCGTAGAGCGTCTTGGAGTCGAGCTGCTGCAGGCCCATGCCGCCCTCGTCGAGGATCAGCGCCATGCTGTTGTTGCCCCATTTCTGCTCGAGGTACTTGGCGATGTGGCCTGCACCGCGCTGACCAGAGCACTCCTCGTCGAAGCCCGAGGCGAGGATGATTGTGCGCTTGGGGACCCAGTCCGGGTTCGCAAGGAGGGTTTCGAGCGCCGACAGGAGGGCCGTGAAGGAGTTCTTGTCGTCTGAGACGCCGCGGCCCCACATCCACTCACCGTCAAAGTGGGCGGCGAACGGGGGATAGGTCCACGTCGAGGCGTCGGCGACCGGGACGACGTCCTGGTGGGCGGCGAGAAGGAGGGGCTTAAGGTCTGGGGAGGAGCCGGGGATGGTATAGACGAGGCCGAAGGTGTTTACTTTGACAAGTTCGGAGCGCGCGTGGACCGCTGGGTAGGTCTTGCGCATGACATCGTGGAGTTCGTAGAACACTTTCCAGCGCGGGTCGGTGTCAAAGTCGCCGAGATCGTCGTAACAGATTGAGGGGACGCGAACGAGGGCTGCATGGCGGGAGACTTGTTTGAGGATGGCGGCTTCGGAGGTGAAGAGCTCCTTTGCGGATGGAAGGCCGTCGGAAGGGGAGATTGGAGGCGGGAGGTCGCAAGCGAAGGAGGAAGCTGAGGGGTTGGTGAGAGGATGTTGATCGGAAGACGCGACCACGGCCGCGGCGGCGGATAAGATGCTGATGAGGGTGTTCGAACGCATCGTGAAGCTGTTGTGATCGACCGAGGTGCTCCAACTCAATGCACTCAACTCCGGCTTCAAAATTGTCACCTTTCTTCGGTCCAATTCCCAGAATTGAAGAAAGAGAACACAAAGCCCCGGGGGAACAAGTCTAGAGACGTCATTTTGTAAGCAGTCACACACACAGATCCCTGCGTTGCGTGATAGCCACCTCCATGCATCCTTCACCATTGACCAGTCGATGTCTCAAGAGCTTCCCCATCCCCCGCTCGCCGAGATAGGAGCTCTTCCACCAACGTGCAATCATTGTGGGGTTTCAACAGATAACGGCATAGAACCCCAGTATTTGCCGATATCCATGTTTCGGAGTCGGAGTCCACCCGACCGGTGCCGATACGGACATGTGGGCGAGTCAACGCCGCGGGCAACTTGCGACCTGCCTAATCAGAGAGCGGAGGCTGCCATTGGGTGTCGGATATTTGAGGTGGGGTTTCATGAATTCATCGGCAATTCTGCCATCATGAATGCAGCGGGATCGAATGCTGCACGCATGTCAGTCAGTGGGCTGCTGTGCTAACTCATGAGAAGATGTCGACGTTGTTTGGCTCCTGTCCGTTGACTCGTTCAGAGGTCTGGACAAAGTTAATTGAATCCGGGGCCGTTCCGTGTACCGGAGGCGGCACGTGCGGCGGGCAGTGAAGACTAAACCATAGCACAAGCCCGAAATGCGATTCACACAATAGTTCCAAGGGCAGATTGAATAAGAAATGAAGACGTAAATATGCAATGACTACATGGCATCCGCTGGTCGGTATGCTGTGGGTATGTGCTAAGTGAGATTTTCTGAGATTATCCGAGGCCTTTCCAAGCCAATATTACTCCATTAAGATTGAATGAGATTATCCCAACGATTAGGCGGTCTGGGTGACCACGGGCCCGCCGGTCGTTGGGAATGCAACCGGCGTTGAAAGAGCGTACAAGTCAAACATCTTGGCCCCGCCGCAGTAGTTGGCGGTGTTCGTTGTGGTCGTGACTGTGCCATCGGTAGTTAAGGTGCTCACACTGCCATAGCAGTAGTTCTTGCAGGCCTTGGTCCCGACGAGGGAGGTGACAACGCCGCCCTGGAAGTCGAGAGTCGAGCCGCCGTAGCACTCGTGGTGGTACTCCAAGAACAGGTACGGCAACTTGGTTGTCGGAGTTGGGGCCTTGCTGTACACCGAGTTGGCGTGGGCAATGCAAAGCTCAGGCGTGACGCTCTGGTTGGCAAACAGCAGAGGAAGTGCGTGTCCGGTCGGTCGGTCCCTGTAGCAGCCAACATAGTAGTACCCGTCGGTTGCCGTGGCTGAGGCCACCGACGACGTGCTATGACTTGTCGAAGGGGGACTACTCGTGGTTGTCGATGCAGGCACAGATGGCACGAGGGAGCTGGATGGCGCCACAGATGATGACGAGATAGCCGAGCTGCTTGATGACGGGCTGGGGCTCGCGGTGGACGATCGAGAGCTGACAATCGCGGAACTTGATGAGGCGACGCTTGAGCTGGCGCTGATGGACGCGGAGCTGGTACCAACTGACGATGATTGAATAGTCGAGGTACTGGGTGACGACGATGACTGCCCACCAGCAGCAGAGAGCCTGAAAAGATCGAGGCGGCTGCTTCCTCCGCAGTACTCAGACTAAGGTACATACCGTTAGGAACCGTCTTATGATGGGGGAAAGTAGACTTACCTGGTTGCCGCGACAGAGCATGTCGCACTCCTTCAGCGGAGCCGGGACCGATCCTGCGTTGGTTGCGCTACCACACCAGCCTGATATCATTGTCAGAAAAGTCTAGTGAGTACGGGACGGGGAACCTACACTCTTGGGCGTACTCGAGACCCATGTACTGGAAGTTGCCCTTAGCGCAGAAGGCGGCGCAAGCCTTGGTTGTCATGTCTGCCGAGCCGAAGGAAGCTCCCGTCAAAGCGCGTCCGTTGACACCTTCGGTCTGGCATCCCAGGAACTCGTAATCGCCTGCTCGTGCAGCGTGCTGGGGTTGAGATGGTGCTTGGTTGGGAATGGTGTTGTTGTATACCGAAAGGCGGAAGCCAGCACCACACAGACCGACGGAAGAACCGGCACAGGGCGAAGAACATTCGGCTTCTGACGTAGACATCTTGGCGGCTTGCGCATCCCAGCCGCAGTAACATTCGCGGCCGTACTCAACACCGAAGTAGTTGAAGGCTCCACCACCTGGCGCACCAGTGCTGCAGAATGCGGCGCACTTGGCTAAGCTCATGTCGTCTGAGGCGGATGATGCCCCTTGGAAGAGTCTCTCGCCGTCCGCAAGATCCTTGAAGCACCCGGCGTACTGCCACTGCCCGCCGATGATAGCAGGCATCTGAGGGTTGAGGGGCGACGCGGCAAATGTTGCCGATGGAGTCGCACTGCTCGAGGTCGTGGAAGTGGGGGTAATTGTCGATACGAAGGCGGTACTGAGGCTTGAGCTTGAGGCACCAGAAGAAGCACTGGACACCAAAGACGACGAAGTCGCAGATCTGCTGGAGACACCGCTGCTCGCGGACGTTGCAGAGCCCGTGGCAGCTGAGGAGGATGCCACAGAGGAGACTGGAGGAACGCTGCTAGCGGACGATGCTGTAGTGGAGGATCTCGTTGATGCTGGCAGAGATGAGCTAGAACTGGGGTTCTTGAGAGACTGGTAGAACCCAGCAATGTCAAATGATGTAATATCGGCGTACAGACTCATGTGCCCGTTGTCGCCACCACATGCCTGGGTGTCATCTCCAGTGCAATCGAAAGTGCAGAGATTCAGGGACTCGTCCTCGTACGTGGAGGGATTCTTGATGCTTGAACCGCACCAACACTCTTGGTGGTACTGGACGCCAGATAGGGCAAAACCTCTGTCGTTGCAGATACCCTGGCACTGCTGCAGCGTGTTCGTCTTTTGTTGAGCAGCAGTGTTGACAGAGGTTTGAAGATTGCGGCCCAAATTGGTGGTATCCTTGAAGCATCCGACATACTGATATTTGGCAGTGCCGTTGGAAAGAAGAGGCCCGACTTGCTTGCTGACAACAGTGCCTTCGAAGACAATGTCATGACGGCCCGAAACTTCGCCAGTGGTTGAGTTTAGACCGTCGGTGCTGAGAGTCCACGTGGCGCGTAAAGCCTGGGCAGGATGGTTTGGCTGAACCGGTGCGGCGTGAATACCAACGCTTCCAATGGAGCAGCTGCCGCCGACAACTTGCGTTCCTTCGGTGAGCTCATTGTTCGGGTTCAGGGCAAAGAGCTGCGAAGTGGCAGGAGGCTTGGAGATGGTGATCGTCAGAGGGGCATCGCCCTTGTTGCAGACCCTGATTTGCTTGTCGACAAGGCCTCCTGCGACCACGTTGCCGTATGAGACAGTATAGTTTGATAGCACAGTCCAGCCACCGGAGCCGTTAGAAACTTCGAACGAAACAGCAGGCGGGTCGTTGACGGAAGCACTCAAAGTGAGCATAGCAGTTCCTCCGTTAGACCAGATGGTTATCTTTGACAAGTATGATCCAGTTGTATCCTTCAAGAAGCGCAAGGCGACAGTGAGACTCTTTCCGGACTCAAGAGTGGAACCAACGGTCGGGAAGTTTGTAGATGAGAAACCAGAGCCAAGCCCGCCATCACTAGTAAAGTTGGCGTAGTCGCTAGTGTTTGTCTGCCAGGCGAAGCCGGTGAAAGTCAGGGTGCCGTTACCAACATTTTGAATGAGAGCAGACCCGGTGAGTCCGTCTGGGGCGTCACGGAGGACCAATCTACCGAAGGCAATATCCGATGGCGTAGCACTCAAAAAGGCGCCCTGCTTGACGACAGTGCCTTGGACGGACACGAGCACACTAGTAGCGTACTCGGCAGGAGGGCTGATGGAGAGCGTGACAGCGCTAGAAAGCACTCCAGGCACAAGCGGGACGGCCGGGTTGGAGAGGTCCCAAGTGACGTTCAAGGAGAAAGAAGCTCCTGCAGCGACGGCGCCCTGGGGCAGAGTTGAGTTGGAGCACTTGAAAGTCGGGTCCGCAGCGGTGCAGCCATTGACCTTGCTTAGAGCGACGTTGGCTTTGCAGTTGACAATTACGCTGGCGGTGGAACCGGCTTCAAGAGAGCCAAAGTCCACCGGGCTGGTGCAGTTGACAGCAGGGTTGACGGGAGATCCTAGCGCCACAAGCCTGTTGTTGTTGACGTTCATGAAGACGCGACCATCCCCGAAGACCGGACGCTGGAACTTGTTGCTACCTTGGGTGGAGGGCAGGGTGATGGGAACCATGACGCCGTCTTGTGGAACGGCACGGAAGGCCTGGAGACCAACGTTGACATCTGCGACCCAGACCTATCAGGTGTTAGTCAATGGATACCAATGGTTTAGGAGGCTCTTACAATGCCAGTTCCAGGCTTGCCGTTGTCCGATGTAATAGTCATCTGTCCAACGCCAACGCGACCAGCTCCAACGAAGGAGGCTGATTTGCCGGCAAGGGTGAATTGAGGGGCACCCTTCGCGTCGAAACCAAGCTTGTACGCTACAAGCGGGCCACCGACAGTGGTCGCGTAGATGTAGCCGCCTTCGCCGGGGTAGCTGCCAAATCCGCCGTACAATGAGAACCCAAGCTCAATCGTCTGGATGATGCCATCACCACCATCGGCCGCCTGTCGAAAGCCGCCGAGATTGTCGGCGTTCATGATGTAGGCTCTGCCCTTCTTTCCAGCCGTAACGCACATTCGATTGACGCCGGTGCCCTTGAAAACGGTTGGGTCCAGGACGGCAAGTCCTGAAGAACCGACATCGCGGTCACCAGCATCCAGACCAATGTAGTCATATGGCTGAAAGTAGTCGATAAGGCTCAATTTTCCAGTCGATGCCACCTCCATTTTGACCGTGCACTCGTCGAGGGTGGACATGTAGATTCTGCCACTGGCAGGAACGTTTCCGTTGGCGTGTCCCTGACCGTTGCCTGCCACAAAATAGACGTTGTTACCGATGACAGGCAAACCCATGCCACTCTGCCAAATACCGGCCTTGCCGCCCGTTTCGGTTGCGAGATCAAGTGGCTGCGGCTTCGGAGCTCCCGGGGCGGCTTCCGTGGCCCACATGCTCACCGGGCCCACGCCGGGTGTCTTGCTGACAGAGACCAGATAACCCGTGTAGTTCCAGCGACCGCAGTGAGAACCAAATGCGGCGACGATGTGGCCGTTGAGCTCGGCCAGAGAAGGTCGCTGCAGGGCCACACCGCCGACGAAGTACTTGGCTGGGTCGTTATCGGCATTGATACCGTCAATCAGGACGGGGAACTTGTCGACATCTTCGAGCGAAGGGATACGAATCGCGTACATCTTGTAGACACCGTTGGCTGTGCCGGAAGTGGTGCCGTCTCGGTAGCCCTTGGAGAAGACGTACATGATGCTTGTCGCGGGATCGATGATGGGGGTGCCGGTGACGCCAATCCAGTTCGGGATGTCGCCGCAGTTGCTGTCGGCGGCGGAGAAAGGGGCCTGGAGAGTCCTCTGCTTCAAGATGTTTCCGGTCTTACTGTCGAAGATGCGAATGATGTTCATCTCGGAGGCGGTGATGACGAGCTCTGTGCCCCCCTCGGGCGTGTAGACCAAGGGCTTGGCCAACCAGAACTCCTTGCTGTCGGGAGAAGTGAAAGTCCATAGGTTTCTGAAGCTTGAAGAACCGGCAATGTTTGGGTCAAGGTTGTGGTTAGGGAGATAGCCCGATTGAGGCAAATCCTACAACAGCATATCGTCAGTCCATATCCCATTGTAGTCGGTACAATTCGAACACAGAACTTGTGATATTGAAGGAGGAACCAGAACTTACAGCATCACGGTATGAATCGGTGGTGGCCAGCGAAGCAACCAGTGCTGGCAACGAAGCCAGCACTCCGATGGACAACCTCATCCTGGCAGACTGAAAAGCGAAAGAAAGAGGGACGAAATGTCTGCCTGGACGCACAAGAAAACCCAAGAGGTGCCTTGAGGAAGTAAAGAGAGCGTGGCACTGAAGATGAACATGATGAGGATCTGGGGTCGCGCGAGATAATAAACAAAAACCATGATGGCCAAGATTGTGAGCCAAGAGCATGGCACCCCTCAACACGCCAGATGGGGCACAGCCGCGGCCCTTCCGTCGAGGTCGACATCGACCTAGCCATGGGTCAAACTAGAGCTTCTCCATCGAAGCTAGGCGTAGGTGCAGGCGCAGAACATGCGCTTCATGCATGGGCAAAGTGTTTGCTCGCATGGTTTGGGCGAGCTGGCAGTCGTGCGTGTGAAGGTTGTGAAGGGATGGTCTGCACGCCTAGGCTTGTTTGATTAGGGCGAGATATTGAAAACGCCCGAGACAATCTAGGGAAGGCGGGAAAGGCATGCCGAGCGTGGAAGCAGGGGAGCTTCTTCTCTCAGCTCTGGCACAGTATGTACTTCGTAGACGACAGGTCAGGGTCGGAGAGAAGCGTCCAAAACAGCAACGAGCACAGGCACAAGCCCAGAGCCCAGCGGATGGAAGTCAGGAACCGGGAGCCGAGTGTTGTGCATCCGTAGCAAGGGAGGGACTGTGCCCTTGGGAGTTGGCGAGACATGGGGCATCCAGGCTGGCGGATGGAAGCCATGCGACGAGCCAGGGATGATGTGATGGTGTTGTGCTTTAACAAGAAAGGCCAAGCTGGCAGGCTGCCCAATAATCAGCCCAGAGGTCCATCACAAGGCGCACCTCATGGATGGAATGCGTGGAATGCGTGGCTGCACGGAGCCGGGGCCGGAAGCCACGATGGATGTGATTCAATTGGTTTGTTGTCTTGGCCGGTCAGGTATCTTTCCGAAGCCGGGCAACTAGTCGCCACGAGTATATTGGGTTGGCATTGTTCGGAAGGCATGTTGGATCTGGGCAGGACGAGATCTGCCGTGGGGTGGGCACGTCGAAGACATGCAGAAGAAACAAAGTCGATTGGAGGGGCTCCGAAAAACGAAGCCAACACTAAGGTACGGACGGGAGGGTGGAACAAGCTCCGATGCACAGGGAATGCAGCTTGGGGCAGAGATTGGGGGCGTCGGGCGCTAGTCCCGCTGGGGTCAGGTGTTTACTTAAGCGAGCATCACCTGCAGGCAGGCCCGTCTGCACTCTGCACGGAAGGAGCGCTCCAGCACTCGGGAGCAGCTGCACCTGCTGCACGATGCAAGGGCGGAAACCACACGGAAGGTGGGCTCGACCGGAGGCAGCTCGCCGCTAAAGCACGCAAAAAATACGGTTGAAAATATGGTTGTGTTAGTGGTCGTTCGCTGCACCGGGCCCTTCTAACATTAATCAAAATCAGAAAATGATGACGTTGAGAAAGGCAGGGGTGCAAGCTGTGGTATGTCCATCGATGCAAACCCGACTATTGAATTCTGTGACTGAGGCCAGGCGCATCGTGATCTGGCAAAGGAAGAACAGAAGAAGGCAGGCAGGCACCTTCAGCTCGCCACTGCCATATTCGAGGTGTTGAGTGTGCTCTTTCCATTCTTGCTGCACTCTTGGTCGTCCCTTCTGTCGTTCTGTAGTTAGCCCTTCCATATGCAGAAGGGGCGGGGTGGCGGCCGTACCTGCGTCGCGACTGCAGAGGCAAGTGCTTGTCGGTTTCCTCTTTCCCCTCCCTCTCTCTTACTGGATTTGGTGATGACAGCCTCCCTCCGCCCCTCCTTTGGCAATTTTCTCGTCTGGCTTCTCCTCCACGATGCATCTCGCCGCGGTCGACGTGAGCAAACCGCATTCTCCCGTCTCGAGATGATGATCAACCTTACCACCCCTACTTATATTCGATGCCGATATTACCGATGCTCCCTCTGCTGGACGCCAAGCTGAGAGACGCTTGCTTTTCAACATGTTCCACCACGACACAAGGATCGCGATAGATCCCAAACATTGGACTCACCGCATCACATGGCCGAATTACGATGACCTGCTCTCGTACGACTACCTACTTGGCTCCCGCGTCCTTCGCCTCAACGCACACCTCCCTCCCTGTCTCCAAAGTCGATTTGAGCCCAAGGCACGGCACGGCCGATTCCCTCCCTGCGCCTGGTGCCCGAGCTGCAGTGCAAGGACAACCTGCACCAGACACCGGTCATCCCATCACCTCGTCCGAACCAGCTCGCTGGGTCTCCTGTCATCCCATCCCTTCAGTGTTCCCTCGACAATCGTCCACCACCATCACCGCCCCCGTTTTCCTCACACTTCGTCATCCCTGTTCTTCGAATTCGTCACCTGGAGCCTTGAGAACTGCGAAAGAATGAGGACAAATGTTTGTTGGCCCCCGACTGACAAACCTTACCGATAAAACAATAGACCGGCAATCAAGTTCAGGCCACGGACCAACGATGCGGCTTGTTGAGCACGGCACGCCTGGGTAGCCGCCACTAACACACTTGACGGCGTTCGCGATGCCGACTCTAGACCCGCTCTCTGGAGTCTGAGCGCCATAAACAAAAACGCTTTCCTTCGCCATTGGGAGATGGACTGCGTCATAGTTAAACCTGGCCGAATTGTCTGTTTCCCTTGTTTGTATCCCACGTGCACTCAAAGATGAAGATCTTGAGTGGGATGCTTTGCTTCAGCCCCCAAGATCCACAGCTCCGCCCTTGTCGGTCTCGATGTCCGTTGTGGTGGGGATCGATCTGACCAACGTTCCTGTCAATTGGAGGCTCTTCGCATCGACAGATATCCGTAAGTAAGCTGCTGTTGATTTGCGAAAGACGGGGGAAACTTTTTACCCGGAAACGCTCGCTAAGCGCCTAAAAATAGGAGATGACGGGAAACGTTCCATCTGCCGGTACCCTAAAAAACTCTTCCCGTCGGCCTTCAGGCCGACCAGTCTAGCGCAATGCGCCGGTTGCCATCGATTCGGCGGCGTCTCTGCCATTTTCGTCATTGTTTTGTCGGCGCCTTGTTCAATGGCATACAACGTTAGCCCTTGTATCCTATGGCTGCACTTTTGCCGGTTTCGATTTGGTTCTTCAAAGGCTAACACAGCATCAGCTTGTCCCGGCACCACATCTACATGTTGAACCGCCGACACGTCCATCACCGAGACTCGGCTCCGTGCAAGACGCGGGGGCCATCGGGAATTATCAGGACCCTGGTCCGTCGCCGTCTTCAGGCGTTGCAGATTTCTCTAGGAGACTTGTCAGTGGACCGAACATCCTGTGTGCTCCTTCAACGCCAGCCAGTAGAGCCTCGTGAGCATCTGCACCGCCAGCATATCCCCGCAAAAAGACGTTCGGCGGACCCGCGAGTCAGGGGGATCCGCATAGAAAAGACCCCTTTTTGCAGTAGAATACGAGCAGGCTGAGGTTTAGCGTCCTCGGCAATGCAGTCAATGCCTTGGATCCACTGGTCATGTTCAGAAAAAAGATGGAAGTTCTTCGTCCGCTGCGTTGGTTGCGAGCAGTCTTGCCCCCATCATCTTCAACAACCACATAATTGAGGGGCCGGCGTTGACTGTCACTGATGCGCTGAGGAAGAAGCGCTGTCGCTCATCATTGTCACCTGTCTCGAGCATCGCAAACGAGGTTAGCAAGGTGCGGTGATGTTGCCACGCCTTGGCCTCGTAGGGCTGCTGGCCAGCTGCGCCTCTGGTGCCTATGTTCAATGGCAACCTTGCGACAACGTCTCACCTAGAAACGACCCTTTCGACCCCACGAGCCTCGATGCGAAGTTAAGACAACAAGATGACGGAGACAAGCAACTATCATTTCGGGTAGGGCGCTGGATCGAAGAAGAAGAATGCGAGGAAATCGCCCGAATGATGCCCGCAGCGGCTCTAGAAATCCAGATGTTGGGACGATCATCAGCCTTCAGCACAAAGACTGATGCGACATGCGCGAAGCTCAACTTCGCCAACGGCTGGAAGTCGACCATGCGAACCCCGGCGAGTCTATACGTCAACTTCGAGACCGATATTGGCCGCCTGCCTCCGTTGTCGACATTCCATGCGACGCTGCATCTGCAGAGCAACGACTCCGAAGAGATCAGCTGTCGACAAGCAAACATAACTCCTACGCTCGATCCGACCACAATATCTGCAATTGGCTACACGACATGGGGCATATTCCTCTTTGTGTTTCTTGTTGGTATACTGCGTTCCGTCTACAGTGCCCCAATCACGCTCGACGAGGAACAGCGTTCCATACGGACGGTCCTTCCGAACGTCGGTGATTGCTTGCAGTACATCCAATTTGTCTTCCTCACTGGCGGGCTCAGCCTGCGGTATCCCGGCTTTTACCAGCCTGTGGTCAGCAACTTGAATTGGTTCTCACTTTTCGTGGTTGGGCCTGTCACACACGGGGTGACTTATGACAAAGTCCAGGATGGAATCTACGTCATGAATGGCACGTATGGCGGTACATTTGGTCTGGAGTTAATGACCCAAATTGCAGGTGCTCCGATGACGATGGATACTTGGGTCAACATGGTGGTTCTCATGGTGATTGTTGCTCTCGGCTGCGCCGTGGCGATCGAGGTCGCATGGCTCGTCAACCGTCGCCGAGATACTGATGGCGAGGCTTCTGAATCAACTGTCGGCTTGCGACACACTTTCAGCCGTGTCCTTCGAATTGTACTGTCGTACTTCATGTTGCCCTTGACGGCCCTCTCCTTTTATCAGCTGGACCATGCCTCGTTGTTGCCAGCATATCATACGTCACTCGCAGTGGCGCTCATTGTTGCCATGATGGCCGCCTTTATTTGGCTTCTCCGTCAAATTCCCACGCATAGCCTTGGCGTCTTGATATTCGACAGCACCAAGCGGTATAGACGGATTACGCCCACTGAGGACTTCCGACGACACGACGAGACCTTCATTCTCATCCTATTCGTTCTGGTTTTCGTCCGTGGCGCGGCCATCGGCGGGTTGCAGATCTCGGGCCCGGCGCAGCTGGCCGTCCTTGGCTCATGCGAGCTTCTTCTCTTGGCGAGTATTGCCGGATTCCAGGCCTATTCTACCTTTTCCATTGGCGCGATTGCGGCAACCATGCGTCTCTGCAGCTTGATATTCATGGTGTCGTTCCTGCCGGACCTTGCGGGACACGAGACGAAAAGCGCTATCGGCTACGTGCTTCTGGCACTCCATACCGGCATGCTTCTATTGGGCTTCCTCGTTCCGGCGGTCTGCGATCTTGTTGCCCTCTGCAAGTCGTGGTGGAAAGCTCCAAGGCCTGATGTAGGTTGTTTGCCCCCTTTTTGTAATCTATTATCTGACAATATATAGGTGTACGGACTCCGACAGCTCAGACGTCGTCAGGTATCAAGAACAAACCTTTCTACGATGTACGACGCCGACAGCTCCTACGGGTTGCCCTCTGAGCACGACGCCTTTGCGGAACCTGCTGCTGGCTACCTTCACCCAACGTACCGTCCTGATAGTCCCAGCACATTACGTCTGAATTCATCAACGACATCAAGTCGATACTATCGACCCCCTCGCTCGCCATCGCGCGGAACATCCATCTCTTCCTCCGATTACTATCGAAGATCCGAAAGCATTGCGTCGCCGGCTTCGTCTGCCTACCCACCGTCGAGAAGCACGTCCGCATGCACCAGCCTGGCAGAGAAGCGATCCATCCAGCGTTCTGAGTCCATCATGTCGCCAGGGAGGCTCTCGGAGGAATCAATAGAAGAAGAGGATTCAGCCCTTGAACCTCAAATATCATCGGCCAAAGCCAACGGAAGACCACTTGGTCCAAGATGGAATGACTACTCGTTCCGTGAAGCCGACTTATACTACGGCGCCCCTCGACCAGCGCCTGCCACGCGAGCATCTGAAGAAATTCCCCGCCCTCCTGCTCCTAAGCCGTCGCTTCGATCCACGTCTGGCATCTGGGCTAAGTTCACTGGCCAGCCTAGCACCATTGAGCACGGATTCCAGGTTGTGAGACCACCTCGACCAGAGCAGGGTTTTGTCGTTGTCAGACCCAATAGGCCAAGCAACCTCAGCAGTAGCTCAAGCTCGAGCGACGGAGAGACGAGATAATGTTAATCATATGAGGCCGCGCACGAGGATTGTTGTTTACACACATCGTCGACGTGCGTGACGTCAATTTCCTACTATCTTGAGACAATGCATGGGAAGGGGCGCAACATGTGAGCAGAATAGCTCCGGATGACATTCAGTACAAATTCATAATCCAGCCGACAAACACATTAATCAGGCGTCTGCCTTTGTCATTACTTCAACCGTTGCCACTCAATTTACCTACTTCCGCATCAGCGAGGTGACCTGCACGTCTCAATCTATGACTGCTATGCGGGAAGCAAGATGGAAACTAGTTGCTGACGGGCGACCCAAACTTATAGAGGTGCACGCATCTTCAATTGAATTTCGTCCCATCACCTCAATCCTTCTAACCCAATTTGGGATAAAATATCCAGCTGGGGCCATGATGTCGTGTCAGCCCATTTTTGGCAGGTTGTCAAGCAGCTGTGGCCATGGCATCCTGGGGCTCCATCTCAGTGGCGACCCGGCGCGCGCGCGGCAGATCAGCATGGATGTGGACTGCCTAAACAGGCGCGGTCCCCGGCGACGGGGGATCCATTGCCTTTGATGATCCTTCCCGCGGCTGTTGAGATGGAGATGCAGTGCGGAATGATGCCGGAACGGATTTGCGGATGAGAGTGGGCGATTGAGATGAGTATCGTGAACATTCTTGGGCTGCGGTGAGAACGTTGACGTGATGAGTTCTGGGTTCCAATCTTCTAGGATGCGTTCGGCCTCTCTTAATGAAGTCGAATGAACTCTTTCATCGCTTCCAGCATTGAGCCAACCCAGATCAGATCTGCCGCGGCTTGCGGATTGCATCGGGGGTCCCGATCTTAGCAATCAACATGGAAGGTTGCACTCGACGACCCTCCCGTCGACAGGGAATCGCCCATAAGAGAATCGGCTCACCCAATCCCCATCTCATCAGCCCATTGCCCATCGACTGGGAAAAAAATTCACAGCAAAGCCAAAACTTGGCTGGGGCCCAATTCCGTTTCCCCACAACCCGTCGATGTTTTGTTGGTGTGAAAGGGGGCCAGGCCAGGGACCACCGCTGGGAAATCTTTCGACAACGCCATTTCTGCTTAAGTGAGCGCAGGAGAGTAAAAAAAACACAACTGGGGACGGTGATCGCTCGGAAGTATTTTGCCAAAGCCGAATGCGTTTTCCGATCTCTCTCTACGTCCCGGATCTCTGTCTCTCTGGTCCCTGCATGCCAATCCTAATCCTACCTAATTCTCAACACTGACTCCCCTTTCAATCACTTAAACTTTCTTCCCCTTCACGGTATTCCTTTCGGCCGCTTGCGTCTGCATTTGTTTGGCGCTTTGATCGGCGGCTATTGCGACTGCGATTCCGACCCATTCCAACTGCGCATACAGTAAAGTTTCGGCGCTTGTTTACTCTAGTGAGTCCCTGCTCGGGTGGTCTGACTGACCGGCAATGTCTTCGGCGCCGAATGAGAGCCCCAAGGGGCAGGACGAGAAAGACGCCGCTGCCGCCGCCACGGCACAAGACGCCTCCGTTGTCGTCGCTGACAACGGTAGCACCAACGACAGTCCCCCGACGTCGTCTTCACAAACATCACCACCAGCAGAGAAGCCCGCGGCCCCTGCTGGGCCGCCAAACGGTGGTCTGCAGGCATGGCTCCACATTCTCGGGTCGTTTCTGTTGTACTTCAACACATGGGGTAAGTCTGGGATGGACGGCAGCGATGCAACACCATCGTGAGCCGGCGGGCGCGTGTGCGCCTTCACAAAAAATGAACCCGGTCTAACACAACTTCCCAGGTCTGATATCCAGCTTCGGCACCTTCCAGGCGTACTACGCGTCTGATATCCTGCGCGACAACACCGCGTTCCAGATCTCGACCATTGGTTCTCTGCAGAACTTCCTCATGGTCTTTCTGGGCTTCATCATCGGGCCCATCTTCGACCTCGGCTACTCGCGCTACCTACTCATCATCGGCTCGCTGCTCGTTCTCGTCGGGCTCATTCTGCAAGCCTTCTGCCAGAACCTGTGGCAGTTCCTCCTCTGCCAGGGCCTCATCATCGGCATCGGTACAGGCTGCCTCTCCACGCTCGGCGTCGCCCTCCCATCACAATGGTTCTCGACAAGATTGCCCTTGGCCAACGGCATCGCAGCCAACGGTAGCGGCGTAGGAGGGTAAGCATCATCATCCCTCCTTTTCCACCACTCACCTCAACTAACAAACCTCCCAGCCTCGTCCTGCCCGCTCTCTTCCGCGCGATGCAGCCCAAGATCGGCTTCCGCTGGACCGTTCTCGTCTTTGCCCTCATCTCCCTCGTGACCCTCGGCGTCGCCCTCCTCGTCATCAAGACCTCCTCCCTCAAGACGCCGCCCGCCCGCCGCCCCTGGATCGACCGCTCCGTCTTCCGCGACACGCCCTTCCTCCTCTTCCTCGGCGCCTGCTGCCTTCTCTTCCTGGGAATGTACACGCCCTACGTCTACGTCCAGTCCTACGCTCTCGACAACGCCCTCTCCTCCCCGGACGTCGCCCTCTACCTCCTCTCCATCCTCAACGGCGCCTCCATTGTCGGCCGCATCGTGCCTAACTTCATCGTGCCGTACACCGGCATCCTCAACATGATCTGCGGCGCCGTCTTCGTCATGTCGATTGCCGCCTTCTGCTTCGCCGCGACGAATAGCCAGGGCAGCTTGATCGCGGTCACGGTCGTGTATGGATTTTTCGCGGGCACGTTCTTCGCGCTGCAGCCGACCACGTTTGTGAGGCTCACCGCGGACAAGAGCTACATGGGCACGCGGTTCGGAATGGCCTTCACGGTCATGTCGGTGGCCATCTTGTTCGGGTCGCCCATTGCGGGCGCGCTGTCGAGGTCGCATGGGTATTTGAGCGGGTGGATCTGGAGCGGGTGCTGTCTGGCGGCGAGCGGGGTCACGATATTTGTTGCGAGGGGGGTTTCTGGCGGGTGGAAGGTGAATAAGGTGGTTTGAGCTGGGTCCTACTCTTTTCTTGCTGTAGTTTTATTATCAGATTCCCAATGGGTGTTGAAACCTAATTCCAAGTGTAACTTATGAGTGATGACAGGAGTCAGGCATGAACTCAACCACACCTTCAATGATGAACAGCCCGAATCCTTCAGCCATGTCTATCTGTGCCTTCATGGATGAACAACCTCCCGGAAACGAAACCGAGCACACCTTCCAAAAGCTGAGTTGCCCGAGATCCATCCATCCATCACCAGCCTCACCCGCGCGCCCAGAGATAGAGATGCATGAGGCCACAATGCAGGAAAGGAGGCTGTACCAAACCACCGAATCTACCTACCGAAGGCTACCTGGTCATATCCGTGACTACCCGGAGATCGATCTGCTTTCGGGCCGTGACCAGGGCCCCTGCGGCAGCGCGGCAGTTTTTACCCAAGCAAGGCACGCTGCCAGCACCACAGCCCGGAACAGACTCGGAACAACACCGTTCGATGTGAATGTGACGACAGACGTGCTCCTGGTGGTGTCTGTGGGGGCGCAGGCATCTTATCAGAGGGCAATTCAAGGGGGCGGGTACGCCGTTTGTGTGCGCTTCGGTGGGAGCCGCCGATACCCTGACTCGTCCCAGGGCTCCGCAAGGTGCAACCCGGCCGTTGTTTCTTCAGCAGCTTCGATACATATCCCACTCTACCAAGTACGTCTTGGCTGATCTTTTGCCGGGGGAGGTATCCGTACCCGCGCTGCATCGCCCTGCATCGTCCCAGGTTTTGCCTGGATGTGCAGAATGAAGCTTGTAACGGCCGTGTAAGGTTGCACTGGCAGGGCTATCCGTCAAGCTTGATGTGTGATGGCGCAAAGTTTCTAGAATATGGCGGGGGGTACGGATACTTCCCCTTCCATGTCGTCGTCGATTGCCGGGGAGGGAGTATATAAGGCGACCAGTCGATGAACTTTAAGTGCGAGGAGGTCGTGTTCTCGGGAAGCTTGTTGTGACTTACACGTTCTAGATATATCTGCTGAAGAGGTCTTTTGATTGTCTTGAACTTGGAATCTTTCAGGGTACATTCGATTCAGTGCTCTTATTTTTGTGAACGATGTCGATCAAGACAGTTGCCGTCGTTGGTGTAAGCTAACCCCCCTCTCCTCTCTTCCCCTCCGCTTCAACGCGCTCACACGCGCCTCTCACAGGCTTCAGGCCTCGTCGGCCTCCGCGTCGTAAAGTCCCTCCAGGACCACGGCTTCGCCGTCACAGCCATCTCGCGCACCTCCTCAACAGCCACATTCCCCGAAGGCGTCGCCGTGCGCAAAGCCGACCTCGCCTCGGTCGAGTCGCTGACCGCCGCGCTCGCGGGCCAGGACGCCGTCGTCTCGGCCATCTCGACGGTCGCGGCCGTCGTCAAGGGCTCGCAGGACCCGCTCGTCGACGCCGCCGTCGCCGCCGGCGTGAAGCGCTTCATCCCGTCCGAGTATGGCCTCAACACGCGCAACCTCAAGGGCGAGATCCTCGGCGATTGGCTGATTGCCAAGACCGAGGCGGTGGATTACCTGATTGAGAAGGCCAAGGCGAATGAGGGGTTTTTTACGTGGACTGGGATTGGCACGAGTTTGTTCTTTGACTGGGTGAGTTTTCTTTCTTTTCGCTGTCTCTGAGGGTGAGATGTGCTGACGATGGACCGGCAGAGCATCACCCGCGGCATCTACGGCATCGACCTCGCGAGCAAGAGCATCGACATCTTCGACTCGGGCGACCAGAAGGTGTCGACGACGTCGCTGGTCTTCCTGGCCGAGGGCATCGCGGCCGTGCTGAAGCACCCCGACGAGACGGCCAACCAGTACATCAACATCATCGAGTTCGACGTCACGCAGAACCAGCTACTCAAGCTGTTTGAGGAGGAGACGGGCGCCAAGTGGACGGTGAACCACAAGACCGCTGACGAGGTCAACGAGGAGGGCAAGAGGAAGCTGGCTGCCGGCGGGCGGTTCCCGTTTGAGGAGTTCTTGATTAAGTACCACTTCGCCGACGTCCCTGGTCACTCTATTCCGGAAGAGGGTAAGGCGAATAAGGTGCTGGAGCTGCCACAGAGTGATCTGAGGGAGTTCGTGAAGGGATACATCAAGGAGAACAGCAAGTAAAAATAAGTATTCAAAAGAAAGAAAGAGTTATTTAGCGAAATATCAACAAGTTGAAAGTCAGTCAAATATTGCATGTGTTGTTGACGATTTACTGTAAGTTCAAATCTCCTTCATGATTCAAGAGGGGTTTCGAGGTGTGGGTATTTACAGTACTTGTATGATTGTTGAGCACTAACAGACCGTTATCGTCGAGTGGGGCGTCATTCACCATGATTCCTCGCACCAAGCCGGATCCATCGAGCAGTTTGAGTCCATGTTGTGAATTGGCGTGAGCAGGCTGTCGCTGCTGCCTAATCGCGATTTAGTTTCCTCTTTGGAACCAAATCACGTGGGGTTTTGGTCTTGTCATTTACCAAATGTCCTCCCTTCTCCAACGACATAAGTAGTGCCGTCGCAGATCGGTGGCTGACACGGATCCGGCACCTCATTCGTGCACACTCTCACGCTATCTCATACCTTCCTCAGCGGGCTTTTCTGTATCTTCCATCGTCCAGCAACTCATTCATCGCGCCGAGCTCAATCATATCATGGCGGACACCGCTCCCAAGGTTGCCGAAGAGGAACGCCGTGAGGCGCCGGCAGTAGTTGAAGAAAAGGCCAGAATACTGGCGGAGAAAATCAGGAAGAGCAAGCACTTCATCGCGTTTACAGGAGCTGGCATCTCCACGTCCGCTGGTCAGTCGATGATTGATATGGTTCTATGGCGGAACGATGTCCTACAAACGTCTTCTAACGAGGGAGTGATGTAGGAATACCGGATTTCAGAGGCCCCGAGGGTGCGTGGACGCTCAGAGCTCAAGGGAGGCAGAGGGTCGGGAAGACGACGAGCACACTGCAAGCTATCCCGACGCCCACTCACATGGCACTGGTTGAGCTGCAGAACCGTGGGCTATTGAAATACCTCGTCAGCCAGAACTGTGATGGGCTGCATAGGAGAAGCGGCATGTTGCCGGTAGGTTTTCGCAGTAGCAGATGGAAATTTGCAACGATTCTCATTATGGACTGCTGAATAAAATTTGTAACAGGAGCGGATCTCTGAGTTGCATGGCAACAGCAATAGGGAGTACTGCAAAGATTGCGATAAAGAATATCTTCGCGGCACGAGTCCTTCATCTCATGATCGTCTTCTTGACCACGTGGCTAATTAGTCTCAGATTTCCGAGCCGTGTCGACATTTGAAAAGTCTATTCACGACCATCGCACCGGACGTAAGTGCGCGAGATGCGGAGGCGTCCTCCTCGACACCATCATCAACTTCGGCGAAAGTCTCTGGGAAGAGCCTCTCTCACGCGCGCGCGAGAATGCGAGAAAGGCGGACCTATGTCTTGCCTTGGGGTCATCCTTGACAGTCAGCCCTGCGAACGAGATCCCGGAAACAGTAGGGAGGAAGAAGCGCAGCCGAACAGCTGCTGGTGGACAGCTCGCGATCTGCAACCTCCAGAGCACGCCAATCGACGAGCTGGCGCAGATGCGGGTATGGTCCACCACCGACGACCTTATGATCCGAGTCATGAAGAATCTGGACATACCAATTCCAGTGTTCATACTACGCCGTCGGCTGTTGGTTGAGTTCCAGGCGACCGGGGACGGAAGGCACCAAATCACAGTCTGCGGCGTTGATGTTGACGGGACGCCGGTGACGTTTCTTCAGTCGGTCAAGCTTGCGTACAACAGGCGCGTTGCACGATCCGAGCCCTTTTTGATCAACTTCCGCGGCGATATTGAAGTCGGAACGCAGTTTGAGCTTGAGCTTGAGTTCATGGGCCACTATGCAGAGCCAAACTTGATGGTTGCGTACGAGTACACGGGCAAGATGGATGAGAAGGTTCTGCACCTGCTTGAGTACAATCCGGCTACTGGGGAGTGGAAAGCTAGCAGGCTGGTTGAGGAAGCAGCAGCTAATGTTCAGCAAGGCGGTGCTAGTGGTGTACAAGCGCATGATGATCATTCGATTATCGATCTTACGTCTAATTGACAATATTTTGAAGTCAATGGGAAGAGATAGACTACGTTTACAAATAAATTTCTAAAGTTGAGGCTCAGTAGAACTGTGTAACAACATGTACTAGCGAGAACGGTCAACAAACTTGACGACCTTCCGCCCTGTTTCGCTCAGCTCAAATCCAGAGATTCCATTGACAAAGCTGATTTGAAATCTCCTCTCATTGCCGGTGTACACGAAGAAAAAGTCCTTCAGTCGATTGGTAATGGCATCGTTGTTGTCATCTGACTGACAGCTAAGCACCCGGACTTCAAGCAGAACCTCCTTGGAAAGCTCAATCTTGTCCAGAATCACCTGCCACTGCAGGATACCAAGACCAGCGTCAGCCATCACGGTGCTTAACTTCTCAAACTCAATGTCATAGCCATCCCATAGGAAGCTGAACCTCTGGTCCCGCCCCTGCAGCCGGAAAAGACGAATATATGGCTGGTCCGTAACCGGAAGCAAGGACCGAGCCTTGTCGGGTAAATGATGCAGAGACCCGATGTCACCCGTGATGTAGCGCACGAGCGGGTTGCGTAGTCGGGTCAGAGATGTTTGGGCGATGACTCCAGTTTCGCCTTCAGGCAAAGTGTCGGGAGTAGGGTTTTCCTCGGAGAGACACAGCGGAAGAATTTCAATGATAGTCGTTCTCGTATCTATAAAAAATTCTGTGTAGTTCGAGTTTGGATCGGAAGGTGCGAGGTCGGGGCTGTTCACTCCGTAGGGCCCAGCTTCAGCGCTCCCAAGGATGGAGAAGATCTTGACGGGGTCTAACACAGTGTGTATATGTGACTTCTGCGCCAAGGTGAGGCCTTCTGATGTGTAAATGATCTTGTTGATCTTGATATTCTCTCTACCCACGGTCATCTTTGATATGTGATGGACGATTGCGAGGACTTGGCTTCCGTCTCCCGAGAGGACGTTGACGCTGAAATCTTCCAGTATCTGGACAACTTTATCGGCTGACATGTAGTTCCCAGCCGCCAAGACAGAGGCGCCGGCATTCTCCATAATCTCACACGTGAGATCCAGTGATCTGAGCAGCCGTTGTCAATATTGGTGTGCACTGCTCCTCGATTACAATTACTTGCCTGTACAAACTGCCGGTGCAGTGGGTTGTCAAGACCCAATCACCGGGCTTAATGACTCCAATATTCTTGAGGAAGTGGCCAAAATAGGCCCGCTGCCGACGGTTTTCGAGGGCATCAGTCGCAAAGAACAGCGGCGTAGATGCTGTACTTCCCCCGCCAGTCACGCTTGTATAAACATTGTGTCGATACGTGTTCTGGGGGCTAGTGTCATTGACCAGCCTCTCGATTACATTGTACCTAATAGGAAGTTAGAAAGGCCTGATGAGATTTGAGGAAGCCATCGCCAACAAAGTCCTCTTGTGAAGCACTGGCTGCATCTTCAGGTCCGCTTTCACAGATGCGTACTCTCTGAAAATCTTTATTGTATCGCGGTCTGGTGGATACTGGGCATTGCTGTAGAATGGGTGAATCTTCGCGATTGATAGTACTTCCTCTAGCGAGAACGTCCCTTGGGTGTCTGGACCATTCGGGCGCCGAACCAAACTAGCCTCATAAGTATGATGACTGTCTTCGACGCTCGGCTGAGGTGTCAGGTAGGGTTGTGCTGCGGAGAATGGAGAAAGAAGCCAGCTCGCCAAAGCCGTAGGACTGGGCCATGGTGCCATTTCCAAGATCAGGGAGAACAGAAGACTTTCGCTTCTGTAAGAAGAAATCATACATATGTGAATGAGATAGAAGTTAGTTTGTTGGCTGTTTGGGTGCGCCGAAAAGAGCACATCAAGGTTGGCAGGACTGGAAGGTAGTGAAACTGCAAGAGCCTCCCGGATACTAAAACCCACGTCGTAAAGTTTCACTGGGGAGGCCGGAGGCCTGGAATGTAAACGTTGCAGCCTTATTGCCGTAGGCTTAACCACCACAAGCGGAAAAGGTGTTTGACAGGACATTGACGTGCCGCCCTGTCACATCCGAGAGTCGGGTGTTTGTGTACATGTCATTTTGCGATCAGGACGCACATATATAAACAGACTGTTGTGCTGTTGATATTAAGCACAGTTTCTTATTGGCCGACTTAAGGAAAATATTCAGATCTATTGGTAATTTCTCCTCTCATCGTATGATGGAAACAAGTTGTGGTGTGGGTACAAGCTGAAGTAGTGATCCGCTTTTGTGGTAATGAGCACAGCATACCCGCCTTGTGGGATGTGGAAAGCGGTTTGAACCCGATTCAGGGGACCCCGAGGCTTGTCCCATGAATCCCACTGCCACTTGATCAACCGAAAGAAAGAGGCACATCATGATCATTCCATTTTCTTTGTGAAGGTGTGAAATGGATTCGATAATTTCTGTCTAACCCTTCCCGGCATCGTTCAGTACTAACAGAAACTCAAACCACTGTCTCCGAGGAGTTGAAGGGAGAAGCATCCCATCGCACCCGACGAAGATGGCGTCCTGGATCATTGATGTGGTTGCGCGAATGTAGCCATCGCCGGTTGTCCATGAGAATAATGGATCCCTTAGGTAGCCTGTCGGAGCTGAGATGCAGTGTTGAGTAAGCCTGTACCTCCTTGGTTGCCAACGCCTTCTTGAGCTCCTCCAGAGCTCGCCTTGCTCGTTCTGTCAACGGCGACAAGATGTCCTCCCGAAATCGGATCATAGGCGAGCTGTCGTGATCCGTCGCTAGTACAGGACCGATGATGCATCGTCGGTTTGTGTTCTTGATGAACTCAGGGGGTATTGTGACACGATATTCAGGCGCCTTCAGAGACGCCAAGGTCGTGGAGGAGAGTTGTTGAACAAGTCTCTCAACGTTCATGACGGAAAGGGTGCCACCTCCAAAACGGTCATGCTGAAGAACCTGGAGAGCGAAGAACCTCGGCGGTGGATCTTCGTAGCTGCAATCCGTGTGCCACGGAAACTCGTTCATTGTCTCTGATCTTGCCTGGTGGTTGACTGCCTGAAAGCTGGTAGCGCTAGGGCGAACATCCCAGAACCAGCCGCGAGTGGCACTGTGAGATATTGGAAGCTGATGGTTACAGTGTTTATGGAGGCCGAGTAGTAGCTGCTTGAGGTAGTTGCTGTCATAGTCGGGAAAGCCCAAGGTGACCTTCAGCAAGCCTGCTCGTTCGAGATGCTGTGATACTTGGCTGATGTGAGCAAGGCTTTGGGCACGACTGGAACTTGGCGCTTCGAGATATGGTACCTCGAAAGTAACCGCCCTGGATCTACTGGAGGACGTATTCCCTCGGGAAACATTAACATGAGGCGGCCGTATGGGTGCCAGTGAATGAATACCGCGGACGAAACGAAGATCGCGTACGAGTAAACCCATGGCGAAGACGATAATCAAGATAACAGCCCATGAAAGAGTTGCTTCTGGGTATGGAACTTGAGAAGCGGGACAGACTTGACTTGTATAAGAAGCCAGAATGAAAATGGGGTACAAATGAAGTGAAACGACATTACATGGGGGGTTACTGGTACGACTTGACTAGTTCCGCGCGGATGTGCGCAAGTACATCGGATTTGATGCAGGGCAAACGTAAGTAGGAGATCAGTGACTAATGGATACCTTGTTTACCTGCCAATATAGCACATACTATAATAAGTAGCCCAATGTGACCATAGCCGGAGTGAAATTCCGTTCCATTTTTTTACACCTGGTTCATCCTGCTGATCAATCATGCACCCCCAAGAGCTTGTCCAGATTCAGCTCGGGGCTGCCAGAGATGGCTCTTCACCTTTGACAGCTCATCAAATTGATTTCGATGCACTAGTTCGCGAAGAAGAAGCTTATCAAAATCGCTTGCTAGATTTATGTCCGGAGCGCCTATGGCATAATGGCTCCTATCTGGCAGGCTGCCCTCGTCCCATTCTCGTGAGCAAGTTTCACCAGCAGCAAATGGAGGATCTACACGAAGCTTTAGTTTTATCTATCGTCGACATTGTACAACGTTGGTGGACTGACGAAAGGGCCTGTTTTCCAAAGCGGATGCCCCTGGAGCCCGAGGAAGAAGAGCTACTGAGAGTAAGTCCCCACGCCACCAATGACACTTTCTCGGCGTAAGCCATTCTTATATGTTGCAGTGGATAGAAAAACAAGTATTCTTGGGAAACATGGCCAGGTTTTCTGAAAACTTGGGGTCTTGGAGGCCTGACTTCTTGGTTGAAGACGATGCAGATTTCAAGGAGAACTACAGAATCACCGAAATCAACGCTCGATTTTCGTTCAACGGCTTCTTGCACGAGGCATATGGACAATGTGTTCTCAATAAGAGCTTAGAGAGCTCGAGCGTTCTGGTGGGAGCCACGGACGCGAATGAGGTAATGCCAAGCCCCATTTGTTTTATTCCTTGACGCGAGTGATCTTTAGCTAACCATTGGATGACGCCAGATATTGGGTGGACTCTTTGATCTCTTCCAGCACGATCGTCCCCTGCATCTTCTCAAAGGGGTAGAGCCAGGAATCGACATTCATATGTTCATAGAGGCAGTTGAGAGTCGCTTCGGTATCAGACCTCGCTTGATAGCACCGCAACACCTTCGGCTTTTCCCAGATTCTCGCAACAAGACCGGATATCGCCTTTGCTGCATCGTTGAAGGCCGGGGGACCTCTTTCAACAGCAACTTGCGGACCTTCATGGGAACGGATGGTAAAATTTGGGAAGAAATCCACCAGGTTGGCTTGGAGCTGCATCAGAAAGAACTGGCAGCTATGGATCCTGAGGTTCTGCGCCAAGTCAGCCTTCGCTGCTTCAACGACATGCGCACTATTCTACTTGTGCACGATAAGCGGATGCTAGGTATCATCAAGCAAGAAGTACCGGGCCTGTTGGACCGCGGGGTGCTGAACGACGCACAAGCAGCGGTTCTCAACAGGGGCATTGTGGAAACGATCCTCCCGGGCTCGCCTGAGCTGAATGATCTGATCAATGCGTCGGTGGCCGCGCCTCAACTGAGATTTGGTTACATCCTTAAACCGATTCGGAGCGGAAAGGGAGATGGCATTGTGTTTGGTGACGGCCTCGGGCAAGATGAATGGGTATCCAATCTGAAGGCGCTTGTGTCGCCAAGTGTGGTGCCTAGGGTCACTTGCGTGGTACAACGGCGCATCGTCCCGCGGGAGTACGATCTCGTATTGAAAGCATCCGTCGGCAGGGTCCGATATCCGCTTGTCGGAACCTATCATGCCACAAACGGGAAGTTGCTTGGGCTTGGAACATGGAGGGCCAGCGCGGGACGCATTGTTGCAGTCTGTTCTGGAGGTTCTTGGATTTGCTCAGTGACCAAACAGTGACGAGGAGCTCGCTAATTCAGATATTTGCCCCTAGTCAAACTTCGCTTCATAACTCTTGAATCCATTTGACTGTGAAATTATTATGGTACTACCCCAGTGTTATCTTTTTCCATTGTGGTCCAGGGGATAGACTCTGTTCAAGGTCTGATAAACAGAGTTGCCCCAGACCCCGCCGCTCCGGAGGATGATGTCTGTTGTCTAACAGCATGACGTTGTAGAATACCCATGAGTTGTCCCTAGAGTCACGCTCGATATCTTCTGATAGCAATATGACCTCAAAAACACCCTCCAAGTCACTTTCGGTCATCTCTTCCAAACCATCCACCCGAAGACTACCGCGAGGAATTCCGTCTTGGCCACAAAAGTCGCTCTTCCCGCAGAGGAAATCGGGCATGCTGACCCGGAAATACACCGCCAAGGTCCAAAATTGTAGTACAGGGTACGACGTAGCTTCGTCCAACAGATCAACTTCTGTTATTTGCCCGGGCTTCTTCGTGTCAGCGCCCAACAGGGTCGAAAACTTGGGTTTGTAGCGATCGGAACCTGAAATCGGTACCCGGGAGTAGAATCCATCGGCTTTGTAGTGATTCGATAATTTTCTGACTGCACCCGAAACTTCTCTTTTGTACCACGAGATCCAATGTCGAGTCTCATTCCAGGTGTAGCCGCGCATAGGTTCCCTCCAGATGGGGGGTTCTAATGTTATTTGATCATGCCAACCAGCCCAGGACCAACTTGGAAACGCACTACGACGACGAGAAAGATCTCCCCCAGAAGCACTCCTAAACAGCATAAAACGCTCTAGACGGCCTGCTGGAAGTCCTTCGATGATTTCTTGACCTAGCTTGTCCTCAACGCGTCGAATAATACCTGCCAAGGCCCGGATGGTATCAAAAGGGTCGGAGAGTACTCGTGTGGTATAATGCTCGAGTATACAAGCGTAGTCGCGGAGAGGGTTCAAAAGTTCCATAGCCAGCTTCAGGCTCTTAGGCGCGGTAAGAATGTCACCATGTGCAGCTAAAATAGGATTATGTGCTTGATCGATGCAAAACTCAGAGACGTCGGCACGACGGCACCGAAAGAAGACATCGTTTTCAAAGAAGTATAGAGCTCTGTGACTAAGGGAGGATTCCTGAAATCTTTGTATTATACGTTAGTCTCGGCACGGGTCATGGGGATTTGAGTTACCTACGTCCATCCCCTGGTCTGGTAGACAGTGGACTCCAGCATGCCATCCAAATCCATGAAAACAGTCATGGAGATATCTGGCCGTATCACCGTGGCCTCTCTTGGCACCCGACTACCTCCGCTAAATCCAGGGAGACCAGAGTTTGCATTGTGCCCAGACGCAGCCACCGCCGTCAACCAGGATCGCTCAAATATATTGTCCATTACACCGATGCCCTGAAGCAGGTCCTCTGGATCGTCTTGTATAAGACAAAAGGCGTCAACCCAAATGTATCGAATGTTCAACCGCCGAGCAAGTTCGATAGTGTCTCTGATCGTCTTCGGAATCCGGAGTAACGGTTCCAAGGCGTTCTGCCTCAGGAACCGTGGAAGATTGGCTCTTGTCATTCTGACAGTAGAAATGCCGCCCCAGACATAGCTCAGGGCTATGTAGGGGCGGAAATCATTGACCTCCACCAGACAAAGATCATCCACATCGATGAAGCGCAACACATCTAGCCCCGGGTACGCCTGTGAGAATAATTTCGTGTCCTGCCCGCAAGTAGAAGCATGACTCGTCTCACAAGCAGAAATCCATTGACTGATGCGTTCAAAGTCGATGAACTGCTCAATTCTCGGTCGAAGCAAGACCCTTGCCTGGAATGTTTCCACACTTTCCACATTTCCTCCGGCGAAGCAGATGATGCATCTACGACTGCCGTAAACATAGAACGCACCACTCGAGGCTGGTCCCAGATCTTCTGACCAACATATGAACACCTGCTGCCACTCATCGTTGAGTGCTGGGATGAACTCCAGCTGTACGGCCTGCGTTACAACATGACAAAATGGGCAGTCACTGGCAGCAATGCGCATGAGATTTCCCAGTGGAAAAGACGCCAAGCGGTCCAACAGAGACTGTTTGCGGGCCAAACTTCGGAAGGGAATGTCCCTACAATACTTGCACAGCGGCTGCATTGTGAAATCCGTGGGTCTATGATTGAGTCGTTCCAGGCCCTGGATAGCTCACAAGGCGAAGTCGACGAAGAAAATGTTTTCAAATCCACTCCGCCCTTCCGCTGCTCATTGATTGGACAGCATGCCCAGCATGTCGTTGGCCAATTGAAAACGTGGATTGGAGATATGAATGCGCTTAGATGGAGTCACAAAAGTGTCCAGTGCAAGCTAATTAAGCCAATGAACCTAGTGAGGAGTCTATTGATCTTTAGCATTCCTCTTAGCAATTGACGTGGAGGAAATGGTCCATGAAGATGTATAGCGCACAATATACATGCAACAACTTACGACCCACGAAGACAACTCAATGGCATCGCAACTAATCCCCGAAAATGGTCCGGCCGTTGCGGATACCCCAAACTGACAGCGATCATCAGACGACGATCATAACCAATGATGGTAATTGTGAGCCAATTTCAGGTCCCCAGAGTTGTTGCATTTTAACTTTCGGCCCCTCATCCCGGCACCACTGCCGTTGAAGATACGTGGCTAGAGCGGGGCGTCGGACGAGTAAGCCACGGAGGCCATCTCCGGCGACGCCAGCTTGTCAATACCATAAAGCTCAATGCTGGTGAACTTTCAATTCCGAATGACAATCGTTGTTGAAAAGTTTTATCGAAAGCATTTCCGTTGAGTAGACGTCATGGGTATCCCTACGGAGCTGGTCGGCAGTCTCCCCCGGCCGGAGGCATTGCAAAAGACATACGCGGACTACGACGCTGGAAAAATCTTCAAAGGTCAACTGGAAAAGGCCCAGGATGCAGCGGTGAAAGAATCGATCGATCGATTGAAACAAACCGGCGAGACCTTCGTCAGCGATGGTGAACAACGAGCAAGCTCTTTTGCGACGTATCCGATCACAGATACGCTGAACGGAACAGGTCTTGCTGAAGGTCAGAAATTCACTCACTTCTCTCACAACCATCATGGAAAGACTTTAGCTGAAACCCAGTAGGACTTGCGGGAGATGGCCAATTATTCGCCTACTTCGACGACGGCCACCACCGCCAACTTCCTCGCCTCACACAGGGTCCATTCAGGTACAAGACTTACGCATACGAAAACTTCACAAAGTCGCAGGCATTTTCTGGGGGGCACGAGATGAAGTCTGCTGTCATTGCCCCGAGCATGCTTTACCTCTTGTATCCCCTCAAGGGCGAGATTGAGGGTTACAACAGGGAGCAGTTCACTCATGATCTGGTCAAGGAGTGTGAGAAGGACATTCGGGGATGTTTTGCAGCTGGGGCCAAGAGGGTATCCATCGACTTCACAGAGGGCCGTAAGTAAATAATATTAGTTGTGTGAAATGTGGCGCTAACAACGGCCCAGGACTGGCGGCAAAGAAGGATCCTAGAAACCCCTGGACAAACGAGGATCTGCTTCAAACGTTCGTGGACCTTATTAATCAAGTCCTCGACAAATTCACTGCCGAAGAGCGGGCCAACATTGGGCTTCACACCTGCCCCGGTGGAGACTGCGACTCTGTCCACTCTGCTGACGTGCCGTATCATTCACTCCTCCCCTCACTCTTCAAAATAAACACAGGTCTGTCAACCATTGTCTCAAATCTCCCATGGATGTCATGCTGACATGTGAATTAGGATACTTCCTGATACAACTATCCACTGAGAATGACAAGCCAGCAGTTTGGAAAGAAATTGGGCAGAATATTCGCAAGGATGCCAACGGCGTCAAACAGGTTGCCTTCATCGGCGTCACGAACCCGCTAGACCCTCGAGTTGAGACTGCGGAGGAGATTGCTGATGAACTGTGCGAAGCAGCCAAGTACATCCCTGTTGACCAGCTTGGTGCCACGGATGATTGTGGCTTCAGCCCATTCAGTATCGACCTGAAGCCAAATTACGTCAAGGGCCCGGACTTTGCAAGGAACATTGCCTTCGAGAAGATAGCGAATCGGGTCAAGGGGGCGAGGGTTGCCTCGGAGAGATTGGGTATCTAGACTGTCGTAGTTCTTTGAGCTCACTGCCTCTATCCAGACCATGCTCATGTCGGAAGCATCATGTTGAGGCTTGCTAGGCTTCATAATCTGCTACTGGTCGTCATAATGGATCTTCTCCCAAGTAATTACTTTTACGATCATGCAGATTGTGAAAATTTGTGCGAAACGTTCTGTGAATTAGCCAAGAACAGCACCATATCGCGATGTGATGGTCGAAAGCTGTTCTTGAATGAGGCAAAGACGACCATGTGTGACTTTACTCTATGCTCCCATACCCCTCAGATATTCATGAACTCAGCACCTCAAACGTGCTGAGGCTGGAAGGACATGCGCCGAATGTAGGCTAGGGTATGAAGATTTGGGTTTGAAGTCCCAGCCTGATTGCAATGGAACTGCGTGACTGAGCTTCACACAAATGCCCAATTCATCAAAAGTCACGTTTAAATATGCTTTACGGCTCTTGAAATATTCTGCAAGAATATCTTGAAAGGTCTGACGAGCGAGGAAGCGGCCTCAATGACATTGCAGCAAGGATACGGAGTTGGTAATCCGTGAAAGCAACGGTAAACAGTGCCCTGAAGCAGTGTGGCTACAAGACGCAGATGCGATGAATTGGCGTGTAAATATCTAGCCCTGCCTTCTGACCCAACCTTTATCTTGATTCTGGATGATACCAGTAGAGCCTTAGCCGATGATCCCTTAAAATCCTATCGGTCTCTAAAGTTGCATGAAGGAAAGACGACAAATCGGGGTCCTGCGTCGGTCTGTTGCAGAGTTATGAAGCCGCCTTGATATCAACACATCAATCAGAGGCACAGGATCCCGTCGAGTGCCTGACATGTGCTTACCATATGTCGCGTGAAGACGAATAACCCCAAGGTCCGAGACAACAACGGTGCCGAATACTAGAATTTTAGGATGGAATCTCATATTCGAATCTTTGTATATGTGAAGCTACATGACTGCGCAAATATTCCAGGCGTGAGTACCAGTTGGCCCCTCATCAGGGGATGGAAACTTTGGATTTATCGCGAGCTATTTTACCGTTGCCTAGCCCAAGCTTATGTACGACATTTACTGAACACTCCACTTGTAATGAGAATCAAACCATGTTGAATATAGAGAATCAAGTTCACCAGGTAACGGTCTCGGCACCAGATTTACACTATTTCACATATTCGGCCATCTCGCCAATCCCAGAACCCAGCTGAGATGCAGCACGAAGAAGCGCCAAGCTTCCATACCACCATTAAAAACTCATATGTATTTACAACTCGGCAGTGATTGATCAAGAGCGATGCCAAAATTTGGTCACTGTCCAATCCTCCGACTGTGACGCAAGGTGGAAAGGTAAACTAAACTCTTAGATGATGTGTGTGCGTCACAGTCTAAATGACAACCTCAGGCCACATAAGCTTAGACCTCTAATCCCCAGTCCTCGTGTTGCTATATTGGAATACCTCGGAAGGCTTGCGGAGAAGAGCCGCAAGTATGTTAGCGCTAGAACCAAGATGCTTTAGTAAACCTTGAACGATGGTCATTGGTCTATGGTTGAGTTCACACCGAGGTTTCAACTGTGGGTTTGTCTAGAAGACATTTGCGTCCAGGTCAGAGGTCGTACGTTACATCGGCTATTTTATCTACGTGGAAAGATCCAAGTTGGTATTGTCGACCTGCAACTACTCATAGCCAGTATATTAAGTAACCTTTCAATATTGTTGTTTATAGATCGCCATGCTTTCGAGTGGCGTGTCATCTGCTACTTCAAGCACCTAACAAGACAAGGATTAGAAACTCTATATGCCTCAGAAACGTCGAATGCAAGCCTTATAGGAAAGAAATACCCAAAGCACTTGAAATGAAGATAAATACTGCTGGAACGACAAGAGGACTGGACACAAGATGTTGGAAATGATAATCTTAGGACCCGAGTGTCGCGGACTAACCCGGAGACGAGGAATCCGTGGACTTCCAGGGAAACACTGCATTAAACATGACTATCAAATGTGCGAGGTGCTATGAAATGGGTTGTGTGAGTCTGTCTGATACTTGAACCGACTAAGCTTGATATAGTATGGTCGCCGGCTCATAGCCAAAATGAAGGTGGGCGTTTGACACCAAGTATGCAAGCTCGTTAGACGGACTTTGCGTCAATCCATCTACATAAAAGGCTTCGAAAAAGCATTCCCTGTTGTTAGACAAGATGAACCCCAGATATGAGAAGCGTTTTTGAAAGTCAACACGCAGTAGCAGTCAAAAGTCAAGCGACTGACGTGTCTGCAGCTCAAACCGCCACCGGAAAGCCTTGAGGCCAATATCTCTTGCCCTGAGAGCGTTCAAACGAATGAACTCAAGGGGCCAGGACCAGAGAAAGATGAAAGACACCATGAACAGTCTACACTACGTTTCTCATCATGATTCACAAGGCAGAGCTATCTATATTCATTCGTGTGGCTACATTTGTTTCTGAAGACCTGTGCTCATAACCCACTAACCCAGAGTGACGGCCATTTGCACGGAACATTTTGAACGCTTCCCGTTATGGGAGCTTATTTCAAGCACAAATATCTTGGCAAATTAAGAATTTTGCAATGTGCTTCTGGTCGACGGCTGATTGACCAAACATTGTCGACATTAGAGCGAGGGTCTTTGGGTAATGAAGAAGCGTTCGTGATATGAAGGAGATTGCTATATATTGCAGATGCATTTTCGAAAGGTATGTTTGATACCACAATGGCAAGGACTCCCCAAAAGCTTCGCTTTGCTGGCTACGTATGGCTCCTTATGCCCCAATCAATGTTCTCGACGCGAACGAGAACAGGTGATTTAATCTCTGGCTAAAGTCTTACAAATATTCAAGTCCCCTATATCTCTTCAGCTCCATCGTATTCTGTATATGAAAGTGAAGACGATAGAACAGGACAAATATTGCAAATCTCCTCGCATTCTGCCGTGGGGATGTGAAGTTCAGATTCTGGGTCACCTTTCGACTGCCACGGGTTGGCGCCAGTGCCCCCACGACAAGTACTTACAGCTCGGGGAAGTAAATTACTTTGGAACGCAAAATTTTGTTCCACGATACCACGCCGAGATCGAAAGAAGCGTATCACTCACGAAGCGCAGGCTGTCATAAATCACCAAATACCAGAGGTAGTAGTCATGGATGCTTCCAACGCAGCGATGTATTCATCTGTATACCCCATGCCTCATCATTTCCCAAAGACGAAGAGAACCACCGGTTTCGCCGCCTCCATGCGTACTCAAACTTCCTCCGTGGCCGAGAAGTACTCCGACTCCGACTCACTCGGAGCCCGGGCGCTTCTCTGGTCGGCGTCGGCGTCGGCGCCGGTGTAGAAGGCCGTATCATTCGAAGCGCTGCGGGCAGCGTCCGCGGCGCGTTGAGATGTGTACGTCTTGAGCACCATCTCGGTGGCTACATCCATACACTAGTTAGCACCACCTCCTGCATCCCGTGTAGATTTGGGCGACGACGTACCAGCGACGAGGGCGGCCAGGTGATCCATGTACTGCTTCTTGACGCTAGCAATCTGCGCGAGCACTGTAGTATCCAAAAGTATTAGCCGTGCTTCTCAACTAAGACGTTCATTCTCAGGGGGCAGTGTAGAAGGGGCTAGGGAAGGTATCAGAGTAGCATTTCAAGATCACGCGAGTTGTACCGAGGCAACAACTCATCAGATCACTACTGTCTCTTGCGTATTTCATCATGTACCATCTGACCAGGAGGAATCGCGCACAGGGGGGCTTGGTAATGGGCGATTTACTCACGTTGCTGGTCGTTAGCAGCGGCAACCTCCATGGCCTGGAGGGTTTCGATGCGATTGACGTAGTGAGAGCACCAGTCGAGAGTCTCGTCGATGAATGGAAAGATGTCGGCCATATTGGAGCTTGTACGGTGACTTGGAGAGGGTGGCGTGGTCTGTAGAGAGAAGGGGTCAGCGGTGTTTTGCCACAAGTGTAGGTGTAAAAAAAGACGAAGAGAGTGAAATAAAATTCTCCTTCAGAATTCAGAGTTGCTCGCGTGCCTACTCAGGGGCAGTCTCGCAAGGCAAACAAGGCCCACGAGCAAGGCACTCGACGCGAGTCGATGCCCCTGAAAGACCAGAGAGAGAGGGGGAAATAAAGAATCACGTACCCTCGAGAATTATCTCAAAACGCGCGTGACGGACAAGATTCAAGCTCGGGAAAGCCAAGACGTCGGTGTATGGTGAAGCTGCGATTCGTGCGGTCGAGAAGCCAAAGCAAACGTCTGCTGTTCAACAGAGAAATTGTACGCCACGCCAAGGTATTGAAAAAGAATGGTAACCGGCAAGAAAAACGACGCCCTCTCTGCGTCAAACGGGGCACTTTCTGCGCGCTGCTGTGGAGCCAGACGAAGGACAGGCGGGAAGAGGCGGTCGAGCAAGGCGAGACCGGTTTCCGGGCGGGTGGTGTCTGTGGGGAGGCGCTTGAACAGACCTGCTTTGGCAAGGGAGAGGTGGGAGGCTAGAGACGGGGGAGAGGGCTGGGGGGTGGGAAGGAAGAGGTCGAGGAGGGACATTGAAGGGGACGTCACGTGGAGGGGGTCGAAGAAGAAGAAGAAGATGAGATGGCTTGCTGCCGAGCGAGTTGAATGCCTCCGCCGAATTCTAGATGGAGATGAGGCAGAGTGTGTCGGTTTTGCTGTTTCGTTTTGTTGTTGGCCACTTATATCGAGGCAGCACTCAAAGGTAGCCGTGGAAGGAAGAGGGAGCATCTGCTGGAAGGAGCTGGCCAAATGTAAACAAAGCAGGTTTTATTGTCGAGGACCATCATCACTGCAAATTTGGCATAGCGATTCAGCAGTCACCAGAACCTTTGAATCTCTTGCCTGGAGCCAGTAGGGCTGGAACAGGCAGGTCCCGGAGCCGTGAAGTCGGCGATAGCCCCACTTCGGCGCCGGTCCTTAGCCCGAACCCTCCGTGCTGGGAGCCACCCACTTAAGTACAACACCAATTTGACCAAGGAAAGAACCCAGACATAAATAAGCAAGCCTTCCATTGAAACTTCCTTGACACAAAGGGTCCTAAGCGGCCTCTCGCGGCATTCTCATATGCGAATCTTATCTCCAGTCAAATCATCCCATCTGCTGGATTCGATGAGTCTCAACCATACCCTTCCTCGGCGTTGCATATTTTTTCATCAGAGGTTGGTGAGGTTATCGTCAATCGAGTATATCACATGAGCTTTGGGTCAGGGGCAATGAGTGTGATCTAAGCTACTTCGTTTTATTGAATAATATGATGCGACGTGATATGAACATTTGCTCCATGTCCCCTATCCGCACCTTGTCGTCTGAACATTATTTTCATAGAATTATACATTAAATACAACGCTGAATATCGGTCATGATATGGGCGAGGTGGCCCGGGTGTCCTTTTTCCATCCATACATCCATAAACATTACTCGCATCAAAGAAGGGCAGCAATGACGACACCGGCAGCGGCGGCGACCACACCGGAGCCGAGACGGCCGGCGGCGTTGGTGACCTGAACCGGAAGAGTGGTGGTCTTGCTGGGGCTGGGAGCCGGTGTGGTCTGAGCCGGGGGAGTGGTGACGGCCGGAGGAGGGGCGGGAGGGTTGCTGGCAGGAGGGGCGGGGTTGCTAGCAGGGGGTGCAGGACTGCTGGCGGGGGGAGCGGGCGTGCCAGCGGGAGAAGAGGGAGTACCCGCAGGAGGAGGAGGGGTGCCGGCTGGCGGAGGAGGAGTTCCCGCGGGAGGAGTACCCGCAGGAGGGGGCGCAGGAGAGCTGGCCGGGGGAGCAGGCGGAGAGGGAGGCTGGCTGCTCGGAGCGGGCTTGACGGTGCTAAACGTTTGAGGAGGAACACTCTCGGTGACCGGGCAGATGGTAGTTGACACAGGGATCGTCTCGGTGGTGACATGAGTCTCGCCAGGGCAGTTGGGAGTTCCAGGAGGGCACTTGGTGATGGTGTGGACCTGGGTGGTGTAGACGGTTGATGTGGTCCAGGTAGTTGGGGGAGGAGGAGCAGGCGTGGTAGTCTCAGTCACGGGGCAGATGGTGGTCGAGACGGGGACGCTGACCGTCGTGACAGTGCCGGGGCAGTGGGGAACGTGAGGCGGGCACTTGGTGATGGTCTCGACGTGGGTGGTGTAGATAGTCGAGGTGGTCAACTTGTCGGTAGTCTTGGTGTGGTGGGGCTTGCTGGTGGTGTTGGCCCAAGGGGTGGTCGTAGGAGGAGTGTAGGTAGGGACGGTGTGAGAGTGGTGGCTCTTGGTGCTATGGCCCTTGGTGCTGCTGACCTCGGTGGAGGACTCGCAATCGGTAGAAGTAGAGGGCGTGTAGACGGGTTTCGAGCTGCTTACAGCAGTCGAGGTAGTGTCGCAGTCCTCAGTGGAGGTGGTGGTTGGGGTATGAACGGGCTTCGTGCTGGTGATGAGGGTTGTGGTGGTGCACTCCTCAGTAGAGGTGGTCGTCGTGGTGCAGTCCTCAGTGGAGATGGTCGTGGAGTTGTAAGACTTGCTGGTGCTCCAGGTCTTGGTAGTCCAGGTGCTGTGACCCTTGGTGCTGCTCACGGCCGTGGAGGTGGTGCAGTCCTCGGTTGAGGTTGTTGTCGGGGTGTGAACCGGCTTGGTGCTGCTCACAAAGGTGGAAGTGGTGTCACAGTCCTCGGAAGAAGTCGTGGGAGTATGGACAGGCTTCGTGGAGCTGACCTCAGTGGAGGTAGTGCAGTCCTCGGTCGAGGTGGTGGTAGGAGTGTGAACAGGCTTCGTGCTGCTGACAGCAGTTGACGAGGTCGTGCAGTCCTCGCTGGAAGTTGTCGGGGTGTGGACGGGCTTCGAGCTGCTCACTTCAGAGGACGTGGTGGGCGTGTAGACGGGCTTGCTACTGCTAACAACGGTGGAAGAAGTGGTATCGCAGTCCGAGGTGGAGGACGAGCTGTGGACGTAGGTGCTGCTGACCGGCGTCGTGGAAGTTGTACAGTCCTCAGAGGAAGTGCTGGTGGAGTGCTCCTTGGTGCTGCTCGGAGTAGGAGTAGGAGTAGGCGTGGGGGTAACGTAGACGCTGGTTGAGGTGGTGATGACGGGGGTGCTGGAGGTGGCGGGAGCGGAAGAGGTAGTGGCCGGGACGGTGTTGGTGATGCTGTAGGTAATGCAAGAGCATGCCGAGGAGACAGCCTTGATGTCACCGCCACAGTTGTTGAAGTCAGTTGGGATGGCTGACGGGGCAGTGGTGGTGCCGTGGAGGAAGTCGACGCAGAAGGTCTTGGCCTCCTCCTCGAAGCGCTGGTCGATCAGGTTGCGGTAGCAGCCATCATGCTCCTGGGTCGTGTTAGTGAGTGTCACTGGACGTAGAGGTTCTCACGTGATGGGAGGGAGACCTACGCAGAAGGGATACTCCCAAGCGTTGACGGACGCCAGGGCCATGGCGCCCAGTCCCATGTAGAGGCCGCGCATCTTGAGTTGGATTCGGGTGTTGGTGAAAGCGAATGACGGTGACTTTGAAAGTCTACCAGTTGAAAGCGAAAGTAGTATTGCCAAAAGGCTTGAAGCGACCGTGGGTGAGGAGGAAAGGGGGCAAGAACCAGAGTGCCGGAGCAGCGATGGGCCCTTTATGAGAAGCCATGAATCCGGGGTGAGGTGGATGGGACGGGCCAAGTCGGGGTTGCGGCGGGCGGAAGCGATCCCATGCTTGATGCACCCATGGGCCATTCATCCGCTCCATCCACGGTGACGGAGAGGCTAGGAATACGAGCTTGGTGCTGGAGCCGCAGTCGCCTCGTGGTTGATGTCCTGTTGCCCATGGACCCAGCCAGCTGTGCAGCCTAACCCAGCCATCCATTGATGTACATGCATGCAGAATTAGGGTAGGGCACCTGGGGTTGCAGGCTGGGCCGCTGCATCATGGCATTGGTGGTGGAGGTAGGCGATGGTGGGTGTGGTGATGTTGCTTAGCTTCGGACCACTCACACCACAGCGGCGGCACCTCATCGGCCAGTCGACGGGCAGCAGTCGGCCCTTGGAGTACATGGTGAGTCGGCGATGGCGCCCTCCGTCAGCTCGTACCGATGGCTAGCGTGGTGGGCTGTCATGGCCTCCATGGAGACGGGACAGACGGCGGAAGACGGGTTCGATGGGCTGCTGGTTGCTGTCAGTGATCTCACCAGTGGAGACAGGCGTGAAGGGGGAGAGGCCGTACCTTGGACTGTAACGACGGGTTGACGCTAGAAGTGCGGAGGATCTTCAAGTGAGGAGTTGAGGTCCTCTTTTCCCGAGTCTATTGATGGTGGCCCTGGTGGTTTTTCTCGTGTTGCTGCGATGATTGGACTGATGTTTCGACGTTTGTTGACGGATGGTGGCGCCTGGGTGTTGCTGGGTCCATGGAAGTCCCACCGGTGCGGGCCCGTAAGGATGAGTCTAAGTTTCTTTCAATGTGTCCGGCCGTTTCTTTCTTTTCTTCGGGCCTCTTCTCTCTGCATGAATGGGAATGGGTTTGCGCGTTGAAAAAATCGGAAAGAGCCTAGAAAACAGATGCCTCCTTCCCCCTGCCTTTGGGCGTCCTTTAGCGTGGTTTAGCCAGGGGTTGCCCAGCCGTCGAATGACAGTGACGGTCCAGCAGAGCCAATCAGCGGCTGCCAGAACCAGATTTAGGCAGGTGGATGTGGGCAACTGCCCTGCACCTTCCACTGTGGAGAGTTGGAACATTCGGCTAAGGCGGAAGGGACGAACGAGGTGACGGGGTGACGGTCCTTCCTGACAGCCATCGCGATCCTCTATCTCTGCACTTGAGGAAGGAAGTTCCTGCCTTTCATCTGCCTCTCCTTCTACTGCCAGCTGGCTGTCGCTTGCCGTGATTCAAAGGGTACGTGCATGCAGATGCAGATACGTATCATCAAATTTTCGTCTTCCTCCAATGAAAGGCGCAGGAATTACCGCTCACTGAGCAAGATGAGAGGCAGGTGCTCCTCTGAAGGTTCCTGCCCAGCCTTCGCCCGTCTTCTCTCCAGCTTCTATCTGCGTCCGACTTTTCTCTGCTGACGACTCTCGTCAATCTGACTTTGCACTACCACCAAGACTGACAAGATTCCAATGTCTCGTCCCCAACGAACGCCTGCTTCGATGCCAAGTCATCCTTCCCGTTTTGCAGAAACGGTGCTGGCAAACAGGCAATGACCAGCACCAACGGTTCGCCCGGTCAGCAAATGTCTGCCATCATCCCTCAGCACCATCAGGTGGCAGACGGCCTTCACCTCCGCCGCTAACACCAACCAGGACACGACAAAGGCACTCGCTCGCCTAAGAAAAGAAACAAGGCTTGAGGCTTTTTGGCACCCCTGTCAACCCTCTTCCTGTCGCCTGCTTTTCCTGTTCTGCTCCAACCTGCAGCTCGCCGCCGCTTAGCTTCTCGTCCCCTCACGATGCATGATGCTGTTGCTGCCCGCTCCATCGCAGTAAGCTAGCAAGCCTGCGCGAGAAAAAGGTCCCTTCGTACAGGGAAATGATGAACTACACCAATGAGGTAATACCTGCGGATTTCCGCACACCCTCATGATTCCTCCCCAACCACCGGCACACTTCACCAAGCAGCCAATTTACACCCAGATTCCTCCAGACACACATCGTCGGCCACTTTTGCTGCTGCTCTGCCACGCTGACTCATGAGGCCAACGCACAACGCGACATGGCCGCATCGTCACATCGTCGCTTGATCTAAATCTCACGATGGATACGAGCACCGCTACGTCCCCCGCCGGGGGGCTGCGGCCGCGGGGTTTCCGCCCCATCGCAGGGCCTCACGTCGCATTGGCGCTGACCTTATTATTGTGGGCGCGAAAACAAGCTTCTTGACCTTAGACACACAGTTCCACGCAGATCAACCGAGACAATCGTCACCCGCACTCTGGCTACAGAATTCTACGCAGCACTAGGTGATTTGGACCTTTTACGTCAGATCATTGTCGAATTTTACCCATGCCACGGGCATCCATCAAGTTTGGAGGGAAACGGCTTCCGCCTGGAGTTTTCATCGTCAATGGGACTCTCTGATGTGAGCGCACTCAGCATCGAGGACTTTCATCAAATGCTTTACAAGCTCCAGTGCAGCATTCAACCAACGGATGCACGTGAGAAACCCTCATTTTATCCATCAACACAACCCCGGCCAGTCATCACCTGCAGACTCTGGCCTCATTAGCCGAGTGGTCAGCTTCAGCTGGCAGTTGGGCGAACAAGCCACTCCCATGCGCCGCCACCCCTCGCAACGTTGCTTCTCGCGCCCGGCCACAGTGCTGCGATGGAGGCTTCCTCGATTCAAGACAACAACCGCCATCCCATCGCAAGAAGCTTCTCCCAGAGGCTGGCTTCCCGCAAGCTTCTACTACGCCATCAAGCATATTCAAACTCTGATCTTCTTAGTCCCCCATCCAGTTCATCCCGCCGTCTCTTCTGGCGGCCTTGGCTTCCGTCCTTTACACCACCAACCCGGGCCTGCCGGCAAATACGAGGCACAGCTAGGAAGCGACTCCCTCACGACAGTCATTGGTCGACAAACCGGCCATCACGGCTAATTCGCGCCGAGGATCTTCCCTCGGAATTGACTTTTTATTTGGTAGCTAGGACAGCGCCGTCCAAATCAGACCACGCGCTTGGGATTAGCACATGACGTCAAAGCCACCCATCCGCTTCCCCGTCCCTACTCCACTGCGGTCTTTTCGCTAGGTCGGCTCGGGTTCCGGGACCTGCTGTCTCTGATCCAAGTCGGCCAAGGATCGCCGAACCTTTCCAGAGTGTAATCTTTTCCAAGGCACGTTGCTGAGCGAAGATAAACAAACAGACGGTGCGTTTCTTAGCACGACCCGACTGTTTGGGCTCCACATGGCTAGTCAACAGCCTTTCTTTGTTCCTCTTCATCGGCGATTTTCTTATCTGCCTAGTCAAACTTTCTTCGTTGTCTGGGCGTCGTGCGATATGATACTGCGAGCTTCGGCCTCTAGAAGAAGTCCTTGGATCGTGCTCCCAACCTGCAAGGCCTTGGACCAATTGGTCAGTGGTTCTGCATCGTCAATGCCGCGACTGATATCTTCGCCATCAAATAATGCCTAGAACGCAAACTCAACACTACGAGCTTGCCTGTGCTAGCCAAAATTGACTTATACGTCCAGTCACGCAAGCATTATGCTGCCAGGTGCAGACGCTATCAGATGAAGTCACTGCTGTACACCCGAGTGGTCATTTGCCTTCCTTGCCTTCTCATACTTTTTTCTTTCGAATACCCCAGAACCATCAGGGGTCACTATATCATTAGCTGAACGACCATAAATGTTAAGGGGGATCTCTGGATAGATAGCCTGGTCGATAACCAGCTCATGGTCTGAACGCTTTCGAAGTGGGACAACTCATAGCCTTTGACACATTGTCTGCGCCGCCCCTGCACGTACAAACATACTGGGCTATCTTATATCTAAAGAGCAGACCTAATGTGTGATCCGGCTTGCTTTTCACTGATCCGATACCGGTCCACAGCGGCCTTGGTCTCTTGGGGGGTTCTATAAATTATGTCATGCTCTGCCTGTTCTGCAGTTCCAAACAACAAATCTGAATTCTCCTCTATTCCTTGCTCTGGAACAAAGAACTGAAGTATTCACAAGGAGAAGGATCGGATGATGCACAGCAGTCTATCCCAGACCGGGGATACGGCTGTCAGTCGACATGTGGGGGTGTCCGTCAAGGCCATCAGCTCCAGTGTATTCAAATGATTATATTCGCAGCCTTGAAATGCTTCCATAAAAACTTTCCGGACGCCCGATATACATCTTCATCTCTCCTTTCGATTGAGGCCGGTTCTAGTTCTTTATAGAACGATATCAACATCAAACGGAGATGATTTGCTGAGGTAGGTGGTATTCAGTGCTTAATGGAATTTGTGTACGTTCCAGTTGGCTTGACAATTACTCGACGCCTTTACGGGGATGGAGTCGCAGCTGGGGGACAGTTGGTACGATTCACTAGGCTCAGTAAGGAGAATCTGATCAATGCAGGTATATATTAGTTAAACGGCTGCGTTGTCTTCCCTCTCTTGTAAGATAATAAATGCGATTGTGGCGAAATCTTTTCTAAATCGAATGATGGTTGACGACTACTTTTATGTTGGGCCTAGACATTGTGTAAGTATCTCGATGGAGTTACGACACAGGCCTGATGACCCAGAGCCTTCATATCACCTCAGTCCGTCGTCGTCCCTAGCGTTTACAGATATAATACCTATTGGCAGTAGAAAGTCAGTTTCATTTTCATATCATGCGGTTGATCTGTATCTTGTGCTGTTGATATAAGCCCCCTTCTTCCACGTATAAACTCGTTGAACGCATCCTCCCGTTGAAGAACATTTGCAGGTATTTCAACATCGTGGTTTGCCAGAAGGCCATCTCGGCATCTCACTGCTTCATACTAGCGATTCTGCGCATAATCGAATTTGACGAGTGGTAGTCCGTTCTATCTCGGGTGCTGTTTATTCAGTTACTGAGTTTCTTCTCGCGTCATCTCAGTGGTGCAGGAAGAAATTCCATTCAAATAGACAGAGATCTATCCAGGGAAAGAAAAGAAACAACCACCGCAAGACAGGTAATGCTGCTTGCTGATTTGAAAGGGTATCTAACTATAAGCAGTCAATCTCTGAACCTACCCAGGATATCAGAATCAGATAACATATTCACATGAATCTGGTCTCATTCAACTCAGGGTTCTCCTTTTGGCCGTTGTACGTCACCCAGATCCCCGTGCGATCCTACGCGAATACGCCCTGAGCGGGGAAAATGTTTCGGCGTCTGACAGCATCTATGCTTTGTATGAAGCTAATGCAAACTCGTCTGGTTCATTATGGGCTTGGCCCCTTCCCATCTTGGTGGTGTAAAGAGTCTCTGGAACCACGTCAATTTGCTTCCTCAAAGGTTTACTTGCCCATCACGGCTTTTATCTTTCCCAGCCCAAGGTTGGCGCAGGTCGACCTCACAGACGGAGCACAACTCTCAGGTGTTGTCGAGTCGACGAATATAAAACTGCTGCATGGATGGAATGACGGAAGGTTTCACAATTGCAGAGGATTATGGCGAAATTTCAAACGATCTGAGGGCTTCTTAACATAAGGTATAATGATTAGGACTCTGAAGTGCCAATTGACATCAAGAAGGGTTCCGGGGCCATCAGTGGCCGTGTTCCTCATTCCCGGGCTGGGATGTATTATATGTGCACGCAGGTGACGATCCCTGGACAACGGAGGACGATCCATGAGGCATTGAAACCTACTGAACATATCCTGTCAAGCCTCTGCTTAAGCTGACAAGAACCCCGATGGAATGGCAACGTTCATGCAGTAACTTGAAAGGTCTTTGACTCCCCTGCAACGACATTTCCATTCTGTAGACCGCGAAAGACGCGGGACCACACCGACATATTATATGCTGGGCAGGCAGGCTAAAGCGCCTCAGTGGGCTGCCTCGTATCCCAATATCCAGTATCAAAGAATGAGCCGAGTACATTTCTTATATATTGGTGTGCTTATGTGCGCTTCCAAAGCACAACAGCAATCCATCTCGTCTGGAACGTTCTCTCGTCTTAAGCTGTCGCAAATGTTCTAAACTTCGGCTGGCTTTCTTCCACAGTCTACCCCTCTAGCTTGACCAGACTTGGACTGAAAGCTGAAGAGCTATGACACTAGTAGGCTTCGTCCTGTTAATGGAATGATAGAATACACTCAGAACGACAAGCGACAACTATGCGAACTCGGTCGTAGTTGACGCTTGGTGGCCTGCATTACTTGCCAGTCAAACAAAATGAATGGAAGAAAGCGCTCGTTGTCTGTAGACTCCCCGGCCAACATGATTGGCCCTCCATGAAAGTTCACCAACTAAGAATGTATTTATATCAACGACTGGGTAAACAATCCGTCTCAGGCCATTCGTATAAAATTAGCAACATTGGACAGACCGAATTTGGGAAGAGCCAATTTGCCGTCAACGAGAAATTTGCCGTTTCATGGACGTAAGATGGGTATTCTTTTAATTATTTACCAGCGTATTGCTTGATGAAATGCAACTCTAGTATCAATAGTATGCATCTCAGAGATTTGTTCTGTTGTTGAGGGTCAACTTCTCGAACTTCAATGCGTAACGTTACTTTTGTATCCAAAGCCAATTACAGACTACAGGCTCTTCAGACGGAAGTTTCATTGTCTGAGTTCAGGTGGACTCTAGGTTTTATAGTCTCATGTTCTCCTCTGAAATGGCAGGATATTCAACTTCGATCAGCTTCACTTTCTCTGCTTCACCACCGGCAAGCCTTAACTGAAAAGGTTGATCACCAGCCATGTTTTTATGTAAAGAACGCTATTTTTCAGCCGAGATCCTACATCCCTCATTCGACGGCAATGCCCCCGAAACTCGACCCGCAGCATCAGTTCTTAAGCCCCTTTTCTCATGCCGAGACCACCTGTCACAACCACAACGAGGATGAAAGGCTGACGACCTCCCCAGTTCCCTCATGTCGTTTCTGTGTTGACATGGTCCGGACCTCATTCTCAGCCATTGGTCCAGATGTTCAATCCTGTCTTGATACCCCCTTCTGGAGGAAGTCCCGCATGAGTAGTTCTGTCATCAAGCTTCCCCGAATTGTCCCAGCTCTTCCAGAACAGTGCATTGCCCGCCACAGCCTTCACAGTCAGGGCTTCAGTATTGTCGCACTCAACATATTTACACCAGCTTTTATCCTCCAGAGTCCAGTTGATGTTGAGGTTCGGAAACTGCGTGCCGCACTTCTCGCAGGTCGCCTCTATAATGGCGAAGATGGTAGTAAGACGATGTGTCATTGAGCTGTTGTGGTAGTCGTCAAGGGGATCCAGGTGAGGGTTGAAGCGCTGACCAGCGCTGTATCGAGTCAGCTGGAGAGACTCATGCATGTTCTCGGGCGTGTACCCCTGGATTTCCGACGCGCGCTTGATTATCCGCCGGACGATGGGGTCCTCGTCGGGGAGGAATGCGGTGCTGCTGGTTCGGTCCGAGTCGTATAGATTCTGGTTTTCCGCATCTACATAAACCGCCGACCGTTCGAAAAGAGGCTGCCTATAGACATGATTAGATGTGTGACCCGGCTACGGATTCTGACAACACCTACCCCAGTTGCAGCAGATGGTTTCTCTCGGCCCATGACAGGAACCCCACGACGTATATAATCAGAGGATCATAACTCAGAATTCGTATGGAATATGTCTTCGGTAGCGGCTGGATAGCCAGGACCGACGACATATGAGGAGACACCCGCGGCCATAAGAGGACAATCGCTGGGATGAGTGTCCCAAAGAGCAGCAGACGATTCCAAGCAAAGAGATCCGCCATTTTGTATTCAGTTAGGTCCGTAAGGCTGAACCATCGACACCACGTCCTAACAAAGGAATGAAATACCGAGAAACGTTGGCAATTGAGACGCTTTGCGGGGGTTCTTCAAGGATATCACAGGCTGATGGCGCTAACTTTCGGTCCGGTAGCTCATTTTAACGGCGGAGACCGACCGTTTGGATGGATAAACACCGAAAGTCAAAAGTATTAGCCGGCGGGATCTGCTGATTAACAGTGTCGGCTTTCTTCGTTCGGTTTCGCTAGCGCTACCATCTTGGCCTCCAGGGTCAGATGAATCTTGATAAATACCCATGCTCGCCGTCACAGTGCGTCATATCCAGTTCTCTACCCTATTAGACGTTACATCCAAAGCAGAAACATAGCAGTTCTTCTGCCATATCACGGCTGTTCAACAAACCAAGCAAGATCATCTCCAGGTGGCTTGGCAGCACTCATCTCAGGCGAACAGCGTTGCACGGCTGATCTTTCCGATACGTGCTATGTCAGTGCGGATGTCCATTTCGTTTGGCCTCATCACGCCACTTCCCCCTGCCCAGCCAAGGTCCCGGGAAACTCTATGCGCCGACTAGACTGGGAAAACTTCTGGCCTGGCGTCTGTGCGTCTGGGGCTTGTACAGGACGAGTTCAGACCTGCATTTACTTCCGGTGGGATATCAACATCTTGACAAAGACGAGTCCTGGTGCGACATGCGCGGAACCCGTGGACACTGGCGTGCCAGTTGCCAAATTCGATGTGTCGGCATGAGACTGCGATGATGTTGAGGCTAGATGAATGTGGAGGCGGACAGGGCTATGAGGATCGCCCTGCCCCAACACGACCGGTACCGTCCCAAACTTGTCGGAAAGTTTCAAAGGGAGCCTCTCCCACAAACATACTCGGGCGGGGGATCTTCGTGGAGACCCTGAAAGTCAGCAGGAGGTTTACTTCGAGATTACTGATTGCCTAGGTTGGATCCATGCTGTTATCAGGTTAAAGTTGGCGACGGCTGTCTGGAGATACCCCTGGCGATTCATCTCTGAACTCTGTTGGGTGACGGGCCGAGCTCCTCTCACGAAAGGAAAGCCTTGAAGACAACTACCCAAAGGACCTGTGATGGAAATTATTGCTGGCAGCCAGATCTTGGTGTCGTACCCCCTGGGTGAATCCTTGGCAACTCCGCGGGATGTTGCACGAGGCGGGAGTTTTTCTGCATCATATCCGATGTTTATACTACGCATGGACTACCAGACTAGATAACCGGTATAATTCCTACTCTTAAGTGTAAGACTGTTGACGACAACATTTCTGGCGGAAGAGTCCAAATCCAAATGAGGACATCGTGACAACTGATTGCATGTTCTCCGGGTGTTCCAAGCGGTAGACAACGATGTGAAACATCATCGGCAGGCCTTGCCAATTTTTATGACGGTTCATTTGAGCTGGGTTGACAAGCTAGGTCTCGGTAATTCCAGCAAAGGATGACTCAAGATTCAAGCATCCCTCCGCCTGGACGAATTGAGAATGGCCTGGGTCTGGTGATTGCGCGTTTTATCAACTTTCGAGCTCCTCCAAGAAGCTTCGGTCTCGGGGCAGTCCGACTTGGCTTCGTCTGACAGGTAGGCTCTGAACTATGACCAGTTGCCGGCTACCGATAGGAGTGTAGGATGCGATGCTCGTGTACGGTAGTTATTTTGGTGTGCGGCCTAGAACGCTCATAGGCACCTTTACGCACAGCTTTTAAGCTTATCCTTGCCTGCATACTCAAATTGTCTTGCCTGATGGATCTGATGTCGCCGGAGGCCTTCGTGTGCGAGGCTGGATCGGTCCGAAGTACACTCTATGATAAGAATATTCAGCTAATGTCATTTAAGTCTCCATCATCTCCCCGGTGGTCCACCAGAGATGATATCTTTATTCCTCCAGTATTGATTTTATCGTATACTACAATTATCATTGTCAAAGTATCAAAATGAGACTTGAACTTACCATCGTCTTGTTCCTAGGTACCATCGCCCAAGCGGTCCCTCGGGCGATGGTGGTTAGTGAGGGCAACACCTACTTACGGGACCTTGAGGTAAAACAAATAACATCCCTCTTGATTGGATGTGTCTGTGAGACCGTGCTAATTCCCGTCGTAACATTCAGCTAAAGAACGAAATTGCAGCTGGCACGGGTGGCTCTGCCCCTGAATGGGTTGCTCGACCTAAAGGACAGAGAATACCTCCATCCGGCCCTAGTAGGAAGGGCAACTAAGGTACACAGAAATTTTAACGGCCTATCTCTTGCGATCTACTGATGCTCCTTTTATGCAGGCTCCGATCTTTCCATTCGACGTTGCGGGAGACTTACGACCAAGGACTCTGATGTTACTCAACATTCATTTGGAGCACCGGAATCGCCATTTATCGACAGGAAATTGCCAATCAAAGCCGCCACCTTGTTTCTGGAACCCCGAACCTAAACATTACCAGACATCCATACCTTGTGTTGGCCTTTTTACTTGTGGGCCAAAATGCAAGGCGGGACAATGAAGAAGGTCTTTCGGACTTGTGTCGATAGGGGTTAGGGGTTGAGAAGAGTTGCGGCAGTGTCTGCCTCGTCGGCGCAACTTCCCTCTCCTAAGGAGATGGACATTCCTGATGAGACTTTATTTCATCACAGTCATTCTCGCATGAATAAGCTGGGGCCTTCCGCCATTCTTTAGGATTCACAGTTGACTGCTCAACTCTCGTCCATGGGGGTCCTTCTGCTCGACACAGCCAAACAATAAAAGTGCGCAAAAAGCACATGGGAACTATCTCCGTTCTTCTAAGCTGTGGTGATTGCATGTGAGGCTCGGAACTCTAAGGAAAACCCGTTAACGCACTATGTCACACATCTTCGGGCAGAGATGTCAAAACTCGCTCGGCAACCGATGGGGCCACAAGCATTCAGAAGCACAACTGCAGGACGAAGAAGAATACGGTGCTCTATCGTTGGAACCTGTACCAATAATAGTCGATGTACCTCGATTTCCGGTGATCACTTCGGTCTACGTGGTTCGCAACTCTGAGGCGTTACCGGAATGCGCGTCCGGAAGAAATAGTTACAGCACAGAGTCCGCCAGATGAACTCCGACTGGCTTATCCGCTCCGGTCGAATTAAACCCCCCTTCTCCGAGCCAGATCAGACGACATGGAACCGTTTCCAACCAAGACGCCACAGCGCCACGGGTAGACTGCATGGGCTTCCCATCTCTTTCACATGCGTCAGCAAATGCATCAAGAAGGCTCATCAACCTTTCGCTTGGGAGCACTAGTTTTCTCTCCTGTGGCCAAGCAACGTTCATCTTTTCCAATAAGCGAGAAAGGCAGAAGGAAAATGAAGTTTGCCTCAAACGGATGACAGTTCGCTTGAGCTTTGGGCATTTTTCGGATCCGCATCTTCCCTTGGTGAAACGAAACACCAACCAGACCATTTACCGGTGGGCGCTCGGCCGAGCGGGGGTGAGGAGATCGACACCAGGACCGCCTGAGGTCCAGCCGCATCTTTCCATCCTTGAAACAATTTTCCAGCAAGAAAACCGATAAAATGGAAAGGCCCAAGAGCACATGCGCCCCAAGATAGACTAAGTCCTGTCACACGATGACAGGGTGCACGGATGGATCAGCAATCTGCAGCGTGTGTCATGATATCTACAGCCTGAAGAACTGATGTCTTGGATGTCGTGCCTGGCTGACCTGTCCGCCCGGATCCGAACCCCAGCATCTCCGCTGCAGGCCAGCCATCAACCGTACATGAGAGTTTTGCGCGATTATTTTCCTGCCTGTTTCGACCAAATTTAGAAAGAGACTGCAAAGAGAAGCAGAAAATCATGAATCACACCAAGACTAATCCGTCCAACTGCGGAGGAAGCTCGACCGCACTAGCATTCTCATGCGCATCTACCAGTCGTCCTCGGACGCGTGTGCTCGAGCCGACGGGACGGACGCTACCCGTCACGTAATGGCCTACCTGCGACAGAGCAGCACAGCTATTAGGGATACAAACTGCCTACTTTCTAATTTAGCCCCAGTACGTATGGCATGCATGGCATGACGGGCACTCGATCCAAGATTTGGTCCGTGTCATTATATGTCATGTTAGATTTTCGCCAAGGCCCTCTCGACCTTCACCGGCTCTTAAGAACCCCTCCCCTCGAAGTCGACAAGCTCGAAAGCTTGCTCGAGTCAGCTACTGAATGGCAGGGACTGCCCTTCAAATATCTCAAGCGTTCAGCCCATATTCCAGTACTATCCATCCCGCTGGAACCCGTCGTCTTCGTTTCGTTTCTGCCAAATACAACAACCCTTCTTCATTACCAGACCACAGCTCAGAATACTACAACAGCATCTTGACGAGAATGGTTTACACAGGGAAGCCTTCCGGAGGGTGCAAGCTGTGCAGGATACGGAAGGTGAAATGCGACGAGGCGAAGCCGTTTTGCCAAAGATGCACCAAGTCGAAACGCCACTGCCCCGGCTACGGCGCCGTTGTCCGCGACCAGGGCAAGTCGGCCGAGAAGCTGAAGAAGATGAGGGCCGGGAGCTCCGACAGCAATAATGCTATCGACCCATCAATACCTATCAAGAGCGTTGAAGTAGATGACTGGTGTTTGGATACGACGGCCATTACCACAAGGAGAGGGTCTACACCAAACTTCAGATTGGGCGATAAGCAAGGCGACCTGATGAGTGTGTTTGAGAAGGTACCTGGAGGATTGATGGACTCTTTGGACGAACAAGCTTCGTGTCTTTTCTTGTCTGAGTTCGTCAATGTGCCCTTAACACCAACGGCACGCGGATACTATGCCTTTTTACCACGATTCCTAGGCAGCGGGACGGTATCGATATGCCTTTCGCAGGCTTTCAAGGCCACATCCATGGCGGCGTTAGCCATGAGGCAGTCGAAGGGTATGAGAGGTGCAGCACTGCTGCGCGCTCAGGAACATCACATCAAGGCATTGAGGGCGGTCGGTCAGGCCATCGCAGACCCCAAGGAGATGAGAAGCGACCAGACGTTGGGCGCCGTAATTATGCTGGCATTCTATGAGGTAATCGATTATCCTTGTCTCTTAGGTGGTCACCACTGACTTCTCGATCTCAACAGACATTGATGTCCCAAGACTCAATGAAAGAGTATATCAGTCATCTCAAGGGCGCCGCACGTATTGTGCAGATGCGTGGGCAGCAGTGCCTGGAAACAGTCGAAGGGAAGGAACTCTTTGCAATGACGAGGAACCAATGCCTCTCCGTGTCGAACATATTCAAAGAAGCCGAGATGTCCAGTTACTCGTGGCTTCTTTACAACGAAGCCATTCAGCAGAGCAACAAGCCAACAGTTGACATTAGTCTCATGGCCAGTCAGATCCAGCAAGCTGTCGACGGTATCATCGCTAAAGCCAGCTCACCAAGTCCCGAGGCGATTGAGAAAATGATGGAGCTGGTTGGAAAGGCACGAAGATTGGAGGCAGAGTTCCGCAAAATCAACGACAACAACCCGAATCCTACGTGGAAGGTCGAGACGGCGGAATACGTATTCGATCGAACCGACGAAGAGCTCGATACGGAGCCGACCTTTGAGGGACAGGTGTACAAATTCTTCAACCTTCCAATGGCCGTTTTGCACCTGGTCACTTGGTGCACCCACCTCAATTTGATTACGACCATGATGCGAGCTTCATCATGGCTCGCCTCGGCTGACAAGGAGATGTTCGATAACGATGACGAGTATGACGAGCTAAACCGGGTAGCCACCACACGTGTTGAGGATATTGTCGGGGCCGTTCCGTACTTCTGCAGTTGGAACGGGTACGGAGTTATCGTGTCGCAGTTTCCCTGCGGTACCACCAAGCCCGATGATCCTCTCAAGGGAGAGGCTGGGCTCATCGTTATGTGGCCGGTTGCCATGGCCATGAAGAGCGAATGGGCCACAGCACGGCAGAGACGATACCTGAGAGGAAGGCTCCGGTATATCGCAGACGTATCCGGCATCAACCAGGCGCGATTCTTTGTCAACGAAGTTTAATCAGTTCTCTTTTGTCCGGGGTGTTGCATCTGGGATGGCATTTGGGTTGATTTTCAGGGCGCTGGACGAGATACCACTCAGCAAACGGCGCTGGGGTGACGGCTAATGTGAGCTTACGATCTCGAGTTCGACGGTCACGATTGTTACATGATTTAATGGACCTCTTTGCGGTTAGGATAATTGACACTATTGACGAGCGCATACCCACATCCGTGTCTACTCATCCATCAAGACATCGCCAAATCGAGGTTACTTTCAGCGTAATCACTACATAGTACGTAGGTGATTCCAAACGTGGCGTCTACATATTCCGACATTCGCACTCGCATTGGCTGGGTTTCTCATACACCATGCAGCTTCTGACAGCTGCATCAAGACATAAATTTAGCATCTTCGCCAAAAAGGACAAAGTCTGTATGCTGCAGTGTACAGGATTTTACGGTCGGCGATAGGACGTCCTGTAATACCTAGTCCCCCTTGGGCTAGGCGGCTTGGTCGTATGCTCATGGAGTACGTCGACAAGGTCATCAATTCTGAGTCACGAATCGAACTATCGCGAATACGAATGGTGCTAATTCGATGGCTTTGAGACAGTCCTTTGAGTTCTATGAATGTCAGATGATCGTTATTTGGTCCATCGTTGACTCAGCGAATAGTGACTCAACCACCTCTTTGTCTTCCCGGCCCCATATGTCAAAACACCCAATCCGCTCATATTTGCTTTGGTCCTCCAGAGACTCAGCCAAGACAAGATACGAAGACCACCGTTCAAACTCGAGATCTTGGCGGAACACGTCGGAGAGCTCATGAGGAATCGACCTGGCGATATTCAAACTTTTTACCCCAGCTTCCAGCATGTCTGCCTCTGCTTCTTGCTTGCGTCTGGATATTTCAGTAGGCTTGCTCACACCAATGACAACACCTTCCTCTCCGTCATCCAGCTTGAAGTCCTTTGTTCCAAGAAGAAACACCACGACGTCCGTTAAGTTGCAGCCGCGCCTCCTGGTAAGTCCGGCAACGTCGTCAGGTTCAAACTCGATAGACCAGCGATAACCATCCTTCTCTACTGACAACAAGCAGATATCCTGGACCGTTCCGTCTGCGTAAATACCTTGCGCAGAGTCGAAGTCTAGTCCGTGCACCATGTGACCATGCAAGGTGATCGACCCGGAGCGCAGTTGGCCAGTCGGTTCCTCTGGGATGACAGGCACCGTTTGAGCTTCGATGACGTCGGCGTAAGATACGAATGGCGTTCTCGGAAGACACGTGAGATAGGACATTGGCCCTCTCAAATATGCCCAACTCCACGTTGGAGCGACATATCCTCCGGACTCATGCCAGTCTGCTTGCTTGTTGCGCTCTTTAAGCACGGCCATCCAGGCGCCCATGTCTTCCGTGTTTGTATCTCCAATATTTTCAACGTTTCTTCGGTTGGTGGCTTTCAAGAAAGCTCCCAGGTCTGATGTTGATGGTGGCTTCCACGCCAGCTGAGCCACCAAGTCCCCTCTCCAGAGTCCAGCGAGATACTCGTCCGGACCAGTGTCTGAAGCTTGAGCCATCAAACGTTGGAATCTATCCACGAGTCCTCGAAGAGCCGGCATTTTATCCGACTCGTGTGCCAACGATCGCTTTGCATAAGCCCGAACAATTAGACGCCAAGTATCGTAAATACTTTGCATGTCGTGTCTACGCCCCAAGGAGAGTTCTCGATTGGATGGGCCAGATTCCCGACGGCACTCACACTCCGTGAGGGTATCGCACTCCCATGCCATCTCGTCACTCGTGAAATGCAACACGCGTCGACTCATCAGTCGTTCCTGCATCGTCCACCCCCTCGAATCGATGGGTTGGCTCAAATCCAACGAACGACCCAACACCGTGGGGTGAACTTGCGGCTTTATGAGCACCATCGGAGTGACATCTCCGTCGGGGTCGATGTATGTACGATAATCAAGCTTCGAGAGGGCTTGGTCATTTTGGAAGAGACCCTGGGTTGCAGAGTTGCTCCCGTCGGCACTAAGTGTGAGGGTGGCACCAGAGTAGACCTCACACATGAGCGCCGCTTCATGAGCCCAGTCTTCCGCGGAGTCCTGGATGATGCATAGACGATCTACCCACAGATATCGCAGATCGAGCTTTTTAGCCGCATGGATCGCATCTCGAATGGTTCTTGGCAGGCTTTGAATTTCGATGCCTTCGAGATGAGAATGGTAATTCTTTGTCGTGGTAATGAGTCCAGGCGCCCCAGCACCCCAGCAATAGCTGAGGGCCGCGTAATCACCGCTCTCGCTTTGTGTTTCTCGGATGTAAACTCGGTCTTGATCCGGTCCGTGAAGGTCGATTACTCGTGTTGGCAAGGGGCCTGACCCAGGTATGTTGCAGGTTGTATGCCGTTCGCGGCAGTTGTCTAACCACTTCTTTGCAAGGAGCAGCGCCTCATCTGAACCTGAACTAGGCTGGACCTTCGCAAGGCTCGCTGGTCTAAATCTCTGCTTATCTGAAGCGAGGGGGTTGATGCCCATTTCATGAGACCATTCTCAGCGGAAATGTCAGCCAATTCAGTAGTAAGCGCTTCTCATGTGAAGAGAGGACATTTACCCATTAGCGGCCCGACTTGTAACTCTCGTTCCATGTTACTAACATTCTGGCTTTTTCTGGTGAACTGTTCACCCTGAAGCTCGAAGTCGCTTTCCTCTGCGTCAAAGTTCGCAACGACCGCAACTTCCAGCCAGCTTGACCACGGCTGTCTTACCCGGATTGTTACTCTTGTATCTTCATCCGGGGGCCACTGAATGTCGTCCAAGGGATGTTGTAGCAGGGCGGTCCACACAAACGAGCAGAACCTACAGGCCCTGGCTTCCGCCACGCGCTTGAGAGTCGCGGCCGATGCCGAGTATTCTCTGTATGGGCCGCGAAAGTTGTCGCCCGGGTGTACTTCAAGCGGCGTCACCCCCTGACAGATATCGCAGATTGTCGGCAACAGCTGAACTAATCGATGGTTTTGGTTGTGGTCGATTCCTTGGCCTGGAAGCACGATACATTTTGAGCAGAAGTCGATTTGTTCTGGGACACAATCCAGACAGGAGTACCGAGGTCCAGAGATGCGGTCGTCTTCGGTGTCTGCGGCGGGACACTTTGGATTGTCACAGCAGGCGTCGTCATGTTTCGGCGGATCAACAACAAGGCGATCCTCGAGGCCATTTGTCAGTTGATAGATTGGGTTCGTTATCCCGTCGGGGATGTCGCCGAGACATTTCAATGGCCTTTTGCAGAAGAGTAAGGCGTGTGACTTTTCAATGATGGGCAGAACATCCATTGTGACGTTGTACTATCTTCGTGCTGATTTAAACGCAGTTGAATAGACCGGCTTGACTTCCGAGGTGGAAAGTAGCACCACTCCACGGACTTGTTGTAGGAGCAGCTTCAGGCTGCCGGATTTCGACCGAAAATTAGGCATCCAGATGGTTGGTGGTTCCGCTTATGCTGTGTTGCGCCCTAGCATAGCCCACCAACCACTAACCTGATGCTATGGTCCCATAAGGCAAGGCTCATTCACACTATCGCGTTGTTCTATGCTCTTGAAGGTGCCATGCTCGAGACTGTATCCGGAAGAACCTGCGAATTGTCTACACAATCTGAGGCGTATGCTTCATCGTACCAGAGTCCCGATCGACGTTTGGGCTACATCCCATCTGAATGCAGACATGTGCACATTACGGTGGGAATGGAGAGGCCAGTTGCTTCATTCTCTATTAGGTATTATATAAACCCTGCTGCGAATATTCGCGCCCATCGCGGTCAAATTTCTTTTTCTACATCTGGCACCATTCATCCTGACAACTTCGCAACATTATTTCTTGTCCTCAGTGGAATTTTTTCCTAGGGTTTGGTTGTGGGTGTAAATGCGCCGCATTTGCCCACTTCATACGTCTTTCCTTCTTCCTCATGGCTCAAAAAGACGTGTTCGAAGGCGCATGTTATCTAGTAACCGTTACCACCACCGCCACCGTTACCCCCAGACGGGGGAGAAGAGTTGCCCTTCGGAGGTGCACCACCACCACCGCCGCCGCCATACTGTCCACCGGGTGAATTGCCCTTGGGAGGGGCAGATGGACTGTTGCCTGCCGGAGGAGAGTTGCTCTTCGGAGGAGCACCGCCCCCGCCGTACTGGCCACCGGGGGCATTACCCTTGGGAGGGGCAGCTGGACCGTTGCCGTTCGGCGCAGCAGGAGCGTTGCCCTTAGGCGGAGAAGACGGGCCGTTTCCATACTGGCCGCCAGTAGCACCACCCTTTGCCGGAGGAGAAGCAGGACTGTTGCCCGGCGCTCCGGGACCAGATGGAGGCGGAGGAGGTCCAATGGGCTTGCCTCCTCTAATCTCATCGGGAATCTTGGGAACGGGACCCTTGCTGGCGACCCAAGTGTCGACATTGCCCTGGTCGGAGGCGGTGAAACCGGACGGAGCCCATCGTGCGGGAAGTGCCTTTGTGCATTCCGTCAAGTCGTTGATGTTGTAAACACCCAAAAGAGAAAGACGAACATATTCGTGAGCGTACGCCTGGCACAGAGTTAGTATTATTCATGAGAGAAGTGTCAGTAGATGAGCTTACCGCATTCCACGCAGCTTGGCCACCAGGACCGGCGAATGCAGCAAACTGGGCGCTGGTGCTAGGGTACTTGGACAGCGCAATATCGCTGTTGAACTTGAACACGCGCGGAGGAGCGTTGCCGATGGTTTCGGAGTAGAACTTGACATCCCACACACCAGGGGTGCTATCCTGAGGGTCGCCGGAACGCGAAGGGTCAACAAAACGTTGTTGACTGGTTGTGTGCGCACCAATGAGCGAAATCAGGCCGTATGAGCTGATGGTTTTGTTGTTGAAAAGATCGATGAGGGTATCAGCCGGGCTGTTAACGTCGGGAAGAAGGTTGGGAGGAGCAGCAACTGATGAATCCTTTCGTCCAATGAAGGTCCTCACACGGGGACCCAGGGGACACACAACGGTAGCAACGTTTGCGGAGAACTGGATGAGGTCCGCCATGCCGATTCCGTATTGCTTGTACTTGTTGTACCATGTCTTCGTTTGCTCGACAATTTCTTCCAAACCCTTGTTCTCGACGCGCGAGATTTCAGAAGAGGACAGGCAAATAGAGCCGTCAGCTCCACCGAGGTTGCCGGTTCCCTTGGACCAACCAGCAGCATCGTGGAAACCGAGACGAATCGCTGCGCGAGCGAAGTCGGTGCAACGGCCGGATTCACCTCTGAAAGTGGTTGCGAGGTCGTCAGCAATGTACTTCCAGATGCAACAGGTGTCGGCAGCGCAAGCTGGTGTGTCTTTGGCTGGGAGTGCGCCGTTGTTGGGAGCAGGAGAACTGCCACCTGGAACTGGTGGCTTTCCTCCTGCAGGGGCCGGAGGAGCAGCACCACCGGGAGCAGGAGGACTGCCGCCTGAAGCTGGCGGCTTGCCTCCCGCAGGGGCCGGAGGAGCGCTGCCATATGATCCACCTCCCGGGCCCGAAGGAGGAGCGCCAACGGGAGCAGGGGCACTCCCGCCGGGAGCTGACGGCTTGCCTCCCGCAGGGGCCGGAGGAGGAGCGCCACCAGGAGCAGGGCCTGGAGCTGACGGCTTGCCTCCTGCAGGGGCCGGAGAAGATCCGCCACCAGAAGGAGGAGCGCCGCCGTATCCACCAGCTCCAGAAGGCGCGCCACCTCCGCCGCCATCGCCTCCTCCGTAACCATAGTCTCTGGGATGGATAGGAGCGGATCTCTTCTTGCCGGAAGAGTAAGCCTCATCGCTCTCGGCATTGCCAGAACCAGAAAGGAGCTGCTTGATGTTCTTGCCAACAGGTGTGAGCTTCGAGTCGTCCAGCGTCGCGAGATCACCTATGATCTCGGTGGACTTGCCGCCGTTGGAACTGCCCTGGCGGGCCGCGATCTCGGCGAAGGTGTTCTTCATGCCGGGGTAGCCCAAGACGGGAGTTGCCACGAGGGCTGCGGCGAGGATGGAAACGCGCATGATGAGACAGCGAGACCAGCTGGCGGATTATTCAGAAACGAACGTGTGGTTAAAAGCGAATGTGTAAGAGAGAGAACTTGTATTAGGTGTGAACGAATGTAGAGAGACGGAAGCTCGAGGCCGATGTTCTGAAGAGATCCAAGACTCATGATTGCGGGAGTTGCTGGTCCCTTATATGCTGAGTTGTAATTCCATGGACTTCACCTTCCAGACCCAATCGCACGATGCGAAACCACTCCGTCTCCTCAAGCTTAAGCTGGGGAGAGCCGTGAACCGGTGCTAACATCGGATTGCAAAAGGTCCTGGTGCACATTGACGCCGGCCTTAACCATGGCGCCGGTGTGGTGGTCAACTAGTCACTTGCGTTTTTTGCACTACGGCTACGTTGAGCCGGGCGCAATCCTGGAATTCCGGGTATCGGATGCGATCTTGCTCAGCCTCGCCTTTTGGTCAATGTGTGAAACTCGATCGGGCTCGTGGCTGCCAGCTACTGTGGTCTCGTATTCTGCGGGGCGTCGTCGAGAACCGTGGGTGGCTTGCACCAACCCATGGAGCTGTAAAACGGAACATTGCTGTTGTTGTGTATGCGGCGTCTGTGTTGTGTTCAGCTCATTCAACGGCTGGCTCCAGCATCAGTATGTAATTGAAAATGGATCTTCTGGCCATGATGAGGTGTTGAGCTGCTCAGCTTCTCGTTCATGATGTGTGACACCTGCCAATGATGCTCTCGCATCATGTCTGCGCACCTGCCAACCCCAGATTCAGCAACCGTCTGGGTGACTTTTGACTGTTGGCAGACATCTGATGTGTACCCAGACTAGCCATCAAAATAGACATGCGTCTAGGAAGGTTGCGGCCTAGCAGATCGATGAAAAAAAGGGGCAACTGTCTTAGCGCAATGAACCGTTCGCACATTAGCCGTTTGTGGCTGATCCGATGTTCTGTTTAATGAAAATCGGCTTTGCCTGGTCGCAACCGTCCAGATTAATCCGAATTCACCTGAAACGAGACGACCGCCAGCAAGTTTAGGTGAACGGCGCTAATAAGCTTATTTGTACAGAGAGCTTTTGACGTTAGAATAACACATCGCGGTGACATAACGACGACTGCATCTGACGCATGCGATTCGTGATCTTTAGAATTAATTGTTGACGGCTACACCCATGTTATGAAAGACGTCTCTGCCGAAGAACATTATGGGGGGCATCTTTGTGGTCGAGGCAAAGACATGGCAGGCACTACGAGCGTTGCACACTATGTGGGAGGCATATGCAATCTGCAATTTCATACGAGAAACATGTAGCGAAACTAGGAAATTTCTATTGTTCTTGAGGGCTCGCTCATGCTGTGCGTAAAGCCCGTACTCCAGCAATCGCAAAACGATCGTCTACCGGCTCATTACCGACAATCTTCGGTCCAAAGGTCATCAAACCCGCCCGTTGAGGTTCGGCATGTTACACGTACGCATGTAGCAACGCTCTGTGTCGTCTCTGTCAGCATGAGCCTCAAACTCTCTCCGCAGGTCCCTTTCCCCCGGTATCAGCGACGATCGCCGCGCCCGCAGCTGTCACGATTTGTTTCCGAGCAGGCCGCAACCCTATGCCGCCGTGTCTGACTTTTGCTGCCGATGGAACGCAGATCCGGTTTCGTTTCGGCGATATTTTTGGGGATCGCGGCCGTCGTTCGGCATGCCACCCATGACATGGATCTTAGTCAGGCAATCCCCTCATCATGACTAAACTACGTCTTTTTCTGTGTGTGCTCGGTAGTGAGTTGCCTTGACTAGTTAGACTGGTTCCTGATTCGCACAAGCAATCCCAGCCAACGTGAGAGTTCACCTAGCCTGGACTATAAACACAGTTGATGATTCACAATGCGGGGAGTTGTTAAGCTGTTGTTTGTAGTTGCTTGAGAGTATGGATTGTATGGAAGGTAGCTCTCACCACGATTTGTGGTTTTGAGGAGGGTATCAAATTATGCTGGCTGGCGGCTGTCCTTTTGTCTATTACATGCAAACGCTCATACGCCGATGTGTCCTTCCTCGCTTCTCTGTGCAGTCTATGAAGCAGACGCTTTTCGCTGATATGTGAAGCCGAGCAGGATATTATGGGTGCAAAGGCTATGTGCCTGCGGTAGGCGTCGGCCATGAAAGACCGTCGAATTACGGTGGTTTGGTGTCCTGCACCTGGCGTCGTAGAGTCGTCGAACCTGCGGTGCAGCTTCGTGAGGTTAGGTGTTGAGTGAAGTGAACTTGTGTCGATGCCCATTGTCTGTACCTGAAGGTGCAATGTTAGATATCGTGCGGCATCAACCGTGGGATGGTTGTATCAGACTTACATCGACCCTAGCTGTAGTTCTTCATTTCCTGTTGATCCAGTAGATGAAGCCCCCAACACCAAAGATGCACGTTGCGGCTGTCGTCGTGTTAGTCTACATCATGGAAGACCCGACAGGGCGTCACGCCGACTTACCAACTGCTAACGTCTCCAGCACCGTGTGATCAACACTCCTCTTCATCAACATCGTCCCAACTTCAACAGCCCCCTCTTGGAGGAGCCTCGCATCGATGACAGGCATAGTGATCTCGGAGAAGAAGAAGAAAACGTAATAATAATTGTTCAACGATGGACAAGAAAAGAACAGGTCGGGTATGTAATGTCGATCACCGGGATCAAGAAATGATGGGTTGGCGTTTTGTTCCTCCGTGGACGACACTAAAAACAGATCAAGAGCCGCCTCGACTTACACGGGAAGCAGCAGCAGCGCGGCATCCATACATATAAAAAACACAAAAGCAAGTCTTTGGGGAACCATCGAAATGGGCCTGCCCCATCGGTTCCGCCATCACCCCGGTCACTAACCTGTGTCTGTCTGTCTCCCCCGAGGGTCTCCGCCCCGTCGCAACAAATGAACTGCGCAGTCACCTTATCGTGGGGACCACCGCGCCGTCCGCCTCAGCGTCCCGGGGGCTAGGCTGTCGAAGCAGAGCAAGCAAGGCCAAGGAACCATCCCCCTTCCCCCTCCCTTAGCATGAAGCGCGCGTCTGGGTTCGCACAAAACTGCCGTTGGGGTGGCCATCCTCGACACGCGTGGGCTTGGGAATGGGCTCATGTCATCTCATTTCGGGTTTCAGTAGGGGGCTGCTCATGCAAGGTCCCACGTTATCTTGGCTTTTGCCCAAAGACCACGAACGGGGAGATAGGTAGTTGTGTGTGTGTGTGTCCCCCCTGGGCAAATCACCAATTGGAGCCGCCCCCCGTTCCGCAATTTTTTGGATGTGGTCTGGGTTTGGTTCCTGGGTCCCGGTACCCATTGAGTAAGGTAAAAGGGAAAAAAGGCGTGGTTTCGGGGCCGCGTTCCTTAAAACGGGCTGGACCCGACCGGGGTTGCGCAATTTGATGGGCTTGGGCGGGCGGTTTCTGTTACCGTACAACACTATCCGTACACCGCCACATACGACGATGGGTTTTGGAGCAAGTCGACGCGGCCGATTTACGGATCTGCGAACGACTCGGCTGATGATGGGAAATCATAAAAGATAATCTAGATTCTGAACTCTTTGCGAGGTGTGAACTTTGCGAGGGCCCGGCTGCGTGGTTCGTCGTTTGCATATGCCGTGTTAGTCTGCGATACGCCTGAAGCACAACATGATGCTACTGCTGCTTTCGTCCTGTCCTGTCCAACATCCCACCTCATGCCTATCGTATCCTCTTCACAAGCCCAATACAAAAAATCACCAGACATACCTGGCTTCGTGCTCCCATCGGCATCACATCAGAATGTCACAAAACCGCGTGGTCCTGCCGCGAGTCCTGCGGCGGAAGCACATCAGCTCGGTGGGGGTATCTCACCACCGCCCAACGACCCGTTTCAGCCTCCTGAAACAAGGAGGATCTGCGGGTAGAAAGGTCGCATGAACCCCTACTTTACAGCACGCTTAGTGGACGGCCTGCTCCCCTCCCCCCCCTGAGCCCTGGCGCATCTGCCCATAATCCCACAACCCGGCGACACGGGGACATTTATTAGACGACGACGACTGCCTACCACCGCAGACACCGCTTACTGTCTCGACGGGACACATGCGTCGTGTACATGTCCATGTGCGGCGCTCTCAAACTGATTCCGCAATCCACATGCTTTATTGTTTAAAAACCGGGTTTGCTGCTGGAAACACGTGGGGGTGGAAGGGGGTCTTTCTCTTCTTACTTTGGTGGTGTGTGTACGACTTGGTTGTCGGAGAATATGCATGTCTTGTGCCAGACGACTGGATAACGTCGTCACCCATCTCGAACGAAAAAGCCAAGATGAACAAGCCCGAAAGCCAAAATGAATCTTGGCAGCTGCCCACCATCCCTTTCCCCCCCGTGACAGGCTTCGCGACAGCTTGGCTGCGTGGCTTGGCCTTGGCCGTGGTCTTTCTTCTTGAACGCTGCCATTCATAGTTTAGATGATCAAACCTGGTGTCAGCAATTTTCGAGGCTGGGAGGCTGAACAGGAGAGAGAGAGACAGCGCAAGTTGCCAACCCATTCGGCAGATTCGGGCGGTAAATTGGAGGTTCCACTGTGTAAGAGTGCCAAGGGAATTCTAGATCTGGCTGTTGAATTTCAAAAGTGGCACTTGTGTGTGTTCCTTGTCCGGGTTCCACCGCTCACTCCGGCTTCCGGTATGGAAGCCGCTGAAGATGATTGGAATTAATTAGAGGAAGACTTGGCTTTGCCGGACTACTTAATGGTCTCGGTTCTCGCTGCTGCAGGGCCGATGCTGGGTGTTACAAGCCATGGAGGGCCTTCCTGATGAACTGCATGGCTTGAGGTGCACGGTGACGATGCTTCGTCATCTAGGTGCATCTGAAATCTCATGTTCCCTGCTCCGGAGTCCGTTGTGTTCATTAAACGGTGAGCGCCGTGAGCGTGAATGCACACTATCCAATTGCTGTTCACTGAAGAGTGAAAATAGAACTTGCCGTCGTCGAATTCTCCTGTCTCCATGCTCTGGTATGTCACCGAACTACTCCTCCCACAGTCGCCAAAATCACCAAAAGTCAAAACCCATGACCTAAGTGCCTTGAAGGATCAGAGTTGACAATTGAAATCCGAAGATGAATCCACCAAGAATCCTCCAAAGTCATAGCCCGAGTGACTAATACCTAGTCTATCCCAACGACGGTCTCACTTGGTCCTTCTCTCCGTTCTCCGTCGCCCTCCAAGCCATGCCCCTGGACCTTTTCGTCGATACCCTCACTTCTCACCCAAGCACGGTCTCCGAGCATGACAACGCAGTTACACCAGACCACGGCATAGTGCAGAAGCCAGCCGAGACTTGCATTGCCGCCTCTCTTGGCGGAGAGAAAGTGGGCGGGGATGGGCTGGACCGCGGGCCGCCGCCCCACACACTCTCACCCGCATCTCGAGATCTCGGGATCCCGTGTCGCCCCGGTTGCATATCGAGGCGAGGAGGGAAAAGAAAGCAACGACACCATTTTGCAGCAGTCGCATATTCTAGTCCAGCCTTGTTGACGTGTCCTCGCATCACGCCTCTGCTAGCATTTTCGCGCCGGCGTGGGTGCGATGCATGCCTCCGCCGCATGTGACCCATGTGGGGTTAGCTTTTCTAGAGACACACACCAGACATCAAGATGTGTGCTAAAAGAGAGTCTGACACTCGCATAGCTGCATTGCCAACACGTCTCTATGCCGCTTTCCTTCCGGTCTCTTTAAACAACCCGCGAAGTCCATCTCATTTTTTCAATTGTGTTGCCTTTGCCACTGAATATTTTATCACAGGCAGGCGCGCCCCCCTTTGCAACGAACGTCGGGAGAGAAACTTCATGCGGGAAAACGGGATCCTCGATATCCCCGAACCCGTGGTTATTCGTCTGAGCTGATGTTTCTTTTTTCCGCAACGCATCAAAGCCGAAAGAAGAAGTCGCGTTTTGTCACAGGCCAAGAAGCGTCTGAGCACCGCCGCCCGTTCTACACACCAGTGTGAGGGACCTGTCGCCTCCCCCGGGAAACCCGGCCTAATTGAATGAAAAGAGAGGAGAGCCGGATACAGAAACAAAGCAATCTAGGAAATCCCAAGGAAGAGGACCTCCATCTCTCATCGCCGCGAAAATGAAGCCTTGGAGGATATCAGCCCTCCTCGCCGCCGCTTCGGCGTTATCCACGACTGCAACAGCAACAGAACGATGCGCCCCAGAAACATTCGCGCTGCCCCAGCATCCCCTCCCGGACGCTGTCCTGGTGAGGGTCCTCGCGACGCCCGTCCGTGGGCTGCGATTCACGCCCACGTCGCCCGAGGGCCGCGCAGCCATCCCGAGTTCGGGCGTCAGCTTCTGCAACGTCACGGTCGAGTACGTCCACGCGGGGTTCGAGGACCCGACGCGGGTGCAGGTGTGGCTGCCGCTGGCTGGCGAGGAGGGGACAGGTAGTTGGAACGGGAGGTTCGTCGGTGTCGGCGGGGGAGGGTATTCTGCGGGGCAGTTTGGCAGCGAGGCGTTTGGGGTGAGGGTCGCGCAGGGGTATGCGGGTGAGTCTCCTGTTCTCCTTTTTCGGAATGTGCCTTTGAATTCCTGTGGTTTTGGGCGGTTGTCTCTACGATTTTGCACGTGGGGTTGGTTTTGCGAGGAATGTCGAGGGCTGACTGGAATGTGTGTGTGCCTTAGCCGCCGCGACGGATGCGGGGCACGACACCACGAGATGGGAAGAGGCGCCGTGGGCGCTCAACGACGACGGGACGGTCAACGAGCGGCTGCTGGCGAACTACGCGCACGTCTCGGTGCACGACATGACGGTGATCGCCAAAGCGGTCGTCAGCGCGTACTACGGCCGGGCGCCCGCGTTCGCGTACTGGGCGGGATGCTCGACGGGCGGGCGGCAGGGCATCATCGAGGCGCAGCGGTACCCGGAGGACTACGACGGGATCCTCGCGGGCGCGCCGGCGGTGAACCAGCCGAGCTTGATCGTGAGCACGTACTGGCCGCAGTTCGTGATGAACCGGATGGGCGTGTACCCGCACGTGTGCGAGATGGTGCTCATGACGCAGTTCGCGGTGGAGGCGTGCGATGAGATTGACGGGGTGAGGGATAATGTGATTGCGGACCCGGACAAGTGCGACTTTGACCCGGCGAGCGTGGTCGGGCGGGAGCTGGATTGTGGTGGTGGGCGGGTGATGGAGATGTCTGCGGCGGCGGCGGAGATTGCGCGGGAGATTTGGAGGGGCCCGCACAACGAGGACGGGAAGCCGCTGTGGCTGGCGAAGGGGTATCCGGTCGGGGCGCCGTTTACGGGGCGGTTCGGGCTCGGGAACGTGAACTGCAGTGTGCCGGGGGAGCCGTGTACGGGGCACCCGTTCCGGATGTCGGTGGAGTGGATTCGGAACCTGGTGCACAAGGACCCGGGGTACGACGTGGCGGGAATGGACTACGCGGAGCTGGAGGCGGCGTACGCGCAGAGCCGGCGGGAGTACGAGGCGCTCATCGGGGCGAACGACCCGGACCTTTCGGGGTTCAAGCGGCGCGGGGGCAAGATGATTAGCTGGCACGGGCTGGCGGACGAGTGCGTGACGATGCGGACGTCGCGGGACTACTACGACAAGGTGCTGAAGAGGGACGGCCGGGCGGGGGGGTACTACCGGCACTTTGAGGCGCCGGGGGTGTATCACTGCTACGGGCTGAACGGGACGTTTTACCCGCTCAAGGGGCTGGAGACGCTGCGGGCGTGGGTGGAGGAGGGGGCGCTGCCCGAGGTGCTGGACGGGTTTAGGCTGAGCGGGGGCAACGAGAGCGAGGCGCCGACGAGGCCTTTGTGTGCGTACCCGGCGGCGGCGAAGTTCAAGGGGGGCGATCCGGAGAAGAGGGAGTCGTGGGGTTGTGAGAGGAAGGGCGGGTGGTACAGCACTTGGGGACGAGATGAGTTGTAGAGGGCCTGGAGGAGAGTTTAGAAGAAGTGGATATAATTCATTGTCAAAAGTACCTAGTTACAACGCATAATACATATTGGTTTAGATGAAGAGCCAAGCTGGGATACGACCTTGAAGGTGGTGTTAATTAGCTGGCAAAGAGAATGCCGAAAGATGTTCCCCGAGGAGACGCTGCCGAGAAAAGACGTATTAAACATCTGATAGCGCCAGCGGAATTGCCGTAGCGCAGCGTGATAGTGGTGTGGCTTGGGCTGAAGGGCCACGGCTTTTTTTGAGGCTTCTAATGGTCAACAAGCACTTGGTCGGGAGGCACCTTTGGAACACACCAAGGCTCCTCCAGCCACGAGTTCACGTATGTATGACTTTTTGGGTGACAAACAGCAACAGTAAAACATGCAATTGCTGCAGCCACAATCAGGTGAAGTTGACAAACGGGAAACAGCATCGGGGAATGGAAAAGACGGGAAGCAGCAGGTGGAGCCTTTCCTCCGGAATTCAATCCGCCAATGACACTCGTCGGGGGAAGGAGCATCCCCGCCGGTTAGCCGTTATCTTGCCTTGGTTGCCAGGGCGGGGCTTGGCTTAACCCGAAGCGGAGAATCAGGGTCTCAAGCGAGGGACGCTAGTTTGTGGTTACATAAGCTTCGGGCCACCTGCAACTGCCCGAACACTGTGAACCTGCAGAAAAACGTGACTTGGAAGGAGGATTCGCTCCACTGGCGGGAAGCCGACGGGCCCGTTGGGCTGGGTGAGAGTTGTGATTGGACGATTGGGGGTGTTGCCACCAGTGGCTTTCTGTGGTGCCTTCTCAGAGTTCACAGTTTTCAGGGTCCAGAGCATGCCGCCTCCCCCCGGCCCCCGCTTCTGTGCTGATGTTCGCGGTGCATTTCCCGTGCCTGCCCTGCCATGGATAAGTAAGTGGGATTCATGGATGCCCGTAGCTCCCCCTTCTGATAGTGGCCCTTGGACCTGCGTGTGCCATTGCTGCCCTTTTGCCTGCGTTTTGGCTGCAGCTCTTGCATTTCTTCAAGGCTTGCTCTAACAGAGGCAGTTGCGGGCGTTAGTAAGTGGAAAGGTCCTTCCTGGCTTTCGAGGCCCGGCCGGTCCCTTCCCTGGCACCTGCCGCCATGTCCGTCATTTTGGCAAAGGAAAGAACAGGCAGGCAGCAAGTCGCCCCCCTCCCCCTCCCCCTCCGCTCCTGCCACGCACAGAGTTCAGGTACTTTGCCTTTCCCAGCCCGTTTAAAGAAAAGAGTGCTCGCTCGAAGAAAGCTCGATCTCGATCTCCTGCTTCACGTCCGAAGATCGAGCACCACTCCCACCGCACTCGAATCACCCACCCTCACCCTCACCCTCCACCGGCCGCATTCAATCCCTGGCCGCCGTGTGCGCCTGTGCTGCACCCCAAAGAGAACCGCCGACGGCCGCTGCATCACTTTATTCGTTTAATCCATTTATCCTCCGGCGCTATCGCCGTCTGACCTCTGATCTGCTGCCGCCGTTCGATCGCTCGATCGTCTCGCTCCCGCCCACCGCACCGCACCGCACCGCGCGCGGTCGCTGCGCTGCGCTGCGCAGCCCACCCCCCGTGAGTGAGTGACGAAGCCGGGCCTGGCCGCTCCCGGATCACATACAGACAATTCGATCGACTTTCCCATCATTTCCCCTATCCAATTCTTCAAAATTCCGTCCCACGCCATTACCGTGCGGCCCCACGTGCGAAGCCTCTGCTTTCGACCCGCCCGTGGGCCCCCGGCTCGATTGATGCCTTCCGGCCCCAAGAGTTCACGATCCGCTTCACCCTCGAGATCTGAGTCGTCGCGCAGAGCCCGCGATGCCGCCGCCGTCGCCATCAACAAACCCAACCTGGCATCGTCGGTGGCATCCGGCTCCCGCGGCGACCTCAGTAGCGATGGAAAAGCAGACTCTGCCACCCCTCCCCGCCTCTCCTTCAACCACCTAAAGCAGGGCGAGAGCCACCAACGCGTGAGTCCCGTCTGTCTACTTTCTTTGCTGCCGCTGCTGCTGCTTGCTGCCTTGTCTGCTTATCATCCTTATCTATCCTTCCCACCTCCGTCATCATCCCACAACGTCCCCATCTCCCATCAATCCATCAATCCCATTCTAACAACTCAATCATCCTGCAGATTCGCCATGGCGCAACGCAGCTGCTTCGCCTGACGGAAAATTTCGCTGGCTACAATGGCCCCGGCATCGACGGTGGTTATGAGACCACCAACGACCAGGCCCTGCCTAGCGACAGCGACATACGCGCCATGACCAGGCTGTCGCACGGCATCGCTCGCGACATCAGCGAGATCATGGCCCTTAGGAAGAACGACCCAGGCCAACACAAGCGAAAGAGCATGGAGGAACAGTTCGGCGTAGTGGGCCCTTCCACCAGCCAAGCCGGCATGGGGCCCGACTACGCGAGCACCGCCGGCCGCACCAAGAACCGCCGCAAGGTCGAGTTCTCGTGCCACAAGTGCCACCGCGTCGACACCCCCGAGTGGCGGCCCGGCCCGGACGGCCCCAGCACCCTCTGCAACGTCTGCGGCCTGATTTACGCAAAGAGAGAGCGCAAGAAGGAAGGTTCCACCATGCCGACATTTGGCTCTCCCAACTTTTCTTGAATCTCCCCGTCACCCAAGTGGGTTGTGGGGCGTGTGCGAGACGATTTCTTTTTACATATTGTGTGTCTTAGGATATGGCTGCGGGAGGCCTTGTGGATTATGAGATTTACATGTAAGATACCCCCGCGAAGAGGGACCCCGAGAGGACCGTTCGTGTTGTTTGTGTTGGAAAAAGGTTTGAAAAGGATTTGGGAATTCTGGCGCAATCGGCGCAACTGGGATGACGGAACGTGAATATACCCGACAAGAACTTGATGTTTCTTTCTATCTTCTAATACCAAATCTGTTTGTACCCCAATCCACCATGGCAACGTTACCTGAAGTGGTACGATGCTTGGCGTCTGCGCTAAGCTCCTGGAAGAACCCCGCCCAGCTCACCAGTTCTCATCGAGATGTGTTGGGGGCCATATTTCGTCCCTTGCCCAACAGCAGAAAGCTCAGCTGAAGCAAGGGCTAAACCGTCCCATGCATGTCTGACTTTCAACGTCAAATGTCTCTGATATTGTCAACCACCGTGTTCAGCTGAAAGCTGAGTAGATGCTATTTTGGACACGACAAAGGAAGAGTTGCCCATCCCGCCCGGCGCTAGCTTCGTCCGCCCCTCCCGTCTCGCAGTCGTCGGGTACGAATAAGCATGAGAGGCACAGCCTGCAGATGCCTCCGAGAGCCGCGCCGGAGATGCGGGGAAAGGCGCGGCAGATCTGACCCATCCACCATGTCAGCCCATCCGGGAGAGAGGAGGGGAAAATTCAAGCGCGCCCACAAACGGCAATGCCAATGCTGAACGGCTCCGCAGCCGACGTTGCATGCAGGCGCAAAATCTCGTATTCCGCTCGTCACGCGGTTATGATGGTTTTGTCCATGGCGATCCCACACCGTCATTTTTCATCTACTAAGCCTCGTGTTCGTCCTGAGTGTCGTGACATCGTCGGTGGTTTGTTGAGGGGTGGGATTGTCTTGGTTCGGCGATTTTGAGAGGGTGATCGTCTGGATCGCTGGAGGCGAGTGGTGTTGTTGGTGTGAGGCTTCTGTGGCCTGTCCTCCTGTTTGGGAAATATCATGACAGTACGGATCGACTGCTCGTATTTTGTCTTGGGTCTGGGGTTGTAGGGCATATCGCCCGAGGAAGCCGACGATGTATTGAAGTCTCTTCCGTCGTCATTGCTACCATCCTCTAGGTATATAAGTCCACCGAGCTTTCAACATCTCATCTCTCGTCCTCATCACCATCCTCACAACCTCAATCATCACAATCTCAACCTCTGAAAAACCACCAACCCACACAAAACACCCAAAATGCAGCTCCCATCCCTCCTCCTCCCCCTCACCCTCGCCCTCGGCGCCAACGCCCTCGGCCGCGCCGTCGTCGTCAACCGCTGCCCCACCGAAGTCACCCTCTGGTCCGTCGGCGGCTCCGTCTCCGCCGCCAACACCCTCTCCCCCAACGGCGGCTCCTACGGCGAGACCTTTGTCCGCGACCCGACCACCGGCGGCAAGTCCCTGAAAATCACGAACGCGCGCGACGGGCTGTTCACCGGCGCGGCGCAGCTGAACTTCGCGTATAACCTGGACGGGACGCAAGTGTGGTATGATTTGAGCACGGTGTTTGGGGACGCGTTTGCGGGGAAGAAGTTGACGGTTAAGGGGAAGAGCGGGTGTGGCGAGATTGTGTGGGCAGCGGGGACGAATCCGGGCGGGAGCCAGGTGAAGGTTTGTGGGAGTGATGGGGATGTGACGTTGACGCTTTGTGCGGCTTAGGATGGTGATTTGTTTGAGGGAGGGAGGGGGTAGATGGGGGAAGGGGATGAGGGTTTAGGTGCACTTGGATATAGTAATGCATAATGTTTGAATGCTTATATCTTGGCTTGATGTTTGAAAGGAAGAATGCAACGTGCCGGAGCCCAGATATCTGAATCCGGCAGCAACCGGACAGGAATGGGCCCGTGGGTGGGGTGCCGGTGCCGGTGCCGGCGCCGATTCCGTGGTGGAGACGAGGACGGGTGGGAAAGGGAGCGGTATCAATGCAGTAGGATCCTTCCCGCAGACAGTCACGGATGGTAAGCGGGTTGTGATATAAATAGTGCCAAGTTCCCATGAACATGAACTCGTCAAACGAAATGGACGAAACTGAGGACGCCCTACTTGCCCAAGGTGGAATGCTCTTCCTTGGGAATCACAATCAGCTGCGGCGTAGAGGTGGTCTTATTGCAAAGGAAAGCGCTAAGGGCATGTTTTTAGCTGAGTTTGACGTATTTCCTTAGAACAAATGAATGAAGATGCATGAGGATGACGCCAGACGAGATGGCAGCTAACACAAGTCAAGGTGTGGGGTGGGGAACATAATTATGTGTGCAACCCCATCCCAGCTCTTCAGACTATCTAAGAATGAGAAGAAAGATTGGATTATGAATGTCTATGCCGCGGGCTAATCTGCATTTATACTCCAAGGCCTTGCCGAACGTCAGGCGTGCCGAGTGCGTAGAGCGAAAGCAGCAGTACGTTGCGGTGAGTGGGTTTCAGTATCGTTCCCTGGGTCATCCAGATCTATAAATTGAAAGTTATCGGTTGAGGTATTACTCTTATGGACACAAATGTCTCATTCTCCAGATTGCAGTTCTATACAAGATTGAGTAGACATGCTTCGCCATGAATTGCGGTTGTTTGGAAAACAATGTTCAATATGCTCAGACAGAAGTTCTGGCTTGAGGCCTTTTGGCTGGAGTATAATCAATACTGTCTAGACGGAAAAGGAAGATACAGGATGACAGCCGGTTCAGAAATGCCCATCGGCAATATCGTGATGACGATCAGCGCTTAGTAGGACGCCGGGGTTCGCTCACGGTCAGACTTCAGAACTTTCCGATGACAATGTCGAAGACTTCGATTTGGTGTTGACATGAAGCACTAGAGGTCCATACGAATTTATACGTCCAGCGTGCACTTCTACCGAAATCAAATGCTATCAATGATATAAATGACATGGGAGAAGTCGCACTTGTCGAGATTCGCAACACGAAATCATACATGAGGCACATGGAATATTATTAGCTAACAGCGTTGAAGCAAATACAGTCGACTTGTAGCAATCGCCGATGTTAATAGATGGAACTTACCCTGAGCCTCGTTTTATAAGACATTGCATAGGACAAATAAGTCAAGGACGACGCCAATGACGGACGGGGTAAATTGAAGGGAGGTCGTTGATGTTTCCATCTATGTCTAGTTTGCTTGAGAATGACATACGTCTGATCATGTTCCAGCGCTTGTGTTCGACATCTCAGCTTGACAAACACGCCCTACGTCATGTACGAACAAGAACAGGCACATTTGGCTCTGGAACCTTTCAGAGATATATGCTGATGGTGTTTTTCTAGTCGAAGCCAACACCGCCGAGTACCAGAGAGACATGCGTTCTACGAAGCGCTCCGAGTGGGGCCCAGGTAGTGTGTTATATAAATAGGCTTGTCGGCTTTAGTAGAGGTCTTGAAGTAAGCCCGGGCAATTGTACAACGTCTGCGCATGAAGTGGGTGAGGAAGCTACAGTCAAGGCCTTTCCCAGCATCTCTGCTCAGAACTGGGTAGTTTGTCTGGTTGTTGACACTCGAGAGCCAGATGGAAATGTCAGCTGGGTGTTCCTAGGGAGGATCGGTGGTGCGTAATACTCCCCTGACGAGAACAGAATATAGAACAATATAGTGTAGGCTCTGGGTCGCGTTGACGCAGAGTAGGCGGGGTCCTGGCCGCAGACAGCGGCTTCATTCTGTTCGCAAAGGGAGTCCATGCAGCTGCTTATTTCATTTGCCACGCGTGTGCCAGTGTATCAACAATCTTGCGCTGATTTAAGTTCATCGCTAGGTTTCACGCCACCGAAGCCGCAACATGTTCGTCCTTGGAAACACGTATAGCAACGTCAAGAGACGTAATTTGGTCCTGATCCTGTTGATTAAGTCTTTGCGCTATTGACCGCTCTATCTCCAGGGCATTGGTATGAATGATGCCTGATTTCGTGGCGGCGCTTAACAATCTTGTCATGGAGAAACCAAAAAACATCATTGGCTGATCTGTTCTGCCAGTCGACCTACTATGTAGCCTATGTTTAGGAATTACCAATCAATGGAGGTGATTAGAGCAGACCGACAACCAATGGTCATCTGACAAGTGTGCCATCCATGGCGCAGTGCATGGAAAACTCCGACCATTTCGCCACAGCAAGCAGCCGCGTGAGTGCTGCCATTAGCTTTGCCTTCCACCAAATACCATCAATAAACAGCATCTGATGCCGACCATCACAAACCTCTCGCACCATTCATACCACTTGCTCTATCACGGCGATAGACAATTTCCCGCTTCTTCCCCGACTACACCTCAGACGCCATGTCGGGAGGCGGCAACAGCCAAAATACTTTCGTTGGCGCATCTCCTAAGATCGGATCTTCACTCTATGCTGAATCAATCGCGTCCTCGGTCTATTCTAAAACTTACCAACGACCTTCGCCGTTGCAGCGAAACCGATCTAATGCCATTTCCTATCCAAACAATGAATCAGAACACAGGGCCTCACCATTCATGAAACCGACTGAAGGCTATACTGGGGCGCCTTCCAGATTCGATGGTCCTGCAACACTCGCAAGCTCACTGAGGAGACCTGGACCTAAGCCAAAATACGACTTTAATCTCCCGGGCACGATCAGATTACTCCGACTTGAGCCCTCAGCAGCGCAGGATGCCCCGCTACATGGGAGTTTTGTGTACAAGATGCTGGAAGACGCATCGCTAAAATACACCGCAATATCCTATGCGTGGGGGAGTCGTGAAGAGGTGGCCACCATACGTTTGAACGAACAAAGCATAAGCATCACTGCCAGCGTATTGCATGCATTGTCTTCTGTAAGAACGGGAGAACACGCGGTATTTATTTGGATTGATGCCCTGTCGATCAATCAGCATGATGTTGAAGAGCTGAGCAGCCAAGTGCGAGTCATGGATTCAATCTACCGGGGAGCCGAGACCGTCGCAATCTGCCTAGGTCCTCACTCAGACAGTGACAACAGCAGACTAGCCTTCGACTACCTGACAGAGATATCGCAACCGGGTTATTCACCTCTGTTTGATTGGGATTCGTCAAGGGAAGACATGATAATGTCTGTGGTTTGTTTGTTCGAAAGAGAATACTGGAAAAGATTATGGATCATGCAAGAGGTCTTTTACGCGAAAAATGCCCAGGTCTACTGCGGCTCAGACAGCATTCCCTTGGATAAATTCTTTGCTGCGTGCAGAGTATTTTCTGGTATGTCTCTTCACATTGAGAGCTTTTTCCCTGGTGGAACAGTGACCCAGACTTCAAAAAACCACTACTCCTATGCACAAACCTTAACAACACAGGGCCCCAATACTTTGCTTGACCCATCTACAGGTCTACCAGAAAGCTCATTAGAGATCCTACGCATATGCAGGGGCAAACTAGCTGTCAGACCTCAAGACAAGGTTCTCGGCGTCTTGAGCCTTCTACCACAGAATATCCGGTCCATGTTTCGACCGAACTTCCACCTTACACCTCAAGAAGTCTTCACAGATGTTGTCGAGTGCATCTTCAAGACTTCCGCCAGTTTGGACGTTATTTGCGAATCCATCCGTTACCCATTCCATAAGAATTCGTTTGGCTTGCCCAGCTGGGTCCCTGATTGGTCGCACTCCCCTGACACTTTGTCACTTGCTGCAACCCGTCTTTCACATCGACCCCCGTTTCGGGCATGTTCGTCTGAAATGGAAGTGGATCTGTCTCAGAAAAGGCCAGTATTCGGCCGAGACGAGCTACGGATTCACGGGATTCCAATCGGCGTCATAACGGCAAGGGGTATGTCTGTTGGCACCCTCGGCAGACTTTCGAACTATCTGATGGCTTTCTTGGAGTGGAGGCATCTTCTGCTTGACGATGAGCATTACAGACGAAGCCACAAGACATCATTCTGTAGGACCCTGTGTTTAGGCGATGTCCCGGAAGACGTGTACTCGACACTAGATTGTCATTATGGCTTGATACGATCTCCGAAAGTTTCCATTGAGGCTGAGTCCTCAGATACTTGGCTGCGACGAATGCAACAGTGGCAACAGGTCACTTTCGATGTTTTTGCCGAGCTTTTGGGAGAGCGTTTGAGAGGACTACCTCTGGACGAGGAGCTACAGTCCCACCAAAAGAAGGGACGTACACTCCGAAGAGGACGTCAGTTTCTCCAGGAGTACTTCGGAGATCGCATGATGGGGCGATGCTTTTGCCTTCTCGAGAGTAGAGATAAGAGAGGATACATGGGGATGGGAACAGGGTACATGGGTGTCGATGATCTTGTTGTCATCGCCTACGGATGCTCAGCTCCAATCGTCATTCGACCTACAAATCAGGAGGGAAAGTATGAGTTTGTTGGCGATGTTTACGTAGATGGGTGTATGGACGGAGAGGTTGCAAATCCTCAGCTCCTCGGTACGGCACAGGAATTTGTATTATGTTGACGAGGATATAATTGCTCGAAAGACCTCAGCTAGGATCAGTGCAATGGTGTACAGACGGAAGGCCGTGCGAGACACCAAAGTAATACATAAATGTGCGTTGGCGATATTGTAATAAAAGCTGCCGGAAAACATAGGACTCTTCAAAGTCCAAGTCATCCCCGGTGTTATAAGGAGATGAAGCTAGTGATCGACGCTGTCACCGTCGTTTTGCTGGTGCCATCCACACAGCTCAACAAGACAGTAAGCAAAGAGACAGATTGTTAACTAGATAGGGTTTACTTTCCCAACCAATTGGTTGATAGTTTTGACACACTTGCCGACGGCAGTTATTCGTCCGAAAAGATTGTATCCTCACGTATCTACAGGCTGTGACTGCGAGGAGGTAAGGTGCCGCTAGGTGTCGTTCGGCGCTGGCATCTGATATGGTATGGCCAGTTGGACCAATCCTACCTAGCGCAACAAGTTCCCAGCCAGAGTGAGCCATGCATCTCTCCAAGTTCGTACTGTTCACCGCAGATCAATCAGCCACCGTAAGCTGGTGCCTACAAAAGACCGCAGCTGAGGTAAACAGGGCTTTTTCTATTTTCCATGTCTCACAAAACGCGAATCGCAGACCTGTATCAATAGAACCACCGGCCCCTGCAGAATTTCACGGCACATATTGAGACTAAGGATTATCGGCAACACAATGTCACCAAAATGGCAGATTCCCCGCAAAACACTCTGGACATCACCCAGGATCAACTCAACATCATCCGGGATCAACGCACCACAAGTTCAGTAGTGACAGTGGGGCACCAACGGCCTTCTCCTTTTTCTCCGCTCAGTCAGGGACCGAGACAATCACAGACTGAAGCAAATCAAACCCAATACCCTTCTGCAATCAAACTCATATCCGATGGCGTTACTTATAAGAGTCTTTTGGACAGATAATTTAGGCTCTTGGACATTCTGCCAGCGTCGAAAAGAGCGATAACATTGTGTGCATTTTGCGAAACTTTCTCCGGGGCAGATATCCAATATACACTGCCATTTCTTACGCCTGGGGAGATCGCCAAGACACAGCGACGATAAGCCTTTTGGGGCTCGCACATAATAAAATCAAGACCGTAAGGGTAACATCTAGCCTACGAGATGCTTTGAAGGCTCTTAGGCGTACGACTCGACCAGTGACGGTGTGGGTTGATGCACTTTCTATCGACCAATCTGACATCAAAGAACTTAGTCGGCAGGTCCAAATTATGGATCAAATATATCAAAATGCCACTGGCGTGGCAATTTGGCTCGATCCGTCTTCACACAATAGTGCCTTAGCCATGAGTGCGTTATGCGAAATATCAACTGTTCCTGACTTGTCAGACTCCAAAGCGGAAATCAGGACGCTTGCTAAGTCTACATCGAAAGAGGAGATCTTGGCCATTGTGGATCTCTTTGAAAGGAGCTACTGGAAGAGATTATGGGTTGTCTAGGAGATATTCTATGCGCAAACCGGCAGGACTTATTGCCATTAGTTGGGACAGAAACCTTTTGCAGGCACTGGCGCTTTTTAACAAGGCGGAATGGAAGCAAGCGATCAATCAAGTCTATCCTCCTGGTAGTAACATAGGTCGAGGATCCCAGAGCTAATATTCTTTCGCCCAGATCTTGGCAACACAGGGCCCGCAAAGCCTTCTACATCGACATCAAACTCCCGCGCCCATAACAGTCATGCGTCTTACACGGAGCAAGCTGGCAGCTAGACCGCAGGACAAGGTTAAAGGCGTTCTAAGCTTGATGAGCCAGAGTATCAGATCAGCCTTTCGACCGGATTTCAATTTGGTACCCAAGGAGGCGTTTTTTCGGAAGTAGTGGGATCAATTATCAACGATACCGGCTCTCTAGATATCATCCGTAAGGCTATCCGTTATCCATTCCACCAGGAAAATTTGACCTGCCGAATTGGGTCGCAGATTGGTCTCACGCACCTGATATATCGTCACTCGCCGCAACAAACCTCGAGCACCGCCGACCGTTCAAAGCCTCTGGGGACCTGAAGTGGCATGGAGATATTGATGACTCAACAATGTCGAGAGATGAGATCACGGTTGATATAATTCCCTTGGGAACTATCACAGCCAGAGTTATGGCAGTCGGTACTCTGGAAAGGCTGACTAATTATCTCATGGACTTCCTCGAATGGCGACATTTGCTCATAGACAAGCTTGGAGACGAAGATCAGGCTTTGTGTCAAGCTTTCTGCAGGACTTTGTCCCTGGGAGACGTGCCATCGGAACTCGATCTTGGCCCCGAATTACCCGAGTTCAATGAGGGAGAGTGGGCGGAGATGACCTATTTCTTATTCGCAATGTTTCTGAGAAAGCGCCTGGGAAGGCTACCGCTGGACCCGGACCTTGAACGGTACTGCAACCTCGAACCCGAAGCGAAGGAGTCCAAACCCCGCGAAGTGATTCAACGATACTTTGGGGATCGTATGATGGGTCGATGTTTCTGTCTAATAGGGGATGCAGGAACGCATATGGGAATGGGCACAGGTTACATGGGGATTGGCGATTTAGTCGCAGTAGCTGATGGGTGCTCCACTCCCATTATCTTGCGACAAGCAAGCCAGATCGGGAAGTTCGAATGTATTGGGGATATCTATGTAAACGGATACATGGATGGGGAAGCTATTGAAGATCCAGTGTTGGTAAAGGGGTCGAGGGTCGTGTTGTGTTGAATCTTTGTTTCCCTTTCCTATACGTAGCTCAATTTCGATCCTAACTTCGCGCTTCTATCCTCGCCACCCCGCACCTAGATTTTCTCCTGTCCACATTGTAAAAGTCAAACCTTTCGCGCGCGTGAGCTATATGTCATGACCGGGATCCAGGTATGGCGCGGCGCGTCGTGGTAAATAGAGCTCATTGTGAAGAGAGACAAGTTTCGGTAAAGAACAAACACAGGTGCAAATGTGCATATGTCGTAGACACTGCCCATACAGCTGACTGACACTGGTCGTTAAGCAAAAGTCTTCACAAGAATTACTTTTGTGGGTGTCAAAACAGAAAGTCTGAAGTTTCTGTCCTGCTGCTTGCAAAGATCATGTTTTCAGACATGACCAGGCCAGTCGAGGATTTTCTGAGCTAGCTCATAGATACGATTGAGACGAGTTGAAAAATTCTGTATTGTGACCTGAATGCCCGATGGAAATTCAAATGTCGCAAAAAAATTCTCAATCTCGACCAGTCTTCTGCAGTTGCCCCCAACTGCGCCTCGATCTTGGCGCTGCCAAGATGCAAGGCTCTCTCTCCGGCAACTGATATTTCGCACAAACGCGCCAAGCACGCAACAAAAGCACCGCGCAAAAAAGCCGCAAGTACTTCATTTCAGACACTTAACGTCATTATGCAGTGAATTAAGAGGCAGTGCACATTTTGGAGGCGGGCAGTGCTGCAATCAGTGGGTCTTGGCACTCCCGGTACATCTCACGTGTACCACCATGAGTGGTGAGAGAAAAGGACTTTGCAACACCACAGCCCGAGTATTCGCAATTGTCAGAGAGGCCGCCGCTCAACAATTCCAGTAACTTGGCGCTTGTTTGGGGCGACAGTCAGCCCCCTTTGGCGAGATACTGCTGTGCTGCCAACGCAAGACTTGGGTGCCAAGGCATCAAGGGTCGTGAAGAGGCTTTGCAACGTCTCTCACATGCTAAGATGTTGAAGCCTAGTAGAGCGGACTAAAGGTCCAGTTGAGAACTCCAGCCCCATTTTGACGACGACAAGGTGTGGCTGGTAAGGGCATTCCTCGTTGAGCCACCTTGCCATTGCGCAAGAGGACGACCTGCGAGGCGAAATGGAGCGCGGAGCATCATATGCACGCCTAAACTATGCCACGAGTCTTGAGGAGAGGTGAAATGCCCTTGTAGACAAACCGGTGCTGCGGTCTGGTTACGTTGACATTTCGTTGCTGAGGCAGTGTTGTCGAGCTTCGGTGAGTCGGTGATTAGTTGCGTGGGGACGCATTCGAAACAGAGCGACTCGTTTTCGCAACGAAAACGACAACGGTAGACGACTGAGATGTAAAGCTACTGATCGTCTTTCGGGGTATGCCAATGAAATTTGACCAAGAAAGATTGAACATGGACTCAGATCTGACACCCCTCATGCTACCGGAAAAGTCATATCGCCCGGCGTAAGCGCAGCCAAGTCTTCCATAACCTCGGGCGGTTCAATACGACGATACTCGTTGGGTCTATACGACTTGAAAATTCACGAATAGTCGACAACGTGACCAAGCACCGCAAGCCATGCGCAAAGTAGGCTTCACATGGGGCCGCAATGGTTCTCACACCAAGGCGGAGTAAGTACGTGACGTGTTTCTGGTTTTTACTGATCGGCGTGGATCAACTTCGAGCTGAGCCTCTCTACTTCGTGAGAACTTTGTTGAAGACTCAATGACGACATTGAGAGCAAGACTTGGTTCAGTAAAGAGGACCACGGAAATGCCGATAATGCGGCCGTGGGTACATTAGACAGAGATTAGACAACAAAAGAAAGTTCAAGGCAACAGAAGCCCTGTAATCATTATTGCGAGTACGGCGAGGCACTCGGTAGGGCACATTAAACGGTCCGAAATGTCTCAGCACAAGACTGCAAACAATTTCAAATTGGATTAACGTGATGCATGCCAAGTGGGCGACTGCATTGAGATTTCTTGGACCGTTAGTAAAAGTTGTGTAAAGCAACATTTCCTCCCAAGTGATGCCAAAATCATGGGGGACTGAGATAGCAGGCTTCCATGTGAACCAGCAGAGATCAATAGTATATCGACCATGATCCAAGACAAAATTCTCTCCACCTTCACATAAACAATCAGTATTGGCTCAAATATTCTTGAGCTTCAAGAGCGAGCGAGTGCCTGTTTCATGCTTCCCGGCAGGCAAATTGAACGTTTTGTTTCACCCTCGGCCAGCTGCCAACAGGGAAGGAGCGGCAAGAGGAGATGAACGTTGCATCCTCGGACTTGCTCATGGAGGGAAGGAAGCTCTCTCGTCAGACAGGAGTGGACCGAGTGGTGAAGTGTCATTGGCCGACCCGACGGGAGGGTTCCCGCAACGGAAGGACCACACTGACGGACGTGCCACCCTTGCAGACACTGCTTACCTAAACAGGTCATTTGTGGAGGCGGCCTCCCTTGGCTGCATTAAGCGAGCCAATGGGAAGCTGTGCAGGTGCAGTGTACAGCCACTCTTGGCACCCGCTAGCGCACCTCCCCGAGCTTGATTCGACTGTGACATTTGGGATCGCGACTGCTCCCTTTTCGAAATTTTCTTGGCGCGTTGACTTGCTCTTTTTCACCTTCTTTTCCTCTGCTCCACCATCGCCAATTCTTTCCCTTTCACTTACCGCCATCATCACCAAAGCACGCCAGAGACGCCCGGCAATGCTACTCGAACCGAACGATCGGCTTAGAACGCATTGTTTCGACACAAACGAGCACCTCGGAAACACACAGGCCATCCATTGCTCTATCCATCTACGGCACGAACCTACTCGTATCTGCCATGGAAACAAACAAGCCAACCTCCTCCATGTTCTCGAATACATGACGCCCCCAACGTCTAAACGGTAGACGGGCGTCATCCCGAAGAGGCTTTCTGTCACACCTCCTGTCTCCTCTTATGCCACCACTTCCCACCCATGCTACCCTCCAACTTTGTCGTCGCCGCGGCCGACCGACTCGTCTCCGTGCATCTCCGTACCTTGCTGTCGGATGTGGCACCGGTCGGCCGCTTTCCTCATCGAAGCCGATGTGGTCTCCTCTCCCAGCCTGGTCACTCTTGTCAGCGCGGAAGCCACGGGAAAAGCGCCAAATACCAAAGGAACGAGCCTACTCCATCCAAGAGCGCCCTCGACTCCTTGGTCACCTTGGCAAGCGCCAGACGACTGGCGTTGACGCAAGATCTCTGAACCAACGCCGGGCCACCGATCGGGATGGAGAACAGACCTTATCCAACGGCTTCCTTCATACCCGCCGAATGGAACGCCGCCAAAGTCTTGGGGAATGCGAAAGAATGGGGCCGCCACCCCCAAGTGTCGGACGCCATCTCCGGCTACGGTCCTCGGTCTCGTCTACTAGTGTCTGGCCAGACTATCTCTCATCTCACCTATCTTCTCCGGAGAGAACGTGATAAGGACCCGGCACTTGCATCAACAATATCGCCAAGGGGGCCAAACATTTGCACATTTGCACTCTCGGCCAAAGTTGCCAATGCGCTGTCAAATCTCCATTCCCCATCCAAATTTACCCCTTGTTTGTTTCCGACTCGCCATAAGCAATGGCTGTCCTAGGATGGCCCCGACTCGACCTCTTCTTTTCCACTGAACAGAGCTCGCTTCTCGCTGCTCCATATTAATTCCCTCATCGGGCCCTTTTGCACTTTTCGTTTGCACTGCCTCAATGCCCAGACCGCTGGCGGTTACCTCCCTTCTCGCCATGCCCAGCCAATCTCTTGCCAATGATTTCGGCCAAGCCCAGGATGTGAGAATAATTGACCGGCACGTCATTCTATCTCTCCGGACCTCCTCAAATGCTTTCCCTCCTTCCCCTCTCGATCCCGTGGGAAGACTTTTTCCAACCCACTGCTGCTCCGCCAAGACCGCCAGATGCTGCTGTGATAATCGTGAAGCGCGACTTTTTCCCTCCTGCAACCTATCAGTCCCTCACTTTGACCAATCCATTGCTTCCCTGTGGAGTCTCGGTTGACTTCATCTCCTCTTGATCTTGCCAAGAAAGGCAGTCGCTGAGAGCACTGCCACCCTCGATTGTTGGTCTTGGGAACTTAGGCGCCATCGCCAGCATATCTCAGACACTTCTGAAATCTCTTACCCCTTCTTCAATCATCATCAACTCTGTGAAGATTCGAACAAAACCATGGTGCCCGCACAGACTTGAGAACCGAACACTGTCGTCTGCAACTCCAGACTTTGTTAGTTTGGAAGTGGATTTTTGCCGCCGCCCAACCCCTCCCGCTGCCTAGCACAGCCTGCTCATCTACGCCGTCGGACTCGGAGAAGGCTTACTTCGTGGTGTTCGCACGTCGGTGTCATCTTGAGAATTTCAAAACTCTCTTGAACGGGGCGAGGGCGCAGCTTGGCTCGCCAAGACCTACGGGCAGTTCGTCTTTGCAAATTCGCGGTGCACCTGGTACGCCTCAGACTCTGCCTCTTTTCGTTACCTTGAGTGCACGCAACACCGTCGCCTCCTACCTACACAGCCTTGTACAACACATCTAAATACCAATCTTTGTGTCACCAAGAGGCCTCTAAGGCAGCCATCACTCTTGCCTCCGCTGAATTCTCAACTACACCTTCTCACAACCATCTCACACCTCAATTTGAAGACTGTTCATTCACATCCGATCACTCATGAGAACATCTCGCATCAGCTTCAGAATACTCTGCACCGGTGCTAATGGCTTCCCTCGCACCTCCCCAGTTGCGCGTCGATACCCGCCATCCCCGCGGGGACAATGATCACGACGACGCGATAACGCCATCACCCATCTCGACACACTCAAACCCGTTCCTCACGCCGGCAGTCAGCTCCGCGACAAGTATGCACTCAAGCACAACAACAGTCGTCCCGGAGGACCCGGATACCGCCCTCCGGCCCGACCCCGGCACCGAAGGCGACTTTGTTGTCGACAACAACCCGTTTGCTTTTAGCCCTGGGCACCTCAACAAACTTTTGAACCCAAAATCTTTACCTGCATTTTTGGCCCTCGGCGGACTTCGTGGCATCGAAAGGGGCCTTCAAACAGACGTCAAGGCCGGTTTATCGCAGGATGAGGCTGCCGCCCGTAGTAGGGTCAGCTTCCAGGAGGCAACCGGCCACAAGGAGCCATCCTTCGCCACTGCTAGTGCTCAGCCCACCACCACGCACCAAGCTGACGGCAATGGTTTCACCGACCGCATCCGCGTCTACGGCAGAAACGTCCTTCCTCCGAAGAAGGCTACGCCTCTGTGGAAGCTGATGTGGAACGCCTATAATGACAAAGTAATTATTTTGCTGACCGTCGCCGCCGCGATTTCATTGGCGCTCGGTCTTTACGAAACATTTGGTGCGGTACACGACCCCGACGAAGGCCAACCGGTCGACTGGATTGAGGGCGTGGCCATCATCGTTGCGATTTTGATCGTCACCCTAGTCGGGTCTCTTAATGATTGGCAAAAGGAGCGCGCCTTTGTCAAGCTTAATGCTAAAAAGGATGATCGCGAGATCAAGGTTATTCGATCCGGCAGGTCCTACATGATTAACGTCGCAGAGGTCCTCGTCGGCGATGTCATCCACCTCGAACCCGGCGATCTCGTCCCAGTGGACGGCATCTTCATCAGCGGCCACGACCTGAAGTGCGACGAGTCCTCGGCCACCGGCGAGTCTGACGCGCTCAAGAAGACTGGCGGCGATGCGGTGTTCAACGCGATGCAGTCTGGCAACGCGCCCAAGGAACTGGACCCCTTCATCATCTCCGGCGCCAAGGTTCTCGAGGGTGTCGGCACCTTCGTCTGCACCTCTGTCGGCACCAACTCGAGCTTCGGTAAGATCATGATGTCGGTCCGCACCGAAACCGAGTCTACGCCTCTGCAGAAGAAGCTCGAGGGCCTTGCCCTGGCCATCGCCAAGCTCGGTAGCACCGCTGCCCTCTTCCTCTTCGTCGTCCTTCTGATTCGCTTCCTGGCCGGCCTGCCTAACGACAGCCGCCCCGGTGCCGAGAAGGCATCGTCGTTTATGGATATCCTGATCGTTGCTATCACGATTATCGTCGTGGCCGTTCCCGAGGGTCTTCCCCTGGCTGTCACGCTTGCCTTGGCATTTGCGACTACCCGGCTTCTTAAGGAGAACAACCTGGTGCGTGTCCTGCGGGCATGCGAGACGATGGGCAATGCGACCACGATCTGCTCCGACAAGACCGGTACCTTGACGACGAACAAGATGACGGTCGTCGCCGGCACCTTTGGTTCTGCCAGCTTCTCAAAGTCTTCTGATGGAGAGAAGGCGAGCTCGGCAGTCGCGTTCGCTCAGTCCCTCCCTACCGCCACCAAGAAACTCATCGTCCAGTCTGTTGCGATCAACTCTACCGCCTTCGAGGGCGAGGAGGATGGCCAACCCACCTTCATCGGCTCAAAGACGGAGACTGCTCTGCTTCAGTTTGCCAAGGACCACCTTGGTATGCAGGCTCTGGCTGAGACACGCGCCAACGAGGAGGTTGCCCAGATGATGCCGTTCGACTCGAGCAAGAAGTGCATGGGTGCCGTCATTAAGCTGCCCGGCAACGAGGGCTACAGACTGGTTGTCAAGGGTGCTTCTGAGATTCTTCTGGGCTACTGCAGCCAGAAGCTCAACGTCTCCGATCTGTCCATCTCGGCTTTGGAGCAGTCTGACCGCCAATCCCTCGAGGCGACGATCGAGTCTTACGCCAAGCAGCCTCTCCGCACCATCGCTCTGATCTACCAGGACTTTCCCCAATGGCCCCCTCACGGCGTCAACGCCACCTCTGAGGGCCACGTTGACCTCGGCGACGTCCTCCATGATCTTGTCTTCGTTGGCGTTGTTGGTATTCAGGATCCTGTCCGCCCCGGTGTTCCTGAGGCCGTGACTAAGGCGAAGCACGCCGGTGTTGTCGTCCGTATGGTCACCGGCGACAATGCTGTCACTGCTAGGGCTATTGCTACCGAATGTGGCATCTTCACTGAAGGTGGTCTCATTATGGAAGGTCCTGTCTTCCGGACTCTGTCTCCCGAGGCTATGGATGAGGCTCTGCCTCGTCTGCAGGTTCTGGCTCGCTCCTCACCCGAGGACAAGCGCATCCTGGTCACCCGTCTCAAGGCTCTGGGCGAAACCGTCGCCGTGACTGGTGACGGTACTAACGATGCGCCGGCGCTGAAGGCTGCGGACGTGGGCTTCTCGATGGGTATCTCTGGTACTGAGGTTGCTAAGGAGGCCTCGGCTATTGTGCTAATGGACGATAACTTCACTTCCATCGTCACGGCCCTCAAGTGGGGTCGCGCCGTGAACGACGCCGTCCAGAAGTTCCTTCAGGTATGTCGCATTCCCCCCTCACTACCTTGACTTACTAACATGCCCTCCCTAGTTCCAAATCACCGTCAACATCACCGCTGTTCTCCTCGCCTTCATCACAGCCGTCTCCTCGCCCAACATGGAATCCGTCCTCACCGCAGTCCAACTCCTCTGGGTCAACCTCATCATGGACACCTTCGCCGCCCTCGCCCTCGCCACGGACCCTCCCACCGAGAAGATCCTCGACCGCCTCCCGCAGGGCAAGAAGGCGCCCCTCATCACCATCAACATGTGGAAGATGATCATCGGCCAGGCCATCTTCCAGCTCACCGCCACCCTGATCCTTCACTTCGCCGGCAACGCCATCTTCGGCTACGACTCCGCCAACGAGGACCAGCAGCTCGAGCTCGACTCCATGATCTTCAACACCTTCGTGTGGATGCAGATCTTCAACGAGTTCAACAACAGACGCCTCGACAACAAGTTCAACATCTTCGAGGGCGTGCACCGCAACTACTTCTTCATCGTCATCAACTGCATCATGGTCGGCGCCCAGGTCGCCATCATCTACGTCGGCGGCAAGGCCTTCCGCATCACACCCGGCGGCATCAGCGCGGAGCACTGGGGCGTGTCCATCGTCATCGCGTTCCTCTCGCTCCCCATGGCCGTCCTCATCCGTCTGTTCCCGGATCCCTGGTTCGAGAAGATTGCCAAGACCGTCGGGCGCCCTGTGGTAATTGTCTACCGCGCCCTGGCCAGAGTCTTCAGCCGCATGGGATCTGTCTTCCGTCGCAAGAAGACTGTTGATGCCGAGTCTTCATCCACCGAGGACAACGGCATCAAGGACGAGTCCAAGGCCATGACAGCACCGGAGATCATCATCTCCACGCAACCCGAAGACACCCCCAACAACCGCGATGTCGAGAAGGGCCGCTAATCCCGCCTCCTCTTCCTTGCTTCTCTACTACTACTCCTGCATGCATCCGTTTTTGCTTCCGGCACGATTCCCCCTTCATGTTACATCTCTTTAGTTACGATACCTATGTTCTTACGTGTGTATACTTTTTTTTCCTTGGTGCGACGATTGAACGACCGGCACTTTTATACATATGGGCGGCAGGCGGTTTCTAAACCAAAAAACCACTTTTGTCTTTTTTAACGGCGTTTTTAAACTTACAAGTGCGGATCGGATCACGACTCCAGTGTGGATTATTTTTTAGGGTTACGGCACCTGGACGAAAAACTGTCATTACGGCATTAGAGAGCGACTACATACATACATCTGCTTGCATTTTCAGGATACGGCTTTTCGATAGATAGGACACGTCATGTGTGTCATGTGCGATACGAATTCATCACGAGCGAAATAAACAATACTTATGAATCTTACATCTATGAAGTCTTCTTTCATGAATCGTGTGATCATACGCCCCAGCTCACGAAGAGCTGCACGGGATATCGGTGGGCGAGTCCGTAGTCGACACGGTGAGGTTATACACACTCAAACTCTCAGAATGCGGCTCCAACCGCGGCGCCCCCTCCGCGTCCTTCAAAATCGTAAAGCTCGCGCTGCCACTGTTTCCCCAGTCAGCCCTCCCTCTCCCCATCATCTCATCACAGCATGAACAATAAAAACACTTACTACGCCTGCGAACAGTTCCCCCCGACATACGTCGTCTGGATCACAATGTCCGCCACGAACGTCTTGCTCGCGTCCGTCTCGCCCGCCACGCTCGCCCCGCGGATCAGGTGCCACCACGACTTGTCCCCCGCCGGCGGCAGCAGGCTCTGCTTGACGCCCAGCATGGCAGCGTACCCCGCGAACGCGCGCCCCGCGATGATCAGCTGGCCCGTGGCGGGCCAGAAGTCCGTGAAGGTCGCGGTGGCGGCTTTGTCTTCGGAGGCGAGGTAGTACGCCTCGACGAAGGGCGCGAAGGCGGCGTCGACGTTGGCGGCGGGCTTGTAGGGGCCCATGTCGACGGCGGCGACGAGGGCGGAGAGCAGGGGGAGGAGGGTTGAGGGCTTCATTGCGGCGGTGGTGAGCCTGGAGACGAGGTCGTGGCTTGTGAAAGAACGATGAATCCAGGAGATATTCTTACGAGAATGACGACATCTTCAGCGGGGGGTAAAAAAGCGCTTTTATGAAATGCCATCGTCCGCCTTACGAGGCCAAGCACAAACCCCCTTTCGCAGGGCACACCCGTACCGATCGATCAATCTTGCTCAGAACCGTCCATCGGCGCCCCCGTCTATCCGGACGGCCCGGAGCAACGACAGGAAGAATAGGGGGTTCGCGGGCTCGGCGGTTGACTTCGGGACGATGGCCCTGTAAACCTTCGTCCCATGTCCGACAAGGGCCACCCCAGCCGCGCGTGACAGCAGTTTTCGCGAGGATATATCTGGGGGCGCGTCGTGCGGCCCGGCGAACGGAGAGGAACACGGTCTGGGCTGTTGTTTATTTGACTTTTTTAGGTTATGGGGTTGTGGTGTTGCTTTTTCGCTTTCAGCCGAAAAAAGGGGCGGTCGGCTCATGAGTGTGTTTGTGGGGGATTTTCGCTCTCGGAAGTCGGCGAGGGTGAGTTGTGCGTGTCCTTTAATGGATGCTGGGTATATGAGGCTTGGTGGTTAGTTAGTTTGAAACTTTACAGGCGCGGCGATTGCTGGTTGATTAGTTGACATTGGTTTCTTCTGGATATAAAGATCCCACCGGCTTCAGCTCTACAGCTCACGCAGTCGTTCAGCCTCAACACATTCGTTGCATATGCCAATTTCAGACACGCTCGTTTCCGAGCATAGAAATCTCCAAAGATGTATCTGAACATCGCTCTTCCCGCCCTCCTCGTCGCGCGCTTTGTCGCGGCGATCGACTTCACCGACTACGACCGCAGCCCGGCGTTCAGCCCGAGTTCAAGGACTTCCTCCACGCGTGAGCACAACCCAATCCCTCAAAGATGTCCAAAAACCTCTAACGAAAAGAGATAGTCTTGTCACCCCGGCAGAGGACCCCACCGCCACCACAGCCTACACGGACTTCTTCACGGCAGACGGCATGCAGACGACGCTGAGCATCCACTGCGTCGGCGCCGACGCCATCACCAAGTGCAAGCAGCGCTTCCTGCCCACCGACGGCAGCATGTCGCTGACGCACTTCCCCAACACGACCTTCATCGCGGACAACAACGCCACCGCGACGGTGTACGAGGCGCACGGGCGCATCGAGAACAACTTCAAGGCCGGGAACTGCTCGCAGATCTAGTAAGTCCACCCAAGAGAAGAGGACTATGAGAGAGAAGAGGCCTGGCTGACGAGTTTTGGTGCAGCTACAAAACGCAGTATACTGTCCTCAAGACGGTCCAGACTGTTGATGCGGCGCCGAATTTGGCGACGACGCCTGAGCATCAGGTGTACTGGTACCATGATTACTTTGTCAACCCGACTGGCGTGCCGTCGGATATTCCTTGCGATAGCCAGAAGGTGTAGAGATAGCGACAATTAGACTGAGAGGATGTATTGCTATGAAGATCATGTTGAATGATCACTGATGTACGCATTGTGCCCATGGAAATCTACCGTTTGTGGTCCCGAAGGCCCTACATGTGTGCTCAACCTGCCTTTCCAATCCTCCCAAAGCGCAGGGGCGCTTGAGAAAACGAGATAATCCTGTCCATTCTTCACGTGAACACCGTTCTATCAGCGGCATCTCTAGCTTTATCCGCCTGGTAACTGGCTCGTAGCCATGCGTCGTTGGCATCGCTGAGCGCCTGTCTTGCGGCTTCAAGCGCTTGCTTAGCAAGTCCCACCTCTTTCTCAGGACCGGCGTCGTCGGCAGCTTTCCGAGCCTTTCTTGCAGCCGATGCTGCATCTTCTGCGGCGCTCTTTGCCAGGTCAGCCGCTTCTCGCGCACCACTCACCGACTTCGTTTCGGGGGAACGACCATCGCCTTCTCCGGCCACCTTGGCTCCACGAGAAGCCCGCTTGGCATCCGCTGCTGCTCTGCAAGCACATGCGCTGGCGCGATCCGCCGCTTCTTGGGCAGTATTCGCCACAATCGTGGCTTCGGACGCCAGGTACCGGGCCCGCATGGCTTCGTTCCGGGTCTGCAGGCAAACTTTAAGCCATTTCGTTGGCTTCGCCGAATCCCACACAGCAGATGGCATCTGGACCACCGTCTCCTTGTAGAGACAGTCTTTGGCAGGGCTTGAACTGCAGAGAACTGCTCTTAGCATCCCACCGCCTCTGCCAGATAGAAGAGCAACAGAAGGCGGACGCTCTGCAGCCACTACGATGACAGATAGATGACCCAGATCAACAAGTGTGAAGAGCCTTTGCCCTCTTTTGAGACGGGCTTTTACTCCATCCAAATCTCCCGTTTTCTCGATCCATGCTGGTCTGCCTTTATCCAGGGTTCTGGTCTCGCTGTCCACGCCGTCCTCATCCGCAAGAATATGCGACGCGAGCGGGTCGTACTTGAGTATGTCGGCAGACGATTTGTATCCAAGTATCTTCTCTTCCAACGCTTTGATGGGCATGACACCCTCGATTCCAATCAGACCAGGGCTGCACTTTTGGACCTTGAAGGTGCTGAACATGCTTCGCGCGGCCGCGGGTATCAACACGGCACAAGCGCATCCAATGCAAGCAGCAATTGCGACTACTTTGCTCAGCATACGGTTCGCAAAATCTGCAGGACGGTCGTCTACATATTCGGTGTTTGTCCTGCCAGAGCTGCCAGAGCTGCCAGAGTTTACGCCGGCAACAGCGGCCATGGTAATGCTCATGCCAATGACAAGCAACATGGAGATCCTAGCAGCTGCCCGCAGAAACCCAACGAATCCGGTCTCGGCTGCCGGGTGATTCTCGACGCGCAAGGCTGGGAGAGAGTCCCATCGTATCTTGATGGCTCGGCAGTTGTCGATGAAGACAGTGTGGTCCTCGTCCGCTACACCCACGACCTCGCACAGGGGCGTGATTTGGTGGACGCGTGCGCCAAAGGCATCTTTCCCGCAAAGACTGGCCCAGATGATGTGGTTGGACGCATCTGATGGGATGGGAACTTGAGGCCTCGGGAGTGGAAGCAGGCTTACCATGCGGTCGATGATCTTGTCGCTGTCGTTCTTGAGAGAGAGGTGGGATAGAGTCTGGAATAGCGTGGGACTGTTCGTGCTGCCCGGTTTCCTCCCGACGCGGTAACGGAGAAGACCCATTGCGGCGTATCCCATGTCCGAAAGCGAGTTCTGATTTCCGGTGTTGCGGGAGTTGAGGGCGTCGAAGATGAGTGGGAGAACCTCGAGAGTGCTGAGCACGACTTGGCCAGAGAAATATTCGGCCAACAACCGTGCCGAGCTGCCGCCCTCGTGAGATGCTTTGGCGTCGCTTTCGCTCCAGTAGCTTGCTGTCATCTCTACTTTGTATAGAGATTCCGCCGGTGGACCATCCGGAAAGGCCTCCCTGTCGTAGTCTCGTGGACAGAACAGGATCGAGTTGCCGGGAGCCAAGAGCCCTTCAACGAACGTCCACATCCGCTTGCCCCATTCTGTCTTGGATTCTGAGGATGAAGAGTTGCCTGGGTAGATAACGGCCACTTGAGCCGAGCCACGGACGACATCACAGAGAGTCCAAATTTGGTGGTCGGTGATTGTGATTCCCTCATTCTCAGAGAGGGTACCTTTTTTCATTCTTTTCTTGATGTCCCGGGTAAAACACCAGTCGTCCAGGTAGATTGCGGTAAGTCCTTCTTTCTCTGCGAGTCGTTGGGCGGTGTCGAGGTACTGAAGCTCGTCCTCTTTTGTCTTCGACCCAACGTGGCTGACGAACAAGTACTTTGGTCTTTTGTCAACAGCATTCATGTTCGTTGGTGTCCATCCGTCTTCTCCTTTGAGCAGGAGTTTCGATGGATACGTTCGACGTGCTAGGACACTAAGATGTGACAAGCCATCATTCCCCAATGATAGAGAATGCCCTCCTCCAGCGTCAGGATCGTTGACGTTGTACTTTCCATCGAACTCGAGGTAGGGGTCGTAAATGTCTTTTGAGTCCCATTGTGCCCAGTATAGAGAGTTAGGGACGAAGTTGAGAAATAGCAAAGGGATCGCAGTCAATAGACTCCTCAGGGCAGCTTCGACTGGGGCCAGGAGAGCCCATCGGGGATTGTCCAGTGGTGCCATAGCCCATTGTACCACAGAGCGCGTCGTCATATCATGGCGCTCCAGCGTCTTCCTCATCCAGTCGGGGGCTGCCGCGGCATTCTCTACATATCGATCCGTCACTTGGACTGACATTCTCGCGCGTGATCGTGTGACGAGAGGCATACCTCTCCCGGCCGGGTCATTATGTGTAGTCCTTCGGGGATTGAAATTCTCGTCATTGGCGATGGTGGTAAAGCTGGGACTGCTCTCGATGGCGACACGGGATGGTTGAGGATTTGCGGTCTTCTCCCCGTTCTCGGCGAGCTGAGAACGTGCGTTATGCTCGTTCCGATTTGGCTCTTGAACCAGCGTCTCATTGCTCGCCATTTAGATTCGTGAGACAATAGGGTCTTGAGGTGATGGTGGTCATGCGAGAAAATCCAAACAAATACGATAGACTGGTCAACAAGGTCCGGTATCTAATCTTGCAGTGGCATAAGTCGGGTGATAGGTGAGCTAGATGAGTCTTGCAGAATCCGTACGTGATGCAGAACTCTTATATCTTCAAAGTTATTGCTTGCCTTGCAGGCAAAATCAAAAAATCACTCTCGTGGGAAGAGGAGGCTATGGTATTGAAAGTGGAAATAGATATTTGCACGCTCAAAGACATCTGGTCCATCACTATACTTCATAAACGTAACTATTTCAAGTAGAAAGTGGCTTGAAACGCTCCTCAAGGCGTGTCTGATTTACAAAGGAATGCAATATGACGGAGGGATGTAAAGCGGATGATTGCAGCACACCATTCTTGCCTCGAAATCTCCAGGTCAGCACCAAAATTTCGCTTCCCCTCACCAATGGTTTTGTAACCTCACCCACCATGGGCAAAAGCACAATGCATACAATGTCTTAGAGTCAAATTGATTGGTAGCCCTACTACCCGAAGGGATGCGTGGGGGTCAATCTATGCAGGGAGGATCGCACCGTAGAGCTAAGGCATATGATTCGTTAGCATCGCCCCCAATGCTCGGGATCCTTCGCCTCGACTCGGGACCGAGAACATCACGGCTCTGGAATGGACGTCGTTCTAGCCCACACGAGAGATTCAGATCTATGGACCAAAACCCGGTAGGGTGTGCGCCTGCGCCACCTTGTGCCCTGTCAACTGTCTCAGTCGCTGTGGCGTTTTCGACATTGGAGACATCAAAACTTGGTGGCAAGTTATTCGCAGCTACGGCCCTCGAATCAGAAGCCAAGCGGTTGCTATTTTAGGTCGCGAGTGATGACGTATCTTGGCATCCCAGGCAGACTCGATCATAGAAGCCTGTGGCGCCTCAGTGTTGACCTAATCCACCAAGTCTTGTAAAGATCTCTGTTTCCCAGCTGATTCATCCTTCTCTTGTATTTGATGCATAGAACTGTGTTAGTCATTGTTCAGTCGAAAGCCACCGTCATTCAATGCCGTACGCCACAGACGGTTGTATGTGTCGCCAAACCCCTACCGGTCCCAATCACGATGCGCCCTGTTACCAAGCAGCAACAGGATGGCGTTATTGAGCCCAGTTACTGGCCTACATCGGTCGACTGGGAACGTCACAAGAAAACTATCATCAACCTTTACAAAGGTGGCCAGATGAAATCTCTGATCACAGAGATGAAAGCTAGACACAACTTTAAAGCCACGTACGTTTCTGCATCTTGCTCACCGAAAGAAAGCCACACGTGTTACTAATCTAGCTGACAATAATGATTCTTCACAGAAAGCGCATGTACGAAACCCGCCTTTGGAAGTGGGGCGTTGTAAAAAACATGAAAAAGGTCGACAAAATGAAAGTGATTAAGTCAATTCAAAACAGCCCGGCAAGCATTGGCGAAATCAGTTCTGGGGACTGGTCAAAGGTTGTGAGATGCCACAAGACAGAAATGAAAGAAGGCGAAGCCATCTTTCGAGAGAACATGGCATCATTCAGCTCAGCGGAACAGCCTCGAGAAACCACTCAAGCCATGGCCGGTTTACTGGAGAACAACCCACCACTGCCCAGCGGGGCCAGCTCACAGTTTTATATCCCACCGGTCATCAACACTCAGAGTCAAGCTTCACTTGCGATGATTCAAAGCGTTCGGCAATGCTGCAATGAGCAGTTGAAGAACAGTGTAGCACTCGATGTTTTTGAGCCTTGGACATTCACCGTACCTGGGCATCCTAGATGCTATTGGGAAAACGTCAAGCACGCTATCTACATCATCAAGTCGCAATACACAAGCGTTTGCGGCATCAGGTTATGGGAGGGCGCAGATGAGATGGTGCTCCATGGGAGCTCATGCGACTCATTCGATTTTGTCTGGGAACTGTTCGCCGTGCTGTCTCCAGCCAACACGGCGGCATGCCCGGACCTTCGCCAAGCATCATTGAGATATTTGAGGGCTCTAACAGCTACAACATTACATCCTACTCACCCAGTTACAAAGATATGTGGCCTTCTATTGCAGAACGGCCATGACAATGAGATATCTGAAGTTGCTTTGCTGGAGGCGTGGAACGTATTCGGTTCACGTCTTGGGTACGAACACCCGACAGCGTGTCGTCTCCAACGAATGCTGGTTAGCACAGCTAGACGACTTGGTAACATGACGGAGGCAGAGCGCCGGGCTAGGGCACTCTACAATCACGCATGTAGATCGGGGATGGATTCATATCTGTCGCGATCGTGCGCCCGGAGCCTCTCGCATGTTCTCATCAGCTCGTATCGATACGACGAGGCCAGAGAAGTCTGCAAGTCAATAGTGGACTCTTTGCAGTCTCCGGCAGGTTCAGTCATGGATGATGAGCGCGCTGTTCAGGCCATGGAGGATCTAGCCGATATCGAGTTGAGGCTTGGCAACATCGGTCAAAGTCTGTGGTATCTTCAGCGAGCAAGCGATGCTGGACGCAAGCTATGGCCAGGCTCTGTCGCATCGGCGCAAATGGAAGAGAAATTGGGATGGGACATATACGCACCCAAGATTCCAGCTGTCTGTTGACATGGACCGGTAGACGGACTTGTCAGATGTTATCATGCCAGGTAGGGACCACGGCGACATGGGAAACTTGTTTCGCCCTCACCGCAAACTCATGAAAGCTGGAGTGGGTCGTGTTTGCTATGGATGATTTCCAACGCTACGCATCCATGCAATGCGAACTGGTCTTTTAACCGTTCACCGGGGTTTTGCACATTCAATACGGCAGTGTCGGTGCGATCGACTATCAAATCAGGCGCAGCATGCCAGATGTCTTGGTCCATGCTGCTACGAATTCAACAGCCAACATTGCCGAAGGTGGCCAACTTGTTTGCGCAAGCCACCAAACCCTGTCATACCCAACATTTGAGAAGCAAACATCATGCGCACTAGTCTCTTCATTGTTCTCAAGGCCTTTCAAAGATTGGAATTGGGCACCAATGATGCCGCCAATGCCGAGAGGCCTGTTGTGGAACTTATTCAGGCAACTCATTGGCTTTCAGACTTACTAGTTGGCTCCATCAGCGGATGTCGACATGAAGGATGCGAACTCGTGGCTTTTGCCAGCAACGTTGCCATAGAATTCCGGGTAACCGGGCGAATAATGGCGTCCGAGCTTGAAGATAACGCGCTGTTCGGCTGCTTGTGGACACCGATACTTTTGAGAAAACTCGAGGGGCCATGTAGAATCCGTGTTCCCGCATACCATCCTTGACGAACACGGCTAATCCGAGATATAAAGGCTGAACGACCGCTTCGGATTCAGAAATCGCTCCTACCTTGTGCCTGGACTTAGCAACCTCCTTCCTTTTCCTTGTCAAACGGTCTTGCAACAAACATTTCTGTTTACAAAATGCTCATTCTTGAGTTGTCTGCAAATGACCAGACTAATCAGCCACCTCCGTCTCACATGGTCGGACGTCCTCACCCTCACGAACTGAGCGTGACGATGCTTGTCAACAATTACTTCCTTCAAAAGTGGCCTTTTCCTGACGAGCGCTCCCGACTCAGGTTTGTAGCTGAAGGCTTGCCAACATGGCACTGCTGCCAGTATCCTACCTCTTTGAACGACCGAGTGGTTGTCGCGTCTCGATTTACGGTGATGCTATTTCTAGTTGACGGTAAGTCTGTGAAACGCTCCAGAGTAGAGACTGCGTCAAACTTTGAATCACAATCCTGATTATACCCTTTAGACCTGCTCGAGCATATGTCGCTGCAAGACGGCTCATCCTACAATGAGCGACTCATTTCCATCGTCAAAGGGGAGACCTTGCCTAATGGGGACTCTCCCATCGAGAAGATGGTTCTCGAAATTTGGCAACAGATGAGGGCCATCGACAAGACCCTCTCAGGTGATGTTGAAGCGCCCACCTTTGAGTTTTGGCGCTCCCAGAATGCCGAAGCTCGGCTGGCGAAGAAGAGTATCGCTGAGTACCTGGAGTACCGAGAGCTTGACGTTGCCTCGCAGTGAGTTTGGATACATGTTGCCTCGGGGTGGTTGATGCACAGCTAATGATCACTTAAGGCTCCTTCTGGCTCTGCAACGCTTCTCGCAGGGCATCACCATCACGAAGGAAGAACTAGCCTCTGTGTCTGACATCGAGCTAAACTACACACACCACATCTCCGTCATCAACGACATTTTGAGTTGGGACAAGGAGTACCGTGCGTCCAAAGACATCAAAGCCGAAGGCTCTATCGTGTCCAACATTGTGCAGGTTTTAGCCAGCGAAACCGGCTTGGACTACGACGGGTCGAAACGAGTGTTGTGGACTATGTGTCGTGAATGGGAACGAAACCATGTGGACCTTGTTGCTAAGAGGCTGGAAGAAGGATGTTCTACCTCTTTGAAGGAGTACTTGGATGGAATCGAGTTGCAGATGTGTGGTAACGAGCTGTGGAGTCGGACTACTTTCCGGTACAATGCGCCCAACTTGAAGTAGGCCCGATGAAAGCACGATGGTCATCCAAAGTGGGAGGTTGTATGAGTTATGCATTTTTTAAAGGTTACTTCATAGAGCTCTCGTAGGATTATGGGACAATCGGCAAAGACAAATCCACGAACCAGAGACGCAGATGCGAGTCTAGTCAGGTACACTCACATGATGCCACCAAATCGAAATCGCCCTTGGCGAGCTCTACTGTGTCTGCTCTTTTCCTTCTTTATTAAAGATCATCCGAGCACGGTCGGGTCTTCAGTCGCATAATCTACAAGCATTGCGAACTGCCAAGAAAGCGCCAAGGTTGTACCGCAGGCCCATCGGCAGTGAAAGGCGAGATAACTAAGTCGACATGAGCTTATTTCCAACGTCACAGGGCCGTCAAGTCCGATGGATAAAAAACAAAAAGGACAAAATGCTAATGATTATTGGGGATAAACGTGCCGCATCAGGGGTATTGATCAATAATTATAGACTTCTACAGCAAATCCAGTTGTCAAAGGCCTGCTTGCGTCCGCCCAGTCCCCCAATCCTCCTTCCAGTAGGAATGAGTGATCGGAAATGCTGTCCTTGAAATGCATGGCCCAATCGGATACACTCCTCAAGAACGACATGGAGATCGCCCGCTTATCTTGCAGTTATTGCCAGCTAAGTTTGACGGACCGAGCTATCCGATCCCACGACGATATGGCATCGACAGTCGTTGAGACTAGCATTCATGACAGATGCTTCGATACTTCCAGAGCCATTTGCCACATGAGCTCCAGAAGGTGCCACGAATGTCCTGCCTTGGTCATTTTCTCACTTTTCCCTACATGAATGACGGGAAAAACTTGTCCGTGTGCATCCCGTCCACAGAGACCGCAGCCCAGAGAATAGGTCATTTCTCGTCGTCAGCTCGACAGTGGATGCCCGATTCTGCCCAATGAAAGATACTTGTTGAGCTATGAGTCTCTCATTGTGGTAGAGACACCCCGGACCCCGGATAGTGCCGGTACCTGCACCCCCAGTCGAGGCGAAATGCTGATTTGAGGAAATTTCTCCAACGTCAACCCCGGACCACCCCATCTCTCCATTGAGATCTCTCAACATGACACAGCTATCTCCCCACTGAATAAACAAGGTGGTAACAAACCAAAAGCTTGTTGACAAGCTTCTTTTTAGGTATTCAGTCGACCCGCTCGGCATAATGGCACTAGGCTGAGCAAGCCCTCCCATTCCAGCAACTTTTCTCCAACGGAACAGGGGTTCCTTCGACCGAAGCTGTTAGGCAAGTGGAGGAAACATTTTGAGGGGATTTTCGAGATTTGATGAGCACGCGCGCTACCATTCGCGGAATGATTAGGTTCATCCCTTCCGTCTTGCGATGCTACCCTCTAATTCCATAAGCCTCACCATTTCTCAGAGGGCGGAAATGCCTCCAGCCAGTCAACGAAGCCATGTCGCAATTACCAGAGTGTGCAATGCGATGCCGTGATCAGAAGACCCCTGTTGTGTAGACGGAAAAGGGCTCGATCGTGAACTGCGAAGATCGTGTATATAAGGGGACAGCGGGTAGCATGAAACATATTTCACGTCTTCAGAATATTAAGCTCTTCAAGTTGGTTCCAGGCCCCCTTGGCATCCTTGACCTCGTCCTCTATCCACTACCGATACTAAAGCAACAATGAAGTTCACTTCTGCCTTAGCGACGCTGTTCGCCAGCGTCGCAGTCGCGACGCCCACTCCCACCGTCGACAATGTCGCCGACAAGCCCCACCTTGTCAAGCGAGCATCAATCTCCGACAAGGCGACTCTAGGCTATGCCACCCTTAATGGAGGGTAAGTTTGAACAGGAATGCAAATCATCTTGGCACAGCTAACAGCGAGGAAGAACCTCCGGTGGCGCTGGAGGAACTGTCACCACTGTATCGTCTCTCGCCGAGTTCACCGCCGCTGTGAACGAGAAGGACACAGCTGCAAAGATTGTCGTTGTCAAGGGCGTCATCAAGGGTACCGCCAACGTCCGCATCGGTAGCAACAAGTCTGTCATTGGTCTCCCAGGAGCTGGTAAGCCATATCAAGAGCTATTGGTAAATATAGTTGCTGACAATTTCAGGTTTTGATGGTATTGGGCTGCACGCCCGTCGTCAGAGCAACATTATTGTGCGCAATATCAAGTCGACCAATGTCCTTGCCTCAACTGGCGACGGTCTCAAGATCGAAGTGAGCCATTCAAGCTTGTATCAGTGGCAACACGTGAACTAATACTTGGTCAACACTTAGGAAAGCACAAACGTCTGGGTTGACCACTGCGAGTTCTCCAGTGCTCTGGTCTCTGACAAGGACTACTACGACGGTCTCGTGGATGCCTCCCACGCCGCCGACTACATGACCATCTCCTAGTTAGTTGACTTTCATTCAGAAAAGTGAAGAAGGCTAACCATCTCAAGCACCTACTTCCACGACCACTGGAAGACCTCTCTGATCGGCCACAGCGAGAACAACGGAGACGAGGACAAGGGCCATCTCCGCATCACCTACGCCCACAACTACTGGGCCAACTTCGGCTCCCGTGGCCCGTCTCTGCGCTTCGGCACCGGTCACATCTATAACTCCTACTATCTCAAGTATGCTTCCACTCCCCCCCAGAGCATATGAGAATCAATACTGACAGCAAACAGCGGAAACTCTGGCATCAACACCCGTCAGGGCGCGCAGGTTCTCATCCAGAGCAACGTCTTCAAGAACGTCTCAGTTCCCATTACCACCCAAGACTCCGACATTGTCGGATACGCTGTTGCCATTGACAACGATCTCGGCGGTGCTGCCAACACTGCCCCCGTCGGTACGATGAACGCCAACTCGCCTGGGTACTCTTACAGCCTTCTGGGCTCTGCCAACGTTGTTGCGACTGTCCCGGGACAGGCCGGCCAGAAGTTGACCTTCTAAAGGGAGATGATGACTCCGTACCTAAGTGCGCATCAGAGGTGGGAAGAAGGAGACTGTACATAGGGGAAATGCCATGAAAGTTCGATGGCTGAACGCTGCGCGTAAATTTCGTCTATAGCTTACATGTACATATTTTATCAACTTACTATTCAACCCTTTACACAATACGTCTTTCTGGTCTTTCACAGCCCACAGGCTGGTGAATCAACATACCATTTCAGTTCTTAGCTACACAGGCACCCGTAATGTTGTTGCCAAATGATATCCATAACATTCACAGTAGGCCCTTTGTGACAGCTTATTACAGCATTCATTGGTATGTTTTCTTATAATATCGTTATTACCCCAGCGATGCTTCACATCATCGCGACAACCGCCGAGACTCTCTGCCAAAGGTATGTACAGGTGTTCGAAGGGTATCTTCGCGCGTGCTTCCATGTGTATCGTCCTCAGCTGTATATCTGTCTATCCATGCCAGTGTTCATGTTTCCCATCAAGCAGAAGGAGACCATTTGCTCACTCCGAAGAGCCCCCAGGGCTGCAAAGCAATTACAATCGGACTATGACAGCGTCACTCAAGGCATCCGCGGGGGGCGAGCGCCATCAATCGCGTAAACAAAACTGTGTTGCAATCATCGCGCTTCGTGTCTGCCGCAACCAAGCTCAGCATGCCTGAGTTGCTCGGTATCTCGGCGCGGCAAATGGTTTGTGGCGTCGTCTATGTCGGACGTATCAATCGAAACTTTTGAGTCGAGAAAACCGCGATCGCTATTTCACTTCAACTTCAGTTCGTCTTGCTTCGCGGGTGGTTGAAGAGCTTGTTGCGGAGGGAACTGTAGCGGCTGCTCAATCGGCTTTTGCTCGCTCTGCTTCTGCTGGAACTTTTGTAGGTTCTCGTGCTCCTCGACCTTCTGCTTCTGTTCTTCAGGAGAGAGAGCGTTGAAGGCGGCGATGTCTTGATCCCACTTCATGACGCACTCGATGTTCCAGTTGCAGCGTTCGACCTCGCCAAAGATGGGATGCCTGAAGCGCGGGTGGCGGCTGGGCCAGTTCGATGCGTGGTAATGGTGCTTGACAAGCGCACCCCTGGAGTTGTGGTTCCCTGAGTCGGAGTGGCCTTGGCCGGCGGCGAAGGACTCGACATCGCGGACCAGGATGCCGCTGACCACCTTAGACTCGTCGATGTCGTGGAAGGTGTCCCATGTAACGGGTCCTTGACGAGATCTTGAAGACATGACTTCCAGAACTGCCTTGGTGAAAGCAGAAGGCCCGGTGCCGCTGATGACCTCGTCAAAGTCGAGCTTGATCTCGGAGATAGAGACTCCTTGTGTCTTAGAGACGTCGGTAAGCCATGCCATGATGTTCTCGACCAGCTTCAGCATGACTGGATGACGAGGGCGAGACATGAAAGTCCATTGGCAGAACGACATTGACTTCTTGCCGAGAATTGGGTGGTCCTTGAAATGAGGCTGATCGATCTCGACACCGATAACCAGGTCAAGATCCTCCTCCTTGTATCTCTCCGGGATCCATCTGGCCACAGGACGGAGATCCTCGACGTCAATGTCGGCGTAGACGCCTCCCTCCGCGTACATGATCATATACCGCAGTAAGTCCGCCTTGATAATAGTCGCGTTGACATGGCGGTACATGTCGACAATGTCTGGGCGATCGAAGCCTTCAGGGCCGTAGTGCTCCTCGACATACTCCATGTCGTTAGTGTCGGTGAGGACTTCGTAACGGAAGCCGGGGTTCTTGTCCGTCCATGTTCTGGCTGTGAGAATCTGCTCGCCCTCGAAAGAGAACGGCGCAACTTTCCAACTTTGCCAAATCTTCTTGGGGAAGCCCCGTGTTGACCTTGTGCCACTGCGCTTCGACAGGTGAACCGGCTTGGGCACTGAACCGATCATGTCGACGTTGAGAATCAGGAGAATGAGGCAAACGCAAGCGATGTACAAGGGAATGCATCGCCGCAACTGAGTTGGAACCCTATTCCTGAAGATGTTTGCCTTGGAGCCTGTTGGGCTCAATGGACTCAATGGACTCATGATGGGCGACGACATGTTGACTGCAGTCGTCCAAAGCTCGAAGTCTGGTGGAGGTGTTCAACCAAAGAAGCTTTAAGACCAAGCTTTTGGCGAAGATGCGACGAGCATAAGAGAAGAACAAGGACCAGCAGGATGCATGTCGAAATTTGAGGAGCTCCCAACATGCAGGCACAGGACCATAGGTATCCCTAGTGGCCGAGGCGGGGGTTGCCCTACTCGCTTCCGACCACCCCCAATCCCCCACTCGCCTATCAATGGCACATCATTATCACAGGCCGGGATACAAGGGCCAAGAAGTGGGAGGAAGGGCCGAGGTCGCCTGGCTGAAGTCGCATCGTGTTCATCCCTACTATCCAACGAGTGACGATTCGCCATCCTGTGTGACGCCACCGCCGCCGCTGCAGTTGTCTAATTAAGTTCGCTGTTGCTTCCTTTTGTCTGTCTTCTCAATACGAGAAACACTAGAGACTGTGCTCAACGGTGCTCACTCTCATTCGTCTTGGCAAAAGAACCCCGAACAGCCACCACCTCTAGCAGCGGAGAGTAAAGAGAACGGTGGATCGAAGCCATCTAGATTGCGGGGAGGAAATGAGGACCACTCGTTTGTGGCCACCCGCATTTGGCGCCATAATAGCGCCGGGACGTTGAGCTTCTTCGAGCGTCTATTGGGTCGATCCTTGACCACCGCCGCATGCCGGCACCAACGGCTACGATAGTCAGGGGAGCAAGGCGCGGTGAAGCTTCCCAATCAGGAGGGAGGGCAGCAAATTTCTCACAACTCAGAGGATTCAAACCGGCCGAGTCCTTGAGTCGGGCGAGGTCATTCACATGTCCGGATCACACTACCCAGCTGAGCCGAGTAATACTACGCTGCCCACGACGGCCCTGCCAGGGACGCCCGGTCTAGTCGCAACCGACGAATGGCATCTACGTCAGAGTGAGGGAAATCTGGTGATTTTCATCTTACGCCAGCTAAAATAATCAAATTCGTTGTTGGCCAAAGTTTGGCTCTCCGCCCTTTTACCCCGGTCTATCCCCCGCATATTGGACCAGGGCCCCCCAGACGCCTGATTGCCCAACCGACTTAGACTCAACCCGCCACCCCGCATCCTTCACGTTATTGACCTCGGAATCTTCTTCATCGTTCAGCTGGTCTTTGAGTTTTCGTTTGGCTCGTGAAACTCTGGACGAACAACCTGTTGACAACGAACTGATTCATGTGGATTTTATCAGGCCAATTTGGCACAAGGATCTACGCCAAGCCCGACGATCGCCGTGTAAGTGCAGTTCTGCTTCCACAACTGCCGATGTGCCCGTGCAGGACTCGTGGATACTGAAAAGAGCTGTGCCTTCTTTTCCCAAATCAAGTCTTCCGCCGGACAGGCAAGGGTTGAAGCAATCTTCCTGCACCATCACCCCCTCGGGAGGCAGCACACGACCGTAAGCACGCATCGTTGACAACTTGAGGCTGAAACCGCCGTCCTCGCATCACTTTGCTGTCAGCATCTACCACATCAGTCTTTCGTGAAGATGTCTCCCAGAAACGAGGGCATTCTTGACAGCAAGGACTGGGACGAAGTCAAACCATCGTGGTGCGAAAAGTCCAAATGGCTCTCAGAAGAGTCAGACTGGAAGCCGGCAACACTCATTCGGACGAGGCGACCATCGCGGCTTAACCTCTCAAGTCTTGGCACCTTTTTCTGGCCCATTAAAGACACCAAACAGTCAGAAACATTACGGCCGACCGCGTATCTTGACGGTCTTCGAGGCTTCGCTGCGTTCCTGGTTTACATCCATCACAACCAGCTGTGGGCTCACGAGCCACACGTTCAAAATCGCATCTTCGAGAATGCCTTTGGCTATGAGAACAAGTTCCACTTCATTGCCTTCCCCGGAATCAGGCACCTCTTCACCGGCGGTCACTTCGCGGTGTCCGTTTTCTTCGTCATTTCGGGCTACGTCCTGTCCGCAAAGCCTCTCAGTCTCATACAAGCTGGAGATCACGCAAAGCTTGCTGAAAATGTCGGCTCGGCCCTCTTCAGAAGATGGCTTCGTCTCTATCTTCCTCTGTTGGCCACGACGTTCATCTTCATGAGCTTTCTCCACATGTTCGACATCTGGGTCGACAACATTGATCGCATGTCAACCTGGAGAGAGGACGTCTGGGCATGGTACTGCGAGGCAAAGAACTTCACCTTCGTGTTCACAGCTGGCGGTGGCCCTTTCTTCAGTTGGAACCCTCACCTCTGGTCTATTCCAGTCGAGATGAAGGGCTCGGTCATTGTTTACACCGCTCTTCTCGCGTTTTCACGATGCACCAGAAACGCAAGACTATGGTGCGAAGCTGGCCTTGCTTTCTACTTCATGTACATCGCCGACGGCTGGTACGGAGCCATGTTTGTCGCGGGCATGATGCTTTGCGACCTCGACTTGCTGGCGAAGAAGGATGAGCTACCCGCAATCTTCGACAAGCTGAAGGGGGCAAAGACGTTCATCTACTATCACTTATTCGTCATTTCGATGTACCTCGGAGGAGTCCCGTCATACACCGGCGATGTCAACAGAATGCGCGAAAACCGCGGGTGGTACTACCTGTCCCTGTTGAAGCCACAGGCTGTCTTCGACTACAAGTGGTTCTACCTATTCTGGGCGGCTACCTTTCTGGTTGCCTGCGTCCCTCGCATTTGGTGGTTGCGGCGCTTCTTCGAGACACGATTTTGCCAGTACCTGGGCCGCATTTCTTTCGCTCTTTACCTCGTTCACGGACCTGTCCTTGGAACACTGGGTGACCGAATCTACACTGCTGTGGGTTGGCATAAGGACTCCGAGAGGCAACACCTCGCGCACCTGGTCGACAAGTTCCCGCTTCCCATGGCTGGGCCGCTCGGGTTAGAGCCGGCCTTCTTACTACCACATCTGATCCTTCTCCCGCTCACCTTATGGTTGGCAGAGATGGTGACGAGGCTGATTGACGAGCCAAGCGTCAAGTTCGCGCAGTGGCTGTACAAGAAAACTCTTCCAGCACCAACACCACCAACCAAGGCTTGATCGAACGGTCGGATTCCGGCGTTAATATGGCACATGTTTTACTAGCTAGTTGATCGGAAAGGCCGAGACAACAACGGGCACCGGCATTTAGGAAATAGTTAATGATCAATGTACACCAATTAATTCATTCGCCCGCTATTATTGGACTTCATCGTCTCAAAACTAAATGTCGCGAGGGCACAGCCGCTCCTAGCCTGGTAGAGCATAACGTCATTGGATGATTGGATTGGTCGCGCTCCAAATCATCGAGTGAAGCCCGCCTTCTAGTCGAACTCTAAGACGTCCAATGTGCAGGCACAGCGTGCTCGCCACGCGGGCCGATGGTCTGAACAAGTGCTGACGCCCCCGAGACCGCTATGCAGTCAAAGTCTTCCCTCGATAATCTTCTTCTGATGATGGGCTGAACGTTCCGCCAACCCAAAGTTCTTTGACAGGCAGACAGCTCTTCTGCTGGAGCTGCACACCTTAATTTCCCGCATGTGCAGCTTTCCATCGACGTGCAGCCGTATCACACCCAATGACGCTGCAAGGACGGATGGATTCCTATTTTGGGCAATGGTGTGGGATGTTCGTGAGGGGGACTGATTGCGACTTGACCAGGGGTAGCGTACTGTTCACCGAGGCTCTCACATGCTCACATGCTTGAAGCAGCGAGCTGCTTGCTGGACGTGAGCGAATCACTGCTTCAATTCAGGCCGCTTATCTCAGGAACACCTCCATCAGCATACAGAGTTTCCGCTCGTCCAGTTCGCCATGTTACCTGACCCTCCCGTGCTAGCAAAGTGGGTGGTTGGGGGTGGACCAGCCGGGGATACAAGCTCTCAAGTGAGGGGAAACCCCAACGTCCAAGGTCGTATTCATTTTCGCCTGTCCACCGATCTACATCACGCGGCACACATCTCCCCGAGAGCTTCCCCGTCTTTTCCCACTAGCTTAATCGCAAAGTCCTTGTATCCCCGTCCCCCACATTCCTTGGAGGTCTTGTTCTGTGATGCAATCATGAACCGCGGGGAAACGCCTGGGACCCAACAAACATTGTGGAGAGACACAGCATCAATTGTGCCGTAGACCCGGGAACCTTCTTCTCCGTACGTACCACGCACTCAAGCTTGAGTCCTAGACCTAGAATCAGCAACAGGAAGCTACTCGATTGCAATTGACGCGCTGCAACCCGAGTAACCCGAATGCTGCAAGTCACAGCCAAATGAGCATCCGACCCTCGGCGTGAGCGGACAGCCCCTCGCGATGCTAGCTCGCGACTTCAAGCGCGTCGTCCTCATCGTTGGGCCTTTTCTCTTCCTTGTCTACATTGGCATTCGATGTCTCGACTTTAGGGACTCTTCATCAGGGTTTAACACCTGGTTCGATCACATCTTTGCGCCGAACTGGAGGCAAGCCGATGAGCTCAAACCTCACTCCCGGCCGGCCCCATCGGCTGCCGCACATCCACCCGCTCCGGAGGACACAGAGCCCCCCATCGCGGTCCCTCCTACGGTCCTGCCACCGACGCCGCCTTCGGATTCAGTCCCGATTGCCACGGAGCCGACACATCATGAGGTCTTCTCAATATCTACCTTCGACAAGAGGTTCTTCCCCATACACTTCGGCGACGAAGATGCCATGAATCCCAACATCTTGCCCCATCCTACTCTCGATAACACCTACATCATTGTCGCACAGAGGCGCAAGACGCACGATGACAAGACAGCAGAACATTTCGAGCTTGTCTGCAATGCCGTCTTCACCATGGAAGGCCTCTCCTGCGTGGAGGCACCAACGACGCTTCCAATCGCCGCCACCAAGAGTGGTGACGACAAATGTCCCCCCAAACTGGCCTACATCGCCATGAACATTGGGCCTCATGATGCCCGTGTCTTCCACAGTCCGAAGGCACCATTCATTACCTTTGGCTCCAACTCGCTCTACTGCTGCTTCGGACAATTCATGCAAGATTTCCGGACGCTGGGCAACTGGGGCTTCCAGATGTCACTAGATCAGGGCTTCAGCACTGGCACCGAGCTACAGCGCCCACCGCCTTGGGGGACCATGGAAAAGAACTGGTTCCCATTCTGGGATGAGGATGGTGCCGTGTACGTGCACCACGATGTGGCGCCAAAGAGAGTGTTCTCGAAGCTCAACCTCGACGGCTCAGTGGGGCCGGACCTGGCACCTCTAGCCCCCGGAGATGAGGCATGTTTGGAGAGGTTCATGCCGAAGCTGCCGCCGGATTTGGAGTCCATCCATCAGGCGACCAACTCCTTGAGCATCACGTTCTGCAAACGGATGGACGTGAACTGCAAACCTACCAGCGATAACACATTCATCTTCACGATCTTCCAGCACAAGACTTTCTATCACTTCCACAGCGAGTATGAACCGTACGTCATGGTGTTCCGGCAAAAAGCGCCCTTCGAAGTCTTTGCTATCTCGAAGAAACCCATATGGATTCACGGTCGGGAGAAGAAGGAAACTGGAGCGTCTGACATGTTTTATGTCACATCCATGAGCTGGAAGACGAAGGGACAAAGGTATCATGGGTACATGGACGACACTCTTTTCTTGGCCTTCGGTATAGAAGACAAGATGGCTGGCGGTATTGACATTACCGCCGAGGATTTACTATCGGAGCTTGGGACATGCCTGGAGGCCTGATATTCCCATAGCAAGTGTATTGGTCGGAGTATGGATACCAAGTTCAGCGTAGACAGATCGGTATTGCTTGTCATAATGAAACATAATGATTCCCCTTGGATTCATCCGTGCTTCCAATCGTGTTTTTGCGTGTCTCCTCAGCGGATGACTATCTACTCTACAGTTTTCAAAGTCGTATGCACACCTCTTCTCCTCACTAGAGCTCGACTCAGAAGATCCCGAGCACACTAGATAAAAGATGAACCAATCCAATGGAAATAACGTCTTGTGTTACATCACTGAGCTTAAATTTGCACCCGTGACCAAGACCAGTCACCGGTCGTTCGGATTCGAGACTTCTCGTGGCGGTGTTCTTTTTCCAAGACATTTCCAAAGGCGGAAAAGTCCCTTGTGATGTCTCAATCCCCGAAAGAAATCATTTTGCGGGTCAAATTCCTGACTTCATGGCACTGGGCAGTGGACCAGCTTCATAGGAGGCAATTATACAGGCAAAAGTTTGTGTTTGGAGACAACGGAACCATTGATAAGCACACCCGCCCCAATATTTGCTCCATAGACCTTTTTTCTTGAGGTGAATTTATGGTCACAGAGATATCTATAACATCAATGAGATCAACATTCCAACGAGCCTCAGTGAGCCAGCCACTCCCTGACCCGTGCCTGCCGCGTCCACTCATTAAGCACGAAGAATTGCCGGACTGCATCCGGACAACCAAGACATTATGGCCGCATCGGGCATCCGGGTTCTAGAATCCAACATGAATCGAGCCAACGGGAACAACGGAAGGACAAGCCACAAGAACGTCACTGACCGCCGCTAGGGGTCTGGTCCCGCCGGAAGCGGTCTTCTACCCCAAGCAATTCCAATTACAGGCGGAGAACCAGGTCCGTGAAGGCGCCTCGAAAGCCAACAAAGTCAACCGCATGTCTCTATCTTGTTCACAAGGGATTCTCCCAGACAATTGTCTGAATTCGTCCTTCCGCCGAGCGAGCTGAGCCAAGACGCCTGCCCGAGACGACGCCCCCATAAAACCCTTTCGTAGTCGGAAAACCCTCCCTCCTTCACCTCATGCATTACCATCCGCCAGGCCTCAAGATGATCAGAGCGGATCACTCACTCACCTTCGCGAACCTCGCGTCGGTAAACTTTACGCTGCTCGAACACACACACCCGACCGCGCCAGATACGAAGATGGTTCAAGACATCACCGGAAATAACCTCGAGATGAAAACCGGCGAACAACTCATGTCGTGGAACAAGGGGTGCTATTTCGGCAAGAGTGGGCAAGATGATGTGGCACTTTGCTGGCAGGATATGGAGGCATTGCAGTCATTCTGCGTCGGCATCGAGTCGCCTGAAAGAGGGTTCTTCAAACCGATCCAGTCACATTACAAGACGAAGTACAACGACGGCACCACAAATTCGGCTTGGGCGTTCCCATCAGATGACCCCGCTGTTGGCTACACATATCCCAGTACTCTGAATTATCATATCACGGTATCAAGCATAGCGTTGAAGGATCAGCTGCACTTGAACATCACAATCGAGGACAAGTCCGCGGCACCAAGGGCCGACGAGAAGAAATAAAAAGGTACGTTGAAAGCCTCAGGCTTGGGTCTTAAGCACCAGACTAACGCCGCCTTAATAGGAGATTGGACGACAGTCCCACAAACCGTTGAGCACGTGGAGTTGATATGACATGTCATCCTCATGTATTATTTATTTGAAAGGGGACTTTTGGAACAGGGAATCATGTGAAAAGCTGGTTTACAAGGTCTTCCGCTCTTGTGCGAGGTTAAGCGATGTTTGTAAAGCATATCTTTCTTCAATTTTTCGAGGCGAGTTAACTCATAGGCCTGTAAATAGCTGGTTATATCTGTCGAAAATATCGGCATTCTTCCCGTTACTCAGAATCATCTTTGAAGCCGTGTACTGAAGATTGGCGCCTATTGATCAGTTACTTCCACATCTCGTTCAACCATACACCCCTTGATTTGATATAATGTTCCAGCATATATCTGCTTCTTCAAGGGCTTCTGGGTAGCAAACCGTACCCAGCACTCATGCGAGGGACTTTCAATAAGTTCCTGATCCTGTCCGGTTTGTATTTGGTAGATGAAATAGTTTCATGAACCTTCCATGACTCGTGTGACCAGAATGCTACCGTCAGATAGTGCATATCAAATGAAGTTTGGCTTACTAGCATCATGGTATGGTCCAGTGCTGCTGGAGTATCGTACTACACGTCTATCAACGGCCCTCGAACCGAGACCATCACCAAAAGGTTCCCAAAGATGCGGGTTACCGCAAACTGAACTGAGAAAGACGTCGCGCCAGTACATAATTAACGAAATAAACCAAAATTGCGGCCAGCTCTTCGGGTTACACCAGTTATTGTTGTGGTCTCAAGCAGCAGCAAAATAGCACCGAAACTTACCTTAAGTCTTCGTAGCCCACCTAGTTTAAAGGCATGCGCTCTTCATCTAAATTTGTTACCTACGTGCCAAAACGCCATCATTCGAAACCAAAGCAACCAGGGTTCCCAACTTTTTCATCATCCTCGAATCCATCATTTCATATGCGCAAGCTTTCAATCTTGTTTCAGTGGATCTGAACCATTGAACCCTTGTCTATGCAGGTATTGTGGATCTCCAAACGGGGCGTGGTTCCCTTAGCCCTAACGAAGGCATCCACGCATCCCCTCTAATTCACGAGATCCACACACTGCACCAAGTGCTCGCATCATCAGGCCGCCGGCGAGCGAATTCCTCAACAATCCCAGATGGTTTCGTGGTGTAGTTGGTTATCACGTCAGTCTAACATTCTCGATCGTCACCTCGACGGTTCCCAGTGTTCCACTGAAGGTCTCCGGTTCAAGTCCGGGCGAAATCAACCCCGTGGGCGAATGGTTTAGTGGTATAATACTCGCTTAGCATGTGAGTGGTCCAGGGTTCGATTCCCTGTTCGTCCAGTCTTTTGGTTTTGTGGTTCGGTTGAAGTCTTTTGGGCTTGTTGCTGAAGTTGTGGTGATGGTCGTGGACCTCATGGACCTCTGGTGTGGAGGGGCAAGTGTTGTCTGAACTGTGTATGTATCAATGGAACTGATGTCATCTATCCTTGCTGTCTCCTAGTTGTATTTCGAGATGGTGCGTGGGTGAATGTTGTCACTCCGTCTTGTCCGACTTCCGCCCAACCATCAGATACATCGGCGAAAAGATCTTCTCTCTCCCACCGAAAACCAACGCATCAGCCGCGCGGATCAAACTGTCCGACGTCTTCGTCATCCCAGGCGGCGCAATTCTCAACGTCTCCATGACACTCAAGAACCCGTGCGTCGCCATCCTCCCCAATCCCGTCATGCGGAACGTGTACAGCAGATCACCCATCGTCTGCGCGTGCCTCCAGCTTCCGGCGTCGAGGGGCCAGTACCACGGGCTTGGGTCTGGTCGTTCTGCCATGTCCTCATTCTCAAGAATCTCGAAGCCGGCGGCCTCGAAGGCGCGCAGGGCCTCGGACGCCTTCACCATGTTGGCGATGCCGTTGCCCTGCTCGATCTCGATGCGCGTCTTGCGGTGGGAGAGGTTATCGTTGTCATAGGCCTCGGTCATGACCCATTCGTAGACGCCGAAAACGCCCCCGGGCTTGAGGACGCGATGGATCTCTGAGTAGACGGCTTGGAGGGATGGGGCGTGGACCGTGGCTTCGATGGCATAGACGGCGTCGAAAGTGTTGTCTTCGAAGGGGATGTTCTAAATCAGTGGCGTCAGGGAAAGTCGTATGGAAGACTATCATTGAAAGGGTGACTTTACCATGAAGTCGGCCTGGACGAACTGTACGTTCTTGTCCATGCGCTCTTTCTTTGTATATCTCATAGCCCTCTCTACCTGATACTCGTTGATGTTGAGTCCAGTGGTGTATGCCCCCGTGAACTTGGCAATCTCGCGGGCTGGGCCACCCACGCCGCAGCCAACATCCAGGACCTTCATCCCCTTCTTGATGTTGATCATGTGCGCGAGATAGTGCTCATGCCTGGCAATGCCCTGCTTGAAGCTTTCGGCAATAGCAGGTCTGCAGAAGTGAAAGCTTTGGCCAAAGCCGTACTCATAGAAGTCGGTAACTAAATTGTAATATCTGATGGTTGGCTGTTCAGAACGTGTTCGGATAATACATCGGATAGGGTTACGACGTCGACTTACTGCCTCGTGAGAGAATCATACTCTGCGGCCCGGGCCTGGAGAGAAGCAAGTTAGAAGGAGGGTGAATTCCGTACCGTGGTTTACTTGTTTTACTTACCTCTCTATCCTCTTTCGTCTCCTTCTGGGCGTTGAGCTTGTTGTCCCAATGCCTGAAGTAGTCCTCCGTCGCAGCCTTCTGAGCTTCGTGGTCCTTTTTCAACATTGCCGACATGCCGACGTTGCCTTTCGATGTTCCCTTGTGAAGAATCTGCTCGAAAGTAGCATCTCTGGCAAGAAGCACCTGGCCCAGTTCAGAACGTTCCACCATGTTGAAGGATAACTCGTTGGAGTTGAAACAAATGCAGGAGATGTAAGGGATTTATCCGCAGAGTGATAGACGTCATGTAAGCGATTGGTGTATCAAGTCGTGTCAAAATATCTTGGATATGTCCTTCTTCTTTTATACCTGCTTCAAGAACATATCATCCCTCTTTCAATAGACCATATAACATCAATGGCTGATGGCCAAGCATGCGGAACGAATACGTGATAACGATAAGGAAACTAGCCACGAGCACTGTATCCGAATACGAATGCGCTCTCAAACTGCAGCGGCGTGGCATTGTGACCCTCTCCTAACGTAATTTGATTGGCCTGTTCGTCAAAATAGGAAGGCCGGTGGGGATTGGGAATCATGAAATCCTTCGTCGCGACTGTCCTCGCCCCTTAGGCCTGATATCCTGAACGCGAGGCAATGTCGCACAGGGTTTCTCTCAGATAGTAGCCCGCCCGATTGCTCAATTGTTCTCGTCGAGCTTTCGGCGATACACTCTGGACCCGTTTTTCTCGACGTGAAGTGGGAACGGCCTCAGAAATAGGAGTGCGCCCTTGACCGGCTGAGTGAATCCGAATACGAAACGAACAATATTCGAGAATACCTCAATCAAATTTGTCCATTTCGACGTGATGAACACGATGAGAAAATCGGAGACTACATTGTTACATTTTCTGTAAAGCCTTCGCAGAGGGAGCAAACATTCATGTAGTCATCTCATGTTCTTACAAGGACGTCTGTCACCTGACTCAACCAAGTGTGCCAAAGACATGCCCCCTGTTCATCTAAGAAATCTGATGATTTGAGCACGGGAAACGTTGGACGAACAAGCAGAATGGTAAGCAGCACAAGAAAGAAGTTGCCGATAGGTCGATATGTCGTGCATTATGCAGCTGATAAGTTGAAAGGATGATTCGTTGAGCATATTTGGGTGCTTACGTCGTAGGAAGCAACGATTTGGTCAATATGACCGATCGATTTGGGGGTTCACAGAGATCACTATTCCACGTACTGCATTTGAGCTCACTAGGTCCGACGTTTGATCGGCAACCGGCCTTCGGCTTGGTGGCATGGTCGGTGAGCCCAGGGCTACCATCATCTCCCCAGCGGAAGAAACATAGTGCGGCCGCCACTGACCATCCTCAGAAGCATTCAACGCCATCAATGACTAAGCATTTCATTTCGACGCAGACCAGATCCGAAGGTGTGGCTGGTCTCGCATGCTCGTCGATCAGCCGGTCTAAAGCCGGTTCCCGAGACCGCCTCCACCTTGTGGTCTCCTCCGAAGCGGAGGCGCTGAATCCACGGCGGACGGCACGTGGGTCTCGGAAGTTTTCATACAGATTCTTCAGCCAGTTAGGTGTAACACTTCGAGAAGGCCCGGCAGTCATCGTGCCCCTTGACGCATGCCTGTCTCTAAACTTCATGCAAACAACGATAACAACCGTCCATAGCGCGATTCGTCGACAAACATCGTGTCCTATGACTTGATACCAACAACAGTTTAAGCGCCAGCACGAACGCCAATGCGAACGACTGCCAACTTGCGGGCGGCAAACACCAAAGACCGGGCCGGAGCTAGCAAGGAGACGATGAACGGAACCGAAGCTTGGCACCGGCGCGGGGTTGGCTAGGCTAGCCTGGGCGCGGAGGACCAAGGCCGATTGCGGGGAAGAGAGATGGTGCGCAAACATGAATGACGACGAGACGTATGCACATAACCGGTGGGAAAGGGGAGTTCTGTCTGGTATCATAAACTTCTGCCTCGCCTCATTCTTGAGCATGTCTCCTCGGACAGACCTAGATTAAGGGGAGAGCCCCATGGGGAAAGGAAGCAGTGATGCCCAAGGCAATCCCACGATGATGCCCAGCGCAAAACCATCTTATCGGTGCGACCGAGTCGTGTCTAAACAATGATCTACCCCTCGTGACTTACCGGAGGCTTCTTTAAACTTTCAACGACATGGAACTTCAACAGTCTGGGGCTTGCGTCGGAGGACGGCACTCGAGCTCGCCCAGCCCCAACCGCTATTGAACTCTCAACGTCGCGCCTGCCTATCCGTACGGACCAATCGCTTGAATTGTTCGGGCCAAATCTGTTTGTTTCTGCATATTCCTCGATGTAGCTGCGGAGATACTCGATACCTCACGGGGGCACAGATGTCTTGGGTAAATCGTGATGACAGGCACCTGCATCAACACAGGAACTAAGAAAAGAAGCCGGCCCCCAAAAACAAAGTAAGCCGGTCGATCTGTCAGATCTCAACGCCTTGGACGAATAAACAGGTTACAGGAAAGGGGAGGGGGGAGCTGCCAGAGAAAAACCGGCGGCACCAACCAACAGCTGCAACAGTTCGACCCCAGAGAACCCACAAGCATCGTCCCATCTAGTGTAAACCCAGCAAACGATGCAGGGGGCCCTAGTTTCAGCGACGTCAGGCGAAAACCCCCAATTGGCCAATCCGGGAACCGAAATCTCGCAGAAACTCTCGCGCCAATAGCCGGTGGGTGGAAGCACCGAACATTCTCTCCGTCGTGATTGGGGAGAGACATGGATCGCGTTTTCTAGCCTCAGAGGCCTTACCCGGCGTGGGAAAGCTCCCAGGCCAGAAGCGGCGCCAGGCACGCCACATGGCGCAGGGATGTCCGCGGTGTCGCCGGCCACACGGTCGTGGAGTCGAGAACTGTGATGCATGTCTCGCCTTTCTCCAGTGGTTGCTGGCGCGCCCCATTGTACGAGCAACCATCTTCTTGGGTTTTTTTCTTCCTTCTAACACCAATGGATCGGCAGACGACATCCCTTTCTCCATTCTTCTGAAGCGGCGAGTCTGTCCCGTCCTGTTCAACCCATACTACAGCACACGGAACCCCAGACCAGCCCATCCGTCTTCTTCCCCGCGCGAGCCAATGGGTCGTGGAGAAAGTGGAGTTGCGTCGTCCTAGTGCCCGGGGACTCTTGCGTGGGATAGGGTGCCAGGCAGGGCTGCCGGACGGGTTTCTTCTTCTGTTGCATTGAACAACTTAAGACACAAGTGGCCCATGAGGTCAACATCCTCTTCAGCTTCCACGCCACCTTCGAATGAATTTGAGCGAGCCAGTGAGAGGCCGCAAAACCTCCAACCGCAACCCGGTCGCCTCCTGAAGGGAGCATCACCATCATCCCTTGGCAGCGGGCAGCAGGTTGGTTTACATTCCAGGAGGATATAAGACGACCGGGTGTCCCAACTCAAACAGCGATTTGATACAGCCAGCTCCAACAGCCTCACCGCGATCGAAGCAGAGCAAGCTCCAACATAATCCCGCTTACCGTCGCATTCATACCAACCAGCTCGACTCTCTAGTAGGTCGAGTCCAGAACTTACTTCACTTCTGCTTCGCCCAGCGCGAAACATTTTTTCACCAAAACTTGCCGCAATGGCTGGCTTCACCTCCTCCGCGCCCAAGGCCGTCGATGCCGAGCTCAAGCCCCCGGCCTCGATGGGCGGCGGCGCCAACATGGCCGGAGTCGCCTCCGAAGCCGCCGCGGCCACCGAGGCCGAGCACAACATGGGTCTCCTGCAGTCCATCAAGCTGTACCCCAAGGCCGTCGCGTGGTCCATCTTCTTCAGCACCTGCGTCGTCATGGAAGGGTTCGATAAGACCCTGCTCAACAACCTCTACGCCTACCCCGTCTTCCAGAAGAAGTTCGGCGAGCTCCAGCCCGACGGCACGTACCAGCTCACCTCGGCCTGGCAGTCCGGCCTCAGCAACGGCGCGCTGGTCGGCGAGATCTCGGGTCTGTTCATCAACGGTATTATTGCTGAGCGGTTCGGCTACCGCAAGACTATGATCGGTGGTCTGCTTGGCGTGACGGCGTTCGTCTTCATCATCTTCTTCGCGCAGTCGCTGCCTCAGCTTCTGGTGGGAGAGATACTCATTGGTGTGCCGTGGGGTATTTTCCAGACCATCACCGTCACTTATGCTTCTGAAGTTTGCCCCACTCATCTGCGAGCTTACTTGGTATGTCTAGTAGCCAATGTGCGATGAAGGTGATTTCAAGCTAACATCTCTCTTCCCAGACCACCTACGTGAACCTCTGCTGGGTCATGGGCCAACTGATCGCCAGTGGTGTACTCCGTGCCATGGTCGAACGAACAGACGAATGGGGCTACCGCATCCCCTTTGCGCTCCAGTGGATGTGGCCTATTCCCCTCATCACCGGCATCTTCTTTGCGCCGGAGTCGCCATGGTGGCTCGTTCGCAAGGAGCGCCTCGAGGATGCCAAAGCAGCCCTTCTCCGCCTCACTTCCCGCAACTCGCAGCAAGACTTCAACCCCGATGAGACCATCTCCATGATGGTGCAAACCAATGAGATGGAAAAGGCACTCCAGTCCGGCACCACCTATGCTGATTGCTTCAAGGGCGTCGACCTCCGCCGTACTGAAATCGTCTGCGGCACCTGGACCGTCCAAACACTCTGCGGCGCAACCTTCATGGGCTTCTCCACGTACTTCTTCCAGCAAGCCGGTATGGCCGTCGAGAACTCCTTCAGCATGTCCTTGGGCCAGTACGCCATCGGCGCTGTGGGCACCATTCTCTCGTGGGTCCTGATGAAGTACTTTGGTCGTCGCACCCTATACCTCGGCGGCCAGCTCGCCATGACCGTCATCCTCGCCACCATCGGCTTCGCCTCGCTCGCAGGGCGCTCCAACATCGGCGCGCAATGGGCCATCGGCAGCCTCCTGCTCGTGTACACCTTCTTCTACGACTGCACCGTCGGCCCGGTCTGCTACTCCCTCGTCGCGGAGCTGAGCTCCACGCGGCTCAAGACCAAGACGGTCGTCCTCGCGCGCAACCTCTACAACGTCACGGGCATCATCACCAACATCCTCACGCCCAACATGCTGAACCCGTCGGCGTGGAACTGGGGCGCCAAGAGCGGCTTCTTCTGGGCGGCCAGCTGCTTCCTGTGCTTCGTGTGGTCGTACTTCCGCCTGCCGGAGCCGCGCGGTAGGACGTACGCTGAGCTGGACATTCTGTTTGAGCAGCGCGTGTCGGCGAGGAAGTTTAGCAAGACGCAAGTCAGCACGCTGCGAGGGCAAGAAAGCGATGGGATCTCTGAGAAGGAGGCGGGCGTCACGGAGCTTGAGAAGAGGCCTTCTTCATGAGTGAGGTGAATGTGGTTTGATTTTTGCTGGAGTTTTGCTTAGATATACCACGCGGATTGCATTTGTTTTAGGGTCGAGATGATACTGGCGTTTTGTTAAGATTGACTGGAGCAATTTGGAGTTTTCACCTTGCATACAAATGTTGGAATAACCTCATAATTCATGATGTTTTTGTTCCTCCCGATGTGTATTCTCAGGGCAGGGTTGGAAAAAATACTACTAGTAATTAGTATTAGTCTAGTCTAGTACTAGTAAGTCTAGTACTAGTAGGGTAAAATTTATACTAGTCTAGTATTAGTATTACTAGTAAAATACTAGCCTAGTATTAGTATACTATTAGTATACTAATTAGTATAAAATATACTATTTATAGTAACTTTTTTACTATAAATAGAATATATAGTTATATTAATCTAGAAATTCTAGAAAAATTAGAAAAATATTATTAAATTACTTATAGTAGTATATATATAGTAAATTAATATTTATAATATTAATTCTATTATTTTCTTTAGTATTCTTTAAGTCACTATTACTTTCTATAAGTTTCTAGAAGCTTCTATTATATACTATTAATAGTAAATATATTTATTAGTATTATTAAGCTTATATATATATATATATATATATATATATATATATATTACGTAATATATTAATAATATTATATTATTAATAGAAATTCTAGTAGTTTCTTTAAGTTTCTATATATTTCTAAAAGTTTCCATATGTTTCTAGAAGTTTCTATAATATACTATTGATAGTAACTATACTTATAGTTATAATAAAGCTATATAAGTAGTTTATATTAGTAATATATTAGTAATATATTAGTAATATATTAATAATATTATATTATTAATAGAAATTCTAGTAGTTTCTTTAAGTTTCTTTCTATTTCTAGAAACTTCTACTTAGTAATATTATATTATTAATATTAATAATACTTATTTAGCTATTAATAATACTTAATTATATATTATTAATACTAGTTAAGTATTAATAATACTTTAGAAACTAATAAAAAGTAATAGAATCTCTAGCTAACTATAAAACTAAGCCTCCCCCCTCCTTAAATTCTCTTTCTTTTCTTTCTCTTTTTATACTAATAAGTATAACTATACTATTAACACCCTTTATTACAACCTCTTTAAAGTACTATTTATATTCTTATAAAAGAAATATTCTTTTATAATGGATTCTTTTATTATGGATTCACCTAGCAGGGCTTCTAGCCCCCCCCTCTCTCAGTCTACTACTAATATTAGTAGTAATACTAACCTTACTAGTAATAAATTTAAGGACTCTTTATATAATAAAGAGAACTATAAATTAGAAGCTAGTAAGGCTTATATCTTTGAAAACGAGTTATTTATTAGGTCTCTTTTACCTATTAATTATAATAAGGAAAGAGAAATGAAAATAACTTGTACTATGTAAGTAAATATTTTATTATATATATATATATATATATATATTTATATAATAATAACTTATTTTTATATAAGTTATTACTATATAAATAAATATATTTATATTATTAATTTATATTATTTATTTATATTAATACTAATATAATTATAGGTGTAATAAAAGCTGGAATGTAAAGATAGAAGGTTTTCAAACTTCTAACTTTACTAAACACTATAAAACCTCCCACCCTACTATTGCTTATAACGAAAAATCAGAAAAAAATCTTAAAAAAAGTAAGTATTTATTTATAAATATTATTATTATATATACTAACTTTATATTATAGAATCAGATATAGTACTAAGAGAGAATCCTTTTTCTATTATAGAAAGTAGAAAAAGACCTCGAACTAGTACTATTATAGAATTTACAGAAGAAGAAGCTTCTTTAAAGATTTTAAATCTAATAGTAGAAAATAATTTATCTTTTTCTATATTAGATTCTAAATCTTTTAAAGACTTATTAAATTATTATAATAAGTAAGTAAATTCTTTATATTTATATATATTTATATATATACTAATATATCTATAGGTCTAATCCTATTTTAAATAGGCATAAAATTAAGGATTTACTTAATATTACCTATAGTAGATTTTTATCTATTATAGATAAAGAAATCCTAGAAAATATTAAAAGTTTAGGAAAGTTTTCCTTAACTTTAGATATATGGACTTCTAAGCCTTAAGATGCCTATTTAGGCATAATACTTAGCTATATTAATAGCGAGTTTAAGCTTATATATAAGCTTATAGGTAAGTAAATACCCTTTATATATATATATATATATATATATATATATAATACTAATATATATATATATAATACTAATATATATATATATATAATACTAATATATATATAGTATTTAAAGACCTTAAAGAAGCTCACACTGGTCTTTATTTATATAAAGAGGTTTTAGATTCTCTTAATGAGTATAGTAATCTAAAGTTAGATTCTATCTTTAGGTAAGTATATATTATACTTATTAAAAGAATATATACTAATTATAATATAGTATTACTAGAGATAATGCATCTAATAATACTACGTTTTTAGATTCTTTTAAAGATAATTATAAATTATCTTTAAATAAAGAGTTTGAAAACGATATTAGATATGTTGCCCACATTATTAATATAGTAGTACAAGATATATTAAAAGATTTTATATCTAATACTACTATAGAAGAAAAATTATTAGATTATGCTAATAGAAATATTAGTATAATTAATAATAATTTAGCAGTAGAGGATAATATTCTCTCTGAAACAGATAATCTTTTAAGTAGTAAGTATTATAATATATATATATATATATTATATATTTAATATATATATATATATATATATATTTACTTATATATATATTTACTAATACTTTTATAGGTCTTATTAATCGTGTACGCAAAATTTACGTTATAGTTAAATATACTAGCGAAATTAAAAGATTATTTTTAGAAGGTATAGATAGAGCTAAAAGATCAGGCTCTTTACTTTCTAACTATAAAAAAAGAGTTATACCTATAGGTAAGTAATATTCTAATATATATATAATTATTTATATATACTAATATTTTTATAGATAATTCTACTAGGTAGAATTCTACCTATAATATAATTAATACTACTCTAGAGCTAAGAGAGCCTTTAGAGTATATTTTTACTTATACTAGTAATAAAGAGTTTAAAAAACTCTTTTTTACTAAAAGTGAATTTAAGGCTTTAGAAGATTTAAAATCTATTTTTAAGATCTTTTTAAAGCCTTCTATTCGTTTACAATCTCAACTTTATATTAACTTAAATAAAAGCTTTTTATATATTTATAAAATATATAAAAAGCTTAATAAGTTAATATTAAAGTTTAGAGAAATGAGAAACAGACTACCTAAGTTAGTAAGTATTTAATATTTATTTCTATATATATATATATATATATATACTAATATTTTTATAGGCTACTTATTATACTATTTTATTAGAAAGTTTAACTACAGGAGTAGTTAAATTATCTACTTATTTTAATAAGAAGCTAACTACTTCTAATATTAATAAGTATAAGCCTCATATACTAGGGATGATTTTAGACCCTAGAATTAAACTATTACATTTTAAATATAATGGTTTATTATATCATTATCATAATATAGAGGCTGATATTATTAATATATTAAAAGAAGAATTTAAATTATAAGTATATATATTTATTTTTATTATTATTTATTAAATATATACTAATTATACTTAGGGTTAAAAAAGAAAAAGAAGAAGTTAAATCTGATAAAGAAATATTAGATAATAATATTACTAATGATTCAGATTCAGAAAACGAGTTCTATATTAGAACAGAAAATATAGAACTAGAATATATTACTTATTTTCGAGAGCCTAATGCTCACCCAAACGTAAGTTATTTAATTATATATACTATTTATTAATATTATACTAATTATTACTATAGATGGATCCTTTAGTATATTAGAAAAATAATTCTACTATTTTTCCTATATTAGCTATTATAGCTAGAAGATACTTAGGAATTCCTTCTACTTCTGCTCCAGTAGAAAGAGTATTTTCTGTTTCTAGTAATATTATTACTAGAAATAGAAATAAACTACATCCTTCTACTGTAAAAAGACTAATTCTTTTAAAGTATTGGAAAATAGATTCTTTAAAAGAATTAGAAGAAGTATATAATATTATAGAAGCAGAAAATATAGGAGAAAAAGAAGAAGAGGAAGAATAGGAAAATTAACTATATATATATAAATATATATATATATATATATATAGTTTTTAGTTATATTATATTTAATAAAGCTTTCTAAAGCTTTTATACTTATATATTTTATATATAATACTTTTAAATAATATTTCTATTTTTTTCTAGAATTTTTAAGAATATTTTTTAATTAATTATATTATCCTTAATAATATTAATACCTCTAAGTTTAACCTAAGTACCCCTGAATAATCCAGCTAATTAGAGGCTAGGATTACTTAGTTTACTATTAATTAACGTATTTTACTTACTTTAATACGTAGCATTAAGCGTTAATATATAGCATTAAGCGTTAATAGTTAATATATAAGCGTTAACGCGTAAGCGTTTATAGTTAAACCTCTAAGTAAAAACTAACTTTTAAGTACCCCTGAATCGTTTAGCCAATCAGAAGCAAGGAATAATAAGTACTCCCGAATCGTTATATTAATTAATATAATTATTAGTTAGTTAATAATAGTTTAATATTATTTATAGCTTTAACTTAGTACTTATAATAAAGCTATACTTTTTAATACTTTTATTAATAATCTAAGTATATATTAGTTTTATTAGATTAATATATCTAATAAAATATTATTAATATATAAATTAAATCCTTTTTAATATATATAGCTTATTTAATTAAAAAAGAATTTTTTTATTTAATTACTAATTAGTATACTAGTACTAGGCTAGTATAGTACTAGTATAAGCTATACTATACTAGTCTAGTATTAGTAGACCCCTATACTAGACTAGCCTAGTATTAGTATAGCCCATACTAGACTAGACTAGACTAATTTCCAACCCTGTCTCAGGGGCATCCCCCATGCTTAGTAAGACACATTAAGTGGATCCTTCCAATTGTCACTTGTGATTGGCCGGGGAATCAGACCCCTGTATCCCGGAACATCTGGACCCCGAGGACCGGAAAAGTTCCATTTTGGTTTGCCGATTTTCACCCACCGTCTCTCACTCTCACTCTCACTCTCACTAACCCACCCACACGCGCCGCCATTGCGGCTCTCTTTTCAGCCGACGGCCCCTCTCCCCTCACAACACCAGATGCGACGGGTCCATGTAGGCCCCAGCGTCTTCCGATGGCGTCTGGCTAGAGGCTTCGCCTTTACGCCGGGGCGGAACAGGATCCTCCATCCTGCGTTTGCTCGGCGCCCCGAGGCATGGGCGGAACCGAAACCGGCCTCAACGCCGTTGCCAAAGGTCGAGAAGAAAGTGGTACCCGAGGCGCCCAAGAAGAAGGAGCTCACCAAGGAGGAAATTCTGCAGTACATGGCAAGGCGTGAAGCCAAGCAAAGGCAGAAGGCCCGTAGACCCAAGGTAGGCAAGGTGATTACTACGGCCGGTCAACGGAACGGTCCTGCCTGGGCCACGAGGCGCCTCGAGATCAGACAATGGGGGGCCAACCTTGTTCGTTCTCAAATGATGCAAAGAGAGGCGGCCTTGGCGATCGCCTCGCAGAAAGTGTGGGAGGCAGCCGCGAAAGCAAGGCAGGAGATCTCCAAGCAAGAGGCCCGAAGGTCTACTAGGGAAGCGGTGCGGAAAATCTCCAGTCGATCGGCACAGAAGGTGCGTCAGGAGCGTAAGGAACGCAGGGCACGCAAGGCACTCAGGGCACGCAAGAAACTCATTGCAGCCACGGAGCGGAGGATACCAATCGGCAGTCGGTACAAGGGCTCTGAGTTGAAGGGAACGGCCCCCGAAGATATACTCCGAAGGAATGCCGTCAGGGCCTGGAAAGGCATCGTTGGTGCAGACGTAGAAGCCGAGAAACCAAAAGGGACGGCGAAGCCATTCCACTGCGTCGCTGTCGGAAAGATTCTGCCTTTCAACGGGTTTATCAAGAACACCGACTACGAAGTCGTCGGCGACTGGAATGTTCGCCGAGGAGCTGCCGGAGAGCCGTTATTGTTACGTGTACCAGGTAGTGCTGTTGACTTCCGACTATGATATCAGTAGCTGACCAAGTGTAGGTCGTGCGCCTCTGTTCACTCCGCCGAGCAAACCGCCTGTAGTACCTCCTGATGAACTACAGCCTCGGCCACCACAAATGGGAAAGAACAACAGCGCCTTGACGCAGATGCTTCTGGTTGCCCGTTACATGGCCCGCTACCAGGAAAAGAGTATTTCGTTGGACGATGTGGACATTATAGCAACCAGGAGCGTCTTGGAAGAGCTTTGTTACTATTCCACCAACCGTGAATCGAGATTCGCCCGCCTCAATCTGTATATGGTAGGCACATCACTGCACGTGGCGCGGCCTCACACCGTGGACACAGACAGCACACTCGTACCTATTGCGGGTTTTGGCCTGAACTACGAAAAAGCTGTGACGACACTCCCGTCCGAGCTACACGACTCTCCTACCCACCTGCGTAATATCAAGTACAAAATTGGCGATCTCACCTGCCTGGTCGAGGCCCAGGTCGATGCTTATTGCGGCAAGGATGCGGGTTACATGCGCAAGGCAAACTACAACAAGGCTTATGATAATGGCGACACTGTTGTTGAAACCGCTGATGCGGGATACAATGCACCACCGCGAGACGGCTTGGCCGAGATCAAGACTAGATCGCTTTTTACAAAGTTTCGCAAAACGGACGAAGAACTAGAGCAGAGGCAGTCAGAGGACATCCGGCAGACCTGGTTTGGTCGCGTGACACACATGATCCAAGCCCAGCAACAGTACGGTCAATTCGAAAAAGCAGAGGTGCAGCCAATTGCGCATTATTGGCGACAATGGGAGGACGCCAATCAACTGGCTCTACAAAGAATGGTGACTTTGTTGAAACACTTGCGAAGGGGTGTTAAGCTATCAGGGGGCCGAAATTGTGCCGTCCTCCTGAGGGGTCGGGGTGATGATTTCAACAGACTGGAGTTTTTCAAAACGGTGGACCAGGAGCCGACCGCGCCAGATGAGTTGATTTCGGAGTTCTGGACTGAAAAGGAACGGCCCAAAGCCACCCCTGAGGCCTGGAAAGAGAAGCAACGGGCTCGCCGCCTGCGGAAACCTGCCGGGCTCAATAACGACAAACGAACGTTGGCTTTGCAGAAGAAGCTAAAGATCATTCGGGTCGAACTACCTCATCGAGCCTTTCGGAAGTATGACTTGGACCACAGTGAACCGGCAGTTGCCCAAATCCGCGAGTCCAACCCCACCAACGACACGTCAAAGACCGATACGGACAAGAAGTCCAGCATTGTCGGGACCAAGAAGGTGCCGCTGTCTCAACAGAACGGAAAGCCGGCCCCGAGGACCGTGAAAACGACGCCAGAAAACGGTCCGGCCGGCGGGCAGATGAATGCGGTGACGACGACTTCCGGAAAGGCTAAAAGGCCCACCGTCCCGATTAAGGCAGATTGGGGGCAGCGCAACATTGCCGTGGCCGAGAAGAAGACACGGCAGGCTGATACGGCCAAGATGGCAAAGGCCAAGCCCGCAGCCCGGGCGTTCAAGCCGCAGCCACAGAGGCCGAAGCCGGCGTCCGCGGACGACGGCTGGGGAGCCGCCTTCGGTCCGGTCCCGGGGGCCGGCCCCAGACGCTGAAGCAAGCACGTGCCGGACCCATTTCTGCGCCGTACCTTATCTGTATCTATAGCATTGTAACATACATCGTTCCCATTGGATCCTTGGCCAAGCTGTGACACTATGCTCTGCAAGTCGTTGCGAAGGAGCGGAGGATGTGGCTGAATCAGACGTCTGCCTTCTTAGCCCCCAAGCGAAGAATCACCTGCCAAGGGTGCACAGAGGGGGCCGATAGCCGCTGCCTGGTGGGCGCCTCCGCAGTGATGCAGGGCTGAAATTGCTCTGCGGGAGCGGGTCGGAGGCTCCCCTGAAAATGAAATGACCTTTGCCGACAACACACTAAGAACAGCTGCTGCCTTCACAGCAAATTTTGTACGCCCGTTGCCTGCGACTCAAATGCACTAACCAAGACGCAATATCACTGATGTTGCCTGCGAATAGCGTGAGCTAACGTTCAACGGCGCCCGATGGAGCTTCAGCTAGATTAAGCTTAAACAGGTTGAGGGTGTCATCCACTGGTGGTGTTGGTGGTGTGGGCGCTTGTTCGGGGGCTCAGACGATTGGGGTTGCTTGTCACTCACTCAACTCGAACCAACCAACCAACCGTAGGATTCTTCTATTTTTGTCTGCCAAAAACGTCCTGGTTTCTGATGATCATGGGTATGAACTGGCGGCAAGAGACGCATGTTCATTGTCAACAGGACCAGCTCTTCGTCCAACAGGCAGGGTTCCTCTGGTCCAACACCACTTCGAGCGCGGAACCAACAGCTGTCGCTGCGTTGCTCATCGTCTCACCAACCAACAACAACATGCATACCCAGCCTCGCACAGAAGTCGTAGCAAACATTTCACTCCCCTTACACCCGCCCATCCAGGCAGAAACAAACAAGAACGGCACTCGCCAAAAATACCCCAAGATCACATCCTCCGCCAAAGACGTTTGCGTGCCTACCTGAAGGCTAGCAAGCCTCCCCTGTCGTGAGACAGCGATCCCCTTCCTCCACCCCAAACTCGCAAAGCTCCGCCCCTACCCACCACGTCCAACACCAAACACCCCTCTTCCACCAAGAATCCCATCTCGCTTGGCCGCATTCCTATATAAAGCCAATTACCAACCCCATCCCACAACTGCCAACTCGCCCTGCTTCGCGATTTCTCTCCCGTCTCTCACAGCCAAAAACCCTCCGTCCTCGAAAACCACCGCCCAAACATGACACAATACGCCGGCCAACCGGGCGCCGCCGCACCGGCCACAGGCGGCTCCTTCAAAGACCGCAACTGCCCCAACATGCGCGGCTGCTGGTCCTTCTCCTGGGAAGCTTACTCCCTCAAGACCTCCGACAAGCAGGCCCTGCTCCGCCGCATCTGCATGTACATCATCCTCTGCATCCGCACCGCGCTCTCCATCCTCAGCGTCGTGCGCGACATCATCGCCGGCCGCGTCGTCAGCTGGATCATCGGCATCATCCTCGCCGTGCTGGGCTTCTTCTTCATCGCGTGGTGTCTGGCCGTCATCGGCCAGGCGGAGGGACGGAGGAAGGTGTTTGGGATCATGCTGGTGAGTTATTAGGCCCCTTCTCCCTCTCCCGCCTATAAGTTATGCGTCTGGGCGACGTTTTTTTTTTTTCGTTGGCTTTGCTTGGTTCCGGCAGGGTGGTGCCGGCTTGGCTCATGTTTGGGAATTTTTTGGCTAATTGTGATTTGTCTTACAGGGGCGCTGGCATTTCGACATTTTCCTGCTCGTCACCGCATTCATCCACGCCGCGCTTCTGATCGGCAGCTTCTTCGGGCTCGGCAGCGCGGGCGGGTATGCGACTTGGCTGATTATGTGGCTGCTGATTTTCGGCGTTGCCTGGATCTGCACCTGGCCCGCGGAGCCAGAGAGCTACGCCTGAGCTTTTGGAACGAGCCGTTTGCGAAATTCGTCGATCGTTTTTGGAAAACGGAGTGGCGGTTGCATTCGAAATGCTACGTGAGAGAGAGTGCGACGGAAGTTTGTGAGGGGGTTTGCAGCGGCCATATACTTCATGTGTGATGTTTCGCCAGCGATGGACTTGGGATTTGAAGTTTGAGATACCCCTTTCGATGTGGATGTGCATGGAAGTTTTCAGAGATAGATGCTTTCTATTGAATACGATCTGCTGAACATGAATATGTCAATATGTCTGCTATTGTTTGCACCATTCCGCTGCATTTGCTATGAACTGAGTACGTAAGACTTCTATGAGGATTTCATCCCAGCACATGACATGTTCTGGCCCTTCCCTCGAATGATCGGATGCGCTGTGTCGCCAATGTTCCCATGGGTAAGTACAGATACAGACACATCGGGACAGGCACAGAGGGCGTTTCATTGCATTCCAAAAAAATAGAACGTCCGAAGACCTGGGTCCGGGGACGCAAAGCCGGTGCCGGCAGTCTACTAGCTCGTTCGGGGAAAACCCGCGTCGACCCGATTTCGCCAGCAGCCGGGCGGGTCCGAGTCGGAGCGAGCTCCGGCGAACACCTGGAGGAGGTGGAGCAGGCTTCCCACATGCCGGTGTTGCCGAGTAGGTGCCAAATGCTCTGCCTGAGTCTTTCACTAGTGCGATACGGTTTTGAGCGGTGAGGAAAACATATTCTTCGGCTAGGTGGGAAAGTGTTTTCGACCTAGGTTTCTGATAGGAGTCGAGGGCCCGTCGTCCCTCGGGAACCAGTCGACCAAGGGTCAAATAGCAGAAGATTGACGATCTGGGAGTCAAGACTACAGCCAGCCGCATTCGACGCGGTCATCACAAACCCGATTAATCACCCCAGTTCTGGAAAAGACCAATTTTTTCAGCGCGGTAAGGGATGTTTGATCGGCGCCGTCGTGGAACTGGAGACGGGTGACGGGCGAAGTCGGTGCCGGCAGTCGCGGAATTGAAGGTTAGAGGAACACGAGATGGGAACCTAAACTACGCATGGACAGATTGACAGGCTTCGAAACTACCATTGCCGAGAATTGCGATCCTACAATCATAAAAACAACATGCGACAACAAATAACGGACAACATGGTACGAGCACGGCGACAGGCTGCATTTGGGGGTATAAACTCTTTCTAAATTCGCGTTTCGGGAGTATCGCATGCAATCGTACAGACGAAGACCAAGTTGTAACAAGACAGACCGACCGACCCAAAAAAAAAAACAACCCCACGAAAAGGGGCGAGGACAGAAAAGAAAAGGGACGAAACTTCAGAGCGTGGGCTACAGTCGCGCTCTGTGCTTACGACTTGTAGCCCAGACGCTCCAGGAGAGACTGTCCCGCGGGCGCGCCGCCCTGTCCTCTCCTCAGGCCGGCATCGACGCCCTTAACGTAGTCGAGCACGCGAAGGTGCTCCTTCTTGAGCTCCTCGAAGTCGTGGGAGAGCTGCTCGTGCCAGGGGTACAGGACGAAGACCTGGAAGCCGAGCGCGGAGGAGGCGACGAGGAAGTTGGTGAGGGAGATGGCGCGGGTGATGAGGACCATTTTGACGGTTTTCTTGTGTGTTCTTTTGTATGTGTATGTGTGTATGTGTATTGTTTTATTGTGTAGTTCTTCGAGATCGTCGGGTTCTAGGAAGAAACAGGAGTCAGCGCCGGAAAAGATCGCGGGGCATCTTGGCCCGAACGCAAAGCCGAATGCGAGAATGCGCCTGTGCCGGAAACTCACCTTGAGTGTGGAATGTATTTGGTGTACTGGAAACCCGGTCTATCCGCAGTCGGTCTGTCACAGAAGGAAACGATAGAAAGAAAAGACGGTAGAGAGGGAAAAGGTGAGGTGTGTAGGAGGGAAAGAGGAAGAAAGGAAAAATTACGGGTTGGAGAGAGGGAAGTAGGATTACGACAAGGAAAGGCGTAGAAATTATTCACGAAGAGGGAACCCGGGGATGATACCTGAAAGACCTATTTAGGAAGTCCCCCAGCCGATTACCTCACCGACAGCGGCCCGGCGGCAAAGTGGGACCCCGAAGGCTTTCGAGGCCGCTCGGACTTGGGATACAAGTGTTCTGTCTGCTGTTGTAGCTTGTACAAAGGCAACGGAGAGGCCAGCCATACAACTGCTCGGATACGACGTCTCACGTGGGGTGCAGAGGTGCCCGAATTCCTGCCAGTTTTCGTCTTGTACTCTACCTCGGGCAGCGCGCGGGGGTGTGGTGTAGTGACCCAGAAACCCCAGTGCCAGAGCGAGCTGTCACCTGTCTGCAGTAGAGGCTCGGCAACCCACGTTGTTTTCCTGCGCGCTACCGCAAACAGAGAGAGAGTCAAGAGGGTGCAGTAGGTCCTTTGGGCGTTGCTGGCGCAGCAAATAGGAAGTGGGCGTTGGAGGGAGAGCCCCCGAGAAAGGAGGGATGATTCAAGGCCGATGGGGAACAGTGGCGTGACTTTTATGGGGAACCCTTTGAGCGGCCCTTCGACCACCACCCCTGGCGCCAACGGCATCGCGGGAGCTGAGGAGAGCACACGACTAAGTAATTAGAGCTAGAGAATGTCCCGGGGTGGAGCTAGACGGCCGGGGATGGGGTGAAGACACGGACGACGCCGGTCTAGCCTTACGTTCCTCGACTTGATCATGTTAGGAAACACCGCCTCGTGATTCACCTCTTCATTGTCGGATTACTATGGCTTACACTCGCTGCCTTGGGGTCGTCGTGTCTCTGGGCAAGGTTACATTGGGTTTGCGCCTGAAGGGGGCCACAGAACGGGGCAGAAGAGAGAGTGTGTGCTCTACATGCAGGGGAGGAATGACGCATGTGACAGAAGACAAACACTCCCACTCGCGGCGAAGGAAAATTTTGCCGCATAGGCCACCCCCGTGAGCAATCTCACTACTAATATTTGGCAAATTCTGTGTAGATGATTGATGTAGTGTCTGGGTTTGATAGCCCCGAGTGAGCCTGTTATCTGGATTGTGCAGGGCTGTTAGTACACGATGACGGTGCCCAGCAGCTGTCCCCCGCGTGCTATTCTACTCACCCGGTTGTCCGCGGAAAGTTCAGTGGTCCGCTACAACATTCACACTTGACTCACTTTACCAGGCTGACTTGCTAATCATTCGGAGATTCAGAGCTGAAGTACACACAATCAACAACCGGTCCGGGACCTAAGTCCATCACCGCCTCTGCCCCGCCTCCCAATCGCCCGGTTCGACACCGGTAGCGGCAGCTAGAGCGGGTCTTGTCAATCGGCTCTGCCACGTGTTGATGGAGCATCGCTGCTCCGAAAGCTGCCGATTAGTCGGACCCGCCTTCCGACAATTGATCTCTCACGCCATCGATGTTCGCCGTCTTCTGCATGCGTAAAGTTTGTCGCATCACACCATTTGACATGTCATAAAGGTGGTGAGTTTTATCTTGCTTATTCTATTTAGACTTCGTAGGCTTCTTCGTTCAACACTGTGCCTAAATAATCGCAGGCTATCGGCATGGCTCCCCGACCGGAGATGTTTCGGGTTTGGCCAATTCAGCCGGTCTTCACAGCCAGTGAACCAGCAGATACACTCTATTAGGATCTCAATCCGTCTGCAACATTCTCACTCTGCGAGTCATTGTCGCCGACAGGCTCACCGTCAAGCTCATACAGATGAGGGTTCCGCTTTCTGGAGGAACATTAGCCAAGATTGGAGATTCTCGCCACCCAGATCAATCAACTTACAGGTCTCTTTTGTACAGATAGTCTAGCAGGTACATTCCAATGACCGCAAGACCGCCGAAAAGAATAAGGATTTGATATCCGTACTTGTACTTCGGTGCATCGTATGTCGGGAATAACACCACTAAATTCTGATGTTAGCATGTGTTCTACCACGAAGACATGCGAAAGGGACATCCTACCGGGCATCCAGGCGCTGAAAGTATACGTAAATATGTTTCCCGTAGCGACAAGAAGTTGTCGGAGGTTGGCATTCCATTGCGTGATCTCGTGTCCGTAACTGATCACCACCGGCTGTGCTGCCCCGCCCGTGTAACTTAGATAAAAGGCCGCCAGAAGTGCTGCTTTGGGTACACTCCATATCGATAATATGATATTCGACACCAAAACGAGTACTTGCACGAAGACTACGGTTAGGACGCGGTTCCCTGTCGCATCCGAGAGCCATCCTACCGAAAAGGCGGCCACGATCTGAATTGCGTTTCCTGTAGTACCCGGTCAGACTGCTCCTTCGTTCAGGCTCCATGATCAACTTCCGAGAGTCGTGACTGGCTACTTTTATACCACTTACCAATTGTCGGGAGAATGTTTGTCTGGACGACCGAGTAGCCCTCAGACTTTAAATAGAGATTGAAGTATCCAGTGCCAGACCCAGCTTCAGCAACCATGAGATAGGGCAGGATGAAGGCCCAAAGCTGCCAAGATGTGTAGATGTCTTTGATAGCTTTGAGTGTGAGTTTCGAAGGTGGCTTGCGACCCATCTTCTTGATTCTTTGTAGTCCATACTCGCGGTCCTGCCACCGCAGTGTCAGCGGATCGGACGGTCCCGGATTGCGATGAACGACTCACCTCCTTCTTGAGATAGAACGCGCGCGTATTGTGCGGCAAGTCTGGAAGGGCGAAGAATCCGTATAGGGCAATCGGTATCGAGATGACCCCTTCCACATGTTAATAAAAGGGTCCCACCATTCATGCGATACTCTCACCATCCATGACGAATAGCCAGCGCCAACCCGACAGGCCCGCAGTCCCATTCATGCCGGTATACAACCCAGCCTGCAAGTATCCGCTGAACATTCCGGCGATGGCAGCCGTCTGCTCAAACAGGGCCATGCGTTTCGCGAGCTGGGACTTTCCATACCAGCTACCCAAGATACTCGCAAAACCAGGGAAGCTGCAAGATTCGAGAAGACCAATGCAGAAACGCAACGCGTATAGCTAGGAAAAAGGTCAGAATACCGAACACAAATGGTTGACAGATAACGGACCGTTTCGACGTTTTTGGCACTTGCCATGACCATAGTCAAGGCCGACCACGCCAGCTCACAGGCGGGGATCCATATTGACGGGCGCACCCACTTCAACTGGATCATCTGCGCGGGTATGGTACCCAGGATGATGCCGATGTTGAAGTATGTGTTAAGAAGATTCCTTTCATTCCCATAGAGACCCAACTCTTCTTGCATGCCGCTTACGAATGCATTGCTGTAGTTCGTCTGGTCTAGGTACTTGATGAAGTATCCCAGCAAAACATATGAACTTGTTGAAGTCAGTCGTATTTCTCCCAGTTGGAAATGAGGACGGCTCACAATAGGAAGCTGTCGAGCTTTTGGATGTACCTCCTCTCCCGAGGTTCATCACCCCAAATCTTTCGCGCAACATTTGAAAAGATTCCGTGGGAAGGTTGGTGACTCTGAGGGTCCTCCTGTGCATCTGCTGATACTACTGCGTCTTGCTTGCCGTCGCTGGGCATTGCTTCACCTGGGAAGGTTTGATATTGGTACAATGGAGGTGCCATACTGACCGCATCTTACAATCTCGGCTTTTCCATTTAAGAGGTTACGGTACAAGGCTAATGGAGATAAAAGGGACGACTGCATCTCGATAGCACGCCACTTTCGGTTCCTATTGTGAGCTGGAAGGCAGCGGGATACGAGTACACAATTATTCCTTACAATCACGACGCTCCCGTGGGGGTCATGTTGCAGGCTGCACCCGCGACCGACAGCCCGTAGGAATGCCGGCAACTGACCGAGTGAGGCTCTATTTGTAAGGACTCCCGGGAATAATCATGAAAACGAGATAACATTAGATCTTCCTCGTAGAATATCTACTTCGGAGGTTTTTCATGCGACCGACCTGTGGAGAATGATAAGCTCAGTGTGGGAGGCGGGATCTCTGGCCAATGTGGGAGTTGATGAGGCTATGACGAATTTGCGAGGATGATGTCGCGACGAGCGACACGAGATGGCGTGCTTGCAACGCTTCCTCGGAGAACTTCACCCGCTCGCGTTCTTAAGACAGTTTGCCGATGTTGAAGTGATTGCTCTTGTAAAATTTCCCAATATCAATCATCAACATGGCTACGCAAGTGCATACCGCGACTGAGCAATTTCAGAAACTGCAACTTCGTGCAGAGACCTCGATCAATTACGAGAGGGAGAAGGTACGCACACGGAGCGATGACATTGCCTTCGGATTGTTTACTGATACCCTCAACAGTACAAATATGAAAGCTACCTCCCCTATTTTACACCCGGCACTCAACCGCCTCTTGAGGAGTTCGAACATATTGATGCTGGGTTGAAAGCAGACCCCGAGAAGAAGAATCTGTTCTCGGCCCACAGCGTAACACATGAAGAGATTACCCCGGCAATTGGGACCGAGATTCATGGGATTCAGCTCAGTCAATTAAACCCCGCCCAGCTAGATGAACTTGCACTCCTGGCCGCCGAGCGGGGCGTTGTCCTGTTTCGAGACCAAGACTTCGCCGACATTGGACCCAATAGGCAGAGACAGTACGGGCAGCACTTTGGCCCTCTTCATGTCCACCAGATGGGTGGTCAAATCAAGGATTACCCCGAGCTTCTCCCCGTGTACCGGGACTTTACGTGAGTCAGTCACGATTCCCCGATGCCAGCCATCCCGCTGAACAGCATCAAACACAGTGCAGGTGCAGTGGACAACGAGATTAAAGACAATGTCACAAGTGTGAAATGGCACAGTGACATGAGCTATGAGATGTAAGTCCCAACGATGTAGAGACACAAGTCTGGTACTAATAATTTTAAGAAATGGTATGGGTACAACGACGTTCCTTCCGCTGAGCACCCCGCGATCTGGAGGTGATACCCTGTACCTCTCGACCACAGCAGCCTACAACGCGTTGTCAGACACCTATCGCACACTTCTGCACGGCTTGAAAGCCGTTCACTCCGGTTTCTCGCAAGCGTCCGTGCATGATCACCGAGACCGCTACATCAGAGAGCCGATCGAGACGGTCCACCCCGTTGTGCGGACACATCCAGTCACGAAACAGCTTTCTCTGTATGTTAACAGACTGTACACCAAGAGGGTTGTTGGGATGAAGCAAGAAGAGAGCACCTCCTTGCTGAGCTTCTTGTTCGATCACATTGAGAGAGGGCAGGATTGGCACTTGAGGGTGCACTGGAAGCCCGGAATGGTCGTTGTATACGATAACAGAAACACCCAGCACTCTGCACTCAGAGACTTCCGGGTGGAGGAGGGTACAACGAAGCGGCATATGTTGAGAATTACACCTCAGGCCGAGCGACCGTACTTTGCAAAGCCTTAGGTCTTACTACAGCTCGTAGCGGTTGCTTGTAGTATACGATAGTCACTATTTTTGGGCACATTTCCTGAAGCGGTATGCAGATAGCACATGTGATAGGCAGAATTCTCAACCTTGCCCTCCTCAATTATGAGTGAAAGTGACGCCAGGTAAGTGAAACTTAATTGGAGGATGTCGCTTAGAATTTGACGGAAACCAAGGCGCTGGTAACTGTACCGCTTGACCGTCCTGTTTAGCCTTTTTGATGGATTACATGGGACGTGTTTGAACCCGTCGAAACTTTCACGGAAGGATGGAAACGCATGGATGGTAGACATGGTCCCATCATAGACGTCATGCTCAGTCGCGGGACGGATCATCAGATGAAGGGACTCACCTGGATCATAGTATATCGTTCACCATGGCAGAAATTTTCAAAGCAAGGAATATCTAGTGGACAGTGTTCAATTAGATTATGGACACCTTATGCTAGTAGATATCAAACCTCCGCAATGGATCCAGCAGCCCAGCTCAATGTTTATCGCCCACCCAGACATTCTCTTTCTCATCCACAACCGCATGCTTCTAGAAGCGCAGACTTTGCACGTTGTTCAACAGGAAGTTGAAGCTTTCTTGGCGGAAATCATCATCAAGCAAGTCAGCGTTGTTAGCCATCACATGCAGCAACTTTCCACCATCCTTCCACTTTGGCCAGTCAATGAGCTTCACCTTAGCCACACCAGTGCCGCCTTTCGAGTCGTTTGGATCTTGGTTGTAGGCAAAGTTGAAATAATATGCTCGTGTAGCTGAGGCGGCATAGTTTGGGTAGATGCCGTAGAACGTCTGAAGGAGGTCTGACCCGTGGAAGGTGCCCAAAACTGGCGTGCCGTAGTCATAACTGGAAATATAGCTCCACGTTGGGACATCTGGTTGCACATTTGATGAAATGTTGAGCACAGCCCTTCGAGTGAGAGTGAAAACAGAGTCCCCGAGGATGGCCGCCATGCGCTTGAATTGGGGATAGATGTTGTTGAAGCCGGCTGTGCGGAAAGGAGATCCTGCAGAAGGACGATTCTTGTAAGTTGCGACGAGAGATTTTACTTGCTGGGGTGACGCGTTATTGAAGAATAGAGTTTGGAAGTACTCTTCAACCTCGGAGGTGGTGGAAATGTTCGGCGTGAAGAGGGCGAAAAGAGTGCCTTCATCTTCTTGATCTCCAATGATGAACGGCACTTTGGGGAGTTTGCCCGAGGTTGCAAAAAGCTCCGGGCTGGAAACAATGCTTTTGCCGTCAGGTCTAGGGAGATATGACAGGGCAATTGAGCTGTAGCTCAAGAGGCCAGGGACCGAGTTTGCCGCTTTTCTCATGTCCTGTGAAGTCCATTGTCAGATTATTTGTGTGAGAAATGACACATGAGATGTCTTACATCATAAGGAAGGTCACGTAGACACTTGAGACGATCCCCTGCCTTGTCGCAGCCAGCCGTAGATACAACTTGGTCGTAAATCTTCTGTGCCTTGGGCGAATCCATCGGGTCCGTAGGTACAGCGGAGCCGGAGTTCATGATTGCACCGCGGAAGAGTGCCTTTCCATTGCGGGTGATATTGCCGTTGTTCAGAGTAAGCTGACTGAAAACCGAAATAGCCCCGGCTGATTCCCCCCAGATGGTGACTTTGTCTGGGTCTCCTCTGCGAAATTGTTTGTTAGTATTTTCTCGTCAAATGATGGTAGGTCATCTGGATTGCTTACCCAAAGCTGGCGATGTTGTCTTGAACCCACTCAAGACCCATCCGTTGATCGAGCAGTCCTGCATTGGAGCTTCCCTCCATCATGAGGTCCTTTCCAGGCATGAAGCCGAACGCTCCGACTCTGTAATTAACAGCCACAAAGACGATCGGCTTTCCCGTGGACATGGATTCTGCTACAAGACCGGCCCCATTATACATCGACGTGCTCCCCAGCTCGAAGCCACCGCCGAAGATCCAGAACATCACCGGAAGCTTATCCTTCTCCGTTGTCCCAGCTGGCCGTTGCACATTGATCGTGAGACAGTCCTCTTGCCCAACGGCGAGGTTCTTGATGATAGGCAAGTTCAGAACCTTATCGAGAACATCTGGCGGGATGAGAGGTGAGCCAAAGTTGGTATTCAGAGCGAACTGCGGGCAAGATTCGGGCTGTTCTGTGGTAGCGTCGACGTTGCCCAGGGCTTCGGTGATGCGGACCGGGGGCTTGAATCGCAGCTCCCCAATGGGAGGTTTCGCGACAGGAATTCCATTGAATGATTCGACCTCGCCGGCCTTGGCCCCAAGAAACCCTTTTGATGTGCCTTTGATGTTGGCTTGTGGTGTCTTGATCGTGACTTGCGGAGTCCCCCCTTTTGCCTGCGGCGCTGCTTGCGGCGCTGCCCAAGCCAAGGAGATTAGACAGACGAAGGCCAGCGTCTTGGGAAACATCATTAAGAAACGGTGATGAAGAAGAAAGAATTTGGAGAACACCGGAGAAGTCTGTTCTCGCGAACTCGTTCGGTAGTTGTGGTCAGACCTAGGGGTTGAAGAAGGTCCGGGCCACGACACCTGCATATATCAACGTTAGAGCCATGCACCTCCATGTCGTCTTCGGCAATCATGGAAAGAACGCAATGATATCATATGACAGAGACCCAGAGATCTCAACCGCCTACGCTTGAGTTTGCTCAGGTAGCTTAATGTCGGATGAACTAGGTAGCGTGCTGCGGGAGATGGCGGTGACTTCGGAAACTGCTGGGGAAATGTTCGCATCGCATGGCCGAAAAGAGAAGTGTTCCTAAATTTTGACACCCGTCAAGGTCGTGGTCGCTAAGAAGGGCCCTTCTACAGGTTGCACGGGGAGGGGTTCTAGAGCTATCCCATGTATCCGCTCGTGCCGTGGTGTTGGACCGACCGAAATCCTTCCGTCCCTCGGCAACTAGTGCGCAATATGATGGGCCGGCAGGTGTCATGCGCCCGCGCATTCAGATGGAGGGCGGGAAATGGGAACGAAAAGAGCAACTTTGTCAATGCTTTCGCCGAATACGGAATGTGGCTCAGGAAGGACGCGGGGTCCAAGATAGGGGATGGGATCGGGGTCTCAGTCCATGAATCGGCCAGCATCGACGTCAGGCTGTCATGGCTATGAGATGCTGTCCACTACATCTGGAAATGAAGCTTGTTCTCTGACGGGAAATGTTGCGAGGCAGATCGGGAAATCAGACGGAAATCGCCTCAGCCAATCCATGGTCCAATTCTCAACCCTCCTATTTCGTAATCGGCTTGGTGAACATGGTAGGATCCCGGCGAGCAGGATGCAGAAGCTTGGATGCATATCAAAAGCTTCAGCCATGTCAGGGTTCAAGTCGAACTACGCAACATTCAAGAAGATTCTTGCCGGCTCTGAGAGCTTCCCTTGCCTGCACGAACGGTGCGGCTCGTGAGAAACTATTGAATAGATCCGATTGGACAGACTTGTTTCTTACTGCTAGCAAGACCCTGCCTCGCTTAGACTTCATTACATGTGACCAGCGATGGCCTTGGGCTGGTACAGTTCCTCTAGATATTTCTCTTCATCTTCTGTCAGAACCTTGCCATCCGCCGTAATGGCCTGGTCGATTCTCTCGACACTGCTGAAGCCAATGATGGGGCTGGTAACCCGCTTGTTGATCCATGCCAGAGCCACGTGCGCCATGGGCCACTTGCGTTTCTCCGAGATCTCAATAACTCTCTTGATGATTGTGAGATCCGGTTCGACCGTCCCGTGGGATCCGGGTTGGCCCTCCTTCTCGCCCTTGCTTCGCGAAGTGGAGCCGAAGTCTGTAGGAGGTCTCGCGAGATGACCGCGGCCTTGAGTCAAGTATGGTTAGCCATGCCTCGTATGCTTCGTTTGCTGCCCGAGCTTCACTTACATAGCGGAGCCCACGGAATAAGTCCTACGCCGGTATCGTCACAGAATCGGTTCATCTCCCGCTCCTCCTCGCGGTACAGCAGATTGTAGTGGTTCTGCATCGAGACAAATTTCGTCCAGTTGTTCTTCTCCGCGACAAACTGCATCTGGGCAAACTGCGTTCCCCACATACTGCTTGCACCGATGTATCGAACCTTGCCAGACTGAACCAAGTCATGCAAGGCCTTCATTGTTTCCTCGACGGGTGTCCGTGGGTCGAATCGATGAATTTGCAACAGATCGATGTACGGGGTATCCAGCCGCTTGAGCGAGGCCTCGACTTGGTTGAAGATGGCCCCTCGGGAGAGACCAAACTGGTTCTGATAGTCCTTAACCTTGTTGAACTCATCGCGGAAGTTGAATTGCCGAGCCTCTAATCACTCAATTAGAAACCAGTCTCGAATCTCGATCTCCCATGACGTACCAGGTTCCTCGCCAACCGCGAAGAAACATTTGGTCAGAATGACGACCTTCTCGCGGGGGATGTTGTACTTCTTCAGCGCCTTGCCGATGGTGACCTCGGAAGCACCGTTGGAGTACACATTTGCCGTATCCCAAGTGTTGAGGCCTCGATCGTATGCAGCCTTGAGCAGTGGGAGCGCCTGAATGCTCTTGTTAACACAGCCTGTCCACGCAATTATTTTTACATCGCACGCACATCGTCCTCGCCCAGAGCCCACGGGATCGTACGCGGGTCGCCAAAGCTCATGCAGCCAAAGATGGGAACTGAAACACGAAGTCCGGACTTCCCGAGTTGGCGGTACTCAACTTTCGTGCTCTCGAGCGACTCCTTCAAACGCGCGGGGAGCTGCTTGTTGGCCATGATTGCTGTATCTCTTCTCTCTCAAAGGTCAGGATCTGCGTAATGTAGGGTTCGGTTACTGATACCAGTCAGCACTTAATCTTATCTCAACAGCAGATCTGCCGAGCGGGGAGATGTCGAAGATATATCTTGTCCATCCCATTCTCAACGTCATTAGGGCCCGATCGCGCCATCAGGAGGGGTCACAGCGCGGATAGTGGACGGCACCGAAATGGCGAACAGCTACCCCGCATTGCGCTGATCAGTGTCTCTCTGCCCCTCAAATGTGGGAATCTGCTAGCAATTGATGCGTATCGCTGACATCAAATCGCTTTTTTGATTCGGAGTTAGCGCCGATTAACCTGTAGCTGCCACTGTCATAATGCGAGTTGAGAATTACCTTGACAATTGATTGGTAATGGCTTCAAGGAGACTGGGTTCGTCATGGAGATTGTGGCTCTTAAGTCCGACCTTGCGTCTTTCGGAGTCACCGGTAGTTGAAGTGACTTTTCTCAATGTTTCAAAGCGGCCAATTCACAAGCGCTCGATTCCCCGTCTGATAGCACACATTTCAGATGTGTATCAAGAATCCGGCGCGGAATTTCTCATGCTTCCAACATAACCAGATGAATATTCTACTTGTTGAGAGAGGTTGAAAAGTGATTTAGTCAACTATTCAACTGAAGCATTCGTCGAAGGTGCCAACAAAAGGGCCTGCTCCGCTCGGATCGTTGTTGGGCTCGCAAGCACCTCGCGCACTACAAGTGCCTCTCCCATTATTACACGCGGCGCCAGCGTTGACCTTCGCGTTTTGATTACCACCGCCGAGGATAAAGTCGTCAACTTGAGATCGCCCCCCGCCAGTCACACATTCCTTGAAGGTCCCTACGAAAGGTCCAGCGCCGCTTGGGTCGTTATTCGGCTCACATCGCCCGCCCTTGCAACAGCCGCGGCCATTATTACAACTTTCTGTCTGATAGTTAGCCTATGGAACGACGCCACCAGTATCCAACGGAAGCTTACGAGCTAAAGTAGGGCTCGCCAACAGAGCCAACAAGGCGGTTGCTGCGGTGAATCTCATTCTGTCCAGGAGGGGGTTTGGTGGATGGCAATTGCCGATAGAGAATTATTGTAGAGGCCGAATTAGGCAATGTGAAAACTATGGCCCAAGAGAAAAGTTTTTGTTCGACTGAAGACCAGCTTCCGTTTGGCGATGCAAGAAATGGGTTGATAGAGACCTCGGGAGAACTTTTAGAGAGCGTTCCAGAGACTATGGACGACTTATTTGAGTGGCCTCGAAAACTGAAAATGGACTAGAAATTACCCCGTGGCCACTGGGCCCACTGGTCATCAAGAAAATATCATGTTCAAACACACAAGAACGTCCAATGTGATCGTTGGCGCGCCACTCATCCGACGGGATGTTTAAGGTTTGCCGGGATATCCAGGACTGTCATTGAATCTTTTACGCTGTCAAAAACTTCACCACACTGATGTGAGACCCTCAGGCGTGGGCAGAAACGGTGGAGCCCGGGGTTTTCCACGCGACGTCGAGTCTCAGTCTCATAGGCTTTAAGATGCCATGCTATGATCCGAAGGGAGCTGCGATGGTTAAATGGCCATTAGTTGGTTTGATTTAAACTTGGAAAAAAAGCTCCCGTGGTTCAAGGAGCTCTGTGTCTAATTTCATGGATTGGCCGTTTCAGCGATCAGGAGCTGCGACTGCTTCAGAACTGCAACACGCGGATAGCTCCGATGTGGATATGCTTAACAGCGACCATCACCTTGTTGCAACGTGCAGGTCCCAAATCATGCGATAAAATCCACTGAATCTTTGATACCGCTGCTATCAATGCGACCAGTCTACAATCATGGGAAAGTGAATCATCACTAAAGCCAGATCCCTGGGTGACTCGAGCGCTCCTGTGGAGCTAACAACTTCTTTTAAAAGAGTGTTCAGCTGGAAGTATTCGCCCGGGTAGGAATGCGTCTTCGTGGCATCTAGCAGATTAGTTTATGAGTTTTGCTATCCGGGCGGGTAGCGGGCATAGACGACTATAGGGACGACGACGACGACGACGACGACAATAGGGAGATATACAGAGATAATAGGGGTAAAAGGGACGACAGGGACGATAGGGACGATAGTAATAATGTAAGATAATTCAAATAGTATAGACTATTAGGCGTCTTATAGGTAGTTATCCGCCCGAATAGTAGAACTCCAGTTTATTGACTACAAACGGTATTGGTGCTGGGCAAGGGAATTGTAAGGAGATGTAGATGCTGCCCTCAGTCTAGAATGAATTTTCTCGTAGAGCAATATGAATGGCAATGTTCAAATATCTAATCAAACAGGAACGATGACATGCGTTGCTTTGCTTCGTCATCCTTCCAGTCAACCAAAGTTCGTTCCTTCGATTCTGCCATCTTGATTTGTACCAATGGCTCCATCGCTGCCCGTTCCTCGTCCGTGAGAAGATGCAACCTCGTCTCCCAGAGTTTCTCAGGTGGGACCTCATTGTCCCTGGCACCAAAAAACAACTCATCTAGATACTTCCAATAGATGCTGTCAAAAGCCCAACTGTCCTTGGCGGCATAGTTCAACCAAAACCGGCCTGTCTCCCAGCTATCCCGCATGCAAGTTGAGAGGCGAAAACAACCTGGATCCATTTCGCCCTCCGCCTCTTCCAATGCTGATAACCATATTTCCAACCGTGTCTCGTAAAGGCGCGCCCATTCTTCAATGCCGTCTGTCCATTCCTCAGGCCACTCGAGCAACAACCACCAAGGAGGATCCAAGACGAACTGAGTTGGCGCTGCGTATGTAAACTCCCAGTCGATAACCCCGAGAACCAGATCGCTTTCGTCAATCAGGACAGTCACTGGCCGGAAATGATCATTCCAAAGGCGAAAGGAGCCTGACCGAGGGGGCATGGCTAACTTCGGTTTGTTGGTGGTGGAACGGGCTGACCAGTTGTCTTCAGCGAACCCGAAGCTGGACAGCCGGCGTTGCTTAGCCAGTCTGCGGAACAGTTGTCGAGCAACGTATTTGCATCGGCAATCATCCTCCGACGACACCATGTCATTGTGCTGGAAAAGGAGTGTTGCGATGTGCATCTCAGCCAGAGCCATATACCAATCATCAGTTGATCTATATGTGGAACCTGAAGAGGGCAGCACTGATTCTGGAATGTTGGAGAGCTGCACCATACTATCCATATTGATGGTGATGGGCCGCCCCAGCACAGCACATGATCCAGGCGTCGTGCCGACAAGAGATCCGATGAGAGGAAATGACGGCTGTGCGATCTGGAGCACACAGCGCGCCATACCCAGATATAACATTTTGAGTCTTTCTTCTGAGAGATCAGGGGATAAAACTGGCGTATCGCTTTGATCTGGTCGTGGAGCCTCCATTAAGCGACACATATTCCTTCTGGCGCCATAATCCTGAATGATGACGAACGCCCCTATGTCAGGGTCCAATCCATAATGATAGACCGTTGGGACAGGTAATTGTGAGTGCCGCGAGAGATACTCAGTTGTAGCAGCTTCAAAGAAAAGCTTCTCTGCTCGAAATCTCGTTCGGTTTGTGAGAGTTAAGCGGACCAGAATCCTAAGAGGAGAGCCCGCGAATCGAATTGGGTAGGAGACATGTGATCCGCCGACGTATATCGGGAAGGATATTATTGCACGTTCCTCAAACACGCGTTCGACGAAATCTGTGATCTGGCGAAAGCGATACTCTGTGCTAGCCTCTCTCACCGCCTCGTCCCAGCTCTCATCCTTCCGCTCCCATGCATCATTGTCGGATTCTTGCCGGGCACGCATTTTCTCGATGCGTATTGTCAAAGGATTTGTACAGGTTTGATGCAGCACCCTAGGTTGGGGGTATTGAACAACTAAAATAAACATCAAAGAGACAGACAGCGAGCGAAGCACTTCTATTTATGTGCTAATCGGAAAATGGTAAAATGCGGTGACCGCCTGACCTACATGTGTCATCCAACTGCCGGGGTGCGGCGCAGTCCTTGGCGACAACAAGTTGACAGCCGCCCCTCCCCGAAGGCTTTGTGGATTAAGCAGACTGTTCATCCGTTCCAACCTATTTTTTGTTAGCTGTATAATCAGCAGTCGAGGCCCAAACCGCCAAATCTATAATCGCAATGAAATAAACGTTTTGCAGTGGAAATGCCCTCTTTTCTTTTTTTCGGAATGATGGCGTTCACCGTCTCCCACCTAGTCAAATCCACCTCACCCCGTGAAAGGAGCTGAAGGAGAGGGGGAAATAAAAAGAAGCTATCGAGAGCTCCACATTCCCAAGGAGACATAAATGCTGGGTATGTAGACCAAAGAGTTACAAAGATTAGCCACAAGAAAATCCAACAAGACATGTCTCCACATTTGGGTAAACACCATGATTTTACCAAAAGGAGAGAGATCCTTAATTGCCGCTGCTTCTCTATACTTTCGCTGTTCATCTGCGGCCCCGATTAGACGGAGAGAACTGCATCTGGAATAGTTGATTGACTATCCAAACTCTACCCATTCACTGGACGATATCGAACTCTACCTAGGTCCAAAAGACAAGTGTTCGTGAACACTTCGTCTTTCGCAAGAGGCTTACACTGAAATATCTATTTTGTGATGAACGCCCAGATATAATGACTCGAAGAAGTCGTGTTGTTGATGCTGCAAGTCACAGAATTTTGAGATCAACTACAGGCTCACTTGTATTCGAGAACAACAAGCCAACGTATCATCACAATTTAAAACCCACGCTTCTTCAGGTAAACTGGATTCTTTTCCATCGATTGTGACAGGAAAATTATTTCGTACACAAGCTAAATACTCTTAGGATGTCTTCAAGCAAGGGGGACAAACAACATGAGAGGACCTATTCGGACCATATGCATGATCGTGCAGGTGCCCAGTATGACAGAATGATGGACAGTGGTGACTATCACCATGAGGTCTATAAACAGAAAGAGAAAGCAAAAGAGGATGATAAAAAGGTGAAGTCGGGAATAATCTCATTCAATGCTGCCGACGCTGCCAAAGCGAACAGAAAGAAGAACAAACGGGACAAAGAGGACGAGAAAAAGTAAAAGTAAAAGTTCGAGCTGACGTTATACGCCTGACGTCTGACTTCGATTACTCGCTCGACCTCGACTACAACACTCATAAATATGCCTTTACCTAGGAAACAGTCATTACCCTCAGACAAGCCCGGGCTTTGCAGACGAAACTTTTTAATTAGTCATTCTCTACTCGAATAGAACAAATTCACATTACTTGGAGTCGTCATTTCCATAACAACTAGGATACGCACCTTGTACACTGCGCCTCTCTTTCCGTTTGAGCCTTTGGCCGAGTGACAGGCGAGGACTTCTAAGGTTGGTTAACGTGAGCGTCAATATGTTCTGCCTCGAGAATGTGCTGCTAAAGTTAACGGGATATGATGAGGAGTCGCACCCAATGAACCATGGTCAAGTGGTTGAGACCAATTTCAGCTGTGGCGGATGCGGCACAGAGCAAACTTGTTTCCAGGTTTAGGCACTCTATTAGGAAGGTGCCGAAGAATATGAACCATGTCATTTCTGGGAGGCGAGCCTTTTTAGCCACTTGCGATGAGCAGTTCTTCGGTTATGGGGACTTCGGTTGGCGCTAATGCTTGCTTCGTATGACACTACAGGGCTACAATCCGTAGTGTGCCTGGAATACGAAGCTGTTAAACAATGATACAGGGAATAACAACACTTAAAAGCGCTATGCTGTCGCACTCTTTAATTATTGACTCATCTGAAAATACCAAAACATTGTCAGCGCTCAATTTCCATAGCCATGGCGCTCACCGCGACGTCAACTGTCGTCTTATCGTCAACGACAGAAGTCAGAAAGGATACCCTCACTACTACGTTCAGATATCCTTGGGAATGCGCTACTATTCGCGAGGCGGCATCGTGGATTCACGCAGACGGAACGACGAAAGGGACCACTGGGATAGCAGTGTCAAATTTGGCCAATCCTCGCGTCTCAGCATGCCAGCCACTTCAGTGGAGGCAAAATGATGAACGCAGGTAATTGAATTTTAGTCCTGCAGTGTGTCCAAGTGGTTGGGTAGCACATCTCCTGGCTACACAAACCACATCTTCTATCACGCTATCTACGGCATATTGCTGTCTGAGGTCAGTCCTACCACCGTGTTAGCATCCTCACGGGTCGCTTGAAGTTACTGACTATGCTCAGAAACTACCGACTGATTACTACTAACTCAGAGGCGCTACCGATCGAGACCATGTTTCCGGCATGCCTTGGATACTTCCACGGCTACTATGACAATTACGGAAATCGCACAGCTACATACGCAAATGGATCAACCACGGTATACACCGAGGGATATGATCTCCATCCTGCATGGCACATCACATGGCAAGAGTCCGACACCTCGACACTGTCTCCGCCTCCACCAAGTCTGTCAACAATGTTGGAGACTTGGGTGCCTGGCGAAGCGATTCCTACGACAACCTGGGTGCCTGGCGAAGCGATACCTACGACAACTACAGCATACCGATCGGGGGGATATCATGGCCTTACTGAGTTTTTGGTTCTGGTCACAGTCATTCCATCAGTTATAGGAATCATGCTGTGTGGATGCTGCGTGTGGTGTTGTGTGTCAAGTCGCAGAGACAAGCGGAAGAAGATGGGTGTTTACACCGAGCCATTGCCTACAGTCAGGCGCACACAGGTTGAAGCAGAGTAGCTGATTCATCGCTTAATGGTTTTATGGTACACAGTAGGTATAATATTCATGTATGGGATTAAGCGAAATGGTATGATACGATTTGGGATGTCGATAAGTAAAGCTTTTATCTTGCTTAACAAGACTGTAAAGTCTATTGCTGGTAACTACTCACCCATTTGGTCTAATGCCTCTGAAACATCTGACATGGAATATGAAGCCAATGTTTCACCTTCTAATGATCTGAAGCTGACAGGGCAATCAAATGGGCCGATCTCAGTGATTTTCGATGGTGCTTATGATGTGTTCCATGCTCCGGGTGACTCCCGGGGCGTCGACGGGATAGACCCATCACCACGGACGCCGTGGGGTCACAACGGACAGCCGAATTCGAGCCGATGCGGTCCCAATAATTCAGAGCCGGAGGTGGTCCGCGGGCTCTGGGCCTCAGGATTGAAGCTTTGTGAGACGAAACAAGGTTTAGGGCGATTCCGCTAAGATTATAATTGTCAAAATTCAGCCGAGAAACTTTCCGTCTAGAAGTGAATAAGGTTCACGTGTGGTCGCAATTCTCTCATTGCAAACTTGGTTATCGGGCACCGCGGTGAAGGCTACTGCAGCTTACTTCAGTAGCTTGATAGCGCTAGCTTCATGCTGCGCATCCCATGCACATCTCGGGCGATAAAGTTAACTATCTCGGGCAGAATGCCGGTAGTCACTACTTAGCTGGACGTAGTTGACATTGACGAATGAGAACTTGTGAGAAAGGTACGTTGGTGACAACGGGACCCAAGCGGGGCAGAGTACCGTTCCTGGGCTTTCTACCCAAGAAGGACTATATCGGTAACTTCTATACGTGGCCACTCTTGGCTCCAGGATAGTAACCCCTAAAGATTACGGTCCCTGGGCAGTGACTTTTGTAGTCGTCTCGTGCGACTCATGCTGGGGCGACTGACCAGGTGGTGCTGGCCCATCTTTTTCCCCGGATCGGCCTAGCGTACGCATGGATGAGACCTTTTGATAAAGGCACAGAACCCAGTACGCAATCCAGAATATGGCATGCAGGAATCCTGCATTGAATAACCACTCATTGGGCAGTATTGAATAAGCGATGGTCCTTGGAGATTCTCGTGATATATGGTCTGCTCGCTGCACACAACTACGCTGAATCAAGCCGAGAAGTCATAAAGTTTCTTTCGTTCATTGTACGTCTCAACAGCGGTCATGACACAGCAAACATCTTCCTTCGACGTTCCTGGAACGGTTCAGCTCGTTGACACCAACGGTGTTCTTGACGTGAAGCATGGAACTAGCCAACCCAATATCGTGCTTGTTCCCCAGCCGAGCAATGACCCCAACGATCCGCTCGCGTGGACTCAGAAGCGCAAGACATTCAACATCTTCTGGGTTATGATTTGGTGCTTCTTCATTGCCGCTATCGTTTCTGGTCTTTCGCCCGCTTATCTGCAGATACAAGCCGACACGGGCATATCAGTCGCCAACCTGAGTACTGGCAATGGCCTGATGTACCTCTTCCTTGGATGGGGAACACTGATCACCCAGAACTTCGCCTTGGTCTACGGCCGACGACCCAGTCTCGTTTTTTCAATTGTCTTGACGACCTTCGTCACCCTTTGGTCCGCATACACCAAGTCGAGCGCCGAGTTCTACATCAACAGAATCATTCTCGGTGTTGTCTCCTCCCCCATGGAGACCCTTATTGAGGTCATCATTGATGACCTCTTCTTCGTTCACCAAAGGGGGTTCTACATGGGAATCTACAGCTGGACGCTCTGGTGCGGCGCGTTCCTTTGTCCAGTTGCTTCAGGATTCGTGGCTGAAGCCCTCGGGTGGCGATGGATTCAATACATCCTGTCCATCTTGGGCGGTGCCCTCAGTGTCTCAACATTTCTCTTCTTCGAGGAGACAATGTTCTACCGACCGAGTGTCCACCCGGAGATCATTGGCACGGCGGGGGTCAAGGCTGATGCCTTAGACACGGAGACTGGAGTTTTGAGTGACCGGGATCTGAACGAGACCAAAAAGTCCCAGCTTGATGACACCGGAGTCGCGACGATCAACTCTAGCATCGAAATCAGCGAGCCACAGGCATACAGCTCTATGACCGACAAGCCGTTCTGGTCGAAATTGAAGCTATGGGGATACCGAGACTTTCGCAAGCCAAGCGACTTCAAACGAACTCTTCTGCCTTTTCATCTGCTGCGGTTTCCGACTGTCCTTTTCGCGGGCCTCCTAGTCGGTGGCATCCTATCATGGTACAACGTTGTCGGCGGGTCCCTCGCCCTCATACTCGGCAATGCTCCTTACAACTTCGGTTCGAACGTTATCGGTCTTTTCTACTTGGCTGCTGTCATTGGAGTCTCCATTGGCTGTGCCATCTCTGGCTGGGCAAGCGATGCGTTGTCAGTAATCATGGCGCGCAGACACGGCGGCGTGATGGAGCCGGAGCATCGGCTTTGGCTGGGCATCGTGGCACTCATTGCCCATCCCATCGGATGCATTCTTTACGGAGTCGGAGCATCGTTGGGCATTCACTGGGTTGGCATCGCCTTTGGGCTGGGAATCATCTCAGTCACGCTACCTTTAGGCACCAGTCTGGCCTTCACATACGTTCTGGATAGCTTCAAGGAAGTTGCTGGAGAAGGATTCGTATCTGTTATCATGATTCGGAATACGATGGGTAAGTCTCTCATGCCTTTGAAAGGCACTTAACAAGCTAACGTACCCCAGGCTTCGCTTTTAGCTACGCTGTCGTACCGATGATTGAAAACATTGGCCTTAGAAACGCATTCATCTTGACGGCTGCACTTGGTGTGGCTCTGTGGGCCTTGTGTGTAGTTATGATATTCATTGGCAAGCCGTTAAGGAGAAATGCTGCATCACCATACTGGAAGCTAGTCGAGCAGCACGGAGCTAAGGCTCATTGAACACTGCAGCCTGGAGCAAATTCTTATTCAATAGCATATGAAACCTTCTTGAATGAACTTTCTGTCTCGGGAGGTAGTAGTACGCTCTCAGTACCCCTAGAATACGTGCAGATGCTGTTTGAAGTCGGCTGGAGGCTTGTGTCACCATACTAGCATATGTTTCATCTTCCATTCCAATTTCCCATTGGCCAGTTGCTTCAATAGCCGAGATCAGTTCTTCATTCCTGACCTCTGTAATAGTCGCAAGACCTGCGATATGTCGCTTTGGAATTTTGGGTTTCAACACGATTGCTGGGAGTACAAGGTTTAGACATTTCAGGTTATTTTCTCGGTTGCATGAATGGTAGATCTTGTCGATGGAACAAGGCTCGATTTACTCCGCAAGCCTCTGGATATGGCGCGGTCACAAGTCCGGGCAGCTTTCCCTCAAGACGGCGGCTGCAGCCGAGGAAGAGGGGCTATCAATGTTGGATCATCACTTTCAGGAATTTTGACGAAAACTTGAAACTTCATTATCCAACGGTATCAAAAGACCCATCAATTATCAAGCGCCAATAGTCCTGTTCTGTATGAAGGCAGTACCTGGGACGCGACGACTTCCAGTATCATGACCAGTTGGCCGTATCTTTCGAAGAAAGGAGGTTGTTATCAACGGGAAGGCTCTCCCAATCCGCATTTTGTGAAGAACTGCATTGTGCAGATTTATATAACTAGGGATATATGACAGGGTCCCCCTTACTCCAACCACCCCCTACATATCCAACACCCTCTATCAACTACTTCTACTTTATAGTAATTATATACGTATCGTTAAGTTCCTTAAACTAAGCTTTTAGCCTATATAATATAAGACACTTTATATATTTATTATTAAATTATTTATTTATTATAAATTATTTTTTAATTAACTTAAAATACTTTTATACTTTAGTTTAATAATATTTTTTTATATCGAGGAATATTAATAGAAGGTAGTAGTATATAAGATATACTATTATATTTTTTACTTAGAGTTCTTATTATATATTTAAAAAACTATATATTTTAAACTAGTTCTTTTTAGTAATTTAAAAGAAGCTATTACTACTCTTAAAGTAATTAAAAATAGTATTAATATAGTTTAGTATTAGTATTTTAATATTAAATAAGTATTAAGTTATAGTAGTATAAAGAGAGAGAAGCTTACCCCTTATAAAGCGATTTATGTTCTCTTTATATACCCCTATAGGTAGCTATAGAAGTATCTCTATAACCTAAGCTATCCTAACCCTTAAATATTTCCCCGTGAGAGTCATACAGTAGTTAACAAGGTGCGCCTCCAGGCGGCAAACTGCGAAGAAGAAAAGTTAGAAGGGAAGAAAGAAGAAAGACTCTCCCAATCCGGCTATAAGATATCCATCCGAAGCCCCACATCAAAAATATCACACCGATCGCCTTAATCTATCTATTTGCAGGTTGGAGCTGCATGCGGCTCCGATCTTGGCAACCCACTTGTGTGCATGCTTCCCCGGAGGCGGGCATATCGGTTCAATGCCCACCCTCAAACACCCCGCATTATGGCGCTATTCCTGGTACAGTAACAACATGGACCACTCCTTGGATCTGAACACAGTGACGAACTGACAGCAGTCGAGATCGACGCCGAGTTTGCTATCCCCTCACGTTTAGATGCGAGCCAAGAAAGCGGCCCGGGTGGGGAGTATTCAAATGACGCCACAAGGTTAGTAATAAGATCGACCACACTGCTGCCCACGACGTGATGGACCCTGCCAACCCCGCGTCAGTTAGTCGTGATTCAACACGTGGTAGGCTGACATCGGTCGACGCGGTTACCGAGAGCTTGGCACCAGACGCGTAGATAAGTAGGCGCAGTAGATATGACTTCAGGTGGTCTCCATCACTTGCCACGGTCCGCAAACCAAGTCACTTACGAAAGCGCATCACGAATCAAGTTCTTCCAGCTTTGCAACAACCTTCTGAACCCTGAAACATGGCATCGGCACAGTTCTTCAACTATCCCGGCACCGAATCAAATGCGGAGCAGTACCATTACTCTCAAGCCGTGAAGCTGGGCAACATTGTACGCACATCCGGCCAAGGTGGTTGGGACGAAAACGGCGCCATTACACCAGACCTTGAGAAGCAAATCGCCATTGCTTTCGACAACGTCCTCAAGGCTCTCAAGACCGTCGACTCTCGGCTGACCTTCAACGACATTCATGCAATCCGCTCGTATCATCTCGACATGGATTCGAGTTTCGATGTTATGACAGCACTTTTTAAGAAGCTTTTCCCCAATCACCGTCCTGTTTGGACTTGTATCCAGATTGGAAAGCTTGGGCTAGAGGGCATGCAGGTGGAGATCGAGGTTGAGGCTCTCATTCCTTCTTGAGGCTTCGAGGGACATGCTGGTTAATTGGCAAGGATAATAGTGTGAAGCAGCATTCAATACGAAAGACCACTGGGTAACATCCATGACTCACCATAAATTCATTTCACTTCCTTGCGGTGCATTACAGCTGTGATGTAAGCTTTGACGGCTTTGGCATCACCAGCTGAACCACATGGCACATGCGCAAAAGAAAGTCCATCGTTCTGGTTCCTAAATGGCGGTGCGAGAACTATGACGATAGATATCAGTAAAGCGGGTCATTCTGTTTCTTCAATCATGGATAGCAAAGACAATCGTGTCTACTTCCTTCAGGCGCTGGCCGAAGCCGTTGCCGTATTTGCGGCCATCATCTATAACTTGTAGCCCCCCCCTTTGATTAAGGCTGTCAACTCCTCAAGCTTGTCTCCAGCCGATCTTGACAAACGACTTTCATCTCTCTCAAATTTTATCATCATGTCCAAAACCTTCACGCTCCAGGATGTTGCTGAGCAGTCAACCGATCGTACTGGCCTGATTGTTGTCGGTAGGAAGGTTTACGACGTAACAGAGTATTTGACCGAACATCCGTATGTGTTCCAGCGCCTTTTAACACCAACTTGCGATTTCTAACTTTCAGCAGTGGTGGCGATGACATTTTAGTTGAGGTCCTTGGCCAGGATGCTACCGAAGCCTTTCACGAAGTAGGGCACAGCGAAGCTGCTAGGGATAAGCTCGAGTCACTTCTGGTCGGGAACCTGAAAGATGAGCCACGTGTAAGCATTTCCTCAACCAAAGCTTGTTATCTTGCTCAATTCCTTCATAGATGCAGGACTCCAAGGTCAAGTCTGTTGGGGTTGCCTCGTTCTGGCGATTGCCACGGAGTACGATGGACTTGGCTGTTGTCTTCCTCCTGTTGTCCATCTCGGCAGCCTTCTTCCGATTCAAAACGGCACCAGCCAATGATTCCTCGACGTAGGACATGCCCAAGCTAGAGCTCAATCAACCTTATCATGTCCGCCCATCCATGTGCGCCATGACTGTGCCATGTTCGACGCCCCACTAAATTGGTCCAAATTGTTACCCAATTCGGAAAGTTGAGGTTGGAGCTCAAGCCGCACGCCCTGCATCAACCCCGCACCAGCCGACCCCTCCGCCAGAGCTCAAGAACCAGGTCTCTAGGATGTCAGAGCTACCCTGGGCATGTCTTGCGGAATGCGGGGGAGCTTTGTAGGCTGTTTTGGGGAGGCCTTTTGGTAGCTTGTCTCAAATTGCCCATTTCTTTTCTACATCAGGAGAATAGTTTGCCATGTAGCGTAGGGCATGCGGGTCCATGATAACGACTGGCTTGATGGTCAACTATGTTGCCTAAATGGGTTCAATGACAAATCAGTACTCGATTTGTGATCAATTGATTGTCATTGTGCTTTAGAATGCTCCAGATGGCGGGGTCTTCGGGTTATCTTAAGATGCGCAAGCTGCTCAGCTGGCCTAAGTCGCTGTCTGCGCGTCTTCCCACGTTTTCTTCTCGGCACTGTCATCGTTGATACCAGATCACCTCGTTTTCAACATTCGCATTTTCAAAGTCGCCAACATGTCTGCACCTACGATAGATCTCACTGCGCCAAACGGCACGAAGATCAACCTGCCGACTGGTCTCTTCATCAACAACGAGTTCGTGAAGGCGACATCTGGCTCTAAAATCACCGCGATCAACCCCAGGTAAGTCCTTTTGGACGGACCAGGTTTCGGAATCGATGGAGCCGTCAGCTAATCCAATCATGAAGTGATGAGTCCGAAATCGTCTCTGTCGAAGCCGCATCCCCGGAAGACGTCGACAAGGCCGTAAAGGCTGCACGTGCCGCCCTTTACGGTCCCGGCTGGGGCGACATCTCCAACACCGAGCGAGGTCAACTGATCTTCAAGCTAGCCGATCTTGTCGAAGAAAATCAAGAAACCATTGCGACCCTGGAGACTTGGAACGGAGGAAAGCCCTTCAGCGTAGCTGTCGGCGAGGACCTTGCTGAGACGATCGCCACTTTGAGATACTATGCTGGATGGGCCGACAAGATTCACGGCGAAACGATCCCGACGACGCCGCAGAAGTTCGCCTACACACTCAAGCAGCCAATTGGTGTTTGCGGTCAAATCATCCCCTGGAACTACCCAGTCATGATGGCGGCGTAAGTTGAAAACCTCAGCGCTCTCCGAAGTTACATTGCTAACTAGGATCTCGCAGTTGGAAGCTCGGTCCTGCTTTGGCTTGTGGTAATACTGTGGTCCTCAAGCCTGCCGAGCAGACCCCTCTTTCCATTCTTTACTTCGCTACCTTGATCGAAAAGGCCGGGTTCCCTCCTGGCGTTATCAACATTGTGAACGGATTTGGAAGGGAGGCCGGTAACGCGCTCGTCTCTCACGAGGACGTCGATAAGATCGCCTTCACAGGCTCCACTGCAACTGGTCGTCAGATCATGAAGGGAGCCAGTGTTAACCTCAAGAACATCACGTTGGAGACCGGTGGCAAGTCACCACTTGTGGTTTTCAAGGACGCGGACATCGACCAAGCCGCTAAGTGGGGACATGTCGGCATTATGAGCAATCAAGGCCAGATCTGCACTTCAACATCCAGAATTCTCGTTCAAGAAGACGTTTACGAAGACTACGTCGCACGCTTCAAGCAGATCTGTCTTGAGAACAAGGTCGGCGACCCCTTCAAGGACGATACTTTCCAGGGCCCTCAAATTACCAAAGCGCAGTACGACAAGGTGCTGGGATATATCCAGTCTGGAAAGGACGAGGGTGCCAAGCTGGTTACGGGCGGCGTTCCCCATAAGAACGTCGGTGATGGCAAGGGCTTTTTCATTGAGCCCACTGTCTTCATTGATGTGAAGAAGGATATGAGAATCTTCCAGGAGGAAGTATTCGGACCTTTCGTTGCCATCACGCCCTTCAAGACGGAAGAAGAGGCTATTCTGCTGGCTAACAACACGTCTTATGGTCTTGGTGCGGCGTTGTTCACCCGCGACATCGAGCGGGGCCACCGGGTAGCAGCTCGTCTGGAGTCCGGCATGGTGTGGATCAACAGCTCTAATGACTCTGACATCCGCGTTCCTTTTGGTGGTGTCAAGCAAAGTGGTGTCGGTCGCGAATTGGGAGAGGCGGGCCTCGCAGCTTACACACAAACGAAGGCTGTGCACTTGAATATGGGAACAGTTCTGTAGAGTAGTCACATCTGGGTATATTTTTGTGTGTGTGGACGAACATAATCCCATTTCATAGTACAATTGCATCAACTCCAAGTTCCGAAAACATTTCAAACCATGAAACCTCCTCCCGATCGGCCTTCCAAATCCCACTGAGAACATCAGAAACTGAATGAAACGAAGCAAATCGTATCTCGTCACGGATAACCTGAACCAAACCTAACACCGCCTTTCGGTGCCTTGGCGAGGACACATGAGCACCCGCCACTAGGAGAGGGAAGATGACACAATTAAGCACCTTGGACGGTTGCTTGATGTCTAGAATGCACTCCAAACACGGGAGAACATGCTGCTGTACAAGCGAATGAGAGACGGGAAGGCCGCATATGGCTCGGTACATGTAGATGAGTGCCGTGTGTTGAAATACCCGAATGAGTGTGAAGGCGTCGTTCGCCACCGTCTCAGTTTCGGTATCGCTCTCTGCTGCGTCGGTGATTCTGGCATACACCGGCGATAGTGCAGTCTCGAAGTCCCGCACGGTTGACATGGATAGTTGCTCTGATCCTTTGACCAAAGCATCTAGATACCATGCCAGACGAGATATCTGCTGGAAGACCGATGCCAATGAAGACCTGCCAAGGATGTCTCTCCCCCACCAAACAGCTCGTGTGTCTATCGTTTCCCAGATCTCCGCCTTGAAGGCAGGCTGGCCGCCCTTAAGCATGACTGATGTGAGGTCCGTAGACGCAAACTCCGAGAGAAGCATATGAATCGACTCGTGGCTGGTTTCTAGGACGGTTTTGATGCCTCCCAGACTGTCGACGATTGCCCGCACACCACCATGGTGGCTCGTGGTCGACGCGGAAGCTTGTGCGCACTCTAGGTACCCGTCGTGGAAGTAGAGAAGTAGTACTGCCAAAAGCAGTGTCATCAGCGACTCCTTGTCGATCTTGGCTATCTGCGTGTCGCCAAGCTCGCCTCTCAAAGCCGCCAGGCATTCCAGCCGCTTCATGCGGAGTAGGTTGCGGCTGTTACGCCCGTCTTGAAGCACCCGGTGGGCGTCGGCAATGACACATGTCGCTAGAAGCACGACTCGATGCTCGAGGGCCTGCAGAATCGGCGCGGCACAGGGTTCTGGCGCCGTTGTGAACATTGGCCATAGGCGATGATGGAAGTAGTCGAGTGCGCGTCTCTCGTCTGCGGCGAGCGATGAAGCTAGTTGTACATCTCGGGTCGTGATCTGGTAGATGGCCGGGGCCTTGATAGTCGGGCGGGTGGACCACTTGAGTCTCCGGACGCTGAAATCGCAATCAGCGCCAATCTTGGCGCATCGAACGCAGGTTGGCTTGGTGAGATCGCACTTGATGCGTCTTTTCTTGCAGGGCCAGCAGGAGCCCTCGACGACTCTGACGCGGTTGGTGACCATGATGCGTTGGCTTGATCGAATTGGGAGCTAGATCTCCTTATGTTCAGATGACAGATGGAGAGCTGAATTGAAGAATCATGCAGAAAGAGGGTCCGATAAGGAACACAGAGGTCTGACGTTGGTCGCTATCAGTGTTGAGAAACCCGCTCCGCAAGCCCGCCCCTCTCACCGATAGGCGATAAACAGTTCGGCACCTGGGGGAGATGTGCGGGGAAAGGTGTGAGGATGCGTTGGATCCGGGCCGGGGTGTCTGGCCGTGAATTTGTCTGCCCGCAGGATTTGGTCCATCTTCTTTCCATAATGGGTTTAGTTGGTGTGAATTGACATTTTCTAGTCTCGACTCCGCACGTTCTACGGAGTCTGAATGACAAGTCGAGGCTTAGTTTAGGGTCTACCCCTGCATGGAATTGCGACAGCTGGACACAACGACTGAATAAGACTGTCGTGAAGTCCGTCTAGCGAATGCGACTGGAGCTCATTGACTTTACCAGAGTCCATTGAAACAAAAGCTCTGATCATCAGGGCAGAGAGATAAGTCATGGACACTATCACCAACATCATGGAGATACCGATAGCCTTCCTACCCGCGATCACGACGAATGCCGCTGTCGTTGTCTTCGCAGCGCTGATTGCGACTTTGTTTATCAGCAGCCAACTATTACAGTCAAGCTCAACGTCAGGAGACTCATTAGAGATCACACAGGTATCAAGCTGACCCGAAACTTGGAGCTTGCTGAGTCTATGTATGCTGACGAATACTGAGTAGCTGTACTGTTACCCCGTGAAAGGTCTCCGAGGATGCGCTCTGCAACAAGCTCACCTTGGAAAATACGGCTTCATAGGGGACCGAACATTTTCCCTACAGAGAGTCCGTCGTGATGGCGATAATGACGAGAACAAGAGATACGAGACAATGTTGGCTGGATATTACCTGCAACTTGCGCTGTTTCAAGCGACAGTAGAATTTAACGGAAGAAGCGAAAATTCCAGCAGAGGCGAAGTTGTTGTGAGTTGGCACGGCGGGGATACCGACTTTGGCGCAGCTGCAAGAGAGGCCGGGGTCAACACCAAGGACGAAATTCGATTTCCTCTCACGCCCTCCACCCAAGGCTGTGATGAGTACAGCATCAGCTTGCATGCCAGCGACGCGAAAGCATACGACATGGGCGATGAGTTGTCATCCTGGTTCTCGGAACGCCTTGGTTTTGAAACCAGATTGGCTTATATCGGCAACGGGTCGCGACCAGTTCTCGGCTCAATGGCACCCCACAGCAAAGGCGGACTCAAAAAGGCGAGGCTCCTGCAACGTGTTCAGTCCCTTGTACCATTTCTTTCCCTCCCGGAAGAGCGACTGGTCTTCAATGACCTGGCTCATTACCTTGTCGTCACAGAAGAGTCCAACAACCAGGTCACATCTCGGTTAGAAGGGGACTGTCATATGGACATCACTAAGTTTCGACCAAACATCGTCGTGAAAGGCGCATCGGGCCCTTTTGTGGAAGACTTTTGGGGCGAGTTGACGTTCGACGGAGGCGTCCAAATGCCGCTGACAGCCAATTGCTACCGATGCCAGAGCATCACGGTAGACTTTGCGACTGGGAAGACCGCAACCGATGATCGTGGTATGGCTTGGAAGAAGTTGAACAAGGACCGACGAGTTGATAAGGGTGCTAAGTATAGTCCGGTGTTTGGACGATATGGGTACTGCTTCGGATCTTCAGTTGGCAAGAGCTTAAGAGTCGGCGAAAGTGTCAAGGTTACTCATGTCAACGCTGCGAGAACCACATTTGGTACGTTGAAGTTATGGACTGAGGCTGAAGTTGTGCTAATGAATTCTGTTTAGACTGGCCTCATCTAACCACCTTCGGTCTCAACCAAACGAAAAAGTAGATACCCACAAGATCGGTCACAAAAGCAAATGTCAAGATTAATGGGGCCAGGCTTTCGTAACTCTCTATTGACTTGTAAAATTTGTGAAATAAGAGCCTTGGACGGATAGAGTTGCGTCGAAGTAGTTAACCTACAGCCTATATCATACTGCCCGGCGCGTCACATGACTGACTTGGAAGACCACAGAAGCCACGAGTCGGAAAGATGCCGACCAATGGGAAAGTCAGAGTTCTCAGCAATGCCGCTCATCGAAATCCCGTTTCACGGTAGTCTGTGAGTCTTGCGAGCCTCGGACGTACTTGATGCCCGAGCCGAAACTCAAACATTACCTAGCGGGAACTCAGAAGTGATCGAAGCGCAATCATCATCTGAAGTATGTTGCTATTTGTAATCCCATCAAACGCTCTCATCGGGGTGAGTACATAATCAGGGCCGTTGCCAATCTGGGCGCGGTTGGAGAGACGAGCATCCCATCTTTCTTCGCCATCACGAAACCATGGATCTCAACCTCATTATGTCGGAATCGAACACCACATCCCAGCCGTGGTCTCTGGCCGGGAAAACAGCGGTTATCACAGGAGGATCACGAGGAATAGGACGTGGGATCGCGATTCACTTTGCGCGAAAGGGTATTGCCAATATTGCGATCACTTATGTCTCGAATAAAGCAGCTGCGGAGGAGACACTGAAAGCCTGTCGCGAGCTCGGGGCCCAACGGACCTGTATGATCCAGGCCAACATGGTCGACCATGATGTCGGTCAGCGAGTGATCAATGAAGCCCTTTCTGGATTGGAGGCGAAGACCATCGACATCCTGGTCAATAACGCAATCTTGGGAAATGCCGATAGACCTAAAGCGGTGACCGAGACGACACCGGAAGACTTCGCTGAGATGATGCACGCCAACGTGTTTTCCCCAGTCAGCTTGACCGTCGCGTTCATGCCCCACGCCCCAGCGTATGGCGGACGCGTTATCAACATCTCTAGCATCGCTGGCAAGCAAGGAAACAGGGACCCTATCATGACTTATGGCGCAAGCAAGGCTGCTCTTGAGAGCTTTACGAGGTCCTTTGCAGAGCAGTATTCCGCGCAAAAGGGCATGACCTTCAATAGCGTCAGCGTTGGTCCGACGGCGACTGACGCATTCGAAAATGCTAAGAGTACCTTCCCCGCGGATTTTCTCGATCAACAGGTCAGAGATATCACAGCTGCAGCTAGGATTGGCGAGCCGGAGGACATCGCTTACATCGTTGGGTTTTTGGCGAGTGAGGAGGGGCGCTGGGTGAACGGTGCTGCTGTGAGTGCGAATGGTGGTCACAAGAGTGTGCTGGCAGCTTTCGGCTAGAGAAGAAACGAGGAAACGAGAAAACCAGTGCGACGGAAGACAATGAATACATGTATTAAAATTTCTTCTCGATTGCTTGGCACGGGATGACATGTCCTAGTGGCCGGGAGCTAGAAAACGTTCTGCATTGCAAGTGGTTTCTCGTTCCGTCGTGTGCGACAATAAGCCAGCCGGAGCCATTCGACATCGAGAGAAATCCGCCAACCTCAGAAGCGCTGATGAACACATCTCAGGGGCCATGCCGCCGGAATCCCACACTTCACGAGCCTAATTTAGTTTACTCCACTGGACCATCTGCACTATGGCGACATCCGGGATCCTCTCCGGCCGACATCCGAGGCGCGGGCGCGGGATATGTCATCTCGTGTCCGGAATCTCCTTGTCAGCATCACCAAGTTGATGCGTGCCTTTTCTGTACTCAAGGCCTACCTGTCATTCAATCGATTCGTGAAGGATCTAAGTCTGGTGCACAATGGGTGCTGAACGGAATGATTCTGCCATGGAGGCACCTCCGCGGAAGCTGGTTAATGTCGAACATGTACTGGACAACGCCACTCTCGCCGAAAAGATCTCGCTGCTAGCGGGTAAGTCTTCCCCTGCATTTGAGGAAAATCAATTGACGGGCTCAAAGGTTCTGACTTCTGGCACTCCACACCCCTTCCACAGTACGACGTTCCGGCCATCAAATGCACCGATGGACCCAACGGCGTCCGGGGCTCCAGGTTCTTCAACCCCGTGCCGGCCCTGTGCATCCCCTGCGGAAGCGGCCTAGGAGCCACCTGGAATCCTGAACTTATCGAACAGGCCGGCAAACTGCTGTCCAAAGAATGCGAAGCCAAAGGAGCTCATGTCTGGCTTGGCCCAACAGTAAATATCATCCGGTCGCCACTGAATGGCCGTGGCTTTGAATCCTTCTCAGAAGACCCGCATCTCAGCGGAATTCTCGCGGGCTCTATTATCAAAGGTGTTCAATCGCGAGGAACCCTAGCCGCTCTCAAGCACTTTGTGGCGAATGATCAAGAAACGGAAAAGATGTCAGTCGATGTTTGCATTTCTGATAGAGCTCTACGTGAGATCTATCTCATGCCCTTCCAAATCGCTCTGCGAGATAGCAACCCAAGAGTTGTCATGTCGTCCTACAACAAGGTTCAGGGGTTGCACGTATCAGAAAGTCCGAAGATTCTACAAGATATCTTGAGGAAAGAGTGGGGGTTTGACGGGCTCATCATGAGCGATTGGTACCAGCAGTCTCTCTGTCCCTTCACACGCTTTGGCTAATCTCCTCAGGTACGGGACCTACTCATGCGAAGCCGCCTTGAATGCTGGTGTTGACATTGAGATGCCTGGACCTAGCAGGTATCGCGAAAAGGAGGCCCTTGCTGCGGTTTTCTCAGGCAAGGTTGCGCAACATACTATTGATGAACGCGCTAGAAAGGTATTGGAGTTCGTCAATGATGCGGCCTTGGCGAGGGTCGAAAAGGAAGAAACCACTCGGGATGTGATTGAGGATCGGAACCTCAATCGACGCCTAGCTGGTGAAGGCATTGTGTTGTTGAAAAATGAGGAGAAAATCTTGCCGCTGAAAGCAGAGCACTGCAATGAAGTGGCTGTGATAGGACCCAATGCAGAGCTTCCGGCTGCATGTGGTGGAGGAAGTGCTAGCCTGCGGCCATATTACACCAGTTCTGTCCTGCAAGGTATTCGAGGGTCGATACCACCAGGAGCGAAGGTTCATCATGAGCCTGGCGTCTATGAACACATCTTGCTGCCTCCCTTCACAGCAGAACACGTTGTCAGCGACGCAGGCCTCCCGGGGGTTACCATCGAGATGTTCAATGAGCCACATACCACAGCTGGCCGAAGGCCATTTGATCACGTCACAATACCCGACACCACGTATCAACTCATGGACTACAGACATCCTGACAAAGCAGAAACGTTCTTCATGCGTATGCGCGCGCACCTCACCCCCGAGCACACCGGGCCTTACGAGTTCGGCCTAGCATCATACGGAGAAAGCAATCTATACATCAACGACGAACTTGTCATCGACAATTCAACTGAGCAAACACAAGGGGGAATGTTCTTCGGAAAAGGGTCTGCAGAAAAGCGAGCTGTCTACAAGATGACAGCGGGGGAGCGCTATGTCCTACGGGTGGAGGCGGGAAGCGCCTCGACATCAAAGGTTACTGGTGGCTCATTGCTAGCTATTCCAGGCGGGGCTTGCAGACTTGGTGGGTGTCGGAAGATCGATCATAAAGAAGGTATCCAGAGAGCAGTCGAGCTGGCCAAGAGATGCAAGTACACTGTAGTTGTAGCTGGTCTTAACGTAAGTCGGATCTGAAGCTCGACTTGCCAAGCTAACACACTCGCAGGCTGATCTGGAAAAGGAAGGCAAGGATAGACGCACCATGGACTTACCCCCTCATGTCGACGATCTCATTTCTGCTGTCTTGAAAGCACAGCCAGACGCCATCATTGTCACACAGGCAGGGAATCCCATCCGAATGCCTTGGAGGCACTTAGCGAAGTCAATGGTTCACAGCTGGTACGGCGGCAACGAAGCTGGGAACGCTGTCGCAGATGTCCTCTTTGGGCGCATCAACCCCAGCGGAAAGCTACCTATGACTTTCCCCGACCGTTTGGAAGACAACCCTGCCTTCCTTAGCTTTGGCAGTGACAACGGGAAAGTGCATTACTCCGAGGACGTCTTCGTTGGATACCGGTGGTATGAGACGCGTCGTATCACGCCTGCATTCTCTTTCGGGTGAGCTGGTATCCATGGATCTCCTATGTACTTGGGAATTCAGCTGACAGATACACTCTACAGCCATGGACTAAGCTACACAACCTTCCACCTTTCAGGTATTCAAGTCAGCTCCTCCCATGTCCAATTCAGCATCCAGAACATCGGCAAGAGGGCGGGAGCTGAGGTGGTCCAAATGTACATCGGCTACGTCGCCGTCTCCCAAGAGTCAAGATTCACTCGGCCGCAAAATGAGCTCAAGGGCTTCAAGAAAATCTACCTTGAGCCAGGTGAGCGGAAGCTTACAACGATCCCCATCGACAAATACAGCACGGCTGTTTGGGATGAGAAGAGGAACAGTTGGTGTTGCGAGAAAGGGGCCTATCATGTTTCTGTGGTGTCCGGTACTGAAAAGCTGTCGGACTTTCTCAAGATTGAGAAGAGCATTTTCTGGAATGGTCTCTGACCTTCACTCATATCATAGCAAATCGAATTCAGAAAGGAGCACAATGAGACTGAATGCATAGATATTGTGCTGTAGAATGACTTCTCAATGACAAAGCCTTTGTTCGGTACATGAATATGAACAGCACTGAATCTCAGAAGCATCCAGGATCGGCCATATTCCAGTCAGTCTGGAGCGGCATAAAGGAGTCCAGGAACAGGTCTGGCTGGCATTCACCGTAGCTTGGCTCAAATCCTAGTGTCATGGAAACGTCATAAGCCGCCGAGTTTCCCCCAAATCCAGCAGACGGGAACCCAAACGAATTCCCTGTCATCTCCTGCGGTATTGGCATGTACGAATGAGCGCCGTCGGTCTTGGAGATATCGGGCATCCCAAAGGCATGTGGATGGGCCATATCATGTTGATCTCTCGTCTCTCGCCCGTCGTCCAGGTACGGCTGAACATCATCTTCGCCATCTTGCTGGAACTTGAGCTTCCGTATTTCATCCGTCACACTGTACTTGGAGTATACTTCATGTGAGCCCCTGTCAATGCTATCATGGAGGTTCGACGGCGCAGAAGCAACCTCTCCGATAGTTTCATGAGGCTTCTCTAACTCCCAGTCGGATCTCAGCGGGCTGGAGTCACCAGAGTCCCGTTCGGCATCGTGGATCAGATCCGATATACCACCTCGAAGCAACTTAGTGGTTGGGTAAACTTCGGAGGGAGTTTCGAGGATATCCGAGCAAGCTTGAAGCTTGGCTATCAATACCGCTCTCGGTAAGCGTGAGAATTCTGGTGACCCGAGGCGGGAGATGACGCGTGCGGAATGAAAGGCGCACATCGCGAGGGACGGGTCAGTAATGAAGATGTCCTTCCCCATTTCAGTTACTGTAGACATGATGTCCGACACAGCTAGCGCGTGCTCAAGGCAGCGTTCTCTGCAATAAGCGACAAGTTCTGGTGATAGACCTTGTAGCTCCTCGAATGCCAGGCCTTCGCGGAAGCCGGGAATGGTAAATCGGTACATGTCGCACTGACATTGATGCCACCACGCATGAAACATGACGAATGATGTTCTTTGAGGGGTGTAAGCGCGAAGGAAAAGGTTCTTCTTGTCGAAGTGATAGTGTTGTGGTAATGAACGGCGTAAGTTATCGAGCTCATCGGCAAGCCCTTTCAACTGCTCGATGCATTCCGGAAGTGGTTTCCGGCGGTGCGTTATCGTGTGTGAGAGCCTTTCCAGTGAGGTTAGCTAAGATACACTTCCAGCGAAAAGGGGAATGTCACCTCTGGATGCGATCTCGGATGTCGAGGACCCGGATGTTGTATGCCATAAGCCCCAGATCAGAAGTGGTACGGATATCAGGAGGTGACAAGGGTTCCGTCATAACAGGGATATCCAGAGTGAACGACCGCTCATTGCATGGTAGTTGCAGGTGAATCGTCTCTTTTGAGCATCCAGTGAACTCAGCTCGGCCACTAGAGTAAAGTGTGTCGAGTGTGAAAATGGCCCACATGAGACGCCTGCGGCGCTCCTGCATCAGGAATCCATGGCGGCCGTCCTCATAGTTCAATCTCATCATGTAGGCTAGTCGGGCTGCAAGACATGCGGATATCAGCATCTTACTGAAACGGCGGGCCATGATATGATCCAGAGTTGTGAGCATGAGTGCTTCAATGTCCGACAGGGAGGGCTGGCTCAGTCGCATGAAGAGTTGCATCTCTGCTTCCTGTATCCATCTGGTCGCTTGTTGCAGACGCCCTTGGTCTCCCGAGGCAAGATAGCGTGCTGTAAGACCACACATAGCCTTCAAAAGTCGAGGGTTGTGGCTGTCTTGTGCCCAACCTTGACAGAATGTGGCCTTGTGGATGAAGCCATAGCAAGGTATCGGATAGACGAAGTCGAAGAAGGCGTCAATGTGCTGTTTTATGATCGACTTATTTACAATAAACTCACTGGGGGCGAATGTCAGCGTTTGTCGGGCTTCGGAGGAGGGTTTCTACGTACAAGCCGGGGGACGGTGCTGGAGACGGCGCGACCGAGGTACCCCGTGCTGATGAAGACCCTCTCTGTGTATTACCATCATTGACAGACTCGTCAGCCGATGTTGTGACTGGGTGCCGGTGAGATTTCGGCGATGTAGACTTGGCGACCAGATCTGGGTATTGACAACGAGCGCCTCTTTGGGAACACCTCCTACAGGAAGGCTGTGTCCCACAGCATTTTGTTTTCTTATCCCGACATTGAATGCACGCTCGGCGGACGCGCCTCTTCTCCAGCCTCAAGTGGCTCGGGTCCGCCTGGCCGGCTGAACCGTCATCTTCACCAGATGCATCGGGGGCTGAGAAAGAGCAGTGAAATTTGAGTCGGCGACAGTTTTCGCATCCCCCAGGTGAGCCGTCGCATCGGACCTGATCGGATGCGGGTTAGAGACGGTAGCCCTCTTCCGAAGCGGAGCACCTCCGATCCGAGGCCGAAAAAAAACTTACCTTTCGGTTCCGGCACTGGAAACAAATCTGCAGGCCCTTTCGGGGTCGCCCGGACGCTCGATATGGAGCAGCCGCCTCCATGCTTTTCTTACCCGCAGCTTCTGCCAAACATGTATGTGAAAGATGCATGAGATCGGGTGATGGGGTTGGGAAGTCGGGGGGGAAATGAGTTCGCGGTGCGTTCCGCCCGAGTTCCGTGATGTTGCTTGCTGCTTTGCCTCCCCCCGAGTTCCGGCCCCCGGAGCTACCCTAGTCGAACGCCAGAAACCCAGCCGGACGGTCACCCGTCAGAGGATTTTCGTTCTGGGCTCAGCTCCTCCACAATTTTCCTCCAGGAAATGTCTCCCGAGTGCCTAGCGCCATGAACGGCTTCTTCCCCAGTGGGTTTCCCCAAGTTGGGGAAACCTCCCGTCTCCGCCATGCCATGTGTTGGTTTGCCATCAGCCCGCAGGTCGAACGAGTTTTATTGTTTGCTAGTAGGGGCCAGTCGTCTGGATCCTTGAGTTCAACCCCACCTTACAAGGGAGAGAGGCCTAGCTTAATACCAACCAACAAGGCACACGGTTCAGCGCCGCGAACGCGTTCAAATACTTAAACATCCGCGATGCATCATCTACTTCCCCCAGTGTACCTTGTCAGCCGCGGCGTGGATCCCCTCAATCTCGTCAAAGAGTCCCTTCACAATGGCGCCAAATAGGATTCTCAAGCACTTCAACCGGACTCTCGCAGTCGCGTTCACCGTGGTCGCCATATCGACATTCAATTATGGCTTCGACAATGCGGGTTACTCCACGACACAAGCGATGGATGCCTTCCAGAAGCAGTTTGGCGACCAGGATCCGACAACCGGGAAGTGGAAGATTCCTCCTACGTGGTTGTCATTGTTCAACAGTCTCAACTACATTGGGTTCGCTGCTGGTGTCATCATCGGCAGTCTCGTCAGTGCCCGTTGGGGTCGCCGCTGGTGCATGTTCGGCATGAGCGCCTGGGCAGTTATCCCGGCAACGATCGCTTTGACTTCATCCACCAGAGAGCAGATTATGGCCGCGCGCATTCTCAACTGTAAGGCAGCACTTGAATCTTGACTGAGGGCAATTCTAATTTCTTCAAGACATCTACGTTGGGATGGAGTTGGCAGTAGTGCCAGTCTATCAGTCAGAAATTGTGCCATCCGAGATCCGAGGATTCGCTGTCGGATCCTACCAGTTTAGTCTTATGGTAAGAGATGGACGTTGTTGATGAATGCTTACTCAGTCTGACTTATAACATTAGTTCGGCACTCTGATCGTCAATTCTGTCTGCAGAGGCACAAGCACACTGGAGGGAAACGCGTCATGGAGGATACCTATGGGACTCTTCTACGTCATTCCGGCCATAGTGATGTGTCTCATCTTCTTCATCCCGGAGGTAGGTGTCGAATCTCCAATGCTATGGTTTATGAACATTAACCTTTTGGAAAAGTCACCGCGGTGGCTCTTGACCCAGGACAGAGTTGAAGAAGCTCAAGCATCGCTCAAGAAGCTCCGAGTCGGTACGATCACGGACGCCGAAATCGACGAACAGTTTGCCGCGTTACAGTATGCTCTGAAACAGGAGGTTGAGCAAGGGAAGTACTGGGAGTTGTTCAAAGGCGTCAACTTGAAGAGGACTGCCGTGGTCATGGTCATGAATTTCTTCCAACAAGCTACTGGTCAGGCGTTTGCATCGACGTATGGAGCAATCTTCATCAAGGATATCGGAACCGTCAATCCTTTCACCATGACCATTGTCAACGCCATTGTAAATCTGGTTATGGTCTTTATTGGCCTTTATTTAACTGATCGCGTAGGAAGACGGTATGTGTTATCCTTCTCCTCCTTGCCATCCTGGACAAGCGCTGATGACCTTGGATTCAGGCCCCTCCTCCTGATTGGTGCTGTTTTGCAGTTTGCAGCCATCGTGACCATGGGCTCCCTCGGCACAGTTTCGGACCCATCGTTTGCCGTCAAGACCGGCATCGTGGCGATGCTGACCGTCTTCGCGGCGTCCTATGTCTTGGCATGGGCACCCCTCAACTACGTCGTGTCAACCGAGATCCCTGCCCTGCGCCTCCGCGACGCCTCCCAGCGAACAGCCTCGATGGTCAATGTCTTGGCCAACTTCCTCGTCAACTTCAGCATTCCCCACCTATTGTACACTCCAGGCGCCGGACTAGGCTCCAAGGTCGGCTTCATCTTTGCAGGCATCCTTGTCCTTGCGTTTGTCTTTACATGGTTCTGTATCCCGGAGTGTAAGGGCAAGTCCCTGGAGCAGATTGACCGGATGTTCAACGAGGGCGTCCCGCTGCGCAAGTTTGGCAAGTACAAGCCGGAGGACATGTACCAGGCGTCTACGGAGGATGGGGAAAAAGCTGGCGTGATCGTCACGGCGCGGCACGAAGAGAAGGCGTGAAACATCCCAGCCGCCGGCGCTCCTGGATGTGACCATTTTGATCCCAGGGCTGATTCCAGGAGGCCTGCTCGTATTCATGTTTAGAGACGTAGGTCACTTACAGCTACTGCAACTACTCCTTGCGCTGATGCAGCCCCTGTTTGTGCATGGATACAGGGTCAATATTTCCAGTTGTGACGGTGCATCGGACTCATCGTACGCCGAGTATTGCTTTTTGAGAGATAGTCGTGCAATTGCCGCCACTTCATTGGACTAAAGCTTGTTTGTTGGAGTGGGCACATCGGGAAAGACCATCAGGAGGCTGTTGGTTGTGTACGACTGTCCAGGTTTCGGCTCGCCCCTGTCAACGATCGGTCGACGTGCCATGACTGGATATGGCCTCCGTACAACGACCTGCCATCTGCGGCCGGGCCCGTTACTGGCGTTAATCATCGTTGTTCATTGAGTGTATGCGAGTCGGCGTGGCCGAGGCCAAGAAGGCTCAGCCCGTTTCGCGACCATTCTCTCGGGTCCGATTGAACTGATAAGCGGGCGGGCGAATCGCATCCGCACAAGGGTTTGACCAGGTTCCTGGCCAAATCTGCTACCAACAGCCTTAACTGGGCCGCATTGGGGAACTCCTGCATACAACCAGCTGAACCCCAATTGACTTGGGTGTCTCTTTTGGTGTGTTGCAGCAACCAATAGCACTCGTCTTTCTGGTTTCAAGCCCACGCTTCTCAGATCCCGAAGCTCATGACGCGATTCAGCCAGCGGGAAGAACTCGGATGACATCTGCATCTGTGGTTGTTGGCAAGGCAGATTTGACTTCCAATGTGAATGTCTCCAAACTGCATGCTTGTCGGTGGTGTTCTTGACCAAGAGGCGCTTAGGGTTTCGGGTCGACTCGATCACGCTCCTGGATTGCCGCTCAACATGGACTCTGCAGCTACTATTATAAATGACGTTTCCTGTTACACACGAAATATACCACACAAACTCCAGCAGTATTTCTCACTCGTATCAAGCCAGCTATTCATTGAAATTTGTTTGGAATTGATTTCCAACCTTTGTTACTCATTGTTGTCTTTCTTTCAATCTCCTTTAACCATACTTTGCAACATGGCCGAAGTGGCATTTCCATCTCCTGGGCTGTTTCAGTCAGATCACGGAGGTACAGGACTGGAGTCGCCTGCGTCGAAAGGCTTTTGGGATGCCCCTAGCGACAGGTCCGATGCCGAATCAGTCGGAGATGAAAACTTTGACTCAGTGGCATCCGTTCCTGGTCTCGACGACCCTCACAGTCAAGAAATCCAGGAAAGGGCCATATCTGAGAATCCTTTTGACAGCAAGGACAGCAAAATTCTGTTTGACGCTATAGACAGACTGCAGTCATGCGGAGTCAGTCAGGAACTTGCGATTCCTCAGGTATTCCATTGCCCATAGTCCAAGCTTCTAGATTCAGGTTTCGCTGATCGTAGATATCACAGCTTATCATTGCTGGTGGTCAATCAGCAGGGAAGTCGTCACTACTTCAGAGCCTGACAGATATACCCTTCCCAGTGGGCACGGGGTGCTGTACTCGCTTTGCAACGAGGATCGTCTCCCGCAGGACGGCTCCCGATACTGTCAGCACGGTCAGGATTACCATTGCCGAGCCCGAGGTTCCTGATCGCTTCGGATATCCCGAAGACCTCTCCTACAGGGACTATGTCTACACTACCGATCGCCTCGGAGTCGACGACTTCAAAAGAGTCATGGACGAAGTATGTAACGCTGACCTCGAGAAGAACAAATCTGACAAAGCTCATTTTGTTACAGATCTCAACCCAGTACATGGGCATTCGACGCGGAAAAGGCAAAGGAATGAAAAACTTCGCCACTCAGGTTCTTCGCATCGAGCTTTCCGGGCCTTCCCGGTCCCACTTCAGTATCCTCGACGTGCCCGGGCTAATCTCGAATGCCTTTGCCGTGAACGAGTACGAGATGAAGGCAGTGAACAAGATGATTGACGACTACATGAAACAGCCCGCCAACATTGTCATGTAAGTTTCATTCTCTCCCGTTGTATGGGGCACTCAAATAACTGTTTAAAAGCTGTGTGGCCGACGCAGTAACCGATCTGGCCCGCCAAGAGATCTTCATGAAGACTGCTGTAGTAGAGAAAAAAAGACTCGTCGGGGTTTTCACAAAGTGCGATATGCTGCACGATGCAAGCGAGGTAAAGATATTCACAAAATCATAGAATTTTGGGTTCTGTTATTGACTCTTTGTCTAGATTGTCGATATTGCCAATGGCACTGGCGAATACGCCGACAAGTCTATGCAGGACGGCTGGTTTGTTGTGAGAAATCGATCGGCGAAGGATGGCGATGACTTCAACCTCGAAGAAGCAGAAAGTCAGCTGTTTGACCAATCTCCTTGGAACAACATTGACCCACGTCGTCGCGGCTCTCAAATGCTAAAGAGACATCTTGGCAACCTTCTTTGCGCCCGTATTCGAGACAACTTTCCCACTATTCGAGAGACAATATCAAGACTCCTTTCGGCAGCCGACAGCTCAAGGCAGAGCCTTGGGGATCCCAGACCAACTCATAATCTCCGCCAACAATACCTCAGAGATGTTCTTCAGAGGTATTCCAAGATCGCTGAGAGGGCACTCTACTTCCCCGGTTTCCTCGACGATGAGACGATGCGAGTGAGAGCTACAACGCGCAGCGCCAATGAGATTTTTACTCAGGCGATGAAGGAGCGAGGTCACACCTACGACTTCGAAAAGTTTGGCGTCGACCCGGTAAAGGAGCTTGACAAAAGAATGCTGTCCGGCACCTACCTTCAGAGGCCAGCACCATCCCAGCCAAGTCAACAGTCAGACGTCACGGTGACCCCTCCCACAACGCCTCCGAAGAAGGGGCGTGCGAAACAGCTGAGCAGCGTTAGGGATGAATCTTCGTCATCTTTCAATGAGGAGATACGATCTCAGCTCAGGATTTGGCAGACAACTGAGCTTCCTGGTCTTATCAACACCGAGGTTATCAAGGTTCTGTTCATGAAACAATCAGAGAGCTGGGAGCGCATCGCAGAAGACCACATCAATGAGGTCGGTATGTATGTTGAGCACGCAGCTGACAAGATTCTTCGGGAGGTGTGCTCCAACAATGGCTCCGAGATCATCCAGAAAGAGTTGTCTGCCGTGATTTCACAATTCCAGCGAAAAGAAAAAGAAAGGGCTCTTTCGGAACTTAAAGAGCACTGCCGTCGGGCGAGAGAGTCCCATCTGCAGACCACAGATGTGAGATTCCAGCAGAATCTCCAAGCGTTTCGCAGCCTTCGGCTTATGGACGCCATGACTTCTTACCCGAATCAAGACGGGTACCTTTCAGAGGCTAGAGATCACTGGGCCGCAATATTTCGCCTTTTCCACCATTCGGCGGAAGACAATATGGTCAATGACGTTCACGACATCGTCAGGGTGTATTATCAGGTATGCTTTTGTCCCCGGCTGCATGCTCTCTGGTACAATGATTGACTCTTTTCATAGATATCGCTGAGCAACTTCATTGAACATGTTACTAGTAACATTACTGAGAGCTTCATCTCTCACGAGACAGGGCCTCTTAGGGGTCTCTCAACGAAATGGATGTTCACGTTATCGGAAGAAGAGGTCAAGAAGCTGGCCAGGGAAGACGAACATATCGTTCAACAGCGCACTGAACTTGATGGTGTTATTGAGAAGCTTCGAACTGCCGATGGAATTGTAGAGAGTGCTCGTAATCAGACTCGCGGCTTGGTCGACATCTGAGGTGGAAGGGTTGGTTATGGCAGTTGTCAGCATACTTCAATGATGCACCTTGTAACATTAGGTCTTGTTCAGAATTACGGTCCTTATCAATTTTCGAACCTTTCTTCGCGCTCTTTACACCTGTAACCTGCCTGCCCTGAAATGACGTACTTGTCTACGCCGGTATTTCGACCTCAATGATGCTGTGAGCCGCTGAAGGCAATTTCCAAATTTTCACCACACTGAACCCAACAGATGTGAGAAGCTGTCGCCAATCCTTCTCAGATCTCTCTCTACCTGATACCATGGCCATCATTTGAATATCGAATGCGGTAGCTTGAGGGTTTGCGGGGCCTTCCACGTCTATGTGGTCCTGTATGAGTAACTTGCTGTATCCTGGTGTCATCGCATCCTTTTGTATCTCAAGTATCTTCCGAGCCGGTGCATCAGACCAATCATGAAGTATGGAGTGCATTAGGTATGCCCGTGCACCTAAAAGCTGGTCAGTCTGGGTATACCCACCGAAGCGAAAACGAGACGAACCTTTGACGGGCTGCGGCGTGAAGAAGTCGTAGGCCACCTTGTTCACACCAGATGGAAGTTCCGCCTTTTCGACCACGGATCCCAAGTCCTCCAAGTACAGTCGAGAAGCTCTCTCGGGGTAAAGTCCGTGGAACTTCAGAATGTCGTGGCCAGTGCTACCCCCAATGTCAACTAGCAACGGTGTGTCAGGCTTTGCGTCAAGAAGTGAGTCTGTGGGGTAGATGTCTGTCCACGCAGGCTGTTGTGCCGCAATGCTTTGTTGGATGATGCTGAACTCTTCCTCTTCCTTGGGATGGGCTTGATAGTAAGACCAAAGGTCTCCATCCCATCCATGGGCGTATTGAAATCCCGACTGCCTAGAGTCTTCAGGATTCTTGTACCCGGTTGCCTCGAAGAACTTTGGCAGTTTTGCATAGATTGGCAGGATTAGACTGTAGCTGAGGGTATGGTCAGCCCAGAGATTTTCACGTATACTATGTGCTTCAAACATACTAGCTGCTGAAGAGACTATTGAACACAGGTGCTGTAGTAGCAACGCCAAATTGCGTAGGTTTGAATGTGCCAAGCGATACTTCTTCCAAAAGATGATTCGCTGCCAGCAGGCGGAGAAGCCGGTCTAATTTTGCCAGTCAGCGCAGCCAAAGAAATCCATGCAGGTTCAGACTCACAAAGCAATGCAGGATCGCATTTGTTTCCGATGATCTCCGCCGCTTGCGCACTTGTAAGTGGACCGTTGCCGTGCTCGTTCCACCTCTCGAACAGTTCCAAGTCTTTCACCGTCCTGATAGCAGCACCAAGAGCCGGCTAGAATAAGAGCAATCGTTAGGCGTGTATATCACAAAGTTAGGCTTAGAATCGAAGCGCCTACTTGAGTCATGTTGAGTCTCACAACCGTGTCCCACGGCGACTCGAGTCGGGCCAGCAGAGCCTGTGCTGCTAAGAGAGCTTTCATCCGATCGCTTTCATTGCTGAAGGATGAAGAGTTCACATTTTCTATGCTGCTGACGAAAGAATCGACAGCAAGCTCATGGTCGCTGGTTTCCATGTCTGTTTATGGGAACGTTGGCAATGTTGGATGCTCAGGTAATAGGTGTTCGGCCGTGATGTCTCGGATGCCCCAATAAGGAAATTTCCTAAAGGATAGTCGCATGTGAATGAGAGACTGGAGGCTTCAGACCTTTATTTTGTTCTGAACGTAGTTGCAGAGAGGTGTATGTTCAAGTTGGAACGTTGATCAAACGAGTCTGGGGGTAAGGCTCAGTTTTGAGCACGATGCGGTTGCAAGGATTAGCCCTTGAGGTGCGCGGGTGTGGTAGACAGACCACCGTCAGCAATATCACTTCTTGGCGAACATGAGACGCACTGGTGACTGGCCGCCTTTCATGCACATCAGCAAATAAAGATGCCAGAAACATCGTTTTGGGACCATGACTCTTGATGTAGGTGCGCATATTGACCAATGGTACCGCACGAATGGTACCGTACCCATGCATGGAGTGGGCGTAACGATTCAAAGTGTGGCTGTTCCGACCTCGAAAATGTTCGAAATCTGTGTGTGCGGCCTGAATAATTGATTTCATATCATTTATCGCTATAATAGCTAACCCAGCCATACCATAGTGAACAGCTCGTGAAGCCGACATATTCATGGGTCTGATCTATCGAGATGGACTGGCAGGTGTCATCTGAACTTCGCAATCTGCCTGGTTGGGTGGTACATCCAATCTAAACAAAGCACATCATATAAAACTTAGACCTCATGGAGTACCCGTCGAACAAGTCTGAATGCAAAATCTAGGAAATGATCCGCTGTAAGCAATCAACTCAATCTTTCCTCCGCCAACTTTGCCTCTCAACGTTCATTCAACCACTTGCGGACCGCTTGTTGAATGAAGTTCCACGCATGATCTTGAGCCGCCTGCGTGTTAATCATCGCGAGCGTCTGTTTCGGGGGTTCTGGTGCTGCTGCTCGCCTTGCCGGTGCTGGTCCATGTGCCTTTGTCGCCGGTACCGGTCCTGGAGCCTGTGCCGCGGATGCTGGTGGCGCCGGTATCTTCCTCATGGGCTTGAACCCAGTCCAGAGAAGCGCAGGGTCTATGTAGTGATATTTCTTGGAAGGTCGCCCGATCTCCTTCAGCAACGTCGCCATGCATTCATGGCGCTTCAACATCTCAACCATATCGTAGACATCCCCCTTGAAAGTCAGCTTTCGAACGTCACTGAACGATGCTTTGTTGATGAATCCGATGATCAGTGCTCCCATTGATGTCGCGACGGCGGTAGCGTACGATGACCCTGTTGCCAGCTGGAAGCGGTCGCTGATCTTTTCCCCTGGCCGTTTTGAAGAAGAAAGTTTGTGCGTGACTAGTCCCTCGCCCCCAACGATGAAGTTCGGGTTTTTCGAGATTGCTGGTAGGGTGAACTCGGAAGGGGACGTACTACCAGGCTGACTTGATGATATCCCAATCGCAACGGAGTAGTCATTCCCTGGCCACGTCTGCAACCCGTAACGATGGCTTTCATTTGACATGGATGCAAAGATGATAATGCCGGCCTTTTTGGCGTGGCTGGCGGCGGTTCGGAGACCCTCATCTTCTGAAGAGAACCCGAAGGAAATGTTGATGATGTCGACCTTTTTTGCGATGGCCCATTCAATTGCCTGACACGCCGGGGTTTCAATACGTTAGCCAGAGTAAGACGTAGTAAAGGTGATGATAACGTCTAGCGTTCGTTGGCTTCCTCCTAAACTTACCTTTGCCACGTTGCTAGGACTCGCCGATATTTCAGGATCAACTTGTTCACCACGGACTTTAGGAACATGCCCATCGCAGACGCGAGCGATGTACAAATCCGCCGTCGGCGCTAGGCGGAGAATGATACCTGCAACGCGAGTTCCGTGGCCATCGAGGTCTTTGACGTCCCCTTCATTGTTTCGGATATTCCTTGCGTAGTTTATTTGTCCTTTCACTCTCGACGTTTGTTTTGACGACTTCTCGTCCAACCGAACTTCGAGCTTACCCCGCGAGTTCTTGAAGAAGCGTTCCACTCTCTTCTTTTTCAGATCCTCGTTATCAAGGTCTAGTCCAGTGTCGATGACAGCAATCTTAACGCGTGGATCGTCTCTCTGGAACTGACACCATTTCTTGCAATTTGTGATAAGGTGGGTAAAGGCCGATTCAGACGTCTCGACGAGGTCAGGCCTGTGATGTGGATTAGAACCATTCAAGCCTCGGGATAAATGTCAACTAACTTGATTCGGAAAAGGCGCCCATTGTACCCATCTACCTCAGCCTTTTCGTCTGACGAGTCATCCTCGTTCTTCTGGTGTAACCGATAACTTCGATTAGACGAGGTGAGCTTGTCTTGGTCAGAATGAAGTCGGCGTGCTAGCCCAGGAACAACCCCATTCTGGCACTGTTCCCTGTCATGGTTGTCCAAGAGTTGAACGACGATCCGTTGTTTGCCTCTAACACCAAGCATCCGAGCATTGCTGCCATGGCTTGTCACGAGCATGAGATCAGCATGATTGCGAAGAAGCACCTCGACGATACCGGCATGCCCTTTTTGGGCTGCAAGATGGAGAGGCGTGCAGCGTCGCTTCTCCGTAACGATGTTGACGCGTGCGCCTTTACTGAGAAGGGCATTGACCATACCGATATCCCCTTTCCATGCTGCATAGTGTAGAGGAACCCAGCCATCCTCATCACCAACTTGTGCAAGTTTCTTGTTGATGTCGAGGAGATACTTCAGCAAGAGATAATCCCTGTCAAGTGAGTCTTTGAGAGTGGTCCAGATGATTGCAATATCAAGGCGAACTTCACCTGAGGGACCAACAAAATCTTGCAACTGCAGGTCCATAATTTTGGACTTGATCCCATGAGGTGGGCAAGAGGATGCAGTCTGGTCAAGCTCCTCGTGCTGAACTCCTCCGAACTCGGCAAGAATCGTCGCATTTGCGGAGCGCGAATGCTCGACGGCAATGTCTCGAGGCGTCTTCCCATCATCATTGACTGGATTAACGGCTGCACCCCGCAGGAGAAGCAGATGGAGCAGACCTGACTTTTCCAAAGCCGCCGCTCGATGCAAAGGTGTGTCATTGCTCCGACCGCTTGAAGCTTGGTTGACATCGGCCCCCCATTGCATTAGTCGATTAACAATAGAGATGTAGCCAGTCTTTGCCGCGAGAAACACCGGCGATGCGCCCGTATTCTGTGTAGTTTGATTGACTGCTGCGTTGTGTCTGAGAAGCAACGTGACCAGATCCTCATTGCCGATTCCCGCGGCTACGTGTAGCGGTGTCCGGCCGCCCTTCTGGCTATCAACGCAATCTGGATTCTGCTTGAGTATTGCTTCGGCTTCATTGATACGTTCGTTCTTGACGGCGTTGTAAAGACCGTCTGGAGTACCCATGGTCATGACAAGATAGCTGCTATTATAAAACGCGAGCGCGCGGGTTGTTGTTAGGGGCGAAAGGTAGAGGTCATCAGTGTTTTGTGTAGGAATGTTCGTCCTCTGTAAGATACGATGCGGCAATTAATCTCATTAATACAGGAGGCAACAATTCAGGCAATCATTGAGGCATCCAATCTTGGCAACATGTCCGCGAACAACATACCACACGGAGCGAACGGAACGCTCAAATAATCAGGTTGCTTCAACCCCTCATTTACCCTTATCTTGCTGCTCTCACAGGTCGAGTGTCCCTGCCAGCAGAGAATAAAAAGGGAGGCTTGCAGGAGACCCACAAGGGAAACGACCAACCAGGCTTCCTGCTGCTGCTTGGGACTTTATAGGAGTCTATTATTGGTGCGGGAGGATGAATGGGTAGCGGCGGCAGAAATCTTGACTGCAGGTCTGGTGGCACTTCACATGTCGTGAAAATGGAAACGCAGCGGGCTTGAAGTGCAGGAGACGCCCAGTAAGATTTTGGTGTTCAACCTACTTTGATGGCATTGAATAATGTGCTCGGTTGCCCCAGACGTGCTTGCGTCCGTGTTCCAGTCTGGTATCTTCGGCCTGTTTGGAACGAAAGCAGACTCTCTGAAGGTCTATGGCATCGAAGGGCTGCACCGAGAGTGTAACAACGACATGAATCTTAAGTACTAGGTATCTTGTAGGGGCCTTCGGCATAGCGTATGTCGGGGATGAAAGCTGCATGAGAATCTAAAATTGACAAGACTCGCACATCAAAAGAAAGCACATGTCGAGGCTTCACAGCAACTTTATCTGTTGAAATATATCAGGGGTTCTCATCTCGCTAACAGCACTTTAGACATGAAGACATCGGACGGCAATCCACAGCCTGAGAGTAATTCATATTCACACGAGATTACAAGCCTCCCATACAGGGATACAAGCACTTCCCGTACCGAAAACTTCCGGTTCGCCGTAAATAAACCCGACGGCGAGAAGTGGCGCGAGAGTCTACTGTAGGGTGCATCTCCGGACTATTCTAATGGCTTTCAGATAGAAACTACCACGACGAAGAAGTGCGGCTTCCTTAATTAGGGGTGCGGGGCGTTCCAGACGGTGCTGTCAACAGCAAAGATAATCCTTTCTTCGTGTAGAATTAGTCTGGCGACCTGGTCAAGTTAATATGCGATAACACGTTGGGAAGGGTTGATGGTAGTCTTTAAGACGTTACCAAGTAAGCATGTCATAATCCCATGCAACTAACAGCGGCGCATGCACGGCATGCCCCCGTGCAAAAAGGAAATTAGCTCAGTCAGGCAAGCAAAAGCATTGGGCCCTAACCAGGGATCGAACCTGGGACCTCTCCCAGACATGAGTTTTTAAGCCCTAAGGGAGAATCATACCGCTAGACCATCAGGGCGAAGGACATGATTGGATGCCTTATCGTTAGTGTGGAGGCGCCAGTTCGTAGGTCAAGTAGCGCGTGCCCCAGGCCCGTCGTGTTTGACCGGTCAAGCGCAAAGATGAAGATGTCCCTGCGACAAAAAGTTTCCCTTCTTTCGATTGACAATGTTACTATGAAAGCCGGCGCTGAGAAAAAGATTCTTCACAATGGAAGATTATAGCGGGTGTTTCCATTACATCTGTTGTTCGTTTTACGCTATGGTTGGAATGGTTTGCTCCAGCAGGGCCTTAATGAAAGAGGGTAACTGTTGTGGTATCATTCTGATTTTATTAAGGCTCTGTCGCAATTGAATGCTCTTGCCGTGAAGCATTCCGATGCTCTTTAGACATCTGTCATCATGGCGTCCCAACCTTGGGCACACACCAACAGAAGCCCTGCCAGAAACTGCGATAACTAAGTATACAATGTTTCCGAAGTCATGGGAATCCGGCGCAAAATTCGCAACCATGGGAGGTTGAATAGGCCGCTCACCGAGGACCGGAAATAACATCTACTCGGCACTGTTTATGACCAACGACTCAACTGAGGACTCCACGCCCAAGTCGACGAAGCCATCCAGAATCGAATCGCAGGCCTCGCCCACGTCCACAAAGTCATCCAAAGTCGTATCGCAGGAGGCCCTCCGTTTACTTGAAGCAGTCTTCAGCCCTTCCTTGGTCTCCGGTCCTGATCGCTCGACCCCGGCAGAGGTTCCTGCGACCGCCTGAGCTTTGTCCTCGATCGTGCCTGCTAATTTATTAGCCAACCCGACCTATGCACAATGCACACCCGGAAACCAACTTACCTTGCTTGGCAATGGTTGTTCTTCGCGCAACAAAAAGCCCGTGACACTTCCGGACGGCATCCACAGCAGTGGCCATGTCGCATCCTCCATCCTTGAGGTCGGCGGTCAGAGCCCGGATGACTATCTGTCTCAGGAGTCGAGCAGACATGTCGTACTCTACGTGCTTTGCAAGTTCAAGAATTTGGCAGCCTGGGATAGCCTTCTCAGTCTTGCTGTCGTTGGTGGCATTGCCGTAGTCGTCAAGCTTGTCATTGCAGGTGATGATACCGGCGTCCACGTATGCTTGGAATAGGCTGCGCAAGATCTCATAACGCTGAGGCCTCCACATGGGCGGCGACAACAGAGATGCGACTCTGACTGTCCTGGCAATGCGGCTAAAGGGGCTTTGGATCGGCAAGTTGCTTGTGCTCGACGTGCAGATAGCCAAGACGTTTGGCAATGCTTCAAGGGTGTCGAAACCAACTGGGCAGGTGGTTGTTTGAATTTCGGGGTCGGGTTCTTTTGGTGACCAAGTCCAACCGTAGCTCCGAATGTTGTCTACCAGGACTATGTGCAAGGTTGATGGCGATTGGATAGCCTTTGTTGTGATGTCTTTGAAATCGCGGCCTGGCACGGCCGTATGCAGAAGGATCTGCGCATACCGGCTCTAGAGGTGGATGGAGATCTTTTGTGCAAAAGCCCTGGCCATACTCGTGTTGCCAGATGCATCGGAGCCAAGGACAAAGATGATGGAGTTTCCAGGCTTCGAGGGGAGCGGCATTGCGGGATCGTGCTCAAGACGAGACACGCCGACGTCCCTTACCCATCGAGCCAGCTGCGGTCGCGTGTCATCGGTGGCCGAGCTATGCAATGGTCACAATCAGCAGCTACGAAAGGGATGGAGTTAATAATGATATTCAGAGGGGTAGATAGGAGTGCCGTACAGTTCCCAGAGACCGTCAAACGCGGCGGTTGGAAGGACGGTGGCCTTGTTGAGGTCGAATGTCTCGGAGCTGAGTTTGTAGGGGTTGAATTTGATGGCAACATCCCGAGCCGAGACTTTGCGGGTTGCTGGGTCGAGGCCTTGGATGTCGACAACTCGCAAGGACTGGAATATGCCCTGAGGCACGTGCTTGTAGACTGACGATGGGTCAGTATGAGGTGGGAGGCATTGGCGGGTTCTACTTACGAGGGGTGTCCGTCAAATCTGTTTCAAGGGAGATGACGGCATCGTCGTTGAGCTTGTCGGGGCTCAATTCGCGTTCCAGGCATGCGAGGATCTGCTGCCAGCCCTTGTCGGTGTAGGTGTACTGTCAATGAGAGAGTGTGAGTAGCACTATTCACAGGTGGATGCTGAGGTTGCGCATTCAGTGACAGGTGAACTCACGCCTTCGTTCAGTCGGGCCTCGACAAAAGCGGTCCCCTTCTTGGGCTTGGAGACAAGGACGAAGTCGTCGGCCCGGCCGTAAGTCAATTGAGCGTCGGCCATGTTACTTGTATGCGGCGTATTGATGCGTTTGAATAACGCCCCAAAGTATCGTGATTAAGCAACAGTTGTAGCAAATGCGAGGGGAATTGAGGGGCATTGAGGGGCTGCGATGGAGCTGATTAGAAAACGCTGAAATTTTCGTGGTCGATCGGAGAGATGTGAACCGGGGAGTTTTTGGAGGGGTCGACGTCGTCCAGTTGCGGAGTGCTGCTCGCAGGGGGGTCTACAGACTTCTGAGGGGGGCGCGGGGGAACTTCGGCCCTCTATTATGCATACACAAAGGGCCCACACAGTGCGAAGCCTAGCATATGCTGAGCATATGCTAGGCGTAGCCCTCTACACGCGCTCTTCAGAGCCTTCTAAGGCATATGCTGAGCATATACTAGGCCTAGCCCCTAAGGCTTAGAAGGCTTAGGGTGCCGGCATATGCTTAGCATAAGCCCTGCCTTAGGGGCTCTGCCTTAGGGGCCCTGCCTTAGGGGCCCTGCCTTAGGGGCCCTGCCTTAGGGGCCCTGCCTTAGGGGCCCTGCTTTAGGGGCCCTGCCTTAGGGGCCCTGCCTTAGGGGCCCTGCCTTAGGGGCCCTGAGGAGCCTTAAGGGCCCTTAGGAGCCTTAAGGGCCTTAAAGGCTCGCATATGCTAGGCATATGCACATATCATTAATCCATTTTACCCTCATACAGGCTTCAGAGCACTTAGAGGGCGTTTTTTCAATTTTACTATGCGACTTTCATTTTCTTGCATAAGTGTGTGGCGCTTGCACGGCCACAGCCCCCTGGGAAGTCTGTAGACCCCCCTGCGAGGTGTACACCCGTCGAGTTGTGGGCCGAGAAAAGCCGTAGCGCAAGGTAGGTGCAGGGGGGCAGCAACAGTGAAAAAACTGCGCAGGCATGCACGCAGATAGGCAGGTACGATTGGCAGATCCTGAATCCAGACCGCCGGTAATTAATGGAATTGAAAAGGCAGGAAGAGGGTGGTGGTGTAGCGGCAGGGAAGGGACGGGCGGGAAGGAGAGTGCTGGAAAGGGAAGTCAGCGGAGGGGCAGGGACGACCCGGGGAACGGCGGGGGAGGGGCCAGTGAAAAAAATAGGCCGGAGCACCTCCCTTTCCACAGCCCATTTGCGGTTTGCGGCTTGCGAGTGGAAGTTTCCGAAGCCAGCCAACGGCAAGTACGACGCTCTGCAACCAATCCAGACCCGTCGATAACAAAGACTTCTTTCCCGGCCAAGGTCGTAATGGTGATGAACGAACTCTGCTCAACTTTTTCGAGTCTGGGGAGCGCTCTCTCTCACCCAAAGGTACGGTCGACACATTATTTCACCGACCGAGGTGGAAGCTGCATGAACACAAGAGGTTGGCCGACGAGATGACCGCCAACCTTCTCTACCACTAAGTCAATACCCGTCCCGGGCCGTAGCTTGGCACTGAGCGGCCTGCAACGCTGTTTCGTCTCGGTCTCATCGCTATCGCCATGTTTTATTCGGCCTGCTGCCTGCACTTCGCTGTTGTTCGCCCTGCAGTGGTTTTCATGGGCTTATTCCCGGGCATCGGCGACGATTAAAGCGTGCATCTGCATCCTGCATTCTACTATTGACTATCAATTGATTGACGACACCCTCAGTCGTTCTCGTCGCTGGGCGTGACGTCGATCTAAGCTCCAGGCCCGCAAACGGCTGCAAGGAGATGGCCTGAATACGCCAAGTGGCTGGTGACGGTAGAATGCCCCGTCTTTGTCTGCTGCAGCCCATCCTTCCAACGTCAAGCCAGCTCTGAATCGAGCCAGCCTCTCGCAAGCCAAACGGACAAGACGACAACGACGACGATGCTCGGGGCAAGCCATGCGCCGCAGAGGACCACGGAAACAATCCGCGCCAGTGCGTCGGCTTCTGAACGGCTCTGTGGCATCAGAGCACTGAAACCTCCCAACTCTTGGGCCGAAGCAGTTGACCGTCCCGTCTTGTTCGTCCTGTGCTTCCAAATTCCCAAAATTCAATATGCAGGTTCCTTTCCGACGACTGTCCTTGGCACGAGTCTTTGCAGAGGCAGTGCTGCTTCACGGTGAGATCTTCGGTGTAAGCGACTAATACCGACCTCAGCAGGAGGCCCGACCACCGACTAGAGCTAGTCATTTGGCTGCAGCCTGCCAGAGGGCTGGGCTTGGCTTCCTCGCGTGTTCATCAGTCGGGCTTGTGCGAGAAAAGCCATGCCAGATAAGGCATGGTGTCTGGGGTCGAATGCAGCTCTGCATCTGACGGCATGTGCCTGCCCTGGCGATGGCTTCAACGAGACGTCGCCGTGGCTTCGGACATCCCGGACAAGCAACCGCCGGATTTTCTAGGTACAACTGTGACTGTATCAATTTTGAGGTAGCCCAAAATATTCTAAAATTTCTCACACCTAGGTGACACTGGCCTTCGAGAATTCCGGGCATCGGAAGCAGCGCGCCATGAGCGCAATGTTGCTGACCTCAGCATCTCCAGTTGGAGCTTTGCAGTGTAGTGTCGCTGGCCCAAATGCCGGAGCTTGCACCAATGGAGGCGGGTGCAGCGGTCTTCACGTGCTTGCTGTGGCGGCGGTGTGGCCGTTGACGAATGTTACGTAATCAGTTACTTCATCTTGGGCTGCATCATCACGTCACAGGTTCAGATGAAGTGGAGACCTTCCTTCGCGTGCCTGAAGCTCCAGCTTCGGTTTCAACCAACCACCTGCATCACCAGATTCCACTGACGACTGCTTGGCGATTCGACAGCTGCATCTACACCGCCAACACTGACAGAACATCAACCACCTTGACCGAACCCTCACTATGTACGCGAGATGGACGCGCTGATAATCAACTCGACAGACAAGTGCGGCGGGAAGGATGGCACAGAGGCTCTCCAGCCGAGCACCCGTGCAATCATTGTCCAGTTGGGCCTCTCTCTCATCCTCGGCGTCTCGGCTTTTGTCGCATTTTGCATTCTTCGTCCGCGATGGCCGACTCTCTACGCCGCGCGCAAGCGCCGACTCTCCCCCAACATTGGCTTGCCCACTCTTCCGAATACCTTGCTCGGATGGATTCCTGGCCTGTATCGTGTGACGGAGGAGCAGGTTCTCGCCTCCGCGGGACTTGATGCATTTGTTGTAGGTGGACGAGCTACACGAGAGGCAACAAATTCCACCAAGCTGACAATGGTAGTTCCTCTCCTTCTTCAGGATGGCCATTCGCATCTTGGCCATCATGACGTTCCTCGCCCTCGTCGTCCTGCTGCCGATCAACCTCCACTACAAACGAGGGGATTACAAGCTCGACAGTGCCAGTGCCGCTATCTTCGACTGGATGGCTACGGGCTCATACCACATCCCCTACGGCGACGCGAACATTTACGACGAAGATGGCAAGGACCCTAAGCACCCTAAGGACGACTCAGACAGAAGCTATCTCTGGGCATGGCTGGTATTTGTTTATGTCTTTTCAGGGCTCACGCTATACATCCTGAACAAGGAGACGTTCCGTGTTATCCATATCCGTCAAGAGTACCTCGGAACCCAGTCAACCGTCACAGATCGGACATTCCGTCTGTCAGGAATTCCCCAAAACATGCGATCCGAGGACAAGATCAAGCGCCTGATTGAGAAACTCCAAATTGGCCGTGTTGAGAGTGTTAACCTGGTTCGTGACTGGAGGGAGATTGACTCTCTGACCCAACAACGAGCACAAGTTCTGGCGAAACTGGAGGAATCCTGGAGCGTCTTTCTTGGAAAGCAGGCTGCTCTGCCCAAGTCCGTACAACGTCTGCGCGACCCAGAGGCAGAGCCCTCTGTTCTGGAGCCACGTCAGGACGAGATTGATGAGGAGGCAGGTGAAAACGGACGACTTTTGGGGCACGGCGAAATCCACCCAGAGTATGTGGAGCGGGAACGCCCAAAGATTCGCCTGTGGTACGGCTTTCTTAAACTCCAGAGCCGCCAGACGGATGCTATCGACTACTACGAGGAGAAGCTCAGGCGGCTTGACGAGAAGATATACGAAGCCAGGCAAAAGGAATACGCTCCGAGTGACCAGGCATTCGTCACGATGGACACTATTGCGGCCTGCCAGATGGCGATTCAAGCCCGCATCGATCCCCGCCCCGGACAGTTCCTGACTAAACCCGCGCCGGCGCCTTCGGACATCATGTGGGCCAACACATACGCACCTCGAGGTGTACGAAGGCTACGATCGTGGACCGTGACAATCTTTGTAGCCGCGCTGTCTATCCTGTGGATTGCCGTGCTGGCTGCTATTGCGGGTCTTTTGAGCGTCTGCAACTTTCAGCAGTGGTTCCCTTCTGTCGTCGACTTTTTGAAGAATTTCCCAACCATCAAGGAGTTGATCGAAACGTCCTTGACGACGGTGCTCGTTTCGTTGCTCAACGTGGCCGTGCCTTACCTGTACGACTATTTGTCGTACCAGCAAGGCATGATCTCCAAGGGCGACGTCGAACTGTCCATCATTTCGAAGAATTTCTTCTTCACGTTTGTCAACGTTTTCCTCGTCTTCGCCGTCTCAGGAACCGCACTCAGTGTCTTGGAGATTTTCCAGGACTTTCAGGATTCCTGGGGCAACACAACGAAGCTGGCACGATTGATTGGTTCCCGTATCGAGGCCCTGGGTCTGTTCTACGCCAACTTCATCATGCTTCAAGGCCTTGGCCTGTTTCCCTTTAGACTCTTGGAGGTGGGCAGTGTCTTCCTCTATCCGATCTACCGCATGGGAGCAAAGACTCCGAGAGACTTTGCCGAGATCATGCAGCCGCCAGTGTTCAGCTACGGCTTCTATCTCCCAACGGCGCTGCTCGTGTTTATGCTGTGCCAAATCTACAGCACGTTGCCGTTTGGCGCTCTCATCTTGCCGATGGGCATGATTTACTTTACATTTGGGTACTTCACATACAAGTACCAACTCCTGTACGCCATGGACCAGCCGCAGCATGCTACGGGTGCGGCGTGGAGGACGATCTCGTATCGCATCGTGCTTGGCCTGGTCGTGGCGGAGATCATTCTGTCCAGTGTCATGGCGCTGCAGACAGGTTTTGCCCAATCGGTCTTGGTCTTGCCCCTGGTTATCTTTACGATATGGTACAGCTTCTACTTCCGACGCCGATTCGAGCCCCTAACCCGCTTCATCTCGCTCCGAAGCATTCGGGCAGAGATTGACGCCGAGGACTCGGCCATTCTCGACGAAGACTTTGAAGGACCAAGACCTTCGCAAGGCCTGCTTAGAAGAGGAAGCACGATTGATGAAGACAAGGAGAAGGGGATGAAGTTCATCAACCCAAGCTTGACCTCACGGTATGTACCAGCGACCCCCGTTTCTGACTCGCTCTAACGTGTCATAGTCTTGATCGACCGTGGATCTATCAGGATCCGCCTCCGGCCGACGATTCGGGAGACGAGAGCGATAGCGCCGTGGACACGGAGAGGCCCAACGCTCCTGCAAACACGGCCTCGGCTGCGTCGGATAGTTCGATGAGCCTCGGTGATACGCACATCTGGCGCCAACAAGCTGACAGCAGCAACCGATGATGGCTCTTTGGATGAGATGTGCACCAGCTGTAGATAATAGTCTCAGTCGATATTGGTTCATGACTGGAGTAAGGATTGGCGGTGGATAGCGGGGACAACAGGACTATACCACTTGGGAGTTTGGAGTGCCTTGCGTTTGAATGACTTATGAGGAATTAGTAAGAGACCATGAATTCGAACCGTCACCAAGACTCAATCTTGTCATTTCGTACATCTGTAGCTTTCTGCAGCGTTCCCACTCGAGTCAGATGTGACGATGTCATTTACTGGGGCTTCCCCTGAAAATCCAGGGCGTGGCTGCTGCCAGCTCCTGGCGACAGACGCAGACCAGCGCCCGTTTAGGTTAGCGAGATGCCCAGAGCTCCAGAAGGAGAGGCATGGCGGGGTAGCTCTTGGGATCAGGCCACTGCGCCGTAGGACAAGCTTAAAAAGCGCGGCAGGTCCCCCCCGCAGGACCGCTGCGTCCACGTCATTCAGCACAGTGTTTGGTCCCTGGACGCCGGAAAGAGCAATTGGACGTGAATCGCGCCAAGCTGGTTGAGGCATCACAGGCAGGAACAGTCTGCAGAATGCGGAAGGCGGCCACCTTCCAGCGAAGGCTGGCACCCGAAAAGAATGCGCAGGCGCGGGGGAGCTGATGTCTTGGCTGGTCCTTGTGCTGCCTCAAAATTCCCTCGACCTCCTCTTCTCCCCGACGTCGTTTGCCATCTTCACTCCCGACCTCCATCCCCTCGCCGTCCGCCGCCATCCTCGAGCAAAGACAGCAAGCCTTATTCAATCATCTCGCCAAGTAGCATCACTTAGCTCAACCCCCACCAGCCTCGCGTTTAACCGCCGCCATGAAGCTCGCCGTCTTCAGCGCCAAGGCCTACGACAAGAAATACCTGTCCGCCGAGCACGAGGCCAAGAAGAAGACCCTCGCCGAGCACTCTCCCTCCGACTTTGAGGTCGTCTACCACGACTTCTCCCTCTCCTCCGAGACGGTCTCTCTTGTTAAGAACATTGACGCCGTCTGCGTCTTCGTGAACGATGTCCTCTCCGCCGACGTCCTCGAGGCTCTACACCAGACGGGAGTGAAGGCCGTCCTCCTCCGCTGCGCAGGCTTCAACAACGTCGACCTCAAGGCTGCCGAGAAGCTCGGCATCTTCGTCGCAAACGTCCCCTCCTACTCCCCCGAGGCCGTCGCCGAGTTCGCAGTCTCCCTCCTGCAGACGCTCAACCGCCGCACCCACCGCGCCTACAACCGCACCCGCGAGGGCAACTTTAACCTCGATGGCCTGCTCGGCAAGACGGTCCACGGCAAGACGGTCGGCATCATCGGCACCGGCCGCATCGGCGTCTCCATGGCCCGCATCATGAAGGGCTTCGGCTGCACCCTCTATGCTTTCGACCCCTACGAGTCCGATGCCTTCAAGGAGCTTGGCGAGTACCTGCCCCTCGAGGAGCTGCTGCCAAAGTGCGACTTCATCAGCCTGCACTGCCCCCTCATGGAGAAGACTATGCACATTATCAACGAGAAGACGCTCAAGATGATGAAGCCCGGCTCCATGCTCGTCAACACCTCCCGCGGGGGCCTGATTGACACTAAGGCCGTCACCCACGCCCTCAAGAGTAAGCATCTCGGGGGCCTTGCGCTCGACGTGTACGAGGGCGAGGGCGACCTCTTCTACAACGACCACTCGGGGCACATCATCGACGACGACGTGCTGACACGCCTGATGACCTTCCCTAACGTCTTGATTTGCGGGCACCAGGGCTTCTTCACCGAGGAGGCGTTGCAGGAGATTTCCGAGTGCACGTTCCGCAACCTCGAGGACTTTTTACGGGGCCGCAAATGCGACAATTCGCTCGTCAGAGAGGATTTTGTCATGTCGCGCAGGGAGTCCCTACCGGTGCGGATTATCTAGGCTGCTGCTGGACGTCGTCGGAAAACCTAGGTTGATGGATACCCTACTTGTCGGCTGGTCATGGGTAGATACGGATCACGACTTATGAATATACGATTCCCTACACTCGGCTGCTCTCGATGGTGATGTTTGATTCAGTTTATTCAAGATTATATCTACGGCATAGCCGTCCATGTCTAATGCGTCTATGATTCAATGTGCCGGCCAGCTCCAGGTACGCCTTTCCTTTTCACTCCCCAATTACGCCGAGTGAACCAACCCGAAAACAAAATGCAATCCTCCACAAAGCTACACGTCCCCTCCCCTACCAGCTTCGGAGCAGCCAACACCACTATTCCGACGCACGACATTACCACCACTCGATATCCCATCACAACTGGCAGGCTTTACGCAGGCTCAAAAGTCCTCGTGGGCTCGAGCGCGTTCGTAGGCGCCTTGGCCTTCTCCACGTCACTACTGCTCCCGCTAGCGGCGGCCTCGTCCTCGTCATCGCCAGAGTAGGCGTACTTGCTGCGCTGGCGGATGCGCGCGCCGTACACCCAGAAGAGGAAGGGGATGGCGCAGCACGCGAGGCCGATGAAGGCGAGGAGGGTGGAGGCCCACTGGTCGCCGAGGCGGTCGTACATCTGCTCGGTGAAGAGGACGACGCCGGCGCCCCAGAAGGAGCGTATGCAGGTCTTGGCGGCGAGGGCGGAGGCGGCCTGGTGCTGGTACGAGTCGACGAGGTAGTTGTTTGCGGAGTTGTAGAGGAAGATGAAGCCGAAGCCGACGGGGAAGCCGCCGAAGGCGGGGCCGGCCCAGTGGAGGTCTGCGTAGGAGGTCCAGGCGAAGATGAAGAGGCCCATGGGGATGAACCAGCAGGAGAGCATCATGGGCACGAGGCGGGCCTCGGCGGGGGGGTGGCCGTTGTGCTTCGCGACGAGGTGCAGGTAGTGCTTGTTGACCCAGGGGGAGCAGGCGGCGGAGAGGAGGACGCCGACGGCGAGGGGGATGAACATGAGACCCGTGGAGGAGGCGGAGTAGCCCTTGCGCTTCTGGTAGATGATGGGGAAGGCGACGAAGAACATGTAGAGCAGGCCGTAGAGGACGGACATGTAGATTGAGATGAGGAAGACGATGAGCTCGCGGAAGAGGAGCTGGAAGGGGCGGATGAGGAAGATGCCGAGGCGCTCGGAGAGGGGGCGGAGGTCGATGTCCTGCTCGGTGACGTGGGAGGGGTCGGAGGTGGACTTGCGGAGCTTGGCGGCGCGGCGGGCGAGGATGGTGGGCGCGTAGGTTTCCGGGACGGTGAAGGTGATGAGGACCCAGACGACGAAGGCGAGGATGAGTTGGATCCAGTAGAGCCAGCGCCAGCCTGCTGCGTCGGAGAGGAAGCCGCCTACAAGAGGACCGACTGCGGGGAGGGTTTGTTAGTGGGAGGATGGAAGGAAAGAGGAGAGACGGGGGGGCTTACTGGCTGGGCCGATGAAGGGGGCGGCGGAGAAGGCGGCCATGGGGACGCCGCGCTCCTCGTTCCTCCAGAGGTCTGCAAGCGTTCCGCCGACGAGGGTCATGGGCGCGGAGAAGGCGATGCCGTCGATGGCGCGGCAGACGAGAAGCGTGGCGAGGTTCTTTGCGACGGCGCACGGGATGATGAAGATGACGGCGATGAGCAGCGTCGAGCCGTAGATGACCTGGCGGCCGTAGATCTCCGAGAGCGGCGCGAAGGCCATGGGGCCGATGCCGAAGCCGATGACGAACACGGTGATGCTGACGAGGGCGGCCTCCTCGGAGACGTGGAACTCCTCCGCGACGCCGGCGATGTCGGCCGTGATGACGGAGGAGCAGAAGGCGACGACGAAGCACGTCAGCGCGACGACCATGGTGCAGTACCACTTGTACGCCTTGGACCAGTTCTTGGGGTTCTCCTTGTCACCGGGCGTGAAGGTGACGAGCTTGTAGTTGCTCGCGGGCCCCCCGGAGCCGTCGACGGCGGCGGGGGGGCCGGGGATCTGGCCGTCGTGTGTCTCGACGCGGTACTCGTCCAGGTTGGCGTTGGGCGAGAGGGTGCGGTAGGGGAGGTTGACGTCGAGGGCCGGGTCGATGGTCTCTTTGGTCTGCACTGGGTGGAGGATGTTGGAGGCGATGGAGGAGCGGCGGTGGGCGTTGCTCGCGTTGGAAGGCGTGCGCTTGTGGGTAGTGTTGGTGTTGTTGTTGGTGGTGATGGAGGCGTACTGGGGGCCGCCTTCCGAGGAGGAAGAGCCCGGCGGCAGGGTGTTTGACGATGTTCGTGATGTGTTCTCCATCTTGGTTGAACGATGTATGGTATTGAGATCTAATAAACAAAAAGAAGTCCCGTGTGGGAAGAGTCACGAAAAGGGGAACAGTAGTGGAAGACGATTTCAGGGTGATGGCCCAGACTGTTACTTAAGCTCAAGGAGCAAAGGCTTCTTCTCTTCCACTTCCACGGGGGGCACACCATGTATTTATATTCTCGCCCACTAGGTCGAAAATGCGAGCCACGAAGGGATACTTATCTCCTGGTATTGCTCCTGGCGACAGTGGGATCCGGTCGCAATTCGGTCTATGGGTGGGCGTCGGCGCGGCATTCGGGGTACCCACCAGCTGGGCGGGGCCCGCTTTTCCCGTCCGATGGTGCAATCTCTTTGGCAGACGCAGTGTTTGGTGTGCCTGGTCCCAGGTTTCTTGGAGGCGTGTGTTTACCCTTTGCCTGACGCCTCCTAATGAGAAAAATGATTAGGTATCCTTGTATGGGCCTGGAAGCAGCTGTGTGATGGCCCGTGAACCGTTCATGTGGGATTTTGGATACGTACACACGTCAGGTTTTTGACGATTGTGATTCCCCACTGATGTCAACCTTGTCATGTTAGGTTACTGCTGCTCCGTCTGCTTGGATCGCTGCGAGAACGGAGGTTGAGCAACGCCTACGGCCTGTGATCGTCCAACGGGAGAGGTGGATGCAGCAGCAGCATCTCGTCACTGGCATTTGGCAGAGTGTGAGAGGTCGAGATAGACGGTCGTCGTGGGTGCGATTGTCATCTCTGCAGCTGCAGATGCAGGAATCTTGTGTCAGCCGCGGGCAGGGGGGAGGGGGAGGGTGCGGAAAGGGAGGAAAGGGGACGGAATTGTTCAAGGAAGCCTGCAACGAACGAATACGTACCGGAAAACGTGTCGGGCACGTTTGGCACGAACCTCCGTCCTTGCTTTTCTTTTCCTTCTGATGCGACGCAGACGAGGCTATTCCAGGGTTGGAAAAGGGCGAGTTTCCTCTTTGGCCCGATTCTGAAAAGCTTCGTTTTTTTTCGTTGTTTTTTTTCGAGTCGCTAGAAGCTCAGTCCAATCGCGTCGTTTCCCACGGCCGATGCAATGCGCTCGCATGGATCTAGACAACTTTGATCTTTGTGTGTGTGTCCATTGGCAGGCCGCCCGACTTGTCCCGTTTTACGCGACCGGCTTGGCGCGTTCTTTTTCGTGAGTCTTTGCGGCTCTGTCCGGTATTTGTGGGAGAGTCTACCGCGACCTAGGCAATCTAGGTCGTGGGACGGGTCTGGGAATAAGAGGGAATGACTTTGGACGGGCCTAGCGCCGTGGCGCCGTGCTTGGTTGGACGGGGGTCCCGGGTGACTGGGGGCATGTTCCCTCTCAGGGCTGAGCAGGGGGAGAAATCTCGGGATGAGTTCGGGTTGTCGTCATGATTTTTAAACTGTTTGTTGAGTTTTTTCTTGCGACGATTCCCCATTTCTCTCGAACATTTGCTCGTGCCAAGTGATCAGCGTGGAGCGGTTCTCCTGCTTTTCCCCCTTCTCGAAGCCGCTGGCTGATCTTCCGTCCGAACTTGAGAAGTCTATTCTGGTGTTCACGTTTGGGGATGAAGGAGCTGGCTGGGATGTCGCTGTCATCCTCGGTTGGCCGTTTGGCAGAACAAAAAGCAGCCACAGATCGCAGGAGCCGGTAAAGATGGGATCCACCCGAGAGCGGAGACCCGGGTACGGAGGTGTCCACCCCGGCGGCCACAGAGATTTCGTTTCCCTGCTTCTTCTTCGCAGACACAAAGTTTTCATCGTCTCGTGGCATCTTCCGTCTCCTAGGGCGACGCCATTCCGCGGGCCTTGGTCATCTTTGATTATTCCCATGCCAAGGACGATTGACGCCAAACGCTAGCGGGCAATGTGGACAAGAGTGTCGAGGACTGTGAGCGGACGGTGCACGAAGATTCGGTAAGTGGAGACGGAGCAAAAAGGTTTTTTTGATTGCATCGCGGTTTGTGATTATTCCCGGCGGAGCCAAGTGGGGATCTGACTGAGTCCGGCTACCGTTATCAGCGAGCTTGGAGCTCGGTGTTTGGCTGCTGGGCGTGTTGGGCGCGTGTGCTATTGAGGACCTTGCAGCACGAAACATTGGTACAACACGCCCACTGAATATCCCTTCTCTCACGAGGAGACCAAGAGGTTAATGAGAGGGGATTGAACTAATCAGGGGAATCGGTTTTGGAACAGGACCGATATCGCTTGAGGCAGCCTGCAGACTGTTAGCTGCTTGGATAAGATCGCGTGTGGATAAAGGGACTATCGCGTCCTTCAAGGGGCTCGATGACAGACCATCTTACGATAACAGGGGTCGAGAACGCACTCTGAGAGATGAGCCAAGATGGCGGGTGTTTGTCGGGATGCCAATAAGCGGAGGGGGGGGGTGCATCCAGCGGGAGAGACGAAGGTGGTGAGTGCTTGCGTGTGGATAGCGTGGGATGGCGAGCGTGGGTGCGTCCAACTTGGAGGGTTACGCGGGCTTGGGTTCTCGTGGTTGATGCCCAAAACTCCAGACCGTTGTCGCGGATATCGATGATCCATGGGTTTGCTGGTCATGGGTGCTTTCGATTCGGAAGGCTGTTGACCGTCGCTGCACCCGCTGCAGGCAGCGGGTGTTGGTGGAGCGAGCGCCGTGTCTAAAAGTCGGAGCTCGCGACTTGCGGTACCCGCGTCTCCGCGCCTCGTGGTCGGCGGTTGGTGGTGCCGTCGCAGTGCCGCTAGCACGCTTGAAATCTAAAAGAGTTTATCTTCCCTAGCCACGCCCAGGCGGGATGACGAGGGACTGGCTCTTGGCTCTATCACTTTTTGAGAAGGTCAGCCAGTCACGTCCGACCATTGCACCAACGCCAAGCAGTATCGAGGAAAGGGAGGCGGCTTACCGCATGCCAGGCCGACCGGGGTGGCTGCGACGAGCCGACAATCGCCTGAATCGTTCACCGTCATCGCCCCGGACCGGCCGGACCGCACGCAAAACAACCGATGGCGAGGCCAGGGACGCACATGGGGTGTTGAGACGGCGCGGCTCGCCATGTAGCCTTTACCGACATCGAGGTGTCGCGACGCGATACCGCATGTGTGCTTTTGATGGTCGCGGTGAGATTCCGATTTGGAGTAGTCTGCGAGTTGATCTGTAGGAGCAGTCGAATCAGCCGGACCGGACCCACAGCTGATAGAATGGCGTTCTCTGCCTGCGATCCTCGACCATTTTTGCTGTGAAGACCAAGCGAAAGAGATTGATGCGTCAACGCCGATGGTTGTGTTTTGCTTTGCTGATGGGAAAGTTCGATTCCACTTTCCCGTCTGGGAGCATCCGCAACATGCTGCTAGCAATCGGCAGGAGATGTCCTGGCGTGCCTTCCCTCCTTAGCTTGTTCAGCGAAACGGAAGGCTCGTGGCCACCAAAAACAATATGCGACTGATCACCTTGAACTGAGAATGAATGGATTTATGCTACAATATTGGACATGGAGGATCGCATGTCACGCCAAACCTCGTCGACTTCGTCCCGAAGATCCACTTTTTCGGCTTGAAGGTTCCAGACTCGGGCACCTGCAGCCGAGAAAGTCACTCACGGAGTACTTGAGGCCAGCTTGGTCACCCAACTTGCCAACCTAAGTCTAAGCTGTGCTAATTGAGAAAAAGGACGGTGATGGGACGAACTAAATTGATTATTCGACAGAGCCCACAGCTGCAATGTGAAATACATGAATTGTTTAGCGCCAAGCGGCAACCACACCCCAACCGCCGGACGGGTGGAGCCGCCAACCCGGAGCTCGGATTGAACGGATTGCACCTTGCTTTAACTAAACCACTCTATTCACGCACTATCAACCGCAGACGTGTCTAATTTCAACCGTTAGCTGTTGTTCAGCATCTCAGACAAAACTAATGGATCCATACATTGCGTTCTTATTAAAAGCTTTTCAACGCCTAAGCGAGCATCCAAGGTCCTTGTTGCAAGAGTTTAGACACTTCTTGAAGTTGGCATCGCTTACTTTACTGCGAAAGCAATCGTCGCGGCAGAAGGTGCACTATAAGGTACCTCATCAGTCATAGCGATCGTCGTGAAGATCGTGAGATGGTTACGTACCTGAGTAGCCTGGCGAGGTTCGACACCGGCAGGGGCGGCAACGGCGATTCCTGCGAAGAGGGCAACTAGTATGGTAGAGAATTGCATTTTGTAATATTGCGGTAGCGTCGGTCAACGATGGCTACAGTAGCTTGGTATAAGTGAGTAATAGATGAAAGGAAGGGATGGTCTGAGAGAGTGAGTAACAAGATGTGCTAGAAGCCGACTGGAGTTTCGAGGAGATCCAGCGCAAGTCAAGCTTGTTAAATACGCCGTTCAAGGTGAACAGTTCATAAGCAGTTAGTTGACACATTGCCGGAGTTTGGCTGTTAACAAGTCGCCGTACTGCTTGCCCTTGCTGCGCCGGCGGGCGCTCCGCCTCAGGCCGGTAGGATCCGAAACAGCCAAGATATGACATGGGAATTCAAACCTGACTCATGGAAGAAACTCGCCTTCACACTCTAGCGCTAAAGACTGTTGAGACGAACTATTTCGTCGGCTGTCCTTGATGGACCGACCCGCCGGGATGCTGATTAGATCAGTACGCATAGTAAGTGGCGGCATCAATCAACAGTCTTTCGTCGGATTGAAAAATCACAGATTGATTGCTAATAGCCTTTGCAGACACACTGTCGCAGCCCAGAGACCAAGGACCATGAATGTAGATAATTGTATTCTGAGACAAAAGCCTGCCTGCTATTTCCGTCGTCGGTGTTTTTCTGCTGCTTTGAGCTAACAACTTCCGAGGGGAAGGGCTATGATTAACCTTAATGTTCATGTGCCCTCACCTGCAGCAACCGGTAAATTGCCAGGATCTCGGTCTCAGACCGTTTTAGGGCTCGACCATCTTCTTCAACGCGCAAGTGAGACAGGGATTTTCATTGCGATTACCGCGGAGCTGTGAACGTCACCAACAAGCCGGGGAACAAAACGAGGCGCGGTGTGACATGCGACAGGGAAAGCTGGACGCAACATTTTGCCGTGAACCTACTTACGCTCTTAGCAGTGTGCCGAACCGATACTACAGGTTTTCAACCTGAATCCTGCTATTTATGAAATCATCAAACGCGCCCCACAAAAGACGAGCATGCGATGTGGCATTCAATTAGTAGGTGTACTGACCCGATGACCCAGGTGAGGGTATTTAATGCTACCAGTGCCACTGGTAAGAACCTCTAACTAGACTAAGACCCCTTTCACTGTTATCTTCAATACCTCGTTGCCCCTTCCTCAAACTCCAATCACCGACTTCCTGTTCCTCCATAGAGTCACTATAGTTAACTAGTCAGTTGTCTACATCATCCTGTACGTGAGTCTTCTCACACTCGCTTTGCGTGGCATATGCATCTGACCCTGACTTGCTACAGTGATGGCGCGGTCACATTTTCTGTTGGCGGCTCTCTATGCTGCTCTAGTGCACACTGCAACAGGCGCAACCCTCTGCCGTGTCCAATTTGAAGACTCTGTTAGCGGATCATCGTTTGGGGGGTGCTCCCAGGTTGGTGGTGGTGGTGGTGTGGTGATTTCGGAGCAACGGAGTGTCAACTACGAGTTGGGCAGCTCGTGCGAGCTCATCATCACACATGCACCCGAGGGAGTGACGGGTACAGCCTCTATTGTTCAGTCTTGCAAGTGAGAACTCAAATCTGCATCGCAGACTAGCTAAATACAGAAAGGAGGCGGCTTATATCATTTGTGGGGTTTGCAAAGGTTTAGACAAGGTATGGGTATTCATACCAAAGAGTTGGTTGTGCATATAGAGCAGCCCTTCGGAACTACATCAGACAATTTGGAACACTTCCTCCTTGACCCCTTTCCATTCCGCCGCCTTTAACATCTCTCCGTTCATGATGCCGTGCACGTAGCACTCACCCACAAGTAAGTACTTGCTTCCCCACGGCCGTAGACAAAAGGGCAAATTGCCTCCGTACAACACGCACACCAAGTCCCCGGGCTCCATCATCTTCGGGCCCAAGACGTAATACCCGTCCTGTGTTCTAGCAAAAGCCCGATTCCGTGTTGCGTTGTTGGCGGCCCGCGCCCACTTGGCCATATCTCCCCCTTCAGACAGGTCCTGCAGCTTTCTTGAAACGCCACAGGACTGCACTACGTGGGAAAGGTACTTTGCTCCGTGAGCAAGCCATTTCCTTGCGCGAACAGAGGCGTATGGCTGGCCATCTTGCCACGCCACAGCGACGCAGGCGTTGCTGAGAGTCTGTAGGTAGGCGAAGACTGCGCTGCCTTCCGAAGTTTCCCTTGCACCTCGATCGTGCCCGCTTTCTCCTTCTCCAAGTGAGCCATGATCACAAAGAGGAAGATATCTTGCCGCAACGTCAAAGTCAGATTGACCACACACTTCGCGCCAGATTTTCTCAATGGATGTAAAGCCCTCATATCTGTCAACGTGGAACTCACGTGGTCCCAAGGGTTGGGAACACGCAACCACGGCGTCCACAGCAACGCCTTTGACGCAGACTGTTTTGGAGGGACTGTCCACTCGGAGGCTGGCGGAAAGGGCACCGCTGGCGCGATGAGGGCTTGTCGGTTCTGATAGCATATATGTTTGGTAAACTCGCGAATCTGGAACCCAAGAGGGTAGCTTGTTTGGTGATATTGAAGAGTAGTCCATACTGGAAATCTTGGTCGCAACCTGCTTGGATGGGAGGACGTTATGCTCGACTGAGGCAAGCGTTAACAGGGTACTATTGCCTACTAGATCCCTTGTTGCCACGTCGATGTAAACTTCTTCTAATGCCTTATTGTAGTCCGGCTTTAAAGCCTTGAGTTCTTCATTCGAACTATTACGGATGGCATAATGACCCAACAGAGCATAAACCCTGTCTCTTGGATCTGAGGCTTGTAAGTGCCGCGCCCGGTGCAGCTCGTAGATGAAGCTGAAGCGATTGGCATGCCGCGATGTACGGTCAGGCTCAATAAATCGTCGATACATGTACTTTATCTTGGGCGTCTGGATATCAACGTGCATCCGAAGGTGGTGATAATCAGTGAGGGCTTGGCAAACTGAACACAGGAGGTCCCATTCGACACGAGCGTCACCCCAGAAGAGCGTCGCGGGGGCCTTGGTGCCTATCTCCTGGATCACCCAAACACGGGTAAACTAGATGAGAGGTGTTTGGTGAGAGAAGAACTTGACATCATGGAGGTGATCTTGGATAATGGCACTTTGAGTTCAACTTACCCACGGAAGCCCTGATAGTGCCCGTAGCGGGGACCACTCATCTTCAGTCTCCGGACGCGAACCCCAAAGCAGGCTATCGGAATGGACTTGATCAAACTTCAACCGTTTCTTTTCGTCGGCGAATGTAGCCGCTAGGTTGGTTATCAGGCTGAACGCCGCGCCTGCCACACCATCCTGATCGTGGCCCAGCCAGACCAACACATGCCCTGCGTTGCGATATATAACGTCCATCAGAGGGACTTGGCTGCTCTTCTCCTCGACGTTATCCTGATCGATACATATCTGGTCTGCCCAGAGCCTTCTTGACATGGAGGGGAGGCGCATACATCTTAGCGCACCGTGGAGGCTCCCCGTAATGAGGATCTCTGAGCCGTTGCAGACCATATGGTGCGTCTTTGACGAGTTACCCCAGACGTACGAGATAGTCTCATAATCTCCCGCAGTGGCGTCGATATTGACGATCTCCAAGTCACCGTGGAGCCGGTCGTCGGCAGCGCCCGGATGTAGGGTGAGAATCCGGATAGAAAGATTGTTTATTATGGGTGTATGGATATACTTCGCCATCTCGTCTGGACTTTGATGTAATTCACAGTACAACCCCCGAATGTTTGTAAACGTGTTACTTCGTGAGAAGACTGTCTCTAGTTAGTGCCTACTCAATTCTGCAGAAACTTGCTTTTGTGTCAGAAATGACGAGGCGATTCCGGTAGAGGAGGTTACAAATTTTGAAGAATTGTATTGTATCTCGTGTTGGCTTCTTCGAAAACGTACGAGCGCAGGCTGACGAGAGAACGGCCGATCTGAGTTCCGCTTCTGCTTCCGGTTAACACTTTGAGCCCATTGTCCGTCCTTTGTTTCCCCCGCCTAATCTATTGATGGGGCGTTGATGGTGGGAAGGAGAAGCAAAATCTTACACAGTACACATGCATGCCATGCATGCCATGCATGCCATGCATGGTGTGGTCACATGAGGTGGTGGGATACATAACGTGGCGCGGCAGCAGTCTCGGACTTGATGTGATAGGCTGATCGAGAGGCTATCTGTCATCAGCTGTGAAGAGGCAGCTCTCTGGGCTCTCCGATATCACAACGAGTGCAATGGAGGTTGCATTCTGGTTGCCCGCGTTGCCCGCCGCATGTTCCACAGCATATGCCTTGGTCCAAATGCGCCTTGCGGCTTGCCGTTGTGAATGGGAATGGGAAGCCACGTGGGCACTTATTACTCGTTGGCCAATCTGCCGCATCTTCACAATCGGGGCAAAAGTATGAAAGCAAGCCCTGTTTAACAACGCTGCAGCCAGCGTGACCGAAGACATGCAGCAAGATTACTTTGCAGCGGTCTAGCCGATAATAGCTGAAAATATTGGAATCAGCTGAGGCAGCCAAGAGAATCTGTAAGAGGAGTACGGCAGGGATTGTGTCGATATTTCCCTCATGTCGACATCAATCAGGCTGAGTCGAAATTTTAAACCACCCCAGAGCTCGATACCTTAGGGTGCCGAGTGCCCCCCATACGCCTTTGTGAGAAGAACTTCTACTCTTCGTTTCAAGCATTCCTACTAGTTCAATTACCACCAGAAGCTCTGCGTCCTGACATGTCGACCGAGGACGAGCAGTTTGAAAAGCTGCTGCTGGACTTCAAGGCCGCGCACGCGTCACGCACGCGTAGTCTCGAGGTTTATATGAACAGAGCTAAGGAAATCATCGAGTCGCAAACCGACGGCCTTCAGCAGACCATGGGCGTGAAGCATGCGCCCATCTCGGCTCGACTCAAAGACGCGGACAAGGCGCTTCGAACATTGAGGCGTCGCCAAAAAGACCGGAAGCAGCTGCGTGAGCTGAAGGGCTTGGTTATTGATCGCGGGCAAACCTGGGAGGACTACTGTATGGAGTGGAACATGGAAGATAAGATCTTGGAGGCCGCACCCTTTACCGATATGGAGGAGATGTTCAACGCCATGCACGACTTAGCCGGCATTCGCATCTCGGTCTACTTCCCGACCGACATACAAAGGGTGGTGGAATTCTTACAGGGCAGTCACTTCGAAGTTGTTCAGAATCCTAGCCAGAAAGGCGGCCTTACGCGCGACTTTCAAAAGGTCCGCAAGCTGGTTGAGCGGCAGCGTCAAATTCACGCTGAAGACAAACGCGGGGACGAAGAGCGCATGGAACAGGCCGGGTCAGTTCCTGAGTTAATGTTCGCCGGCTACAAAGCCACGCATGTCGTGGTACGGCTCAGTGATCTGACCTTTGAGAAGCACACGGAGGGGGACTCAATCATCAACATTGAAGTTCAAATCGGGAGCATCGTTATGCACGCATGGTCCGATATTGAACATGATATCCTTTATAAGCCGTCTGAGAATGAAGAAGCATCGGCTGACGTAATACAGATGTTGGATTTGATTAACGGTATCGTCATGGCGGGCGAGGTGGCCTTACGGCAGCTCTCCAGGGTGGCCGCTGCCGAGACTACGCGCCTAGCCGCAAACCGCGCAAGGCCAGCTGATGAATGGCACAATGTGGCGACATGGATCTACATGTACTTCAAGAAAAAACAGGTCGACGTGCCGCCAGATACGGAGTGGATAGCGCGTTACCTCTTCGAGATTCTCAAGGCCACCAACGACCATAACTACGGCCGCGTCGAAGCACTCTTAAACAAAGTCTATCAGCAGCCGCAGACTGAGGAGTGTAGTCTCCTTCAGCTCCTGCGTAGCTTGGGTGCGGAAAAGTTTGATAATCCGTCATTCAAGCCTCCGGAACATGCCACGACATGGAGCGCTCGCTACTGGGCGACTTGTCTCGTTAATACGATCAACCTAGCCCTCTATATGGATTGCGATGTGCTTCACCCTATGGGCCGCCACTCCTCCAAGAACAACTCACAACATACGGAGCGTCCGACGTTTGCAGAATTCGTCGAGATCTTGCACCCGAATTACCCTCAGCACCGAAGCAACCGCAACATTACGATGATTCAGTTTTGCAAGCATTCTCTTCTGGACACAAACTGTAAGAAACTGAAACCTCCCGTGTCCCCCCCACCCCCCTTGCACGCCCCTTCACCTCTTGGCCACTGGGTGACTCTGACATTACCTCCATAGTCGACGACCCGCGCGCTTTAACCGCTGTAAAGCTGGCAAAGGCTGGCTATGTGGTTCGTCCTTCGCTCTCGAAGGACGAAGAGGAGGACCTGAAAAGCCCGCCGCCAGTGTTTGTACCAGCAGTTCTCAAGTGGCTAACTCGGGACCACAAGGTCTCATTCGAAATCATCCTGAGCCTACTTGGCGACGAGGTATATTTCGGCAGGAATCAATATTTTATCCCTCGCAGAGAAGACAAAACCTGGAAGCCAGTCACGCTGCCAATGCGCCGCGACTTCGGCGACAGATGGGTTGTTACCAAGCAACGGTTCTCGAATGACGAGGAGCTGACTTTTAGAGACATCAAAGCCTCAAATGGGTTCTTCACGGACAGCCTGTGCAACGCGCTCGGCGTGAAGACCGACCCCGCTCAGGTTCGCGAACTGCGAGATCTAGCACTGAAGCTTGACATTGAGGACGATGTGAAGAAATTGCGTGATCTAAACAAGATCACGAGCGCCTTGGGCACTAAGGACGCAGATAAGATCGTCCAGTTTTTGCAGATGTCAGAAAGTCTCAACGACTCCCAACCCGGCTGGCTGGTTGTGCTCGCTGAACTGGCTCACGCCTTGCATACGATGGATGCTGATGAGCTGAAAATTTATCGCGACTTGGCGTTCTCGCACTCAACGAGGGATGCGGACGAGTTGCGGGCGCTGAAGCGTCTCGCGGGCAAACACGACACATTCGATCCAAGGAAGCTTAAGGAGCTGAGGAGCAGAGAGAAAGATCAGGAGCAATTAGGGATAGATGAGGACCAGGCCCGGTCAGATCCCAGCTGGGGCCATGGAACACCGCGGAGAAGGCACAGTCCGATGCCAGTACGAGAAATAGCTCAGAGAGGCATGCGCTCTTATGGTTACGTGCAATACAGGCCCTGATTAGAAAGGGCATTTCGACAACTTTGTAAATTAGACGCTTCACGATCTTGAGCTTTATCTCTAATATATATAAGGAGGCAGATTAGCTTTTCATAGGAAGGAGAAGGAAACTAGCTGATTTTAATAATAGCAAACGTTCATAATGCTACCCTCAAATTCAAGCGCAGCTCTTTCGTTGACATTGCCGTGCTTTTGCTACGTTGCCACTACCTTGTTATTGAACATTGTGGTGCCGTTGTAGTATGGTCGGTTAGCTCAGTTGGTTAGAGCGTGGTACTAATACGACATCCGCCGTGTTGAGTAATGCCAAGGCCGGGAGTTCAAGCCTCCCACTGATCATTTTTGTCTTGCGCAGCAGTCCTTGCAAATTGTTTTCTTTCTTTTGCATGTTCTTCTTTTTGCACATAATGGTTCTGGAATGCCGGCGTTCACGGCCGTAGACGGCGCGAAAAGTGGGCCGCAATGCGGCCCGCGCCGTACACTGAACTTGTTCGCTCTTTCCCCAAGTCACTGTCGGTGGGCATCTTGGCAGGTAGGTAGGTAGCTACGATCCTCTTTTCCAGGTCTGCCTACCTCATTCGCGCTGGAATATTGCTCTTAGTTGGTGTCTCCTTCTTTCTGTGGCGGCCTTAGGCAGTTCCAATTTGACATCATCTATCATGCCACTTCCATCTCCACCTCGTTCGGAGGCATCCTCCCACCAACATCTCCATCATCCTTTCAGACTTCGACGCGGAAGTCCCAAATCCCAATTCACGTCCAACAACATTCGTTCTGATATATCACATTCATCATGACTTCTCCTATCACTCCTTACCTCTCCACCGCGGATGGCAAGCCAATTGAGGTGCTGCCCCTCGAAAGCGACGACACCCGCGCCACTGCCACGTCGGAAGCACCGCCCATGCGACTTCCGGTGGAAATACTGCACCAAGTCTACTTTTACCTACATCCCTGCGACTTCAACAGTGCAAGACACACCTGTCGCTCCTGGTTCACGGCAAGCCTCAACCGATCCATCCTCGTTCGGATGCTCAAAAGGGGCGGCTGGTGGTCAAGCGCCGAAGACCTTCTCGGTCTCGGCTTCTTCTCCCAACGGAAACAACATCTCGATGAAATATGGACAATGTCAAAATGGCTATCGAGAGAATGCACTATCTGCTGCCAGTACTCCAGTGAGCAGCCTGCTTTTGTCCAGGTCGGCCAAACGCTATTTTCGGATTGTCGAGATGGTACAGGTGCATCCAAACTCAGCACCAGTGTGTGCGGCCGGTTCTTGATGGCCAGCCACAGTCACACACTCGACATCTACGAGCTAGATCACCGATGCGAGCCTTGTCGCTCCCGTTGGTTACAATCGGCCTTAGAAGACAGCTCCCGCCCCAGAGCCCTGCCTAGGCCAGTGGCGAGAATCTTGTGTCCTGCAAAGATTATCGCTTGCGCGATGGATGCCAGTCTAGGAAGACGCACGGTTGGTATTTTAATTGAGGAACAGGTTGGTCTGGTCTGTGACCTGTCTTCCCACGAAAGATTTGACGGGGGGACTACATCATCCCAAAATCCTTTAGGCCACTCGGACAACGACGCAGAACCTTCATATATGCAACCAGATGAGGGTTGCGTCTGCCAACAATGGCACGCGTGGCACGAACCACCAATTATAAGAAGGGTTTATTTCAGCGTTGGTGGCGCTGATGATCAGCCTCGTTCCGTTGCCATGTGTCCACATCGCGAGTGTGTAGCATTCGGCTGCACGTCTGCGGTTGAGCTTCACTAGGTTGACGAGCCAACTGGCCAAGACCTCGCTCGAAGCTTTCCCCTATACACGGCGAGCGACTTTCTGTACTTCGTTCCGCCCATTTCCGGAGCATCTGGAGTTGACACATCGATGTGGTTTCGGCTCATCAGCTCAGCCGCCGCTCTAGGTCCTACGACACATCCCATTTACGACGCGTTCGCAAGGTTCAGACATTTTGACGAAACAGCCGTTGTCTATAGCCTCAAAACAACCGCTGCCGGGCCAAGGACGTCCATTACCAGTATTCACACAGTCACGGAGCAACTTGCCGATCCATTCGCTTCGACTTCTCTGCATCAAAGTCCCGAACCTGAAGACCAAAGCCTACCATCATGGTCCGGTTCAGCTGAGTCATGGGCCAACACGCATGCTATTCCTTTGAGTGATGGCTCACACGTCCTTTTTACGGACCCTGGGACCGGAACATTATGTTTGGGCGCAGACGCACCAAGAGGTTCCACGGTGCGTTTCCAGCGGAAGGCTCAGTTCAGACCACCTGTTGGAGCCACCTCAAATGCCCCGACTGTTTACGCCGCGAGTACCGACCTCAGGCATGGCGTGCGTATTGTTGCCGTGTTTCCAACAACAGGTGCGACCGAAGCAGGCTTGCAGGAAGTCGAAAAACAAGTTCTCGTCTGCTACACCATACCGCCAGACGTGTTCCGTGATATTAGCTTCTATGGCACCTTGGAAGACCTCGACGGAGAAGTAGCACAGTGGAGATGGTGGTGGCCAAAGTCGTCGAGTCTGTCCTTCCTCGCAGCGCACAATACCCTACATCCAACAGCGCGCTCTCTCGACAGTCTTTCCTTCCCAATCGATGTTTCTTGTCAACTTGTCGATTTCTGCTCAGATGCCATAGCTCTAGCCGTGGATTCCGGTCCCGACATGCTTATTTGGGCCTTCAGCACCGAGGGCTGCGGGCGGTGCTGGGCTTTGAACACCGGAAGGCCAGCACGGACGATACGAGCTTCAGCACAGGCAGATGGTAGCTTGCGTGAGATTGACTGTGATGGAGACCTCTTGATACCGGACGTTGACGACTATGCTTAGCGGGTTGACGAAACTGCATCTGCATACGCGGTCGAGATCCTTGACAGAGTTGTCAACGTCTGCTCCGCACGACCTTCTGCAGACCGACCGTTGGGCAAGAAATTCTACCGATTTCTAACAGAGAAAGAGCAGGAACTGGCGGCCACAAAAATCGATTTTCAACTTGCAGAAGATGCTTTGGGGATCACGAGGATTGACATTGAGCCACGCTAAGGCTTGCCTTGGCCAATGGAGAGAGCGCCTGATACCCGTGTCGAAGCATCCACATAAACATCATTAATAGCATTCATAGCCAGGGACAAACTGTACTCTACCCCTACCTCAGAAACCTTTCTCAAAATGAAGCTTCCCTCAGATTCAATTCCAGTATCCTGCCGGCTGTAATATCTGTCTATGTCTGTCTTCTATACACTCCAGCTATCGTGTAATCCTTCTTCGGCCCATTTACCGTATACCCAATGTTCCACTCCTTCAAATTCACACTCTGGAACGTGAAGTCATAGTTCACATTATAGAAGTCATCAATGCAAAGATGCCCAGCCTGCGCCTTCCATCCCTTGGCATCCTCTCCCTTGGGTGGCAGGAACTCAATCTCGTGGAACAGGTAGTCCGCCCTCTTCGCATCATCCGTCTTGACGAACCACACACTCATACAGTCCTTCTTCTCATCATACCGCCACACGTACCGCCGCGTAGCCCTGAAAACAAGCCCGTTGTCGGCGCGGAACTCCCCGTCTTCGATGTAGAGATACTCCGTCGCCAGGCCCTCATCCTCAGGATCCTCTCCCGGCGCGGAGCCCGAGACGCACTTGAGCCCGTCGGCGGTCTTATCCCGCAGGAGGAATCGCGCAGTGCCGCTGAAGTGGCCGCTGGGATGCGTCGGCAGACGGCTTGTAAGGGAGCGCTCGAGGGACCATGTGCCGAGCAGACTGCGGAAGACGGCTTTGGCGACGAAGCGCGGGGTGGTCAGCCCCGCGACGGCGGTGGCGTGGGTCTGAGCGAGGGAGGCGGCGGCTTCGGCCTCGGCTTCGGCGGAGGCGAGCGGGGAGACGTAGCGTGCGGGGGTGAGGATGTCCATTGGCTTGTGGTTGTGCGGCAGCTCGGGGGTCGCTGGGGTGGGGGCCGGGGAGATGGGGATGGAGAGGGCGGCGGCGAATTCCTGCATGAGGTAGGCGTAGTCGCCCATGGGGAACTGGGAGCAGCGGGGGTCGTCGCGGAGGGAGACGGTGCGCCAGTCGGAGGCGTCGTCGAGGAGGGCATTTGAGAGCGCGGGAGGGGCGGGGGAGGAGGTCCAGAGGGCGGCGAGGAGGCGGGCTTGCATTTCCATGACGCCCCAGTAGGGGGAGCGGTAGAAGCCGACGAAGCCGAGGGTTGGCAGGTCCTTGAGGTGGGTGCCGTGGAAGGAGAGGGCGAGGGGGAGGGAGGGGTGGTCTGGGGAGTGTTTGAGGGTCTCGAGGACGGGGGCGGGGAGGAAGGAGAGGCAGGGGGAGGGGTCGAAGCCGGTGGCGAGGATGACGGCGGCGATGTTCTCGACGGGGGAGGCTGTGGTGTTGGCGGTGGTTGTGGCGAGGGAGGTGAGCTTGCCGTTGGATACTGTGATGAGGCCGGAGCGGACGAACTCCATGTAGTTCTCCGAGACGGCAAGGTAGGCTGGCTCGGAGTGGTGGGAGGGCGTGACGGCGACGGAGGGGGAGAAGGAGGACTGGTCCTGGCCGAGCGAGGTGGTGTAGATTGTGTGGGTTGTCTTTGCGGCCTCTGGGGTGATGTGGCCTTGGCTGTTTTCCAGGGGATGAGGGCGGTTGTTGAGGTTGTAAGAGGGGAAGTCCAGAGGCAGGAATGGGGCTGCCGGAGAGCCGGGCTGGAATGTGTCAGTTGAGAGAGCTATGAGCGTGAGGAGAGGCGGGATACCTTGGGAGTCGTGTACAGCGGGAAGACCCAGGTGGGACGCTGGACAAGATGATGGACCGAGAGCTTGTCTGCGTTCGGGACCGGGACCGGATCGGGTGCGTTCACGGCGGCTGAGAGGTGCGTCGCGATGGTGCCGGAGATCTCGACGCCGGACATCTGACCCCCGACGACCAAGATCTTGCCGCCATCCTTGACTCCATCAGGGAAGAGGGACTGCAGGTCGCGGTACTTGCTGCTGTGGATGACCGGCACATCCGTCTCGCCCGCCACGTCCGGAACGATAGGCTTGCCAAAGAAGCCGGAGCTCACGAGCAGGTAGTCGAACACGCTGGTCTCCTCACCGCCGGCGTCGGACTTGACGGTGACGGTCCACGTGCCGTCGCCCGCGAGATCCGTCTTGACGACGCGGTGGCCGAGTCTCACGTCGGCGCCCTTGTAGCGGTCCAGGTAGCGCTCGAGGTAGCGGCCGATCTGCCAGGCGCGGGGGAACTCGGGTTCTTCGGGGTTCCAGGCGAGGTCGCTGAACTGGACGGTGTGGCGGCTCTGATTGGCGACCATGAGCGGGTGGACGAGGCCGGAGGCGTCATCGCGGCGGGTGGGCCAGAGGCCGCCGATGCGGGACTGGGCGTCGTAGATTGTGACGGTGAAGGCGCCGGCGGGGGTGTTGTGGAGGAGCGTCTTTGCGGCGACGAGGCCGGAGGGGCCGGCGCCTGACGGAGGTTAGACCGGAGCGGACCGGGGTACGGAAGAGGACGGGGATTTCGGGGGAATGTACCGACGATGCACACGCGCTTGGCCATTGCTTGAGATGGCAGGGGTTGTTGAAGTGGTGGGATGAAAGGTGGGATGAGGAGGAGTGAGTGCCCCTCACTTTGAGATATATCCCTGTCGGCAGATGCAAGTGAGAGTGAGACGGGTTGTTTGAGGGTTAATATTGTGTGTTGAAATTCATCATCACGTGAAGTGATACTGAGTTAGGTGCTCATCGGCTTTGAGCCAGAAAAGAAGTTCTCACGTCAGACGAGTCCGCCGAAAGCGCTTCATGTCTTTCGGGGATTAGTTGGTTGGAGGGGCTTGTCGCCGACTGGGATCGGCTCTGGGATGAGTCAGCGATCTGCAATGCAGCTTGAGGCGGGACCTGCGGCGGGATTTCATTTCTCGGAACGTGCCGGATAGATATTCCGCTCCGTGGACCTGGTGTGCCCGACACTCCCCGGGTCTCCACTTTACTTCCGGGCCGTCAAGTCCTTGACGGCCCGAGGATGCCCCACCATTGGGGCTGACGAGACCAGCCAGAGACATCTGTGTCCGAGCAATGGGTCGCAACGGCCTCCATGTAAAGTAAGGGGTGGTTTTGCCTTTTCAAAGCACATGACGAGAACCCGATTCAACAGACAGAGGAATATCATGGTACCTTTCCCTTCAATTAAATGTGTCAAAGTCTTAAAAGCCTCTTAAGTTGTAAGTACTCAGACTATGAAGTTCCGTCAAGACCATCAGACCGGATCTTATGTTTCAGTAACCTCACCTAAATGGTAGCAAGCTCGTAATAGCCAAGCTGCACGTAGTGCTAAATATGGGTGTATTGATTGAATCGTCCGCAGAAGAGATCCAAATTCTTACAACCCATGTTCTTCGCCCCTGCGCCGTTCATAGGAGACATACGAGCACTTCCAAAACCCTACACCAGCTACTTCTTGCGAGTCATGCGCATGTCCATTAATAGTGAACCTGAAATTACAAGTCAGACGTATTGCGGGATAAGTTAGCAAAGATAACGATTTCTCAGAGGCGGGAGGCCAGTCTCAACTACGAACAGGTGCACCGTGTGGCGGACCTGCGTAACCAGCGACTCAGCTCTAGTGGTGCCAAGACGGCTACGATCAATTCGGATTGGCCGATAATCGTACATCGTACTTGATAGCGGGTAATGAGGATCAACGGAACCACATATTAAACTCTTCGGTCTCGCTTTACCCTTATTAGACATTGGTAACCACGTTCACTCACTGTTTGTAACTCAATCAAGACTGTAAGTGAACGAACATATATGATAAGCTGATTTCTCTCGACCTTGATCAAGTTAGTCCATCATCACACGTCACATCATCATTACTATCTTTATCACTTTATAACCACGACCTGTGGAAGTCTCTCGCTTGCTCACAATGAAGCTCGCCACACTCTTGTCACTGCCTGTCCTGGCAAACGCTGCCGTGATGCAGTGTGACCACGGCTATGAAGGCAACGGAGACTGTGAACGCCAAGGATTGCACACATTTTGTGTAAGTCTACAAAATTTTCAAATCAAGTTCTACTGTTGACGTTAATAGTGCCACGACACATACGCGCCCCCGGAATTCACCGTGCCCAGAGACGTCAGGATCAAATCTAAGGATCCTTGGGGTGCCAATATCTGCAGAAGGGCTGGTACCGTTGTGATTGGGAATATTTACTGCGCATAAGGAACTGTCACTTGGCACCAATATCACTGCCACCATCAGTAGAACGGGAAAAGCAGTGGGCGGATAATGTTGTAAATCTAGAAAGACCGAGCTACGCCTACCTCTACTCACTTGTCTACATGGGTATGCTCTCCAATCGAGTGTGTCTACATGACAAGGCAGATAGTGATCTTGGATGAAGGTGACAACGACTACGATAACATTCATTACGATTACTAAGAATAGTTCGGATGGAAACCCCTGTAGCGGAAAGCTGTCTTGCTTGACGACTTTCTCCGTCGGGGCTTTCGTACACGCCCATTGCTTCTGTGAAAGACACAGTCCCTTGGGGCGTGAGATGCCTGCGAAGACCCCCAGTTCTCTACTTCTTCTCGGCTTCCGTCTGCAGCTGACATACTTAATCTGCAGCCATGACTTATGTGGCGATGGATGGAATTTTGGTGCATGCTGTAAAGCCTGCCTTGTTTGTTTTGATTTCCTAGTTACTAGGTTGCGTACCGTCTGGAAGCCTTCTCTTGGGGCCGGGCCAGCATCAGCCCCTGGCTCTCAAAGCGACCCTGGCATATGGTATCGCGAGATAGCTACCAGAGATGGGAAGAGGATCCCATTTGCGCGAACTGATGCTCTATATTATCCATCCGGCATCCAGAATATCTGCGTCGTTCACCTGATAAGCACCTGATAGCGGCTCGTCCCAGAGCATTTCGCCATTGAGAGTCTTGTCTACCTGATCCCAAAGACCGTTGCCGTCATCCTGGCACATTTCTCGCCAAATCAAGTCCAACTCCTTTTCTAATTCGGGGTTTTCCGATGAGGTTTCTTCGCAGCCGCTTTCTGTCGGGTTTAGACTGTTGTTTGCACACAGTTCATGGCTCGTTTCAGGCATCACTGTTGTGTTGTCCCTTAAAGTCGCAATCGACGGCGTTTTTAAACTTGCAGACCATACTGCATCTCCGAGTTGCTCTTCTCTGCATTGCCTGGCGAAATGCGCTGGCGTCACACCGGTGACCTCTTTAAATACACCATGGAAATATCGATAAGATAGCCCAACCAGCTTAGCGGCCTCTGCCGGGGTGACCACTCCATTGCGGTCCCGGATGATGCCGCACGCTCGCTGAACCACCTCCTGGTTGCGCCGTTCGGGGGTTGCCGAGTCTGGTTTACAGCGCTTGCAGGGCCTAAAGCCTGCACGGACGGCGTCTTCAGCGGCGTCGAAGAAGACGACGTTGGCTCGGCGTGCGAGGCGTGCTGGGCATGTTGGACGGCAGAAAATGCGAGTGGTGAGGACCCCGTAGATGAATGATGCGTGAGCGGCGGGTGTTCTGTTGCAGAGGGCTTGCCAACGTGTTTGGTCTGTTGCGAAGGACATGAGAGATGGTGGTGGTCAATGGTCGTTGCAGAGCGGATGTTTGTTTGAAATTCAACAACAGTCAGCTGGGGGGCCATGGGCTCTCTTTATGGTTTCACAGGGGCTGAGTCAGTGCCGTGGAGAGAATGCTGGGGCTCTATTGCGCCGCTAAAACTGGCCTACGCCAACATGAGCTGTACTCCAATTACTCGTGGAGATACTTGATCTCTTTCCCCGTGTTCGGTCCCTGAATAAGTCGCAGCTGCTGAAGAGCCGTCAAAGCCCCCTCCTCCCCCGTCTCGTCCACAATCTTGCCGTCTTTCAGAGTGAAGATTGTGGTACCCGAGAAGTACATCTTCTTGCCTGTGTTAGGCTGGTCCAGCGCACCGACCGCCAGGTCATGAAAAGCCACACCAGTGTGCGTTCCTCCGCCGATCCATCTGCCGACAACGTATGGGCCGCTGGCAATGAGAGGGTGTTGGTAGGCATGGAATGAGATGTCGGGAAATGCCTGTTGTCTAGAGTATCAGGATTGGAAACTTTGAACGGAAAGTTTTTAGAAAATACTCACCTCTTTGAACTCTCGAAGCATCCTCTTCGCTTCTTCTCTCCCGTACCGAGGGCCATGCATGGGGTAGTTGATCACAAAGTTGTCTGCGCAGAGTTTGTCCACGATGTCTGCATTGCCTTTGCCCCAGTACTCTGCAAAGTACTCGGCGATGATATTGATGTTGATCTGCTCTTCCTCGGTAGGCATGGTGAGCGGCTGTTTTTCTGGTGTAGCGTTTGGTTTTGCAATTATTTAAAGATTGTGTGTTGAATGTCACGACAGGATTTAGTTATCAGCCACTGTTGAATGGCCTTTTTATACCCTTTTTGTTCTTCTTACATGTGGGACAATTTCTTCTCTTCCAATATCGAACATCCAACCCCATGGTATTGCCAACCCACATCGTGGGCTTGATGTTAGATGGGGATGTTGGCGAACCCTTCTGTTGGCCAATTCGACAGCAACTTGTTTTCAAAGTGACCAATCACGCGAGTGCGAGTCAAATCCGAGAGCATCGGATTGTTGCGGTCACAATGGCCTTGCAAGAACTCGGACCACGTCTAGGCAATCATTCGCCAGTTTGACAGCATGTGGGGAACCTATGTTGATCCTTGGTCCACGGCTTGTGTCATTGCCAGGCACAGTGATGGAGGTGACGGCATTAGGCAACGAAACGATTTCTTGTGACATGACAAGTTTTTTCCGAGGTTATCGTGTTCGAATAGCTACTGTGAATATAAAGATGTCTGGGAACTTTGGAATCAGCCGTGGATAGATGCCGCGTACTATCAACCGACTATCAATTTCTTGTTTACAAATACTTTTCTAAGCAAATCATTCATCATGTTCACCACTACCGTGTACAAAGGTTCTGCCGACGGAAAGGTTGTTGAACACCATGTTTCGACAAACAAGGATAGCTTGAAACCTGATCAAGTTCTTGTCAAAATTACCCACTCCGGGCTGTGTGGTACGGATGAACATTACAAGACCCAAGACATGGTTCTCGGCCACGAGGGGGTCGGCGTTGTCGAAGGAGTAGGCGGGGCAGTCAAAGATCTGAAGATGTAAGTGGTCATTAAGAGCTTTCGGGATCAAAACTCAGGTGATGACTGTCATGACAGTGGCGACCGTGTTGGATGGGGCTATTGTCATGGAAGTTGTGCATCGTGCCACTATTGTTGGAATGGGGAGCACGTCTACTGCGACCAGCGCCAGCTTTATGGCATGTCCAACCTAGACCAAGGCTCCTTTGCATCTCACGCTATAAGGGACCAGTCCTTCTTGTTCAAGGTCCCCGACTCTATCTCGTCTGCGCACGCAGCTCCGTTAATGTGTGCCGGTGCGGCTGTTTATTCTGCGCTCAAAGGCGCCCAGGTCCAGAGAGGCTCCCGGGTGGGTGTGTTGGGAGTTGGCGGCCTCGGCCACCTCGCAATTCAGTTCGCCAACGAGATGGGTGGCCACGTGGTGGCCATATCCCACTCCCCCGGCAAGGAGGACGACTCTCGGAGCTTCGGTGCCTCTGAGTTCGTCTGTCTGGCCGGGGCAGAGTGCGGCAGCAACCTCAAAGGCCTGACGCTGTTGGATACCATCTTACTTGCTGGATCCCAACAACCGGACTGGAAATCTATCGTCCCGATGCTTCGGCGCGGTGGAACCATTTTCGCAATGACAGTTGACCCGGAGGATTTGAAAGTCTCGTACATGGACCTGGTGATGAATGCAATTTCGATTCGTGGTAGTCTGCCGTGCTCGCCTCCGTTACACCAGGAAATGTTGGACTTTGTGGCAATACATAAGGTGCTTCCTGTCATCGAGTCTTTTGCTTTCACGGAGGGCGGGATCAATGAGGCTATGGAAAAGCTTCGCAGCGGGAAAATGCGTTACCGGGGAGTTGTGTCTCGGGATTAGTGGAGCTGACTGGAAGAGATTACTGTTCCGGAGACGAGACCATATTGGATTCTACGGTGCGCCATTGAGATAAATCTTTTGGTCGTTGAAGATAGATCCGCAACCGGTCCGCCACCTGGGTTCGTTGTCATCATATCAAGCCTCAGCTCTGTGCGACATATTGTGGCGTCTATCACTCGATCAATTAGTGACCGCCTTGTGGGCACAAGGTTAGCCAGGATGAAGTGCCGTTATCATTTGAAAACAAAAAGATTATTTACATTCAGGCATTCGCCTTGACGGCGTTTAGAATGGATTAGGCGATGGAGAGGCTTCGCGGCGAGAACTTGAGATGTTCTGGAGCCCTGTTCCGAAGTTGGCTGCCGAGACTCCCGAAGGCGGAAGCTATATAATGGCTGTTTGCCATCTGAGTCTATTGCAATCAGATCATAGCTTCCACGAAATCACGCGGTCGCCGCCTTCGGGGAAATCTCGGTGTAAGCTATTGCCCAACCAATGGAAATAGACGTGGCTGGATCACCACATCATCGCCAGACTGCAGGGTGCTTTCGAAAGTGACGACTCACTCTTTTGTGTCGATGGCGTTAGCCTCGAGGGGGGCCAGATCGCAACAGCACAACAGCCGGTTGAGTGCAGTCGCGAAGATATTTGGGCTCTTGGTCGAAAGGAAATGCGGACTCGCTGTGTTTGAATTGCGGGACATTGAAGAGGCGTTGACCCCTGAAGACTGGCGAACGGTATTAAAGACCCGGAAAATGGCCAGCTTAAAGAATGATACGAGTGCGAAAAAGCCCCAGTACCGAAATTTGGAAGCTGTTGGTCAGCTTTCACATGTCAGAAAACAGTTTGCAAAAACGTTTTCCTCGTTTTCCTTTTCGGCTTGTTCATGACCCCACGACTTCAAAGTGCCGGCACGCCTCGCTACCTTGATAAATGCCCCCACGTACTCTTTTTCAGTCACCCCCGTCAAGATCGCCTGCGTGGATATAGAAGTTATGGTGTGTCGACGTGATTGTATTTTATGGAAAATTACTTCACACAGGGCAACTGTACTCGAAAACTCACATGAGAGACGCTTCAGTGAAGTGGCTATTGTGTCTCCATGCACGACCTATGAGGACCTCTCAGGAACTCGGCTTGTAATTTTCTTATCAGATCGAGCGTGTAGGGCGAAAGAAATTAAGTTCGTTTAGTGTTAAGTTCAAGCCGGCGCAGGTTGACACGATGGATTGCATGACTTTTGTTGGTTGGTGGAAGCTTCTTCGGCTGTATAGATGAGCATGATATCCCACACATCGAGTGCGAGTGGACTGCAGTACAAAGGCGTGCGGGGTAATATCCAATCAACTCACACGTAGAGGGATCGAAACTTTTTTCTAGCGAATAATAAATTTCGTGGTTGACCAGAATTGGAGAAAGACTGGAAATCTAAGTACTGCAGTCCACTCGCACTCGATGGGATAGCTCTGGCAACGGACGACTCCTATAAGAATGCTGCCATTCCATTACCAGGTCATGGATTATTGCGCTGAAAGTTGCTCATCTTAACCCCGACGTCGTCGAACACCGATCCTAGTATCCACGAAGATACTGGTCGAGCAGCTCCCTAGCCATTCCCCCACTCCTGGTTGAGTGTGAAATCCCCACGAAATGGACATCAACCTGATCTGGGACCCATCACGGGTCCCCTTGGACAAAACCAAGGACGGCAGGAGTGAGGGCGACAAAGATGCGAAAAACGGAGCTACCGCTAGACACGTGTCGAACGCCGGCTTGGGCAATCCTTCGGGCGACCCCGACCCGGACCCCGACCCTGACGCTGGTCTCACCGAGGAGCAGCGGGCCTACTATGTAATGGGTTTTGCTATGCTAATATCTTTTCGATGAACTTACAGCATCCAGGAGCGCAAATTATTACGACAGCTGGACTGGCACCTCATACCATGGGTAGACACTCTCTCCACAGGAAAAACACAATGACTTACGCACTGTTGAGCTATGCATTCTCTACCTCTCTGCTTTTATCAACCGCACAAATATCGGCAATGCAAAGATTGCGGGCATGAACGAGGACTTAGGAATCGGCGACGGACAATACAATGCCGCTCTTGCTATCTTCTTCATCTCATACTCTCTATTTGATCCGGTGACAAACATCCTCCTTACGAGGTGTGGGCCATCTCGGTTCATTCCGGTTACAATGTAAGTCAAAGACTACCTTACTAGTAACTGACCATTATTTTGCTGTATACGATGACAAGATAGGATACTTGGGGGAATATGCATGACCCTCATGGGATTCGTGTACAATTGGAGTGGATTGATGGCGGGACGGTTCTTCCTAGGGCTCACCGAGGCTGGCATGTTCCCCGGCACGAACTACTATCTTTCTTGTTGGTATCGTCGATCCGAATTTGGTATCCGAGCTGTAAGGTTCGTTGCTCCATTTTCCCCACCTCTGCTAACCCACAAAGGCCGTTTTCTTCTCAGCAGCCGCCCTTTCCGGTTCTTTTGGAGGTGTGCTTGCGGCTTTCATCCAGCAGATGAACGGCGTTGGGAACCGCCGCGGATGGTCTTGGATTTTCATCATCGAGGGCCTGGTGGCCGTTGTCCTCGGGATAGCATCGTTTTGGAAGGTTCATGACTTTTCTCTTGACGTCACGTTCTTATCCGATGAGAACAAAGCTCGTCTCAAACGCCGTTTGGAAAAAGACGAGCAGGCCTCCCCCGATGACGCAAACTTCAAGACTTTGTACTTTTGGCAGGCCTTGCACGATTGGAAGATGTGGATGACGATGGCAATATACATGGGTGTCGACATGCCTCTGTTCGCGGTCACTCTATTCCTGCCGACAATTATCAACGATCTCGGGTGGAACACCAACACCAACACGATGAGATCCCAACTCATGACGGTGCCCCCCTACGCCCTCGCCGCTGTGTTCACAGTCTTCATGGGATACGTAGCCGACAGGTCCGGCCGACGAGGTATCTTCAACGTCTTCGCGAGCATGGTCGGTATAGTCGGGTTTTCAATCATCCTTGCGACAGAAAGCCCTGGGATAAAGTACATAGGCACTTGTCTGGGGGTGATGGGTCTGTACCCGTGCATCAGCAACACCATCGCCTGGGCAGCGAACAACACCCAGGGGGTGTACAAACGTGGCGTGGTATTGGGGTTTGTCATCGGATGGGGAAACCTCAGCGGCATTCTCAGCTCCTTCACTTACCGCCACCCCCCGTTGTTCATTGAGGGCCATGCTGTTGTGATAGGATTCATGACCCTCTGTTTATGTGTGGGGAGTCTGTCGATGATGGCATTACTCAGGAAGGAGAACTGGAAACGCAGGCTTGGCAAGAGAGACTACTGGATCGAAGGAAAGACGTTGGAGGAGATCGCTGACCTGGGAGACAACAGGCCGGGTTTTCTCTACACTATTTGAAGAGTCCGGTCTGCATCTGATGAGATCCGTTTTCTCTATACAGATCGAGATCATGAAGCATGGATTCGCGCATGTCTATGCTCTCGAATACCCTTTAGCAATTGTTCAATATAGAAGAACGATAGGAAGGACAGAGAGGAAGCGTGGATATGAAGGAAGACGCGAGTGGGGAAAGGTATGGGAAGTACGGCAAGGATAGCGGCGCTAGGAGTCGCTCCGGTGGTTTCGCTGGGGACACTGGCTTCAACGGCCACACTGTCTGGGTCAGAAGTGCATGTGGGACTTCAGATCTGAAAGGAATTTAAAAGATGGTGATTAGAAGGTAACAGCTCCCTTTGGATCAGTGAATCCCTCGTCTTCTGACCTTTCCCAATCAGTGTACACGTATTGTCGACTTTCGACAGGCGCTCAACTCCGTAAGTGATCCATCGTACCAATCTGTCTTCACTGATCCTGTCTGAAGCACGCTGGAACCGGCCTCGGAACCCGTTGGTCTCATGCGACAGGCACATTCAACTCTATTTGTAACGAAGGCACATCCATCCCCGAGCATTCCTGGCGCTGACCCAGGAGATCTGTTCCAATTCGGCAGCGACCTTTGTGCTAATTCGAGCGATGTCCGCGTGAGGCATTGCACGTCGGGCCAACGCAGCCTTACGAGCGTTACTAATGTCACGAACTCCCTTAACGCTGAAAAGAATGCCAAAGAGGTCGAGAGGAATCGCGGACGGCGTCTGGACCATATCGTAGATTCCCAGTCCGATGCCTGCGCCCTCGCCGATGACAACAAACGCTCGGCCCAGAGATGTCAAACCAGCAGAAGCGAGAGTTGAACCGCCCATGGAGACGACAAGGAAGATGGCGGACAGAAGGTTGAGAATGAAGGACTTTTGGTCGGTTTCCTCCAGCTCCTTGCCCATCTCCACCACGTTCTCCATAAAGTCGACCGAGTCGCGTATCAGCAAGATTGACATGCTGACCGAGTCGACGATATCCTCGGGGTCAACCTCCCACGACATGGCTTGTATCTCAAACAGCGAAGCCGAAAGCTGGTCAAGCAGGGGCTTTGCATCGCCGAGGGCCTTATTGAGAATTGTCTTTGGGTTGGTGACGTCGTCCGTGTTAAAACCCTCGACATGAGGCGCGTCAAACCAAAAGTAACGGTAGTAGCACGAGGCAGCCATGTGTTCTATGCCGTTGTAGACGGCATCCCTGGAGCATGACGAGTCCAACGTGCCAACTGACTGCAGTTTTGCAATGTTCATCTTTTCCCTGGGGGCGCCGACTTCTGCGGCGGCGGCGTCCCAGAAATCGCCCTCTTTGTCGCTGCGTAGATTCCAGTATATCGTATTCTCGTCGTTGCTGTTCATACCCCGTTGCGAATAGTCGGGTGGACATGGCTGAGTAGTATTTGTGTAACGTCGGAGGTCGTCATAAGGTCCCTGGACATCGCAAGGATCTCTGCACCACTGGCACGACACGCCCTCTGCTTTGCACACGTTACAGCAGGTTGTCTCCTCTGTGATCTTGCAGGTGAAGTATTCGTCGCCATGTTTGAGCATGAAGTTGCGGAGGGCGGACCATGCGTTGCTGACGAGATAGTCCGCGTAAATCTTGAAGTACTTGTCGTAGCCGCTGGCCATGATCTCGTCGTAGCGAGCGAGCGAGTCTTGGAGCATCTGGAGTAAAATCGTGATGGTATATTGCGGTCCACACCAGAGGCCGACCAATCCTGCATCCGCTTTGAGCTGCTCAATGGTTGTGTACTTGGAGGCGTCCGGAAAGGTCGAAAGAGGGTTGTCATCCTTGGGATTTGGAAGATACGGGGTATGGTCGCCTCCAGAACCGCCGCCTGTGTCATCATCTTCATCAGAGCCTGGCTGGACTGGGAGATTCGGGTTGGTAATGGGACCGTCGTCGCCTGTCCGATCTGTCAAGCCGCAGGACGGGTTAAGCGACGTTCTCCCCTTGTTATTGAACGACTCCAAAATGTAGTGCTCATCGGCGTGGTCATTCCCATCAAGGTCTGCATAGTAGATGCATGAGCCAGCGGCGAGACCGTAATAGGCCTTCTTCTCTTGAACTCTCCAGTAGAAAGAAGAGCCACCACCGGTGTCCGGGGACCCGCGGCCTCCGTTGTACCTTTAGATGAGTCAGTCAGCGCTGTGTAGAGACAATCGAGAAGACAGTGACTCACCAGACCCACGTGTCACCTGAAAACTTCTCAATCCAAAGCATATCATCCTTTCCATCACCGTCAACATCTGCCCAACGGAGGTTGGCACGATCCTTTCCGATGGCAAACTTGATCTGGCCTACATCTACAAAGGCGCCACTGTCTTGTTGAAGGTAGCCACTGACGGTGCCATCGGGTGCGATGCATAAGTAGTCAGCGCGATTGTTCCCAGTCAAATCGGCAAAGCGAACAGCCACTGTCAGATCCAGTCAGTTCAGTTCATCAGTAATGGTCGCGTTTCAGTCAGCAACATCAATAGTTGCTGAAAATCATGTAAAATGCTTTGCAAACCAAGGGCAACTTACAATCGAAGACACCGAGACCTCTCTTATACCCACAAGTCAGACCTGGAGCTGGGTTTGTCAAATGGGTCCACCCCCAACTGCCAGTCTGTGGATATTGGTTGAGGAAAACCTCCACGGCATTGGTTTCGGGGTTGACATAAATGATATCACAGTCGCCATCCCCGTCCCAGTCCTGCAGGTGCAGATCCCGCCGGTCCATGCTCCGTGGTGGTCGAAATATGATGCCAGGGCTTGGATCCCAGTATCCCTCCGCGTCGGTGTCACCAATAGTGCCTTTGCCGCGGTTGGTGAAAAGGGTCATTTCTCCTGTTGATTGCGTCCACACGTAGTCAGCTCGTCCATCGCGATGGCCCACCATGTTGCAGTACTTGTTGCGGTCAGCCACAATCTTGCTGCCGCCCCCGCCAATATTCTTCCACACTCGCATTTCAAAGCGGTGCTTATCTTCTGCCAGTTTGGTATGCTCCAAATAGACGTAGTCCTGTAGCGGCAAGTTTCCAAAGACACTGCTCTGACCGTAGATGCGTGCAAAATGGATACGGGTACGGAGGTTAGTACCGCCCATGCCCATATGCGTGGGACCCGAGGATGCACCCTTGTAAAACGCCTGGCGCCATGCGACGTTGAGACCATCCCCAACGTACCCCTTTCTGCAACTCCTGGAGTTGGTCCAGGTGTACGTTTTGCCTCCGTCGTCCACCCACATGGCATCGTCTCTGCCCTGTTTGCGCCATCTCTGTCAGTCTCACGAATAGGCTAATCACAACGATAACTTACATCTCCGTTGATGTCTTCAAATCGAATACCAGCATAGCTTCCCAGTCCCGTGTTGGAGAATCGTCGGCCCATGTCCTGCCAGTACTGTGGCATATCGTTGACCCAACCGTTCCGCCAGAAGCGCACGTTTCCCATGGCATCAATCGCGCCATAATCCCCTACTTGTTGTTAGCGTACCTCAAGCATGATTTATTAAACCTCCACTTGCCTCGACCGTCGCCATCAATATCAGCCATGACGATGTGATCCCGTACAACGCCTTCGTTGCTCTTGATCTTGCCGACGAACTGAAACGTCGGAGCCTTGCCAGCAGCGCGATTGCCGTTTCCTTTGTTCACGGACAGATATGCATCTCCATTGGCTGTAATGCAGACAAAGTCATCCAAACCATCGGCATTCATGTCGATAAAATGGATGCCTCGGGGATCACAGTAGTAGTTGGGGTTGATGTCGTTGATCTTGGTAAATGAGGCCTGACCATCCGCGGAGTTGGCCCTTTGATAAGCAGTTAGTGCAAGCAGACGTGAGAACCCGCCGACTTCAAGATGGAGCCAGCTGAAGGCATGGAACTCACCAAGTACCAAAATAGTTGACATCGCTGCCTTCGTTGAACCATCCCAGGATATCATCGTAGTTGCGATTAAATAAGCGGGCAAAATGCCACTGGTTTCTGTCGAACTCACTGTCCCAAGTCCAGCGAATCTGTGATGTCAATCGTTAGCCAATGCTCAAGATCCATAGGATATACTTACACCTTTTTCTTCGCTATTGTGGTAGTAGATCCCGTCATGGTTGCCGCTTCCGCGCTGAGTATACCCTCCAGCGTCCATTCCATAGCCCTCAAATTTGTCGCAAATGGTCGGGCCGCTGTTCATCTCACCAGGCTCAACAAGCTTCCCAGCATCTGCTGCCTTGTTGACGGCCTTGTAGAAGATATAGCCCATCTTGAGGAAACCGTTATCCTGCGGGGCCATAAGATGTCAGCTTAGACTCAGGGGTGTGACTTCAATTCCGTCGACTCACGTTCGGGTGAACCTTGACTACCTCGTCCTGGTTGTAGTCGTCCCAAGTCTTGATCCATCCGCTGGCTGGATGAGGAGCTGGTGGATCCATGTCCGCCAGGTAGATGCACTTGCCCTCAGCATTGCGGTTCTTAACAAGCTGGCGATACTGCGCATTGATGTTGAGACGCACCACCGAACCAGTTGGGTCTTGGCTATCTAGAACGGTCGAGAGCATTACGCACGTTTTCGACATGCCATCCGCGGCCCAAATATCGTCGAGTATTCCGTTAAGACGTGCACCGGCTCGGTTGGCGTCGATGTCTCTGTTGGCATCGTTGGTGCCGAGATTGATGAGGACGATGTTCGGCTAACGTAAAGAATAAAGGTTAGAGGAGCACATAGTAGTCGTGAGATTGAGTGCTAGTCACCTTGTAGCCAATAGAGAGTTTGAGTCTCACACGAGCCTCGTCAATGATATGTCCGGGAGTCGCTTCGTGGTTCTGGCAAGGTCAGCGAAAAGGGGGGTCTACAAACTTCAACCTTCAGAAATTCTACAAACCCAGTCTTGCATGCTTCCGGTGCCCCGACTACCCACCATATTGACTTCCCAGCCGTCATATCGGAGGGCATCTCTCAGTGGTTTCCTTGCACTGCATGGCTGGTAAGAAAGCTGCTGTGAAATTGTCTTGTGGTGAATGCATACCCATCTCCAGATGCTCCACCAGTACCGCTCATAATGGAAGCCCCGAGGGACAAGATCCGCAGCGGAACCTTTTCTGCCCTACTTGCAATAGGACCAAAGGCTTCAAATGGATGCGTTCTATTGTAAAGGTGTCCATGGCTATGGGAGTGACTGCTTGGCAACGCAGATATCTGCTCTGGGAGGGAGGTGAGGGCGCAAACCGCAACCAAAACTGTCTTAACCCACCAATTCATGATGATAAGACTTTTTTCGTGTTCCAAAAACGACAGACTTTGGACTGCTTCCAGGCTGGTAAAATAGCCCGAGCGAGGTTATATGTCTGGCCTGTCTTGTACTCGCTGAGTCCATGATCATAAGGAAGCCCGTTGTCATTGTTCTCTCCTCCTGGACTCGGACACTAACATTCGAATGTGACCATCACAGACATTCGGCACTTCATCCTTGTATGGTCTCATTGTCCCGGGCCAAGAGTCCTTATTCGTACGCTTGATGATCCTTCAGCAGCCAAAGTCTAATCCAACCCAGGCAGCAGCATAATGCCCCTGATGACCTGGAGAAGCTAACCAGTAAACCTTCCTCTCTAGGCTCATCACATTACATATGCACACACACAGATCAAATAGTGGCATTTAATATTGAAACAATTGGGCGCACTTTGATCCTTCCGTCAACCATGGACAAGCTTGATATTGGTTCAGCTGTACCGAAGTCCCTCGGGTAGCTATCACCTGTCGTGTCTTGACGGATTGCTCCGTTCCGAATCCTTCTTGGGACTTTGGTCTAGGACGTCCATTCATCCCTGAAAAAGCAATTCCACAAAGCTCATGCCCGCGAAAGCTTCTTTAGTTTTTGTGACACTTCATTTCCAAGGTCAGAGCTTAACTCAACACCCCAAACTCTTCCCGGCATTCTTCTCCGTGCTGTATGCACAGAGATATCAACCTGACAACACACCTTATTCAAATGTCAGACGATAACTTAGGCAGATAATTACCCCCCATGGGTAACCAGGCAACCATCCGATAAGCAAATATACATACCCCTGGGCTCTTGGCATGAACGGTTCATAACCCTGGCTCGGCAAAGTTGCCAGAAGACACTTTGGACGGCAGCTCCCGCGAAGCAACCAACTGACAGGCCGTTCTCTCGCTCAAAGGAAACGAAGAGGGAACCCGACCACTTAACCAGCCCACGTCTGCGTTCTCTCACTTTCTGTCTCGTTCACACCGTCATCCTGCCCAAAGCCATTTGTGTGTGTTGTTAGTGTGAGTTACAAAGCTCGCCCTCTATCTTCAAATATTGACTCGATATTTAACAGGTTACTACACATTAAATCAGCTCAAGATGAAGTGTACCGTTGCACTTATGCTTCTGGCATTTGCGGCACCCGCCTTCGCCTTGACATTCGTTGAGGCGTACGACCGTGTCTACGCTTACATGATCTACGATATGGACGTCACAGTTTGGGGACCCGGCAAGGGCTACATCGCGCCGAAGTGCATTGGTTCTCGATCCGATCAAAGCTGCACCTTCAACGAGTTCATCAACTTCGTCGAAATCGGCGAGGCGGCCTCTTCTCCGACTTATTATACCTTGGACGGAACCTACTATTTGACCCCCAGCACCATTTACACGATTGGTGATGCTCTTCGGGGAGCAATCAAAAGTGAAAGTGGTCAGACTTGGTGGGACGGCTTGTTCCCGTCGCGAAAATCGTACACTGGCATCTGGAACGACTTCGGCTTCGTCATCGACCAATCGACCTCGGTCGCCCCGCAGCGCGATATCCCAATCGGACGACACCTCGAGAACGTTGAAATGGTGCTGGGTGCTGTTAGCCAGAGTCGCGCGGCTCAGCTGAACTCAAAGACTCTGAGTTTGCTGAGTTCCAATGTCAAGGATGTCATCTGGCAGATTGTCGAAAAGGAGTCAGCCTTCGTTGACAACAAATGGAACGAGATTGACTGGGACGCGACGATCAAGAAGTATCCGGACATGTCGAAGCCGAATAGTGATTTGTTCAAAAAGGTCACAGCAGAGCTCAGGACTCTTCACGGCAATAATGCTGCTGAAGTGACTGTCAGGCGTAACGTTATGGACATGGTTCATCTTTGCTTTGGTGGTTAGAAGTGAGCCCAAGCTAGAGTGGTCCTACATTGAATGTAAGGTACATCATTTAATTTACTACTCGACTGGGATCTACAATTTCAACCATTTCTCAGTCCAGGCCAGTGCTCAATGACAGAGTCATCGTTTTCATTCATTTCAGTGACATTTTATGTAGTACACGGTCAAGCTTGACAAAAGCAGATCCAATGCATACATGTACTGTGAATGAGTCCCTTTCGCAAATTCCTGGCGGAAAGCCATGTTCTGGAAAAATCATTCGTTGTTTTGGGGCTTGGCGCAAACAGTCACGGCAGATCTCATTTCATACTTCCTGCTTGCGCAAGTTCTGGGGGGAAGTCTGAACACGACAAGTCCGGTCCAAACTTACTACGTATTAGCACCGAAGCCGTAGCTTTGGGATAGATTGCCTGGACGATGCACGCGTTCAAGGCCACTCACTCGGGACGTTGACACGGCCCGTCGCGGAATTCAGCTTGCCACATGTTTTCCTGGCCGAATGCGGTACAGTTTCTGTACTAATTGAGGAAAGCCGTCTGGTCTAGGCTCTGCTCCGCGCTTAGTTGGCATGGGTCTCACTTCAGCTCCGGCGCCCAAATCGTGGCGTGGCTAGGCCCTTATCTGCTGGGAGATTATTTCAGTACTGAGTATAGTACTCTCGTGTTCGCCTGTTGGGTTATATCTATTAGGGTTGCTTGGTCCTTTACCATATCTGTACCTTGCTGTATATTGTACCTCGGCTGGGAGATTATTGTCCAATGACAACAGGAATAATAGTCAGCGTAACCCGACCTCCGGTGATGGACGTCTCGGCTGTTGGCATGTTTCCGTTTCAGAGTTCGGTTTACTAAGGGGGGGGGGGGGGGGGGGGGGGGGGGGGCACAGAATCGGAATTGAAGCCATGGCTGAGAATCCCACATCCGGGACTTCGGAGTCCAGAAATCGGCTTAAGTACCACAAACATTCAACGTTTATTAAATTGCCGTAGCAATATGAGCAGTGGGACTTACGCATAAGTCTTCAATACAATTATACTTACTTGGAATAGTTATAAGCCATCCAACCCCTACATCTTTCACGTATCTTACTCTCGCGAGTTACATGATCGACGAAAACGTTGGAAATTTCCAGTAGCCTAGCCATTTCACGGAAGAGCGGCTTGCGGTGGGCGCTCTGTTCCAAAGTCAATTTTGTGGAGGGGAATAGTAAACCTCTACTGCAGCCCAGAGTGGCTGGCTGTTATCGCGAGGCCGTCCAGATTCTGTCTATGAAAGCATCCACATCATGCCAAACCATCATCCAGCAAGGCCGATCAATGATTGAATTGCATTTGAGTTAGTGATTTCTCAGTCGTCCCCAGTTCGTTTCCTGATAGTATATAAACTACATCCCTCGCTCTCCGTTCTGCAAGATCGATTGAGTCGAGACCATCACCCACGAAAGACAACATAGTTCATCAAGATCTTCACTGTAGAATTCTTTTCAAAATGTCCACCCAAACCGTAACGTCAAATACAGCTGACGCTGAAGCTTCACTCTCCAACGACCAGCTTCCTCAACACTTGATCGAAGCGATGCAGAGGATTTTCCAGAAGCATCCTGGGTATCGTACAAGTACGTATGGTGGACTGTCATCAATGATGCCTAGCTAAATATTTATTTCAATTAGCCCACGCCAAAGGTCTTCTCGTAGAAGGAGTGTTCACACCAACGGAGCAAGCCAAGACGCTGTCTAAGGCTGCCCACTTCAACAACGACTCGACTCCAGTTATCGCGCGCTTCTCTGTCGGCGGAGGTATCCCCAGGGGCGCCGACGTCCACCCTTTCGCGACCCCTAAAGGCATCGCGATCCGATTCCAAGTTGATGAGGACACCCACACCGATCTGGTTTCTCACTCCTTCGACGGCTTTGCTGTGCGAACCGGGGAGGAGTTCCTCACCTTTCTCAAGTTTTTTGGAGGCGTTGCAGCGGCCAAGGGTGCGCTTGCCGCAGCGCAGGAAAAAGGTGCCGACACTTCCAAGGAAGAAGCAGCCGTCCAGAGTGCTCAGGCAGTCTTCTTTCCGTTTCTTCAAGACCACCCGTCGGCAGAGAAGTTTGCAAACGGGTTTGGACCAAACCCCCACAACTACGGTACCCTGCAGTATTACGAACCCAACACCCACATCTTGACCAATGCAGACGGCAACGTTGTCAATGTGCGCTACATAATCGAGCCCGCAGACGGAGAGCACCTATATGACCAGAACGAGATAAGCGGCCTATCTCCCAGCTACTTGGAGGAGGACCTCAAGCAGAGGTTCCCAGAGAAGCCCATCGTTTTCACTATCAAGGCACACATTGCGGACCCCAGCGACGTTTTGGACGATGCCACGGTTCCATACAAGAGTACCACTTATGTCCCAGTTGGAACCCTGGAGATCAACAAGGTCTCTGATGACAACGCTGAGAGACAGCAACAGATTGCGTTCAGCCCGACTCCGGAGAAGGGCGGCATCCAGGGCATCATGTCTTCCGACGATCCTCTTATTCAAACTCGCAAGGGCGTATACTGGATCAGCGCGGACCAGCGCAGACACGAGAAGCAGACTGAAAGTGTGGATTTCTTGTAGGGAAAGAAGAGTATCCTAATCCTCAAGCTGGTAGTGTTTAATTACGCAGACATTGTCTTACACCAGCGCTTAAATGGAAATTAATTAAATGAAATTAAGTTTGGATCACTGCTCACATTTAAGAATGTGGTTACTCATACAGAGGCATAACACACTCCAGATCCCCAGGTTCAAGCGATTTTTACATGTCATCCCGCCCCAGGGCACCACATGCAGGCTAGCTTGCAACAACAGTTGCTCCAAGCCCAGAAGATTCCACAAGACTAGGCTTATTAGCCAGCCGACGTGGCTGCTCCATCACCAACGTTCGATTTTGTGCATCCCCTGGAGGATCTATCAATTCACACAGTACGAAGACCCGAAAGATGTTCGCTCAGTGAGAGCGGAATTGGTTTCTGGCTCTATGCTCGGAAAATCAATCGTCGAAGACCTTACCAATATAAAATCAAGCAATAATTGGGAATCGCAGGTGGTTAAAGATTCAATTTTATGATTTTTGGCTGTCCTGAGTCCACAGCCCTTGGTTGATTAATTAGAAGCTTGCCACAAGCGGCAAGCGTCGCGAGAACCCCTGTACATGGGACTTCCATTGGATCAACGGAGGCCAAGCACCTGCGCCGCACGCTCTGCTGCCTAATTTTGACTCCGCTTGGAGAACTCTGCAAAGTAAAGGTTGTGCATAGAGATGCTCGACCACCATCCGTCTTCCTCTTATAGAGTGTAACCTATTGATTTCAGTTCAGGAGATCCGGACGATCTCAACGATCTCCACCATGTCGCCAGGTATCTTCGGCGGTCTATTCGGGACCCCTGCTCATGAGGAAAAGTCGACGAGTTTATTCGCCAAAGACGAGCCAGTCATCCTTAGTCAGGATGATGTGCGCGATTACAACGAAGACAACATCCTCCCTCAAGCGCCAGAAACTCTTGCAAAGATTCGAGAATGGCTACAACCAACAGCCTACGAAGATGACAGTGGCGAGTACAAGAAACATCTCTCTTCCCATCTCGATGGCACCGGCGACTGGCTCTTGTCCTCGCCGAGCTATCGCACGTGGCATGATAGTAGTGATGACGGCCTGCTCTGGATCCGAGGTAAGTGAGGAAGCCACGATTTTGGGACAATGCCAAGGATGCTAATGGTCTGTAGGCATACCTGGCTCGGGAAAGTCGGTCTTTGCTGCTTCCCTGATTCATCACCTAGTTCAAGAGGATGTTCCGGTGCTGTACTTTTTCTTCCGGCAGACTATTGAATCCAACCATGAACCAGTGGCTGCCCTGCGAGATTGGCTCGCACAATTGCTTCAGTTCAGCCCGCCACTTCAATTGCGAATGAAGCGACTTCTGGACGAAAATCGCTCGTTGGACAGCGTCTCAGTTGACGATTTCTGGAGTTATCTACGAATTGCGGTGCCTCAGCTCCCAAAGGCCTATTGCGTGGTGGATGCATTGGATGAAATGGACCAGAATGAACACACGCAGTCCTTTCTGAAGACTTTGGCCGATCTCAGTCAATTGAGCCCCTCCAAATTCAAAGTCGTCATCACTAGCCGGCCGCTGGCTACAATCGAGAAGCCGCTACGAAACACAAAGTTTGTCAACATCAGACTTGAGGAGGACAAGGTTGATAGAGATATCTCTGCCTACGTTCAAGACCGCCTGTCTACATCATCGATCCCAGAGGAATACCACGTTGCCATCCAAAGAGCAGTTCCAGGAAACGCCAATGGCCTCTTTCTCTATGCTAAGCTAGCGATGGATGCCTTTCTTCGCCCTGAAGCCAACATTCAACAGGTTCTGCAGAACCTGCCCTGCAACCTCGATATCATGTACAGTGATATTCTTCAAGGGCATGCCAAAAGGTCCGGTGTGCCCCAGGATATTCAGATCCTGGTCATGCAATGGATTACTCATGCTAGGAGACCTCTCAGACTGCTCGAAATTGCAGAGATCATCAGTAATACGCAAGGTTCAAAAAGCACGCTGAGCCTCAAAGACACTAAAGATCTTGTTCGTGCTGCATGTGGGCCGCTGTTGGAGATTCTCCCGAATGAGACGATATGCGTCGTTCATCACTCGTTAACAGAGTTTTTGACGGGGTCAACCACGAATCCCAAGACGAGGGATTTTCCCATTCTCGAGTATGGATCCACTCACAATATTCTCGCCGCTCAATGTCTCTCCTACCTCCTTTCAGGGTGCTTGGATGAGGTGCAGCTTCAACCCAAGAAGATCTCGTTTATGTCAGGTCACCAATGCCCCGCAGCTGTGAATCACGAGAAACGTTGGCTATCTGCACCGTTCCTTAAGTACGCTGCATTGAACTGGTATACTCATGCCAGGAAAGCAGAGTCGGCAGGGTTCGACCAAAAAGAGATCAGGAGCCTTCTAAACAGACTTCTCGAAGGAGAGAATCTGTTGAAGTGGGGCGCCTTGGCCCGGGTTTGGAGTAATTATGTCGATGCAACACCTCTCCTGACTGCTGTTCATCTCGGTCTCGTGGACTTCACCCGGATGCTGTTGGAAAGACCTGACGAAATGCATGACATTGGAAATGCCGAGGTACACTCATGGGCGATGCCACGTGCCGCACGGCTGGGACATGACCAGATTGTTGATTTGCTCTTGCAACATGGCAAGGACGTCAACACGTTCGATGGTGAGGGATACACTGCCCTCCATCATGCATCCCGACACAATTACCTGAAAATCGTCACTAGGCTTCTTCATGCCGGGGCAGATCCTTTTGTACGGGATATAGCACACACCAAAGTGAGCGACAGGTCATTTGGATTTGCCGAACAGAAGGGCTCATTAGCTTTCGACTTTGCTTGCATGAGCGGCCATGAGGATGTTGCAATCGCCCTTGCATCATACTTCGATACGCCTAGCAAGGCAACTTACGCATTCCAGCGCGCAGTCCAGTCGAAATTATTTGTGGTTGCAGACAAGATCCTGCAGAGTTCTCTGGTGGATATAAACGCAAGAATGGGTGGCTATTTCGTCGGTACCTTACTTCACAACGCTTGTGAGAAACGGGATCTCGAGTCCATCAAATGGCTCCTTGCAGCAGGCGCTGACCCAAATGTGTTGCGATCTATGCCGGGCGACGAAACCCGACCGTCAGGTGGGGGTGAATCTCCGCTACACGCGTTGGCCTCACGGAGAAAGTACAGCATCTATACTGATCCTGGTCCCAAAGTGACGGCGGCATGCTTTGATGCATTGATTTTGGCAGGGGCCAATGTGAATCAGACGAACTCTGACCTCCAGACGCCACTGCATTTTGCCCGCGATGCCTCAAGTGTACGTATACTTCTCGAAGCCGGTGCAAACCCAAACGCAACTACGAGACATGGAGAGACACTGCTACATCTATCAAATGACCGAGACACCATTCAGATGCTTCTAGAGGATGCCAAAGCAGACACAACGCTGAAGACATACAACGGCTATACTCCTCTCCTACAGTCATTGAGGGACGGCGACCTTGAAAAAGCCATGCAACTGGTTGACTTCGGCGTCGACGTGCTGGAGACCAACGACGAGGGGGATGGAATTTTCCACTATCTTGTTGATATCAAAGCCGACAAGGAAATAAAAACGGGCTTGGTTGAACGTTTGGTGGCTTCTGGCGCCGATATCAACATGCGCAACAAGAAGGGCGAGACAGCCCTGCACTATTTTGGATATACACGCGATGGCTTTGGGGGGAGAAGGGTCTCCTTGGATCGTGAGGGATTTGATGAGGAGTTACTTTCTCGATTTGTCCGAGCCGGCGCTCGGATAGACTCGAGGGACGAAGAAGGCCAAACCCCTTTGTACAACACAATTGCAAAGGCGGGTCTCTCGAGTGTCGGCGGTTTGAGGGACACCTGCGAAAAGATGATTTCCGCGGGTGCAGTTCTCGACACAACCAACGCGGAAGGACAATCTTTGCTTCAGAGCTATTTGTCTCACTCTCAAGGTGGATTTAGCATCGAATGTTTCAGATATTTGATCGAAAAAGGTATCAACCCGCATCAATCTGACTTCAACGGTAACACTCTTTGGCACGTCATTTTGCCACGTTACTGCCAGAATCTACACGAAAAGGGCAACAGCAAGACCGGCATCTTCGCGGAGATTTTCAATCTGGGAGTCAATATAGATCAACCGAACAGCGCCGGTCGGACACCCTTTCACGTGGCCAGTAGCTGGATGCCTGAATGTTTCAAGACCTCAACTTTCAACCCCATGAAACCCCAACCAATTGGAAGCATCACCGGCTTTGACAAGGTCCTCGAGCTCCAGAGTAATGTCAACGCTTCCGACAAACAAGGTGTCACAGCTCTTCATCTGGCATCGACGTTCTCTCAATACCACACCATGAGGTTGCTGCAAGCAGGTGCGGACCCCTGGAAGACTACAAATGATGGTCTGACCGCCTTGCACCTTGCGATCCTCAACAGAGAGACAAATATCGTGGGTACGCTGATTGAAGCCCTCGATGGCGCTTGCCTTAGCTCGATGGTAAACCTGAAGGATACCCGAGGCAGGACACCGCTGTACTACGCCTGCGCCTCTGGTACAATCGAGACTGTGAGGCTGCTGTTAGAGGCAGGGGCAGAAATCGAGACAACTGCGTTTGAAGGCTCTGCTTGGGATGGCTGTGCTCACATTGAGGTAGCGCCACCATGTGGTCGCTCGTACATGATTGGCTCCATGAATCAGTTCGACAAGCCGGACCACGGATATGTTGCAATATCTGAACAGGAACTGCCTCAGCCTCAGCCTCATTCCTACTCTCAGTCCTCATCAGAATATCTTTTTGAAATTCTAGAGCTTCTCATTGACACTGCAGGCTGTACGGCCCAGATGATTGACAAGGCAATCACAGCTGCTGCGCGAATCAAGAAGGAATTTACCGTCGAATGCCTCCTGCATGCTCGAGATTTACTCCAACTTCAACCAAGTTTCATGGGTGAGGAAGCCGAAACAGCTGGTTTTGTTGCAGGAATATTGCAGCGCTACAACGGCGCTTCGCGAGACAGGCCACGTGTCTATCGCGGTTTTCCAACTCCCAACGACGTGCATTCACACAAGCTATGGGAGCTCAGGTTTCCGGAACTCGCTGTCCATGAGTGGGAGAAAATCGACTGTCTTGAGCTCAGCAGCGACAGAAGAACCATTCTACACGATCTTGTTTCTCGCGGCGACGCTTCAAAACTTGCTAGCCTTCTGACTTCAGAAATCATTCACAAGTTGGAGGATCCTGAATGGTGCATGGAACATGAGAAAGGTAGCGGTTATATGATCCAGCCGATTCTCATTGCAGCTTGCTCGCGTGAACAACCGAATATGGAAGTTTTGCGAGTACTGGTCGAGTCCGTTGGCGCCAACCCCGACTCGCTCAGTCGATCAAAGTCTGGATGGAATCTTTCAAGCCAATCCGCTCTTCACACCGTGGTGAGAGGCGATTTTTGGTGGCAAGTTAGTCAAGCTCTGCCTTACCTTATCAAACAAGGGGCCAACGTGGAAATTCGCGATGGAGAAGGTCGAACGCCACTGAACTATGCCCTCAGTCACGCTGGAACAATCATTTTCCAGAGAAACGTTGTTGAAACACTAATAGAGCTTGGCGCAGACGTCAATTCTGTCGATGACAGAGGCAACTCCTGTCTAGCTCGAGCAAGAGTTGATACGAGTCTCACAAAGCTCCTTCTGAAACATGGCGCCGTCGTCACATACAATACTCTCATAGCGGCCATCGATAACAGAGACGCCAGCGGCCTCGAGCTTCTTCTATCAACTGGCGCAGATGTTAACGTACGGGAAATCAAAGACCCAAGCGAACCCAAGACAGAGATTGATTTAATCTTCTCAACGCCTCGGAAACTGAATCCATTTCAGGGCACTATTTGCCGCAATCGTCAGGCCGACCCACATGGACCACCTTATGCTATGCACCTCTTACATCACGCAGCATGGAAGCGATGCAGTTCTCGTATTGACGCTGAGGGTAAATCTGCATACGATAGGATCGCTAGGATCCTGATTCATCATGGAGCAGATTTATGCACACGATATGAGGATACAACAGTTGCCCACGCCATTCTCAGCCTGGGTTGCTTCTCGTGGATCTCTCACGAGCTTCCCCTCGAGCATGTGGATGTACGGGATGACTCCGGAGAGACATTGCTTTTGTCCGCATGTAACTGGGATGACCCCATCACTGGTCGGTTCGACGACTACAGCACGGAGAACATCGCTGAGCTTTCTCCGGTCCAAATCCTGGTCAAACAAGGCGCTGATATCCGGGCTCGTGACAACAAGGGTTGCAATGTCCTTCACAAACTCCTCCCTGCTGAGGGACAGACCCTCGAGGCGATAAGATATTTCGTGTCGCAGGCTCCAGAGCTTGTCAATCAAGTATCTGAAGATGGCACCGCCCCTCTGCATCTAGCAACTTCATTGACCGAGGCAAGACTACTGCTTGATGCAGGTGCAGACCCATCTATCCGAGATAATCATGGTCAAACTGCACTCTACCTTGCTGTATCGGCTGTATCGCGTTTCAAACAGAATACCGATGTCGTGGATGCGTTACTCGATGCCGGGAGCGATCCTCATTTCTCAGCCAAGGATGGAAATACGGCGTTCCATCTCCTTTTAGGTGGAGTCTTCGACGCCACAGAGGATGGACTGGTTACTGGCCCCAGACGTCAACTCTTAGACCGACTTTTGGCCTTGGGCGTTGACATAAATCTTCCCAATAATTATGGGGAGACGCCTGTGTTTTCATTCTTCCGGTCTGGTCATATAGATCGTTTCTCATCATGGGCCCAGACTCAGAAAGCCAGAGATGATGTCGCGAACCGTCTGTTCCCTCAGACCGGCCTCTTCTCCTTCTCTCCCCAACCTGTGCTGGAAAGGAGACCTGGTCTCTTTGGAAACCCTGTCGAAAGAGAGCATACGAGGGATTTTGAAGCACTTGAGACTCCTGTTTTTGATCTTTTAGAAGGGATGGGGGCAGATTTTGGGGTGGTGAACCATGCAAAGGAAACGTTGCTGCATATCGTGGCCTCTGAGAGAAACACGGCACAGATCCAAGAAAGAAGGTTTCGGTATCTCATGAGCAAGGGCTTGGATACTTCAGCAGAGGATGGCCAACAGAGGACACCATTGGACATGGCAGCTGCTTTGGGCAACACGCATATCACGAATCTATTTGAGTCGAAGCATGGTGGGCTTCCTGGTGATAGTGCTGAAGACTCTTCATGTCCCCAGCCTTTGCCTAGCGGCACCATTCGACTCTTCCAATAGGACTTTCTTTAGTTGCGTGGAAGTTTTGGTTCAGTTTGGTTATCAAATCTTGGTTCGAAATCATGAACTCTGTCTTGAATATGACGATGTTCAAGTTCATATAAGACCATGAAATTAGCTGTGTCATTCTCATTGTAAAGCTTAGAGTCTTAGCCTTAGTCTGACATACGTACACTTTCACAATAGCAAATATGTCGACCATTTTTGCTATTCAGGCAGATACTACTGGCTATCCGGATGGATAGTGATAATTGGGCATTAGTATTAACAAGTACGAAGATAATAATAAAAATAATAATGACGACGACGACGACGATAACAAAGATAACGATAATATTAAAGGTGATCATATTCAGCGGAGCTTATAGGTAGCTACTCGCCCAGTTAACTAAATATGAGTCCAACGAAGTTTCAGCAGGCCGAGCCCTTCAGAAGGGAACTGTGTCAACCGGCAGAACCAGCCCAATCGACCCAATGGCAGCAAAGCAAGCACACGCAACCCAAATAGGAGCCGAAGTCGTGACATCTGAGTAGGTGGCAATAAAAGGAGCAGTGAGTGACGCAAGACGTCCTATTGCCATGAGCAATCCGTTGCCCAACCCTCGGTTCTCCACGTTCAGAGCTTGTGGGGTGTAACTGGATAGAGTTCAGCATGCTGTTCTTCATGGGAAGTTAGTGATACTCACGCGTAGATGATAGCATACATGGCATTTAACCAGAAGTTGACCATTGAGGAGAACGCGAGGTTCTCAGCAGGGTTCTTGACCGAGGTGAAGGCACCCGCGAATGCAGCGCACGCAGCACCCGTAAACACGAGGGATTTACGACTTCGCAGCCACTTGTTCGATACCATCCAAGTGCTCAGAATAGGTCCGAATATGCCAACGACTGACGATATTGTCCAATCTCGGTATGTGGTGTAGTTGCTTGAGTCACCGAGGTCCGCGCCGTGTGCGCGCAGATAGTATGGCAGGAAGATTGTAAAAAGAGGGTATCTGAAGTTGTGCAATTAGTCATTTACCATTTTCAACTCTATATGAGATTCTTGCAAAGACTTACGCAATACCAACCAAGATCCAGAGCATCGTCAGACAAATCATCAACCTGATTTGCGCTTTGCCCTTGAACAACCTGCTCGCTCGGCGGATGTTTTCGCCAAATGACATCGTGTTCACCTCTTCTGCAGATCCAGTCCTGATGAACTGGTTGGTCGAAATTGTGTAGCTCGACTTGTTCATCGCGCTAATATGATTGAGGACATCAACGCCCTCGTCGATGCGTCCGCAGGTCACTAGCCACCTGGGAGACTCATGCGTCCGGAGCACTAGAGCGCGAACTATTGACATCACAAGGCATAACCCACCCAGGGGGATGTACAAGAACCTCCATCCCATGTTTGCGGATTTGGGGCAGGTTTCTGGTGTTCCATCTTGTGGGCAGCTGAAGGGAACAATAAGGGCCCATCCTGGAATTTGCGTCAGCCATTCCCCAACACCAACTATGTTTCTGCGTAACGAGCAAGTCTTACCGAAGATGCCGGTTATAGTATTCCCCAGCCCCCAAACGCACGCAAGTCCTGCAAGCATGAAAGACCAACGTTGAGGGATATTCTCAGCAAGAATGGTAAGATCAATGGCAACTGTGCGTAAGAAGAATGTTGTCAGGATCAGTCATTACAGTCCTCCTTCTCGGTTCAGAGACTTACGGTTGCCGCCCCCGAAGAAGCCACAAACAGCAAACCATATATTGATAGCCACCCAGTTAGGGGACGAAGCAGCCAGCATCGTGGCAATGGAGATGCCAAATATCGAAAGCTGCCACACCATTCTCCTCCCGATGTTGTCTGCAAGCAAGCCCATTACGACCGCGCCGATGAGCAAGCCGGCGTAGTTGGACGCCGGTAGCAAAGTGGAGTGCTTTGGCGCGAACTCGGGTATGAGCTGGGGTCCGACGAGGGAGATTGACACGAGAAGCATCTGCAACCGCGTCCGTGTTAGTGTTTGAATTTGGTGGATGCCTGGGTACCGACCTGGTCCGCGAGGAAGCCGAAGCCGCAAGAGAGTGCCAGCTGCCATTGGAACTTGCCGAATCCAATGGCCTCGACAGCTTCGTCAACCACCCTGAGGTTTGTTTCGACTTCGCTGAGCGCATGGGGATTATTGAATGTGTACTCGACTGTTGTGCCGCCACCGCTGCTCGGGATGGATGTGATCGGCTTTCCCAGGTCATTCCCCTTTTTTACGGGCTCATCGTCAACGCTCCCACGCTGAGGGGGAGTATCCATGGTGTTTTCTTGGCTTTTGATGGAACGAAGAGTGGCTGGACCTGTTGAGTTGCCTTCACGGCCGAGTGGATGTCATTGACTCTATCTAATTATGCTAGATACACGAGAGATGATATACTCATTCCCTAACCTTCCTTCTAACCATTTGTGTTCATGTTCGTCCGGCCTTTCGGCGTTAAGGAACAATACCTCCTCTGCCTTTACCCCAGATTTTCTAAGCACTACCCAGTTCCTAGCACAGGGTAGTGCCCCCCTACTGAGAGATACCTCGCGCGGAGTAAAGTGGGGACGGCCTGGCCGGAGTTCAAAGGCTGCGGGGACGGTCCGGCCTCTCCGTCCCACGGCATGCATACCCCGCCTCTCATGATAGTGCAAATTTCCTAAAGCGGCAATTCTAGCCTGAACACCCCGGCTACGCCACCTTTGACCTGATAAGAGACAACCTTATCTTGTCTCCGCAGCCAGAGCTGTCTAGACAGCTTTCTCGGTTGACGATATCCCAAGACAAGAACTCGCAGCCCAAGAATTGTCCTTGCCGGGCTCAGTGGTACCGTCTGGCACAATGGCAGTTCAATGTTACTTTCTAAGTCCTAACGAGGATGCCCCCAACAGCCGTCTTCCGGTGCTTCACTATCGCGATGTCCTCCCAGAACCCAGAGATGAGGCTTCAGTGACGGAGTTTTTGACGAGGAACAGATGGGAAAAGAGGGTGAGAGACAGCCTAATGGTGATTGCCTTCAATGTCTCACTAGCATAGGGCACGTGGGGACACATTGGCATCCGCCATTTTCACCCGAATAGCCATGAATGCTACGGTTGGTGCAAACCCCAATGTATTGTCGGCACGTTGTTCTGACCTCGCTGTGACACGTAGGAATATTTCAGGGACATTCCAAGATGCTCCTTGGGAAGATTTCTACAGGTCAGGGGATGGAAGTGGACGTGAAAACCGGCGACGTCATCGTTCTTCCAGCCGGGACCGCACACTCTTCGCTATCAAGTTCCTCTGACTATCGGTACATTGGCGTCTATCCTCAGGTGAGTGTGATTCTATTGTTTATCTTTTAATCTCGTGTCAGAACGTATGCTTATTGTCTGTCTACAGGACTGTCCAAAGTGGCGAAACGAGATGGGAAAAAAGCCGGCAGGGGAGTTCAAGACCGTCATCAAGAGTGTCGAGATGCCAGAAGAGGACCCGGTATATGGAAGAAGTGGCCCATTGACTCAACTTTGGAATAAGGATATACTTGCCAAGCTATGAATCACGCGTTTTGAAAGCCATGTTCATCTTGCCATCCTTGATACCGCAAACCTTTGTTGATCTCCTCCAACAATAGCAATCTAGTCCGGCTTTGAACCCAGCTTCTGTCACCATGACTCCCGGCTTAGACCTCATCTACTAACCCAGTGTCAACGCTTCCCATAGCCGCAGGCTTCCCGCGCCTGACCCTCAGCACGGCTCTCACATGCTCCATCCCCAACGGCGCTCCGTCGCGCACCGCGAGCAGTGATGCCGTCTTGACCACGTTCTTGATCTCACGTCCGTTCAGCTCAAGTTTTGCCAGCGCCTTAAAGTCTTCCTCCTCTAGTCTGAATTGCCGGGGTTCCAATGCACCAGACTCGTCAGCCTTACGGCGGTCAATGAAGATCTTCCAGACATGCAGCCGGGAGTCAAAGTCGAGCGCGGGATAGTTGATCGTCAGATGTATGCGGGACTCAAAAGCAGGGTCAAAAGCTTCCACGCGGTTCGTGGTGAGGAGCATGACGCCTTTGTAGTACTCTAAGAGTCTGAGGAAAACTAGCCTCGGGGGTTAGGTAAACGGGACTATCGGCAATCGTGCAGTATTCTGGGTATATACTCACCTGAGACGATCTGGTTGCGCTGGAGGTCGGAAGCTCGTCTTTTCTCGAGGAAGATGTCGCATTCGTCGAGGAGCAGCACGGCCTGCCACTTGGCGCACATCTCAAGCACGCGGCGGAGGGAATCTTCCACGTCGTCGGCGGTTATTCCGAGTTCGCCAGCGCCCATGGCGTAGAGAGGCTTCTTCATCGCCTCGGCCACTACGAAATCTGTGAGAATTGTTCGGTGGGATGGGAGAATAGTTGCACATACTCGACTCTGCCGTGAGCGTCTTTCCTACTCCGGGCTCTCCGCTAAGAAGCATGATGATTCCCTGGCCTGGTTCGAGTTAATCACACGAAAACGGCCAATGAGTGGATTTTGCAGCACGGGCGAATCACCTTTTCCGCGAATGATATCGTCAAAGCCACTGGCAGAAGACATCTGTGCCTCGACGAACGCACGCACGATTGTCTTGTAGTCGTGCGGCAAGACAAGCTGGTCGAAAGCTCCCTCGTTCCACTCCACCTCCGTCACCGATTCGATAAAAAAGAGCCCTATGCTAGTATCAGCCATGACCTCTCACAATCGAGTGTGTGAAATACCCCATTTCTTCGACGTCAAGTCGAAACCCCGCACCATAGGCGAAGCAAGCTCGCGCTGGTTCGCAGTCAACTCTTTGTCGACCTCATTCGCCAAGCCCGCTGTTGCGGATTCGACATATCGCATTCTGCCTCGACGCGGCGGGCTGTACGGCAAGCCATAGCTCCCCCGGCGGCCTTTCATCAAACCCTTGAGAGCACCCAACTTCTCCTTCTCAGCCTTGAGGTCCCTCAATTTCTTCAGGCGGGGAGCGGCCTGGTATTCGTACCGACAGTACGACTCGCCGTCAATGATGATGCGGCCATGCTCAATCTTGGCTCTAGTCAGACACCGCTCATCGTCAGAGGCGGTTGGACCGAAGACTACTTACCTGACGCCTCTCCACGCCTTTGAAGTCTCCGTGTCCAAACTCAAATATTCCGGAATAGCCCTTGTAATGGAACCCCTTGTAGCTCTCGAACAATTTTCCTCTGACTTCAAGCTGCTCCCGGATCTTCTTGATCTTCGGGTGCAGACTACTGGGAAAGATGGACAGCTCCTGGATCGGCAACAAGTCGTCAAACATGTGAACCTCAAACACCTTTGAAGCAAGCCCAAACCTGACGCCGTCCGTATCCACAAACTGGCACTTCAGCATGAACACGACGCTCCCATCAGACCGCGGCTCGTATCGAGCATTCTTGACCAGAAACAACCGATCCTGGTCATCAACCCGCGCATACGCCTCCGAATCAGGCTCGAAAAGCGTCCAGAGGTAATCAAACGACACAACCTCATTCCTCCTCAGGTCCCTCGCGCGCTCAATCTGCGGCTTGATCTCCGGCGCCAGCATATCATACAGCAACCTGACATGCTGCCTCGTCAGCTCGTCCGCCGCCCCCTCCTCCTCCCCACCCTCCACGCACTTCTGCAGCGCCCGCCAGCGGTGGAAGAAGGGCTGGAACGGCGCCTTGAACTCGAGCTTCTTCAGCGTCGTGCTGATGCCGGGGTACCCGCTGAACACGTCCCCGAGCGCTCGCTTGATGTGCGGGCTGTTGACGATGATGGAGTGTAGGGCGAGGACGTTGCCGTCGGTCGCCTCGACGTTGACCTCGCGGCGCGCGATGAGGGCGAACTTGGCCGAGGCGGCGGCGGAGCCCGCGAGCCCGACGTACTCGGGCGCCCAGTCCTCCCAAAGGTCGCGCCGGCTTTTGCGGTAGAACTCCTTGACCTCGGGCGTCTGACCGATGTCTGAGAGCTTGGTCTTTTCTTCGTCGTCGGAGGATCGCGAGCGGCGGCGGGGAGGGCGTTGCGGGCGGCTGTCGTCTGAGGAGTAGGCGGCGCTGGAGTAGGAGTCTGGGGTATCCATTGTGGAGGTTTGCGTTGTATTGGTGAGGGGAAGTGTCAGGTTGGGCAAGAAGAGGGATGTGATTGATGAATCAACACGAATTGTTCGATTTATTAGGTCTCTCACTGCGGCTGAGAGGTGCTGTCATCATGGGCATAAGGCAGACTGTGGAAGCCCATGATGACTGCATCCGCTAGCGCAGTCGCTCGAAGCCGATCCTGTCATCTTGCCAATGTAATTGGACCACGTTACGTACGACGACAGTCCGGAGCAAGAAGCACAACAGTTGATGTCAATGGCACATCACTGCACTTGGTTTCACCGAATGATGTTTCCTGTGGCTGCACAGAGTATCTCGGCATACTCATTCAAGCACCACTTTGTACATTCTCGCCTGTAGCGACTTATCCAGGGTAAACTCATGTCCTTGAAGATAAGTAGGTTGACTTACGAGTAACCCTGCTGTGGCAACAGAGTCGTCGGAGAACGGGTACGCATCCACGACAACCCAGTCTCAGACGTCGCATTACAACCCGGTTCGTGATGCTCTCACGTCCTTCCCATACATGCCTAGTAGGCAGGGGTGAGTGAGGCCTTGATGATTTCTCGGACTTGATGATGACGGACCTCCAGCATTATTGGCCCTGCATGAGCGACAAACGGCACAGGAGCATATGCACGTCAGATAGGGCGGCAAATGAGAGACGGCGCTCCATCCAGGCAGCAACAATTGAGCAAATGATAAAATCTGACGTTACGCAGATAAAAATCTCCATTTCTTGGCACCACAACTGTGTGAGACCACGAAACCCAATCATGGAAGACGACATCCGCAACGCAAACAGCACCCCCAACCTCAAATTCTCCTCCCAAATCGATGGAATCCTAAAGCACGCCGGCCCGCGCGACAACGCCAAGCGCTGGGCGCGCAACCTCCGCTTCCTCACCTTCGACGACGGCACCAACCAACAGGGTGTCACTCGTCAAACGCCGGAGCCGGAGCCGGAGCTATCGGGACAATGCCGGCGGTGCGCCGAGAGGGTCCCGGCGCCGGCGGGGCACATGTGCGCCGCGCACGCCAACATCCGGCCGACGCCCGAGTCGCTGGCGGCGTGGGAGCAGAAGCTGCACGATGCCCCGGACCCGTGCGCCCATGTGGAGGATCTGACATGCGACGGCTGCCGGCATATTCCCCTCTTCCCGAACACGGGGGAGGTCTCGACATTCCGCATCAGGAGGGCCGCGGTGACGGAGGAGGATGCGTTGTTTCCGGAGTGTCGCCATTTCGTCGCCGTGTCGTATTGCTGGGAAAGTCAGCCGTCAGATGAGGACGGCGAAGCTTCGTCTCTTCCGCCGTATACCGTCGTTGAAGAGGACGGGACAAAACGCGCGATGAGGGCTCCCCGCGCCACAATAGACCGCGTGGTGAGGTTTGCGAGGGAGAATGGGTTTCGCATGATATGGATTGACCAAGTACCACACCCTCTCTAAGTATACCATCCGTTGCTCGACTAACACCATCCCCAGGAGTGCATCGAACAAGACAACCCAACCGAAAAGGAACTCGGCATCCAGTCTATGGACCTCGTCTACCAGCGCGCGCACACCTGCATCGGCCTCATGTCCACGCACTGGTCGCAACAACACCTCGAGGCCCTCCTCCTGCAAGCCGAGCTCCGCCACCCAGACTCCGGAACCGCCGCCTCCACCCACCGCCGCGGCGCCCTCCCCGTCCGCAAACCGCGCCCTCCAATGCAGCACTTCGCCAACGACCTCATCTCCGCCGTCTTCGCGCTCGTCTCCGACCGCTGGACAACCCGGGCCTGGGTCCTCCAGGAATCCTTCGTCTCCGCCGACCGCATGCTCCTCCTCTTCCCCCGACCCCCCGGTGCCACAACAGACGTCACGGGCTGGTGGCTCGTCTGCCACGAAAAGTCCCTCTCCGAGATCGCCGTCTGCATCCTCATGCTCCAGGACGCGCTCGAGAACCACGTGCTGCCCTACCTCACCCCGCTGCTCTCGTCCCGGCCCCCTCCCTCGTCAGACTCGGCGTCGTCCCCGATGGGCATGGCCGTGGCGCTGTTCGAGAGGGTGCGCTTCTTCTACCCCCGCGCCATCGACAACGACTTCCGCATCGGGCTGGGCGCCGACTTCTGGGACCGCAAGCGCTGCGACGCGGCGACGGCGCTGGCGTTCCTCAACCAGCGGGACCTCTTCCGCGTCGCGGACCGGGTTGCCATCCTGGCGAATCTATGCGGGTACGAGCAGCGGCTTGATACCGTGGAACTCGAGAAGGCCGGTTACGGGCTATCGCATTGTCTGCTCGCGCTCGCACTCGTCAACGGGGATTTGTCGTTGCTCATCCCGGAGATGTACAAGACGCCGGGAGGTTACCCAGCGTGTAAGTCAACGCCAACTCACCCATCACCACAAATCATCCCAGCTCACAAGCCATACAGCATTCCCATCCGGCCCAGACGCAGACTTCTCCTTCCTCCACTCCCTCACCCACAACCTCCGCCTCGCCGACGCAGCAACCCTCACGCCCTCCTCCAACACCGCCGTCCCCGACGACCCGCGCCTCTACACCCTCTCCTCAAAGGGCCTCTCCCTCCACGGCACCCTCTGGAAAGTCACCTCCTTCATCCCCCTCGAGCCCATCCAGGCCAAATACGCCTCCGCCTGGCACCGCGCCAAACTCCCCGGCGTATCACCCCAAACCCGCCGGCAAGCCCTCACGCACATCCTCCACGAAACAATCACCCTCCTCAAAGCGCGAAACATGCTCCAAATAGCCGACGCAATCTTCAACTCCACCTCGGACGCAAAGTACCGCGCCCACACCCCCGACACCCCGCTCGAGTCCGTCCTGCAGATCCCAGCCGACGACGACGCGGGCATCGCCAACCGCGAGGGCATGTTCTGGTTCAGCTGGGTCACGACCGAGCAGCTCCCGCACCAGGCCTGGATCGTCGATCGCATCATGGAGCTTGGCGGGTTATGGGTCGCGGAGCCCGTGGACGCGGGATACCTCCCCTTCAACCCTCTTCCACCCTCCCCCTCCCCGGATCCTCCCGCCACAGCGGCGCCGCTGGCAGAGCAATGGCCCTCCATCCTCTCCCACCTCTCCTCCACCGACCCATCCGCCTTCATCTCCTTCTTCCGCTCCACCAGCGCCCACCTATCCTCCCAAACCCACGCCGAGCGCCTCCTCCAAATATCCCTGCTAACCAAATTCCTCGACCTCATGAACGACCGCTTCCTCAGCACCTCACCCGCCTCGAAACCAGCCAGTCTGCTCCGCGACATGGTGCCCCTGCAGATGTACTCCGGGCTGCTGGCCGGCCAAGTCGGCGCGTCAGAGTTCACCGACCGGCGCGCCGTGTTCGATGTCGGCGGGGAGGGGGAGGAGGCGCTGGGGACGCTGGTGCTGACGCCGTTCCAGGCGCAGCTGGAGTCGATCCCGCGGCCGAAGACGCGGGGGTTGAGCGTGTCGTGGGTTGTGGAGGAGGTCGAGGGCAGCGAGGATGGCGGGGTTGGCCGGGACGAAGAGGTGAGGTTTCGCGTGAGGGGGATGGTGAAGGGGATGTGGCGGTTTACGTTGCTGCATTCTGGGCGGTATACCTTGGTGTGATGCTTGACATCGAGGGTGCCTGAAGTCAGCACACAACACAGAAGTATCGAGCTGAAGGTACATCGTGACGGTGCATGATGCCATTGGTATAAAATGCTACCTTCTAAGCCCTCTCATCTATCTTGACACTTCTCTTTCGTACATGTACACAGGAACGTCCCTGGCGTCCTAGCGTGCGTAAGCAAACCTACTTACACAACCATGCTCTCCGAGCTCACAACGCAAAACAAACGCAACCTAAAAATACATAAGAGTAGGGGGGGTGTGGGTGTGGTGGGCGGAAGTCGTTTCTCGCAGCGTTTACATGATCAGTCTCATCAACATCACAAGCTTCACTTCAGGCACGAAAACCAAAGCAAGCGTTACTCGTGAGATGTGTGTGTGCGTGTGCGTGTGTGGTACTGCGTGATGGGCAGAGAGACGCGAAACAAGAAACAGGAAACGGATGAAAGAAAAAAAGACATTAAGGAAATATTTCTCGTGGTGGAGGCCGCCCTCCATAAATGCATGTTGATGCATGCTCCCAATGCAGTGCAGAGTGTTCGTCATCGTTCCCAAGACGTGTAAGAAATAATGAAATCCATGCCCAATGTTTTGTACGCCTTCGCAATTCCCTAGTCTGTGTTTCCACCCTGATGCTGCTAACCCACTATGGTATCATTTGCCCGGTGTTAAGGCCGGGTCGAGAACAATCAAATCTGCTGTGCGCCTGGAACGGCGAGTGAAGATGCGGAACGGCGCCGCCGAATGCATTCGTGAATGCGTCTGGCCTCTAGAGCGAGGCAAGTTTCTGGAGGGCGAGGAGGACGCCTGCGATGTTGTTAGCAACCGGGATAGGATCGAGATACTGATGAAACTTACCACTCACACCCTGAGTCAGGGTGGCGCCGGCCTCGGTATTGCGGCTGTGCAAGCTGACAGTCACAACATCGTTGACCACCTTATCATCACCGAGGGCGTTGGCCCATCGGAACACCTTCTCGTCTTCACGGCCGTCGCCAACAACCATGAGGAAATCGACGGGGCTCTTGTGCTCCGCATCAGGGGCCATGTGGATGCGCAGGTCGTCGAAGATCTTCTCGGCAGCGGTGCTCTTGGTCCAGTCGATGGGCTCGACCACGATGGAACCGTCAAGAGCAATGGCGTGCACGCGCTGCTCCTCGCAGGCATCGTTGACGTGGCTGGCGCAGTCTGAGGCCTGGCGGGAGGCCGATTCGTAGTCCTCGGCACTCTTGTAGTGGAAGATGAGACTGCAGCGGCGCTCCTCGATTTCGGCGCCGGGTGTACGCTCGAGGTAGTACGTCATGATCGACTTGACCGACTCCTTCCAGCTGTTAATCTGCTCTCTGTCGGCCATCTCGGTCCAGTTCTTGCGGCCGCAGTCTTTGAGGAAGCAGCCGTTCTCGGCGATCAGGCCCAGGTTAGGCACACGGCGGAACAGGCGATCGAGCTCCTCGGGACGACGACCGGACATGATGTAAACCGTGTTGCGCTCGTCCAAGAGGAGATCATTCAGAACATCAAGAGTACGCTGTTGTTGTTAGTCAGAGACAGAATCAAGTATGCGGGTTATATACCTGAGGGCTAACGGGAATGATCTGGTTCATCGGTCCCCAGCTGACTAGAGTACCCTCGTAGTCGAGGATGAACAGGCGACGCTCGCTGCGGGAGTATCTTTGGGCGAGGGTGTTGATGTTCAAGCGTGGGACGGAGAGTTGGTCACGCTTGTGCTGCTCATCGTACACGCGATCCAGCCTGGACAGGAACTCACTAAACCAGTGCGAGCCGGTGTGGTGCATGACGGCAGAGTACAGAGCGTTCCAGCGGCGTTCCTTCTCGTCGCCGCCCATCTCGAGGGCCTTCTTGATGGCGTCGGCGCATTGTCGGTAGTCCCAGGGGTTGACGGAGAGCTCGTTGCCGCCAAAGAGCGAAGCGGTACCGGTGAATTCGGAGAGGATCAATGAACCGTGCTTCTTCTCGGGGAAAACCTTTCCGTCTTGGCAGAATAGGTACTCGTGAGACGTCAGGTTCATGCCTTCGCGCTGACTCGTTATCATCAGGGCGTCGGCCATGGTGAGCAGGGCCAAGTACTGGGCGTAGTCGATGTCCTGCTTGAGGTAGACGACGGGCTGGTAGGCCAAGTTGGCCCACGAGGAGTTGACCCTGGTGACGATGTCGCTAACAGTCGCGTCCAGATCAGACTTCTCGCTGCTGGAGAGGGCGACCTGGATGAGGACAATCTTGTCGCGCCACTCTGGGTTCTTGTTGAGGAACAGCTCGTAGGACAGCAGCTTCTGGCGGACGCCGCGGACGTGGTCGAGCTTGTCACGAGCAACGATGAGCTTCTTGCCCCTGTAGCGTTCTTTCATGATGTCCATCCACTTCTCCACGTCGGCGTCCGCACGGTGTTCGCTGAGGTTGACGGGGTCGATGCCAATGGGTAGGTTGACGACGTCGACGAAGCGATCCTCCAATTGCAGGCCATCGGTGGTGGCCTCGACGTTTAAGAGCCTGCTGCAAGTCTGGAGGAAGTGGCGGGTGTACTCGTGGATCTGGAAGCCGATGAGGTTGGCACCGAGCATGCCCTCGAGGAGCTGCTTGCGCACAGCCAGACATCTGAAAACCTCGGAGGAGGGGAATGCGACGTGCAGGAAGAAGCCAATCTTGGCCTCGGGCAGCTTCTTACGGACCATCCCGGGGACGAGCAGCAGGTGGTAGTCGTGGACCCAGATGACGTCGCCGCGCTTCCAGTTCTTGACAATCTTGTCGGCAAAGGCCTGGTTGACATTGACGTAGTACTTCCACGAATGGTCCTCAAAGGCCTTGCTTTTTGGGTTGTCAGGGATCTGGTAGTGGAAGACGGGCCACAGAATCTGCTTGCAGAAGTGCGAGTAGTGGCCGTCAAAGTCCTTGTCGGAGCAGAAGACGGTAAGCATGTCGTGCTCGGTGGCCAACCTGTCCTCGATATCCTGCTTCTGCTGGGTGCCCTCGAGGGCGTCGGTGGGCATGCCCAGTGTGCCGACCCAGGTGTAGTCTCCGAGCTTTCCATCGCGGGCGGCGGCCTCGGCGGCGTTGCGCAGGCCACCGTTGCCCTGGTCGGCACTCATAATGCGCCAGTTGGCGTGGGCGAAGACGCGGTCGTGGCTGTCGCTTCTGGCGAGAGGGCGCGGCTGGGTGACGCCCTGGCGACCGAGTTCCCTGGCCTTTTCGAGGGTGCGGCTGTGTTCGGCGATGAAGGCGGGCGGGGGAGAGCTCGCGCGCGACTTGGGCTGGGTTGCGCGGGCACCCCACTTGGGGGAGCCCTTGTCTACGTGGGCTCCGCGCTTCTTCTCTTCCTCGGGGAACTGTATGCGGAAGCCATCCTCGTTTGTGAATGGGTCCTTTTCGGGGGTTTCTTCGGTCGGGGTGATCGGGGGTGTGATGTCGCGGATGGGGTTGAACAGACTCGGCTGGCGATCGGGTTCGGGACGCTTCTCGGTCTTTGTGCGGCGAAGAGGGTCTCCGCGGGAGGGGGTGCCGGGGAGGGCGAAGTGTACGGTTTTGGGAAGAAATCTAGAGTCGCCAAGTTAGAAACTGGCCTCGAATGGCAAGGCGATCGAGAATTGAGGCACGGGAGCGACCGTGGAGGACGTCGACGGGCTCCAAGGGCATCCGCAGAGGGGTTACCCTGCAAGGTCCTCGAAATGTTGCCAAGCAGGTTGGAGGGGCAAGAAGTAAGGAATTGGGTTGTTGGCAGACGAAGGAGCTACTCACAGTGATGCGATGAAGACCGTCATATTGGGCAGTCTGGCTCGAGTGTAGCCCTCAAGCCTCTGGCGATTGTGTTTGGTAGGTGGCGATGTTGACCCTCGGTCGGCAGTCGGTTGTCGAAGGGAGGGAGAGGGACAGTGCTATTAAGGTGAAGCACAGGCGGGCGGAGAACGGGTAAGGACAAGGTGTGGAGGACTGGCGACGATGTGGAGGAGGCGGGGAGCTATGAACAGCTTTTCGTCGAGCAGAACATGTGGAGAGAGAAGAGGGTAGGTCGAGGTCGAGGTGAATTGAGGCAGTGTAGGAGTAGGTGGGTGGTGGTTGAGGAGAGCTTCTGCAGCCGTTCCCGGGTTGCGTCGAGATTGTGGAAGGGATCGCCGGTGTCAAGGCGGATGGAGGCGAGGCGACCCAGCGCTTTATGGAGTGCGGCGGCGGTAGTACAAGTTGTTGTAAGAGGTAGGCGAGGTACCTCGAGTTGAGTTGGGTTGGACGTAGGCAATTACGTCCAAGAAGAGGGCGAAGGAGTGTGGCTGAGAAAGGCGAGGATGATGAATGTGGGAGGACGGCGGGATGTGATTGGATTTATGCCTGTGCTTGTCTCAAGGCCGTTGCTTGCTTTGCTTGGTCGCTTGCTTTCTTTCCTTTACCCTGTATGTCAGCTGTGTGCGCTTTTCGTCCGGCAAAAGAAGAATAAGAGGAAGCGCCGTTGTTGTGATGCGTTGCGTAGCGGAATTGCACAGGTGAATAGAGAGAGGACGTGGGCGCATGCTATATGCTATGCCTTTTGCGACAAATGAGGGAAGAAGCAACAGAAAGAAATAGTGCAATCAATGTAAGGTAAGGTAGAAGGCGTTGGACGGCCGCCGATGCAGATGCGATGCGCGAGATCGATCGGGAGGGGGGTTCGGACCACGGCGCGAAGATGACGGAAAAGGAAGAGGGAGGGGCAGCGGGGAAAGAGGAAGAAAAAAAAAGTGAGGGTGGGTGTTTTGCTTCTCACGATACTTTTTTTCCCCTCGGCTTTTTTTCGAAATGTTTTCTCGAGAATATTCCACTCTTTTCAGAGTAGAGTGGAGTTGCCAGGTATTTTTGGGGGGGATGAAGGTGCAGGACAGGGGGGAGATGACAGGCCGGACGCGCTGAAGTTACAGCGACCTGCAGCAGTGACTGACTGACTGAGTTGACTGACCTGGGATGTGTGATTGATGCATGGATGGATGGAAATGGAAATGGAAACGGAAGGGAATGTTGATAACGAGATGCATCCCAAGCCTCTCTTTGGGGAAACACAGCGTTGGCATGAATAAACAGTGACGGCATGCGTGGGACAGAAGCCCGGTCTGGACACTCGTTCATCCATTCATCTATCCATACCTTGCCTACCTTACCATGAGGTACCAAACGGATGCCGATGGAAAGAAAACACCACACAAGAACGTACCTTGCGAGCAACAGCTACAAGCTGCAGCTAATACACCAGCAGCAGAGGAACGTCACTGACGTAATGGGGAAACCAGTTACGTATCCGAGGCGTCAAATGGGAGCTAATGCACCGCTGGCTCCCCTAATGCACGCCGCCCAGGAAACGGAACCGGACTTGGACGAGAGGCTAACAGACGCAGCGCCTGTGATTCGATCGTTTCTTTCGTTTTTCTTTGGCTTCCGTTTTGTTGGTGATGAGGCTTTGCTTGTTGGGACCAAACAGAGTTGTCCAGTTGCAAGTTGAGTTGAGTCTTCTTGCAAGAAAGACTCTAGAGCGAGACTAGCCTCGATCAAAACCTGGAGACAGATACAAATTTGATCGACTGTCTCTGCTGTTTCGTGTCGGGTCACCAGCGCACACGATTTTTTTGCGGCAGCGGTCTTTTTGGTGTTGATGTCGTTTTAAGTTGGCGCCCAAAGCAGGGTACACCACGTTGTTCTTGTTCGCACAGCTGGGCCTGGAGACCTAGGTACCACCGGGAGCTGCACCCAGGAACAGGCAACGTGACGGAACCGACGGGGCAAAACGGAGCTGCACGTCCGGGGTTTTAAGAGGATGGCGACGGTGGACACGCTGTGAGGGAGCCACCCGACGAGTCGACGGGCGACGAGAAAGGACCCCGGAGACCCGAGATGACGAGGAGCAGGGGACCGCCCTGTGCGCTGCTGTTGCTGCTGCGCGGTTGGGTCGCGACGGACGACGGGGGGGACCACTGGACTGGGGCAACAAGCAGAGAACCCGCCTGAAGGAAAAAGAGCTCAGGAGGTTTTGGTCCGGTTAAGCTCACGATGATGGAGATCGTGATGATGGTGGTGATGTGTGTATGCTTTCACTCCGGAGAGAGGTAAACAAAATCAAGGAAAGCTGATCCAAGAACCAGAGAGCTGGGGTGGGGACATGGAACGAGAGGACGAGGAACGGGACGGAATCGAAGATCGGGGAAGGGATGGGACTTTTAACTGGGAGGGCCGCCTGGAATTTTCCCTCCGGATGGAAATTGAACGGGACTGGACGGGTGAATCCATGCCTTCTTGTCCTCCGGCATATTGATGTTCTACAAGCAACTCTACTGGAGTACTTCATCAGACCAGACAGCAAGAGGAGGGAACCGGTAGGCCATCCCGACTCCCCTCAGCTTCTTCTGGTCGGGTCTTCCATGCAACGAAGCAGTTCCTGGAGAACAGCCTACCTACAGATACTGCAACACGAAAAAGAACACACCCATAGGACATAGGACATTGGACCAGGGCGGCTCGTCTGGGCTGGCCGGCCGTCGTCTCGTCTTGCGAAAAGGCTACTTTGTATACATTCAATCCCGCGAAACTCGCACCACAAGCCAAGTCCAAGTCAAGTACTGCCCGCACTAATTAGTAGCTGACTGGCAATGTATCATCCCGAGCAACGCGAAGCAACAGCACGACAGAATCCCACCTCGCTGTGCCTCATTTTAGGCCCCTTCGGCACCCCCTGGCTGGGCATGCGGGAAGAATTGGAACGACATCTCTGCTGCTGCTGCTGCAAAACAGTACGTACATGCTGGACAATTCACAGTCTCATTTTCAGGCCTCGCGAAAAGGGATCCGCGCCGCCGCTGTGAGACTTTTGGGGCCTTGGAGCCTTGGGGCGACAGGGATGGGCCGCCGGTGCCTCAGACGACGAGACGAGCCCGAGAGTGCGTCCAAGACCAGCAGGGGTCCTTCGGCAACGACTGGGCAAAGGAACGGACGCGACGCAGGTGTACTAGGTAGCTGGAAGCTAATGGTGGTGCCGTCGTGGTGGTTGTCGAGCTGGCTGGCTAGCTTTCCATCTTCTCCAGATACATGTGATGGACAGACTTACCTCAAAGTCCTCCAAGTCTATCAATGTCGCTGGGACAAGCATAGAGTTGCAAACAGAATTGCAGCTAGCTAGCCAGCCCTGACCTGGCCTTGGCCGTGGCCTGGCCTTGGTCAAAATGTGATTGATGATGGGCAAATGATATCTCGTCTTCCACGGCCGACATGAGCCGTCAATGTCCGGAGCGACTTCTCCCACCCACCGGGGGCCATTCGCAGCTTTCTTTCTTTGAGCTTCGTTGGGCGTTTGATGCGTCGCCATGCACATGGTTCGCAATTCTCTCATTTGTGACCAAAAACTCACTTCCTTCAAGCTTCGCTTCTCCGTCTTGTCAGACCAGATCAGACACAGACAGGTCGGTCCAGGCTTTGGGCTTGGGTTCAGGTCATCCCCGTGTCACCAGGGAAAAAAAGAATAAGCCATGCGACGCCATCCATGGTTCCCGTCTTTTGACCGGGGCGCGTGTCCGCAAACACTCGAGGGCCCGTTTGCTCATCGTTACCTCATCCCGTCCGCCTCATCTGAGCAACAGTGAGATGGCCGCGTGGATGCAACGGCTTAGCCTTTCTGCCTCTACCTTGTGCTGCCTTGCCTTACCTTACCTGGTCTTGGCTATTTCCCGCCTCGTGCCGCGTCGTGGCTGCCCTCTTCCAAGCCACTGATGACTGACAGGTCCCCTTGGCGCAAAGGAAAGTCCAACGGCCATGGGACGGCTGGATGGTGATGGATGGCATAGCAGGCACGCCCAGAGACATACATATTCACCATCGTCATGTGCCCCCTACCCTGAGCTGTCATTGTCTCCTCCCGTCGTTGACCCCTCTTCTTCTTGCCTCTTTCTGGCCAGGTGGTGAGGGGAAGCGGAAAGACTAAAAAAAACACCACCGCCAATGTCGTTGTCGCCATCGTCACCACCACAACAAAACACCATAGCCACCACCACTCCCACATCACCCTTCTCTGCCCAACGAGATTCGGCACGTCCATCGGCCCTTAATCAAAGGTACTCCAATCGTTCGGCGATACCACCATGCCAGCGCGTCGTCAACTGTCAGATTGCCGCCTGCCACGCACCACGCACGCACGTCGTCCGCCGCTGCTGCGCATCCAACATCGACTCTGCATATGCACCTCATGCTCGCTACCTCGCCTTGCCAAGCTTCCCTCGGTCTTCATCGACCTGGACCTGTCTCTGGCTCCGTGGACACTCACAAGAGGCGATGAGCATGAAGCTGTCAACGTCGTCCACTCGTCGCTCGCTGCGTGGCCGCAACCTCATCGTCTGCAAATCGTCGACTACGGTTCGCCGACGAAGTCGCCATCCAGCCAGCCACTCCATCGAATCCACGGCCATCTGTTTATCGACGAGCATACGGCCGCGGGCGACAAATAAGCACCTCGACCATGTCTGGGGAAATTACGTTTCTACACCTGCCGTTGCAGAACCCTCACAGCACTGCTCGAGATCATTCGTCAGGAAGCAAACTTCCCGTCGTCGAAAGACACGTCCCGCGCATCTCGAGCTGGAGCTAAGGTCGGGAGCTCCCCAAACCCAGCTGCACACTTTGCAGTACAGCTCTGTACTCGGCGACACTCTCCCGAGAGCTTGTCTCCGCCCGGGCGGTTCGCATTGGGCGTGGCGCGACGCCGATCCCCAAAGTCAATCCCATGTCTCTCTTGTTGCGACATACTTCCTCTTACCCCAACATGTCTCTCTCGAACTAACCTCTAGTCACTCCCAACCTTGAGCTTGACTTTGCGGGCGGCATGTCGCGAAGCATTTGGCCGTTGCTTAACTCAACTCGCTGCTGGAAGCGGTAGGGTCTTCGACGAAGCTTTCAGAGTTTGAATGAGCGCCCAAAGCAACCTTGCAAACACCCATCCGCGCACATCCATGTCATTACCCAGATACCCCTGGTAGAAACACCGGCTTTGGCCGGGTCCACGGCCCCTGCGGGTTTGGGCCAGTGTTCCACGTTTTTTCCCTCTCGCTCGCCTCCCGGCGCTCTGTTTCTCTGGCCCTGCAGCAGCGTTGCTGGAGAACAGGACGAAGACCCTGGCCCACGATATGGGGAACTCTGCCCTTGTGACGGGAGGGTCTTGCTGGAGACGCCGCAGCCGAGCCGCTGGGGCGAGATGTTTTTCGTCACGGCTCCATCACGCAAGGCACTGTATTCGATCACCCGGTCAGCTCGACTCAATCGTTCTCACCTCATCCACTTTGACAGGCACTGGATGGTGGCAGACGGGGGCTACGGGCGGGAAAAGTTCGTTTTCTCAATATGTGAGGACGCATATCTGATGAAGAAGTTCCCCAAGCCTCCATTGGCGCTGGATGTTGCCTGGCTGGCTCCATCAACACCCCGGCCGATCTTGCAAAGCCGCCCTCAGTGATATGAACATGTGCTTAATGCAAGCCTCTCAATTCAGAAGGTTGCCAGTATGCAGTTGATCTTATTGCCTTCCATCAACCCGGCAAAGAGGGTGAGGGGCTTAGACTTATGAGATGACCGAAAAAGGTCGAATCAAAGCCCGAACGCGTATTTTCAAACTCTGGGCTGCTGGGCAATGGGGATGGGAGGGGCACTGGACAAATCGCGCTTTGGTGAGTGGTCTGGAGGCCTCGGGTCTAGTGAGGGGTTGGCCTTGAAGCTGGTCACGTTTCTCCCCTTCTTCCACAAATTCTCACGATGTGTTCGGTCAGTTCAGCCCTGGATGGGTTAGCTGGCAACCATAGCCATAGGGTAAGCATCTCAGTGGTCATGCGCTCGACTGGGATTCGACAGTGTTGGGACAGTTGGGTAATACATTGGCGATCGGCGCACTTGCTTGGCTGTTTACACGACATGTTGATCGACAAGAACATTGCGCAACAATTCGCCGAGCCAGTTCAACAGTTCAACGACAAGAATCGCAAGCCGTCTTGACTGGGCTTGGGTTTCGCGACAGCTGTGAATCAAAAACTGGAAATGCCTCACTCGCGGCCGCAATACGACGCCTGCAACTCTGATACTGCACATCCAACAACGGCCCAATCAACCCCAGGCCACGGATCTAGGCTGAAATCTGGAATATTCCTCCCTCCAGTCAAAACATTGACTTCAACCCCGTGGCATGTCTCATACGGCGCATCCAGACGGGTCAATCCACAGCAGAAGCCAGATCCATTCCTGGTCCATCCCATCCCTCCCCACATCAACCAACGGCACCCCAGTCCGAGCCACCATCTTCTCCAGACGTCAACCCCAGTCGCGGCCGTGTTGCGACTTCACACCAGCCCACCTTGTTCTTCCAGCGGCGCTCCAAATCCCATCTGAAAGTGCTCCTTGTCACCCTTAGCGAGTCCAACTCGTCAACCGCCCACCAGCGCGTGCCCGACATCACCCGATAAGGCGTCGGATTCCTTCAGCCCTTGCGGTTTCCATAGGCTAAATGTCAGATGGAGGATTTATACAAGGCGTCAGAAACTAGCAAAGACGCCAGCCAAGGCACAGCCCTCGCCAGGCGTGATAGTGAGGTAGCTCCAACCACACTCGCCCCCAACCCGATGGCGAACCAGTCGATTTGCATGAGTCCGCCCGCCTCCATGGGCAACGGAAAAAGGAAATTATCATAAATGATAGAATTTCCCCGCCCCAGGCTCCGGTTTCTATGCTCCAGGCCCAGTTGCAACGGATCTCGCGCGCCGCAGCACTGCAGGATGGCCGACGGACATCTGCATTCTCCTGGCTGCATTCCGTGGTCTAGAATCAGCAATCAGACACGGCCACTCGATGTCAGCTAGTTCATTCAGTCATCGACGTTTCGCCATGGAAGGAATCAGGACGTCCGCTAAGCGCTCGGCCTCCCGGTCCAGACGGCCATGATTACGGCTTAACTCGATGAGCTGAATCTTTTGCTAGGGGCGGCCCGGTCCCGTGGTTCCGCCATCGCGCGGGCTATTCCTCATGAGACGCGATGACTGTCGATTACAAATGAGAGAGGCGTTCAACAAACGAGTTTGCACTACTGGTGCGGGAATACTAGCCTGATGGAGGCGATCGCTTCGGGGCGGCAGAGACTTGAACTGCTCATGTTGTCGGGGACCTGGGCCAGGTCAAAAACGTGGGAGTGAGCGGCGATGCCATATTCCGCCAAGGATCCGTTGCCGAACACGTACCCACATCTCTGCACGACGGGGAAGCATTGCAGTTCCCTTTTCAGCCTCTCGAGCGCTCTCAGAGATACCTCTGCAATTCCTTATTTGCCAACATACACGTGATAGCCAAGCAGCTCCAATGCCATGGCACCTCAGCCAGACACCGTCGCCGGTGGGGATCGGCAACTTGTTTGAGAGATCGGGTACAGGAGATGAACACTGACTTCCAGGTACGCGTACTCTTTCCGCGAGGTATGTGTGGTGATCATCAGTGATAGTCCCGCCCGGTCTCACGATGCACCGACGAGCAAGGTATGACTTCCGAAGACCCATCGCCCCAAACATGACGAAAGACATCGCGGGGCCCATTGTTGAGAGGAGGCTTGGTGTGGGGAACAGCATGATGATGTGACTTATCCCGAAGAGCACCTGATACGGGTCTGCGTTATCCATCCGAGAATGCCGCGAGCACTCCGATACGACTCCGCTGGTCCGGGAGTGGGGCCCGGGGGTCGAAAGGTGCGCCGAGCGGGGTATCCCGGGCCGGGAGGTAAGGTAGCCGGTTCCCCAGTCCAAGATTCGCGAAGAAGCAAGCAGCGCGTCTTGGCTGACGAACGTAGACACCCCAGTTCTTGGTGGTGAATGCTTCCAGTAGCACACTCCACGCGCGTCTTCTAGACAGCTCGGCTATCCTAACATTTGACATCTGGGTGTCTCAAGTATAGCATTCCAATGGGTCAGTGAGAAGCCGGACTATTCTCATCAAGATTGTGATCATGCAGCTGCAATCACCCCCAACATATGCAAGCCTTCCAAGCCGCCTTCCGGGGAGGGGGCTCATCCCCGATGTAGAAGGCCGTAGCGCCTCTGCAACAAACGGCCCGTCGTTCATGACTGATGGATACTCTGCGGCTGTAACAACCAAGAGCGACTTTGCAGTAGACACGCCATGATCTGAGGATGACATTTACCTCGCACATGTAGTGATCACTACAGCTCGCGCCGGGCTCTCCCGCAGAGTCATGTGAAACCAAACGCAAGGGACAAACATGCGTAGCTGGGGAAAAAGGGGGTATATTCTTCATTTCTTTTTGTGTATCCGTTCTAAAATCCCGAAAAAAGAAGCCCATGATCCGTTCCGTTATTCCGCTCAGTTGCACCACAACCGAACCGCCTTGTCCTTCCCACCGCTCCCCACGCGCCCGCCGTCCCTCGGGCTCCAGTCGACGGCGTACACCTCGTCCTGGTGGCCCGGCAGGTCGACGGCGAGCTTGTGCGACGCCATCGACCACACCTTGAGCGTGGTGTCCTTGGACGCGGTCACGAGCAGCCGCGAGTCGGCGGAGAAGGCGCACTGGTAGACGGGCGCGACGTGGCCGCGCAGCGTGTTGATGAACTTGCCGTCGCGCGCGCTCCACAGCTTGGTGGCGTTGTCCCAGCCGGCGCTCGCGATGAGCGTGCCGTCGGGCGAGAAGGTGACGTGGTTGACCTGCTTCTGGTGGCCGAGCATGCGCGCGACGGGCTTGGTCCCGGCGGAGGGGTCCCAGAGGTACATTGTGAAGTCGTCCGACGCGGAGACGAGGCGCTCCGCGACCTTGCCCTGCACGCGCGCCGCCTTCTCGAAGCGCTCCTTGGCCTTGGCCCGCCGCGCGTCCTCCGTGTCCGGGGTGGGCGTGTGGTCGAAGAAGCCGGTCCGGAGGGCGAACTCGGTGGAGAGCGCGAGGTGGTTGACCCAGTGCGCGTGCGCGGAGAGGGTGTGCACGAGGGTGCCCTTGACGGCGTCCCACACCTTGACCGTCTTGTCGTGCGAGGCCGTGTAGATGAGCCCCGTGCCGCCCCATTTCACGCAGCTGACGCTCGACTTGTGGCCCGAGAGGACGTGCTCCGTCCGGCCCGTGTTGACCACCCACACGCGCACCGTGGCGTCCTTGCTCGCGGACGCCAGCCGCGGCGTGCCGTCGCGCCAGAGGTGGTACGGCTCCCACGCGATGTTGGTCACCCACTTGCTGTGCCCCGTGAGCGCCTGCTGCGACGCCGCGACGCCCTTTTCCGGGTCCCACAGGCGCACCGTCTTGTCCATGCTGCCGGTCGCGAGGCGGCGGCCGTCGGGACTCCACGCCACGCACAAGACCCAGCCGGCGTGGCCCGCGAGGGTGTGCTTGGGGGTGCCCGTCTCGGTGTCCCATATGCGCGCGGTCTTGTCGCCGGAGCCGGTGGCGAGGCGCTTGCTGGTTTCCGGGGAGAACTGGGCGGCGAGGATGGCCTCGCCGTGGCCGGGGATCTTGTGTGCCATGCGCGTGACGGCCTGGACCTTGAAGACGGCCTGCGGCTCGGCGGAGAGGGTGATTGTCGTCTCGAACGGGTTGGCGACGCCATTCGCGCGGAGGGTCTCGAGGAGGTTGGAGGGGTACGTCTCGATTATGGTGTCGGAGTCGGGGATGTGGATGCGGAACTTGTAGGGGAGGAATTCTTCTCTTTCCTGTCGGGGTGGTGGTCAGCCATTGCACACCTTTAAGTTTTCGCATGGTTTGCGGTGGGAATCCTTACCTTTCCTAGCAGTGTGTTGAGAAGAAGGGTGAGGTTCTTCTCCGAGGCGTCGGCCAGAGGCACCTCAATCACCTCGGCGAGCTGCTGGCCGTCGCCGTCGACGAAGCGGGCCTTGAAGGAGCCCTCGAGGCCCGGCGTGATGGCTTCGACATCTTGTTGCGTCTGTGTCCTGGCCAGCGTCTCGCGCTTCTGGCGCTTCGACGGCGGGGGCACGACCGTCGCCATGGCTGTGAATGCGCCCGGTGGTGGTAGTTCTGGTGTGGTGGTTGTGACGGTGGTGTTGCCGGATTGACCGCCCAGAAAAGTGGTGGTGAAATTATTTCGACGATGGGCGATGCGGGATGGTGGGGCAGAAATTTCGAAAGGGACGTCGGCGAGAACTTGTCCGTTGTTGCGACCGTCTCCACTTTAATTATCCACGGCACCACCACTGCGGTGCAGTGTGCTATCTGGAACTGGTGGGGTGCAGAGCGCATCTCTGTTAAGGCGGGCGGAAAGCCGATGGTCTGTCTCCTGTGACCGACATAAAAAGGAAAAAAAGCATTTCCCCCGGCTGTAGTTGGAAAAAAACGACGAATAAACTGACTCCGGAGCGAAATCCCTGCGGCTCCATTCCCGAAACTGTGCTTTTTCCGCGAGGATAAGAAAACATACACTCGAAGGAGAGAGGCCTCATCCTTGTCCGGTGCTGGCCTGCTGGATGTCCATATAAACGCCCCCATATCCTCCGTCCGGCCCGCCCACGACCACTGATCTCGACCCTTTTTTTATACCTTATTAAACCACGCCGACCACTTTCAACCTCACAATCAAGTTCAATCTCACGAACTGGGTCGAACTACCTCCCCATGTGCATGCTCGGGTCAAGGCTCTGCTGGTCCATGGCGTTTTTCTTGGTAGGCCGGCCCCGGCGCTTCTGCTGGGCTGGCGTGCCTCCTCCGCCCGCCGATGCCCCCGGGTTGTTCGCCGGCGTATTCCTGTAGTGCTGGAAGACGTTGTTGGTGTTCGGCCCGGGTGCCTGTTGCATCCCGAACTGCGGCACCGGGATCGGGGTCTGCTGGACAGGCGTCTGTTGCACGGCGTTGCCCATGTGCTCTCGCGCCATGTTCATGAAGTTCTGCTGGTGGCGGTTGCTCACCTCCGCCTGTCGATCACGGTACTGAGCGTGCTCATCGTGGGTCGACTGCTCGAACGGGTGTTTCGGCATGCCCGTCATGCTGTCCCGCGACATTTGCGTCATCTGCTGCTGTTGTTGCTGCTGCTGCTGCTGCTGGGCGGCGCGGTTATGGGCATGCGCATGAGCATGGTTGTGATTGTGGTTGTGATTTGGGGCCTGGGGCTGTTGGTGTTGTTGATGTGATTGGTGCGTTTGGTGTTGCGGTTGGTGTTGTTGTGGTTGCTGGTGATGTTGTGTTTGAGCTTGCGTTTGCTGCTGCTGCTGCTGCTGCTGTTGCTGTGTCTGCTGCGCACTTTGAGATTTGCGACGATTGTCTTCAATCTCTTGATGTTTCCTCTCTTGCCTTGCCTGCCGCTCCTGCCTTTGTATATCCTCGTTCTCAATGGCATAGAGAGCCGCTACACGCAGCTGCAGCTGGGCCAGAATACCCATGCGCTCGGGTTTGGACATCTTCCGGTATTCCGTCTTAAAGTTGTGGAAGGTATCGCCGGTGAGTCGCATCTGGGATGTGGAAACGCCGGCTACGGCAAGGGCTCGCGACGTTTCGGGGTCTGGTGTTGGGATCGCGTCGTCCTGCTCGGGCACTACTACGGGTCAGTATTAGACGACGAAACGATAAAGCGACGACGGGCAGAACCCACAGGCTGATGCGTCCTGAACATCGGCATCCCCCTCGGCGTCGGCGTCCTCCTCATCTGTCGGCGGATCAGGTGTCCTCGGCTCGTGGTTGTGCTCGTCGCAGATGACGGTCAAGAGCCATGCGCCCATAGTCTTGCGGTTAACCGCTTTCGCCTTCCATGGACAATTGGTCTTCTTGGTGGTCGTCTTCAACTGGGTCGCGGTGCACTTGTACGGCTGGCCGCCGCGGTCGCAGACGAGATCGCATCGCACCACCTCGCTGCCCTTCTCGTATGTGCCGCCGACCTTGTTGCGATGCGTGCGCGATTTGACAACCTTGTAGCCATCCTTCTGCATGCGCACCTTCAGGGCGGCAAACAGCTCCTCGAAGGAGGAATACGTCTTGGTGTTGCTGTCGACATTGACGGCGCCCAGGATGCCGAACATGTTGGGCGGCGGCGGCAGCTGGCGGGGGAAAACGGCAAACGAAACTCGGTGGCCCCCAGGCGGTCGCACACAGACCGCGACACACACGCGCGCGACAAAAGGCTAAGTCGCGATAGCTTCAAATCCACTACCGGGTTGCTCGGTCGAGATGGGGGAGGGGGTCTCTTTTTTCTCGGTGTGTCGAAGGGTGTCGCGGCGCGACGCGGTTCGGCTGCTGCGCAGAGCTGTGTGGATTGGCTTGGGGAGCCTGTGCAAACTCTTCTAGACGTGCACCGGGCGGATGAGGTTTGCTCCACTGGTAGTCATCGGCGGCTTGTCGTTGGGTGGCTGGAGAGCAATTGTTTCACGTGGTCTGTGCCGGGCGTGGCTTGTGCTTCTGTATTCTGTGGCTCCACCCCCGCATCCCAATTGGGGGCACGTTCGACCGGGACAACCCCGGCTCTTGGCCGTGTAAGTCGGGCAGGTCCCCTCTAGTCGTGACTGCCTCACCGTCGACATCTTCAGGGTTTCTTCTGGCGATCTTCCAATCTCGAGCTTGTGGCTAAGTCCATCCTAACTTACTGATCGAGCAGTCGGAGGATCAGCAGATGCCATTCAATTTCAGCCATTCATGAACGTCTGACCTTACCTTCCCCACACTTCGTTGATATGGCGGATCGGCGTCTGTCCGGCGCGAGGTCAGTCGCATCGTTTCGAACCGCGCAGACCCAAACGCCCATCTCCCGAGAATCATCGCCATACTTTTCATCCCAAGCTCGAGGCCCCAACAACAAGAGCTCCAACTCGACCTACTTCACGGCTACGCCTGAAGCATCATCTTCCACAGACCGCCGGGCGGGTTTGGTCTACACCCCAAGCTACGACTACTATGACGACACCAGCGGCACCACTGGGTCTCGTCAGACCATCCCAACGTTTGATCAGTCATACGCCTCTCGATCGGGCCAGTCTCATATCTCTCGTCCGGGAACTTCGTACAGCAGTCGCACTTCTCGAACTCCTCTCCCTGACAGCGAAAATCACAAGATTGTGTGCGCGCTGAGCGAGGCCCGAGGAGTTACGCCGTCCGTCGGCATGGCATCCATCAACGTTGCCACTGGCGAGGTAATTCTCAGCCAGATCTCAGACAGTCGGTTCTTCACCAGAACGATCCACGAGCTTCAAATCCTGGAGCCCCATGTCGTCTTGATCGCCAGCACAAATTGCCCGCCGAATCCAAAGTCGAGATTGTACAGCCATATCGAAGAGAACATGCCCGGCACCAAGATCGCTCCTGTGGACAGAAGGTGCTGGTCAGAGCTGGAAGGCATGCACCGAGTCAATACTTGTGCCTTCCGAGAGGACGCCGAGTCAATCAAAGTAGCTCTAGAGGGCAGCTTTTACGCGACCTGCTCGTTTGCTGCGGTATGTCTTGTATTCCAAATGCATAATATACGCTCATCGAAAAACAGGCTGTCAGCTTTATCGAGGATCATTATGCGATTCGTGTCTTCCCCAATTCCTTGCGAGTACGGTTTCAGTCGTGCGAAGACACCATGATGATCGACGTCTCAACCATCTTGTCACTCGAGATCCTCCAAAACATTCGGAAACCTCAGTCAAAGGACAGTTTGGTTGGATTGCTAAACCAGACAAAAACGCCAATGGGCTCGCGAGTCCTGCGCAGCAACTTGCTGCAGCCCAGTACACTCAAGGAATCATACCTGGATCCGAGATATGAAGCTGTTGAGGAACTGCACAAATCTGTCGACATGTTTGTAGAAGTCAGAAAAGGTAAGGTTGGCTCAGCGACGGCGACTGGCATTTGTTGACTTTGACAGCGCTGAGCTTCCCCGATGTCGAGAAAATGTTGACTCGGGTACGTGGTGAACGCACAACATTGATCCCAACGGTGATAATGCTGACCCGGAGAAGCTCGTACTTGTACCGCCTCAGCCATCAATTGCAGCAACAGAATCCTCCATGGACAATGTTCTCAAAGTCAAAGCCTTTGTCGATGGCTTGCCTAATCTTTATCACGCCATGAGACCTGCTGTTTCGCCACTTTTGACGAAGATCCGGGACCTTTTCCGCCCTGAAATGATTGCCCCTCTGCGAAATCTGATCTACGAGACAATCCACGAAGATGTCACCCATACCAAGAAAGCTCTCGATCAGCGCAACCAAAGAGCCTTTGCCGTCAAGGTAGCTCCAGTGGACTCTTCGTTAGCTTCATTCCGCTAACTACTTGCAGGCTGGTGTCAACGGTCTTCTGGATGTCGCTCGGCAGGCATACAAGGAGAATACAGAAGATGTCCACAAGCATGTGGACCAAGTCAACGGTATGATGACTTTATGGCGCGTGTACGATTCCACCTTCTGACAACTTTCAGGTGAACTTGATCTGGATGCCAAAATTCAGTACGATCCAAAGCGCGGCTACTCTCTCCGCATGCGAGAAGTGAATTTCGAAGATCGGCCAATTCCGGACATTCTTGTCAACAGAGTCGTGAAGCGCGGCAATCTCGAATGCATGACGATTCGCCTCAAGCAGCTGAATCAGCGGATTTCCGACTCCGTGGCCGAGATCGCCATGCAATGTGATAAGGTGATCGAAGACCTCGTCGACAACATTAGAACTCAGATAGCGGTTTTGTATCGCATATGTGAATCGGTCGCTTTGCTTGATATGCTGGCTTCGTTTGCTCAAGTCAGCTCAACCTACGACTGGGTTCGACCAGAGGTTTCGGACACTTTGGCACTCAAGGCCGCAAGACATCCGATCCTGGATAGGGTATGATTCCCACGGCCACTTCTGCCACGTCTTCTTACAGAGAGTAATAGGAACTGAAGGAAGAATGCATTCCCAACGATTTCTACGCAGATGACAACTACCGATTCCAGATCATCACCGGATGTAACATGAGCGGCAAGACTACCTACATCAAAAGCATTGCCCTGCTCCAGATCATGGCGCAAATTGGATGCTTTGTACCGGCCGAGCGTGCTACATTTCCCATCGTCCACAGCATCTTCGCGAGAGTGTCCACAGACGACAACATCGAGGCCAATCTGTCATCCTTTTCGAAGGAAATGCGGGAGATGGCCTTCGTACTCAAGTACGTCGCGATTTTAGCTCGCATGATGTCACTGCTAATGATACGTAGCAATGTGGATGATAAAAGCATGGTCATCATTGACGAGCTGGGTCGAGCGACGAGTGCTCGTGATGGACTCGCAATTGCGATTGCAATGGCCGAGGCACTCATCCAAAGTCGAGCGAAGGTCTGGTTCACAACGCATTTTGCGCAACTCGGTGAGTAGTCTCAAGCGCCTGAGATTCGTGGATGTTTACTGACGTTCTATAGCTGAAGTCTTAAACGACCGTCCCGGAGTTCTCAACCTCCATCTCGCAAGCCATCTTTCAAACACGTCCAGCGGCGATCCCAGATTGACCATGACCTACAAAGTCGAATCTGGCAAGGTAGAAGAGATACCATACGGCATTCTCCTCGCAAAGGCAATGGACTTCCCTGAGCGATTTATCGACGTGGCGGAGCAGGTCTCTCAGTCCATCCGCGAAGATAGAATGAAGAAACAGCAAACCTCGGAGGCAAGGCGACTCATCAGCGAGCGCAAGTTGGTACTCAGCCTGCATGAGCAGTTGAAGCAAGCGCGGAATTCCCAGATGGATGATGCTGCCCTCGCGAGCTACTTGAAGCGCCTCCAGGTGGAGTTTGTGGAGCGCTTTGAAGCCCTCCGTGTTGCAGGGAGCCCGGATGAGGATCTCGAAGAGGAAGTCCTGGAGGATGAAGAAGATGACACGTATGACGATGATGATGTCTTTGACTCTGTCGATGTCGAGTCTTTGTCGACACGCAGTTCAGCCAGGAGGACATAGCGTTGTGTTCGATTTATTGGACTTGTGACGAGGAAAATCATAGGCGTAAGAGAAGGGAAGCCAATTTGCAGTGCTAGAGTCAGTTTGCTCAACATACTATTGCAGACACCATTGGGGACTCATCACAAGCGTGGCTCTTTATTACCTTTGCAGCTAGCATGGACGTGTAAACCAAGAGAGCATTATCTTCTACGAAAGATGTGGATCAAAACTTAGTATGTTCTTCAGCCTTCGTCATTACAACGGCTGGTTCTATGGGCCAGCTCAATGAAAGGGGCAACCAAATGGATGATCCGTGTCGCTCATAATCCCTTCGTGTTCCCATTACTAATTTTCAACGCTCTGCAGTGACACCATTTCGGCGTATCGGCCATTTGCGGCCATCAACTCATCATGTGAACCACACTCTACCACCCTTCCTGCATCGAAGACGTAAATTGCATCTGCCTTGGCGATAGTGCTGAGACGATGAGCAACAACAATCGTTGTGCGGCTCCGTGTCGCGTTATCCAATGCCAACTGCACTGAGCGCTCCGAGTCTTGATCTAAAGCCGATGTTGCCTCATCCAGCAGTAAGACTTTGGGGCGCCTAATCAACGCTCGAGCAATTGCGATTCTTTGCTTCTGGCCACCCGATAGCAATACGCCATTATCGCCAACTGGGGTATTAAGCCCTTCAGGTAAAGACAGAACAAAGTCGTGAATGTTGGCTTCGCGACAGGCGAGCTCGATGGCGTCTTCCGAAACACAGTCTTTGAGACTTCCCATCTGGATGTTGTCTCGTATTGTTCCCGGATACAATGTAGGTTCTTGGCTAACGAGAGCGAGGTGGGAACGCCAGTTTGCGACGTTCAAGGTATGGATGTTCTGGCCGTCCACGTATATAGCCCCGCTTGTAGCATCGTAGAATCTCTCGAGAAGGGAGATGGCGGTGCTTTTACCACACCCAGAGGAGCCGACGAAAGCAACAAATTGACCCGCGCGGATGGAGATGTCCAATCCACGAAGAACTGGCACTCCTGGACGAGAAGGATAGTGAAAGTGAACGTTGACAAATTCGATGTTGCCCTCGATCGTCTCTACATGCCTGCCGCTGGAAGAACTTGCATCGACTGCTGGTTGGCGATCATGCAGCTTTTTGAATTCAGACGCAGCCTGACAGGCTTTCCCCATGTCTGGGGCGAACGAAAAGACAACGCCCGCTGACTGAGCTCCGTATGAAACTGCCATGAAGCAAAGAAAGAACTGAAATAAGGTGTAGTCATGTCCAGCGATCAGGGAGGCTCCATACCAGTACCCGAGGGCAAAACATAGGAATAAAAGGGATTGGGCAGCGGCATAGAGAACGCTTGACTTTGCCACGGAGATCAAGCTTTGTTGCTGTTGCGTCTTCAGAGTCTCTCTATAGCGGCTGATAATATCCGATTCGATAGATAGTGATGCGACTGTCCGCATGGAGGCGACCGCTTCAGACGCGAATGATGCTGATGATTCGTACGCGGCTTTTGCTCGCTGTTGGAAACGAGACAGTAGCCAGAAGCGGAGAAACCCACAGGCCAACAGTATGGGCACAGTTGCAGTACAAACGAGCGACAACCGCCATCCAATAGCGGCTGATACGGTGATCGCCGTGACCAAAGTTGTGATAACCATAACCAGAGTTCCCAAGGTGATGCCGCTCAGGCCAGCCAGCTGATTCGCACCCGTTGAGAGAAGGTGCGTCAGTGCCCCCGCATTATTGTGGTCTTGATCAAAGAACGAGATGTCCTGTTTGAGGAGCATTCGGAAGGCGGTGTCGCGCGCACGGCGAATGAGACGTTCGGAGGTGTTTGCAAAGATTAGGCCCTGCGCGGCAAACGCGACGAACTGCACACATGCGAGCATCAAGTATAGTTCGCTCCAGTAGTCCGAGTTGTGTTTTGTGTCAGCGTCGTTGGCGGATACTCCATATTGAGACAGGACGGACAGTTGTTTGGCGAAGAATACTGTTCAAAGTTAGACGGATGCGAGGTGGGTTCTCAACTACCGAGCGCAGCGACGTACCGGCCTGCGTAGGGTTACCTCCCCCGCAAATAGCTGCTAAAAGCAGGCCCACAGACATGAGTCCCAGTTCAGGTTTATTAAAGGAGGCGATGAACTTGAGCAGCGACCAGAGCCCATAGCTTGGTGGTTCCGGAGTTCTTAGTTGGGTGATGGACTGTGGTTGTAAATCTGAGTCTGAACCTGCATGTTGAACGGATCCTCGGCGAGGCAACAGTCCAGAGTCTGTAATATCGATCTTCGTGTCCGCCAGATCTTTCCCATTGCCACGGGAATGCTCCCGGAGAATCGCTTTGCTGACCAAGGACGGATCCTGTGCTGTTGACAGCCTGTGATAAGCACCTTTACGGCCTATCAATGCGTCGTGGGTGCCCTGTTCGACGACTTTACCGTCCGCCATGAGAATTATGTTGTCTGCGTGCTTGACTGTAGAGAGACGGTGCGCAATGGTGATCGTTGTGCGGCCTTCAGATGCAGCCCGCAGAGCTGCCTGGACTACGCTTTCCGATTCCGAGTCCAGGGCTGAGGTGGCTTCGTCTAGAAGGAGAACTGCCATGATGTCAGTATGGACTAGTGAATGAAGCGATGAGGATATGGGGGATCGTTTGACTCACTCTTGGGGTCAGAAATAATTGCTCTAGCAATGGCAATGCGCTGCTTCTGGCCACCTGACAAGTGGGAGCCCCCCCTCGCCGACAAGGGTGTCGAGACCATCGGGCAGGGTGGAGATGAAGTCGTAGGCATTGGACTTTTGCGCAGCCTCGGTGACGAGTTGCCGCTTTTTGTCCCTGTCTGAGTTTTCATGGTGTGTCCCTTTTAAACCAGCGCAAATGTTCTCAAAAATGGTGGCACGGAATAGCATGGGTTCCTGCCCAACCAGAGCCATCTGTCTCCGCAACCACTTCAAATTGAGTCCATTTATATCATGATCATCAAGTAAAATGGTCCCAGAGACTGGCTGGTAGAACTTCTCAATCAGACCAATGATGCTACTTTTGCCCGATCCGGAAGCCCCGACAATAGCAGTGGTTTTGCCTGCAGGAATCGTCAGGTTGAAGTCGTCAAGAACGATGACGTCTGGGCGAGAGGGATAGACATGTTTAATGCCAGTGAGCCGAATTGTTCCATTCACCATGTCCAGAGTGGTGCCCTCGTCCGAGTACGGGTCTATAGGTGATTCGCGATCAATGATATTGAAGATGGCTGACGCGGCAGCGGCGGCGGCGGTGAAGGCCTGGAGATTGGATGCAACACTCCCCAGACTGAAGGCCCCCAAAACAACCGACATGATGATGGTGAGAATGTCTTGTATTGCTACGTTGCCATGGATGAGAAAGGAGCTTCCTTGCCAGAAAGCCAGGCCGTATGTGAGGTACAGAAGAAACATCATCCCAGCAACTGATATGGCGATGATGCTCCTACCGCGACAGGCGAGCGCTTCTGATTTCAGCAAATGGCCGCGATATTGCTTGCTCACACGCTCTTGGGCCCCGAATGCCACCGTGCTTCGAATGGACCTGAAGACAGCATCCGCGATGTTGCCACCTTGTGCATATGCCTGCATGCTCTGTCCGGTGAACCGACTGGCTACGCGAGAGCCGAGGGCGATGTCGATGATGATGCCCGGAACAAGAGAAAACAGCATCAAAGTAAGCTTCCAGTCCTTTACGAAGCTGATGACGAAGGCCGAGACAAAGGTCGACACAGCCACCAGAGTGATCGAGACCTTCTCTGAAATGCCGTCCTGGATCAGGTTGGTGTGCGAAGCGATTTGTGTCGACAGCTCGCCGGTGCCGACGACGTCGAAAAAGCCGATGTTTTGACGCATGCAGCTCTCGAGATATTTTTCTCGGATGCTTCCGGTGATGTGTTCGCCCGTGTACATGAATCCGACCGTCGTCAAGTACTGCGTGATGAACTCGACAATGCCTAGATACACAAAGTATTGAATGTAGGAGTCGATGCGATCCATGAAGTCGTCCCGCGCGACGCGGCCGGCGAAAAAGTCCATGAACTCCTTCTGGAGCCCGCCGAACACGACCGTCATGAGTGGAAGGGCTGCGCCCGCTATCACGGCCAACAGAATTGAAGCGGCGAGGATGGTCTTGTCGCTGGTAGACGCATAGCGATACAGGACTCTGGGGCTGCAGGGGATACTGAGAAGGTTGACCTGCCGGTCTAGGATGTCGGACTCGTGAGGTAATAGCCGTGCAGAGCCTTTATCGTCTCCTTTCGCTGTGAGTGTATCGGATGATGGTGACTGGATTGTCGAATCATCTGTGACGTGTGGTGTAATTTCTTCATGACTAGATTGATATGCGAGTGATTCATTTGAGGACGATGAAGGAACCTGCGTCGCAGATCCGGAGATTGATGAGGAGCTCATGATGCTCTCGGCGTAAACAAATTCAACGCCAATCTGAGCATGAAGATGATGAAGATGATGTTGTGGGAGAAGCGTCTGAAAGGTTCTGTAATCTGGTCCCGGGATCCAGTTAGATCAACTGTCGGCTGCGAAAGCAATATGCTAAGAGAAGAAGGAGACAGGATGGTCCAACCAAGTTGGGAGACTTATTGAGAGCACAGGGAGGAACATTCACTCAGTGTATCTTTCTTCAAGCAGGCAAGGTTAGTTCGAGTCGAGGGCGGCATCTAGCAACACTCAAGGCACGCCTTCTTGGCAGTGGCATTTCCCACGTAAGACCCGGCGGAAATTCATGAGGAGGCTTGTCTCAAGTCTTTCGTAAATAGCGCAGTCACATGGCTGCCTGTATCATGGGTGAAATTTTCGTGGTTGAAATTAGAATCACTTGTTGTGAAGAGGGTGAATATTTCTTACCTTACCTTACCCAAAGCGTCTGAGCAGCCAGTAAGCTCTCTCGCAAACTTGGTGGAAGCGCTTCCATCCTTCATTTTAGTCGCGGGCGCACAGTGAAGCGCCACGCTTACTCGAAGTGTGTATTCTGAGTTGCAAAGGCGCACTACTTGAGCGCTTGATCCAACTCGGGCTTGCTGACATGTTTAGAAAGCTGCCTAATCGCAAAGCCATAGGCAGCCTCTGCCTTCTCGTCGATTTCCCCAAGCCGCTCAAGGCCTCCCGTTTCAGTGACGGCAATGCGGAGAGGCGCCGCAGCGCCAACTCGGCATTGGCGATCCGGGCGTGTCAGCTGGAACCATGTCCGTCAGATTGTGGCATGCTGGGCTAATTATTTCTAGGTCGGTGGCTAAACTACGGACGGCCTGGCTCTATCCCATATCTAACGTCGAGGACAATCACGACAAGAACAACAAGTGGGCGCATTCACAATGTTGTCTCAGTGAAATGAGAAGGGAACATCCTACCACCAGTTATGCCACTGAACTTCCTAAATAAGTGAAATGTACGCAACTCATGTGCTAATTAACATCTGACGTGATATTCACCGGAATGCAGTGTTTCGACCTAAAGTGTGGGCTCAGACGCTGCGAAGAAAGCCTCTGGCGCCTGGTGAGAATAGATGCAGTGAATTTTCAAAGTACATCATGTTGCGTCTTGGAAGCCAGAAGTCCCAGAATATGCTATTTGTGGTAGGAATATAAGTTGGGCCTTGGAAGTCACCTCGCCCGCTTCTGGCCGGGATGTCATTTTCTCACTACGATCTGTGTCACAATTCTTTTTTTCACTCCTCACTTTTCTATTCCGCTCCTCTCATACTCTCAAATTCCATCATGACATCCACCCAGCCTATGGCGTATGATTTCTTGGCCCTAAGGCAACAAGTTGGGTCGGTATATGTTGATTTACTTATCGCATGTCTCTTTCTGTTTCTCTTCACTTCCTACAAGACCCTGCAGTGGTATTCGGAATACTCAGTAAGCATTATACAAGCCCAAGATCGAAATTCAACGTTCAAAATGCTGACTGGAAATTCTGCCCACCCCCAGAGAGATACAGCGTACGGGTATAAACATGGTTGCAAACCACCGATCATGATACACAATCGTTGGCCTCTGGGGATTGATCGCATGTGGCAACTGTGGGAAGCTGATGGACGCAAGCAGTTACTGAAAACTATTTTTGAAGTCGCAGAAGACTTTCCGCAGGGCGTCATCTCGCAATTCTTTCTTTTTGGGCCTCGCCGCCACAATATTCTTGCCCCCCAGAACATCGAGGCAATTCTGTCCTCCAACTTTTCTGGTGAATTGATACGACGTAACTGAATGGGCTTCTATTATGACTGACAGCACCTCAGATTATTCTTTCGGCCCCAGGGCAGAAATCTTCCACCAGCTTATTGGTGATGGCATTTTTGTCCAAGAAGGTGCTGCTTGGAAGAAGTCTCGAGCTATGTTGAGGAAGCATCTCTTCTCCTCGACGGCCACTTATGGCCTTGAGCAGCTAGCCGAGCACGTTGAAAACCTTTTAGCTCGTCTTCCACTTTCCGAGCAAGGCGGCGTCGTTGACCTCCAACCTCTCATATTCGATTTTTTCATGGACAACTCCTCGGCTCGACTTCTGGGCAGGTCGACTTACACCCTGAAATTTGGCGACAACACCCTGGAAAGCACCCGGAACCGAAAATTTGCAGAGAACTTCTGCATCGCCTCGGAAGGCCTCGTGAGACGGTTCCGTTGCGTTCCCTTCCATAACATTTACAACCCAGCCAAATTTCGGACCGCCTGTGTCGAAGTCCGGCATTATGTGGAGGATTTCCTTGCTGAAGTTCGGTCTTTGAAGCCAGCTATGGTTGGAGGCCGAGCAGCCGACAGCCTCATCGACCAGATGGCCCGAGATGGAATGAGTGACGACAGCATCCGCGACCACGTCATCAATATCCTTCTGGCTGGCAGGGATTCAACAGCATCGGCGCTTGTCTGGACATTGTAAGTTTGTGAATCCATTGTCAGGAGAGCAAATGCTTACGCTTAGCCACAGCCGACTGCTCGCCCGCACACCACGGGTAATCGAGAAGTTACGCAACGAAGTCAGCAAAGTGATGGGCGAAAGAGCGCTAGCATCCAAGGCAGAGCTGCGCGAGATGCCGTATCTTGCTCAAGTCATTAAAGAGTGCAAGTACTTCATGCCATCCGAGGCACTCCTCGCCTTCGTCGTAATCATCTAACATGATAGTAGGTCTTCGGCTCTACCCTGCGATTCCTCTGAATGCTCGCCAAGCTGCCAAGACAAATATACTCCCGGTTGGCGGCGGGGAGGATGGACTGAGCCCGTTACTCATCAGGAAGGGCGAAGTAGTGGTTATATCGCCCTATGTGACTTCTCGGAGGAAGGAAGTATACGGGCCAGATGCGAGTGATTTCCGTCCGGAGCGCTGGGATGACCCTGCGACGACGGAGGCGAATGCATTTTTCTCGTTCAACGGTGGCCCTCGCAGGTGTCTGGGAGAGCAGATCGCTTTGAAGGAGCTTTCCTTTGTTATTGTGGCGATTTTGCAGCTTCTTGATCTCATCGAACTACCACACGGCGAGATTAATGAGAAGATTGGGGCGGAAAAGCAGAACGTAGGTCTTGTTCTGTGTCCTACTGACGGATGCCGACTGTTCCTGCGGCGGCGGGTTTTGCCAGCAGCAGTAGATAACCGTGCAGGTCAGGAAGGCAGTCTGGGGATGTTGTGAGGGGGCATTTCAAAACTCCAAAAAGGGAAAAGAGAAATATCCAGGATATTCAGATAGCCAAAAAGTCAAAAGATAACGCGACGGTCATCCGTTAGGCCCTCCTTGCTTATTGTTTTTTGCAAGATTCGAACTGAGCGCCCCTACCCTCAACAGAGTAACCAGAAACTCATCGGGTGGTATTGGTTTTAAGTTGTTAGAGATGCTTTACCAACTAGACCATTCGGCCCATCTCTTAGTTGTAACTGGTTGACAGATCCTCTCGCAACGTCAAAGAAATAGCTAGGGGGCTGGAGGTTGGCGGGAGGGAGGGTGAAGGGTGGACTGCTCACCTTACCACGACAGAGACCAATCAAACAACAAAGATGCCCGTCTGATTGGGTGAAATCGTGAACGCAGCGAGCTTTGACCTCATACCTTCTTTGTGTGAGGGAGAAGGCACAGCTTGTCCTACTCCTTCCTCGCTCGAGGCAGGCACCTACATTCCTCTGGGTTCCTCGCCTGCCTCCTCCCGACAGCATCTCACGCTGAATCTCCTACCTTCTGCCTCCCACGCGACCTTTTCTGTTTTTGTGGTTTTCTTTTCTTCCTCATACCAATTTTCCCACTTGAAAATTTCCTCGCCTTCTCCCCATCCCTTTTCAACAAACCAAAACACACCGACTTCACCCACAGTCCACATTTTGCGATCAAGATCTCCCCAGCCTTTCGCCATGGCTGATCCCGATATCGCCTCGTAAGAAATCGATCGAACGTTTTCCGTCGCATCTGCTGACAGTCTCGTAGCCTCTGGGAGACCAAAAAGGATGCCGACATCTGGCTCATGATGGGCGACGAAAAGTGGGAGCTGCACGACAAGGTCATCCGAGGCAAGAGCGAGATGGTTGACTTTCTCGTTGATCAGAAGGCCGCAGTGGTAACATTTCCCCCCTTCACTTCCCATTGGCTTCTGTTTGCATTCGGCTGGAGTCTTGCTAACCGCGTGTTCTACCAGGACGGCGGCGTCAAGAAATTCGCGTTGAAGGACTACCTCTTCCAAGCCCACGCACTGGAAACCGTTCTCAAGTGGCTCTACGTTGGAGGTAAATTCATTGATCCTGCGCCACTCCTTCTGTCAAACCCAGCTTACAACCTTCAGATGATGCGCTGCCGCGCAAGCCCGAGATTTTCGACCTACTCACGATCCACGACGTTGCTGCGGCTCTCGGCGTGTCCGACCTCACGGCCGAACTCGCTTCTCGTGTCGGCCGTGACCTGAGCGACATCCTCGCCAAGCGCGTCGACATGTTGGAGGACTTCATGATGGTGGCTGACATCATCGTCGACGAGGCCAGCGAGGCCCACGATGACCTAAAGCAGGAGTTCCAGAAGGCCATTGCACCTCACCTGTGCATGCTCCTCCAGCAGCAAGACTTCCGTAATCTACTTGGAGACGACCCCAAGTTCTGCTTCGACACCCTGTCTACTGCCGTTGGCGAGATCACGCGAGTGACTGAGGAGTCCGAGAAGAAGCTGGCCGATGTTGAGCAGCATCATAGAGCCAACGACTCTGCCATCGACTTCCCAACCTTCGCGCACAGCCCGATATCGAAACCTGCCTGCGTGAGCGCAATCGAATGCCCGAAGACTCCGGATACGTCCAAGAAAATCAAGTTGGAGAGCCCCGATAGTGCGGTCCAAGCTACTGGCCCTGACTTGATGCGAACCGCTGATGCTGGATCTACTCCCTTCGCTGGCCCCCGATTCAACCGCGGCATGGGTATGTATGGTCATATTTCTTTCTCGCATACCTGACCCTATCGTAGACAAAAAAATCGAAGAGTCTAGCGGAATGCAGCTAACTTGTTTCATCCTCGGAAGACGCCGGTTTCAACTTCGCCTACAAAGACGAGCGAGCATTCCCTCCCAAGTTCTCTGCCCTCTCCATCAAGCGAGTACCTGCCACCAAGCCGTCGCCCGCAGTGAAGTCATCTTGGGCTCCCACGCCTTTCCCCACACCCAGTGGAAAGGCTTCACCGTCCGATGATGGTTCAGAGGCATTCGAATCCTGCGAAGAGGGATCCGAGGAAGGCGAGATCCGGGAGAAGCGTCGTGTCATCCCCTCGCGACCCTCTATTCAGAGCAAGATGACGCCCCCTGGCCAAACAGATCACAAGACCAAGGCGAGCTTCCATGTGCCTGGCAGCTTCGAGGCTTGTCTGTCAGTCTACACACAGGGTGTTGGCAGCAGCGATGTTCATACGAAGCCAGCCACATCTCTGCCAAATGATCGACGAAGTGGAGCGTATCACTTTAGCAGCTCATCCATTCAACAGGATGACAGCCTGGAGTTGCCTGCCAGACGCAGTGGTAGCTATGCCTTTGGCAGCACTTCTATTCAGCAAGACTCTCTTGTGCCCGACACAATCCACAGCGAGCCGGAGTTTAAGCAGACCACCGGTGCCCGCCCCGCTCCCGGAACCATGCCGTACTCCCACAAGGAGCCCCTCCAGCGTCCAGCTCCTCGCGACGTGCCTGTCCGGCCCCCTGTTCCGGCCCCTGTTCCGGCCCCAGCTCCTGCTTCGGTCCCAACCTCGGCTGAGACCGGTCCCAAGTTGGATCGCAAGACAGCCCGAGAAGTGAACAGAGGAAGGCTCCATGTCAAGACTACAAGTAAGTCTGTGAAACCAATTGTTTTCTGGTGGTGCGCATACCCCTTCACCACACTAGACTTATGTTCCCCTTGCGCATGTTTTGTGTGCATATTGCTAATACAACTCCAGAGCGCGCGAAGACCCCCACGAAGTCAAAGAAGATGTATGACGCGGATGCACCCAACATTGACTGCGTTCAGTCCTGAGGGACGTACAATGTGTAGAAGATGCTGTTCAGGTCGACTCGATGTTTTGAGACGGAAGGTTTAGGCCACGCAGGGCTATGATTACGCACGGCGTAAGAATTTGGCATCATCAAGTGTTGGCGGCAAGGACAAGACACCCATTTCCAGGGCTTCATTGCACATAGCCGTCGTCTAAGGCTTCTATATGAATAGATTACAACTGCGCCTTCTCTGTCCGGTTTCCACTCTCGTCGAACCAGATCTTCTGCCCTGTGATCATGGACTCTTGTAACGCAGCGCCAATCTTGACCGCGGCAACAGCAGACGCTAACTTTACCGGCACAGGCTTGTCCTCCAACACGCTCTCTGTGAACTCAATCGCCTCGGTGGTGAAAGCCGCCTTGAAGCGGTCCCAGTAGTTCTGGGGCAGCTCTTGCCTGATGCCGCCGGGCTGGTAAATCTTGACGTGGTTCTCGGCGGGCATCAGGTTCACGGTCAGCTTGCCCTTGGTGCCAATAATCTCAGTCGAATCCTCCTGGCCGGCGGCCATCATGCGCGAGGCATACAGGTAGGCGATGCGGCCGTCGTAAAACTCGACGGTGCCGACGGCGTTGTCGCGGTCGTTGTGCTTGCGCAGGTCGGGCTCGACGGCGGTGATGCCGACGGCGTGGACGGATTTCACCTTTGTCTTGTCCTCGTCGAAGAACCAGAGGGCGAGGTCGATGTCGTGGATGGAGCAGTCGACGAAGATGCCGCCGGAGAACTGGGCGTAGGCGACGAAGAAGCCCGTGGGGTCGAGGACGTCGCAGGTCTGGGAGCGCAGGATGGCGGGGCGGCCGATGAGGCCGGCGGACATCTTTGCGTGGGCGTCGCGGTAGGAGGCGTCGAAGCGGCGGGAGAAGCCGCACATTACCTTGAGCTCGGGACGGCGGACGGATGCGTCGACTACTGTTTGGGACTTTGGGTTGGTGTTAGTATGAGTTTGCTGGTGTTTCGGCGATTCTTTTGGGGAGAGGGTGGTTAACTCACCACCTCAACAGTCGTGCCGAGGGGCTTCTCGCAGAGGACGTGCTTGCCGGCGTCGATGGCCTTGATGGCCTGCTCGGCGTGGACGGCGGTGGCGGAGGCGACGCAGACGGCCTGGAGGCCGGCGTGGGCGAGCATGTCGTCGTAGGACTCGTAGACGGCGACGCCGTGGGGTGCGAGGGTCTCGGAGGCCCATTGGCGCTCGGCGGCGTCGGGGGAGGAGACGGCGACGAGGGATGCGCGGGGGACGTTCTGGTGGAAGTTGAGGGCGTGGCGCTTGCCCATGCGGCCGAGGCCTGCGACGCCTACGTGAAGCTTTTGTGTTGACATTGTCTGATTGTTTCTGAATCTGGATTGACTGTCCTCGAGGGGAAGGGACCGCAGATGGAGGGAGAGGTGAAGGCGTCGTGGAATGGAGGCGGTCGTCAAGGTGAGGCCGGAGGTGTTGGACTGCCGTGGGGGGTATCACTGGAATGGGAATGGACGAGAGGAGCTGCTAAGACATCTTGGAAGGATGCAGAGGAAGGCGGCCGGGCGGGTTATATACCGTCACCTTTCATGCAGGCCTCACCGATTCTTTTTCACGCGCCACGACATTTTTTTTTTCTGTTCTATTTTTCTTCATCGCATCCATGTCGGGATTCGGATCCCGACATGAATGTCTTACACGTGGGGCAGACGCCACTGACGCCAGCAGATGAGCCCCGCGACCGCCCATCCAATTAAGCCATCCTCGTGGATTCAGGAACTGGGGAATTGGCCTATGGAATGTAGAAGCGCCATCCTCCTCGGCCAGAGAATATGGGAAAAAGCCCACTTGGAAAGACGCGGTTTCAACAGAGGCGACGCGCTGGCTGGTTGGGGGATGTTGGAGACGTGGAGTTGGAGAGAGGCTTAAAATGGCGTTGGCGTTGAGGCGAAACTTGGTGTAAGACGGCGGACCCTGATTTTTGTAGGGGATACTTGCCGTGTTTTCTGGATTGAGCAGGTGGGGGCTCTGGGGATGCGTAAAGCGAAGATGCGGATTGGATGCTGTGATGATCGGAGAAAGTTGCCCCGATGATGGATTTAGATGGGAAGGGAATTTCGTCCGAATGGGGGCCGCGGGGTTTGGGTGGCTGCCGACGCAGGTCGTTTGGCACGTCTACCCTCTACCCCAACGGCTGGACCGAAGACTAATCAGAGATTCTGTCCAAATGCGATGAAACTTTATGGGGTTCCGCGTGCATGGTGTTAAGATGCCAATATCTGTGATCTCGGTTTCTCCGCATTCATGGGACTCATCTACGGCCCCCCGGACCCCCATCCAAAGCCCCCCATCCTGTCTCCCCTCCCCTCCCTTTTCCCCTCACAATCTGGGGTCCGGGGCGCGGCGCGCGGGGAGCTAACAAGTTTCTGGGGTAATTACGGTTTGGAGAAGTTGAGGTTAGCTTGGCCGAACACAAGGCAAGGCCCTTTTCGCACTCGGGTTGGTTGTCGGGAAATATGCTGTGTGTATGACATTGTCTGCGTAATCATTCGTCAAGGGGTTAAGTTGGTAAGTATTATTGCCTGAACCTTGATGGAATTGGCCAGTCACCTGCTAAGATGCAACGGCAATGGAACTAAACAGACTTATAGTTCTTAATGCGTTTTTTCATTTTATCAATAAGTCCCAGTTACTCGCAGCAGACTATTGACAACCCACTCATGAAGTGGATATTGCTACAATTCACCATATAGATGGATGCCTTCAACATTTCGAAAACAGCTAGAGTCTCATGAATCCTCCTCCCAACCCCACGCCCGCTTCAGGTGGGATTGTGCCGACGCCGTCGGCCACATGTGGTACACGTCCGTCTTGACCAAGATGTCGAGAAGAGCCTTTTGCTCCACGTGGTCGGTGAACCGGTCTCCGCACGCGGTGACGCCCATGCAGGCCGTGAACATGGCTGGGATTGTGTCCTTGTTGGAGAGAGCTGTGCCGCAGAGTTCTCGTATTTGCATTCTAATGTCGTTCTGCATCCCTTCATCAGAATGTTTCTCGTTAAAGTGACAATCTAGAGGGTGGACAGCTTACATCTAATTTCTGCCTGGCCAGTCTGCGGGCTGGTCCTATACGAGGAATGCTCTCGTCGTGACACATGAGGAGTGCCCGTGCAAGAGTGCCATGGACGTTGCCGATGACTTCTCAAGTTAGTGTTTACAGTAATACTAGGACACACAATGGCCAAACATACCAACGGCATGGTTGATGTAAAAGATGCGTGGAAAAGCCTGGTCCGCCGCCGGGTCCGGCTCGCTATACGCAATCGGCAACCACGACAACGGCCTCGCCCTCAGCCAGTTGTGGTCGTACTCCACCAGCCTCTGGTACTCGCTCTTGCGGTTGTCCACCTCCCCGAAGCAGAACTGCACGACCTCGGCGCAGTGCACCACGATGCGGTTCGCCCAGCAGTCGTCGTCGGCCGGCGAGAAGGAGCGGTCGATGAAGAGGTGGTCGAGCTTCACCATGATGGGCCGCTGCGTGGCGAAGGCCATGGTGATCTCCTGGCGCAGGCCGACCCAGAAGCAGGCCTGGCGCAGCTGGCTCTGGGGCGCTAGGCGGCCCCCGTGTGAAGAGGACGCGTTCGTCTGCGTGTTCATGAACAGCTGGATGCCGAGCAGGTGGCCCTCGTGGTCCGTCCCGATGAGGGGCACGTCGAGCTCCTCGAGGGTGCGGAGGAGGATCGTGGCGGCGAGGAGGTCGTCGTTTGTGAGGGCCGACGAGTCGTTGGAGATCTCGGTGAGGTGCTTGAGGCATTCCTGGTGGTAGCGGTCCGAGGCGTAGGGGTCGTATTGGTCGTGCAGGCTGAGGTGGCGGGAGGAGAGGGCGAAGATTGCGTTGAGGAGCGTCGGGCAGGTTATTGCTCTCTGGGGGACGACGATGGCGAAGTGGCGGCGGGCGTCACAGAGGTCGAACTGTTTTGTTTCTTTAGACCATGATACGTCACGTAGGGACGGAGACTAACCCAGGTGCACATGTATTCGAGGTAGTACTTCATCAACCTCACCTCGTGGGGCTGCGTGAAGGGAAACACGACTTCTCCATGGTGTTCGTAGTTGGCCAGTCCAAGTGTTGAGCCTGGCGGTATCGAGCTGTACACGGTAGGCAACGGCGTGGGAGTTTGCACCTCCTTCCAACTCGTGGCTGGAGTTGAAGCAGGTTGGTTGAATGGACTGATGGCGGCGGCGGGGAGATGCTCATGGAGAGTTTGCTGAACTGAAGAATTCCTCGCCTTGTCCGAGGTTGCTTGCACGACTGCCTGCTCCTGAGCCGGCGCATCCACCTGCCTGATGAAGGGCGGGCTTCCATCCTCGGACCAATAGAGGGCCTCGAGTTCCTGCGTCTCATCGACGAAATGCACTGCCAGGCACACAACGTTTGTCAATCTTTACGAGTCACACACACTTCAACATCGATGATCGCAAACCCAACAAAAAAACAAGATGAGGCTTATCGGTGTCTCCATTCTCAAGCATCCTCGCCAAGAAAGCACAGCACAACAGAAAACACAAAAGGCACGAAAATGTTGCGGGCAAAAATCACTTACAACGCCGCGGGTAGCGCACCCAAGTCTCCGATGCACTCGGCGTCCTGACGATAACACAAAAGTGATCAGCGGTTTGTTCCGCAGTAGAAAATAACGCACTTCAGCTGGCTGCTGCCATGCTTGGGTCCTCGTGACGAGAGGCCGACGATAACGACAGAAACCGGGTCCATCGCGGAACCGGGCCCCCGGGGGGCGTGTCATTCTCGTGGTCCTTGTCCATTGGCAAGGGCCGGCTGCAACAGGAAACTTCGCATGTCGGTCACGGCGCAGGAAAAGACAAGAGAGAGAGAGAGAGCTCCGCCTTACTCGGTAGAGTGCTTGAACCGAATAGCGGGGGCCGGGACGCAGTCCTTGCCAGTCGCTCTGCATCGAATACATGAGATTGATGTGGTGTTGGTAGTGGTGGTGGTGGTGGTGTCGGCCCGAGAGGACGGCGGACCAGCGGGAGCGGCGTCATAGGTGCTCCACGCGCATTTGAGGTGTTGCTTTTTGCAGGTCTGGTTTGGGCAATGCGGTCCTTGGGGCTCTGCGGCTGTTGTTGCGCCTGAGTGGGTTTTGCGATGCTGATTCTGAATGAGGTCTAAATTTCCGGCTTGGTTTTTGGGGTTTTCTCTATTCAGGCATTTTTCTCCCCAAGCTCAGACGCAAAACAGAGCAGAAACCCCGAAAACCACAAAATCATGTCAGCAATTGAACTTTGGTCCCCAAGAGTGAACAACTTCCAGACGCCGCCGCCACATGTAGTCCAGACGACATATGTACTCCAGACTTTCAGATCTTGGTGGCTGCTTAGACGAAATCCGGGGTAAGAATAAACGTGCGGGTGGACAATCTGGGGTAAGGTGAAGACTAAAAGCAAAAAGCCGCGTGGGAATGAATAAACAACGTACCAGACATGTCGTCGACGACATGATTTTGGACCCTTTCACCCCGTCGTCTGCGACCTTCAATCGGCTGTTCTTTCGTGAAAATGAGACGATTGCGGTGGCCAAGGGAAGGTCGAGGGGATAAAAGCATTTCCTGGTTGGTGATAACGGGAAATGGCTGCATCGGGGCGACTTGCTCCCCCGCGTGGAAGAGGAAGAAAGCCCCTAGGCCGGCTCCCATTTCGCAGCGAGCTTTACACCGGCCCAAATTACCAAATCATCCCGCCCCGGCAATGCGAGACCTCGCACACGAATAGCTGGGCTGGGAAGACGGCAACCCCTAGCCTATGACGAAGCTGTTAATGCACGTTACAGCCCGTAGAGAGCGGCGGCCCGCCCCTGACTCGCGTTAACAGGAACCCATAGCGACCAATGGCCACCACCCCAGACGGGGCTTTCTCCATCTGATGTGGAGTGTTCCACGGCGAGATTCCGGAGCTTTTCGAGCCTCTCCTCCAAGACACCCAACATTGTCTTCCCCACCAAGGCTTCCATCCCCCACGGCCAAACTCACCTGCGAGAATCTTCCAACAACCACCCCCTGGCGGTGTATGGAAAGACGGTCTGTTATCAGTCAGGAGACAGAAAATGAGAGAACGGCTGTTCCATCTTCGAAATTCTTCCATAGTCCCACTCCGGGCGCTCGATTAACGGACCACTGCCGAGGACAGGGGCGGAGCATGGATCGTCCGTCAGGCGCTGTCATCGGCCATCAACGTGTTGTCTGCGGACAGACTGTCATGGGCATTTCGAACCCACCGGCGACGACAACTGTGTCTCAATATCCAGCCTTGGCCAAGTTTTCTCCAAAACTGCCGCGGGCGGCGGGCATAACCCCGGTCATAATTCGCAGTGCCCGGACTGATGGCCGCACAGAATAGGAACAGCTCCAGCCGACACACATCCCGGCTCCCTGTGACCGCGCCCCCCTGCAGCCACTGACAGCCCGCGTATTGGAAGCGGAGCGAACGCTGACACGGATTCCCCATTTCTCCAATTCCCCAGAAACCCTCTTTTAATTCCCCCACGATTTAGCGGCTCGTGTATGTGTGTGAGGTCTGAGGAGTACGTGCCTGTTTTTGTGAGAGAGAGAGGAGCGAGTGTGTGTGTGTGTGTGTGACAACTAGCGCCTGGCCATTGGCTCGCTGCGGCTATTCCATACGTAGGTCCCGTCGAGTATCTACGGCTTTCCAAGCGCAGTGGGGCGCCCATTGCCCTTGTCTTGTTTTTCTTCGATGCCGTGAATTGGGAACGGGCGTCTTCGGGACCAGCTGGGCTGGCCCTGGCCAAGGAATTTGGGGAAAGCGAAGGGGGAACGCGAGGCCCGGCGGGAAAAGTCTATAAAGACGTCGTCGTGCCATGTTTTGTAAATCATGTCGTGTTCTTGTGACTTCAGTCGAGTGCGACCCAAGCTCCCTTCTCACCAACATATTTTTGATACCCCCTCCGTACTTGATTCCGGTTCACAGACTGGATTGAGCTTTTTCTTTCTTCCCATTACTTGGTCCCAGCTCGCAGGGTTTGCATATCAACGCTACCCAACGTGAGTTCATCCCAATCCGGTCTCCCTCCTAAGCGTTGCCCAGCTTAGTCAGGCTTCCGTTTCACATCAACACCATGTCAGAATATCATGAGCTAACAAATCTCTTTTTTTCAGACTCATACGGTACAAACGCGGTTCATCATGGCTCATCGACCGGCATCAGCCTCCGACTTTGAAAAGTCGTCGGCCAAATTCGGCGCCTCGACCGAGCAGCAAGAGACAGTTCTCTCCGATGATGCTCTCGATCCCTACGGACCCTCAGGTACACAAACACCATCCACCAGCCTCTTCAGCTCGCGCTCACTGTCCATGTAGGATTTCGCGGAATCTTCTCCTCCCACTATGTAGCCCTCTGCGCAGCCTTCTCGGCGATCGGAGGTCTGCTCTTCGGCTACGACCAAGGTGTCATCAGCGTTACATTGGTCATGGACCAGTTCCTCGAGCGTTTTCCCGAAGTGTCTGACCACGCCGCCGGCTCTGGCTTCAAGAAGGGTCTGATGACGGCCATGATCACCCTTGGTGCCTTCATCGGCGCGCTTAACCAGGGTTGGATCGCCGACTGGATCTCTCGCAAGCGCTCCATCATGGTTGCTGTCGTCGTCTTCACGATTGGTTCCGCTATTCAGACTTCCGCGCTGAACTACGACATGCTGGTCGGTGGTCGTTTCATCGGAGGACTGGGCATCGGAATGTGAGTGCTACAGTCTCCATTCATGGATATTCGTAAACTGACTGATTTAGGTTGTCGATGGTTGTCCCTCTCTACATCTCTGAAATCTCGCCTCCCGAGATTCGTGGCTCTCTCTTGGTCTTTGAGCAGCTCTCCATCGTTGTCGGCATCGTCATCTCATTCTGGATTACCTGTAAGTATAACCCAAAAAACAAAACTTTGCGAATGATGCTAACTAGTGCATCATAGATGGAACCAAGAGTATCCCGAACCACTGGTCTTGGCAACTTCCCTTCCTCATCCAGATCCTTCCCGGCCTCCTCCTTGGCTTCGGCGCCGTGTTCCTCCCATACTCTCCCCGATGGCTGGCATCCAAGGGCCGCGAAGAGGAGGCCCTTCAAAACCTGTCCAAGCTCCGCACGCTTCCCGACACCGACCCCCGAGTCCGCCGCGAGTGGATGGAGATCATCGCCGAGGCCCGCTTCCAGACCTCCGTGTCCGCCGAGCGCCACCCAACTCTTGTCGGAAACAACGATCTCGGCAGCAGCTTGAAGCTGGAGGTTGCCTCGTGGACCGATTGCTTCAAGGCTGGCTGCTGGAAGCGCACTCAAGTCGGAGTTTTGCTCATGGTATGTTTCCCACCACCGTATTAAAAGCACCGAAAGAAGAAATTTAGTAATGTGAATACTAACTGAATGGGATATAGTTCTTCCAACAATTCGTCGGTATTAACGCGTTGATCTACTACTCCCCGACCCTCTTCGCCACCATGGGACTCGACAGCAACATGCAGCTCATCATGTCCGGAGTTCTCAACTGTGTCCAGCTGGTTGGTGTCATCCCCAGTCTGTGGACCATGGACCGCTTCGGACGTCGCTCCATCCTGCTTATCGGCAGTGCCATCATGTTCATGTCCCACACCATCATCGCCGCGCTTGTCGGTGTCTACTCGCACGACTGGCCGAGCTACCAGACCCAGGGATGGGTCAGTGTCACCTTCCTGATGGTCTACATGCTCAGCTTCGGCGCTTCCTGGGGACCAGTGCCCTGGGCCATGCCCTCCGAGGTCTTCCCGTCGTCTCTGCGTGCCAAGGGTGTTGCCCTTTCCACTTGCTCCAGTAAGTTATTCGCAATACGATGTTTCGCCGTTTGTCGGAGACTAACAATGATCTAGACTGGATCAACAACTTCATCATCGGTCTCATCACGCCTCCTCTCGTCCAGAACACCGGCTTCGGAGCCTACATCTTCTTCGCCGTCTTCTGCTTGCTGTCCTTCGTCTGGGTCTGGTGGTTGGTTCCCGAGACTGCTGGCCGAACCTTGGAGCAGATGGACGAGGTTTTCGGTGACCGCAGTGGTACGGCTGATGTGGCCAAGAAGAACCAGATTTTCAGGGAGGTTGTGGACCAGCAGATGCGCCCTGCTATGTCGGCGTAGGAGAGAGATGCAGATACCCCGTGGTTGCTACGATATATGTGAAAGATAGGAAGAAATTCAAATTTTTGAGAATACATCTCCGACCAGTGTGAAAACACAGCAATGGATTTATTATTTCCGAAGTACGTCTGTATGTGGCCAATGATGACGTGCGTTGGTCTTGGCGGGCGCTGGAGTCTCGCCCGACGCCAGTTGATCGATCCCGCACGTGGCTCAAGGGCTGAAAGGAAACATTCCAGCCTGAGAGGTTGAGAGGCAAAAGCCGATGTGCGGCGCAGATTATAGTGTCTTTGAGATAGCACTGCCAAGACGAGATGCTGACAGCCGACGATCAATCATCTTGAACGCTGTCATCCATAAATGATTGGGCCACGGATTCACGCCGAGGATTAACTTGACGTCAGATTCTTAGACACAAGGCATAGACCACGCCCGTTTGCAAAGAGAGCGACACAACATCACGCAATCGTAGTAACGATCTCGCCCTGCTCATGTGGCATTAGGGACCTAGAGTTGCCAAAAGAGGCTTACCCTACTGATCCATGTTGCGTGTATAAAGCTCGATGGGATTCTCGTCGTCCAGTCCTATTGAGAGCCCCATTCTGCTACAAGCAAGAAAATATCACAAACACAAACAACAGAGGACCTGCAGTGTCGAGTTTCCTCTCAGCCCTCCTTCCTTTAATTAATCATCATGGGTGCTCGACTGTTGACTGCGGTCGGTGCCGCGACTTTGGTCGTGGCATTCGCCCTCCTCATTGTCTCCTGCGCGTCCGTTCCAAACACCAGCTTGCCTCTCATCACTGTGGATGCCTTCAGGGTTCTCAGAGGAACGGTCGACCGAGAGATCAGGGTGCAATTTGGGCTCTGGGGCTGGTGTCAATATACGAGTCAAGAGTGGTAAGTAGCCATGGGACGAGTACACCTGCTTTCGGTTATTATAGACAGCTGAACAACTAACTTGCGAACAGGGAATCGCACCCGCAAGGCTGTATCAAAGTCAACGGCACATCAGGCTACGACCCCGCCGTGGTCATGCGCGGTCTGGATAGAGATTATGTGTCCTTCAACACGGCCGGCGGCGCGAGAGACTTGACCTTGGGATTCGTCCTCCCGGCTGTAGCAACAGCCACGACTGGCGTGGCGATTATCCTGGCAATAGCATGGTTGATCAGACGCAATCGAATCATCAACCTCGCCTCCATGGCTTTCTCCGTCCTGTCGTTCATCTTCACCATCGCCGCTGTGGGCTGCGTATTTGGATTTTGCGAAAAGATAAGAAAAAGCACGCCGGCACGGTCTATTGTGTGGGTGGGTACTTCTCAGAGCAGGTCGGGGACCGACTGGCAATTGAGAACGTACTATGGGCCTTGTGTTGTTACACTAGCACTTTCGTGTGGTGTTCTGCTGGTCGCTACAATCATACTCTTCTTTGCGTGGCTCGCTTCGAAGCGAGAGGGCCGAAGGACATGGAGCGAGGACGGCGCTGAGAAGCATCGCGTCTCGCATTCAGAGGTTGCTCCATCAGGCTCAACGCATTGATGAACTGTACATGAGCATGTCTATTGAATACTTCTTCATAGCCAATCAAAGGTGGCACAACATGCCTGTGCTTGAACTCCGTGGACATTAGTGGGATGACATCACGCACTGTCAACGCCAGTGCACGTCCGGAATTCCGGCAAGACATCTCTCGGAGCTGGTCGGACATCAGACGTTTCACCCTCTGAGCTACCGTTGGGCTTGACCTCGGACGTGCGGGGCGACTGTTGTTGCGTCCCACATAAAGCTTGCGGTCCCCGGGATCATAGCTCCGTAGCTTTGACGACGTCTTTTCGTCTGACAGAACAATCGACTTCGTCGGATCGCAACCCGTATTCAAGTCAGCCATGTCGACGGTCTTCCACGTAACTGTTCACGTCCGGCCGAGGGACGTGGCGAGGTTCCTAGAAGCTGCGGAGCCGACGATAGAAAGGATGAAGAGGGAGCCCGAACTGATGCACTTTGAGATGTATCAAGTGCATGACTCCCCTGGGACAATCACATGGATTGAGAAGTGGTGAGTTACTCGTGGTGTTAGTAATGTTTGTATGGGTTGAGACTGAAACATCAATAGGTCTGAGCCGGTAGATTGGATTATGAAGGTGAGATAACTTGCCATATTCTCAAATTTCCAGCTGTTGATTGAGCCGGAAAGCACCAAATGACAAAAGACTACTACAACGAGTACTTCGACGCGACAGAACCATTGTATGTCAAACCACGGGAACTGAGGGTGATGAGTTCGTTAGGGCCGCGCTACACATACTCAAAGACATAGGCGGATAGCGGAAGCTGTAATTGAATGAAACATTTGTATGGCTGAGAATCATGCGAAAATCCTTCTGAGAGAAGCAATGGAATGACTTTGGTGTCATGTGATTCGGCCGAATGCCCACGAAGGATCCGGTAGCCTGAAGCCACCCGAAGCGGGGTAGCCGTCGTCAAACAATGAGCGTCAGGTCAGCCCAACGATCTTCTTATCATACTACAGAAACAGCGACCAAAATTTTGCGTGTCCAGGATGTCTGACTATCCGATCCGTCCACCAACGCCGCAGGCGATGCTCCATCGTCTTCCCGACAAGCCGGAGACAGAGCTTCAAGGGAATACCAAACCATCGAAGTACATCATTCTAATCACGGCGTCAACATCTGTGGCAGGTAAAGTTCAGATCGCGAAATCGGTCGCTGCCGCTCTGTCGTGTCCGCTTTTCCAAGGCGACAGCTTGCATGAGACGTCAGCCAAAGCCGCCACTGTAGGCATGTCGAGAGGCCTCTCGGGCGCTGATGGGGATGACGAAGCTGTCCGACAGAACGAGGCGCGGTATGAGCGCATGTGGCTTTCCAAGATGACCAGAACCGGTCTACTGTTCCCCGAAGAGTCCCGGCCTGCCAATGAGGGCTTCTCTGGCTTTGGTGGGACATCCTCGACGTCGACGAGTCGGCGAGGCTCCTTCAGTTCTATTGCATCGACTACTTCGGATGCTGCCTCGACATCCAGCATCGCGAGAAGCTTCATGTCTTCGGGTCCCCCGACAACAAAATATGTGAATAAGCCTGTCACGTCCGCTCCACTTGTGGCTGAGATCGGGCGGAGGTCCAACCTTGCCTTGATGGTCCTCACACACCCCGAGCTGGAGCAATGGCACAAGGATTCAATCAGGAAGACCGTAGAAGAATATGGTATCGGTGTCCTGTTTGTTCCTCTATACGAGGAGGAGGAGGAGCTCCCTATACTGAAGCCCTTGGACCCAAGAGAGATGACAAGCTTTGGCTCACTTGGCTTGATTCCTTATCCCAAAGGTGCACGTGGCTACCTAGGCGAAGAAACAGTACTACGGGTCAATATTGAAGGGAAGGTCGAAGACATAATTGAGGAGATTGTCGATGGGGTTCATGGAATCATGGAGTCATAGATACAATCTCGGGTGCGACAGAGTGGCCAGGAAATGAAAAGCATACACGTTATACTTAGCATCCTGGTTGTGCTGCGCGAGTATGCCCTTTGTAATGACTTGCTGTTATTTTTATTTTTCAGCTTTTGTTTGTGGATTCGCGTGACATGTGGTCTCGTGTAATCCCTCGTTCTCGCATGCTGTGCTGTTGCGGAAACCGTGCGCAACGCATTCTTGATATTCTCGACGCCCTTTGTCAATGTTTTTGGAGATTTCGTCATTCTCGCCGTGACCGAGAGCCAGAGCTTGTGTCAACCCTTTTATTTGTGAAGGGGTGTACTGGGTAAGGTAGCTTACAGTAATAAAGGTCTTATCTCGTATTGGCTAAGTACCTAAGCTTGATCTACTGTAATTTTCAAAAGGAGTGTTTAAATGTACTCAGATAAGCTGAGCATACAGAGAAAGAGAAAAAACCACCTCCCATCCCCTCATAAAAAAGGACAAATTACAGGATAAGAGAGGTATCAACCGGCTCAATCCTAAGCAATAGACCGCATCGTAACCTGAGTAAACAGCTGAAGCACCCGCAATAGGATATCTGTGCAAGGCTTAGGGAGGTCGTGATAGCGGGATGCGTCCTGAAGTCACGTCTGATGTTCACAGAACGAGCTTTTCGTCGAGCTTGAATGCGTCAACGCTGGGGATATCGTCGGCCGATGCGCCAGTCTTGATAAGCGAGAAAAGCTCGTCGACGGCCTGGCCAGCCTCGGCAATGGCGGTGTAGTTGTACTGGGTGCCGTCGGCGAGGTACAGGACGTCCGGCTGGGCGCAACCTTCGGTCCCCTCGCCATCGCGGGCGTCCAGTGTCGCACCGCGGATCATCTTTCTGTTGTTGAAACCGTAGCCTAGCCCGCCAAAGGGGCCGTTGCCCAGGCAAACATAGTCGCGGCCGCCGCTGTCCTGCTGCTCGCGGATGGGGCCGCAGTTGGGCCCGGCGTGGCCACGGCACTGGATGTTCCAGTTGCGCGGGATGGCCCTGAACGAGCCGCTGGCGAAGTAGGTACCCGAGTTGACGCTGCAACAAGTGTTGGGATTCGCGTTCTGGCAGAAGGCCCCGCCGCCGCTGGTGCTACAGCCGCCCGCAAACTCGAGGTGCAGGTCGATGGCCGAGGCAGCGGTTGCGAAGAGGCCTGAGGTAAGGCTGACAATGGTGAAGAACTTCATTTTGCTTGGTAAAGATGGAGAAATTGATCTCGAGAGTGAAGCTGTGCAGGTTGCTTGATGCCGGATTGGTTTTTTGCTGGGAGGCTGAAGATATTGAAGTGGATGGAGATAGGGTCAAGAGCTTCCACAGACAGAGACAGAATCGAGCCTTTTATACATTTCTGGGAGACTTTCATCACAGAGTCTTCGACATCTGGTCGTCGATCTCGTCCTCTCTCCCAGTCTCGTATGATGCTACTCTCCTCTGCTGGCTTCTCGTGCAATTCATTGTTTCCGAAGCTTCAGGGGTTGAAAGCGAGTGCACCAGTGAGCAGTCTCCTTTGAATGTGTAAAATGATGCATAATGTTACAATACCATAAGCACGATGTTGCAATACCATAGTCATGATCTTACAAGTTACAATGCGTTCCTTGGCCGAGGTCGCTAAGGCCGATTGCATTGATCGTCTCTCGCCCGGCGGAAGAAGACAACGTAAAGCTATCGTGGGCGCGGGTCTTGGCGCAGGATTACATTGCAGCTGACGCCTCGGACTCAGGCACTCAGACCACACCACCCTCTCAGTTGAGAATAGCTTATGCCTTCCTCAGATCGCTTAGGCTGATTACATTCTGTCGCAAAAGTGGAACCAAAGTACGGGAGCGCAATCGTAGCTTTTGTTACAACACATTCGAAGTCATTATCGCATCGAGTGCCAACTAACTACAGTACGTCTCCGTGAGGGGTATGTAGCAGCAACTTAGGGGGCAGCCAAGGCTTTTTCGCCCAACCAAAAAGCCTAGTTTATTAGTAATAGCACCTAGGTGTATCTGGCCTATTGCTGGATAAAGGTACTGGGAGAGAGAGGGGACTTTGAACTCTCTTTCTTATTATTCTTACTACGAGAGAGATTTATGATTCAATTGAAGCATTACTTTATACTGATATCAATTACCAGTTCGTCTGTGGCGGACACACTTCCGGACTTTTCCTCAGAAAGACTACTAAGATACCTGACAACATGGTTCAGATGCTCCTGACCCAGACACAAGTATTCAAACTTTGGAGCAGAGGAGCGAACGGCGGTCGAGGATATCTATGTTTAACCTTGACTTTGCAGAGTTCTCCAAGCGGAGTCAGATGGCATTTAGGCAGCAGGGCGTGCGGCGCAGGCGCTTCTCCTCCAAAAACCCATGTAGGGGTTCTCGGCTCGCTTATCCCAAAGGAGGTTGGACTCAGGATAGCTCAAGGTAAGGTCACAAAATGGAGCCTTTCGCCACTTGCGATTTCTAATGATTGCATAAATCTTCTCATTGGAAAGATATTTCTGTTTATGGGGCAGGTAGAAGCCGGCCGCACTGAAGTCTCCTTCTTCCCTTCTCCAGATATCCATGGAAAAGAAGCATGTCAAGACCCTGGTCCCTATTACTCTACGTGACTCTTGCATGCTCTCAACAGACTTTAAGAAATATTATCTGCTCCCTCTGTAAAGTCAAAAGATTAGCGACAAGTCCTAGTTTAAATGAGCAAAAGGGTGTTTCTGACCATTTGATCTTAACGGGCTGTGGAATGCTACAGATCCTGTGGTCACACACGAGTGTAGTTATCTCTTCGACAATTGCCAGAAATTATGTGCGTCACAGCTCGGTTCCCCGGGCCTCTTCAAATCTTCCTCTGTCACAGCCTCCTCCGTGGCAATGAGCTTACTTGAGCCCGCTCTGCTGGAGGGGGTTGGGCCCTGGTGCGGAATCTTTCGTGTCGAAAGCACCGGAGAGAATAAAGCGGCGTTGAGAATTACCGCTTCGAAGCAAAGCACTAAATTGTGAAAGCCGCACCACCACGTGATTACGGGTTACGGGCTGAAAATATCGAGTGCCGGAAGCGCGAAGTGCCGATGGTGTTCCGGTCGGGCCGCACATCTTCCAAGCGTGAACTTAAACCCTTAGATCACACCAAATCGTGATGACATGCTGAACCTCGCTTTCGGATTTTGGTTGTCGATCCTGATACAATCGGCAGGATTGTTCAAATTCGAAGAACGTCTTGCTTGCCCACCCATTTGATATGCCCACAACTGTTCTCGCGACATCGCCTTTCGGTGTTCCGTGGTTTGTAGCGACTCACAAGTCGCCGGGCCATCCATTGCCTTCGTCCGCGATGGATTCACATATTTAATCAGTAGAAGAACCTCGTCATAACACCCCAGAATCGATATAAAGAAGAACAGAAAGCTCGTTCACGTGCAATTGTCCTGGGAAAAAACCACACAACCACCAACATCCTTTTTGTTTCAATTATGGCTTTGCATAACCAGGCTATTACCCTCGAGGAACATGTCATTTTCCCTTCTTTCGGCGATGACTACCCATTCTACAAGAACATATGGGACATTTATCCTGATCAACAGGCAAGAGCATGGGACCTTGGCTCTTTACGTCTTTCCGATATGAAAGCCGGCGGGATTGCTTTCCAAATTCTGTCCCACCTGCCTGGTGTGGCTACAAACCGGCCAGATCTGTGCCAACGGGCAAACGATGAGATGGCAAATGCCATTCGGCAGACCCCCGATCGCTTCGCCGAATTTGCCGCTCTCCCGATGGGCGTTCCGGACGACGCTGTAATGGAACTTCGACGTGCTGTCAACGAGCTGGGGTTTGTGGGCGCGATGGTCGACAATCACCTAGACGACATGACGCACTATGACGATACTCGTTTCTGGCCCATCTTCGGAGCTGCGGAAGAGCTGGGCGTCCCGATCTATCTTCATCCTTCACCTCCAACCCCGGAAGTGTTCAAATCGCGTTATCGCGGTAATTACTCCACCATGGCGGAAATAGGCCTGGGCACGGCTTCGTGGGGCTGGCATGAGGACGTGGGCTTGCATATTTTGAAGCTCTACTTTGCTGGGGTATTTGAAAGATTTCCCAGGATCAAAATCATCATCGGCCACATGGGAGAACTTCTGCCTATGATGCTTTCCCGAGTTGAGAGCATGCCAGCTTTTCGAGCCATGGCTGACAAGGGATCAAAGTCCATCAAAGATGTCTGGCAGGATAACATCTGGGTAACAACAAGCGGCATTTTCTGTGTTGACACATTCAAAATGCTGAAACAGGTTACGAAGATTGAAAATATCCTGTTCAGCGTTGACTATCCATTCGAATCTAGCAGCAGTGGCAAGGAGTTCCTTACTGAACTTTTCAAAACGAACACATTGACAGAGGAAGAGGTGGACATGATATCGAGAAAGAATGCCATACGTCTCTTGGGCTTACCGGAGTCAGCGGGTGTCAATCCGCAAGGCTAGTCGTATCAGAGTAGGTAACTATCTGGTACTATCCAGGTTCACAGTACGTCACAGGTTTGGCCTGCTGCTTGCTCGGAATTCACGATGAGAGGCATTGCGGATGTATTCAAACTGGTATTTTCATAGAGAAATCAATTTACTACCTGCATCAAACCCCTACAGCAATAGCTGGAACATATGACTCTAAATCATTCCGCATCTCTTGTCCAGGAATTTCTGTGGTTTCCCCTTCGGACTTGGCCAGATCGACTCCATGGACCTCAGTCTGCCCCACGATATGCTGACACTGAGCTTCGGCGTCCACCACGTGAGCCAAGACTCCCTTAGGCAAAGGATCGGCCTTGCCAAGATAGAAACTGAGGTCCGATGATTTTTCTGCAATGGTGGTCATTGTCTTTGAGTACTCCCTTTCCTCGATGCCTAAGGGATCCAGCTGGGGCTTCTCGATCCAGGAGAAGCCATTGCCCCAGTACGCATAGCGGTTGCCGTCAAAGCGCCATTCGTAATCTTCCCAGCGATCCTCCGCGAGAGACTGCATGTAATGAAGAGAACTCCCGCACCACAGCGCGCTCACCTTCCCATTGACGTCTTTCTTAACTATGCATGGCATTCGATTAGCTTAAATCTTTTGCTAAGTTTGCCCTGGTGGGGTGAACTCACACCAACTTCGACATGTTCCTGTCCAGACTGCCTGACGCATGAACTCCTGTGTATGGTTGTCAAAGTCTGTTTGAGCTTCGATGCGTACATCAAAGGATTTGATGCGTTGTCGAATCATCTTGGTAAGAATTCGAACGAAGTAATCACCAGTTGCTTCGATTGGGCCTGTTCCAAATTCGTCAGCGTCGGTCAAAGATTCCAAGTGTCTTCACTTACCCATGAGACTGCCATTTGAGATGGGCGTATTGGGACCCAAGAAAATCATGTAGTTAGGAAAGCCAGAAACACCCGTCCCGCAGTAAGAGGTGGGATTCTCGGCCCAAATATCCTGCAAGTTGTTGCCATCCCTACCGATGATCGGGAAGCGCGGCCTGAAGGTTGTGTTGAAGCCGGTAGCAGCAATGAGGACGTCCACGGGATACTCAACACCGCCGGCGACTATACCAGTAGCAGTGATCTTCTCAATACCCTCAAAGACAGGCTCAACATTTGGCTCCTGAAGCGTCAGAAGGTACTGCTCTCCAGGATTGATCCGTCGACACCCCGCCTCAAATTCGGGAATCAGCCGCTCTTGAAGAGCCACATCGCGAATAAGAGATCTCATGCGGCCTTCAAATCTTTCCCGGAGGTCTCTCTGCTGCGGACTACCTTTGAAGAAGGCGTCGAACATGCCATTGAACTGCGCCTCCAAGCGCTTCCGGTCTTCAAGATATTTGCTGTCGTTTTCGCGGAATCTGGTCTTATCCCCTTCGTCATAAGAGTAGCTGGGCCGGTCGGCCTCCGGGAGGGCGACGGGAGGTGAGATCCAGGACGGTGTGCGGATGAAGGCGGTGACTTTCGTCGCCGTCGGCTGTATCTGAGGTAGAAGTTGAACGGCACTGGCACCGGCACCGATGACGCCAATTCTTTTACCCCTGAGATCCACTGATGCGTCCCAATCGGCGGTGTGAAGAATGGGACCAGCGAAGGTGTCAATGCCAGTGATGTTAGGCATTTGAAGATTGTTGAGGATACCGCCGGCGTTGAACAGGACCTCCGCCTCATAGGTGGACCCATTCTCGACTTCGACGGTCCATGTGCTGCTGGCTTCGGACCACTGAGCATTGGTGACCTTGGTGTTGAACTTGATGAACCTTTTCAGGTCAAAATGCTTAGCGACTCCATCGAGATAAGCCTTGATCTCTTGAGAAGATGCGTAGCTAGACAATCCTTTCTCAGCATGAAGCCTACGTTTAACTGGTGGGGCAGACGCTTACAATTTTGACCAGTCGGGGTTGGGAGCAAAGCTGTACTGATAACAATGGCTGGGAACATCACAAGCGCATCCTGTTTTATGGTGAGTAAGACCAAGAACGGCAGGACTGAAGGGATGCTACAGGGTAGCGCACCTGGATACCTATTTTCAAACCAAGTCCCCCCTAGTTCTGGGGACTTCTCTAATAGTTGGAAATCAACGTAATCTCCAAGGTACTTTCGCAACTTGTAGGCTAATATCCCATAGCGTTAGTTAAAGAGGAGTACTTTCATGAAGACTTTATTACCCATCAGAATACCCGATACTCTATTTTGACAGTGTCAGTTACAATATGACGCGACCCGGAATAATTTGCAGAACTTACCCCGCGCCAATGATCACGGCGCGTATGCGCCGATACGGGACTTTTCTGCACTCTTGCGGGGGATCATGAGATATGTCTCCATGTTTGATGTTGCCGTTCATGTTGTCTAGTTGTTGGACTGCCTAAAGATAGGTGTTCAGCTGTAGCTGAGAAGGTTACGTTCTGTTCTGGTGATGCTTTGAAGTTGGTCCGCTGAGACTATAGTCCTCTGATCAAGAACGACGCCTTGGCTCGGTGATCCAGCGGCCGTCATTCACATGCATGGTATCCTCAACTTTGTTCTCTTATCTTGTCCTTGATTGCAGCCCTCCGAGTGGGTAGGACTTATCTCCCGTAAGTGGGGACGGGGCGGCACAAGCCGGAGGCGGACCGGGTGGATCCCGGCCGTTTGATAAGCTCCACGCGCAATCGCCGAGATCGATACTTTGAGGCCAGCGGCGCAGAGCAGCGTCAACATATCTTGGTCTGCTCATACGATAAGATAACTGTTATCGGAGCCCTTCACATTTCCATGTCAGCAGGGTCAAGTCTCTCTCTCATGTACGTTTCGCCGTCAGATTCTTCTAGTCTATGGTAGATGAATGGTCTTTATGAACCGCGGAATCTATGTCTATTTAGAGCCAGAGTTACAGCTTCGACTGCTCCATGGGTGTCAACTTCCGCAATGGCGGACCGCCTCGACTGCCATCTCCCAACTTCAACTCATCCTGACCTTCAGACGCGCGCAGCCTCCACTTGTATCGAAGCTCTTGTGGCGCCTTCTCCTCAAAGCAGTCCGAAATGTACTTGCCCAAGACAGGTAAGAATTTGAAAGCGCTGAGTGTGATATCCGGTTAGCCATTGTCACTGATGGTATTATGTGGGATCACTCACTGTCCTGCTCCTCCAGTGGCAAAGAAGACTCCTTCAATAGACGGGTGATGATCCATGATGAAATCTCCCTCGGGAGTGTCGGAGTACCAGCACAAGCGCCGGTTGACCCACGGCCGTGACGCAAACTCGGGCAATAGTTGCTTCACACCTTCCCTCAGACCTTCATCCGCGTCGTCGGGGAGGTAACCCGTCGCCGCGTTACTTCCATCCCTCTTTGGCGTAGAGATGACCCTTTGAGAACCGTCATCGCCAACGGACACCTCAGTGGCATACCCGTACCCATGACGAGCGAGCTTCAGGATGGGGTTCTTCCCCTTCGTAGGCGGAAAGATGAAGACCCCGGACTCGAAGTTGATCATGACAGGCATGTCCTTCAACCTCTCAGCCTCCGCCTCCGTAAGCTGGATGAACCCAACAGGCTGTCCAGACGCAGAGCTGGCGTGAGAAATGGGAATAATCCGGTTCGTCCACGCCCCCGTCGCCAGAATAACCTTCTCCCCAAGAACCGGCGGGCCCTCGAGCACATCCACCCCAACAACCCTCCCCCCCTCAAACTTGAGCGCCTTCACAGTCCCCCTCGCTCCCGCTACGAACTGCACCCCAAGCTGGCTACACTCCCCCGCCAACTGCGCAATCGCCCCCTTCGCATCAGCCCACCCCCCGCGGCGATTAATACACGCCTGCAGCCCCTCAAAGTCCGCCCTCGCGCTCGGATAGTCCTTCAGCACGTCGTTCGCGTCCGCGTAGTCGGTCAGCTCCACGCCGCTCTTCGCCGCAACCGCGCGCGAGGCGTCCAGCCACCCGTTGCCCTTGCGGTCCGCGAGCATCACGAACCCAGACTCGTGGTAGTGGTCCGAGTACTGCCCGTTCCAGCCCGCGTACGCCTCGCGCGCCATCTGGGAGTAGACGGGGTCGGCGTAGTCGACGCGGATGATGCGCGAGATGTCGACGCTGCTGCCGTCCGGGACCGGGGGCAGGAAGCGGTCGAGGACGGTGATGTGGAGGTAGCCGCGCTTTCGGAGCTCGAGGGCCGTGGAGAGGCCGAAGACGCCTGCGCCGACGATAACGATGGGCGCGTCTTTGGGGATTCGTTTGGGCGGCATTTTTTGGATGGGTGGGTGTACTCGTTTGGTGGGTTATGAGGTGACGGAGAGTGAGAGACGACGATGTGGTGTCGACTTGAGGGAGGGAAGCGCAGAGACAACTTCGCGTCGCTGATATCGATCCAGTTGAGGTCCGTGAGTCGGCGGTGAACGTCACACATCAGCTGTTCTTGCCCCGTCATGGAAATCACGAGAATCCTAGGATTGACAATGTCCACCGACTTCGGGGTAGTGTTACTGCATTGTCCAATCGGTTTCTCTTCGACATCGAGAGCGGACTGTCGCTGGCGTCAAAGTGGGCACGGAACACGGCCCGTACCCACTTACGGGGACATGCGGACGGGCCACCCCTCCCGGCAGGGATCCGGCATGCATGCCGAGACCACCTGGAGCTTCTTATCTCGAGGGCCTGCAAGCTTGTAGCACTGGTATATAGCGAGATTCGCAAAAGGATGTGGTTTGGAATGTTTTGTTAGCTTGGTTCCATAGAAACATACCCTGATTTCATCGCGTAATCGGCTCCATTCATTGCTCAATCCTTGCTTCCCTCGTGAACATTCGTCTTAGTCTTTAGCAATAACGAACTACACCAAGATGAACTGGCTCGGTCTAGGAAAGTCCACCGATACTACCCCCTCCTCGACTCCCTCCGAGCCCCAGTCCGTCCGAGCCCTCCCCGCATCATGGTACCGCTCACCGGGCATGTACGAGCTCGAGCGCCGCGCCATCTTCTCGAAGCGCTGGCTGCTCGTCTCGCATAAGGCGCGCTTCGTCGAAGCCGGCGACTTTGTGCAGATCACCGAGGCCGGGTTCAACTTCTTCCTCGTCAAGGACCGCAAGGGTGAGATCCGGGGACACCACAACGTCTGCCGGCACCGTGCGTATCCGCTTGTGGAGACCGACAGCGGGCATATGAGTGTGCTCGCGTGCAAGTATCATGGTATGTTAGAGGCCGTCGGTGTTGGATGCATATGGTCTGATTCGTGTGTGTGCTGATACGAGACGCTCCAAAGCATGGTCGTACGGGTTCGACGGGAAGTTGGCCAAGGCGCCAAAGTACCAGGAGCTTCCGTCCTTCGATAAGACGCAGAACAGCCTGTTCAAGGTCCACGTCCACGTAGACCAGCTCGGCTTCGTGTGGGTTAACCTGGATGCGTCGGAACAGCCTGGTGTCTCGTGGGAAGAGTTCTTCACGCAGGTTGACGAACAGCCGCGGCTACAGAATTTTAACATGGATGACTACGTGTTTGACCATTCGTGGGAGATGCTGGGTGATTATAATTGGAAGACTTTGGCCGACAATTACAACGAGGTATGTGTGTCTCTGCACGGCGTCGTCATAGATCAGTCTGACAGAAATTATGCAGTGCTACCACTGTCCAACAGGACACCCTGGTGTTGCCAGCACCACAGACCTGACCAAGTACTGGGTCGAGACGAGGGGCAACTGGATCCAGCACTGGAACGTCGACAAGCCGGATGTCCAGGGCTTGGGCATCTACAGCACGTTCTACTACCCCAATGCGTCCATGACTGTCACGTAAGCTCGTCCTTCCCCAATGACTGATAGCCGAAGACTAACACCGTCATCTTCGAATGCCAGACCAGACTTCATGTACATCATGCGCTGCGTCCCCGTCTCCGCCACCCAGACTAAGATGGAGTACGAGGTGTACCGTAACAAGAACTCGACGGAGGAAGAGTTCACCAGCATCTCCGAATTCTTCAAGCAGGTTCTCCGCGAGGACAAGGACCTCTGCAATGGCGCGCAGAGGAACCTGAACGCGGGCATCTTCGTAAACGGGGAGCTTCACCCCAGGGTGGAGAAGGGGCCGCTGTTCTTCCAGCAGGTGACCCGAGATCTCGTCGTTGGTCATAGGCAGAAGGAGGTGAATGAGGGTGGTGAGATCTGGCCCGCCACGCCTCGCCACGAAGTCTCGACGAAGACGGATGAGGATGTCTCCTTTTGCAAGGGGCTTGATTGTATCGCTAGTCCGGAGCGCATGGAAGGGCTGGCTTGGTGATTGGACACATGCAGCAAATTCTGTTATTAAACTCTCAGATTGTCCATGACCTGCGTTTATACCAAGAATGAAATTGCATAGCTATGTCCCTAAATTCAACCAATCGTCAATCGCCCGCCCGTAATCATTCCCGTCAAAGAACCTATTAGCCTGGTCCCCAAACGGCCCCACCCCTTCAAAGAAGATATCCTCAAACGACGGTCCGCCCGCCAAGTCACCCACCTGTGTATCGAGGCCCGCGTTCTGTGGCAGATCCACCGGCGGCGGATCTTCGTTGGGCGGCCAGACAGCCGCTTCGTTCGGCATGGCCTTGTGTCCCGATATGCCCGCCGACCCCACGAGGTCGAACTCAGCAGCCCGGTCCTCGGCGGATAGCTCTGCGACGTCGGATTTGAGCGTCGGGCCGAACATGGACTGGTCCCAGCCGGCGTCGGCCCGGACTGCCTTGTCGTAGATGAGCAGGTCCCATAGAAGCTGGCTGTTGATCGAGAAGGACCGGCTCTGGGAGGACCCGTCTTGCTGGGCGGGCGATGGTCTCAAGACGATGCTGTCTTGGAGCCTCCTCAGATTGTTGGCCTGCTCCATGTCAGCTTGCACTCTCCACGACATCGGCCTCGACTTACCATGTTGGCAACACAAGGCCACACAGCCCCCATCCTCCTCAGAAACCGCATACACTTCTCAAACCCCGTCTGCGCCTTGCCCCTCAGCAGATCATCCTGCACGAAGCTATGCTGCAGATGTATCGTCGCCACGATCACGACGCAGTGCGCCAGCACGGGATCCGAGACCTGCACGCCCTTCTTCTCCAGCACGTCGACAAAGTAAATCACCCACCCGGCGTTGCGGTTGATGGCCTCGAAGGACTGCTGCATGAAGTAGACGGGGATCGTCTGGCGGAAGCTGCGCAGGCGCATGGACAGCAGGAAGGGGTGGTTGAGCAGGCAGGGGATGGTCTCGTGCACGAACTGGATGAAGAGGAAGGGCATCCACCAGTGGCGCTGCGCCTGGATCGCCTCGGGGGCGTAGTCGGCGATGCGGTTGCAGGCGAAGCGGTACTTTGCGGACGCGCGGCAGTCGATGTCGTGGTGGGACTGCATGACGGTGGAGTAGTCGGAGCGGGAGTCCCAGGGCGGCGGGGCGTCGGGGGACACGCGAGAGGCGGCGTAGGCGCGGGCGAGGCGCCAGGTGACGCTGAAGTGGGAGGCGAGGGTGGCGATGTTGTTGTCGGGGGCGGTGTCGTCGAGGTGGGAGAGGGAGGGGGAGGTGCAGGGGGCTAGGCTGAGGGTGTAGCTTGTGTTGTGGAGGGAGGCGGTGGCGGGGACGATGCAGCCTTGCAGGTTTTGGAGGGCGGCGATGCCGCGGAGGCAGAGGTTGAGTTCTTGGGCGGTGCGCTGGTTACGGGGGGGTGGGATGGAGTGGGAGAGGTGGGTTGCGATGCTGAGGTTGAGGCCTGATTGTGTGACGTTGCCGGCTGTGATGGTGTTAATAGTGCGGAGATGAGGATGAGAGGATGAGAGGATGATGGGGGGGGGGGGTTTCGTACTTGCAAAGTCGAACATGCTGAGTAGACATAGAGATTGTAAGGTTGAGAGCTCGACCCGTCCTTCCGTGACGCGTTCCATGACCATGCGCCTCGCGGATCTCGCCTTGGTGTTTAGCTGCTGTTCGGCATCTGCAGTCAGTGACCCCGGAGGAAATCTCAGTACTAGTGCTTGCAATGAGAGGATCAGTTCGGGGTCTCGAGTTGCGAGCGATGTCAAGAAGCTCTCTTCATGGAAGAGCGTGATGGGTTGGCTGTGACACCATGTTAGGTATAGGCGACCAATCTCATTGAGGTGGGTTTCCGTCACAACAGATATGCTGCTGTTCGGGGCAGGTTAGAAAAACATCCGCGCTAATGTGAGAAATCAGCCGAAAATACCTGGGACTCTCATTAGGAGCAGGGCGATTCTCATGCCTGGAAACAGCGACTTCCGTCACCGTACTAGGCTTGGGTGATGGTATGGGGTTTGAGGATGACGGACGGCGAGGTTGAGGGTCAGGACTGTGAGAGAGTCAGTGCCGGAGGAATTGGCGAGACCAACGGATCTAACCTAAGATGTTGAATCAATCGATCCATCTTGTCTTCGAGGCTATTCATTCGATTTTCCTTCAGTATAAAAGATCAGCTTCCCTTCTTCAACCCTGCCAAGCCAACTGTGATGTCCATACCATTTCCCTGTTGTGCTTCGTCTGATGCGTGTCGACAACCTCGGCGGACGTGTTGTACACGCATTGCTGACCGAGTCGCTCACAATACGAGCATATCGGTCTTTCTCCCGGGCATTTCGACTTCTTTTTGCTAGTGCTCTGTCGTCAGATCAGCGGCTATGAGGTGCGGGGAGAGTGGCGGGCTGTCCGCACCGGCACGGCTCGCAGGCCTGACGCGCCCGCTTAGCATAGCGAGCTTCGTCCATGGCAGCCGTTATACGAGAGAACAATTGATGCGTCTGTATAAAGTTAGATTCAAGTAAGATTAAGCATTAAAAACCGTGGGACTTACTCGGATAGGCTTCTCTTGATTGACGTTGAGAGTGTTGAGCCCAGATTCCCGTCATTGTGCCTCGCGGCGCAGGCGGGCCAACAAGCATATGCTGGCTCTTAGTGCAAGACACCGGATTAAGTATGATTTCTCATAATCGGATAAGTCGGTTTATGTCTTATCAGCACAGCAAGTTTGGCGGCCCTCCTGTTGGAGATTGGGAAGGATGTCGGTTGGTGTCTGGGGTTGGGCTGAGTTGGTGTCCCCGCAGTCTGCTGAAAAGATAAACGGCGGCCCGGGTGACGCATCCGCGCCGTGGGGAAGCCCCACCGCTGGAGATAAGGCCTGGGCGTTGGAGACCATTTCATTCTTAGTATTTTGCAACTACTTGTTGACAGCTGCGAATAATGAATTGGAATAACGACGTTAAAGCGTCGTAACCTGAACATCAGCAAGGCTAATGATAATAGGCATCAAAATCATGACAAGTCTAGGTGTCCTGCCAGGTGCCAGCAGCCACTGAGTGGCATCTCCAGAGGTGTCGAGTGGCTTCAAACCTTCCCCTGGATTTGGCCTCAACATCGACACTCTCAGCTCCGAATGGATATCTTGACGCCACCCCAGCAGGCATCCAACTTTCGTTTATGATCTATTCCACTGTCACAAAGTATCAACAAGAACCCAAGGGGCCGTGGCTCAACGGTAAAGCGCTCCCCCTCCAGAGTCACAAGTCCCCAGACATAGCAAAGGTAAGTATCCAGAGACCCTGGCGGGGGAGAGTTGGTGTGTTCGATTCACCCCGGCTCCATCGCTTTTGTCGCCGTCAGACCTAGTTGATGATGTGCTTCCGGCGCCGGGCCGAGGCCCACTCGGCACCCGCTCGGACGGGCCGCTCCGACTCGATCGGGGATTGATACCACCTGGTGTCTCCATTCGCAGGATTGAAGATGCTGGGGCCTGTGGAAAAGGAGCCCCATTCCATCCTGCCGATGCTGGTCAAGATGCGGACTTCCGCTGGGCTGAGTGAGCGCTTCCGGTCATCTCGAGTGCCATCATGAGATACCTTGACCAATTCTCTGACACTGAAGAAGCGTTCATGAGTGATTACCTCAACACGGTTCATCTGATCATCCCATCACCCCAAACACTACAACGCCAACCAAATCCTCGAAAAAGAATGACAAAATGACATCATGCCCGTTGACCCTTCTTCACATCGAATTTGGGGAAGTGCAGCATACAACTAAGCATGGTGTGCTCCGGCAGACGGAGGCGGACAGGGATGCCCCGCCGTCTCAGTCAGCTCATTAGTGGCCGCCAGCCTATCACCAGCCAATCAGCAGCCACTGAAAGGGCACAGCGCACGCGAGAACCAGGCACCCCGCAGTCCCGAGATCGGCGCCCCTCCAAAATAATTCGGGCGGTGCGGGACACTTTGCACTGCTGCCCTGCACACGAATGACTCCCGCCTCCTAAAATTTCGGTGTGTCACGCTACGAGGAGCTCCATCCCTCTCTCCACGACTCAAGCATCTTTAACGTCGAGACGCCTCCTCAGAGTCACTCAATTGACCTTCCACACCTCCTCTGCCGCCCGCGATACCCTTCGAATCCCCTCCAAACCCCTCGAAAAGACACAACAACCATCACCATGGCCGCCTTCCCGCCCCCTCCGGTCAACACCATTGACTGGTCCAACGTCGGCTTCAAGGTCCGCGAAGGTGAGCACCCCTCCTTATCGATCAATCCCCTGCCTTGACAACCTCAGCTAACTCCTCTCCCCCTCCCAGTCAACGGCCACATCGAGTCCACCTACTCCGTCTCGACCGGCCAATGGACCCCCCTCAAGTTCGTCGCGGACCCCTTCATGCGCATCCACGGCATGGCCCCGGCCCTCAACTACGGCCAGCAGGCCTACGAAGGGCTCAAGGCCTTCCGCGCCCCCGGCGACGCCACAATCAACGTCTTCCGCCCGGACAAGAACGCCCTCCGCCTGCAGCACTCCGCCGACGTCGTCTCCATGCCGCGCGTCCCCGAGGCCCTCTTCCTCGACGCCGTCAAGGCCGCCGTCTCCCTCAACGCCGGCTACGTCCCGCCCCACGACACCGGCGCCGCCATGTACATCCGCCCCCAGCTCTACGGCTCCTCCGCCCAGCTCGGCCTCAACCCGCCCGAGGAGTACATCTTTGCCGTTTTTGTCATTCCCACCGGCGTCTACCACGGCACCCACCCCGTCAACGCCCTCATCCTCGACGACTTTGACCGCGCCGCGCCCAACGGCACCGGACACGCCAAGGTCGGCGGCAACTACGCCCCCGTGCTGCGCTTCAGCGACCGCGCGCGCAACGAGGGCTACGGGATCACGCTGCACCTCGACAGCGTCAAGCACGAGGAGATTGACGAGTTCAGCACGAGCGGTTTCATCGGCGTCAAGAAGGACGGCGAGGATGTCACGCTTGTTGTGCCGGATTCCAAGTGCGTCATTGACAGCGTGACGAGCGACAGCATCCAGCACATTGCCCGCAGCTTCGGCTGGAAGGTCGAGAAGCGCGTGGTGAGTACTCTCTACGCAGTTCATCTAAGCGCATCCTAAGATACAAATGGACTGACAACATCACACAACACAGATCAAGTACAGCGAGCTCCCCACCTTCTCCGAAGTCATGGCCGCCGGCACCGCCGCGGCGCTGGTGCCGATCCGGTCCATCACGCGGCGCGTGGACCCGTCGTCGGCGCAGGCCCTCGCGGCCACGCAGCACGAGCGCGTCAGCAGTGCCAAGGCGGGCGAGGAGACGGTGACGTACATCCCCGCGAGCCAGGAGGACGCGGGCGACATCTGCCTCAAGCTGCTGTCGACGCTCAAGGGCATCCAGCTGGGCAAGCTCAAGGACGAGTTTGGCTGGAACGTGGCCGTCAGCCAGGCGGACGGCACGGCGGTTGTGGGGGAGCAGAAGACCAACGGCTCGGCGACGACCGTTGACCAGATGGATTAAACAACCCTGAGAGAGAGGGGGAGTCCGCTGCCGGGGGCGTCGGCTGGACTGGAACGGCCTGGAACGGCATGGTCTGGGCTATGTCGGCGCCGGGGTGGCTTGATTTAAGAGTAAAACAGTAAAAATGGGAAGACGCGCAGGAGAAGGAGGAGGAGGAAAAAGCAACGGTCTGGCAGAAAATCTTGTGCATTTACCCTTGGGTTGTGGGGGAGGCATGTCTGGCGTCTCGCCGGTTGTTTATATGGGGGGATGAAATCTACCTAGCGTGAACACTCCAAAAAGCGATGAGTCTATCCACTTGGCGGTCTGACAATTTGCAGTGAAGTTTTATCGAGGGCAACGAAGACATTACTGGAGACGGAAAAGTGGTGATGGTGGTAGGGTCCAACACAACACCAGCCCCTGAGCGGCGATGGTAAGCTGCGGCCACAGCTCGAGATCTGCTGCGAGATTTTCTCCTTGCGAGATTAAGTCGGGAGAGGGAAAAAGGAAAAGTGACCGTTTGTCGAGATGGATCCCAGGAGTCTGGTTCGACGCGCGCCCTAATCAAACCTACCACGAGCATGACAGATGACGGACGGCGCTTGGTGATGGCACATGGCCTTGGTCTAGAGTGAGATAGATGCACGAAATGGGTTGTTTACCTTGGACCAAAAGGACATTGAGGTGTGTCCAGTGTGGCTATGCGCGTCCCGCGAAACGCATGCGCGAAAAAAGTCTTGGCAATCCAAAGTGAGCAATGTCTTGGCAGACCAATGGGAGCATCTTTGCCCAAAAATCTCTCATACTGGCGAAAGGGGAGGGCTGGGGGCCACGGCAAAATGAAGCTCCAAAGTTGCGTTTTCTTAGGGCAGATAGTCGAGATGAGCGGGTTTGGTAGTGCGTTGGATGCGGCGACCTTGGCTGCCGCTAGCAGAAGCTTAGCAGCGCTAAACAAACCAAACACGCAGTGGACGGGTCCCACTGAAGCCGGCAGTGGCCCACCGGATCCACCCACTGCAGCCCACTGTGTGAAGCTTCTGTCCGGGGATGGCAGGGGTGCTAGGCCCTTTGCAGCCACTGAAGCTACGGGCGTCTGTGCATGACATTTTCTTGGCTTTTTTTTTTCTCACTTCGCGATGGAATGTTTGGGCTGCCTCCCCCCTCTCTGCTGCCCACCGGCCATGACCGTTCCCTTTTTCGTCTCTTCTTTCTGGCCATCCACTCTTTTCTCGACTGGGTTCTTCTGTTCTGCAGATCCCAGCCCGAGAAAGAAAACAGGGCCCTGCCGTCAACGAACGGGACACGGCAGAAAATCTACAATGAGGCATTATGTTGCTGTGTGTTTCTGCTGTTACCAACGACACGAATATTACTCGGTCTTCACTTGAAGAGCCGATCAACAAGGGGCTCGCTCTACTTCTCGAGACCGCCCCTCTCCGTCTCCCCTCATCTAAACCTCTATACTATGTACGGCCCTGAGAGCTCCGCAACCATTGCATCTCTCTGACGCCCGCAACTTGGCTCGTTTTCGACCCGCTGGTCACTGCTGCAGTGCTGCGTGGGAGATGAACATGCGCGGTTTGTCTCGTACGCGCTGCACGTCTGCTGGCACGTGTAAGCGGCCTCCCACCACACAGTCATCAGACCGCCTGGACTCGCCTTCGCGCGGGAAACAAAGACTAAACCTCGAGACTAACAAAGAAGAGGTGAAAACACAATAGAGACAACAACGACAAGAAGGACGGCCTTCCCGCCCATTGTCTAGGTTGCCGTAACATCTGTCATCACCTCCAAAGGGCCATTCCGAGCCACTCGTTCATACATGCTTCATGTCTCCCTTGCAAACACGTTCCATCCCTCCGACTCGTGGACACCATCTTTTCTTATTTTGCCCATGAAGAAGAACCCTCATCCTCATCCCCTCCCATCCATCCCCGCTTCCATCCGTTACCTTACCCCCCTGGTCCGAGCTACCCCTGCAGGTTCCCAACTTCAGTCCATGACCAGCACCCATCGGCACCGCAGCGGGCGCCCGTTTCCTCACACTTCGTACAGCTCTGTTGCGCCGTCCGGCCTCTGGCCTACCCGGCATACCTTATTAGACCACTCCGTACCTAGCAGAGAGAGAGAGAGAGAGCAAATAACATGCCACACGCCATGGATGCGCGCTAAGCCGTTCCCTCCTCCCGAACAGCCTGCCTTGCCTTACTCCAATGGCCAAGCCCCCCGTCCCAGCTCTGCGTCTTTCCTGCAGCTTGTGACAATCATGTTTCTGTCAACGAGAGCCTCTGATAAACCTTCCCTGCCAGCCATGCGCGGCGCCCCCGTCATCGTCCAAGATTAGCCCACGCATGTTGCATGTTGCATGTGCAAGCCGCGCTACCTTAGACTCGAGGGCTCACCCGAACGACACGGGCCACCACCAGGGGAGAAGCAGAGAAGTGGGAGTAGGAGTGAGAGTGAGAGTGAGAGTGAGCCAAAAGGGCTGGATCCTGGTCTCCAACCCTCAATCTACGTGCAGAATGGGCAACTTTTCGGCACCAAGGCACAACTAAGAAAGATGACCGGCCGCACGCCACGCGCCATGGATGCATCTGGTATCGAGCCTTTCCCGCCGCACTAGCCAGACCGCCTTTGGTCCCCCCCAGTCCCCATGAGAGAGTGATGGTGAGGCCCCGAAGATGGGCAAAGATGAACCAAGATCCCTCATGGATGTACCCCCACTGTCCGATACAGCAATCTGCCTGCCCTATCCTTTGTCTTTTTTGTCTTTTGTCTCGAGACAGGCAAATCATCGTGAGATTAGGGCCAGGGCATCGGCGCGCCGGCGCGAACGCCCCCAACGTCTGCCCGACTTAAAGAGCCCATCCCATCCCATCCCCTCCCGTCCCAATTCCTACGTAGACAGTTCTAAAAGATTTCCGACTCCCGTCATCATCTCTCCGTTCTGCTGATCTACTGCAACCTCCCTCCGGGAACCGGCTCTGCTATTTTGCCACGCTCACCACCTCCCACGCTGTGCTTTGCGCCGGCGCCTTTCCCTCATCTACTCTCCCTCCCTCCTCTTTTCTCTCTCTTCCTCGTCCTCCTCGCCAACACGAAATAAGACGTTTGCAGCGCCTGGCATGGCCGATCCAAACACTCCCACCCCGCAGAGAATCAACTTCGACGACAACCTCGAGAAGCCCGACCGGATCACCTCGAGCTCGACCATTGACGAGTGGCAGAAATGGCAGCGTCCTGATGTCGGTTCGAGCACCGGCGTCGCCGGCGGCATCTACTTTGGCCGCGACCTCGACCGCGTCGGCTCCAAGGGCCGCGCCCGCAGCCTCTCGCGCGCCCGTACCAGGGACTCGACCGTCGAGGTCGATGAGAGCGGCGGCGACGATTGGAGGCGCGATGATGGGAGGAAGAAGCAGATCTTTACGGGGACGACTTTGATCTGGTGCGTGACGGGTGTGGTCTAGGAACGCGACATGTTTACTAACATGTTGACAATAGGCTTGCGTATCAGTCGATTGGTGTTATTTACGGCGACATTGGAACCAGGTAAGAATCATCGCAGATCCCCCCCCGTACAATCATCATCACTCCTGCTTACACGTCCATCAGTCCCCTCTACGTGTACTCCTCCACCTTCACCGACGTCCCCACCAAGAACGACCTCACCCAGGTCCTCTCCCTCATCATCTGGTCCCTCACGCTCATGGTCACCATCAAATACGTCTTCATCGTCCTCCACGCCGACAACGAGGGCGAGGGCGGCACCTTCTCCTGCTACTCCCTCCTCACCCGCTTCGCAAACATCACCACCGTCGACCCCCGCGAGGAGGCCACCCTCCACTTCGAGCGCTTCAACACCCAGGACGTCCGCCCCGTCACCCGCGGCATCCGCTCCGCCATCGAAAAGTCCAAGTTCACCCGCGGCTTCCTCAAGACCATCGGCGTCCTCGCCGTCTCCATGGTCATCGCCGACGGCATCCTCACCCCCGCCCAGTCCGTCCTCGGCGCCATCCAGGGCCTCTCCGTCGTCAAGCCCGACATCAGCACCTCCACCATCGTCGGCACCACCTGCGGCATCCTCGTCCTCCTCTTCCTCATCCAGCCCCTCGGCACCACAAAGCTCGCCGGCGCCTTCGCCCCCATCGTCATCGTCTGGCTCGGCTTCAACGGCGCCTTCGGCATCTACAACCTCGTCAAGTACGACTACACCGTCCTCAAGGCCTTCTCCCCCTACTACGCCATCCACTTCTTCATGGAGAAGAAGACCGAGGGCTGGCGCATGCTCGGCGGCGTCCTCCTCTGCTTCACCGGCGTCGAGGCCCTCTTCGCCGACCTCGGCGCCTTCAGCATGCGCGCCGTGCAGATGAGCTGGCTCCTCTGGACCTACCCCTGCCTCATCCTCGCCTACTCCGGCCAGGCCGCCCACCTCGCCCTCTTCCCCGAAAAGTTCACCAACCCCTTCTTCAACACCGTCCCGCCGGGCATGCTCTACCCCTCCCTCATCCTCGCCGTCCTCGCCGCCATCGTCGCCTCCCAGGCCATCATCACCGCCACCTTCCAGCTCTCCTCCCAGATCATGAAGCTCTCCTACTGCCCGCAGATGAAGGTCGTCCACACCTCCGCCACCTTCCACGGCCAGGTCTACGTCCCCTTACTCAACTGGCTCCTCATGCTCGGCACCATCCTCGTCACCGCCGTCTACAACAACACCACCTCTCTCGGCCACGCCTACGGCGTCTGCGTCATCTTCGTCACCTTCTTCGACACCCTCATGGTCACCCTCGTCGCCATCCTCGTCTGGCGCCTGCCCGTCTGGCTCATCGCCCTTCCCTTCCTCGCCTTCGCCACCCTCGACGGCCTCTACCTCTCCTCCGCCCTCAACAAGGTCCCCGACGGCGCCTGGTTCACCCTCATGATCTCCGCCCTCATGGCCGGCATGTTCCTCCTCTGGCGCTTCGGCAAGGAGAACCAGTGGCGCGCCGAGAAGGAGGACCGCTTCCAGCCCTCCTCGCTGCTCGCCAAGACCGCCGACGGCAGCGGGCTGAAGCTCACCCCGCGCTGGGGCGGCGACCTGCTCTCCCCCGTCAGCGGCTTCGGCATCTTCTTCGACAAGACCGGAATCCAGACCCCCAGCGTCTTCACCCACTTCGCCTCCAAACTCGGCGCCCTCCCCGACGTCGCCGTCTTCTTCCACCTCCACCCCGTCGAAGTCCCCTCCGTCCCCGACGCCGAGCGCTACCACATCTCGCGCTTCGCCAACATCCCAGGCTGCTACCGCCTCGTCGTCCGCCACGGCTTCATGGACGAGGTCGTCTCCCCGGACCTCGGCGCCCTCATCTACGAGCAGATCCGGCGCTTCGTCGTCCGCCAGGCCGCGGCGAAAGCAGCCGCCGCCAGCGAGGGGGAGACCAACACCTCCGGCACGGCAACCGAGTGGGAGGAGACGGAGGGCCCGACGGAGCTCAAGGACGAGCGGGTCGCGGCCGAGCTGGCGAAGCTGGACCGCGCGTATGCGCACAAGGTGCTGTATATCGTGGGCAAGGGGCAGATGCACATTCGTACTGGTACGAATATCTTTAGGAGGATTGTGTTGGGTACGTTTTTGTGGATGAGGGATAATACGAGGGCTAAGATTGCGAATCTGAGGTTGGCGATGGAGAGGGTTGTTGAGGTTGGGTTTGTGAAGGAGATTTAGGAGTGGTGTTTTTTTTTTTGTGTTTGATGGGTTTGGGGCTTGAGGGGGGGATGAGATAGAGTCTCGATAATTACAAGTTCGTTTCCCACACTTCAGAACTACGTACTTCTGCCTCGAATGACAAGTCTGACAACCAAACTGATAGTACGCGCTGTTCAAGCATTGGCCGAAGTGCCCTTGCTGCCCCAGACCTTGTCAACATCCACCTTGTTACTGATAGAAACGGCCCTCTACGGGCTTCTCGACATCTCTGTTCGTAAATGAACAGTGGCCCGGGGCATCCGCTGCGGAAACAACACCCCAACACAAAGGTAACGTCGCCAATGAATCTCCATCTGATGGGTCTGGATGGCAAGCAGCAGCTATTGCCGCACTGCAGCTACCAGCCACGGGGATTCCACCGTAGCGTAAATGAACAAATCCACAAACGATAAGAAACAGATACATCCCAGCTGCTGCGCACGAGAGACATACAAGGCCAAGCGGCGAAAATCCAAGATTTGTCGTTTCGCTTTTCAGTCCGTTGTACTCGTCATACTCCTCTATCTTGGCGAGAAATAGACTCTGTGACAAGAGCCAATGGAGACCGCCAGAAATCACCACAAGTGGTAGCGAGTATCGGTACGGGAGTTGCAGGAAGTACGTCTCTCGCTGGTCCCCTTGACGATGAGCAGACACTCGAAGGCCCTTCTTGTTCCCACTACAGAACCTATCCCATTCTGTAGCAAGAGATAAACAAGTAAAGCGAGCGTTGAAGAGGAAAAATTCCCATGAAAAGTAGAGTTGCGGGACGTTGGCAATAAATACGCAGAGAAGAACAGGATCGGAATATTCGCCAAAGGCTTGGATGTCTAGTACGGTGTCGTCTTTCGCGGTGCCAAGGCCATACGCTGCGAAGGGCTTCTGTAGAATCCTTTGAAGTGGGATAAATTGGAGACCACAGGTGCTGAAAACTACAAGCCATCTGACATTACTATTAGCGCTCAAGTCAACAGAGCCAAAACAAGGAGAAGGCACCTACAGTACAGCAATTACATACCAACGTTCAGCACTGCTGGCCCGGTATTTGCGCCGTGGTTTCGGATCGAACCCCTTCTGGCTGGACTCCCATCTATTTTTGGCGAAGGCCTTCTTGGAATTTAGGCACATATCTTTTGTCTTTTCGTCGGGATTCTGTAGATATGACGCGACTGCATCTCCGAGTGTGAGGATTGGTGTTTCGCCAGTATCCTTTCTTCCGTATGCAACTAAAAGCATCAGAGCACCTTTCAGCAGATTGATAGATGCCACAACCCAGCAGATCGTTCTGCTGAAGAGCAACCTGGAATGCCCATTCGTGGCCTCGCTGCAGTATGACTGGACCTCCGTGCCTGAAGGTCTCCACGAGTTGTGGTATCTTTCGACGTCCACGATCTTTTCACTACAGGGCTCACCACCCGTATTTGAGCGTATCCGATCAAATGTACTACGCATACTATCATTGAAGTATGTTACGTAAACAGCATCATTGGTGCCACTCAGATGACTTTTAGTGGCTGACTCATTTCTGTCTGTACCATTGATCACGAGGACAACGCTTCCTCGAGCCGATTGAAATGCAGTGCCATAGTTGTCAAGGCAAGCTGATAGGCTGCGAAGCTCAAGCGTTGCATAAAGGGAATCGGTAAAATTTTCAGTGATCCGGTGTATATTAAGTGTCTTTGGCAACGAGGATGCGTCTCCCGTCAATAAGGAATGCTCATTTGCCGCAAAAAGTTGAGGATCCGTCGTTGAGATAGAGGCGAAAACGACTGAGTTGAAACTGCAACCAGGTTAGCTCAAATGACGGTTCATCATACGGGGCCACTTTACAGAAGATGCAAAGGGAAAGAAGATAATAATAACAGAATCCAAATTAGCTTTCTCCGCAAAGGCGCGTTCCGGAAGTTTCGAAAACTGGGTATCCCAACATCTAGCCACCTTTTCTCGGAATGTGCTTGATCCAGCTCGCTTCGCGTTGGCGCCAACAGACATTGCATGCAGTAGTTACTGCCAGAGAGCAAAATCGCACTGATAACGTTGATAACAAGATGCAATATTGTATTCCAAATCTTTACTGTCTTCTGGTCGCCTTCCCAGACGACGCCAATGCCGTTCGGAGCTCCCTTCGTCGTGGCCCAGATGGCGAAAGACAAGTTCACCATGAAAGTGAAAATTGATGCGGCTGCAAATATCAGGGCTCCTCTTCTCCATTTGTCGTGAGGGATGAGGCCCTTGAAGAAAGAGGATATAGAGGATAGCTTCATTGTGCATACATCGGCTGTGGGCTTAACAGAACAATAGGGCAGGTAGCAACAGAAAGATCGACTCAACCATATTCTGTGAGGACGCCACTGTCGACTTCAATACTTCTCGTATTTTATCCTTGGATCTGAAGACAGTGAAGATGCCTACTGCTCTTTATCAGAGATTTCTGCCTCGGTACCTTGTGCACCGCAGATGAGCCTCACTTTACGGTCACAAGAGGCCTTGCCGTCGGTGCTACCAAGACACACAAAAATGGCACTGCAAGCCGTATGGCCAATCATACAGGTACACTGGGCTCAGGAGTACAGTGACAGTAAGACGATTAACTTGTGAAACACCAACGGCCCGGACTTGCCAAGACAGCTTCCCATTCCTATTGTTGCCTCCCTGCTCGAAGACGACACTCAACTCTCACTCACCTGTACTCATCGAGGGTCTGTTAAAGTTCCCACATAACAAGAAGCGTTTGTCGTTCCGTTTGCATTCATCTTTACTACCAGGCACATCATTTACGCTCTTCTAATATACACTGTGATCAATTTCCCAATATCAACCGTCACGTCTAAGGTGGGTAGGAACCAAGTGTCGCAGAACCAGCCTACGCAGTGCCACTGATGACAGTCTCCAGGAGCCTGACCGAGTGGTGGTCGACATTCGCTTAACTATTCTGTTTTGCGTCAAGGGCCTTCGAGTCGTGTTGTAGTCGTGCAGAGCAACGAGCAAGTAAACACCGGGCGCGTATTCGGACGCAGGCAGCCATCTTGTGGGGACACAAGGGGCTGTTCAACAGGTGAGTAAGACCCGAATCTGATAGCGCATGTAACCAGAAAGGCATTATTACATAGGAGTGTTGCGGCACACTTGGACGAGGCGAAGGCGAGAAAACGGCGTCCAGGCTGATGAAGGCAAGACGACGCAGGCGCAGCAATTATGTGGGAAGCATAGCTGTGCAAAATGAAAGGATACGGAAATTAGCATTGAATGAGGGTTCAAGCGACGAGGCTTCGCACGTATGATCATGGTTATAGACGCGTGTGATAGGCAGGAGACGCGCCGTAGCTACGGCTTCGTGGCTGAGAAAGAGCATTGATTTGGCCCACAAGTAAAGTTAAGCAAACTTTGGAACGCAGATGTTCTCGTCTATTGAGTGGCGTGTGGATGGTGGTCTCCCTGCAGGAGCACTGGGTTGGGTCGCAGGGGGGAATTAAACCTATCTTAATTGCCGGTGCTCATTGTGACTACTTGGCACCGTGGAGTATTGACCGCGTGCTCTTTCAAATGTACCAAAGAATCTAGACTATTTCATGTCAATCGTTAGGTAAGCTAGGAAGCTGGAGGATGCTGAGTGATGTCGTGTTTGAAGCGAAGTCGTAGTATTAACTCTACGTACAAACAAGTTTGCCTGGCACCAAGGGGAGAACGACTCTATGCCCACAACGTGCTATTTTACTTCGCCTTTTGAACATATTCACAGTCACCAATATGCTATTAGCTTATACAAATTGCAATAAAACGCTAGTGAGGCAAAATTGCTGTTCCAGTGTTACTTTGTGGGCGCTGCCCGGAAGAAACATCTGAGGATACAATTGATATTCCCATCTAAGAACTACATCATTTCGGACTTCCCTCTTTTTGAGAGGCAAAACATCCGGACATAATTCAAGTCCCCCCCGGGAAATATGACTCAACTGGAAACAACGTTCCAGAGGCGTTTCTGGCGAGCTTCGGAAACATACGAGAATATTCCGATTTCTTCCCAGGTGTTGGCGCATTGAAAAGTTCATGCGAGGTGGGGGGTAACATAGATTGTGGCCCAGGGAGTCGCAGCGGTTCTGCTCTTGAGGCGCCAATATGCAGGGAGGTATTTTCGGATATATGTGGTAGCCGCCATGACTCGACAGGAGACATGTTGTGAGGACTTTCGCGAGTTGAGGTGTTCTGAAATTCGGAAACTGCAAGCTTTGGTAGTTCCACTGGAACTGTGACCACGGGGACGGTTGCCTCGCTATTGTGATGTCGAGAAAGGCTGTGATCATAGCTTGCACCATCGTGATGGCGCGGAATGGTGTCTGCTGAAGCGACCATCGGGTAACGCGCTCTTCCATTGTCCCATTGCGACGGCTTCGGAACCAACTGGCCGTTCGCTCTCATGTACGTCCGATCGTCTGTACCACTCGCCGGTCCCATGTTCAAAGCAGGAGTGCTTCCGCTCATATTAGAACCGAAAAGAGGGTTGTCGCTTCGACGAGGAAGTGAAACTTGTGCCATTGCATGTGAGGGCAATGTCTGCGGTGTTCTGGATGAAAAAGGGTCCTTGGAAAATGGACTGCGTTCGTAGGCTGCAAAATCTGGATCAGGATTTGTGAAAGCGAATAATGCGTCATCCCAATCAGTGGCCAAGTCGTCTATGGGAGCAATACCGATATCATAATCCGTCACTGGCCGTTGCTTTGGCGAAAGAACTGGCGATTGCACAGGTGGTGTCTCCAGGGTGACTCCGTTTTTCCATGCGCTTGATATCTGCGAGAGTGAAAAACTCGTTGAAGAGCCTATGTTTTCTGTGCTTGCATCCGATTCATAGGTATTTCTTGACGCGATAATATGATTTGGGCTTATTAAGTTAGTATGGTGAGGGTTCAATCCCAGCCTCATGCCTTGGGGTCGATTGACTTCTGATCTTGTTACTTCATCATTTTGGCCCCTAGCACGTCGATGCTTTATCTTTGTCGGTGGTGTGGGGTCGTGATACTTTCTATTATGCCTTCGCAAGTTTTCTGCCGATACAAATGGTGGACTCTGGCAGCCTGAAACCTTGCAAGGGTATCTTCGGGCATGAGATATTTCATGTAGCTGAAGTGCTTCTTGGGTATCAAATCCACACGTTGCTCGGGGACAAGACCGCAACCGGCACGTGAAGACGGCCGAGGAAAACTGGCTCTGAAACGACTTAAGCGTCTCTGAGGAGACTCCTGGGAAGTCATCCTGTTCCAGAAGAAATCGGACCGTCTCTTGATAAGCAAACAGTATTCTGTCGATGTGGTCGATTGAATGAGGCACATCGGTTGCAATGGGCTGGTGGTCGGGGTACCTAGACTCCAGTGCTTTAAGAGACCTCATGCTGAGGGAGGCGTTGACATGTTTCAAAAGTAGAGGATAGGTTTCCAAGCATCCAAGTCGGTCATCTACATGCTCTGTCCCAGGCTCGGTAAATGTCTCAGCAGTGTCTGACTCTTCAAGCCTTTCTACCAAGGTATAGGCGCGTTTGAGAAGGAGGGAGTCCTTCCTCAGCCCCCCGGGTAACTGGCATGCCGAGAGGATATAATCGGTCCAAAACTCCGTCGAGTAGAGATGAAGTCCATGGATTCCTTTAACCGTTCGAAGTCGGCGACTGTGATCATCAAGTACGCCGCCAAACACATCGAGGCCTGATAACAAACACGCAATTGTCGCCAGGCTGTGTTCCTCGATCGTCTCTTCTGCATTGACAGTCAAAAGGTTGGAGTTACTCTGAAGAAATCTGAAGAAATTTCATTAGCAAAATAGCATATTCTGGTTAGGTAATCACGCTTACGTCTTTACGGAAGAATGAACAAAAGTGATCGTTGTGTCAGGTCGCTGATCAAGAAGCGGTCCGCAAATATCAAAAAGATAGCTTGGTGCTAGGTTCTTGATGTCTGGGTTTCCTTGACTGAAGCTGACTGCGGACAGAAACTCAAGCCTTTTCAAAGGCCTTTTTTGGAAGGCGACCCAGCCCAAAACACATCTGATGTGATTAATGGATCTCTCGTCTAGCTTGCCTAGTATTTGGGCCAGAAGCTTCTCATAGCTAGCAAGCCATTAGCAGATGCCTACCACTAGATGGGTAACAGTTGGGTGATTTAACACACAAGTCTGCGAGCCTTGCAGGCAGTAGATCGAGGGAAGATTTGATCTCTTCCTCGTCCAAAAAGACATTCGTACTCAAATAATCAAGAACTAGTCTAGCATAGAGAAACATCCCTTGTGAAGCATCAGTAGAAATGTTATCGACTGTAAGTGTGGCGAACTTACCATCGGCTTTCCTTACCACGGTCTGCGACATCTCTTTGAATTGCTGCTCGCTGAGCTCTAAACTTTGGAATCGCCGATACAGAGGTTGTAGTCTCTGCTCCACATATTGCTGTATCGCCTTCTCCACATGCGAACGCTCATGGGAAAGAGAGAGTGTGTGCTCCTTTCTTATGCGGCGAGAGATTTCTGGTGAAAACTGACTGGCAATCAGAAACTTGCAGACCGTATTGCCTGACGACGACGATGAAGACAGTTTTGCGATCATTCTCTTCGTGAATCGCATCATCTGAGTTTGTTGCTCCGGGGAGCACTCATCAAGGCCATCAAGAACAATCCACTTGAACTCGGTTTGCCTGGGTTCAGAAGAACTGGCCGTAAGGAGATTCTCCAAAAGCTCTTCCAAGATGTGGAGATTCGGTAGCTTATTACCAAAAACATAGTCGTTGCAGACGAAGGCGACGAGATCTTTGTCCCCCATGACCACCTGAGATATCAAGGATCGGATGATCTGATCGTAGGCTAAAGAGGTTGCGTATGAGTAGGAGCAAAAATGATAAAGGAAGGGCATTTTCGCAATCCTTAGGTATCTGATCAATTGTGCGGCGATGAAGGTTTTCCCACAGCCTGGAATCCCTTGAACCCACAGCAGTGATGCAGCTGTGTTACGTTGAAGCCATGCCTTGACCTTCGCACAATCTCTAATGGAGATGTACACGTCTGGGTACTTTGATATCTCAGTCATGATTGTGTCCATGATCGCCAACTGATCGCTCTGGTCTTTCTTCAACCATGACAGAATGGACTGGTACTGCTTTTCGAATTGTAAATCTTCCTGCTGGTTGAGGTTGGAAAGTGTTTCTTCCCTCCATGAACGAAGGTCGTGACGCATTTGTCGGGCGTCCGCAATATTCCGTGCATTCGCCTCTTGATCGATGAGCGCTCCATGTCGTTCCATATTATCGAGAAGGCCTTCAAAGCGTCTCTGAAAACGTCCCCACGATGTCAAGAACAGAATTCTCCACCCTACAAGAAGAGAGAGGTTAGAGGAAGCGCACTTCTCAAAGACCGCCACAGAATGACCTACCGTTGCGACGGACAAACTTGTATGCATGCCTATGAAACTCGAGGATGTCTTCGTAGAAGGTGGCTAAAGTGAAACCAAACTCAGAGTTGTCTGAGAAGGCCTCGCCCAGGATTTCAAACCGTTTTAGCGAGCCTGCAATTCGAGAATAGCCTTTGATTATTTGCTCGAAGGCTTCCACGTATTCTGAGGCGATTCTTAGAATCAGAGTGATTGGCGCCCAGACCCAAGGCAGGAATGGAGTGCCATTGCAAACTACGCCCATTGTCGCGGCGTAATGTTCAAGGCCACTGAATAGAGGCATCAGCCTACGCATATTCCTGAGAGACTGACGGGACGCCAGCTCCCTTTCGATCTCCAACGCAGCATGTCGCACGTCTTCAAGGCTCGTGCGTTGAAAGTTGCAAGAATCCTGAGGTATGATCGTATTTGCGAGATCGTTAAAAGCTTTCTCCATCTTCTTCATGGCAGGGCCTGCCGCAGGGGGAGGTCGACGGGGCATCTCGTACGACTCAACTGGATGCTCCTAATGTGGCATGGAACAGCATGTGTAGATTGGCGTAGTACTGATTGACTGGTATGCTTACGACAAAAAAGTGAGGAAACCAAGCGTGTTTGACGGCCATGGGGGTTTTGTTTGGATCAGGCTGGACCCCTCTCTGTTTCAATCACATCGCGTCGGAGCGATGCGCCACCCGCTGCGCTGGCAAGGCAGACTGGGTGGATCATGGTAGTACTTCAACAAGCAGGCTGTGGTGAGTGGATACGCCCGCTTTCACACAAGAAGCCAGTGGATTTGCAGCAGCCAGGCAGTCATGCATGGCCAACGACACTATGCATAAGAAGTGACCCCCTGCGAACCAAGCCTCATTGGCACCCGACGGTTGTAAGCTCCTTCTATCTGCCCCGGCATCGCTCAAGAGCGCCTCCAATCCGCCAATGAGTGCTCTCGTAGCTCGCCCAAGAGTGGCAGGGTACTGCAAGAGGTGAGCGCTTCAGCTAAGCGGCACTGCAGCGGGTTATGTCCTCACGGGAGGGGGCCAGAGATCTGCTCTTGCCGCCTTTTTTACTCCAGAATACTTGTCCGATCCAGTTCCTCCAACCACCAAGGACCTAAAACACACGCCAGAGACCTCAACGAAGGTTCATTGGCAACACCATGAATGGCCATGACCGCGATTCATTTTCCTGGCGCCCCGGGAAACGGTTACGCCTGGAATCCCCGCCGCGAGAAGGCCGATCGGCCTTGCTTATGGACGCAAACTTCGTACAATACTCCGCAGAGTATGGTACACCTACTCTCCTGACAGAAAGTCAAACAGCTCCCCCGCCCACACAGCTACCCAGCTTCCAGACGATATCTGCAAGCACGTCCACGTTCTCAAATACAGCTGCTTCATCGGCTACGCCTGCCCATCTGCGTCCATCCGTAGCCTTCAACGGGTTTGGGAGACAGAATGGAAATTGGAACGCATCTTGGCAAAGCCAGACACACGTGCATCAAAGTCCAGGTCAATTCGGACAATGGCAACGCGACACCGATACCTGCTACTACCACGAACACGAAGCATATCTACCGAATCACTGGCAAGTTCCACCGAACTTACCACCTGCTACAAGCGCTACCTGCTATACATTTCCGGTTCAGCACCAGCAATTCGACAAAGCTCCATATGAACAACTTCCTAAGCGACAGACACCACCTAGCCCCCCGCCACCTCCTTCTAAGCGTGGAACTCCAGCGGACTTTAATCCGATGAGTATCTGTGAGATGACATGCGATGCCACGGAAGACAAAAAGTTTTCAACGGCATCTCCAGTGCGAATGTTAGAGAGTGCAGAAAAGGAGAGCATTGTCTGCTTCGGTACAGTAAGGCCTGGCATTGACGAATACGCGATGTTCACAAGAACTAATCACGAGTCTCAAGGTTCCATCCATCCCAGGCAAATGGGATAATAGACACATTTCGACTGTCCAATCACCTTTTCTGGTGCATCTAGACTCCAAAGATACATTCTCCGCTGCAGAGGATGTTCACCTGAAAGGCTCAATCACTCTAGAGGCTTGGAAAAAGCAAATGATACAAGATCTCGTGGACGACGATGAACTAGTACTTTACGCAATGTGTTACATCGACGATGTCGACAGCATTCAAAGATCGAGCAAGAAGTTTCAACAGGTGGAATGCAGATTGAGCATCACTGTTTATGGGTCTTGTGAGGACATCACCGAAGTTGGAGACTGGTTTCAACAATATGAGGTTTATCTTCAAGATCCATTGGTGTGTCATCAGAACACCCCGTACTACAATCCTCATAAGCTCTCGTCCGAAAGTCTAGGCACCTGTCTCACGGTAGCGGAGGTGATCGACCAGTCTACCAACCATATCCAACTTCAAGACATAAACAGTGGCTTGGATATGCTTGACCTTTTGAGCAGCCGCCAAATTTTAGACGAAGCTCCACAGCCGAAGGCAATCCGATCGCCCCTAAAGAAGTGGGTGAACGCTGTGAACAAGTTCAAGTTTGCTGTGTCTGACCTTCTCTGGCATTCCATAGGCATCAGAAGCAAGCTCTTACATTTATGCTTCGTCGAGAGCAAGGATGGGGAACTGAAGATGGCCACACCGATATTTGGAGAAAGGTTGATGACAACCCTGGCAAAAGATTGTAAATGCGTCTTGAATAAACATAGGTAGGAACGCAAGCGCTAACCATTCATCTCTTAGTTTCGTCAACATGGTGTCCGAGACCCATCAGGTGGAGGAGCCACCCCAGTTTTACGGCGGAATTATCGCAGACCCTATGGGCTTGGGGAAAACCCTCACAATGATCGCGCTTGCTGCTACTGACCTGGAAGAGGGTATCAACGCCACTGATCGAGAGTGGAACGCGAATGACGACCCATCTGTCAAGGCAACGTTGATCATCATTCCCCCTCCATGTGAGTTGAGCTGTTTCTTTGACTTCATTCCGAAACTAACAGCCTCGCCTAGTACTAGGATCTTGGGAAGAGCAACTGATCAGGTATATGTTCTACTCCTGTCATGAAAGGGGGGGTAACTTACAACTGGGTAGTCATGTGGTGGCAGGGCAGTTGACCTATCGCTGTCATCACGGGAAGACCAAATTTGCAAATTCGTGGGAGGTTGACGAGGTGAAGGTTGTTTTGACAACATATCACACCGTCTCGGCCGAATGGAAGGGTGGCATGGACACTAGTAGTTCCGTGTTGTTCAACGTGAAATGGCGACGGATAATTCTGGACGAGGGTAAGTTGAAGGAACCAGCAATTCGTCGCATGCTGACACAATTAGCTCATTATATACGAAACGAGAACTCACGTATGGCTAGGGCGGTATGCGCTCTCAATGCTAAGTCTCGGTGGGCTGTGACGGGTACGCCCATACAGAACAGGCTGAGTGACCTGGCCACTCTTGTGAAGTTTATTCGCGTGCATCCATACACGGATACGAAGCAATTTGACTCAGACCTGTCCCGACTTTGGAAGTCAGGGGAGGACGAAAAGGCCGTCAAGAGACTCCAGTATCTATCCTCTTGTCTGCTTCTAAGGAGGCCGAAAACCACGATTAGCCTTCCCCCGCGATACGACAAGCTCTGTGCCGTCGAATTCACTCACGAGGAGAGGGTGGTATATGACCGTATGCGACAACAAGCAATTCAGAGCATCGACAATGCTCTTCAGAACGACTCGAGTCTAGAGGTCACCAAAACCGGCACCTCCTACGTGAACGCTTTGCAGCAAATCGAGTCCCTCCGCCTATTCTGTAATTTGGGACTTGGCTACCAGACAAGGCATCAAAAACCAAGAAACGACGACTTCAATTGGAATGAGATTGCGCAGCAATGTTTCAATATGGAGAGGCAGAGGGGCGCAGTAGTATGCTTCTGTTGCTCATCGGTCCTGGAGCTAACCGAGACACTTCTCGACGACTTTGACACCGCCACTCATCCTCCCCAGCTTTTCCAGTGCTTGAAGTTTGCGTGCGGCGAATGCTCCAAAAAGCACCAAAAGGCTCGCCAAAAGCTAGGATGTGGACATAAACCGACCTGTTCAATGGCGCCAGTATCTGTCGGCAGCAACACCCTAGAGGACCTTTCAGACTTGGCTTCTGCAGCATCACTCGGTCCTTCATCAAAGATAAAGGCACTAGTTGCAGACATCCAAAGATTGACTCCCGGCCTCAAAAGGTATTCCACTCGCTAATCCCCGTCTGCTGATAATATGCTGATAGACAGAAGCATTGTTTTCTCTTCATGGAGACTGACACTAGATGTCGCGGAAGATGCATTGCGACGGGTTGGTATACAGACCTTACGTTTTGACGGAAAGGTTTCTCAAAAGGACAGGCAATCTGTGGTTGAGAGATTCCGATCGGACCCCACAGTTTCAGTCATGCTCTTAACACTATCCTGCGGTGCAGTCGGGTGAGATCCCTTCATATCATGGTCACCCAGGCCCAAAGCTAATGTCGTCAGTCTAACTCTAACCGAAGCGTCCCGGGCATATCTGATGGAACCGCACTGGTAAGTAAACATCGTTTTGTAGAAAGTCTTTCCATCTAAACTTACCCGTCTTGAGGAATCCGAATATTGAAGAACAGGCACTTGCTCGAGTGCATCGGATTGGCCAGACACGCGAAGTGACAACCGTGAGGCTATACATGCGAGACTCTTTCGAAAAGGTGTGTTCTAGATTCTTACCGCATCTGAATGACACTTGATCTAACATCCCAAAGCAAGTGATGGAGGTACAAGACACAAAGAAGCAGCTAGCCGGAGTGTTGCTTTCACCACATGAAGGAGGACAGCTAGACGAAAAGCTGGGAAGCTTACACGTAAGGCATATCCGCGAGCTTCAAATGCAGGTCGCATAAACAATAACAACTAACGAAATGACATTGCAGAAACTCAGATCTCTCCTTTAGGGAGTACTAGTGCTGGTGTTAGCTCTTCTAGAGTATTAGGCAATGGGCATTGGATGCCTCATTCGAATGTGAACATTCTTGCCGATCTTGGATTAAACAATGAAGCGCACCTCTATTAAATCATCTATTCTTTCTCAAGATGGTCAAATGACTACGCAATACGTCGAATTGGGAGCCTGTATAGAATCACTATCCAATGTTGACACTGCCATTCAACAATTTTGGGGGGGGGGGGGGGGGGGGGCAGAACCCGGACAACCTTAGCATGGCATGTTTGAGGTCAGACAACACGGCCATGTAAATATTCCATCCTTTAAAGTCTCAGAGAAGATATAGCAATGCTCTTGATCCTATCGTCGACTATTGATCTTCTCTCGCCCACCTTGCAGCCTATGGATATTTCGATCTTTACCGAGGTATTCGCAACAATTCAATTTCAACATTGACTTCCCCTATTCCCGGGCCAGATTCCACTTAGCCAAGCTGCTGCAAAGGGGTTGGCTTCGTCAGTGACCACGCTGTTCACCGTCGGTGCCTGACAACCGAGTCTCTGAGCAGGGAACCCTCTGTATGTATCGGGATACATCATCTCGAGACATGGAAGAAACCCTGAGGGGGGGCTTACATGCCCTCTCCCGCCCGTGCATTTTGCGACCGGGGTATGACGTAGCGTAATCCACATGCCGTCTAATAATTTATGAGAGCCCCCTCGTCTCTGTTCGGGCAAGATAATACAAATGTCGAATTATCCGAAGCCTCTTCACTGCACCTTTAAAAGTCCGGACTTGCAGTAGCTACCAGTTCTCAATCATGGCTTACGACCGAGACAAATTCGTGCGTCTCTTGACGGACTATTACAACTTCTGTAATCGCGTCTTCTGGAACGCCACCGTGACGAAGGTACCCCTCGGCGGCTGGCCCTCGATCGATCAGGAAACCCTGGCCCCTCTCAAAAGGAACGACACCGTTATTGATCTCCTCCGGCACATCCCCTACGTTGACTCCACCGGAAACAACCTCTTCCTGGCGCCATTCGTCATGAAAGACACTCGCATAATTGACTACCGCAGCCAGGACCTGCAGAAGAAGATCCACGAGGGTTACATTGAAGGCTTAGTCGCGCCCATCACTGGCCAAGACCCGCCGCTGCCGCCCTCGTGCGCCAGAATCGCAATCTGCAGGAGCAGAAACGGTTACGAGGTCATCCTGGACACCGCTGACGGTTACATCTACTGGGGAGAGCCGACCGCACGGCATGACGAGCCTCCTCCCGTGCTGAACAGCACCCTGGAGCGGTTTCGCGGCGACCCAGCGAATGAGTGGCGGCTCGCCGGATTCAACGTGTACGAGCCCGCTGACTTCTTCGCGCTCTGCAAGGAGCGGTACCGAGAGCTCAGCTGGATCGGCCTCGGGTCGTCGAATATGTCCATGATGAGAAGAAACATGAACTGGGAGTACGAGTCCGAGCCTGACTCCGATTCAGACCCTGAAGACGACTTCAGTCACAACAAGATAGCGCGGAAGATGAAAAAGGCGGGCTGGCCTGGCGACGGTGAGGGGCGCGACTGGGATCGGAAAAGTTTTGAGAGACTACTCGACCAGGGAAATGATTTGCAAGAATAGACACGCTGCGTGACACAAATAGCATCTTTTGACATCACGGCGACGTTAAAAATACGTTGAAACACTTCAATTGATTTCCAAACTACACTTTTGCCGTTACTCTGGACTTGAGAGCGGTAGCGACCCTTTCCAGTCCAGTCAGTAGCTGAACTTCGTCCTGAGAGAACACAATACGGAACCATCCAGCACGCTCAGAACCAAAGTCTTTTCCAGAAGAAACATAGACCTTTTGTTTCAAGAAGAGCTCAATCAGGAAATCATCCAGCTCCTCATCCGTTATAATTCCAGGATTATGTTTCTTCCAAACACTCCCGAGATCAGCCCATAGGAAAAATGCCGCGTTCGTGCCGGGTGCGTAGGGAATACCGTGGCTATTCGCCCAGCGCACGATAAGCTGGTACCTGCTGGCAAGTCTTGTCCTGTTTTCTAGGATGAAGGAGTTTGACCACTTCTCATCTTCGAGGATATTTGCTGCGATATGATCTGATGCAGAAGATGGGGAGCTGTAAAGAGCTACGGCCACTAAAGCTTTGTGCAGATATGGATTGGACTGCGAGATTACAGCGCCGATCCGCAGTCCGTTTGCACCAAAGTCCTTCGACATGCCCCAGATTGTATGGATTCGGTCGGGTGCGAGCACGCCGTTTGTGTCGAGTGATAGACACGATTCGAAAGGCACCGGTTGAAGCCCCTGGTCCGCTTTGTTTTCCCACACTGACAAGGCGTAGACTTCGTCGCCAATGAAGTGCATATCATTCTCGGAGCAAAGTCTCATGAGGCTAAGGAGGCTGGTGCGAGAGTAGCATCTCCCGAGAGGATTATGTGGGTTCGATATGATGAGGCCTGCGACTCGCTGGCCCTCCGCCGCTGCTGATTCAAGGGCACGCCTATAATAACCAACTGCCTCAGGGCCCATGGGATCGGTGTTGTCAAAGGCCACCGGAATGACCTTGCAACCAGTCCTGAGAATCAGGTCTGGTACAAAGGTATTGTAGTAAGGCCGACCCAACAAAAATGCGTCCCCGGGATTTGCGACAGCCCAGGCAAGGTGCTCAACTGCAGAGCTACAGCCATTTGTGATCGTAAAATGCCCTGGCTCAAGGGGCTTCAAGGGGTGCAAGTGACGGTTGAGGAATGTTGCTAAGGCCGATTTGATCCTCTTGGAACCGGTCATGCCATCTCCATAGGTGAATGAATGATACGGCAGGTTGAAGTTCCGGTGCAGATGCTCTGATAGCTCTCGGGACATCAGCGTGTTCTCCGAGACGCCTAATGTCGCAAAGCCTGTAGGATTGGCCGTGGGATGAAAGAGATCATCCACAGCCTTCCAGATATGCAAGCCGTCGCTTGCGGTTTCGGCAGATTTGGCTCTGGCTGAGAGAGACATGGCCAACGTCAACTTCGGCAGTTGTTGAGTTTCAAAGTTGAAAACGCATAAATTAGCAGAGAACTGCTTTGAGATTTTCTGTAGAGCTAGGTTGGCTTTCCGTATTTGAAGATGGACAGAGTGCGAAGCTGTACATGAACAGGGAGGGTCGGAACTACATCGGCAAACAACAATTTGGACTTACGTACTGCTTGAATGACTAACGTGGTTTTGGAATTACAGTGTCACCCCTAGCAGAAGCCAGATTGAACCACTTCGTGGACATTATTCGTTCAGCACTAGTAATCGGTTGTAGGACTTACGTACTGCTGGAATGACTAACGTGCGAAAAACAGTGTGGATGGTGTGGTGTTGGCCTACATTCGGTGAGATTTGGTCATCAATCAGTGACATACTCGGGCCAATTACGGTATTCGCTCGTGAACAATGACAATCGCTACGAGTATGTATACCACAAGGCAACGTCTGAAATCCATCTTCATCACCTCCTACAATTCACTGTTTTTTCGATTCATACAGACTACAACATGGAGCGCACTACACGGGCGTTGCCTCCCGGCATCTACGCAGCTAGCATGTCCTTCTTTGACGAGACAACCGAAAAGATCGATACTCAAACTCAGCGTCAACACACCGTTCGCCTCTCTGAAGCAGGTATTGCCGGTTTCGTGGTCATGGGTTCCAACGGAGAGGCACCTCACCTTTCTATCGAGGAGCGAACGATAATCATCCGCGAAACCCGCAATGCCCTCGACAGCATTGGAAAGCAGCAGACTCCTATCATTGCCGGTTGCTCTGAGCATTCGGTTAGAGGCACCGTTCATCTCTGCCACGAGGCTAGCCGAGCTGGTAGTGACTATGCGCTTGTCTTGCCGCCGTCCTACTTCAGCAAAGGCATGAGCCCTGATGTCATTGAAAGTTTCTTTGCCGACGTCGCGGACCAGTCACCGATTCCGATCATTCTCTATAGCTTTCCCGCTGTATCTGCTGGTATTGAGATGGACTCGGATCTCTTGAGCCGCATCTCCCAGCACCCCAACGTGGCGGGGACGAGGTTCACCTGTGGCGACACTGGTAAACTAAGCCGCGTCTCCACGGCGATGACACTCCGCCAGTCTTACGCCCTATTCGGAGGTCTGGCGGACTTTATCCTTCCTGCTCTTGTGGCAGGTGCCACTGGTGTAATTGCTGGCGGGGCAAACGTTACCCCGCGAACCTGCGTCCGGGTTTTCGATTTGTGGCAAGAGGGCCTAGTGGAGCAAGCGAGAGAGATGCAGGCCATCCTAGCCAAAGGCGACTGGGAACATACCGCACGAGGCATATCGGGTACAAAAGCCGCCCTGAACGACCTCTTCGGGTATGGAGGCAACCCCCGACGGCCTTTGAAGATGTTATCTGAAGTCGCCGTGTCGGAGATGCGGGCTGGCTTGGGGGAACTGATGGCTGTCGAAGAACGGCTTGGGGCTTCTTCCTCGACGATCTAACGAATTGATCCCCCGTAGAATACGCCTTAGTCTGTATTGGCGTACAGCGCAGTTGAGCACGGCCAATAAGAAGTAACCTTGTTGAAGTTTGACAAGGACATGTGGTGAAAGGAAGAAATGTTTGGTGTGGGGAATTAGTCATCGGAACTGTAGTCATACGTTTCCAGTAGAAATTCTCAACATCACCTCGTCTTCCGTGTCATCCCACCCGAGGTAGTACCATTGACAAGCTTTTTATGGATGCAATGGGAAAGAAGGCAAACGGCACCGCAGTCTCTCAGGACATTAAGTTCGTTCTCAGAAGCATGATTTCTGCTCCACTGCGAAACTAACACTTCGACTTAGAAAACTGCGCAATCGCCTGTCGCAGCAGGCATTCCGCCGACGCAGGGATGACTTGATCCGCGAGCTTCGCGAACGAGCGGATAACAACCAGACAAATGAGAGCGAAGCCTTGGCTAAATTGAGACGTGAAAATACAGCTCTTCGAGAGCAGCTCGCAGAGGCGCATGCCAAGCTCAATAGCTTACTCGCTGGCGTTCAAGCTCTGGTTCTGAACACCGCTCCGAGACTTGAAGAAGCAAACGATGAAGTCTCTAGAATGAACCCCCCTGACGAGAACGTCTCTGCTTCTCAACCCATTGTGGACGATCAGCCCATGCCAGCGGATCTTACGCCAGTTCCCCAGTCTGTTCCATCGGTATGATCCGCGACCCCGGCTAATTTTGTAGTTTGTCTTAACTAAACGGCAAGAATTAGACAACGCAGCCAGCTGAGCCAAACCCAAGCCTCGAAGCTGACCTCCCATCTATATCCGACCTCGGAGAATCAATGATCACCTGCGGGATAACTCAACAAATACCAAATATTTGGTCATTCGAATATCAAATGGGACAACAAGTCTACAATGACGCCCTAGTTTCTTCCCAGGAACTGAGCCACTCGCGGCGTCAGATCTGGGTCGAGTCAAATTCGTCATTCTCTGACCACATTGACTTCATACAACACGAGCTCAAAACCAGGACAGAACAACCCAGGGCGCAGCTATCTATACCATTGTCAGCAATGCCATCTCTTTCCTCAAGAGGATCCTTCTTAGCTAACGGGCTTTAGGCTTTATTTGGCCACTACATCCGCTCTATCCATATTTCACACTATTTCTCGGCAGGATGTGATGCTATGGTACACCAAAACGAGGTTCTATTACACCAGGGACATCACTGTGTGGAAAATCCGCCCTTGCGATGAAACTTTCAATGAGCTCCATCCGCAGTATCAGCCTACTCTGCTGCAGTTGTCATGTAGCTACCCTGCTGTCATTGACTGGCTTCCTTTCCCCTCCATTCGTGATTGCCTCGTTCGCTACCATGCGGGTAACCCCTGCATCGATGAAGTTGTCAGCGATGTCGTCAGCATGTACGCTGTCGAAACTCTCCTAAGCGACTTGGTCATCGACGCACCTCCTCTGCAGGTGTACGTTAAGGTTATGGATCTCGTGCAAGCGATGGGTGCCATTGCTGAGGACTCCAATGAGGGACCGGCACCTCTGCCGACATCGAAGGCCACGGACATTTTCAGCTTACCGAGTGTGGCCTTAGCCGTCGCGAATCATTTACAGATTGAGACTCGGCTAGACAGATACAAACTCGATCCTAGGCTTTTCATCAGACACCCCGAGTTTCTTGAAAGCGCTGGGTCACTCATGGCGCACGGGGTGCCGCTGCAACCGGACCATTCATCGAATCTATCTTTTCCGGCCTCAATGGACAACAAAACGGCCTCATCATATCGCAACTTTATAGCATTCACTTGTTCCAACGTATATGAAAGTCGAGAATAGAATTTCGCCCAAATTTGTCTGCCGACTAATGAGATACCTATGTTTGCCTGCCTACAGTGAAATACGAGACAATGGCTGAGTAGCCCGCCGCATTGATACCTTTTTACTGGAACGAGGCATGGCTCCTTACGTACCTTACATAGCACACTAATTTTAGCTCTCATAGAGTGAGGCATCCCAATGAGTGCGAGAAGTTCGGATAACATCAAAGGCTAACGAATGATTTTATCGGAACTTATATTGTCTTCTCTGGCGTAGGGCATACAACTCCGGGTTAACATATAGGAAAGCAGCAACTCTATTTTCGCGAAATCGGACTTACACCTTTCGAGGGCGTTTTTGACGACGGACAATTCATATTATGAATTAGCAACAACCGTTCCTTTCGGCTGGATCATCATGTTGAGTAAATTCCATACGGCAAAGTTGGCAACACACTGTTTTACGGCTCTTGGGTGACGTAGTTCCAGACTGGTTCTTTGACAGTCAACGATGCCAAGCTGAGGACCCACGATGCCGAAAAGGACTCGGTGACGTCGGTGTGGAGGACCCGCAAGAGCTTTATTCAACGGGACCTTGGCCGGTGCGTGCCGTAGGCGGGGGACTCCGAACAACGGGCCGTCATTGTTGGAGCTGCGAATGGTCTCGACTTCAACCTTTTTCAAAGGGGAACCACAAGAAGAAGTGTCGATCAGGCACTCACATGAGTATGCCTGACTACAATCGAACTGATCGGAGTATCAGTAGCCAGCTATGAGTTTGGCATGTCTAACAAGTGATGATCGCTCTTATCTAACGACAAAATGGCGCATCTCAGGCTAAAGTGACGCCTGATTCGAAAGAAGAACTGGTGAAATTGATTTCATGCTACGCGCGCAACTCCAGATCTTCAGATCTCATTGCAGTGAAGCCTATCAGCTGAGGCCTCCTGGTTTTACCAAGGGAGCGGTCAACTTTTGCCACCCGGAGTAAATTCCGTGGTAACTATCCCTGGGTGAAACAAGAGGCTCTTCGATTGACGACCACTCAAGGGCGAGCTGTTCTCAAGGAAACGACAACTGTCAACGCTCACCTACGCTCACCTCGGCCTGCTTCCGACGCCACAATCGCATTCCCTCCCGAGACCAAGAATCCGATCAAATCGCCCGCCCGGCTCAAGACCGACAAAGTGGGACGGGCCGACCACAGACGTCATCGTTTTGGGCGAGAAAAACAGCCCCCCAAGCCAGGCGCACGCCATTGCCGCCTGCACGGCGCCCGCAAGCCCCGCGATTCTACCTGCAGACCGCAAGGTGACCGCAGAAGTGAGGCTTTTGGCGCATCCAGATAACGCCTATAGGACCGACGAAAGCCCATCCATACAGATGCAGTTTGGAGGTCAGTTTAGGCAGCTTGCCACTCTGTCACATGATGGTTCCCCAGCGTGCTCATCTTAAGTGGTTCGTGGGCAGACCGTCTGCCGTCGGCTCCATTGCCTCTGGGATGACGAAGGACCACAGGTTCGTTGTCGTCTGTCGGAGACTGGAGTTGTCCACTGTTATTTCGCGCCTTAGGCTTCAACTCCTCCCGCATTCGCGTCTGCCGCGTCCTCCTCATCTCCAGACTCCAGTCAAACTCCCACGTCGGCTGCCTCAGGAGCTTGGAGCAACTTTAGGGCTCTGGACAAGGATTCGGACTCCACCCGAACTTCATAAAACTTGGTGGCTCGGTGTGGGGCCGAGGATGCAGAATTTTCCGGACCGGCGATGGTCTTGCCGCTTGGCGATGGCATCCCGTTGGCCGTTCCTTTCCGCCTCCTCCCACACCCGGCACCGGCACACACCAACGGCGTTGAGGGTCAAGCCGATGGTTTGGTAGTCTTAACAATTTGCTCGGATTCCCTGGTGGAGAAGGACTCATGGGTTCGAATCCCATCAACATCACAAACCTGCATTATGCGCGACTGGTCTCTGGCCAGTTGAAAACCAGCAAACTCGGTGTTGCCTTCCTCCGATGGACGTCTCTCCCATCTGCTCTATCATTTATCCCTCTCATTGTTCCTGTGCCTCTGAGAGACATTAGACGTGGGCCCGGTTTATCCTCGCGTCAGGCATCACTCGCCTGAGATGTGGAGTCCAACCGGCTCAGACAACCGTCCAAGAGTCAGGGACTCAGGGTCTTGCCTCGTTCGGTCGATGGTCGATGCCTGATAGGATACGAAGTGATGAAGATCTCTTCACAAGACGAGACTTTTTGTTTATCAACAGACGCAAATTAGTGCGTAAGCGAAAACATGGAAACCACGTTCTGCCAGGAATTTGACACTTTGACAGTCCTGGATGAACCAGGCCATTGGTACAGAGATCGGCAATGTTTTGTTTCTCTCTCGTGCATTTGACCAATTTGGTGATGATGGCAAACTACCAAAGAGCTCGCAATGGCTAGGGACTTGAGGGACCAAGGATGACGGACTCTGGGGATCAACCGCCGAGTGTCCGAATACGTCAGCCTACATATGATGCTGGTTCAGAGATGCAGATTTTTGTGCGCCAAGGGGGCCAAACGTCGGCTTCATTGCCTTTTTGCGCAGGAAGAGGTCACTGAACCAACATAACAGATGCGGGCCCGAGTCAGCTCATGTTGGATTTGGAGGAAATTGACTGGTCGTTCTCCGGTTCATGCGGGCAACGCTGTGGATAGAACGGTCAGCCATCAACGGCCAACCAACGGCCATCAAATCTGACCCGGTTGGTTATTCCGCCCGTAATCCCCCAGCCATCGGGGAATGCTCTGGGGTTTCAATAGCCTCGTCGCGGGTTTCAGTCGGCTCATCATTGGCTTGGCCGCCGGGCGTCGCCTCGCGCGCCTGCTCGGATTACCGCTTTAGGAGATGCCGAGCCCGGTGAAAATTCTCCCTATCCGACGACGTCATTCCGACGACTGGTTAGATCGGAATGTTGATCCCACTAAAAAGCCCACAGTTAGCCGCAGAGTATTTTGGAGTCTCCAAGAGACAATGAAGGATGAGCATCCACGACGGATCCAAACACAAGCAATTTGGCCAAGTGAGCCGTTTCCATCAATATCTCTTGTCGTTCTGGGCGATTTGGGTCTCGTTGTCTTAGCTACGAGTCAAGCATTTTGACGAGCCATGGCATCGAGCTGACATTCAACTTCATGTTAACAATGTCTGCAAAAATAGCTGAGCTGAGCTGAGCCCATGTTTCTTGAGTCGGAGAAAAAATGACAATCAAAGTGCGTCTTTCTCGACACTAATCTCGTCCGAACCAATACGTCATACTCTCCACCCACCACTGTCCACCTCGTCAAAGGTCGTCACCAACAACTGCCGACGTTGACAAATCGCGTGCGAGTATTTCAACTTGAAACCTGGTTCTGTCGCCGTTCCCCACGGCTGGGTCCAACTTAAATCTCGAGCAGGGCCAAAGAGAGGCAGCAAAGATGCCCGCGCGAAAGAGGCATAGAGTCAGAATCCGCAGCTGCAAGCGCTCTCAGCGGCTACGCTACCACCCTGCCGCGTCCCCTCGTGGTGTCGAGAGCCTCGTCGGCTCGGCGCTTCTTTCTTTTAACAGCCACCTTGGGCAGGGTGGCCGCAGGGTTCGCACAGGGCCCCCTGACTCGCACATGTGGGTGGCGGCGGCGTATTCAACGCTCAGACTGGCCACTGCAATGAACCGATGGACCAACTGAATGTAACTGTATGGCACACAGGCAACCTAACTAATACAAACATGCACAAAGGTGCCCCGAAAAGGTACCCGTCAGCCTGCACTACTTATCAGTCTCTATCAGAGATTTCAGGTTATGACGTCGTTTTCTCCAGCGCATCTCCATCTCAGATCCACCGATAATGTACGATAATGGACATGGCTGCGGCTCTTCTGGGTCCTCAATTGAGCCATCCAGCTCCGCTTCATCGGTCGGGTAGCGAATCATGCGTGTTTGCGCACTCTAACTCTGCCTGGCTCTCTTACCGCATCGGTGTCTCTCCGAATTCTGCCGTGCAGCAGAGAGGCATGAGCAGTTCTCCACGGGCGCGTCGCGGCGGTGAGACCACCGTATTGCAACGTCTTGCGCCCGTCCTCCTGCCGTATTGGCCCAGCGCAGGCCCATGTCTTTCGTGCCGGCGTCTTGGCCTGCCTGACGACATGCCCCCGTTCCCAACTTTCTCCTCCCCCTCGCGTACCAGCGTACCTCCAACCTTGCCCATCCCCGTGGATCCCAAGGGTGGGGAGTTCTTTCACCCCCTCCGGGTCGGAGACAACTCCACCACCTCCAGGAGGGACCCTCCATTGGGATCTTGGATCGTACGGGGATTGGGGGAAATCGGGGCATGGCTTTGGGGGACGGCTGGGGATTGGTTGGCTGGGGTTCTTGGGTTGGGTGTAAACAGACGGCGCCAGGGTCCGAGGCTGGCACGAGTAGGACGGATGTGTTATTGTACGACCGCAAGGTGGGAGAGAGAGTTCACTCCCTCTGGCCCGGCACGCTGACGTTGCCGATCTTTACCCTGGAACGGCAGAACTCGATTTTCATCTAAAAGGACGTGTCGCGCCGCTTCTTTCGAGGAGTTTCCTGTCATTGTAACATCTCAGCCCGAGCACCTGGATTCAATCCTCGACCGACCATCCGACAGCTTGCGACACCGTCTGGTACACCACATTTCAGACACTGCTAGCTGCCAAAAAAGAGTCTTCAAGATGGGCAACTACTTCGGCCTTCGAGGCAAGAGCCTCAACTGGGCCATCAGTATCATCGCCGGATGTGATTTCCTGCTTTTCGGATACGGTTGGTTCTACACTTCCAAAGACAAGGAAGGCAATATTCTGACAATTCTTCTATAGACCAGGGTGTCACTGGTGGTATTCTCACTCTGCCCGCCTTCCAGTCTCAGTTCCCCGATATCGATCCCGAAGCCGACGGCATCACCAAGGCTCTCAAGAGTGAGCGCGCCACCGCTCAGGGTATTGCCGTCGCTTCTTACAACCTCGGCTGCTTCATCGGCGCCATCATCACCATCTTCATCGGTAACCCTCTCGGTCGCAAGCGCATGATTATCCTCGGTACCTCCATCATGATTATCGGCGCCGCTCTTCAGGCCTCTGCTATGACTCTCCCCCACTTCATCATCGGACGTATCATCACTGGACTTGGAAACGGCGGCAACACATCAACAGTACCAACATGGCAATCAGAAACTTGCAGTGCTCACAAGCGTGGTAAGCTGGTCATGATTGAGGGTGCCCTCATCAGCGGCGGTATCATGATCTCCTACTGGATCGACCTGGGCATGTCTTTCGCTCCGGGCTCTGTCGCATGGCGTTTCCCTCTGGCGCTCCAGATCGCTTTCTGCATCTTCATTCTCGCCTTCGTCTGGAACCTCCCGGAGTCTCCCCGCTGGCTCATTCTTAAGGACCGCCACGAGGAATCCAAGCAAGTCATTGCTGCCATCGCCGACCTGCCTTTGGATGATGACTACGTTGAGAACGAGTACAAGGTCATGAAGGAGACCGTCGAGGAGATGTCCAAGGGCAGCTTCGCCGACCTCTTCACCATGGACAAGAACCGTAACTTCCACCGCACTGTCATTGCCTACGTCAACCAGATGTTCCAGCAGATTTGCGGTATCAACCTCATCACCTACTACGCTGCTGTCATCTACTCTGGACTTGGCATGTCTCGCTTCATGTCCCACCTTCTCGCCGCTCTCAACGGTACCGAATACTTCATCGCTTCCTGGCCTGCTGTGTTCCTTGTTGAGCGTGTCGGCCGTCGCAAGCTCATGCTCTTCGGTGCCGTTGGCCAGGCCGTCACCATGGCTATCCTCGCCGGTGTCAACTCCCAGGAGGCCTTTGGTTTCAAGATCGCGGGAATTGTCTTCCTCTTCGTTTTCAACACCTTCTTCGCCGTTGGCTGGCTCGGCATGACCTGGCTGTACCCTGCCGAGATTGTCCCCCTCCGCATTCGCGCCCCTGCCAACGCCCTCTCCACCTCCGCCAACTGGATCTTCAACTTCATGGTAAGTCCATTCGCCAAATGTGTCTCTCGAGCCGTAACACTAACTGAACCAGGTCGTCATGATCACTCCCGTTGCCTTCGACACCATCAAGCACCACACCTACACCATCTTCGCCGTCATCAACGCCTTCATCGTCCCCTGCGTCTACTTCTTCTTCCCCGAAACCGCCTACCGCTCCCTCGAGGAGATGGACTCCATCTTCGCCAAGGTCGGCAGCGGCTGGAAGGGCGCCTTCACCGTCGTCGACGTCGCCCGCACCGAGCCCCACCGCTACGGCAAGAACGGCGAGCTCCTCATCCACTACGACGACGTCAAGGAGTCCGAGGGCCGCGCCACCACCCGCGAGAACCGTGGCGAGGGCAGCAGCGGCGACTCCGTCAACAGCGCCCAGGGCGGCATCTGGACCCGCCAGGACGAGGAGACGCAGAACGTCGAGAAGTCGGAGAAGATTTAAATGCTTCTTTAGACCGGTCGGTCCCCCCTGGTAGGGAAAATTCACAGCTGCTCGGCCAGGGGCCGCGCGACGAACGCAAGCGATGCGCATCGCTACGAGTTTATGCCCTCGCCGAACCAATTTGGTCGGCTTTCTCATGTTGGGCACGATATAATACCAAGTGTCATTTTCTTTTCTCTTTGATAGGGCTGTTGGGCTCTACGCATTGTTGAGATACCACTAGATTGAACTAGAGTTCACTACGCATTAGATACCACACGCAGATGTTAATGATAACACCGCGGTTCGTTGATAAACTTGGCTCCTGTTTCCCGAAAAGAAAATGTGAAACCTGATCTGATATGCACACACGGCGGACATTGCTTTTGCGAAAGTCTAGGCCTCTACAGTCTGGTCCCTGCATTTAGCGAAATATGCACAACTAAGTTGAACAGAGCGTGACATCGGCCGTATGCCATCGGATCATCCATGAGTCGACAACGATGCAACTGCAGCCGCATCTGTCTCTGAGGAGCAAATAGTCCACGTCCCATGGACAATGTCTCGATTCCAAATGCGCCTTCAGAGACTTTGGGCTGCCTCTCGCTAACAAACTCCTCGATCAACCAACACATTGGGCCATTCTAGCCCAACACGCCCTGCATGTCTCGCCCCCGAACGCGGAGTGCAGTCCGAACCACCGAGCCGCACATTTCCCCGGAGGACCACCCATGGACACTACCCCGCATACCCCAGGCCATTTGCCCCTGCTCCCCTGAACTCAATGTGTCTCTCCGTGCCAACCAACGGCGCAACCATCTCATGTCAGTCCGTGTGACACCAGGCACCTCTTTTTTGCCTCTTCAGCCTCGGGTTTCCGTTTACGGCAATCCGGCAGAGGCAAGTGCAAGCCCTGGCTGGCGCTCAGTCAGCTTACAAACCGGGCGAACGGCAAACGTTCCCAAACGTCGGACTTGGTATTCCCTTTTTCGCCATCGATGTTTGCTGCCTTTTTTGTTCAGTCAGGGCATCTGAAGCCGCCTCCGGTGGTCGGGCCGAGGAGGGGCGAAATGACTCGAAGCCAGATCGACGACGCGAGTTGTCTCAAACCCCATGGGGAAGCCGTGACGGGAAACAGAATACGGGCACTGAACGGCCATTGTAATGGGCATCTTGGTGAGATGATGGACAGCTTAGCTCGGCGCCGTTTCTTTCGGTTGGCCCAAAAAGGTTCTTCGATGCATCTTCCGGTTGAGGTCCTCTCCGTTTGCGCCGATCTTGTCTGTGCGGCGTTCTTCTGCAAGGGTGCTGATGATGAACGGGGCATGCTGCGGTCGATAGCGACAGGTCGCTGCATTGATCTAGTACCTTAGTACCGGGTTTCCAGAAAGGTGATGGCCAACCAACACAGTTGAAGATCCGGCTGCGGGCGATATTCTTGCGGTCTCCCCCACTTGCCTCAAGATTGATTGTGAATACCTACCTATCGAAGAGCTGCGACTATGCTCAATCTAACAGAAAGAAGGAATATCTCTCCCAGGCTATGGGTATGTGCATAACGCAAAGAATTCCGGGTTCACTGCAGCTACAATTTGCTTAGATGCGTCTATATAATTCATCCCCTGAACGTGTTGCACGTGAAAGCACCCACATATCCTACGTTGGCACAGCTTGGTTGACATGGCCATGGCGCTGTTACCAGTTCTCACTCCGGGCAGTTCGGTTCCGGGGACGCGGGTAAGGGGCGTCACCGGCCCCGGGGTGCGGCGTTGCAGCAGTCACAGCGGGATGGCCGGTGTGGAGCTTCCGTTTCTCAGATTAAACCCAAGCCCTTGGGCACGTATATTGCGATGCCACTGGACAGACCACAGGTCGAGATCGGGTGCTTCTATTGCCTTTTCCCCTACTCAGAAATCCCAAATTGAGTGGGCTAGCAACATCCTGAAGAGATCAAATCTAGGAGCCAGCATCTGGAAAAAACTTGCTTAGGATGGTCATCATGCTGGGCCGGGATGGCCTTGTCTCAGTTGTTGGGCTTACTGGGGAAGTAATCGCAGACAGATCCGGCAACAAGACGTTGGTCTTCCGAATATACTGCGAGCGCCGTGAGGTAAATAACGTGGTCTGAAACTGCGTCTTTGGGCATTCACCACAGAACCATACGTAGCTAACAAAACGGCGCTGATGTGAGTTCTTCTGTGTGAAAGTGGCAGTTGCGCACTGCAGAATCGCCGACAGCTTGTCCACTATCATGTTTGCATGTGCGCAATCGATATCTTGTTGAAAGCTATCCGTGTTCAGTTGTTCGACAATATCTAGCTCAAATCTTGACGGACTGCAGCATCCATGCAATTCCGCACAGGTTGGCAATAAATGATTTGAAGGGGACTGGACTTCCAAAGGACCGATAAGCTTGGAGAACCTAAGTGGTTAGTGTCATGTAATATCTATGTTTTTGGTCGTCAACCAGGCAAGGGCGATTGTGTTGCAAGAAACTCGCTTTCGGACTCAGGCTGCTCACGCCAAGATACAAATAGTTACAGCGCACGGTCTCCTTATGTCAGTAGTTCGGGAGGCAATAAAAAAAGCTTTTTCTGACGGCAGCATACATACGTATTGGGTATCTCGAGGCCGAACTACAGTATTGTTTTGTTCAAGTCAAAATCGTCATCCCCTTGTAGGGCCCCTGCGCGCTTATTCTATTGGTCTTAGAATCCGCCTTACTATGGCTCCAATTAGACTAAGAGGGGTAAAGTATACAGTTCAGGGATCGTGACGAATGAAACACCCTGATTGACCGATTTTGACTTGAACGAGATTTACGGCACACAAAACTCGCCGTGAACCTGAATCAAGAGCTAGAACCCATGCGCCTGCAACGGCGTCCAACGTCTACGCGGGTGGCAGGGCATCCTAACAGCAGATAGTTATCTTGACGACTTGAAAGCTTTGGGCAATAAGATTACATGAATAAAAGATGTCCGCGCACTCGGGACTGCCCACCAGGCCGGCGGAGCTGTCCGCGTGACCGGTAAAGCCCGAGGTAAGGTTTTAGGCTATAGAATTGCTTATTTCCAGACTCGAAATCTCAGTAGATCTGTATCACAACTCTGCTATGTGAAACGGGCCGGAACTTCAAAGAATGCGGAAATCGTTCGTATATATATTACGAATGAGTCAGGACAATCAGCCGCACGCGGCACTTCCAAGCATGAACTGCGGCGATCAGTCGACCTTATCCACTTTTCAGAAAGCTAAACCACATAGTGGCTATTCCGTCGAATGCAAGAATAAATACAGAGGACTGCCGGATCTTACGTCTTCCATAGTCATATGGTGGAAGAGCATTTTCTTGGTAGAACAGGAAGGCTTATTACTCACGAAATACTAGACATTTGAGCTTCGCATGCTGAACCCGTAAGACAAAACTCGGATGTCGATGTGTGGGTTTTAGTCAATCGCGCTTGGATGGATTTAAGTTATATTAGTGATCCGCAACCCATATACTTCAGATGATAGCTTGCACTTTATTAAGAATATCAAAGCTTCCCAAAGACCCACAGTTCATGGCATTCGGCAAACCGGCAACTGGTTACGGTGGTAATGTTGACAGTGGTGTCAAGATCACACAAGTATTGTCATGCCGGCTCGTTCACACAAACATCAACGGGTCCCACTGTGAAGAAATAGATTGAGGCAGCAGAGGTTAACTGTTCTTGCTATGAGTGGCATAGCCAGACTTGTTTTGGATTTAAACCAACTCTTTGCCGTCTCGGTTTCGATTACTGCCCTCTGTAAGCATTCCATCTTCCTATTACAGTTAGCTATCTAATAGTAGGGTCTACTAACAGAAGTTAGGGATTAAAGCTAGTAAACAGTATTATTATATCGTAAGTCTAGTTCGTAAGTTATTAACTATATCGTAGATTAGTAGTTAGAAACTAAAGTAATTAGTTTTAAACTTAATAAATATTTATAATAAAAATAAATTAAAAATATCTTAAAAATAAATATAAAATTAATTACTAAAAAGCTATAAAAGTTTAATTATAAACTAAGTTTAAAGTTATATTATATATAAATCTAAATAATACTTTTTATTTAGTTATTATTTTTAATCCTAATAAAGTTTATTTTTTAATTATATAGGACTTATATATATTAAAGATAGTTTTTATATTCTTAATATATAGATCTAATCTCTTATTTTATTATTATATAATTTATTCTATAGTTTTTCTATTTCTAAATAAATCTTTATTATTCTTATAATCCTATAATATAAATATTTTATTATAGCTACTTAGTACCTAAGTAAGTTATTTAACTATTATTCTTATAAATAATTATAATATTAAATTCCTTTTCTAAAAGTTTTATCTTTAAAACCTAATATAAGTAAGTTATTAGTCCTAAGTTAGAGGTCTATTAATTATATTTCCTAATTTATTTATAATACTAATACTATATTAGGTTATATTTAAAAATTAAAATAATCTAAGTTAGTATTATATTCTATTTATAAAAATATCTTCTATTATTTTAGTTTTAATAACGTTATACCTTATATTTAATATTTTTATATGAAATATATATATTAGATAGTAGAAAGTATAAAAATCTATTAGAGTTATAAAAACTTAAAATATCTTTATAATAGTTTTATAGTAGTATTAAATTATAAACTTTTCTAGTATTTTAAGTATTTATATATATACTAATTAGTTATAATAAAGAAACTAAGTAATTAGTATTAAAAATAGAAAGAAAAAGAGGAGTAGACTAGTAATATACTACTAAGCTTTTATAAAAAGTTAGTATAAGTTTAAGCTAAAGTAGCTAAAGTAGCTAAGTACTTATTATAAATCTATACAATTTATAAGAAAGTAAAGGAGTATTATATAGAGATATTTTCCTAGGAAATATAGAAGTTAGAAGAGAATAATATCCTTTTTATACTAAATACTTATAAAAATAGTGTAGTTAGTAATCTTTAATTTTAAAATATAGAGAATAATTTAAATTAAATAAGTTTTAATATTAGTAAGAAGTTTATAGATCTTAATCTTCTATTAGGAGATTTATAGTTAGTATCTTCTAGTAGCTCTTAATTATTTTCTAATATTCCTAAGTAAATAAATAGTTTTTCTTATTATAGCTTATTTACTTCTATTAGTAATCTAATATATCTATATAAGTATCTAATTTACTTATAACTATTAGTTCTTACTAGTATTTATATTATAACTAGTATAGATATATATAAGGAAATAGGATTACAGCGCTAAGCGCTAGCGCTAAGCTGTTGCTAGGCCTCTGCTGAGGTTTAACTAGATTAGTTAGCTAGGCCCTAAAAAGGGGCGCTGCGTATATAAGTAGCTAGAAAGGCTAACTTACCTAGTTAACGCTAATTAACCCCTATATTACTACCACTTTTATCCTTCCCTAGCTAAGCCTCCTAGGCTATAATCCTTATAATTAAGTAAGTTCTACTTACTATAGGCAGCTAGCTCTAGAATAAGCAGTAGTATAAGATTAACTTACTAAGCTATTACTAATAATTCAGCAGTACTAGGTATTAAAAATTTTATTTCTAAAACCCCTCTAGGGTTAGTAGTAATAATAATACCTACTACACTAGCCTACGCTAATATATCTCTTCTTACTAAACTTATTATAACTATTTACTAGTAAGCTAATTAGAATAATATGCTAATCTAGGCTCTCTTTATATACCCTACGCTAGTCTCTAAAGTCTCTAAAACCTAAGCTTATAAATATAAACGCCCTCTAGTATATACTTATAGAACCCTTACTAAAAATAATATACTAGTTTAAATCTATAATTAGCTAATAATAATAAAAGATAATAACACTTTCTAGCTTAAAGCTTCTAAGCTATAGAAGATATATTAAATACTTATAAAAGTAACTACTAAGCTTTAAATATAATAATAGTACTACTAAACTAGTTTTATAAACCTAATATAAGTTAACTTCTCTATATTTACTTACTAAAAGTATATTAATCCTAGCTTCTAAGAGCGCTATCTCTATAGCCTCTTTAATATATTATAGTAGATACTAAATCAGTAGCTTCTCTAGTTCTTTACTAAGTAGTTAGTAGTATACTAAGCTCTTAGCATAAACTTTAAAAAGTCTTAGCTTTATACCTATATATTCTTTTTTTAGCTTTTACTTTAGCTTTAATAAGCTCTTAAATACTAAAAATTTAATATATAGTAGCTATATACTATAGCTACTACTATAAAGTAGCTATAAGAGATAATAGAAGGGGGCAGGGTTTTGAAATTTCTAGTATTTTAACTTCAAAGTAATAGATTATATAAATAGTTTCTTAGGCGTTAGGCGTTATCTTAAAGGGAAATAGCTTATATAAATAAATAGAGGTTTAGTTAGCTTTTAATAGAAAGAACTAAGTAATTAAATAAGAAATATACTTATTTTTATAAAATTCTCATTTTTCTTAATAACTTTAGTAATTAGTTCTCTAAGGGAGCTATTAAAACTTTTCTACTTAACTTATAATAAAAATCTACTAAGACTTACTTTTTAAAAAACTAAGTAAAAATAGGTATTTTTAGGCTCTTCTAGCTTTAGTTAGTTTTATTTTTCGTCCTTTTTCTTAATCCTTATTATACCTCTTAGGTTATTTAAAGCTAAAATAGGGTAGAATACTATAGGGATAATACTACTAAATTTCTTCTTAGTAGCTTATTTTCTCTAAAAAAGTTATATAATTTATAGGATAAAAAGAATAGAAGTTATAAATAAAATATAATTTAGTTAGACTTATATTTATATATTTATCTTTATATCTTTTATAGTTAGCTAGAAAATTAATATATAAGTATTTAGGTGTTTTTAAAGATATTTCTCTTTAAAGTAAAGCGTTTAATATAATTAATAAGTTTTCTCTCTTACTCTATTATAAAATTAGTAACTAGTATAAAGGGGTAAATAAGATTATTAAAAAAAATCCCTTCTATAGTTATTTTATACTATTTTACTAAATTAGAGTAGAAAAAAGCTTAAAAGAAGAAGTAATTTAAGTAATACTATATTAGAAGAAATTTAGCTAATATATTTTTAACTTCTATTTTCTTTTAGTAAAGAGAAACTATTTAGAAATTTAAAATCTAAAATTAACTAAACTTATAGAAGTCTAAAAAACCTTAAGAAAAAGAGTACTTAGTTTAGTAGAAAAGAGTAAGTAGAGTTCTAATAAATCTAAATAATCCCCTTTATTAATTTACTATTTACTTATTTAAAAATTATTATATATTATATCTTTACTAGCTTTTATAATAATAATCTAAAGTTAACTAAAATAAGTTAACTATCCCCCTTACTTTTCTAAAACTAAAGATATAAAAGTAACTAAATTTATCTTATCTACTTTATAAACTTTAAAAAAAGTAAAACTAATTAATCTATTCTAAGAAACTTCCCTTTAGCTAAACTTATTAAAAGGTTTCTAATAATATATTAATTAGTAAGGGAGAAGCTAAAAAAGCCTAAAAACTTAAAATTTAAGTTATACTTATATATAGAAATATTAAAAACTAAGTTCTTTAAATTAGAAACTACTATAAGTATAAAAGTATAAAAAGCTAAAAAGGAAAAATATTATAACTATATTAGCTTTTTAAAAAAGAAATAAGAGGAATATTTTATAAGCTTAACTAAGAATATTTCTCTCTTCTAAGAATAATTCTATACTAACTTTATAGAAAAAAAGATATATATATCTCCTCTATTACCTCCTCTCCTTACTTACTTATATAGTAAATAAGTAGCTAGTATAAAGTATATCTCTTAAGGTTTATAGTTAATATTAAAGTTTAATTAAGTTTTCTATTAAATTTTAAGTTTAACCTATAAAAGAAAAATACTATAGAGTGAAGTTATAGAAGATATTACTAATAATAGCTAATCTCCCTATAAAAGGAGAAAAAAAAGAAATCTAAAGTATAAAGTAACTATACTATTAGAATAATAAAAAAGAGAAAAGATAATAAATATAGATATACCTATTAGATAAAAGAGAAAAATAAAAATAAAAATAATAGTAAAATCCTCTTTTTCCTTTTTTATTTTTATCCTCACTTTCTATTACCCTTTTAGACTTATATTATAAAAATTCTTCTTTTATTCTTTTTATTAATAAATTATCTACTTTATTTAAGTTTTATTTTATTTTTTTATAAAGTATTTCTTTAGAAAAGCTTTCTTTTATTACTTCTTCTATTAATTTAGTAATATCTCCTTTAGAATAGTATTACTAGAATTTAAAGTTCTAAAAATTTTAATTTAAGCTTAAAATAAAGGTCTTAAATATAAATTAATAAATAATAAGCCTAACTTAAGCTTTAGTAATATAATAGTAAGTCCTTTTATAGGTCCTTTATTCTATTAACCCTAATAAGAAAGGCTTCTCCTAATTCCTAATTCTAACTAAAGTTTAAAAGTAATTACTAAAGCTAAAATCTTTAAAACTATAGCTTCTAAGAGTAGTACTATAAATATAAATAAAATACTTAGAGAGGATTCCTCTAAAGTAAAAGTAATATAAAGCTATTTAGAACTTACTAAATTATATTAGAGGATATTAAAACTTTATAAGTATAAGCTTTAAGGATTTAAGATACTAAAACTTAGTATAACTAAAGCGCTATTTTTTTCTAGAAATAATATTCTAAACTTTATTAAAAGCTATAAAGCTATTATAAAAGTAGTAAATATTACTAACGCTTCTAAAATACTAAGTATTATATTTTATATAGATACCTTTTTTTAGGCTAATAATTAAGCCTAACTTTCTAATAAAACCTAGTAATAAATAAAAAACTACTTAATCTAATACTATAAAGCTATAAATAAAAACTATTAAAACCTTTTAGATAACTAGATCAGCTAAATTATTTCCTTAATACTAATAATTAATAATTTTAACTATAAAGCTACTATAAAGTTTCTTTAATAGATTAATAATATTTAAACTAAAGCTGTAAAATATAACTTTAATATAATAAATAGCTTTTAGATAATCTATATAACTATATTAAGATTTAATTAGTTAGTTTTAGATAGAACTACTTTATTAATAAAGTTAAATATTTATATATTATTTAAGAAAGGAGACTTTAATAAGTTTAAAGTAAACTTAATAAATTAGCTTAGTTCTAAAACTACTTAGAAGTAAACTTTTTATATTATAACTCCTATTTATATTTTATTTCTTTTACTTCTAAAAGTTCTATAAGAGGATACTCTCCCTCCTCTATAAGTAAAAAAGAGTAAACCTAAGTTTAATTAAGGTATAAAAAGCATTTAGAGTTAACTTTTAAATTAATAACTTTCTAACTTAGTGAAAATAATAAATAACTAGAAAATATCCTCTAAAAGAGTTACTTAAGCTTTACTAGTTATAAAAGATAACTAACTATTTTTAGTTTATTTTATAAAAATTAATAAAAAAAACTTTAAGCTATTCTTTTATAAACTATATAGTTAGTATTAGTATATAAGCTATATAAATTATAATTTTAAAAAAGGCTACTATTTATAAAAAGATAGCTAATAAGTAAAGTAGTTTAATTTAATATTTCTAAAGATAATATTCTTATAGTTTTTAAAATAATAAATTCTTTATCCCTTAAATAATTATTGTTTTATTAAGATAAAAAAGTAAGTTTAACTAAGAAGCTATTATTATATACTTAAAGAATTAAGATAGCTATAAAGCTATAAAAGCTTAAGCTACTGAAATCCTTAAATAGAATATTAGCAGACCTTAGTTTATACTTATAGGAGTTTTATAAAATTAAAATAACTTTAATTTAATTAAGATATCTTATAAGTTTATAGAAAAAAGAAATATAATATCTAATAAAGAAGTAAGTAGTTAGGTTTCTATATTTTAGGTTTTAGTAGTTAATAAAAATAAATAGGAAAAATACTTATATAACTTAATATAACTTAATAGTATAATAAAAGAAGATATATTTAATTTTATAGCTTCTAAGCTTATAATTACTTAATTAAAGATATATAGAGTTAATCTTTTCTTTTAGAAAAAGCTAAAGCTTTTAGATTTAAAAAAAATTAAAAAGAAAGCTTTAAAATCCTTTTCTAAGAAGGTCTACTTTACTATTTAGAATATTAAGAATACTTTTACTATTTTAAGAAAGCTTTTAGCTATAAAAACTCACTCTAAGAAGCCTCTAATCTTATAAAAAAAAGCTAGAGAAAATAAAAGAGTTTCTTATAACTTAGAAAGGTAAGAAAGAGACTTAGATATTAAAATAGGAAAAGAGTTACTTCTTAATTAAACTTTTACTCCTTCTAATATTTTAAAACTAAAAAGAATAGATAATCTAAAAAGAGAAGTAATAACTAATAATATAATTAAAATTTCTCCTCTAAAACCTATTCTAAAAATATTTTATTCAAAAGATAACTTCTAGTTAACTATATTTCTTAATAGCTAAAATAGAAAAACTATTAAAAATAAGAAACTAATTAATAAACTTATTTTATATAAGCTTTATAGTTTAGTTAGTCTTCTAGTTAAAAAAGTATATAAGATCTAACTTAAATATAGAGAAGAGTTTATTAGAAGAATATATACTTTTATAGATAACTTAGAAAGCGTTATTTATATACCTATCCCTACTAACTTTACTAACTTTACTAAAACCTCTAAGGAAAAGGCTTAATAAATAGACTAAGTAACTAAATATAATAATATAGTTTAAATATAAAACTATTTGAAGATCTTTATAGTTAAAGTTGTTATCTTTATAACTATAAACTAAATAACACTTATAATTATTATATTATAGCTTATCTTAAAGGTTATTATTAGTAGGGAACGCTTTAATAACTACTCTCTAATATAAAGTGTTATTAATATTAGTACTAAGTTTAGTCTTATTAGTTATAAATATATTTTAAACTATAATATCTCTATTTCTATAACCACTCTAACTATAAAAATAATAGCTAAAAGTAACTTAAAACTATACTTTATTAGAGCTTATTATATACTTATTTAGATTAATAACTATAAGATTATAATAACTATAATAGTTATTAACTCTGAAATAGTTAATTATAACCTGCTTTTTAGGCTTCCTTTTATTATCTCTATTAAGCTTACTTTTAGGTATTCTAAACGCTTTATTATTACTATAATAAAAGCTAAGGAATATAAAAGCAAAAAGCTTAAAAGAATTAGTATTCTAATTAGTTTTATATAGTTAGATTCTTTATATTAAATTTAGTATTATTATCTAGAATAAAAAGACTATATATAAGATATTTATAATACTTTTAAATCTATTTATAATTATAGTAAAGCTAACTAAGATATAAATAATATATATAATAAAGTTTAAATTTATTATATTAATATTATAATAGACTATAAAAAAGAGTATTTTTTTACTTAAAAAAGAAAGGAAAACCTTTTTAAATAGAAGATAGAGATTTTTTAAAATAGCTAATACTATACTTTAATCTTACTCTTAGTAGTACTTAATATTCTTAGTATAATTATAAAAGTAGTAGTTATTTTAGTAATAAAAACTATTAAAGCTTACTTTCTTAAGAAAACTAAAAGCTAATAGTATCTTAATAATATTTTAAAAAACTAAAAGCTTTTTAACTTTTATTATAAAGATTCTAAGGTTAACTAAAGTTTTATAAAAATCTATATATTATATAAGTAAAAGAATAAGAAAGTATATCTAGTTAATAATTTACTTTTAGATAGTTTAGTTCTAAATAGCTAGAAAAACTAAAAGAAGATCTTAATCTAAGAAGTTAAAAACTATTTTTAGCTATCTAATTTCCTTTTTACTAGCTATATATACTTATAATTTATAAAGTTTAATTAAAGTATTTAGCTTATATTAAAGAAGCTTTTAAAGCTTAAAGTTATTTAGCTATATCCTTTACTAAGAGAGATTAAGATACTAAAATATATCTTTATAAATAGAGAGGGAGTACTTATATAAGATTTTACTAAATATAGCTATATTAATCTTTAAGTAGCTCTACTATAGAAAATTAAAACTATTTAATATATTACTTAGTAAGAGAAGGGAATTCTTATTCTAAAAGCTTTATAAAATAAAGTTATTAATATATTTAGATTATAAGTTATATAGGGAATATTTAAAAAATCCTATAGGTTATATAGAAACGTTTAGTTTTTTATTACTAAAAAAGATAGTAATATAAAGCTGATTAACTTATATATAAAGCTTAATAAGATTAATATTAGAGATATTTTTATTCCTTTTAAAGCTAATAAATTCTCTAAAAACTTTACTAATTATAAGATTATAAGTTTTTTAGATTTATTTTCTAAATATAACTAAGTTTCTCTTAATAAAAAAAGCTAAGATCTAACTATATTTATTATTCCTTTTAGGCTATTTAAAATATATATTTTATTATAAAGAGTAATAAATTTAGTTATTTAGTTTATAAGGGTTATTATAAGAATTCTTTATAACTTTATTTTAAATATTTATTAACTTTTCTTTAATAATATCTCTATTAGAGAGCTAAAAATAGTATATAATAATAACTACTTTATTAAGCTTTTAGGGATATATTTATATATCTTTAAGTATTTTATAAACCTTAATATAATATTTTAGAATTTTAAACTTATTAGTATTACTATTTGTTTTAAAAAATCTTAGATTTACTAACCTGCTATTAACTTTTTTAGATATATAGTAAGTAGTAGGAGATATAAGCTTAACTAAAATAAGGTTATTAAGATTTTTAAATAGAAAAGATATAATAATATTATAGCTATTAAAAGCTTATTTAGAATTATTAAATTCTATTATATATAGATTAAAGACTATAGTATTATTTTAAGCCTGTTAGTAAGGCTTCTCTAGAAAGATATACTTTTTAAATAGAGCTTTAAGTAGTAATTAGCTATAAAAACCTTCAAACTTTATTTAGTTAGCTTTTTATTATTTTAGCTTATTAATTATAATAAAGAAGTAAGTAAAATCTATCTTTCTACTAATATAAGTTCTAAAGGATAAAGCGTTATCCTTAGGTAATATTATTAAAGAAAAAGATATATTACTAAGTATAAGAGTAGAATCTAAATAGGTGTAGCTCTTAACTATAATATAGGTAAGCTAAAACTTTAGTTAGTTCTACTTACTCTTAAAAAACTTTAAAACTATCTCTATAGAGTATAGTTTACTTTAGAAATAGATATAAAAATCCTTATAAACTAAATTAATAGTATTGTTTTAGATTTATTAAGCGCTATCTTTATATAATAGATTACTTAGATTAAAATATTTAATTTTAATATTTAATATATACTTAGTATAAAAAATAGTACTATAGATAGCTTTTTATAGAAACTAGCTAGGAAATCTAATATCTATAAAGTAAAATAAGAGGAAGATTTAAATAAAATAATTAATAACTCTATTTATATTACAGGCTACGCCTATATTAATATCTGGATAGTGCTATAGACCTAGAAGAATTCTACCCCTAGCGACTGCGTTTGCTTAGCAGTCGCCTTATACCTATTTTTCCTCTATATAAGGAACTTCCTAGAAACCTCCTTTCTTTAGCTTAGATTATTTTAATTAAAGCACCCTAAAGTTAAATAAACTAAAGCTAGCCCTTTATATATCTAAGCTCTCTCTTAAATGCTTACTTTACTAGTTATATAGTATAATAAATAGTAAGTATAAAATAAAGCTAGCTATATTAAACGCAAGCTATATAGAGATATAAAGATTAAGTAGAGAAGTATTAAAAGTAATTTATATAGCTATTACCTAGCTTAGTAAATAGGTAGATAGCTTAGTAGTTATATAGTAGTAGAGGAATAAATCCCTTATATAACTACTATAGGAAGTAATTACTATACCTACTATAATACTATTATAGCTAGAGTTTTCTCTAGAAGTTAGTAATATATAATAAATAAAGCTCTTCTTAAACCCTCTAAAGTTTAGGAAGAACTATAATAACTATACTATATAGGTATAATAGATAAGTAATAAGATTTAAATAGATAAGCTTTTCTACTTTAGTAATTAAAAGGTATAATATCTTATTAATACCTACTTAAAACCTAAAGTATAATTAGTAGTTATAGTTTTTTATAGCGTAGGAGGTAGTAATAGTTTATTTAAACTAGATACTTTTCTTATATATTTAAACTATATATATAGAGATTTAAACATAGAGAGTAAGGCTTTTAAGAGACTTTTAGAGCTTAAAATAAAATATAATAAAGCGTTTATATTATTCTTACTATGCTTTAAATATATAATTACTAAAGTAGGTGGAGTAGTATAGCTTAATAGTATATAAATTAACTATTTATACTAAATACTATCTTTTAAGCTTATAAATTACTGAGTTAATTATTTAACCCCCTCTTAGTATACTAAGTATATCAGCTTTATTTAAAATATTATATAGAAACTAAAAGGGTTATATTATATTTATAATATTTTATACTAGCTTTTAACTTTTAACTTAAGGCTATTCCCTTTAAAAGTTAATCTAAATAGAAATACTAGAATAATAGGGTTAGTACGTATATTATATAAAAACGTAAGAGAGGGCTTAAGCTAGAAGACCTACTATTATTTTAAATATAACTAAATTAGTTATCTCTAAAAAGATTACTAGAAAAGTAAGAAGTTAAGAAATAGATCTAGAGTAGTAAAAGTAGTAGAATATAAGTTTAAAATAGACTTAGAAAAACCTAAAGTTAAAGATAATCTCTCTAACTTAGGAAATAAGTAACTTTAGTGTGAAATTAGATATTAGGAGTTATAAAAGAGGAGTAAGCTAGTTAAAAATAGTTTTAGTTAGAATATAGTATAAATAGGCTTTCTATAATATTAGTAGTTAGAGTTAATAAAAGCACTCCTACTAATACTTTAATAAACTATAGCTATAATATTTATATAATAGTAGATTATTAGTATACCTATTATTTCTATTTACTATATATTAACTATAGAATATAATAATTATAAGGTTTTACAGATAATACAGCTTAAACTATTATAAAAGGAGTAGTAATATTATATTTTAAAATAAGAGAATATATATAGTAACTCTTTACTTATATAATAAAAAAATTAGATACTAACCTCTTCTTAGAAAAGCTATAGATAGAATAAAATAATATTATATATAACATAATATAGAAATAAGTATTCTATAGGAAAGTAGAGGTTACTATTACTCTATAAGGATAGGAGGAGCTTTAAAAAGTAAGAGAAATCTAAGAAACTTACTAGCTAAATACTATCTTATTTATAGTAATCTACTAGAGGGTTAATAAGAAATAGCTGTTTAAAGCTACTATAGAAATATAAGCTATAAATTTAAAGGATATTAAGAAGGCGTTTAAAGTAAAGAAACTAAAAGATTACTTAGGAAAATTACTATAGTATATTTATAATAAATTTATAGGACTCTTTAAACCTACTAAATTATATCTCTTACTCCTAAGTTAGCCTAATATAAACTATAAAATCCACCTTAAATATAATACCTCTAGCTAAGAAGTGCTCTTACCCTAAAGTCCCTTTTATAGTATATTAAGAGAAGAGCTATTAGTACTTAAAAAAACTCTTATAGACCTACTTAATAAAAGTTTTATTTAAGCTAATAAATCTCCTACTAGTATATTAATACTCTTTATTAGGAAACTAAGTAGAAGATTATAATTCTATTATAACTACTAAGTATTAAATACTATTATAAAATAAAACTATTACCCTCTACTTTTAATCTAAAAAACCTTCTAGAGGGTTAGCTTAATAAAGTAATATATTAAACTAAATATTATAGCTACTTTTTATAAGATTTATATAGTAGAAGGGTATTAGGAAAAGACTGCTTTTTATATATAATATAAACTCTTTAAGTAGCTAGTTTACCTATTTAGACTAAGTAAAGCTCTAGTAATATTCTAGTAGTATATTAATAATATACTCTAGAAGTTCCTTAATAACATTATAATAATATATATTAATAACGTTTTAGTTTATAGTAGTAGCTCTTAAGTAGACTATAAATAAAAGGTTTATAAGGTTTTCTAAACCTTTAGAGATACTAGCTTTAACCTTAACCTAGTAAAATATAAGTTCTTAGTGAAAACAGTAAAATATATAGAATTTATTTTAAAAGTAAGTAAAGGTATTACTTATAATATAGAAAAAGTATAGGTAATTATTAAGTAAAAAGCATTTATTTTAGTAAAAAAGTTATAAAGTTTCCTAAGGTTTACTAATTATTACTAAATATTTATATTAGAGTATTTAGAAGTTATAAAACCTCTCACTCTTCTTATAAAAAAAGAAATACTATTTATTTAGGGTAAGGAATAAGAAGATATATTTTAGATATTTAAGCACTGCTTTTAGATTACACTAGTACTATATTGCTTTAACTCCTAAGCTTTAATAACTATTAAGATAGATTACTTAGGATTTATATTAAAAGGGGTATTAACTTAAGAAGATATATAAGAATAGCACTATTTTATTGCTTTTTACTTATAGAAGCTAACGCTTATAGAAGCTCCTATTATAATAATATTTAAAAACCTAGCTCTCTAGTAACTATAGAATAAAACGTAAGTAGATAATAACTAATACTAAGGAGTATACTTTATAATAAAAAGAGGTAATTAAAGTTTTCCCCCCTAGCTAAGCTTAAAGTTGCAGATTACTAAATATAGTATTAACGCTCTTAACTAGTTAATATTTAGAGACTAAATCTAGGTATTAGAGTTAATAGATAAAAACTACCTATAGAATATATTTTAAATATAGTTAATCTAAAAATATTATAACTTAGTAATAATAAGCTACTTAAGTTAAAATAATATTTTAGCTATTTTAGCTTAGTAATACTTCTAGCTAGAGTAGTCTTTAGCTATTTATTAGTTTACTAGAAACTATAATAGATATAGTTATAAAATAATATAGTAATAGGTAAAATATAAACTCTTCTAACTATTACTAGTAGCTAAACAGCTTTATTATAACCTTACTATAAACTTTATTATAGATTTTCTCTATATAGTAAAGATAAAGTTTAGATATCTCTAGGTAATAATAGATAAACTCTCTAAGATAATAACTTTAGAAGGAATAATATTAATAGATATAGAAATATATATAAAACGCTTTATAAACTACTATTACTAATTTTATAGTATACTTAAGTTAATTATTAATAATAAGAGTAATAACTAAATAAGTTAGTTTTAGTAATAGTTCTACATATTTATAAAAATTAAGTAGTATTTAAATACTACCTTCTACCTATAGATAGATAGAGTAATAAAACGCGTTAACTAAAAAATTTAAGCAGTTTTATAGGTTATAATTAACTTTATTTAAAATAACTAAGAAATTTACTTACTCTCTATTTAATTAGTAATTAATAGCTATAATACAGCTATAATAGGAGTAAGCCTCTTTTTCTTTACTTATAAGTATTATATTAAACTAATACTAATAGTTTAACTTATACTAAAGCTAATAAATTTATATAAATTAGCTACTAATAAGTTTATAAATAAACTAAAAATAACTACTAAGTTAGCTTAAGCTGTTATTATAGTAGCTTAATAGATAATAAAGTAATTAATAAATATTAAGAAGATACTAATAGAGCGTTATAAAGTAAGTAATAAGGTTTAGTTATTATTAGTAAATTTCTATGTAAAGTAACTTTATAAGAAGTTAAACTAGCTATACTTAAAATATAAAGTAACTAAAGTAGTTTTACTTATAGTAGTTAAATTAAATATTCTAAATAAACTTTATAACTATTTTTATATTAGCTTATTATATTATATTACTAATAACCTGCTTTTAAGCTAAGAAGTAAATAACCTCTAATTACTACTTATCTTTAAAGATAGAAAAGATAAATAAGAAATTAAGTTTATTCTAGTAGTATAATAGAAGTATATAAATAGGGGTAAGTATTAGGAGTTACTAATTAAGTAAATAGGTTATAGCTAGCTTACTTAGAAGCTTTTATAATCCTTTTAAGATAACTAAGTAATTAATAAGTTTAAGAAAAAATATAGCTCTATTAATAAAAATAATAATAACCCTTAATATATAGTATTATAATTAAATAATAGTAAATAAATAGGAATAGAATAAAGGGAAAGGTATTAGAGTAGTTTATAAAGAGGAATATATAGAGAAATAAAAAAGATTTTATTATAGTATAAAACTATAGAAAGGCGTAATAAAATAGTATAAGCTTAAAATAAGTAAATAGTAAGTAAAATAAAAACTTTAGAAATAAACTCTCTACTCTTCTTACTTATTATAAGCAGTAATAGTAGTATTAATAAGCTAAAAAAGAGTGAAAATACTAAAAATAGAAATAAAATAAAGTTATAATAAACCTTATAAAGGACTTTAGTTATATCTAAATAAGCTTAGGTAAAGTAGTATAACTAAGCTTTATTAAGCTTAACTAAGAGGGATATTAAAGTAGAGGTAATAGCAGAAGTACTAAAAATAGAGGTAGCTAAAGAACTAGCAGAAGGCGTAGGGGAGGTAATAGCAAGAATAACAGCCTTAATAGCTACTTTAGCAGTATATTTCTCCTTAGCCTTAATATAGATCTTATAGCTCTAAATAAAAATAATATAAAAAAGCTCTATATAAGCTTTAAATTAAGTAGAAAGCTAATAAAAAATTAATAATTATACTAGAGTAGCAGGGTAATAGGAACTTATTAAAGTTGCTTTATTAATACTATAACAGGTAAAATAGTTATAGCTAAAGGAAGCAAACTCCTCTTAGTAGTAGACTATACCTTTATTACTCTAGTAGATTATTAGAAAAGTAATAGTAAAATAGTAGAAGATAAATATTTATATTAATATAAGTAGACTTAATAAACTTATCAGAGCAGTAAATATACTAAGTAATATTACTTAAAATAATAGTTAGTTTAAAAATAATTCTAAAGTATAAAATTAATATACTTTACTTAAGAATATTATAATAAGCTATAATATTACTAAGCTTATTAACTTTAGCTATAGTAAATATATACTTTAAGTAAGAGACCTTATAGAGAGGTTTCTAAGTATTATCTAGGGGGATACTACTAAAGATAAGCTAATATAGATAAAAGCTTTAATAAAATATTAGAAAAGTAATAAATAAATATAAGAAAAATATATAAAAAGGTTTTTAATAATAAAATAGAGGGAGAGAAGCTAGTTAAAATACTCCTCTAGGTCTTAACCTTCTAGAATATAAAAGAGGTTATTAAAGAGGTTAAACTCCTTAATAATAAGCTTCTTATAGTTAGAAAAGCTATTAAAGTTAAAATAGTTAGAGGGTAAAGTGCTATTAAAAATAGTAGGAAGAGACTCTATCTCTTTATTAGAGTCTAATAGGGCAGGCTATATAAGGTTAATTACAGTGAAATAATAGGAAAAGAGCAGGTATTTTTATATAGGAGGTAGCACTATTATAGAGATAGAGAGAATAAGTTAATTAAGTTTATATAAGTTAATAATTAATAAGGATTTAAGTCTGATTAACTTATATAAATAATAAGCTAAGAGTATACTAGAAATACTACTATAATAATAAAAAATCGGCTAAATAATATTATAATTAATTAATTAACTTACTACTATATAGGTTAACAAAGGAAGAAAAAACTAAAAGTAAACTAAGTATAAAAAATCCTATTATTATATTATTTGCTTATAGGGTGTAGAGCAGTTAGCAGCTTAGATTAATATAATACTAGTCCTATTTCTAGCCTATACCTACTACTTTTAGCTTATACTAAGCCTGCACTTATATAAGGGCTAGAAGGGGGGGGAGTATATATTATAAGGTATACTTATATTAATATCTAGATAGTGCTACAGACCTAGAAGAATTTTACCCCTAATAACTACGTTCACTTAGCAGTCGCCCTATACCTGTTTTTCCTCTACATAAGGAACTTCCTAGAAACCTCCCTTCTTTAGCTTAGATTACTTCAATTAAGGCACCCTAAAGTTAAATAAACCAGAGCTAGCCCCTTATAATTTATACTATAGAGCTAGATAAAAATCTATACTTAAAAGGAAGAGACTTATTAAGCTTTAAATAGGCTTAGTCTTAAAGATCTTAGCAAATTACTAAATATCTAGCCTCTTTAAGCTGACTAAAGATAGTAGCCTAGTATAACTTTAATAAGTTTAAGCAGTATATAGTAAGATATATCCTTTAAGATAGCTTCCTTTTTTAGAAGGATATAAAGATAAATCCTATACTAAAAAGAGTAGTAAATAATAAAGATAAGTAAAAGAAACTTATCTAGTATATATATACTAAAGGAGGCTACTATAGAAGAAATACTATATATATAAAGCTTAGAGAGTAGTATACTTAGAAAAATATATACTAAATAATAAGCAACTAAATAAAAAGCTACTTCTTATATACTTAAACCTAACTATATTAATTTAAAGATCCTTATACCTTTACTATACTTCTAGGTATTCCTTTTTAATATATCTATATAAACGTCTAGAAGATTAGTAATTACTCTTTAGCTAAAGCCTATAATATATTAACTAGCTATATTAAAGCCTATTAGCTACTAAAGAATATTAACTCTAGGATAATAGCTAAGTTTATTTAGGAAGATATTATCTATTAGTATAGGATTTATAAGCTTCTCACTATTAATAGAGGCTCTAAAAATAAGGGGTTTATTAAAAAGCTTAATTAAATTTATAGGAGATAATATCTTATTATTTCAGTATATAACTTAAAGGTAAATAGACTTATTAAAAAGGGTTATTAACCTCTTATCTATATCTTAATAACTTAGTTAAACTTCAATACTAAGAACTAAACCTTAGTCTTTTATATAGCTTTTTTTACTAATTAAATATTAGTTAGGTTTTCTACTAACTACTCTCCTTTTTACTTTATTTATAGATATAATCTAGTTACCCTAATTAAGATAAAAAGTATTACTTAGTAAGTACTAAACTAGTTAAAAGCTATAGATATAGAAACTAAGCTTTTTATATATATATAAACGTTTAAATAACTTAATTCTAATTACTATATTATATTTAAGTATATTATAAAGTAATACTAATAAGTAGCTAAAGATTATAATTAAAGAAATAAATATAGAATATAATACTAAAAGCTATAAATTAAAGATATTATTCTTATATATAATATAAAGCTATTTATTAATAAAAGTTTCTCTAGTAAGTTTAGTATTTACTAGCTTAGCTTCTTTTATATTTAAAGAATTTCTTTTTATATTTCTTCTTATTTCTTAGAAATACTTACTAAGTTACTTATTAAGAGAACTATTACTAATAACTATTTAAAGAAATTTATAGTAAATAAGAATAGCTATCTAGATAATATCTCTGAAATAGAAGTCTAACTAAACTTTAATAAAGATATAGCTAAAGTTTTTTCTATTATAAATTAACTAGATCTTAATACGTTTAGCTTAATAGAAATTTCTAATTCTAATAAACTTTTTATACTAGAAGAAGTAGAGATAGATAATATTAAAGCTATAAAAGTATAAATTAAATAACTTTAAGAATAAAATAAAACTTTATAAACTTAAATTAATAAGTAGTAGAAAAAGAATAAGTTAATAATAAGTATCTCTATAAAAAATAAAGAATTTAATAACTAATATAAAGATATAAAAAAACTAAAGGATAACTAAGTCTATATATTTATAAGTTTTTATCTATTTTAAGTAAATAACTTTATATTTAATATATTTATTATTAGTTATTTTTATATTATTTTAGTAGTAATATATTATTTATATTACTTCTTTTACTTATAATATACTTATTATAAAAAAAGAGGAGATATAAAAATAATAAAAACTAACTATATATAAAGACTAAAAACTATTAAAAAACTAAAAGAAACTAATATTAATCTCTAAAAAATTTAAACTAAAAATAAACTAAATACTTCTTTAAATAACTTTACTATTAAGACTACTACTATAACTATACATATTCTTTATTCTACTTCTTATATTTTATTAACTCTTTTTTTAAATAACTTACTTATCTAGAGATAACTAAAGTTAAAATAAAATAAAATATAACTAGAGTATCTCTGAGGATATTATACTTATATTAAGCTATTAAGTTATAAAGATAATTAAAAAAAAGACTATACTTTTAGGTATAAAGCTTACTTTTAGAGAACTTCTTATTACTATTAAGAAATAAAATAACTTTACTACTATCTACTTAAAATATATTATTAAGAATACCTTTTTTCTTATTATTTTTCTTAATATAGCTTATTTATTTAGTTTCCTCTTAGTTATAGTTAAGCTTATATAAATAAGATAATCCTTTTTTATAATAGATATAGTTTAAATAAGACTTATTTTATTTAGTTTAATAAAAAATACACTCTTAGAATAAAGAGATAGTAGTAATAGCTTTTCTTTTAGAGGATTTTTTAAATAATATCTTTTTCTATTACTTAAAGTAGCTATTATAAAGCTAGAGGTTATAAGTATTATATATATAAATTAATAAAGCTTTAATAGCTTTAGATCTATTAAATTTTTAATATATCTAACTAAAAAGACTAATATAGCTATTAGTAATATATACCTCTTAAATAAAGAATAGCTAGTTAGGAAATACATCTTTATTCTTAGTTAGATCTATATATATTAAGATAAACTTTATAAGTAAATACTAAAACTATATAATAACTCCTTCTTTATATTTATCTAGTTTTAACTTATTTATAAAGTTAACTTTATATTAAACTATATTAATAGAACTTAAGATAGATATCTACTTAAGAGAAAGAGAAGCTTATTTATAGGTTAGTAAGAAACCTAATTAGAGCTAAAAAGAAATATATTATAACTAAAGTAGTTATAATAGCTTAATACTAATAATATTTCTTATTCTTATCTTTATAAAAAGTAGAAGTTAGAATAAGTGAAAAAGAGAAAGGTTTAAATAAGTTATTTAGAGTAGTTTTACAAAAGTTACTAAGGTTAATCTTAATATCTATATTATAATAATTAGAAAAGTAAAGTTATTATTATAAAGGGTTAGTTAGGTTAGAATTTATAAAGATAGATATATTATATAAAAAAAAGAAAAAATATAGCTAAGTAGAAGAGAGGTGCTTTTTTATATCTAAAAGGAGGGGTAGTTAATATTAGCACAGGTATAAGAGTATTCAGGGGCGTAGTATATGCGCCTATATAGTATAGGGTTATAGATAGAGATATGTTATGATAAAATGTGATAATTTTGAGCATTTATGGGCATTTATTTATATAGATAATTGATAGAGAAGGTATGTATTGTGATAATTCTGGTTAATATAGTTAGCAGGTTGCATCCTAAGGTAGGGAAAAAGGAGGGGAAAGATAACCTGAAACATAAGCTGTAAAGCTCTTAATTATATAAGTGGGATTATATAATATTAAGGATTACGTAAGTATTTATAAAGTTATAGCTTATAATAAACTAAACACTTTTATATAAGGTTATATATATAAAAGTTTATTTATTTATTTTATATAGAATATTTAAGTAAGTAGAATATTATTATATTATTATTATTATAATAATAAGACGTTATATGTTAATATCCCCCCTTAAGGTATATATGGTTGATTAAAGGGTATATAGCTTACTCACTTAATATATATATACGTTATAGGTATAAAAACTTAAAAGCCTAGTGGGAAAAATAAGAAAAGTATTCCTATATTGTATAATATGTATATAACTAGTTAAAAAACTCTTATAATATAACCTTATAGGTAAAGATATTAAGAGAAAAACTAGTATGTAATTTCAGTAATAATAATATTATTATTATTATTATTATTATTATTATTATTATTATTATTATTATTATTATTATTATTATTATTATTATTATTATCTTTATTATTATTACTATAAATAATACTTAATAATATAAAAAATATAACTTTACCTAAGAGCTTAATTAAAATATTAGCAATATTAGATTTAGTATTAATATAAAATAATATTATCTTTTTATCTATTAAAAAGTCTCTAGTAAAGTGATATCTTATATCAATATGCTTAGATTTCTTATGAAATTCAGGATTTTCAGCTAGTTTTTTAGCTGCAATATTATCTATAAATATTTTTAGTTTATTTATTAATTTAAATCCTAGATTTTTAAGATTAAAATTATAGGTATTATATAGATAAATAGCTTCTTTAACAGATTCAGTTAAAGCCATATATTCAGCTTCACAAGTAGATAAAGCTACTATTTTTTGTTTTATAGAGCCATAAAATATAATATTATATAGGCCCTAACAAAATATATAAGCTGAAGTAGATTTTCTATTATCTAGGTCTCCAGCCTAATTAGAGTCTGAATAACCTATTAAATCCCAAATTATATTATTATTACAGTTATAATAAATTCCTTTATTAGGATATTTATTTAAATAACCCCATAAATAATCTAAAGCAGAAAAATATTCTTTAGAAGGGTTTATAGTATATCTTGATAAAATATTAACTACAAGAGCTATATCAAATCTAGTTTTTAAAGCTAGATATAGCAAAGCTCTAATTTGCTGTTAAAATTATAATATTTCTTCCTTAGTTGCATAACCTTTATTTATATACATTTTTATATTATCTCTTATAAGTGTTATTAATAGGTTTATATTAGTTTTATTATATTTATTTAATATTTTATTTATATATTTCGTTTAGTATATAAAAATAGACTTATTTTGCCTATCTATATCAAACTTACAACCTAAAAATATATTAAGCTCCCCTAATAGTTAAATTTTAATATATCGCTTTAAATTATTATATATATAATCACTAATAGCAATATTATTAGCTACTAATAATATATTATCCACATAGCAATATATTATAGCTTTATAGTTATTTTTATTTAATATATATACTACTTCATCATAAAGTGAAACAATAAATCCCAATTTTAATAATATACCTTTTAAATAGTTATACCATAGTCTAAGACTTTATTTTAAACCGTATAAAGCTTTAATAAGCTTACAGCAATATTTATTATTTTTAGATTTATAATTATAATTAGAATTAAATTCTAATTTATTAGTAGTTTTATTATAAATAAAACCAACAAGTATAGCAGTATAAATATCCATATCTATATCTGCGTAAATAAAAGCTATAGTTACATCATATTAGAGTAAAATCCAGCTTTCTTTTATAGCAAAAATTACTATAAATCTATAGCTCTCAGGTCTACAAGTAGTAGAAAAAGTTTCTAAATAATCAATACCAATATATTAATTAAAACCTTAAGCTACCCATCTTGCTTTATATTTATAGGTATTATTTATTTTATCTTTTAATTTCATAATATATACCCATCTACCACCTAATAGATAAATATTATCAGGTATTTATATAATTTTCCAAGTATTAATATCTTCTATTTAACTTATCTCTAATTACATAGCCTAAATCCAATTATCTTTATAAAGAGAATTTAAAGCTTACTTAATATTAGAAGGCTCATCTAATATAATAACTAATAGTATATATAAAGCTTTATTATTATCAGTTATAATATTATTATTATTTATTTTATAATCCTTTAAAACAGAGCAGTCTTCTAGGACAAATAATAATGCACTTTCGTTAAAAATATCATTTTTAACTGTATTATTAACCCATTAGTAGTCTTTTTTAGCTTCATCTGTTATAGAGGGGATTTCTATAAAAAACTTAGATTTATTAGTATTTATTTCTCCATTATTAATACTAATAGTTTTCTTACTATCATTATTCGTCATACTTATATTAGTATTAGTACTATAACTATTATTATAAAATATAGTACTACAATTATTATTACTAGTATTAATATCATTATTATTAATATTATTATTATTATTTTTATTAATATTAATACTAGTCTTATTACTTGGATTCTTAAGAGCAGAATCTTTAGTAATATTATTACTATTTAAAGCAATATTTTTATTACTATAAGAGATAGATTAACTAGATATATCTCTTTGTGGATTATATTAAGCAGTACTCTATCTATTATTATTAGGTATAGTACTACTATTAATATCCTTAAAGCGGGTATTTATACTTATAAGAAGCTCTTTATAATAAGAAATAAAGGTATTCTCTAAGATTTTAACGTCATAAGACTATAAAGCTCTCTTTAGTTGCATATCCTAGATTTTATACCTATTAGATCTATAATTAATTATAAAACCTTAATATGCTCTTATGTCTAATTTCTTAATTTTAGAATCTTTATTCTTATAGTAGTATAAATTACCCTACACCTTAATATTATTTATATTAGGTTTTATTTTATTTTTTAATTTATAAAGCGTTATATAATTAATAGAGGAATATAGAGTCCTATTATATATATAAAGAGTAGTATAAAAGGCTTCACCCTATAAGTAGTATAGTAAACCTGAGTTATATAGTATTATTCTTATTTTATTTACTATAGTATATATAGTATACTCTATAAATCTATTAGGTTTATATATATAATAAGGTCTTATATTATAGATAATCCTACTATTAAGATATATAGTCTTAATATATTTATTTAAAAATTCTTTACCTCTATTAGTAGAGATTTCTTTTATTCTTTTATTATTATTATTATTATTTACTTCTACTTAAAATTTAAGAAAAGTATTACTTATAGTTTCTTTAGATTTATCTTTAAGTAATTTTCCCTAGATAAATTAGGTATATTTATCTATAAAGATAATAAATAAATTATATTTATTATAAGTAGTAGGCGTTATAAGCCTATATAAATCTGAAGCTATATAATCTAGATAATCTAGATTTTTATTATAAACCTGTGATTTACTCACCTTAGTTATAAATTTGCCTTTAAAACAGGCTTTATAAGGTAGTAATTTATTATTATTTATATTATTATTATTTATATTTATATCTAAAATAGTATTATCTTTTATTTTTAAAAGACTTTAAATATATATATAACTAAGATGTTAGTGCTATACTTAGAGGCTATTATTATTATTATTATTTATATTTTTATTAGTTATAGTATTATATATATAGTTATTATTATTATTAGTAGGAAATTAGAAGAAATATAAATTATTTCGTTTTGCTCCTATAGTAATAATATAATCTTTCTTAATATTATATAAAATAGGTTATTTCTATATAATAGAAGTAATAGCTAATAAATCTAACTTAGATTAGCTAAGTAGATTAATACTTAGTTTAGATATATAATAAATATCTTTTAATATAATTTTATTATTATTAGGATATATAATTAAATTACTTTTTAGTATAGAAATAAGACTTTTTACTTCTCTCTATTTAATAGGTTTTTTTATTATTTTTTAGTTAACTAAAAGAGTGTGGTTTTTAACTATATATATAGTAGTAGCAGTATTAATATAGAAATTAACTATTTTTTCAATTTAGTTAAAACTCCTAACTTTTCCTTATTCTTTAATAATAGATTAGTTAATTAAATAACCTAAGGAAGGATTATTATTAGTATTTTTATTTATATAAGGAGGAGTAGTAGTATAACTTATATTTTCAAAAATAATATCTTCTTCTTCTTTATTAGAAGATAAATCTATTAATTCTATAAAATTAGGATTATTTAAAGATATATAAGGGGTAATATTACTAGTAATAGTTATATTAACTACTTCTTTCTCTTTTTCTTTAGTAGTAGTAATATTAGTAGGTTTTTTCTACTAACTAGGTGCTTTTTCAGGATGTAAGAAAGCGTAATTTTCTTCAGAATAGTTAGTTTTCTTATAATCTTTATAGTATAGACCTTTCTGTTTTTTCTAGGGTTTTTTAGATATTTTAGTATCCTTATCCTTCTTTTTATTCTTATTTTTATTATTTTCCTGGTTTTTATTTTGTTTTTTATTATATTTAGTACTCTTAGTAATAGTATTATTAACTACTTTTTTGCTTTCTTTTCTCTTATATTTATTTAGTAAACTAAAGTATAAAGAGTTAAAGTTATAAGTAGTAGAGTTAGCTCTTAGAGACTAAGTTATAGAGGTTATAAAAAACTTATAAATCTTATTTAGACTATTAAGTATATAAGCTATAACTACTTAATTAGGTAGTCTTAGCTAGTTATAAGCTAAATTATCTATTAATTCTTTAATTTTATTAATATATTTTTCTATAGAATTAAAGTTATCTAAAGAAGTATTAAAGAATTCTTTATAGGTTAAAAACTTATTTATAAAACCTATAGGCTTATATAGCTTTTTAAAGTGATCTTAGGCTTTAAAAGTATTTTTATTATTCTTAATTACTCTTAAAAGACTATCTTTATAGAGTAATTATATATAGCTTAAAGCCTTATTACCTTTATCTGTATTAATTTTAGATTTAAATTTAGTTAAATTAATAGTTATATTTTTATTTATAAGGAAGGCTTTAATACGTATAGCTTATACTTTATAATTCTCAGAGCCTAAAAGCTTAGGTATATTAACCTTAAGGTTAGCTATTATTACTTTATAGGAAGTAGTATGTAGTTATAAGCTTTATAAGGGTTAAATAATAGTAAGGTTATATAACTAAAGAAACTATTAGATATATAATATAGTAGTTTATATAGTAACGTTATATAATAGCTATAAACCTAGAAGTTTAAAGTTTAACTATTAAAAAGGAGTAGTTTTTTCTTTCTCTTTAATTAATATCTTCTTCAGTTAGACTAAAGTCTAACTGAAGAGATAAGTATCCTATATAATAAATTAGTTAAAAAGAAGTCTATCAGGCTATAAGTATAGATTTAAACTAGATTAGGAGTAGACTAGAGAATAATCTAAATAGATAATCTAAAAGATATAGGTTAAATAAAGTAGAAGTAAGAGATTATCTACTTATAGAAGGATTAATAGAGGTATAGTTAATTTATATAGAATTTATTATATAAATTTGAAGAAGGTATATCTTATAGAACTAAACTACTAATCTAGTTAGTATATCTAATTCTATAAAGGTAGTATAGATAGAAAATTATTTAAAAGAGTATTTTTTAGTATATATAGCTTTTATATATAGATAAGGCTTAAGGGGGAGGAAGAGTATAAGTAAAGAAGTAAAAAGAACCGAGGTTATCTCTAAGCTAAGCTTATAACTTATTAGTATAGGTATAAAAGTATTTAAGGGTATAGTATATACGCCTATATAGTATAGGGTTATAGATAGAGATATATTATAATAAAATGTAATAATTTTAAGTATTTATAGGCATTTATTTATATAGATAATTAATAGAGAAGGTATATATTGTGATAATTCTAGTTAATATAGTTAGTAGGTTATATCCTAAAGTAGGGAAAAAGGAGGGGAAAGATAACCTAAAACATAAGCTATAAAGCTCTTAATTATATAAGCAGAATTATATAATATTAAGGATTATATAAGCATTTATAAAGTTATAGCTTATAATAAACTAAACACTTTTATATAAGGTTATATATATAAAAGTCTATTTGTTTATTTTATATAGAATATTTAAGTAAGTAGAATATTATTATATTATTATTATTATTATAATAAGACGTTATATATTAACAGTTAATAATAATAAATAGTAGTTATAATAATTAAAGAGTATATTCACTATATTAATTTATTAATAAGATCAAAACTAATAACTAAAAGAACCTTTTACTGCTAATTTAAAGTTAATTAAGCTAAAAAGGATATATTTATTTAAGTATAAATAGTAAAAGTAATAGGAAATATATTATCTAAAGAATACTACTGCTTATAAAAAGGAGGCTTACTACTTTAAGTATCTTATAATTAGTCCTTAAAAGTTCACCTTACCTTAAGTAGTCTACTGCTATAAATATTAGCTTTCTCCTTCTAAATATATTATTATAAGCTTAACTATATCCTCTTTAACCTAAAAAATCACTTTAGTAAATAAAACTAACTATTATAATTAATAACTAAAATATCCCTCTTTTTCTTACTCTTTACTAACCTAACTTCACTTAAAAACTCTATTAATATCTATAATTAAATTAATAACTATAAACTAACTTTATTTTTAGTAAATTACTTTATAAGCTTAACTAGCTCCTTCTATATTTAAAAAGTATAAAATTAGAAAGTATATTAACTACTAGTACTAAAAGCCCCCTTTACTACTATTTATAAAAAGAGGTATCTTAACCTAAATAACCTATAATAAACTATTTTATATATAATAACTTTCCTTTTATAATAACTACTTTTATATTTCACTTTAATATCTTAACTAAGCTTAACTACTACTTCACCTATCTAATTTTTCTTTTTTAACTCTTAGAATATCTCTACTAATTATATTAGTAATCCTTCTATTATAATAACTTATTACTAAGTTATTTTATATTTTAATTCTAACCTTAATATCTTTTCTACCTACTATAGAGTGTTTTTTACTTATCTAATAATATATAAGTCTAACTAAATATTACTATATTTAATAAAGCTTTTTCTTTATTTTTAGTAATAACTTTACTATATCTTACTAATCTTCTCTAATCCTTCCTTTTCTTTAATCTCCTCTTTAGTATAACTTCTAGAATAACTTATAGAATATTAAAAAAATTAAAGCTATATATAATAATTTTTAGATTTATATCTTATATCTATATAAAGAGTAGTTAGTTAAGCTTTAAATAATTAAATAGACTTAAAAACTTATAGAAAAACTTATAAAAAAGTAAGAGTATTTTACTCTAAATACTAATTTAAACCTAAAAGGAGAACTTAATAAGTAGATAGAAAAGTCTTATTATCTCCTTCTTAATATTAATAATAGCTACCTTTTTAGTATTTAGTTTAATATAATAGAACTAATTAAAATACTAATTAATTTTTATAGCTTAAGAGATAACTCTAAGCTAAGAACTCCTAGAAAGCTTACTACGCTTTAGTAGATATAGAAAACTTATAATATAATAAATATAAAGCTAATTAAGTAATAAGGTAAGAGTTTCTATTACTCTAATAAGACTTAATACTAAAGCTACTAAAATTAAGCTATATAGAAATAAATACTTTTAAACCTTTATAACTTATTAGAATACTTTTAGAGAAATAAAAAGCTAGTAGTAGATTATATTAAGTTAGTATATAAACTTATAATAAGAGATATTAAAAGTAATAGATATATTAAGATCTTTATTATATAAACCTCTTAGTTTAGTAGTAACTTAGTTTTCCTTTATAGAAAAGATAATAATTTCTTTATAAACTAAAACTTTATTATCTTTATTAGATACTTTGAAGAAAATAGTTAAGCTATAGCTATAGTTATTAACTAGAAAAATAGCTTCTACTTCTATTTAGATAGTACTTAAAATAAGTATATATAAGCTTCTAAAGGAGGATATTCTAAAAAGATTTTTTAAAATATAGTAAAAATAATTAGAAACTAATATAAAGTTTATAAGGTATTAGTAGAAACTTAAGATCTTATTAATTATATTTTATTTATTATCTCTTAACTTTAATTTAAAGAGGAACTTAGAGAGACCTATAACTTATAGAAGTATAGCTTCTATACTATTAACTTTATCTATTATATTTTTTAAGAGGAAATTTCTAATATTAAGAGGTTTTAATTAAAATAAGCTTTAAATAATAAGATTACTAATTTAAACTACTATAAACTACTTTATAACTACTAAGTTAAGCTTATAATTAATAAATTTAGCCTCTATAATAGTATAGTTAAGAGACTTTAAGCTAAGCTTAATATATCTCTAAAAGAATTCTTAGAAGCTAAAGATATTATAGTAAGAAACTTAAAGTCTTATAGAACTTAAGCAGTATAAGGGTAATAAGAAGAAAGACTACTTTTAGTGCAGCCTAATTAGTTTTTAGTTATAGAGAAATCAGTATTAATTACAGAAGAAAATATAAAACTAAGCTTAAATATTTATAACCCTAATATTTATTTATAACTAGGAGATCTAATATATTTAACTTTTACTAATATTATTATATAGAAAGATTACCTTTTTAAATACTAAAAATAAAAAATAAACTAGCTAATATATATAGAAAATATATAATAAAAGCTTTACTATACTAAGTTTAAATAATATATTTAAAAACTTAATCTTCTTCTAAAGTAGAAGCTTAATAAGTATATTTTAGAAGAATTTCTTATTTACTAAAATAACTTTATAGAAGATATTATATAGGTAATATAAGCTTAAAACCCTTATTTACTTCTAACTATATCTAAAAGATAGCTTAAACCTAATATATAATATACTAAAGAGGTATAAGAAAAAGATATAGATAATACTTAGATTAAATAGGAAACTACTAAGAAGCTTATAAGAAGTAAACCCTCTAATAGTAAAGCTTTTAGAGTATAGAAGAATATTATATATATAAAATAAAGCTAATTAAGTTTTCCTCTTTTTACTTAAAAAAAGATTTAGGGGATATAGAGAAGGGGGTAGGGTTTTAAAATTTCTAGTATTTTAACTTTAAAGTAATAGATTATATAAATAGTTTCTTAAACGTTAGGTGTTATTTTAAAGGGAAATAGCTTATATAAATAGATAGAAGTCTAATTAGCTTTTAATAGAAAAGACTAAGTAATTAAGTAAGAAATATATTTATTTTTATAAAATTCTTATTTTTCTTAATAATTTTAGTAATTAGTTCTCTAAGGGAGCTACTAAAACCCTTCTATCTAACTTATAGTAAAAATCTACTAAAACTTACTTTTTAAAAAACTAAGTAAAAATAGGTATTTTTAAGTTTTTCTAGCTTTAGTTAGTCTTACTTTTTATCCTTTTTCTTAATCCTTATTATACTTCTTAGGTTATTTAAAGCTAAAATAGAGTAGAATACTATAAAGATAATACTACTAAACTTCTTCTTAGTAGTTTATTTTCTCTAAAAAAGTTATATAACTTATAGGATAAAAAGGATAAAAGTTATAAATAAAGTATAATTTAGTTAGGCTTATATTTATATATTTATCTTTATATCTTTTATAGTTAGCTAGAAAATTGATATATAAGTATTTAGGTATCTTTAGGGGTGTTTCCCTCTGAAGTAGAGCGCCTAGCACAATTAATAAGTTTTCTCTCTTGCCCTATTGCAATAAACCTAAAGTAATATAACTATAAAACAGCTAGTAAGCTCTTAATATTATTAGTATAAGAGGCTATAACTAAGCTAGCCTTAAAAAGGCTTTATTTTAATTATAGCGTTTCTAGTATGCTAACTAGTATATTAAACAGTATATACCTAAAATATAATAAAAATAACTACTATAAAGCTAATTACTAAGCTAATAAGCAGTACTAAATATGCTATAAGAAAGGCTACCCTATAGAAGTATACTAATATAAAGCTAAACCTTCAGTAAGTATAGCCTAAGCCTATATTAACGCTATATAAATATAGAAATACCTAGGTATTAATAAAAATAGCTTTACTAGCCCTATCCTAGAATAATAAAAAAGCTGTAATATAAATTTATTAGAAGATAAGTAAACTACTACTAAGCCCTCAGAGATTAATAAGCAAAGCCTACTAGCTCTAAAGAAAAACCTAAAGCTAAGTAGAAGCTAAAGTAACTAAGTAAAAGACCTAAAAGCCTAAAGCTAACAGCGTGTAGGTAGAAAACCTGAGGCTGTATAGAAGAAGCTAACTTACTAATATATAAGTAGAAAACCTAAAACCGCATAGAAAATAATAAACTGCTAAGTACGTAGGAGGCTTCTAGCAAAACTAAGTACATATAAATAAAAAACCTAAAGCCTTAGAAGTAAAAAAGACTAATTACAAGCGCTGCAGAGGGTTTAAATCCCCACGTAAGCAGGAGTTTTTTTTTATAGATTAATAAACTTAAAGACTAAACCCTCTAGAGGGGGAGTATTATAAGGAAATAGGATTATAGCACTAAGCACTAGCACTAAGCTGTCGCCAAGCCTCCGCTAAGCTTTAACCAGATTAGTCAGCCAGTCCCTAAAAAGGGGCGCCGCGCGCGCAAGTAGCCAGAAAGGCTAACTTGCTTAGTTAACGCTAATTAACCCCTATATTACTGCTACTTTTATCCTTCCCTAGCTAAGCCTCCTAGGCTATAACCCTCACAATATAATTTTATAGTTCTATTATTATTACTAGTACTATATAAGTTTATTTTATATATTTGTAATATTTTTTACTAGTTTCTATATATTATCTTTATATCTATATTTTTTCTACTTAATAAAGTACTAATATCTTTCTACTTCTTTAAAGTAGTTAATAATTTATTTAACTTTATACTCTAGTTTATTATCTTCTATAATAATAAGGTTACTTATCTATAATTTTTATAATACTAGTTTAAGAAGTAATATATAAAAAGTTAGGAAATACTTTATTATATTAAATAGGTTAAGTTTATAGTTAACTAGTAAAACCTTTTAGAAGATTTCAAAAAGTCTAAGTTTCTTAAAATCTAACTTATTATTTAGTTATTTTATTTTAATATTTCACTATATAAAATAAGTACTATTTCCCTCTTTTAAGGTTAGTCCTTTAATCCTTTATTTATTACTAAAGTATATTATTTATTATTATATAAATTTAAATTCTTTTTATATATTATTTTAGAATTCTTTAATTTAATTAGCTATAATAATAGCTTTAATTACTATAAATATACCTAATTATAGTTCTCTATATATAATAGGTTTAAATCTATAATTAAAATAAAAAGGAGATTTTTTAGTACTTTCTCCTATTATACTATTATAAGTAAATTAAGCTATTAATAGTAGTACTACCTAATTATCTTAGTTATAGTTAATATAAGTATAGAGGTAGGTTTTAAAGATTTAGTTAATTTATTCTATTTATTTATTAGTCTATAAGTAAAAAATAGTAGATATTTTCTAATTAATATTAAGTTATATAGTAAGTAATTTCTAAAACTTAGAAATAAAAATCTTATCTCTATTTAATATAATTTCCTTAAGTATACTATAGTTAGTAATAATATACTTAAATATTATATAGGTAAATTCTTTAGTATTACTTACTTCTTTATATAGGATAAAGTAAGTATACTTTATAAATCTATTAATAATAATAAGAATACTATTAAAGTAAACTTCTATAAAAAGTTCTTAAAACTTTAGTAATTTAATAATAAAGTTAAGTAATATAAAGTATTAAGCTATTTAGAGTATAAGTAAAGGTTATAATAATTTATAAAGTTAGTATTAGATTAATTTATTTTTTAAGTAAACCTTATAATTCTTAATTACTATTATAATATATTCTCTAGTAACCTTTTCTCTATATTATTATTATAATTATTTCTAAATTTTTATAATTCTTTAGTAACTATATACTAGTAAGCTATAGAACTTTATAATTATTTTAATATTTAATTTATTAGTTAAGCTAGCTATAGATTATCTAACTATTATAAAAAGTTTTATAGTAAATATAAAATCTCTATTATTATTTTATTTAAAGATTACCTAGGTTTCTTTTAATATTAGAGCATTATAATCTAGTTATTAGCTGAAAATATCTACTCTACTATTTTCTAATCCTTTTTAGTAGATAATTTAGAAGTTAAATTCTAATAGGAATTCTAATTATTAGATTTATTATTTATTAAATACTTTTAATATAGTAAAGTATACTAAGTTTTTATAATTAGTATATATAAATACTTTATAGATAGTTTTTAAAAGTTTTAGTCTCTATTCTTTAAAAACTTTAATAATTACTATAAATTCTTTATTATAGATCTAATAGTTAAGTTTTAGTTTATAAAGTTTATATAAGAAGAAAACGTAAAGGTATAGGTATCCTTTTAAATCTTATTAGAATAGTTATATTTTAAAAGCGAAATCTAAAACGTCTATTTTAAGTTTAAACTACTTTTATAAATTAGAAATTATTAAAACTAGCTTATTAGAAATATAATCTTTAATTTTTTAGAAAACTATTTCTTAAGCTTCTTTCTATTTAAATAGTTAGTCTTTATAGCTAAAATCTATAAAAGATATATTAATCTTATTATAATACTTAATAAACTTTTAATAGAAGTTAATTAGTCTAAAAAAGCTTTATATTTCTTTAAGATTTATTAATATAAGCTATTCTTTAATAGCTTATACTTTCTTTTTTAATATACTAATATATCTAGAAGTAATAGTAAATCTAAAGTATTCTATTTTCTATACATAAAAAGTACTTTTCTCTAGTTCTACTAAGACTTTAATATCTTAAAGTACTTATAATATAAAATAAATATATTTCTTATATTATTTTATTATTAGTAAGAAAATAAGGATATTATTAAAATAGATAACTATAAAGATATTTATAAACTTTTAGAAAACTTAGTTAATTATATTCTAAAAAGTAACTAAAGTATTAGTAAAACTAAAAAGTATAATAAAGTACTTAAAATATTCTCTATATATTCTAAAAATAGCTTTCTATTTTTCTCCTTATTTTATTTAGATAAAGTTATAAACTCTTTTAAAGTTGAATATTATAAAGTAGTTAGCTCTATAGAGGAGTTACTATAGTTTATTAATTAGTAGTAGTAGATATTAGTTTTTAATTATTATTTTATTAAGTATTTAGTAGTTAATATAAAGTTAAAGTTTTCTATTTTTCTTAGGTATAAATAGAATTAAGCTTTCTACTAATAATATTAATTCTCTAATATAACCCTTCTTAAAGTTCTTATTAAGATATTTATTAAAAACTTCTATTTCTATTAAGTTAAGTCTATAGATCTTATTAAACTTAGGTTTCTTCTCCTCTTTAATAGGGATTTTATAGTTAAAATTTATATATTTAAGTAGTTTAGTTTCTAGTTTAGTTATAAAGAGTTTTTTATAAACTTTATACTCTTCTAGAATAAATAGAAGAGGATTATCTTTTTATTTAAGATCTACTTATTTTAGTAGTTATAATATAGCTTCTTTTACTTTAAAATAATAAATATATTATTTTATTACTTCTAAATAAATAGATCTATATAAAGCTTAGGTTCTATAAAGCTACTTAGAAACTAAACTATTATTATCCTAATAGAGTTAGCTTATTCTCTAATCTATCTATAAGTTATTCTTTTTAAGCTATAATATTCATAATATAATATTATAGTTTCTAAAGTTAGTAATATTAAATTAAAGTTATTTATTCTAATCTAAATAACTTATCTTAAGAAACGTAGTTTTATTTTTAATAGTACCTCCTTTATACTAAACTTATTTTCTTTCTATATTACTAAGTTAGTATATATATTTCTTTTTCTATTATAGTAGTTATAATTTATTTACTATTTATAGTAATATAAAATTTATCTCTACTTTACTATTAATTATAGTAATAATAGTTCTATTATTAATTATAACTATAAATTATAAATATATTTTTTAGTCTAATAATACTAAATAGATAAACTTTATTATTATTACCTATTTTAGTCCTTTATTAGTAAATAAGTCTAGTTTTTTAATTACTCTAGCTATTCTAAATAGGTAATATTTTTCCTTTCTATTATACTTTTATAAAGTAGTTCTCTTAGAATTAGAGCTTTAAGAAGCTTAGTCCTTCTTATAGAAGTCTATAAACTTTAGCTTTCTAGGTTATATATATAAAATATTTATCTATTTAGTATTCCTCTTACTTTATAGTGTTATTATATTAATACTTTATAAAATATTATATATTTAAGCTAAAAACTACTATATTATTATTAAAAGTAGTTAAAATCTATCTAATTATAATAGATATAATATAAATATCCTAAATAGAGTTCTTATTATATTTTTTAGAATAGAATTAGTATTTATATTTATTACTAAGGTATTCTTTATATTTATTAAAGAAATACTAAAACTAAAAGAGATTTTAGTAGTTATAGTAGTTATCCTTAAGTATAAAATAGTTTTCTATATAGAGCTTTAAAGTATAGTCTTTATCTCTTTAGTTTACTAATATACTATAGAAATAGTATTATTAATTATTATAGTTTATATTAATTTCCTAATAATAGATAAGTTATTAAGTTTCTTCTTTATTATCTAATTCTTCTTTAAAGCTAATATTATCTATTCCTAGGATTAGTCTATTATAGTATTATACGTTTTAGTTAGTAATATTAGTATAAGAGTTAAAATTATAAGAGATCCTATTTAAGTTAAAACTAGATTCTAGTTTACTGAAATTCTAATTACTAGTTATATTAAATAGTTACTATTCTTCTAGAGGGTTATATTAGTATTTAGATTCTTTATTAGATTCTTTTTTAACTTATTCCTTAGTTTTTTAATTAATTTATTTAATTCTAATAGGGTTTCTATATATATATTTATATCGTTCTATATATAATATTATAATACTAAGTTATTATTACTATAGAGAGTTATAAGGTTCTTATTAGATCTATACTAGATATATAGTTTTAGCTCTCTAGAAGTATATAAGTTTCTATTTATTATTAGCTTATAGTTCTTATTCTCTTATAGAATAGTTTAAAATATTATAAGAGACTTATCCTTATATAATAGTAATTTATAGTAATAGTAAGTTAGTAAACTTAAGTTATTATACCCTAAGTATCTTATTAAATTACTTAGTAGTTTTCCTAATTAGCTTATTATTAGCTTAAGAAGCTATTATTAAGATCTTAGTAGTTAGCTAATATCTTATTATCTTTTTATTATTAAGATATATTAGATATTTATTATTATAATATTCTATCTATAATAAAAATATATAAGGAGTTTTAGTTACTATACTAATCTACTTAGTTTATTTAAATATTAGTTTCTAGTTAAGCTTCTTAAGTTATCTATAGTTTTTAGTAATATATTCTATCTTTTTATAATTATAATATTTAAAATTCTATAGTTTCTTATTATTATTTTTAATAGCTATACTAAAGTTTATAGGTCTATTATATTATCTATAAAAAGTATTTTACTTAGTATTACTCTAGTTATTATAGGGTTTATTATTATTTTACTAGTTATTAAACTTATATTAAAGCTACTATTAATACTTTTATTCTAAGTTCAAGTTTTATTATTTTTTACTTTACTCCTTTTATTATTTATAGAAGTAATTATTAATTTTAATAATAAGTTTAGTATACTAAAAGAAATCTTTAAGTTAGTTAATCTTAATAATTTTATCCTTAATTTTATTTTTAAGTCTTTAATAGAATATAAAGATTTTAGTTTCTTTAGTTAGATTAAGTTAGATACTAAGTTATCTAAAATTAGTAGAGTAGTTTTTAATAAACTTAATCTATTAGAGCTAAATAAAGTTATATTTAGTTTATTATTTCTTATTAAAGTTCTAGAAAAGTAACTTAAATATATCTTTAAATCCTTAAAAGTTAGTATAAATATTATAGATCTCTATAAAGTATTTATTAAGAGTTTTATATTTTAAATATTCTTCTTAAATTAGTTTAAACTACTTAAAAACTTTTCTTTAAAAATAAATAGCTATATATATTACTTTCTCTATTTTATTAGTAAAATCCCTATAGTAGAAGTTTTAGTAGTTCTTAACTTAGATTAAAAATCCTTTAAAAGTTTTAGAAATATTATTATAAATAATAGATATACTAAGTTTAAACTTCTATTATCTTCTAGTAAGAGTTATTATAATATTAGTAATAGCTTAGAAAATATTAAGTTTATTTTAAAGTTTTTAGATTTTCTTAAAATTAATATCTCTTTTAATATCTTTCTTAAGTTTTTAATAAACTACTATAGTATTTTAAAGTTACTTATTAAAGTTCTATATAACTTATTAGTTTTTATTAATAATTTCTTATATATCTTTAGTTTTATTCTCTTATTTCTAGATAATCCTCTTAAATTTATTATAACTTTCCTTAGTAAAGGATTTTTCTCTATTAGAATTATAATAGAAGTTTAGTATATTAAAATCCTTAATATAAATAAGTTTCTAAACTAAGTTCTAAAATTACTAATATAAAAAACTAGAGGATTTAGAAATAAATAACTTAATAGAGTTATAAAAAAATATTATATTAGTATTACTAATTAGTAGTATTAATAATTAATTTACTAAATAGGAGTAATTAAAATATTATAATTAGCTATCTAATAGTAAAATTTACTAATAGAAATTAGAGATTAATACTAATAAATAGTATTATTATATTATAAATCTAGTTTATAAGTTATTAACTATATTATAAATTAGTAGTTAAAAACTAAAACAATTAGTTTTAAACTTAATAAGTATTTATAGTAAAAATAAACTAAAAATATCCTAAAAATAAATATAAAATTAATTACTAAAGAACTATAGGAGTCTAATTATAAACTAAGTTTAGAGTTATACTATATATAAGTCTAAATAGTACTTTTTATCTAATTATTATTTCTAATCTTAGTAAAGCTTATTTTTTAATTATATAGGACCTATATATACTAAAGATAGCTTTTATATTCTTAGTATATAGATCTAATCTCTTATCTTATTATTATATAATTTATTCTATAGTTCTTCCGTTTCTAAATAAATCCCTATTATTCCTATAATCCTATAGTATAAATGTCCTGTCGTAGCCGCCTAGCGCCTAAGTAGGTTGTTCAGCTGTTATCCTTGCGAACGGGTTGTAACACTTCTAACTCAGTTCTACAAGCTACCTCAATTAATAAGCTAGCAGAAGCTTTTTAAGTCGTGAGTTCCTCGTCTGAACTGATGACCTCCACTGAACTAACCAAAAGACAGACAATGAAGCTGTCTCTCGTTCTTTCCGGTCTCTATGCTGCTGGCTTCGTCACAGCTATCACTAAGACCTGCCAACCTTTCACCCTGAACTCCAAGGGAACTGCCTGCACAAACGACGCCGGCGCTTGCATCATGGGCAAATGCAAGGACAAGTTTCTGTGGCTCAGATGCACTTGCCCCGACGACCACCCTCATGTTGGTTGCACCTCCACCTGCGGCTGAGAGGATTAGCCCTACTGGCCAAACGCGCTTGAAGATCAGCCCGGGGCTTTTCAATATATTCATAGGACTCGGATGGAGCTGGAAGGAGATAAAACATGTACAAATATGGTTCGAAGGCACTGAACATACTCAAGGGACCCTAATGCCAATATCCTTTTCCCACGCCAAACTGTATCCTCTCGTTCCTTTCCTCACGATTCGGAGAGTGACAGGAACAAGATGGAAGTGAAAGGGAATGCGCAAGTTGCTTGTCGTGTAAGATTGATTTTGGTGTTGTGAAAGAAATTGGAGAAATAAGGTAGGCGCTCAAATTGCCGGCGCCTACCCAATCATCTTGCTGCTCCTGAGGAAGTTTGGATTGATGCACTTGGAGGTCCTATAACTGTGCTATCATCAGCACGATGAAGAATAGACATTACTCATAACTATTGATAGTGAACTGGTCATCCAACTGATAGGACTGATCCTTATAGCAAAGACGCTGGTAGCTTGAAATTGACGAGGACTGGATGATCTTTGAAAGACAGTCTAATCTTTTCAATGTTTACAGGTCCATATTCTGTGACGTGTCTCGGTAATCTGTCCAGGGTTTGCGTTCTCGGCATTTTCAAGATCAACCTCAGGCACCAGCAGAACAACATATGAGATGCTTGAAAACAACAACGTAGTTTCACCACTCTCTCAAACTTCCTGAGCCTAATTTCAACATTCACACACAAGTCGCCGTGGAATGGGAATGAGAGGCATCGTTAGACGGCCTTCTGAGAATTGTCGGAGTAGATCAACGCGTGTCCCATGCATTCTAGTGATAGGGAGGCTCAAGGAGTGATTTCCTGTAGTGTGTCACGTCACTTTGTGCTCGAAAAGTCTCACTTGAATCAGCAGCTTCTTGGTCTCAACTCACTAGATGTGTCGGGTGCTGTAACTCTTTCTTCCCTTCTAACTTTTCTTCTTCGCAGTTTGCCGCCTGGAGGCGCACCTTGTTGACTGCCGTATGTCTCATTTGCCAGTAATACTCAGAAGACAAAGCACCGAGGGGTATAAGTATCTCGACCTCAACCTGGATAAATGTTTATTATTAATTCCTGGCTGTCTATCGACTCAATTCCCGTATGTACCGAATCAACTTGCATGAAGTTCCCGCCGGTGGATTTCGCAGCGATACCACTCTCTTGAATGACATGGTACACTAATCGCTGCGGCAGATTGGACATTACTTCAACTGCTAACAAGCCTAGAATGCTTCTGCGTGATGGCCTTAACTGCAGTGTTCAATTTCTGCCATTTGATTGGCGCCTCTCCATCTTGTGCGGGCATTGGCAACCTGGGCGGCAACCGCTTCATTGGCACGCAACCGTTTGACCCCAAAATGATTCTCCAAGGGACAGAGATCACGATCTTTGTCTAAAAGGAGTCTTCGCCTGCTTATCAAACTCATCAATCAAGGATATTTGATCTCCATCTCTCAATTCAGAGTTCTACGAAAGGGGGTGTGAAGCTGACCCTAATTATGTCTAAACAAGAGCCGATTATGTACTCTGAGATACCCAGGAGGTGCAAGAGGAGGCAGCGTTAATAAGGGCGAGCTAGGTCTTCAATCAAATCGTTATTGCATTTAGTATTTGATCGCAGTATCTGGGTAGACAAATTTCACCACCTTTCCAGCCTCGGCAATACCAAAATGGTACGAACGTCCGTCGAAGGCCGTTCCAATAATGATGATCACCTCAGATTGATCTGATTAGCTGTGAAGCTGTCGTTTAATCTCGATGTAAACCATGCCAGGGTACCAAACCAGCTCAATTGGGGGCTGACGACAGCTGTGAGAGAATGCGATTGATCGACATGCTTGCGTATTGTTAAGAAACGGGATCCTCAACTATGCCGAGGACGGGAAGATCAGTCACCACGTCATGCTGATGTCCTGCGTTCGGACCACGGGAGGGATCGTGTCAACGAAACCAATGCACTCTTCCACATTCCGGCCCCCGAAGATGATCGAATTCACAAGCCGATCGGAAATTGAGACGCTATTGGGAAGATTCGCCGTCTTTCTTTGAAGCCTCTGAAAGCCTGCATCTGTCTAGCAGTCAACTGATTTTGAATTCAGATGGCGTGTCACGAGGTATTTAGGGTATTCTAAAAATACCTTCGGACTATCCGAGAAATCACTTGTCTCGAACATGCAATAAGAACATGCCTTATCGAAACCTGACCTACCGCCGCGGAATATGCCGCGAGAGCTTCAACGTCAAAACAGCTCCATGAAGAGAGATGGCCTCCCCACGATTCTTGAAATACTTGAACCGGGACAGTTCTTGATGTTTTTAGATCTGCAGACACACTCACGAACAAAACATGAAACGGTTTCATTTCCATGTCACCGAAGGCAAAGCCATAGATCACACTGAAGGAAGACTTTGCTAACACGTCGGCAGAGTGACCAATGAAGATTCATGAGCAAACAGATCGCCCCGTGGAGCTAAAAGTAATGTTTTGCCGATCAAATTCTTACGTGGAGGCTCTAGGCTACCGGGCAGTCGACGATGGGGCAGCGGAAGTTCTCCGGGGTGAGTGATAGCTACAAGACAACAGTGTTACTTAAGATTGATGGTAACAGCGTCTAAGATAAGACTAACTATTTAATTATCTCCTTGAGTTATGTTATAAACTAACTACAACGTATATATAGTATCTATATAAAATAAATAGCTTATATTCTCTTAAAACAGAGTCTAATATAAAGGGTTTTTTAAAGATTAGAGACTAATATACTAGAATATTATTAGTCTAAAAAAGTAAATTAGGCAGTAGGTTATATTATACCTTCTTCTAAATATAAAACTATTTTAGATATTTAAAAATATTATAATATATTTTTTTAAATTTAAGAAAGTTTATAAACCCTAATTCTATATAACTAATATTATAATATTTTATATATAAGTTTAAGTTATATAAATAAATATAAAAGGAGGTAATTAATAAAAGAAATTAATAAAAAAGATTACTTTATAGCTTTATTATTAAATTATAAAAAAAGTAAGTACTTCTTTTTATATATTTTTTATTATAGTTAAGATTATAAATATTAAAGTAGTAATTAATATTATTATTTTATTTAATATAAATATAAAGTTTTTATTAGTTTAAAATAAAAAGTTAAAATAGTTATTAAGATAGTAGAGTAGTAATAATAATAATATTTTTTATATTATTTCTATTTTTTAATTTTTTTTTCTATTTATATTATAACTAATATATATATTATTAACTTTATTTCTATATATATATATATATAGTTATATAGTAATTATAATACTTATTATTTAATTATAATTTTATTTTTAAAGTTAACTATATTATTTAGATACTTCTTAAAAAGATTAAAGAGGAGTATATAGCTATTATAGCTAAGGTAAGAACTATTTTTATTAAGAAGAAGTAGAAGGAGAGAGAGAGAAAAGAAAAAGAAAGTAGTAGTATTTCTTTAGTATTTTCTTTAAAGCTTAAGAGCTTTATATCTAAAAATATATTATCTTATTTTTTTTTTATTATCTTAAAGTTTTTATATTATTATAAAGTTTTTATTTTATTTTATTATTTTTATAATTAAGTTATTAATTTAAGTTATTTTATAGAGAAGAAGACTAATAAGTTTAATAAGAGTAAGAACTTTATAAAAGGTAAAAGTACTGAGGAGAGATATAATTTAGGGTTTATTATTTCTATACTTTTATCTTCTTATAAGCTATAGCTTAGCTATAACTAAAGTATATTTTATATTTTTATTTCTAATTAACTTATTATATTATTTATTAATTTTTAAATAGAAATAAAAGCTTTAAAAACTAAAAGTTAGAAAGAGGAGTAGCTACTACTACTAAGTAATATTATATACCTATTTTACTTTTAAAGCGTTTAATAAGGTATATTATTTAGTATATATATATTTAGTTTAGAGTAAAAGAGTAAATACTTTTTTTATAAAGAGAAGAAGAAATTATATTAGAAGGGGGCAGGGTTTTAAAATTTCTAGCATTTTAACTTTAAAGCAATAGATTATATAAATAGTTTCTTAGGTATTAGGTGTTATCTTAAAGAGAAATAGTTTATATAAGTAGATAGAAATCTAGTTAGCTTTTAATAAAAAAAGACTAAGTAATTAAATAAGAAATATACTTATTTTTATAAAATTCTCATTTTTCTTAATAACTTTAGTAATTAGTTCTCTAAAAAAGCTACTAAAATCCTTTTACCTAACTTCTACTAAAACTTACTTTTTAAAAGACTAAGTGAAAATAAGCGTTTTTAGGCTTTTCTAGCCTTAATTAGTTTTACTTTTTATCCTTTTTCTTAATTTTTATTATACTTCTTAGGTTATTTAAAGCTAAAATAAGGTAGAATACTATAGGAATAATACTACTAAACTTTTTCTTAGTAGCTTATTTTCTCTAAAAAAGTTATATAACTTATAAGATAAAAAGGATAGAAGTTATAAATAAAGTATAATTTAGTTAGGTTTATATTTATATATTTATTTTTATATTTTTTATAGTTAGCTAGAAAATTAATATATAAAAATTTAGGTATTTTTAAGGGTATTTCCCCCCTAAAGTAGAATACTTAGTATAATTAATAAGTTTTCTCCCTTACTTTATTATAAAATTAGTAATTAGTATAGGGGGGTAAGTAAGATTACTAAAGAAGAATCCCCTCTATAGTTATTTTATATTACTCTACTAAATTAGAGTAAGAAAAAGCTTAGAAGAAGAGGTAATTTAAGTAATACTATATTAGAAGAAATTTAGCTAATATATTTTTAACTTCTATTTTCCTAAAGTGAAGAGGGATTATTTAGAGATTTAGAATTTAAGATTAACTAAGTTTATAGAAGTCTAAAAAACCTTAAGAAAAAAAGTATTTAGTTTAGTAGAAGAGAGTAAGTAGGGTTTTAATAAGTTTAAATAATTCTCTTTATTAACTTATTATTTATTTATTTAAAAATTATTATATATTATATCTTTACTAGCTTTTATAATAATAATTTAAAGATAACTAAGATAAGTTAATTATCCCTCTTATTTTTCTAAAACTAAAGATATAAAAGTAACTAAATTTATTTTACTTATTTTATAAACTTTAAAAAGAGTAAAACTAATTAATCTATTCTAAGAAACTTCTTTTTAGCTAAACTTATTAGAAGGTTTCTAATAATATATTAATTAGTAAAGGGGAAACTAAAAAAGCTTAAAAACTTAGGATTTAAGTTATACCTATATATAGAAATATTAAAAGCTAGGTTTTTTAAATTAGAAGCTATTATAAATATAAAAATATAAAAAGCTAAAAAAGAAAAATATTATAACTATACTAGCTTTTTAAAAGAGGAATAAAGGGAATATTTTATAAGCTTAAATAAGAATATTTTTCTCTTCTAAGAATAATTTTATATTAATTCTATAGAAAGGAAGATATATATATATCTCTTTTATTACTTTCTTTCTTTATTTATTTATATAGTAAATAAGTAGCTAGTATAAAATATATCTCTTAAGGTTTATAATTAATACTAAAGTTTAATTAAGTTTTCTATTAAATCTTAAGCTTAACCTATAAAAGAGAAGTATTATAGGGTAAAGTTATAGAAAATACTACTAATAATAGCTAGTTTTCTTATAAAGAGAGAGGAAAAAGAAGTTTAAAATATAAAGTAACTATATTATTAGGATAGTAAAAAGGAGAAAGGATAATAAATATAAATATACTTACTAGATAAAAGAGATAAATAAAAGTAGAAATAATAATAAAGTTCTCTCTTTTCTTCTTTATTTCTATTCTTACTTTCTATTACTTTTCTAAGTTTATACTATAAAAATTCTTTTTTTATTCTTTCTATTAATAAATTATCTACTTTATTTAAGTTTTATTTTATTTTTTTATAAAGTATTTTTTTAGAAAAGCTTTCTTCTATTATTTTTTCTATTAATTTAGTAATATCTCTTTTAAAATAGTATTACTAGAATTTAGAGTTCTAAAGATTTTAACTTAAGCTTAAGATAAAGGTTTTAGATATAAATTAATAAATAGTAAGCCTGACTTAAGCTTTAGTAATATATTAGTAAGTCTTTTTATAGGTTTTTTATTCTATTAACTCTAATAAAAAAAGCTTTTTCTAATTTCTAATTCTAACTAAAGCTTAAAAGTAATTACTAAAACTAAAATTTTTAAAGCTATAGCTTCTAAGAATAGCGCTATAAATATAAATAAAATATTTAGAAAGGATTTCTCTAAGATAAGAGTAATATAAAGCTATCTAGAGCTTATTAAATTATATTAGAGGTAGTTAAAGCTTTATAAGTATAAGCTTTAAGGATTTAAAATACTAAGGCTTAATATAGCTAGAGCGTTATTCTTTTCTAGAAATAATATTTTAAATTTTATTAAAAGCTATAAAGCTATTATAGAAATAATAAGTATTATTAACATTTCTAAAATACTAAGTATTATATTCTATATAAATATCTCTTTTTAGACTAATAACTAAACCTAATTTTTTAATAAAACTTAATAATAAATAAAAAATTACTTAATCTAATACTATAAAGCTATAAATAAAAACTATTAAAACCTCTTAAATAATTAGATTAGCTAAATTATTTCCTTAATACTAATAATTAATAATTTTAACTATAAAGCTACTATAAAGTTTCTTTAATAGATTAATAATATTTAAACTAAAGCTATAAAATATAACCTTAATATAATAAATAGCTTCTAAATAATCTATATAACTATATTAAGATTTAATTAGTTAGTTTTAAATAGAACTACTTTATTAATAAAGTTAAATATTTATAAGTTATTTCAGAAAAGAGACTTTAATAAGTTTAAAATAAACTTAATAAATTAGCTTAGTTCTAAAGCTACTTAGAAGTAAATTCTTTATATTATAGCTTTTATTTATATTTTATTTCCTCTACTCCTAAAAGTCTTATAAAAGGATACTCCTTTCTTTTTATAAGTAAAAAAGAGTAAGCTTAAGCTTAATTAAAGTATAAAAAGCATTTAAAGTTAACTTTTAAATTAATAACTTTCTAACTTAGTAAAAATAATAAATAACTAGAAAATATCTTCTAGAAGAGTTACTTAAGCTTTATTAGCTATAAAAGATAACTAACTATTTTTAGTCTATTCTATAAAAGTTAATAAAAAAAACTTTAAGCTATTCCTTTATAAACTATATAGTTAGTATTAATATATAAGCTATATAGATTATAATTTTAAAAAAAGCTACTATCTATAAAAAATAGTTAATAAGTAAAGTAGCTTAATTTAATATTTCTAAAAATAATATTTTTATAGTCCTCAGAATAATAAGTTTTTTATTTCTTAGATAATTATTACTTTATTAAGATAAAAAAATAAGCTTAACTAAGAAGCTATTATTATATACCTAAAAAATTAAAATAGCTATAAAGCTATAAAAACTTAAGCTACTGAAATCCTTAAATAGAATATTAGTAGATTTTAGTTTATACTTATAAAAGTTCTCTAAGATTAAAATAACTTTAACTTAATTAAAGTATTTTATAGGTTTATAGAAAAAGGAAATATAGTATTTAATAAGGAAGTAAGTAGTTAGGCTTTTATATTTTAGGTTTTAGTAGTTAATAAAAATAAATAGAAAAAATACCTATATAACTTAATATAACTTAATAATATAATAAAAGGGGATATATTTAATTTTATAGCTTTTTAGTTTATAATTACTTAATTAAAAATATATAGAGTTAATTTTTTCTCTTAGAAGAAGCTAAAGTTTTTAGATTTAGAAAAGATTAAAAAAAAAGCTTTAAAATCCCCTTTTAAGAAGGTCTACTTTATTATTTAGAATATTAAAAATACTCCTACTATTTTAAGAAAACTTTAAGCTACTAAAACTCACTCTAAGAAGCTTCTAATCTTACTAAAAAGAACTAGAGAAAATAAGAAAGTTTCTTATAACTTAGAAAAGTAAAAAGAAAACTTAGATATTAAGATAGTAGAAAAGTTACTTCCTAATTAAGCTTTTATTCTTTTTAATACTCTAAAACTAAAAAGAATAAATAATCTAAAAAGAGAAGTAATAACTAAAAATATAATTAAAGTCTCTCCTCTAAAACCTATTCTAAAAATATTTTACTTAAAAGATAATTTCTAACTAGCTATATTTTTTAATAGCTAAAATAGAAAAACTATTAAAAATAAAAAACTAATTAATAAACTTATTTTATATAAGCTTTATAGCTTAGTTAGTCTTCTAGTTAAAAAAGTATATAAGATCTAGCCTAAGTATAGAGAAGAGTTTATTAGAAGAATATATATTTTTATAGATAATTTAGAAGGCGTTATTTATATATCTATCCCTACTAACTTTACTAACTTTATTAAAACTTCTAAAAAAGGAACCTAATAAACAGACTAAATAACTAAGTATAATAATATAGTTTAAATATAAAACTATCTAAAGATCTTTATAGTTAAAGCTATACTCTTTATAATTATAAACTAAATAGTACCTATAATTATTATATTATAGCTTATTTTAAAAGTTATTATTAATAAGAAGCGTTCTAATAACTACTTTTTAGTATAGAGTGTTATTAATACTAATACTAAGTTTAGTCTTATTAGTTATAAATATATTTTAAATTATAATATCCCTATTTCTATAACTACTCTAACTATAAGAATAATAGCTAAAAGTAACCTAAAGCTATATTTTATTAGAGCTTATTATATACCTATTTAGATTAATAACTATAAGATTATAATAACTATAATAGTTATTAACTTTAAAATAGTTAATTATAACCTGCTTCTTAAGCTTCTTTTTATTATTTCTATTAAGTTTATTTTTAAATATTCTAAACGTTTTATTATTATTATAATAAAAGCTAAGAAATATAAAAGTAAGAGGCTTAAAAAAATTAGTATTTTAGTTAGTTTTATATAGTTAGATTTCTTATACTAAATTTAGTATTATTTTCTAAAATAGAAAGACTATATATAAGATATTTATAACACTTCTAAGTTTATTTATAATTATAATAAAGCTAACTAAAACGTAAATAATATATATAATAAAATCTAAACTTATTATACTAATATTATAATAAACTATAAAAAAGAGTATCTCTTTACTTAAGAAAGAAAAGAAAACTTTCTTAAATAGGAAATAGAGATTTTTTAAAATAGCTAATACTATACTCTAATCTTACTCTTAGTAGTACTTAATATTCTTAATATAATTATAAAAATAGTAGTTACTTTAGTAATAGAAACTATTAAAGCTTACTTTTTTAAGAAAACTAAAAGCTAATAATATCTTAATAGTATTCTAAAAGATTAGAAACCTTTTAATTTCTACTATAAAGATTTTAAAACTAACTAAAGCTTTATAAAAGTCTATATATTATATAAGTAGAAGGATAAAAAAGTATATCTAGTTAATAATTTGCTCTTAAATAGCTTAGTTTTAAATAGTTAGAAAGACTAGAAAAAGATCTTAATCTAAGAGGTTAAAAACTATTTTTAGCTATTTAAGTCCCCTTTTATTAGCTATATATACTTATAATTTATAAAGTTTAACTAAAGTATTTAGTTTATACTAGAGAGGTTTTTAAAGCTTAAAGTTACTTAGCTATATTTTTTACTAAAGGAGATTAAGATACTAGAATATATCCTTATAAATAGAGAGAGAACGCTTATATAAGATTTTACTAAATATAGCTATATTAATCTATAAATAGCTTTATTATAAAAGATTAGAACTATTTAATATATTACTTAGTAAGAAAAGGGGATTTCTATCCTAAAAGCTTTATAAAATAAAGTTATTAATATATTTAGATTATAAGTTATATAGGAAGTACTTAAAAAATCTTATAAGTTATATAGAAATATTTAGTTCCTTATTACTAAAAAAGATAGTAATATAAAACTAATTAACTTATATATAAAGCTTAATAAAATTAATATTAGAGATATTTTTATTTCTCCTAAAGCTAATAAATTCTCTAAAAACTTTACTAACTATAAGATTATAAGTTTTTTAAACTTATTTTTTAAATATAACTAAGTTTCTCTTAATAAAAAAAGCTAAAACTTAACTATATTTACTACTCCCCTTAAGCTATTTAAAATATATACTTTACTATAAGGAGTAATAAATTTAGTTATTTAGTTTATAAAAGTTATTATAAAAATCCTTTATAACTTTATCCTAAATATTTATTAGCTTTTTCTTAATAATATCTCTATTAGAAAGCTAAAAACAGTATATAATAATAACTATTTTATTAAGCTCTTAGGGATATATTTATATATCTTTAAGTATTTTATAAATCTTAATATAATATTTTAGAATCTTAAACTTATTAATATTATTATCTCCTCTAAAAAATCTTAGATTTACTAGCTTATTATTAACTTTCTTAGATATATAGTAAGTAATAAAGGATATAAGCTTAACTAAAATAAAGTTATTAAGATCTTTAAATAGGAAAGATATAATAATATTATAGCTATTAAAAGCTTACTTAGAATTATTAAGTTTTACTATATATAGATTAAAAATTATGGTACTATTTTAAGCTTATTAATAAGATTTTTCTAAAAAGATATACCCTTTAAATAAAGCTTTAAGTAGTAATTAGCTATAGAAACTTTTAAGCTTTATTTAGTTAGCTCTCTATTACTATAGCCTATTAATTATAATAAAGAAGTAAATTAGATCTACTTTTCTACTAATATAAGTTCTAAAAGATAGGGTACTATCCTTAAATAATACTATTAGAGTAAAAAATATATTATTAAGTATAAGAGTAGAATTTAAATAAATATAGCTTTTAACTATAATATAAATAAGCTTAAGCTTTAGTTAATTTTACTTACTCTTAAAAAACTTTAAAATTATCTTTATAAAATATAATTTACCCTAGAAATAAATATAAAAGTCTTTATAAATTAGATTAGTAGTACTACTTTAGATTTACTAAGCGCTATCTTTATATAATAGATTATTTAGATTAAGATATTTAACTTTAATATTTAATATATACCTAGTATAAAGAATAGTACTATAGACAGCCTTTTATAAAAACTAGCTAAAGAATCTAATATTTATAAAGTAGAATAAAAAGAAGATTTAAATAAAATAATTAATAACTCTATCTATATTATAAAGCTAGATAAAGATCTATACTTAAGAGGAAGAGACTTATTAAGCTCTAAATAGGCTTAGTTTTAAAGATCTTAGTAGATTACTAAATATTTAGTTTTTTTAAACTAACTAAGAATAGTAGCCTAATATAACTTTTGTAAGTTTAAGTAGTATATAGTAAGATATATCTTTTAAAATAGCTTCCTTTTTTAGAAGAATATAAAAATAAATCTTATATTAAGAAGAGTAATAAATAATAAAGATAAGTAAAAGAAACTTATTTAGTATATATATACTAAAGGAAGCTACTATAAAAGAAATACTATATATATAAAGCTTAGGGAGTAGTATGCTTAGGAAAATATATACTAAATAATAAGTAACTAAATAAAAAGCTACCTCCTATATACTTAAGCCTAACTATATTAATTTAAAAACCCCTATACCTTTACTACACCCCTAGTTATTCCTTTTTAGTATATCTATATAAATATTTAGAAAATTAGTAATTACTTCTTAGCTAAAGTTTATAATATATTAACTAGCTATATTAAAACCTATTAGCTACTAAAAAATATTAACTTTAGAATAATAGCTAAATTTATCTAAAAAGATATTATCTACTACTATAGAATCTATAAGCTTCTCACTATTAATAGGGGCTTTAAAAATAAGAGGTTTATTAAAAAGCTTTATTAAATCTATAGAGGATAATATCTTATTATTTCAGTATATAACTTAAAGGTAAATAGACTTATTAAAAAGAGTTATTAACCCCTTATTTATGCTTTAATAACTTAGTTAGACTTTAGCACTAAGAACTAAACCTTAGTTCTTTATATAGCCTTTTTTACTAATTAAATATTAGTTAGATCCTCTACTAGCTACTCTCCTTTTTACTTTATCTATAGATATAATCTAATTACCCTAATTAAAATAAAAAGTATTACTTAGTAAATACTAGATTAATTAAAAACTATAGATATAAAAACTAAACTCCTTTTATATATATAAATATTTAAATAACTTAATTCTAATTACTATATTATACTTAAATATATTATAAAGTAATACTACTAAGTAGCTAAGGATTATAATTAAAGAAATAAATATAAAATATAATACTAAGAGCTATAAATAGAGGATATTATTCTTATATATAACGTAAAGCTATCTATTAATAAAAGCTTTTCTAGTAAGCTTAGTACTTATTAGCTTAGCTTCTTTTATATTTAGAAAATTTCTTTTTATAGTTCCTCTTATTTCTTAGAAATACTTATTAGACTACTTATTAAGAGAACTATTACTAGTAACTACTTAAAGAAATTTATAATAAATAAGAATAGCTATTTAGATAATATCTCTGAAATAGAAATCTAATTAGACCTTAATAAAGATATAACTAAAGTCTTCCCTACTATAAATTAACTAAACTTTAATATATCTAGCTTAATAGAAATTTCTAACTCTAATAAACTCTTTATAATAGAAGAAATAGAAATGGATAATATTAAAGCTATAAAAATATAAATTAAGTAACTATAAGAATAAAACTAAACTTTATAAATTAAGATTAATAAGTAGTAGAAGAAGAAGAAGTTAATAATAAATATCCCTATAAAGAATAAAGAATTTAATAATTAATATAGAAATATAGGGGAACTAAAAAATAGCTAAGTCTATATATTTATAAGTTTTTATTTAATTTAAGTAAGTAACTCTATATATAATATATATTTATAACTAGTTATTCTTATTTTATTTTTATAATAATATACTGCTTATATTACTTCTTTTATTTAAAATATATTTATTATAAAAGAAGGGGGGATATAAAAATAATAAAAACTAACTATATATAAAGTAACTAAAAATAACTAAAAAACTAAAAGAAACTAATACTAATCCCTAAAAAATTTAAATCTAAACCTAACTAAACACCTCTCTAAACACCTTATTTACTAGCTTTTATATTAGCCTTCTCTTTTAACTCTGCTATTATAAAGTTAACCTATTTATCTACCTTTTTATTAAGAATCTTATAAGAAACTCTAAGAGAATGCTTTTATAATTAGTAGCTATACTTTAAAGCTAAGGTAATAAGTTAGTTAATTAATAGTTTATACTACTTAGAGAAAGTCTTACTTTTAGGGAATTTATACTTAGTACTAAGTATTATTTTAACTTCTCTACTCTCTTTATAAGGAGCGTTATTAGAGATACCCTTCTTCTTATTACTCTTCTTAATATAGCTTACTTACTTAGTTTTTTTCTAGTTATAGTTAAGCTTATATAAGTAAAAAGAGCCTTTCTTATAGTAGATATAGTTAGAATAAGCTTCTTTCTACTCTGTTTAATAAGAAATATATTTCTAGAAAGGAACTAATATTATAACTTATTTACTACTTTAAGCTGTTTTAAAAGATATCTTTGCTTAGTATTTAAAGTAGCTATTATAAAGCTAGAGGTTATAAGTACTATATATATAGATTAATAAAGCTTTAATAGCTTTAGATCTATCTAACTTGTAGTATAATTAACTCTAAAGCTTAGTATAACCCTCTATAATATAGATCTCTCTTATAAAAAATAGCTATCCTTTAAATATTTTTCTTTAATTAATCAGCTTAGTATATATAGTTAAGAACTTTATAAGTAAATATTAAAACTATAATATAACTCCTTTAGCTCTCTTATTAACTAAAAGCTTATAAATAAAGCTTATTTTATACTAAATTTAACTAATAAAACTTTTAATAGGAGTCTAAGAGAGGGAAAGAGAAACCTATATATAAGTTAATAATTAGTTAAATAAGTTTAAAAAGAAGACTTATTATAAGAGATAGTAAGGTAATAAACTTATATAAATAAAAAGTTTCTTTTTTATCTTTATAATTAGCTAAACTTAGAATAGAAGAAAAGGGAAAGAGCTTATATATAGGGTTTAAAATAGTATTATAAAGATAACTAGAGTTAATTTTAATATCTATATTATATTATTTAAGGAGGTCTAACTATTATTATAAAAGGTTAGTTAAGCTAAAGCTTATAAAGATAAATATATTATATAGAAGAAAGAAAAGATATAGCTAAGCAGAAGAGGTATGCTTTTTTATATCTAAAAGGAGAGGTAGTTAATAATAATAAATAGTAGTTATAATAATTAAAAAGTATATTTACTATAGTAATCTATTAATAAAATAAAAACTAATAACTTAAAAAACTATTTACTACTAATTTAAGGTTAACTAAGTTAAAAAGAATATATTTATTTAAGTCTAAGTAGTAAAAATAATAAAGAAAATGCTATCTAGAAAGTGCTGCTATTTATAAAAAAGAGGCTTATTACTCTAAGTATCTTATAATTAGTTTTTAAGAGTTCACCTCACTTTAAGTAATCTATTACTATAAATATTAGCTTTCTTCTCCTAAATATATTATTATAAGCTTAGCTAGCTCTTTCTATACTTAAAGAGTATAAAATTAGAAAGTATATTAACTACTAATACTAAAAACTCTTTTTACTTTTATCTATAAAAAAGGTATCTTAATTTAAATAACCTATAACTAACTACTTTACCTATAATAACTTTTCTTCTATAATAACTACTTTTATATTTCACTTTAATATTTTAACTAAGCTTAATTACTACTTAAGTAACTTAAAAATTATATTTTTTTCTTTCTAACTTTCTTCTATTAAGTTATAATAAAAATTATTAATCTTATAACTACTAATACTTCTTTTTACTATAAACTTCTTTCTCTAAATTATTTTCTTCTTTATAACTATTAATTACTATATAATAAATAAACTATAAGCCTATCTAATTAACTCTTTTTCTCTTCTAATAGCTTTTTCCTCACTTTATTAAAAAGAAAGACTTCTATATAATATTAAGCTAAACTATACCTATATCTCTTTAGTTTTCTTCTTCTAGAGAATATAACCTAGAGTTTTAAAAAGCTTATTAGACTATTTAGGATATTAACTAACTTAATAAGATTAAAAAAAAGCTTTTAATTTATATTTTATACCTTTATAAGGATTATTTAGTTTACTATAGTATAACTACCTAAATAATTAATATATTAATCCTAATCCCTCTTATAAAATAGTATTACCTACTACCTAATATTTATTTTAACTACTTTAGTTCTTCTAATTAAAAACTAAGTAATACTAAATTTATCCTACCTATTTAGCTTAGTAATTACTTTTTAGAAATTATCTTTAAAATAATTAAGCTACTTAAATATCCTATTAAGCTTTATAAGCTTAATAATATACTTAAGCTAAGGTAAGATAGAAATCTCCTAGCGCCTAAATAGATATATAGCTATAAAAATCTTATTAATATAACCCTAACTAAGTATTAGGAATCTAATTTCTTATATAATAAAGAAGGGAAGCTAAGCTAAGGGATTTAGAAGTAAAGTATATAGTTAAGATACTTTCTAAACCTCTATAATATATTAGGATTCCTATAGAAAAGTAATACTCTCCTAGAGGAGTATATTAAAGCAGTTTATAACTTAGTTACTAGAGATATTCTTAAGGAATACTATATAGTAATACTTATTATCTTAATACTCTTCTATAAGAATCTCACTATATACTACTCAGAAGTTCTAGTAAGTAAGCTTATATTATATTATTTTATTATCTTTATAAAGAAGAATAAGAAAGGATATTATATAAGCCTGATTATTAACTAATAAAATAGCTTATATCTCTACTTAGATAGTATATAAGATATTACTAATAAAGAATAGAGTAGTAAGTTAGAAACCTTTTTTAAAGTTATAATTAAAATAGTTTATAACTAATATAAAGTTTATAAAGCTCTACTAGAAACTTAAGATTTTATTAATTATACTTCCTTTATTATCTCTTAATTTTAAATCTAATTAAAAGAGGATATATAGAAGTGTAGCTTATATACTATAGACTTTATTAGATATATCCTTTAAGAAGGAGTTTATAATATTAAGATATCTTATTTAAAAGTTACTACTAATAATAAATAGGCTAATTTAAATCTTTATAAAAACCTTTTTAACTATTAGGTTAAGCTTCTTATTAAAGAATTTAGGCTTATTAGCTGTTTAATTAAAAGCTTAAAGCTAAAACTAAAGAAAAGCTTAAGATGTTAGCTAAAGTTTAAAATAACTATTAAACTATAAAATAATATAGGAAATTAATAAAATATAAAGCCTGTTTAGCTTAACTAAACTTTAGTTACCTAAAAATTAATTAAAATTAAAAAAAGAGAGTAAAGACCTTAGTAAGTAACTTATAACCCTAAAGATATATTTTATAATAATAACCTAAACCCTTCTACTTTTATTAATAAAATGATTAGAAACTAATATTTTAAGTAAGGCTTAAGAGAGACTAAAAACCTATAAGTTAGAATAGAAAATAACTATAGAGTACTCTGCTATGCTAAAATAAAGAAAAGAGTTAAAAGACTTAACTTACTAAAAGTTAGCAGATTAAGTAAGTTAATTTTAAAATAGTTTTTTATTACCTAAAATAACCTAATTAAGAATATAGCTTAAGCTATAGAGCTTTAAAACCCTTTTTTAACCCTAACTATACTAAAAGGATAGCTAGTACTTAGTATACGCTATACTAAGGAAATCTAGAAAAAAGATTACAATAATACTTAAGTTAAGAAGGAGTTAGTAGCTAAACTAGCTAACTTAGAAGGTAGAAGATATAAGTTTAGGGTTAGATATAACTTTAAATACTTAAAATAAAGTTAATTAAGTCTTCTTCCTTTTACCTAAAGAAAGACTTAGAGGATATATAAAAGGGGGTAGGGTTTTAAAATTTCTAGTATTTTAATTTTAAAGTAATAAATTATATAAATAGTTTCTTAGGTATTAAGTATTATCTTAAAAAGAAATAGTTTATATAAATAGATAGAAGTTTAGTTAGTTTTTAATAAAAAAGGATTAAGTAATTAAATAAGAAATATATTTATTTTTATAAAATTCTTATTTTTCTTAATAACTTTAGTAATTAGTTCTCTAAAGGAGCTACTAAAATCTTTCTACTTAATTTATAGTAAAAATCTACTAAGACTTATTTTTTGAAAAACTAAGTAAAAATAGGTATTTTTAGACTTTTCTAGTTTTAGTTAGTTTTATTTTTTATCCTTTTTCTTAATCTTTATTATACTTCTTAGGTTATTTAAAGCTAAGATAGAGTAGAATACTGTAAGGATAATACTACTAAACTTCTTCTTAGTAGCCTATTTTCTCTGAAAAAGTTATATAACCTATAGGATAAAAAGGATAGAAGTTATAGATAAAGTATAATTTAGTTAGGCTTATATTTATATATTTATCTTTATATTTTTTGTAGTTAGCTAGAAAATTAATATATAAGTGTTTAGGTGTTTTTAGAGGTGTTTCCCTTCTGAAGTAGAGTGCTTAGTATAATTAATAAGTTTTCTCTCTTACTCTGTTGTAATATAAGATTATATTAGCTCTTATTTTTATTTTAAAACTTTAATTCTTTTAAGTATTATATAATAGTACTAATAAGATAACTATAAATATTTCTAGTTAACTTTTTATTTTAAATTATTATTAATTTATTATTTTAAGTTTTTATTTCTAGGAGAATTATACTTTAAAAAGCTTTTAAAACTTTTAATAAAGAATAAGTTAAAGCTAAAACTAAAGTTAAGAGTAAAAGTAGTAAGGAAGTAGCTATAAAGTTTATAGCTCCTCTTTTTATACTAGCTTTAGCTTTACTAGTTAAGAGTATTATAGAGGAAGTATTAGTTTTTAGTAATTTATATATTAATCTATTTTCTAAAGTAACTCCTTTTATTAAAAAAGTAGCTAGTATTTATACTATTATTAATAGTTTTCTTAATAGTATTATTCTTAATATAATATTACTTATATATTATATCTTAATAGATAACTATATAGCTACTCTTTAGAGATATAAATAGAAAGTATAATATTATATTACTAAGTACTTTATAGAGTATAGGTATTTTTAAGCTTTTAAGAAAACTATATACTTCCTAGCTATTAGAGCTATTTTTAATTAAATACTTAGTTTATAAGCTTTATTTACTACTTAACTTTTCCCTTTTAATTTATATTACTATTTATAATATATTCTAGAAGTTTAGAAATATTTTAAACTATTTAAACTTTACTTAGGTAAGAGGTTTTATAAAACTATTAGCTAATATCTTATTAGTTAGAAAATACTTAATTTAAAATAACTATTTAGTATATTTTTAGTAAAGTTATATATTTTAGATATCTATATAGTAAAAGTGAGTAGAGATATATTTCTTTTTACTTATTATAAATTAAATTATTTACTAATTATTATAATAAATCTTCTAAATATCTTTAAAGCTAAGTTTAAAGTTAGTAAAAAGTTATTTAAAAACTATTATCTCTTTTATAGTATATTTTAGGCTTAGAAGTTTTACTTCTATTATTAATATAGTTATTATATTTTAATATATAGCTTTCTATTAGATTAGGCTTCTAAAGAGAGATATTATAAAGCTCTAGAATAACTTTTATATCTCTTTATTATTAGTAAAGGATGTATTACTTATAATTAATAATACCTATATAATCCTATTCCCTAAGATATTAAAATATATTATAAAGTATTATATATAGTATAGGTATTAAATAACTTAATTTATAGTTTAATAATACTTTAGAGATAGGTTTATTAGGAATCTTAATAATAAAGTATATATAAATATTATATCTAGTTATATTATAATTATAATATAGAGAATTAATTTAATTTTTTCTTAGTATAAAAGAACTTCTTAGGGAAATACTTCTCTATTAGACTTCTTAAGTAAAATAAAAAGAAGAAGTATAGCTAGTATTCTAAAGTTTATAAAATTAAACTTCTTTATAACTTATTTAATATACTAGTTATAAGAGAAGTAGATCTTTTATATTAGTTAATTATAAATATTTCTAATTCCTAGATACTATTTAGCTAGTCTCTAGTTTTTTAGTTTATATTTTACTTTAATATTATTTATAACCTTTTTAATATCTTTTATATAGTTTTTATAATAAAAAACTAAGATATTATTAATATAGAATAAAATAAATACTTTTTTATTATACAACTAAAAGAAATATAGGTTTTTATTTATTAAGTAAAAACTAAAGTAAAGAAAGGTATTTAAGAACTCTTTATACTAGAGTAAAGGTATGTTATAAAAGCTATATAGAGCGTATTAAAGTTTTATAACCTTTCTATCTTTCTTAAAGCTATTTAGTAAGTAATAAGTAATAAAGAGGTTATTTAGTCTATATATAGTATTTAGAAACATATTAATAATATTAAATTAATAGATTTTAAGGTTAAATTATATTATAAAAGCTATTATAACTTTAAAAGTTTTTATAATAAGGGTTATAATATATATCTATTCTAAGAGGTGTTTCTTTTAGAGGTTACTTTATATATATATCCTAGCTTTATAATAATTAAAATATTTATATTAATTAAGCTTATATATAAATACCTATTTAAGGAGAATTAGCTTATTCTTAGTATTTAACTAGTTTATAACTTCTTAGATACTTATTTCTTTAAATTTATTAATCTTAATATTATAAGCTTTAATAAAATAAAAGTAAAGTAGTTTTAATATATATTAAATATCTTTCTAGGTTTTAGGAAGCTTAATAAGCTAATTAATATAGATTTTTCTATTTAGTATTATAGATATATATCTCTACTTTATTTAGTAAATAAAAGTAAAAATAAAATAGTAGAATAGGTAATATCTCTAATCTACCTCTTTAAATACTTTTTACTATTCTAGTATATATATTTTAAAAAAAGTATCTTAATTTTATTCTATATAGAGGAATATAAAGTATAATCTAAAATAAGAAGACTATTTTAGTTTTATATTTTTAAGTTAGTTTAAGTTAATATAGTTATATATCTACTTTAACTTCTCTTTAATAATACTCTCTTCTCTAATATTTAAGTATAGCTATACTAGCTAAATAAAAGAGGTGTTTTATAAGAGTAATTATATATTAATCTCCTCTATATCTAAATCTTATAGAGGAAAGATATTAGTTTAAATATAGATCTTATCTAAGATTATATCTTTAATAAAGCTTATAATATAGCTAATATCTTAAATCTCTTTTATTACTTTATTAACTTAGATAAAAGTTAATAATAATATTATATTTAGAATTCTATATATCTTAGTAAGATTTATATTTAACTTAGGAGTAAATATCTATTTCTTTTAATTATTCTTAACTAATTATAGTTCTTTTAATAGTAAAAGGTATAATAGTAATACTTTATTATTAATTATTAATATAATATTAGCTTTATTTTAGACTTCTAAAAGTTATAGTTTAAGAGGTATAAAAGAGGCTAGTTCTTAGATTTTATTAGTAATTAAATAAGTTTCTTTACTTTAGATTACTATTTTTATATTATCTTTTAAGTAAAATATTTTCTTATTAAATATTATATTTTATATAATAATAACTTCTTAAAGTAAAAGTATTTAGATCTTATAGAAATTATATAAGTTTATTATATACTTTATAAAATATCTAATATATTTTTATATTATAACTTTAAAGTTATATCTATTCTTATTTATTTTATATTCTTTTTAAGAGAGTATATTTTATAGCTATATATATATATTCCTCTCTATTAAGAGTATAAGTTAATTAAGAGATTTATTTTATAAACTAGTTTATAATACTTAATATAGTTTTTTAGCTAGTCTTCTTTAATTTAAATTAGTAAGAGCTAGCTATAATATTAATAAGAGCTTATATTATAGAAGAATATAGTAGTTTATACTATTTTAACTTAAAATATAAGTAGAAGTTCTATAGTTTAAAGTATTATAATAGCTTTTATAATTAGCTTCTAACCTACTCTCTTTATACCTCTATTTAGTTCTTTTATATATAAAGAAGCTTACTTAATCTTAATTTTTATATTTAAAGCTTAGATTTAAAACTCTAAAAACCTATTTATTATAATTATAATATACTTACTATTTTATCTTATTTTATATAAAGTAAAGCTATATTATCTCTATACTTAGTATTTAAATATTTAGATTATTATAAAAACTAAATATTAAAACTTATCTATATATAAGAAAATAAAAAGTTAACCTATATATTTATCTTTAATAATAAATATCTACTTATTTATATTAAAACTTACTAAGTAGTTAAATAGGTTTAGTATTAAAGTATTATTAAAGAGAATATATTTAGAATAAAAATAAAAGAGATAAAATTAGTATTCTATAAAAGTAATATTACTCTTTTTTAAAAGCTTCTTTACTTTTATACTATTCTTATAATCTCTAATATAAAAAGTACTATTATAACCTAAATACTAAATTTCTACTTTTTAAAATAAATATTCTAAGATAATATTAATATAAAAACTATTTATAAATATAATATTATATAATATAATATTTTAAAATCTATTTACTCTATTAAGAATATTATAAAAGATCTTTATATCTTATACTATAATAAGATATAAAATAATACCTATTTTAACTTATCTCTTTACTTTATAAATAATTAAGTTTTCTTTAAAAAGAGAGATATTATTAATAAAATAGAAGGTAATATAATTATTTAATATTATATTATAAAAGAGGATTTCTAGCTTTTAAGTATAAGTTATATAAATACTATTAAGTTTAAATTCTAATATAAAAATTTTTATTTCTTTAGTAATAATTAAAATAATAATATTTTTTAAAATTATATAAGCTACTATATTAGTAGAAAGGTTTATTTTAGAAATAGAAATATTAGTTAACTTTTTTATTTTATTAGAATTACTTTTAAATAGTTTTCTTTTATTTTAAGTATTATTATTACTAAAATATAATAAACTAAAATTTTTTATAATAAACTATTTCTTATATATTATTTTAATATAAAGTTTAAAATAGTTTAGTTTATTAATTCTAAAGTAAACTTATTTTATTTTATCTAAATATAAATAAAACCTTTTATTTATAAATATAAATTTAAATTAGTTATAAATAGATAAAATTTATTTATAATTTTTTCTATATATATAATATATTACTAACTTATTTTATAAAAGCTTTTTTAAAATAAGATCTCTAAAAATTATATTATCTAATTATTTAACTAGTATTATAAAAACTCTATTTATATAGCTTTTTAAATAAGTTCCTATTATATTTTTATAGAAAAGGTTTTTAAATATATTAGTATATTAACTTATACTTAAGATCTTAGTACTTAAATACTCTTACTTAATAATATTAATAAGTTTTAGATTTATTTAGAATAAAATAAAATAATATTAAATTACTTAGAGAAAGGTTTTTAATATAAAAGTTTTTTAGATTTCTAGTAGTTTATACTAAGAAGTTTTAAAAAGTATATTTTAGAAATCCTTAATCTAAATATTTAAGTTAATAATAAAAGCTACTTAATTTAAAACTAAAATATACTTTTTATAAATAGTAATAAAATTATTTAATTTATTTAGTATATAATATTACTTTAGAATATAAATTAGAATATAAAAAGTATAATTTTTTTTCTCTAAAAGCTTTATTTAAATAGAAATAAAAATCTCTTTAGATATTATATTTTTAATTTATTTATTAAAAGTTTTATATACTTACTCTTTCTAAGTATATTTTATTTTATATATAATATATATAATAAAATATAAAATATAAAATTTAAAAATTTCTATAAATCTCTTAATAAAAAAAATAAAAGTAATTAATATAAATAGTAATAAGTTATTAATAGTTTTTATAAATTTCTTTTTTCTAGAGTTTTTATTTTCTATTTTCTTATTTTTAGTAAATATTTCTTATATATTTAATATAGTAAGAGTATATAAAATAACTACTTTATTATAAGTTTTCTATTTAGTTTTATAATATTTATATTACTTTTTATTTTTTTTTTAAATCTAGTTATTAATTAAAAAAGTATTTTTAATTTTATTTAAATTAGAAAAAGTATTAAAAATATTATTTAAGTTAATATATTACTAAATATTCTTTATTTTTACTTTTATTTAAAAAGTAATATACTAAATAGAAAAATTATAATAAAAAATAAATTTATATAAAATATTAAAATTAGTAGTTATTATTATATTAGAAATATATTATAAATTAAAAAGAAAATTTAAAAAATATAGTTAAAAATTAAAATAAAATATAATAAATATAAAAATAAATTAAATAAAGTTATAATTTATTTTATAAATAGTAATTTAGAAGTATAATATAAACTAAATTTATAATTATTATAAATTAACTATAATATATATATAATATCTATATAAAATAAATAGCTTATATTCTTTTAAAATAAAGTCTAATATAAAAAGTCTTTTAAAAATTAGAAACTAATATACTAGAATATTATTAATCTAGAAAAGTAAGTTAGGAAGTAGGTTATATTATACCTTCCTCTAAGTACGAGGCTGCCTCGGATGCTTAAAGGCATTACGATAAGTTATCTATTAGTTAATGTGAACTTGAAATCAATTTATAGAATAGTGAATTTGTATGTTGCGACGGATTTAATGGTCTCAGGAAGCCATCACTGTTGCACAATCTTCTGGGAGGGTCACGATGTGTCACGCGTAGGGTATGACGGCAATCCTCTCAGACCCCACCTAGCAACCGCGAAACGTGTTGTGGGTATGAGAATGTGGCTGTGTAGTGATGCTTGCCAATATGGTATTGAACTCCCGATATCCCGAATCGAGATGGATCGACTGAAGCGTCGCAGCCAGCTCCAGAAACGCAGTGCAACCTCGGCCCAGTGCCAAGGCGGGTTGACTTCAGGATGGAAAGCTGGATTTGTCGACCTTACATGTCTATATCCATTCTTAATGGGACACAATCCCGCGTATCTAGGGTCGCAATAAAGATAAACTGAATGCGACATGGCCCAAGGAGTAGTTGAACTAGAGAGGAAGCATCTTGACGGCTAGCCCCATCTTCGGCCCACCGATTACCAAACTCGGATTCCGCGGCGGCTGCGGAGCTAAAGCAGCTCTCTACCCTTGGAGGCTGTCACAGAATCGCATGTAAACAGCTTAGCTCCAACATCGTCCTATCTCCCGAGTGAGCATGTTTGAGGTGCCTTCGAGGCCTCCATACGTATGGATAAGAGCGTTGAAGGTGGAGTTCATCTACCGCAAACCGGGAAAGATCGGCTTTCTCTCACAGACATCGATTGAGCGCTGGCTACCCCGGTCTTCTGGCAATCCTCCAGCCAATGATGATTGGTTTGTTCCTGGCTCGCATTGAAAGCTGCCATGGGGGACCCCTGACAACTTTTGCAAGAAGCTTATTTGGTCCTTCGGGGCCGTGTCTCCATCCGCCAAGTTGTCTCGGAAAATCGTGCCCCGGCCTGCCAGCGGCTTAGGATGACAGGTGACATGATGTCCTTTACCTTCTGTCAACCATACGACTGGAAACGAGCAAGATATTTTCTTTGTGTTCGAAGCCTGCCCACGGATGAAATCAGCGGCACGCGGTCAGAACTTGCTGGACCACCAAAATCTGAAACCTCGCTTGAACCATGGCGCGGTCGATGCTCGGTTTGAATGCATTCAGCCCTAACTAACTACGTGCAGATCAACGAGCCTCAAACCGGCTGCTTGGGTCGACAAGTCGAAGCTTGATCAATAGTTACACAGTCCTTACTTTCACTATCTGTGCGCGATCTCGTGTGATCCAACTCCGAGGACAATTGCGTTGGTATGCGCAGAGAATCAGTCCAGTGTGAGACAATTGCCAAGAATGAGCACTGCAGTGTCTATATCGCGTGTCTTTCTGGGGTTCTAGAATCCCCGGGATTCTGTGAGCCCCTTTCAACGGCTGCGACAGCTGCAGATAGATAGCTTCCCAACTCGATCAGGACGCTGATGCGACGGCGCGTTGCATTAGCGGCTACCATGAAACGATCGCTTACCTATCGTCCACCTGTTCAGAGGTCGACTTTGGGTTCCTGATCGATAACAATCATGATCTACGGAACATGCGGAGAAGAACACCTTGAGCCCCAAGAGCTTGCGAATCTGAGTAAGATGCCCCTGATTATGATACAAGGGTCCCCAGGCGAATTCGTCAGGCACCCATACCGTTATAAGGAGAGCCCAGGCACAGCAATGACTTGCGTCATTTCTTCACCATTCTTTTGTCTCAGTCTGATTCATCTCAACTCGATGGGTTGACACCTTACCACCTTGTCACAAGACGTCAGTTGTCACAGATGACATTTCTGGGCAAGCTCCACCTGCTATGCCGCCCGCTCTTCTCGGACAACGTCCCCGATTTCAAACTAACGTACCTTACAAAGATAGCGACTTCCTTGCCGTATTTCTGCGCATGCATCCCTGGGTCTTCCCGGCCTTCATGAACATGTTTGTTCATCAAGCCCACCCCCGCCCGGCCGTGGTGTGAGACCGGTTTCAACGAGAAATTCCCAGAGACCAGGAAAGCTCATCTGATGTTTCTTCACGTGTAACTAGTATCACAGCGAGGGGTCAAGTATCAACGCCAATTATCCCGCAGCCGGAGCTGGGGAAATCAATCCAAACGTGAGTCCCACACGGAAAAGGCGGTGCCGGGACGCGACGCAGGGGCCGATTAGTACTCAACTTCGCTTGCGTGTTTGGCTTTTTCAAAACATGAGCCGCACTTAATATCAACATGTTGGCACATCTCAAAAGCGATTGGGCCCAGGTGAAAGACGTCAGATTCCAAATTCAGCGCACGATATTTTTGCACAATGTCGACCACCAACAGAGATTCCGAGAGCCCGCAGAACAGCCCGGCGCCCAAGACAGCGAGAGGAGTCATGAACTGCAGGCCGTGTCAGATCCGCAAGGTTGGTGATCATGGTTTGGCTGTTAAGCTTGTTTTCTGATCGACGTGCGGGTAGATCAAGTGTGACAGAGCACTACCAGCCTGCGGAGTCTGCCACCTCTACCAGCGGTCCTGCTTCTACGGTATGAATTACACCTTCGCCAACTGTTCACTGGGCTACCAGACCAATTGTTCTCAATTCTGATTTAAACGTAGAGGGAGTGCCTAAAAAGAGAGGACCAAAGAAGGAGTCGTTGAGTGCACTTATCAGGAGGATCGATGGTCTCGAGGAGCTTCTCAAGTCAGACAAAACGCCGACACCACCGGGAACCGACATCATCACCTCAGACTTTCCTGAGCCGCAGGCCTTCGGAAGCGGCATCTCTGAGCCCTGCGGATCCGCGTCATCAGACATCAGCCCGTTCAGTAACTTCAGAGGGAATAATTTCGAGGCCAGCTCGTGAGTGTCCCCCCCTAAGTCCTGTGCTAAGCATTTCACATACTGACTAACCTTTAGAGATGTTTCGACAACTATCAATGCTGACGGTCTGGTGGATGTCTACTTCACAAAATTCCATCGCAATCCTTACGATATCCTGGATGAATTCACCACGAGGCAAAGGTTAAAAGCCAATCAACTACCTAGATCAGTCCTGTATGCAATTTGTGCGGTAGCCACAGGGTAGGTCATGATGCAATGACATGTCAGCTGAGAAGGAGTCGTAACTGACAGTTTCCAAGGTTCTCCGAACGACCTGGGAAAGGGCCAAGCAGTCATGTCTCTGGGGAGACGTACGCGGCCTGGGCGCAAAGGGAGATTGACCCTTGTGAAGTATCACTTGACTCATGCCAGGCCTTGTTGCTTCTAGTAGCAGCTTTTGCAGCGATGGGAGATGGCAAGAGGGCCTATATTGTTTTGTGTAAGCAGTGATTTGATATCAACAGTGTATCGCTCAGTCGCTAACCCACACCTGAAGCACAAGCAGTTGGTATGGCAATGACACTCGAGGTATACTCTCAGCCTAGCGACGGTATCCAGGATGGCACTACCAAACGGGTCTTTTGGACATGTTACATCATGAACACGTTTGTGTCAACATGGCTGGAGCGCCCTTCTCTGATGGATGATTCCCTGATCAAGGCCGACATTCAGTCTTCCAGGCAATCTAGCCACAGCGGTTGGGGAACAGGCAACGATTTCGTCACAATCCCCAACAACGATTTTCGGAGGTTTTCAGTCAGCCCGAAGGAGCCAGTCGACGAAATCCAAAAGCTCGTCTGGATGGCCCAGATTTTGTCAGAGGCGAACAGATATCTACTTTTGAGCGACACTGGATCACAAGCTGCATACTGCCAGAGACACAAGATCCTCCACGACCTGGATGTCTGGGCCTCCAGCATCGGAACGAGTACGGATGTGCCGACCGAATCTCAGGGAGGACCTGGAATGAATATCCCGTTCATTTATCGCCTCGTTGTTCACCTCATTCATTGCCTCATTCACAGGCCCATTCTGCCATTACGCTTGAACGAGCCCTCCGGTGTGAAGATGATACAGCACTGGGCGGTTGAGGCTACCGAGACTGCTTTTCGTCATGCCACGGCAATTCTCGAACTTGTTGGCCAGGCCAGAGAGACAACCAACATGCCGTTACCACCGTTCGTTGGCTTCTGCATCTTCACTGCCGCAACAGTGCTAAATTATGGGATTCATTATGCTGAGGAACAAATTCCAGAGGCATTGGCCGTCAACGTCGCCCCTTTTGCTGGCTCACCAATACCAGCGAGCTTTTTTGCGTCATCGCGAGATCTTTACAGTCGCTCATTAGATGAGCTTTCTATCCTCAGCGACACATTCACATCAGCACGGCTTTACTTGCTGAGACTGGATGAGCTCAAGTCCGAGCATGTTGCACTGTTGAATGGAAAAGTAGCCGGCTACGTCCCCACTTTCTCCAACCGATTTTTCCAAAGATACTCGCCGGCACTTTTGCGAAGAGTCCAGGGGTTTCAGACTGGAGATTCTACTACGATTCACTCAAAGATGAGCATGTCTCAATCACCGTCCTCTGCCACCCACGACGAGAGATTTGGGAAGGAAAGCAACCCATCAGCGGCCTGGAATGCAGCACAGCCCATTCACACCAGCAGGCCATCATTTACAGTGCCGCGTACCAACATTGGGATCCCAAACACTCACAATCCTGGGCACCATCGGTCCTTCTCTGACAGCTTGTCCATGAGCCAGTCCTATTCGTTTGATTCAAACGGCTCATTGTCTCATAGACAATTGCCACTATGGTCGGGTTTTCAAGACGCCACCCCGAGACGAGGAGACCCACGCAGCCCAGCAATTCTGGGACCCTCAGAACAATTGACATCTCCAATTTGCCAACCAGAAGGGGTGGTAGGAGGTGGCTCAGATCACTGGGGAAACATGAAGAGCTTTCCAGGGGGCGAACAAATTCCATACCAGGTTCTTGGCGGATCTGTTGCAGCGGCCGGCCCAGCATATCAGCCCCAAGAAGCGCTCGGAAGTTCGTTTGTGCCATTCCAAAATTTCTCTGTACCATAGTTGAAACATCTGTCTGCAATTCAAGATACCTACAAGCTTCCAGTTGTTGAAGTAACCCTACAAAACGGATCGAGATTCATCTGCGACACCGCTAAGCCCATGGCAACCCCAAGTAGTGGACCTCCACCGCGGAAAGGAGGAACCGGTCTTGACGTCGTATAGCAACTCCACACCCCTTTCGTTTTCGCGATGAGTGCGTGTTTTGGCGATCGCCACATGTGTACAAGCAAGCTTAGCCACGTTTGTTTACTACACGATAAAACAGCGGGCTCCATCTAGCGTGGCTTGTCAAGGTCTTGACAGAGACGGGCAAGGGGTGTTCCCTGGGACTGATCACCCTCTAGCACAGCCCTAATCGAATCCTTCTAGAACGTCCAAGTCCGAACCGTTTGAGGTTTATCTGCTGTCCGGTCAATCCGTCGGAGTGACGGTCAGAGTACCCTAGGGCGACCCACTTCGTTCTTCTGGACCCCTTTCGTGGGGTCCCTGGAATACTCATGGTCATCCTGGATCTCGTTTGCGGAAAACCCGATCCCAAAAAGGAACGCTGGGTTTATATCTGTCAAGGTAAGACATCGTCATGGACAGGTTAAGCTACTTGATTGTGTAGTCTTCGGGTTGAGCCACCATACTTCACTCGAGGCCCTGTTCCATGATATTGAAGGTGGAGATCCATGGCTCAATGATGCCCTGATTCAGGGGCGTCGCAAGTTCACGGTGTAATGATGTAACTGTGAGCTTGTTCGTAATGAAGCACCTCATGGTTCGAGAAAGTTTACATGCAGCCTGAAAGGTCTTGTTAAACAAAGGAATATACATGAAAGAGATCCATCGCGAAATAGACCCCAAGCGCCCAACAATAGGAGGCAAAAGGAGACCCGATCCCAAGCGGAGCGCTCAACTGGTAGTAGTGGACCATTTCTAGACAACAACAGACTTGATACATCCACGCCAAAGGCAGCAGATGCTTAAGACAAGGACGCAGTTGCCACGGCGGTTGAGAATGTAGTGGGCACTGCAGTTGTCTCCGTCGCGCCGGCTGAAGTGGTGGCTGTGGCACAGTTTGGGTTCTCTCGAGAGCCAACACTCAATGTGACTGTTTGGCAGCCATCCAATGGCTCAGTGCCATGGCGGAGCAGACCATTTCCACTGTCACAGACATAGAGTGCCTTCTTCCCGTTGGACTCGCACTGCAACGCGCCATCTACGACGGCACATTCAAGGAACGAGTAAGCTCCGGACACTCTGCCCACTGTGTATGTGTAGATCAGGCTGTTGGTGTTGGTATGCACCGAGAAGAACTTGTAAGAAGAGTCGAGCCAGGTCTGAACATGTGTGTCGCTCGTCAGAGTGAAGTTCAAGGAGGCCTTTGTTCCAGCTAGGTCGATGGCAGCGAAATCGGAGTAGAGGTAAAGGTTGTATGGGCCCTCTCCGGAGGCAAGAGATGCTTGAATGCTGACGGGCGTTGCTGTAGCGGCGCAGGGCTCGGGGACGCTGACTGTGGAAGTCGGCACCGGAGTAGCTTCAGCCGTTGTGGGAACGGGGGTCTCGGTGACCGGAGGCTTCTCCCTTGTTACCCGGAACCAGGGGGATACCTTGTACTGCCAGTCGTTGAGGTTGTTGGGGTCTCCGAAAGTGCGAAGAGTGCGGCACAGGAGCTTGTATTCACCAGCAGGGATATCTCCTCCGTGTGCAAACTTGTTCTGTGGCTTGGCGTAGACACCTCCACTGTTGCGAGGATAGTTCTTGAAGGGGAAGCTCGTGATGGTTTCGGAGAGGCCGGAGGGCTCAGTGATGAAGGAGCCGAGGTACTTGTTCTGGCCTGGAACCGGGGGGTAAACCCAGTCTGACTCGTTCCAGTCCCGGGCAACATACTAAACGCATACAATTAGTTTGAGGCAGACCAAAAAGAGGGGTCTTTTACTTACATCGAAACTGATTTCTCGAGTAGACCAGAGAACGTTGAAGTAGGGTTGCATGACGTCCCCTCCCTCTTCGAACGTGTAGTTGTGACCCTCTTCCATGAGACCTCCGTATCCGCTGAGAAGCAGAGGGACGCCACGTCCCATCTCCCAAATGTCACTAGCATAGATGGATCCCTTTATGCCTGCGAAATAAGTCAGTCAACAGGAGCACAGGGTAGCACGGAGCAGAAGCCGTACCCATGTAAGTGACGCGGACAGCTTCTCCTTGAGACCCTACAATCAGGATAGAGCCGCCGTACACAGGAAGTTTGATAGCCTCAGACGCGGATGGCTCAGAAAAGGTGACGGAGAAAGTGCCACTTTCTCCTGGCCCTAAGGTCAGCTCAGTAGCAGAGAAGTCGACAGTTGCAACATTGGATTCGTCAGTGGCGTATGGTGGAGACAGTGAGATCCATGCATCTCCTGCGCTCTTGGAGAGGATTGTGGTCCCAGCCTCGTGATAGAACTGATACGTCACCGAATCATCCCCAGAGTTGGTAAGCTTGACCTCATGAGTGCTTTGAAAGTGATCAGTGTCGTTGAGGTTGAGAGTGGCTGGGCTGACTCCAGTAGAGTAATCAACAACTTTGAAGGCATCGACCAAGCCAGCACCCTGGTGTACAACTGAGCTAATTGCCAAGTTAGTTGGAGTTGTCGAATCTATAGAGCAAGTGGTCTTACGCCAAAGCATCTGTGCCGTCGTAGTGTCTGATAGGCTTGCCACTGGCGACAATTTTCTCGTGGGCCAGCTTGGCTCCTTCGTCACCCAGGGCAGCTTTGCCACCATTGGCGGCAAAGAACAAAGCTGCAACGCCAGCAATCTGTGGTTTGTCAGAATTGAACAACATTTGAACGGGTGGTGAACTTTTACGTAGGGAGTAGCCATGCTTGTGCCAGAAAACGTGGCCCAACCGCCTGAGCCAAGCGGAAAGGTTGAGAAGATAGAACCGCCTAAGAATATTAGTTGAAGCTTCTTCAAGCAGGGGTTGTGTTGAATGGAGGTATACCTGGAGCGGAAATTTGAGGAGCCATCCGAGCATCCAATGTCGGACCCCAAGATGTGAATTGGTCGATTCTGCCCCCAGCGAACGATGGTCGACCAATCGCAGCGGGTCTGTTGTCGTTCACAAAGTCAAAAGTAACAGTGTGGTTGTTCTCATGTTGCTTCACGAGCCAATCTCCATCCGCGTAGGTGATCAAGCTGTCTGTTACCCGACATTAGACAAATCCTTGGAAATACGGTATGTCACCAAAGACTTACATCCTTTGGGCTGTTGTTCAGCGTTGTAGCGTACTCGAGCGGGAATCTCCCACTCCGAACCCTCGTAGTTGTAGATCAAAACCCAGTCAACCTTGCCCATTAATCCGCTGTCCGTTCTTTGCCATCCACAATCGGCGCGCCTGAACTTGTCAGAAACTTTGACTCAAAGGCATATGTATCAGAGCTCCTTACGGGATGACCAGAACATTTGTGTCTGGGATGGCAGAAGGGTATCCGCATGCGGTGTGGTCTCGAGGGTCCGAAGGCCACAATGCTGGGAACGAACCATTGACGTTCCATTGCACTCCGTTGTCCGCGAGATAGATCTGCAGTTGATGGTGAGAACAATACATCCCTGCGCTATGAGCTTCGACTTACAATCTCTCTTGATTCGCCATTGCTAGAGCTTGCAACCAAAGTCCAGGCAACTAGCTCGTCATGTTCGACGCTGCCAACGGTAGTGCTGCCGATGCCGTTGCCACCACTGCTTGTGTACCAAGGTCCATCTTGAAATGGGTCAGCATAATGTCCTCAACAGGCTTAAAGAGCATGTGAACTTACTAGTTTCACCTGCATTCCCTGCTGCGATCGACACAAAGGTGCCGGCAGCTTGAATAGCCGTCGCCACCTCAGCAAGAGGAGTGTCAGCGAAGCCGCGATTAGATCCAAGAGAGGCGCTGACAATGTCAGCACCTTCTTCATGGGCTCGCAGAAAGCCAGCAATGATGACATCCTCGTAAGTGCTGCCACCGCATCCAAAGACTTTGTAGGCGCGTAGTTTCGCAGATGGTGCAACGCCCGAGACGAACTCATTGCTACTAGCAATAATACCAGCAACGTGAGTGCCGTGGCCGTTGCAGTCCATAGGATCCTCGTCAGGGATGTATATGTCGCCTGGTACGTAGTCATCTCCTACAAAGTCGAAGCCGCTTTCAACCTTGAAGCCAGAGCCTAAGCCGCCACCGAGAGCGGGATGGTTGTAATCGATCCCGGTGTCAACAACAGCTACAACAACATCTTTGCCGAGATAGCCATTGGCATGTGCCAGACCAACGTTGGTGTCGTTGTGGGGGTTCCAGGTGGGAAACTGAGACTCGACGATGGCTTCGTCGGTAACAGGAATGCTGAAGAGAGCAGCTGGCCAGACCTTCTCAACCTCAGGCAAAGCTTGGATATCCGCAACTGAATCGGCGGAGCTGTTCTTGAGGTCGAAGGAAGCGCCATGGAAAATCTGGGAGTTGAAGCTGACAGCAGGCGAGGCGTCCTTGCCCGATTCAGATAGGGTGGCGAAGAAGCCTTCGGAGTCCTTGAGGTATGATTAGAAGATATTCACGACCACTGTGTGTCTGACAAGCGAACTTACCGGAGTACCATCACGCTTCCTGAACTTTGCCGAACCGGCCCCGGAGAACTTGACGATATATCTTCCGCTGTCTCTCGATACTGGGGAAACAGGCCCAAGGATAGTCTCGGGGTCAACGGAAGCGGTCTGTCCAAGTACAACTCCAGAATAGAGCAGTGAGCTCAAACCGAGCAGCGATCTGAATCCCATGTTGCACAGCCAAGACAAACGAGGCGTCTTGAAAGACCGTGATGCAGCCTAAAGACCGAAGAAAGTAGAGTCACTGAAACTCTGCCGGTGGGATACGTGATACCCATTGGGTCCAAACTTGGTCATTAAGTACGTCCATCGTGCCAGAAAACGCGGTAATTACTTGTGCGGAAATGTCTGCAGCCAAGAATGTTTGTTCCACTAGCAGATGTTTCCTTTGGCGTAGACATGGCTCAATGCAGGGGATTAATCGTATTGAGTGGCTCAGTTACATCGGAGTGGGCTAGATTGAATGTCACTGATTAGATTAGATGGCAGCTTCCTGCTCGGTGTTAGTCGGTGGTGGTTGTTTCTACCGAGGTGGTATCCATGGGTGGCTCTTGGCAATAACCCGCGCCAATCGTACCAACAGCAGAGACAGGCCCCGAGGCGAGATGCGCCATGTAAGGATTCAAAGCAGGAAGAGATGCGGTCGTCATGCCCCATATGGCCAAAGATGGCTCACAAAACGCGGGATATGAGATGTGAAGTGAACTGACTTTCGAGAGACCTTGCATCTCAGCGTTCGAAGCCGGGCTGTGCTCCGATGCATCATGCAGGTCCGAACCTGTTTGTTGACTCCCCAGACATTTCCGAATGGAGCTCGGAAGAGACCCGAGAGGCACTACACGCTTCTTACTACTATGATCTTCAGGCGGGATTGGACTCGCTTAATCAACTTTATGAGCGCTGCTTATTTCCTCGGGGCTAGAACTTGGTATCACTAATCCTCTCCGGGACTCTAATCCACCTGAACCATAGCGGACGATATCTGGATGCTCGCAGTCTCCAACCGTGTGTAATCGCGCCACTATTTCCGGTACCGGACGCCATTTTCCACCCGGCTCGGAGGATGACCCACCGGCTCCGAGCCGTCTCCGACAAAGTATTGGACCTCAGGATGGTCACTCTGTCTTTATGGAGAACAGCGGCGCATGAGTGCGGTCATTTGCAGACGGTAATGCTATTTGCCCAAGGGGCCTTGTAACGTTTCTACACAACGCAAAGTATTCATGTAACAGCTCCAGCACTCTCGACTCTTGCTAGTTACCAAGAGCTGGCCTTATTTTTCCTAGTAGATGGCGATACTCTTGAATTGAACGCAACACTTGAAGATGCCATGCCCCATTCACGTTGCAGGTTGCAGTTTAGCCTGTTGGAAATCATGGTTGCATTATGCATAATCATAGTACCACCCCAAGAAGAAAGCCAAGGCCGTAGTGAGGAGGGCCTGTATGCCGCGTGATATCCCGACTGTGGTGTGATGAGGGGTAGTTTTATTCCAAGGTCAGGCCGTCGGGAACGGGGTTTTAGACTGCCCGTATCTTGAAGTCCTTCGGGCTTTGATGTACCCGACTATTATATCCGACTGTTTCGTAGGGAAGGAAATATCCCGACTGGGGCTATGAGATAGCGCAGTCTAGAGATTTAAGTTCGTCCACCAGTGAGCACTAAGATGGTGGAAGGTGACCGACAAAACTGTCAAGTTTCACATGGATGCTTTAACGGGCTTTATTTCTGAGATTTCAGCCCCTCTGAATTATCTCTTAATTGTGCGGACGTGGCCATTCAACATGCTCTGGTCTAATGTCGCGTGGACTGAAATTATCTGTCAAGGTCATCAACGTAAAGGTGATTTGGCTAGTCCTCCTAAACGTGCTGTAATTCTTGGCTAGAAGTCAATCTTGGCCCCAAGTCTCTAATGATGAGGAGTGCTGAAGGATGAAAAAAGGTCAAGAGGAAGAAAAGGTCGTTGGTAGGTATCTTTCAAGGCAAAACTTGCTTGTTTTCGCGAGAGCCCTCTTACGCCTTCAAACAAACAAAAGAAAACCGGGGTGTGGACCCTGCAGGCAATGACCCTTCCTACCCAGGTCAATTGACTCACTTGGAACCCGGATATCTCATTCACGAGAGTCATGCCAAGGCTTCTGATACTCGAATGGTCAAATCACGTCTTGTGTTTTGAGTTAAGTCATTGAGGCTCTTGTCTCATACAGCATAACCACCTGACATCACTCAAATCCGACATCCAGAGCACTGCGACTGCAGAAATTGGTGAACAAAAAACATGCGATCAATAATTCAGAGACACCAAATTTGTCATTTGATAATGAAGTCTGACAGGTACTCATCACGTAACACAACCGACACATCGGGACGACACCTCCTGAGCAGATTTGCAGAAAAACAACGTGCTCAGCCACATTGGGGGATCGACAGATGCGAAACACGGCTCGCCAGACGAACTTACAGGTACATCATATAGAGAGCAGAAACTTGAGATGATGCCACCCAATCGTGGACGTCTGACATCAGACCGGCCACTTCATGGCGCGCAGCATTCTCGATATTAATGAGTTCATGTCGCGGTTGACTCGAGCAGCGACGATCGGCTGGGAGTCCGAGTGACAAGTCTGACAAAATCATGCCATTCGGATGACAGAACCTACACCAAGTTGATAGGCTGTCACAGGTCATGTTCGTTCTCGAGATGCCGGGCCTGCTCAGATCACGGGAAGGCGTCGTTCCAGTTCCAGACGTGGTGGCGCTAGCAGGCATGATGCCCCTTCGGCAACGAGTAATAAGCTTGTCATTGATAGGCTTCATTCCTTCCACAGCTATTTTCTACTAAATTTACCTGAGACGGGTGCTGACCCCAGTTCCAAGTTGGCGGACGGCAGTCTAGTTCCCGCGGCTAAACGGCCTTTGGTCCACAAATGCGGTTAACACGGGAACATTTAGACCGCGTCAATGTCGAAATTATCGGATGCTGTTGCCGATGAAAACCTACAATGTTGCACCATTCGATCCATGCATTAGATTTCTGCACCTAGTGTAATGAGACAACAGTCGAGTCGCTAGTGCAGGAGCAAGAGCCAGAACATTGAGAGATGGATGCGGTCTTCTCGCGATGTCCACAACTTCAGGCCACCTGCAGCGCTTAAACTTTAACTCTAAAAACCATCTCAAATCCGAAGTCGAGGGTGTTCCTTGAGACGGTCTGGCATGTCCCCGTCTCAAATCGCCGAAACAGGTATTTCACACGATCAGAGACCGCCTCATCCCTTAGCTTCCGTCAGAAGATGTCTGAACTTTTCAGCACGGGCCAAGACAAAACAGTCGAGGCTAACACGGCACCGTTGTATGAATTTCCCCAACCCGCTGGCCTCGGCCCCCGTGGAAAGGCTAGCCTACCCCGCGGGCACATTTTCGATCCCCGACGTGAGCTTGGCACCACGCCAAGTTTTCCATGGAAGTATTTGAAGCGAATGAGGCAGTGCTTGACCGGACGGCACAGGCCTGCCGGTGATCTCCACGTTGGTCCAAATGCTTGGGCTGGGGATCATATTGATCATAAGGCTATATGAAGACGGCTAGTATAGACGAGTCGGCCGGGGATGTATCCTGCACGCTCAGGCGACTTCATCGTCTGAAATTGTCAGTCCGGTACCGACTCCGAGCCGAGATGGCAGAACTTGCCAACTGGGTCGCAGACTTTGCAGCTGAATGGATGGCAGGATTCAACCTGACACCAGATGAACGCACCCATGCTGTCAATCTGCACTCCTGGAACTTGCACTGCCTATTTTCCCACGGGGTCTCAGATAGGAACTTGGCTGTTCTAGCAGATCCTCGGTTTCACCAATATGATGGCCATGTAAGGGGGATGCCGTAATTTGCCGTCAGGCCAGCACAGTCTTGTAGGGACGCCAGATTCCCATCATCTAGAGGCCGTCATTGTACAAGGCCTCTGTATAAATCATCACATATCCCCTTCTTCCGGCCTTGAAACTTTTGTCCACCACCTTCATCACAAGCTTTCATGCGCCGGGCGCCTTCACTTCTGTTCACTCCTTATTCCTTTAACTCTCGGTAACCACCTGACATTGACTGTCATCACCTTCTTTCGTTGATCCGCTGGAAAGAGATCCGATACGCCCGTTTTCTTCCTCTCCTTCAAATTACTCGACACATCCGGCATCTTTTCATCACCATGAAGGCAGTTTCCGTTCTCTTCTGGGCCAGCCTTGCAGCTGCTGCCGTCACAGACACCGGGCTCAACGCCGCCCGCGATGAAGTTGCCCGCGATCTCGATGCGATCACCGAGGGCGCTGCAATCTTCGAAAGAGATGAAGAGGACGCGCTCCCGTTCTCTCTTGCCGCACGGGCTGAGGATGAAGAGGATGGCCTGACTACCCGAGACACCGAGGAGGGTAACCACTTTGGAGACCTTGTCGCCCGACAGGCAAATGGTACTGCTGGTAAGGATATTTGCAGTCTTTATAACATGCCTATGGCAAGCTAACATGTTCTTTAGCCGGTAAGAAGAACAACGGCAAGGACAACAACAACGCCAAGAAGAAGAACAACGCCAACTGCCAGTGCGCAAAGGGGAAGAAGAGAGGCAAGGATGCAAAGGGCAAGTCTTGCAGATGCCGCAACGGAAAGAAGAACAACGCCGCCAAAAACAATGGCAAGAAGAACAACGGCAAGAACAACAATAACAACAACAATAACGGCACCGCGACCGACAACGGCAAGAAGAACAACAACGGAAAGAAGAACGACGGCAAGAACAACAACAATGGCAAGGACAACGGCAAGAACAACGGAAAGGCCAATGGCAACGCCAACGCCAACGATGGCAAGGATAACAACAAGGGCAAAGATAACGGGAAGAACAACGGCAAGGATAACGGCAAGGCCAAGGACAACGGCAAGGGCAAGGGCGCAGGTGCTGGAAACAACAACAATGGCACGGCTGTCGACAATGGCAAGAAGAACGACGGAAACAAGGACAACGGAGGCAAGAAAGCCAATGCTTCTAGTGGCTCTGCTGCTGCCGCTGCTCGCCTGTTCTAAGCGCTCTCTGGGGTTGTGTTGACGACGGTGGAGATAGGAGACTTGATCATCAGTTTAGTTCAATTAAGCTGAAAATTGCATCTGAGATGGCAACACGTTCATTTCATTCTGAAACATCTAATGCTGAGGTGCGCTTTTCCAGTGAGATTTGCGTTCAAGAATAGGACTCTTCATAATGTCGTCCGAACTCAGTGACTTTTGGGAGAAGATCGGGCCACGGCATGATAATACCGAAGGGATGACTCACGCTTTCACATGACCAGTGGCTGAATGTCAGTCGATCATAGCTCAGACGAAGATGAGCAAGATGTTTGATCAACTAAACTAGCTCATCCCATCGGCTCATAGGCAGTACTATTCGTCCAACAACCCCAAAATGTGATGCCCGATATTATTTGGGCTAAACTAATTGCAGGAGCCCTTTCTGCCACACATAGATCTTGGTTGTTAAAACATCACAAACTCCCGTCGTAGCTTGTGCTGGAAAAGACGAGGACAAATTTCCTTCCTTCGGGTGAACATACGAAGGCACTACAATATCGTAAGGATGGAAACTTGCACAGTGATTTCATGGTTGTTTTCTTACTAAACATCTTTCAAGGTTCGGACAAAACCGCGGAGTCCGCAGAATGCGCACCGCGAGTCGCGATCCCAAACGTCAGAAACACCCTCATGAACTTTAAGCGGAGACTAAGGCGATCAGACAGGGATGGTCCCCCTAACCTGTCAGGAACAAATATTATTTAAGACGCCATCGAAAGCGCACCTTGTAGAGACAGTGCTTTTGACACCCAATAGCAGCCGGTCTGAATACCTAGAAGACTAATACTATTGAAAATGAAGTTCTCTATTATTGCTGTGGCCTTGACATTTGGCATTGCTTCCGCCGCCCCATTGTAAGTCAACTCCATTGCTTTAACTGCGTCTCTGTGTTCTGACTTGTCACACAGCGCGCGATTGGAAGGCCGGGCTATTGAAGTCGAAACTGTGAGCCACGTCGAGAATAAGGCACCTGCATCTGATGGTGATCCCTACGGTCCATTTAGGAGAGCCGTCGAGGAGGAGTTGGAGAATGAAGCCCGCTCCCTAGACGACGCCTTAGAGGAGAGAGATCCGAAGGACAACAGAAATGGAGCAGCACGAGCACCTATTTTCACAGGTGACCCTGTCTTTCATGGATGAAGCATTTGTAGAACAATGATGAGCACCAACTATAAGAGCACTTGGGCCTACTGAAATGGTTTTGTGGCGGCATACCAACATCAGCACAGGCCAGACCTGCACCGCAGTTTGATATGCGCAGCAAAAGAAATGCATGGCTAATTGTCAGCTAAGCTCTCGTGCGTCTGCAAGAATGTACAAACAAGCCCATTGTCTATGAATTGCTGTATCGGTTCTTGTACAAAACTCCATCGTGACGAGACATTATTAGTTGAGCGTTGCCATCCCTCGCATTCTAACCGTCTAAACAATACTGAACTTGATACTCTTATCACTCCACTCTGATGTCGCGGGGTCCCAAAGTTGCCTTTGAAGTGTGACAGTACTGTCATCCCAGACCACGCAATCCACCACCGGACTTGGCATATTCATAATTATTCCAGCCGAAGCGTTTCGCTCAACCCACTCCATGACTACCAAGAACGCCTGTGTATCTAGAAGGCCGTCGCGTCGCGGATACTGCTTGAATAGCTGAACAACCTCATTCTGTACATCAGGGGCTCTGCACACCCGATACGCGCAGGCTAGAGGCCATGTCGGACTATCGTCCATTGTGAATACTTCAACGTCACCATCTCCTGCCTTTGGTGTTTTTCGAGTGGCTTCGGCGGCAAGGAGCTGCCGACTGAGGGTTACGATGTCGCGGAACGTGGCTGTCACTTTTTCCGCTTCTTCTTCGTCCGTCCAGCTACCGGTGCGCACTCCAGTCCACAGATATAAGTACTGGATCCTCAGACTAAGCGCTCTCAGGTAGTCTGACTCGTTCTCTTCGGCTCTGATAGCAAGAGGGCGGAAGGCGGCGTCCCATAGGTCAAGGTACCGGATGAAGCTATGGATGTATTCTAGTGTACCTGGTGCGCCATCGCCTGGTGAAAGCATTGGATGATCCGTCATCGAGGAACCTTTGACTTGGAATTTAGTTCGTAAGGGTGCGTGGTGCTCGATATGATGTCTAACGACAGCCCACCATCGGCGTGCGACTTCCAAAGTCTCGAACACAGGGGGCATCTCGTCGATAGCGTATCGGGCTTTTCGTCCCCGACAGCACCACGGCACCCTCTTTTCCGTCTCTTGAGGATGTAGACCATTTAGAGCCCAAGCCTGGTGGCTGAACTTTTGAAAGCTGGAAGCTATACCGTCTAATAGGCTGCTGTGTTCGGCTTCCAAAGATTGGTGACACTGGTCCAAGATCCGGAAGCCTTGGTTGATGTGGTTCAGCCCGGCAGCCCTGTTCCCTTGGAGACTCTCAAAGGTGATGAACATGAGACATGCGAGCAACGTCCTCTCCGACGACATTGGTGATGAGCAGAGCATGTTGAGCGCTTTGCCGTAGTGCACGAGGGCGTCCTTGTGGAACTTTCCCTTTCCGCATATTCGCTGTTCTCGAGTGTTGCCGCCGAGGGCGGCAGCACCGATAGCAATGGCCAGGTTCCTAATGACGGAGTCATCCCAAGAGAGTTGTGGGATAATCTGTGCGACGAAGTCTGAACGGAATAAACAGGAAGCTTCTGAGAACGCAAGCCAGTAGTCAAAATGGTCTTTTTCGAGCTGGTTGGAGAAGGTGAGGGACGCGTAACTTGGCTCCAGAAACAGCTTGGCTTTGGCCTTGGCCTGGCTGACCGCAAGCTTGGGGTAGACGGGACGCTGCGGCAAGGGTTTGGCGAGTGGTTTTGTCTTGGTTGGCGTGTATCCTGTGCAAAAGCCCTGGTACTTCAGGCACGCTAGGCAGGCTGGCTTGGTTTCATCGCATTTGAAATGGCGGCGTCTAGGGATTCAGATACTTAGTACACGCCGTGGAAGTTGACGCACTGGTGTAACGGAAGGGAGGTAAGATACCTGCAAGTCGAACACCCAGTCCGCGATTTTGGCTTGCTGGTTCTTGTGAGTCGCGGCCTGTGCTCCAGGGCGAAGCTCATCACGAGCGCGCTTGTTTTACTCATGTCGGGCTATCGTGAGTACGGTTTTGCTGATTGTCGCACAACAGGCTACTTGAGGTGTAAATGGCCCAGGATTCTCGATAACATGCAGAATGTCCGCGGTTCAGTTGGGTGATGATAAAGAGTAAAAGGGACTTTGGTCTTTGGCAGGCTGCGCCTGCGGCTGTTCGCGGCTATGTCCTCATCCGGCGATTTGACCCGTGAGTCGACACGATGACCCGCACGTGATGGAGACAAGCGCTAGAACCATTTCAATTGCAGGATAGGATTGGGCCCAGGTCGTCTCTTCAGCCAATGGGCTAGCGCACGTCATGACGCCCCTGCTAATCCGGTGCCACCCCTGAGCTGCTGCCTGGGAGGACCCCTAGCTATCGCATTTCGACCACACATCTTCATCGTCCACCTCCTAGTATGTTGATTCTTCTTCTTGCCGCTTCTATTGGATGGTGTTCGATCATTCCTTCCGATGGCTCAGCCCTGCGCCGAGAGCCCGTTGGCTGATCCCGGCAGCTTGGTTCGCCGCACCGACTGGGCTAGACTCGGTGGCTACGGCTGGCTTGAAAGAAAACCAGCAGCTAGCTCAATATTGGAGAAGAAGAGCGAGACGCGTTTGGTTGAATTCAAGTGCGCTGGAGGGGCGTGCTCAAAACCAGGCAAGCCGAGTGGGTGTTGGAAGCATGCATTGTTCGGTTGCAAACCCTGGACGATCCATTGACATGATGGATACTAGAACCATTCTCTCCTCAGTGGACAGCAGTAACATGATGGGGAAGTTCTAGACGTTCATCAGATAAACATCACAATGCGACTTGGATTGGTCTCTCCGCAACACCAGCTGATGGATTCCTGGCTGCGCTGTTTGTACTTCTAAAACATCCAACGGGGAGAATTGTCGCTGCTGGTCAATTTCACATGTCCCTTCTTCATAGCGATGTAATTGGTCGACTGCTTATCGGAGCATTCCAGATTTTTTCTCGTCCCCAAACATCTAATTGACCGCTGTACTATTGCTGCCGTCCTCACTAGCCAGCCTCGGGGCCTCGCGTTCCTGCGTGTTGAAGATGTCAGTGGATGTCTTCTCCCACGTGAACTCTTGGCTCTGCGGGAGAACCAACGTCTACCCGATATTAGGGTTGTGTGGTTGAAGCAAATTTCTGGTATATTGTCCCTTGCTCAACCAAGTCCTCAAGTCCAGCATGTTGTAGCTCCGAAAGACCATGCCCCTGATGAAGCCTATGTATTCAAGGCTCCTCTCAATCGAGCTCTCGTCGATGTTTCTGCGTGGGTGAGGGTAGGCGTGAGAACAGGCTGAGGGCCTCTGAGGGCAGGTACGCCCCGGTGGCTGCGCTGAAAAGACATTCAGCGGTAAATGTCTTCTTATCGCCAAACATCACATTACCAAGGGCGAGTCTCTCATCCTGACAAGTATTGGGGCTTCTCTTCCTCGTCTCGTACTCTCGTCGGGCTCTTGACCGCCCAGTAAGTGCGTGGCTACTGCTACCTTGTCTCAGCGGACGGCAAAGCTTTTGCCAGGTCTGAATATTGTCCGTCGGTCAAAGTGACTAACAACGAGTTTTACAACGAGTTGGATTCCCTCTATCGATGCACTGGGGCCACCACGTACTTAGGGAATAACGTTATCCTTCACGAAGTATCGAGGTGCATTGCAGGGCGAGCTGAAGTCAACCAAGAAGTAGTTCCCCAGTCAAATCGACGCAAGTATCGCTGGCCACAACATACACCTGCCATTCACGTCAATCACCGTTTGCTGCAGATATCGCTACCGTCGGAAGCCAACACAACCGGCCCCATACCGGTATCAAAGTCCGTGCCGAAGGTGGATCACCGTCGCCGGCTTCTAATCTCCACTGTTGGGGAACCCCGGTGGAAATAATCCGAATGTTTAGCATCACTGAACTATTCCTGAATGCCTCGCCGAAGAAGATATTAGATCAAATCTGTAGTTGCGCTGCGGCACGCCTGCTCTTTGAAACGCTGCCATTGATCATGTCGGACTCCGGCACTGAGCGGGCCATCATGTCTCCACAGGTCCACGTATGAAGGATCCGAGTCCGAGAAATGGTCGTCGTAAAACGGATCTCGCCTGCGCTGCATACAGTTGCACACCAAACCGCGATCGCTCTCGTGCTGAAGGAATTCTTGGCGCAGTTAAAATCTTACGTCAGGCATTAGTTTAACCCCGGCCGGGTCACCGGTGTCCTTTCCACCTCCCGCTATTTGTGGAGCATACGCATGTACGACGCCGGGAACCGAGCGAGGAGAAGCAACATTGCGAGTCAACATATGTGGAAACGGAAACTCGTACGTGGAGACATGTTGGTCAGTAATCCATTGCAGGCATTACTGTTCCATGCCGAGGCTCGACATTTCGGGCTCTTGGCTATCGGCATCATGATTCGAGTTTCCTGCTGTGCATATCCCCGGGGGTACCTCAACTGTCCGGTTTAGGAGAGGGTAAGCCGCAGTAGAACCTGCATGTCTCTGAAACGATGCTACTAACTCCCCAACGCACTATTCCCAAGACGAACATCGACCCGTGAATCAGATCGTCGTTAAAAGGGAACGTCCTTCACATTGTGCCTCTCAATAGTTCTCTCTCACCTTTTGCCCAACAACCGCACCACAACCGCCAAGATGCCCTTCTTCTCCCGCAACCCCTCCATGCCCATCTTCTACCTCGACCAGGGGCCCAAGGAGAACCCGCCCGCCACGGTCCTCCTCGTCCCGGGCCTCTCATGCGACATGCACGACTGGTCCTGGCAGGTGCCCTTCCTCCTCGCCCACAACCTCCGCGTCATCTCCATCGACCCCCGCGGGCAGGGCCGCTCCGCCGCCCCGCGCCCGACGTCCCCACACCGCCAGCCGCCCGGCTCCTGGCCCGGCCCCGAGGGCTCCGCGGACCCGGCCGTCGTCGACTACTACCCACAGTCCACGGCCCTCGACGTGATCGCCCTGCTGGCGCACCTCAACGTCACCAAGGACCTCGTCGTCATGTCGCACTCCCTCGGCGACGCGGCGGGCTACTTCATCGCGACGGCGCTCCCCGGCACCGTCGTCGCGTGCGTCGGCCTGGACCCGATCCACGCGTACCCGCAGTCTCCGCACGACAGCATCTTCTTCGACGCGCCCAAGAACATCGTGCCCATGCTCGTGGACCACTTTGACCGGACAATGTACTCGCCCGCGTGCCCGGCGTGGCAGCGCACGTGGCACCTGCGCCGGATGCAGCAGCTCGACGACGAGGTGGCGTTCGGGCTGTGCTGGGGCGGCTGGGGCGACGCGGGCGACTCGCCGGGGCGCCGCGAGGCGTCCGTCGCGGCGAACGCCGGCCGGCTGAAGTGTCCGCGCCTGACGGTGGGCAGCGTGGACTGGTACGTCGAGACGGACCGGACGCACATGCCCAAGGGAGACGAGGCGCTGGACGAGATCGTGCTGATGGAGGGCTGGGGACACTGGTTTCATCAGCTGAAGAGCGAGGAGTTTAATGCGACGTTGGAGGCTTGGCTGGGGAAGATTGGGGTGTTGCAAGAGGTCAAGAGTGCCGCGTAAGGGGTCCCACACCCGATGGACAATCCTGCCGTGGTGCGGCCGGTGTCGTGGTGGTGGTGTTGAGGCCAGGGACGAACATGTGCCGGCAGAGGAAGGGAGAGATTGTTACAGATGGTACATGTAGCAGTTCGGCCCTGTTTCTTTTTTGATTCATTTAACCTTAAGTGATTGATTCGTTGCCTCAAAGCAAGCGCGGATCGATCCGACGAGAATGCATCTCTTGATGCTGAGGCTGGCAGGCTGTGATACCCGAGAGTCGTGAGTGTGTTTGATAAAGTTGGCACGGCAGTTGAGATGTCCTCACAAAGAAGAGACACCCGACGCCCTCGGGAGATCGGATGAATAAAAAAATCTCCAAGGGGCTGGGGTGGTGGTGGGAAGGCCAAGGCCACGATAGCCTTCAGCCCTGTCCGCAGCGCCGATGAACGCCGCCGCGACGGCGGGTTGGCGTCCATCCGCAGCGGACGGCATTGGGGTTTCACGGGAACGAAGACGTACCCGACTGTGCCGAGTGAGCGCAGGACGTATGGTTCATTTGCCGGGGGATGCCTCGAGAGAGGGCAGGGACTAAACGCCGACGGAGCTGACACGTTGACAGGCGCTGGCGTGTGCGATAAGGTTCAACGTGCGATGGCCGTTCATCGCAGCAGGTTCGGCAACAGACGAGGCCTCGATTGCCAGCTTCACAAGTGTTCTCTCCCCCGCAATCTGGTCTGGTCTGTGCCGTCGGCGGCGGCGTTTGGGAAGCAGAGGCGAGGTGGAGGGGGATGGAGGGGGGATGAGGGGGAGGGGCCGAGGAGCGCGGCAAGGTGCGCAGCGGCAATAGAGATGATCAACACGGTAAGGCGCCGGGCGGCGGTGCACGACCCATGCCAACGTATCGTGCACGTCGTCGGCCATTGAAGGGCACGTCGCAGGGTGATCTATGGTCTCTGGTCTACTCGTGCGGCGGCGGCGGCGGCGGCAAGTGTGGCGTTGGGCGAGACCGACGGTATGGGTGCCGTCCGAAATGCCGTCGTGAAGTTTGAAGAGTGCCGTCCGCCTTCTTCCGTGCCGCGGCTGAGTGTCTTGGGACGTCTGAGCTTTCTTGGCGGAGACGAGGGTGAAGCCTGGAGAGTCGGCGATAGTTGTGGTAACCGGTTCGTCGTCGGATCCAAGCTCCCCCTTTCCCCCCCTCCCGATGCAACGGCATCTCCTCCCCTCCCCCACCACAGCTTGGGGCGTGAGGGGCTCCCTGACGTCAGGCTAAAGGGGTACGGCGTATGCGATCGTGATGGTGGTGACGAAAGGGCGTCAGTGACGCGAGAGACGCCGCACGGCAGGAGTCGTGTTCGAGGTTAACCGACGAGTTTGTGAATAAGGCAGATGAGCAGAATCCCGGCTGGGATGAAAATAACGCGGCAAGCCCAAAGATCTCGATGGCTTGCAGGCGGAGGAGGAATAAGGTAGTTGTTCATCCATGGAATTTAACATGTGTCGAGGCTGGATGTAGGCTACCCAACCTTTACTTTCATGCTCATCCTGAAATTTCCATGTGCTGGGCGCATCTAGCCTTCCTGGGTCATATCATATCAAAAGGTTGGCGATTAGTGTGATTCAAAGCATAGATAGCCCTACCCGCCCGACGACAGGATGGGTTGTGTGTCTGCCAAGACCTGCTATCACAGTCAACTGAAGACAAGACATAAACCGCACCGTGCTGCACGCCCCCCCCACCCCTCCTCCTCCTCCTCCGTGGCAACCGACGACACTGGACGCGGGGTTGGGGTTATGTCCGTACAGCCAGTGGCCACGCAGACACATCCCACGGCCGTAGGCATTGCTGGGCTATGCAGCAGCTGCGTGGGTTGGCGGTAGATCTTCAGGGTCCAGCGCCATGCAGTGCCGGAGAACACGGGCCAAGAGGGGGGAGCAGAACAGTGATGGGCGTGACTGATGTGTGGCATCCTCGAACCCTGAAAGGCGGGCAGAATTTATGGTGTCGTCTGTGCGAGTTAAGCCTCATGTCCGAGTCTGGGCCGCGAGTTTCAATCGCAAACTCAGCGCGAACATCGCTCGTCTTCGGACTAGTTTGGGCGCTTCCAGTTGTGCGCCTATTGATGAACCAGTACCTTGCGAATAGTCTTCATGTTAGCTAGTAGCTTAAACGACTTGGAGGTCTCAGCCTCGGGGGATGTTCCGCATGTGACGTAACGTCTTTGCTAGCAATGGTTACTCCTGAGAAGATGTCTGCCGACGAAATTACACAGAAATTGTATAGAAATCTCGCTGTAGTTGGGACCGAATACGCGCGTTTTCAAAATGCATAGGCCGCATTACAAAGACGACCACCTCTGCCGACGACAGTGCTCGCGTTTTAGAGTTCAAGCGGTCGCTGCTCGAAAAGGTCCAAGTGACGTCTCACTCTCTGCCGCCACCGGAAGGACGTTCGGTGTCATTAAGCTTTGTCCTGGCTTTCGAGCACCGAGGTTCCCTTTGCCTTGCCGTGGGGTTGCCGCATGCGCCCATCCCTAGCTTAGCTCGTCGCGGCAAACATGGAACATGCCGTCTTGGGGGAGCTTCGAGGATCCTGAACTAGGATTAGCCCATTCCCACTGCGCCATTCTCCAAGTTTCCACATTTTTTGGCCGTGGGGGGAGGGGTGTATGCTCCTACAATACATAGATAGCTCCCGGAGCTGCCTCCCGTGGATGATTTCGGCGTCTGTAGAGGAGGGTGATGAGTGTAGCGTCGCTCGAATGTCGGCCTCATATCTTCGCAGTATTGACACGACCTAGCCGTCATGGCCAGTCTGGCCGGGCCAATTCAAGGCCAGGCGCGTGCTGATGAGAAGCGTGGAAAGGTATGCAGTCGTCCTTTGTTCCCCCCCCCTTTTCCAATACATGGCACGTACTGATCACGTACGACAGCGCGATACGCAGAAGTCGCGACGCGCGTTATTCACCATCTCCCAACACCGAAAGTCGCCTGCATATCCGGCATCATGGGCTTCGAGGTGGAAGCATCGCCAGCAGTCCCCAGCAATACCGCGAATCGGCGGCAGCCCAAGATGCGGAACGCCGTCTAATATACCACATGCGCTTGTCCGGCAGCGGCAGGGGCTGATTACGCCAGACGATGAATCAGAGCCGGAAGTCATCCTCCCCCGGACGATCCAGATCGGCCCCGAAGTGTACACGCTGAGCCGCTTCTACGCGAACTATGCGACGACCGCCAGCATCGTCTTCTTCAACCAACTCCCCGACCACTATAAGAGCGACCTCTCCGAGGCCAGCCACACCCGACATGCCACACATGCCGTGGCACTAGCCAGCGCCGCACGCCAGCTGCATCAGCCTGGTCTGATGCTGGAAGCGCGGCAACATTATGGGAAAGCGATTGGGATATTGAACCAGGCATTGCGGGATCCCGTGGGATCTAGGAATGATGGAAACCTGGTGACAATGTTTCTTTTTGGAATGTTTGAGGTAAGCTGGGGGCTGTCTCCAAAGGCGGAGCGATTTTCCAAGCCCATTGGGCACACAGCTGCGGCATTGTTTGTGGAATCTTCAGTCGCTAAGAAAGAAAGGTCATTGTCGGCAAACGAAGCCCGAAAGCTATTGATCTCGAAAACAATGTCTTCCCGCATGGCACCGGAGGCTTGCAACTGTTCAAGTTCCGTGCCGAGCAGGGACTCACGAATGAAGTTGACAGAGGCTGTTTTATGTTCTTCTGTCACGCTGCTGTAAGTCGACGCCCTAAATCGAAACAACACAACTAACATGGGGGATAGTTAATGGAAATGTTTATTCAACGAGAGCACCTCACGGGGATCTGGTCAGTACTGGAAGAAGTCGACACGCCGTGGGGCAAGGGCCCTGTTCTGGAGCCTCTTGTCCGCCAGGTAGTTGACTTCAAGAAAGCATTCGACTTCAAAACGCAGGTGCAAGGAGACGTGTCAAAGCTCACGGCAGAGCCAGCTGAGAACTTGACGGAGCTGGTGAAAAGCGGCATCAGCCTGAGCAACGATCTTGAGGCTGCCGTTACTCTGCTTGGCTTTTCAGGTGCTTCGTCGTTTTCAGGCCAGCCACAGCGAGTTTTCAACGGCCTGTTCACCCTATCAAGCGACGTTTCAGTCGCACTTGCGCGGAGTCATTACCGATGTCTGAAAATCTTCATGTTGGAGAGAATCATCGACCTAAAGAGCATTTTGAAGGAGGCCCCGGTCAAGATTGATGCGGAGGTCGGAAAATTGCCAAGTTGGTCTGACGGAGTCGCGGTCGTTGAAGAGGTTCTCGACGACATCCGCGTAGTGTTCGGACTGGATGGGAAGGAAGCGCCGGCGGACGGACTTCCGTACCGCACGATGACGATGTTCTGGCCCATGGTGCTGGTCCGCACGTCATGCTTTGCGGGTCCTCACAATGGGCGCTGGGTTGCGGAGAGGATGCTGGAGCTGACGTCTGAAGCAGGGTTTGGCCTGGGAGTCGAGGCGGCCAACCTTTGAAGCACATTAACTGCCGGTACGGAGCGGAGAAATGTCTCATTACCTGATGCGTAAATAATCTCTGGATGGCATGGGTAAATTGGAAATTGGTGGCGCCTATTTCTGGACGACGACGTCTTACATAGTTGATACCGGAGGCCTTAGTGAGAGCCTTTGAAAGGGCCTAGGAAGAATTCGAAGATACCACATTCATAGGATAATGCTGAAACTACGAAGTTTAAATTCCACGTGTAGTCCTCAAGGACAGCTTCAATATTCATATAAATTTACACCCACTTCGAATTATTTCCCTAACAGTCTGATCCCTGGGGTGGTCTGCTAGCTGCCATATTACACTGTCTAAAGAGACGAACCTCATTCTCCGCAAAAGCTCCAACGATGGAATGCATGACGCCATGGTTGTCGAAGAGAACGAGATCGCCCTCCTCCCAATCATGAGGGTACACATACTGCGGGCTGATAGCCGGTCTCTGCAGCCTGTAAATCAACTCTCGAACCTCTTTCAAGTCCTCCATCACTGTCCCGTCTTTGAGATGGATCCTTCGCGCAGGCGTAGGGTACACCATCATGGCAAACTTCTCTGTTACCGGGTTCTTCCACGCCATCGGGTACTTTCGGATCTTCTCCTGGTCGATCTCAGGCAGCTGGTCCTCGGGCAGCTCCAGGCCTTCCGAGAAGAGACCGAGCCCGTTTGACCTCGCCTTGGCCTTGCTCATCCAGATGTAGGGATGCGGGCCGTATTCGACGAAGCTGGTCTTGACAAATTCCTTGTCCTCCTCCGACAGCAACTCAAACATGCGATACCCACTGATGAAAGCCGTCGTTCCCAGGGGCACCTCGAGCTCGTGCCCGGTCCCGTCGTCGTACCGACAGATCTGCCGCCGCCCCTTGGGTACTTTGCACGCGAAAAGCGACGTTACGAGCGGCGGATCCAAGTCGTACATGGCGGAGTCGATGTGCCATCTGTAGAAGTGCGTGTAGTCGTGGTCCTCGGCCTCCGGTACAGGGTGCTTGTGGAAGGTCTTGTGGTGCGGGTGGGTGAGCTTGAGGTCCGTGAGCCCCTCGAACGCGGCGACGGCGCCGTGGCCGATGACCTGCACCTGCGGCTGGGACGGCAGCGTCGTGAGGTCTTTATGGAGAACGCTGCGCTTGTCAATGCGGGAGCCGTGGCTGTAGGTGCTGGCGTCCGGGTCGAAACGGCGGGTGAGTTCGTATTGGGCTTTTGGCGAGAGGTTGTGCTGGCCTTTGATCAGGACGACGTTGTTGGTGTAGAGGGCTTCTCTGATGACTTTGAAGCTTTCATCTAGGATTTTGTTACGATTAGCTTCGATGTTGAACTTCTGGTTGTGGGGGAACAAGAGCGCGTTACCGTTAATGTGTTCAAGGTCGATCCCAGAAAGCTCAGCGCCGAAATCGACTGCCGACTGCTCAAACGGCTTCGGAAGCGCTGAGATGTTGTACTCGACGGCTGCCATTTTGAAGAGAAATGAGAAGTAAACAATTTGTAATTGAAAGAGTTAGAATGGCTACTTGGTAAATCATTGGGGTCCTATTGCTGTATATATATCCAGACGCAAACGATCATTCAGTACGGCGCATCTGGGTAGAGCGGGTGAGTTGCACGAGCTGACCCGCGCCTCTGTGCGGCCCGGAGATAATTCACGGGAACAGTGTTTGGGCTGTTTCTATGGAGTGCGGGTGAGATGGAGAACTCGCCCGCAGGCCCCTCGTCATTTGCCCAATCAGAAACGGCGACAATCCGATTACTACGCGTCACTGCGTGTTACACGACAGGAGAAGCACGAACCTCGTGGTGCGGACGAGTGAGCCCAACTCACCCGCTCCGAATTGGAGGAAAGGTAAAAGTCGGCAATGCCAGAGCGAGAGCGGCTGGCTATAAGTTCATGCAGTTACCCGGGGTAACACAAGGCTCATCAACGCAAAGATTCAGCCATTTCTAACTTACTGGCCTGATCCCTTTCCATCTTGTCAATCATACACTCATTCACAATGGGCAGTCTCAGCTCTTCATCTCAGGGACTCTCCTTCAAAGAGCTCCCGGCCTCTCTTCGGGAGTCTTCTCTGATTGGCGCCGAAGTTCACCTGCCATCATCAATGAATGCCCTGGACACAGACGCCCTGTCGGAAGAGGACATTGCCACCTTCAGAAGAGCCCTGTTCGAGAACCAAGTCGTCGTACTCAAGAACCAGAAGGGCATCGCGCCCGAGACTCTGCCCAAGTTGACCAAGATCTTCGATCCGACTGCAACCGATGTCCACTCCGCTGGCGAGAAGGCCGTCAGTGACCCCAGGAATATTCTCTCGGCATACAAGGCGGGAAGAATTCCAAGGGCGCCGCAGGTCGGCATTATTGGGAGCGGCAAGTTCCAAAACTACGAAGGGGTTGAAGAGTTGGAGGTCATTCATCTGGTATGCCGCCCCCCATCACAGAAACTACTATTGACCATTCGACCTAACAAATCCGACTAGGATCACACTTTGTTCCATGAGAAGCCTCTATCAGAGCAGGAGCTGAGCGATGGTTACACCCGTCCGTACCGGTGGCATATGGACACCCCCTTCTATCAGCGTTTGCCCGGCGAAGTTACGATCCTCCATGCAGTCAAGGTGCCGAACCTGCCTGATCAGAAGCTCAAGTTCCCAGACGGCAAAGAAAAGAGCATCGCTGCTGGAGCGACAGCCTGTAAGTCATGGTTGCCTCAATTTGGTACTGTCAAGACATTCTGACTGACGTTTTTTGCAAGTTTTCTCCGGCGCGCGGGCATTCCAATTGCTCACCCCAGCCGAGCAAGAATTCGCTCTCAACACAACAGTAACATACGCTCCTCAGGCCTATGAATACATCAGACAATGCAAGGCGACAGAAGACGGCCTATCAATCCCCACAATGGGCAAAGAAGTGCCCATCGAGCAGCTCTCCGAGTGGTCTTGGGAAAACGTTGCCGAGCATCCCGTAAGTCCCACCCAGCCCCCCGTTCCCGACTTTTCTCCTCGTGTTTGGCCCCTGACAAATTCCTCAGATGGTCTGGCGCAACCCCCTCAACCCCGACCGCCCCTTCCTCCAGGTCCACGGCTGCTGCGTCTTCAAGCTGACGACCCGGGACCCGGCGACGGGCGAGGTGGTATCAGTCGTCGACGACGTCGCCAAGGTCCGCGAGATCGTGTACGGCTTCCAGAAGCGGATCTGGGCGGCGGAGAACATCTACGCGCACCGGTGGGAGGAGGGCGACGTCGTGATTTTCCATAACCGCGGCGTGATGCACAGTATCACGGGACAGTTGGCTCAGTATAAGGAGGACGAGGAGAAGAAGAGGTTGATGTGGCAGTGTACGATGACGAGCGGCACGGCGCCGCAGCCGTTCAGGAAAGTGCCTGGGGTTGTTGAGACTGGGTTCGCTAAGGCTGCATGAGCGACGGGATTGCGATACTAGTTCAACTGTGAACCACAACATGATATCTTTCTTGTTGGAATTAAAAAGATTTTAAGGATTTACAGTTCCTCTATTTAGGATAGGAGAATCCCTAGTGAAAGTAGCTTGTTCGCGGCGTCTGCGGTCAAACTCGAAGTCAAACACATCAAGACCCTGATAGATGCCCACCATAGTGTGATGTTAGTTTTCTTCCTTAACACAATATAGTTTTCCTTCATTTTCTATCTAGCATAAGCAGAGAACCCCTTACTAATGAACCTCTAATTCTTTCTTGTCCGTTTAGCGTAAAGGACCAGCACGCTTATGTAATCGAGAGGCAAGTTCTTTTCAGCTGAGTACGATACCTTAATCTGACTTCCCCAGACATCTCTGTCTTCACTCTGCCGAAACGAATATGGTAATTGGCAGCTTGTGCACCAAACATCAAAACAGCCCTTGAATCTTATGCTTACTCACTAGTATTTGGCGGACTGAGTTGGAACTCGAATCATGTCAGCGCGCTTGTCGCAGCGTCAATCTCTTGCATGCCGCGGTCAGTCTCTTGCATCAACTCCCCCAACCAGATTTGAACCTCCCCCAACCCTGGCAGGCCCTCAACTGACACGCCAGTGCGACCATGCACTCACAGAGTGTACAAGAAAGAAGAGGAAGTGCAACAAAGAGATCCCATGCTCGAGATGCAATCGTCTAGGCCTCCATTGCGAGCGCGAAGTCATTCATCTAAGGCGCGACGTCGTTCGCCACGGTGCCGAGATTGGGTTTCTCGAGACTCTTCGCAGCACGCTTCAGAGCACCACCGCCGACCCCGCCGCTTCGGTGAGGAGGGCGGCCGATCTGGTGGCGGCTAGATTGGACTCTCTACGATCTAGTCCGGGGCAAGCCACTGAGGGTACTTCCCAGACAACAACAAATATCGTCGAGTCTGGGGGTGGTAGCCGAGAGGACGATTCGGGGCAAGACGACGTAGCAGCCTCGCATTCTAGAGTCCGCGGCTCGCTCACGGTGACTGCGTTGGAGCATATGGCCTGGGGCAGAAGCTATGGGAACTGCTATCCTCACTTACACTGCAACTGCCACCAAAGGCGGAATCTCGACAGCACATCCTCGACGACAGGTCTGTCCCCATCTCTCGGATTACCCAGTTACTCGGTCCCATCCCTCGCTCTGCTCCCCGAGAGAAGCACAGCCGAGACTCTCATCTCATTCCATCTGGAGCACATCGCATGGCACCACAACTCCCTGCACTGCCCGACCTTCCTGCAGCAGTGCACCGCCTTCTGGGACACCGGCGTGTACGACCAGCCGCAGTGGCTCGCGCTATATAGTGCGGTGCTCTCCTCGTCGCTCCTGAGCTGGCAGAACAGCTGGAAGCACCGCGACGCGTCCCCGCTCGCCCTGCCGGCGGCATCTTGTTCGCCGCAGGACTTGTTCAGCTTCATGGTCGACACACTCTACCAGGCTCACTTCCTCCAGAACGTGTCACTCTACTCTGTACAGGCCATCGTCATCTCTACCGAGGTGGCTCACAATCTCGGTCTCAGCCAGCTCAACGCCACCTTGTTCAGCGCCGCGATCCGGATGGCCGAGTGCTTGGGCATACACAAGATCACAGACGGCAGCAGCCTCGACTTGCAGACACCAGAGCAAATATGGGAAGATACCCTGCAGAGAGAAGTCGGCCGCAGGGTGTGGCTTCAGATGGTCATCCAAGACCACTTTGCGATCCCCTTTACCGACTCATACGGCATCAATCCCGCCCAATACTCGACCTCTCTGCCCAGGAACGCCGACGACGCAGACTTGTTGGATGCGCCGGAGACGACGCTGACGGTGAGCACGTATACGCGTGTTCTTGGCGGCATCGCGCAGCTGATGCCGGAGCTCGCGGACGGCATGGGGCCGTTGAAGGCACAGAAGCCGGCAAGGGAGCAGTATGCCCACGTCCTCCGCATGGACCAGAAGATGAGAGAGCAGGTGCAATCGATACCGCGTTTCCTTCTCCAGAAAGACGAGCTGCTGGAGAGCGAGTGCGCGTGGCTCGGCGTGGCGCGACAGAGTCTCGCCATCACCGCAGCCGAAAAGGTTTAGACCATCAAAATTTTTCAAAAGAATTAAATGATCCTGGAAGCTAACCAATTATACCACAAAGATTGTCATGATACACAGACCATTCCTCTTCCTCTCATTCCAATCAGACTCCTATGTCCACACGCGCCGCACCTGCGTCGCAGCAGCAGTAACCATCCTCCGCGAACACAAAAGCATCGTGGAGTCAGGCGAAGTCTCCCTCTGGACACACGTCGCATTCAGCATCACCGCCGCCATCATCCTTTCGTTCGAGGTGATTTGCGACCAGAGCAAGGAACGAGACACCCGGCAGGAAGGTTACCTTGACGCCATCCGCGATGCGCGAGAGCATCTCCTGGGCCGGACGACGAACGATGTTCTAGCGCACCGAGGCGTGGTGCTGATTGATGCTATTTTTTCCGAGGTGGGAGGCATCGAGTCGTTTTCCGATCGGACGCTTGCTGCGAGACCTGACGCGATCAACTTTGAGGAGATTGCGGCTAGATTCAAGACGGATTGGTTCATACTTGATTCTACCGCGGCTAGCCTGGGGCAGTTTGATACACCGGAGGAGCACTTTGCGATGTCTGCGAATCCCTCTGAGGATTTTGATGAATGGTTCCAGCAAATCTTTCACTCAGCCATAGTTGAATGAAAATGCTGTTATTCATCAGAAGTCAATGACTGACTTGAATTGCTAAATTTTCCCATAACAATCTAGAACTTGTTAGTAGCCCACTAGATGCTCATATTACCAAGGAACAGGCCGATCTAGACAACTTGCTTGCCCATGAGGACCTGGTAAACCGTGCCAGATGTTGAATGACACTGAGAAGAACTCGGCTCCTTGAATGCGCGCATCTTTGGCAGTGGCTTTTACTAGGGTGTTGTCCTGAACTTGGTCTGCTGCAGCACGGTGCAAACAACGTGGTGGAAAGAGGAAAGATGTGATAAGTAATGTGACAGACCGAGATGAGCACACATTGGTTGCGACGAAACAGGCAACTGTTGAGGGATCTGTTGGTCGAGTTGCGGCCGTAAACCCCTGGCAGCAAACGCCGCACGGTGGCCCGTTCGATGGAGTCGGGGAGATGGCGCGAGTTTGATTCAGGATCTGGGGAGACCTTATTCAACGTCCAAGGGACTGACAACTCCGATGACACTGATTGGTGGGTTGTTGGTTGCGAAGACGTGGACGATGGTGTTTGCTCGCCTGCATGGTGATCTTTGAATGGGTATTCGTGGACATTTGTGATCTCGAATCCAAAACAGGGCAAGGTCTTGTCAGGACTGAACCCGGTGTTTGCTTCGGCACAACATCCGACAATGAACTTGACATCGAGTCCGATTTCTTCTTCAGACCGATTGCAGCTCTGCATGTTGCGAATGCCTCGATCAAAGCAGCTTCCCCCTTATTCTTTCGAGATGCCAGGGCTTGCTCGTCTCGATGTGAAAACCCTGCTTGCTTCACACATTTCTACGGCCGAATTCATAGGTGCTCCTCATTGGCCGGACTGACGAGCTGCACCTAGGCTGCCTGCGTTCGCAAAGCTCACGGTGCGCTGCGTCGATTGGTTCGCTCCCAGTATGCGTGCCACAACATAGTGTTTCCGAGCGATGACTTTGAAATTGGCCCGAGGGCAAGAACGAGACATGGAAGTGTCAATAAGTCGACGACCAAATGATTCGATAATACCCGACGGCCAAGGGGGATGTTTTTTGCCGTTCTGGGAATCGTTTGGAGACTTCCCGAGGACTCAATTGGTACGGTACCGGTTCCTTCTTTTGGGCGTTTGAATTTTATGCTGGCAAAAGTGTTATTGGATTCAAAGGAGGGGGCAAACAACGAAAAGGGTGAATTTGATTCGCAGATGCAGCGTGACAAGCAGCACTACGGATTTGACGCTGAGCCTGTTGGAAGGGCTCGCTATGTGTTTGCTTGTGCCGCTGTGCCGCTGTGCCGCCTTCTCGCTTTTCTCCAGGTTCTCCGCGGATCAGAAGCTGTCGCCGCGGCTTGGTGGCGGCAGGCAGTTTGCTGGTGTTGTCTTTTGTTGGGCAGCAGATTGCTGGGTAGTCGTTTCCGGCCCCGGTCCATGGCATCCTTCATCTCCACGCCGTCCCATTCGGTGCACAGTACAAGCAAGACAAGACAATGCAGCCTTAGCCACCACGTTGGAGGCTTGCAACGGCGGTGGGGTGCATCGCATCTGCCAGGCTCTCAGTTCTCATTTCGCAGCAGACTTGGCAGCCGCGACAGCTGACGAGACAAGGAGACGGGGATTCTGGGGATGTCAACACCGCTAGGTAGGGGGTCGATCGGTGCATGTTTTCTTTGGCCCAGGGTTCACGTCTGCATCTCGATTATCGGGGCGGGTCGATCGTCGACGACGGGTGGAATACTCTTCGCATTTTTTGCTGCTCCGTCCGTCTCGGAGGTCCTCGTGTCGGCCTTACACCTTCGATCTGACCGACAAAGCGGCGGGTTGCGTCGTTGGGATGCAAGATGGAAAGGAGCATCAGGCATGCGGCAGATTCTCAGCCATGATGATGACCGGAGAGAGAGGGAAATCTTGGAACCGGCGGTCAGCGCAGACTGTTCATTGGATGATGGTCGTGGAGGCACACCTCACCTCACCCCGAGCATTGTGGCGCTTCAAGTGCGGCAGTCAAGAGAAAGGCAAAGCTGGAGGCATACCGAAAGGTCGAGGCAAGAGACAGACCAAACGGAGCAGCTTCCACTCGTTGTGCGACGCCCCTGCCCTGCGCTGCCCTTTTTGCTTCCACCTCCTGCAGTCGCGTCTCTCCCGGCCAAGTGTCGGTTGCATCGAATTGCTCTTTCCCTTCCACGACCGTTCTTTGACCCCCACCCCAGTGCTCTTTCCAAATCAGTCCAATGGGTGTTCTTCACGAGGAAGTAGCACCTTCTCCTTCCCCTCCTCACCTCAGGTCCCGTCCTTCCCCAAAGTCCGGAAGATGTTGCCCGGTTCCTGCCTCCCGCCTTCACGTCCCCCGCCGTCATCACCATCCGAAGATACGGCAATGGTCCCGCCAGCAATCAGATGAAGCGAAGGTTTCTTCCGATGCTCTGTTGCTCGTCTGATGGGGACATTCATCTCGTCTGGCTTAACATGGAGGAATTTGGCTACCTCCTATGACCTCCACTACACATTGTGAATGGGAAATACCTTGCCCATCCGTTATTTTTATCGAGTGCAGTTCCACAGCCGTTTCCCTTCAGTCAGCCACAGTGTTTGTTTGTTCATTCTGTTCATCCAAGGATGGACCAAGGGCCAGCCAACAACCGTCGCCCAGCCCTGCCGAGCGCCCCCAGACAGGCCATGCATGGGATCTGCAGATGCAACAACGCAAATATCTGACCAGACCTGCCTTACAGTGCGGCTGTGATGCTCGAGATACCTTGTCTTTCTTTGCCTTGTCCAGCAATGGGTTCTCCTGCGTGACTGCTGTGCCGCCTTTTCCAAGGCTCCCTCTTCGTCCCTCCTTCCCGGCCTGTGACAGTCGCGGTCCACCAGCTCTTTCCCTCGAGTCCGAGACTCGAGCAACAACCACCACCCATCCTTCCTTCCGTCCCCGCCATCCCTATTCGCAACCAGGGCAAGGGCAGCCTTACCATCTTACGGTGGCAGTTGCCCCTCTCCGCTCCTACACGTCTCCTTCCCCGTCCCATGGCTTGAGTCCCCTCCAGTGTCGTCCCCTCGTCCCGTCTCCACGAGTCCACCTGCCCGCTCCTTCCCTCCTCCTGGTCCACAGTGTCCTATTTCGACTTCATCTCTCGGCCATTGCCTCCTGGTGCCTGCCCCTGGCCAGCTGCTTCCTCCCATTTACATGGCAAGCATCATTCGGCCGTTGCCTCCTCGTGTTGAAATCTAGACCTTACCATTTTCAACCCCGGATTGTTGCCCACGCCAGTCCCCGATTCAGAAAGTGTACTGCTCTTGAATCGATCCGAAGCCCCGGCGCCTTCCTCCTTGTCGACTTCATCTGCTTGCAGCCTCCTGTACTTTCTCGCAACCATCTTTCTACTTCTCTACCACGACCTCCACCACCACCACCACACTCCAGACCGATCCTCCTCCACGATCATCACCCATGCAACGTCTGCTTCACACCTTCTCGGCCGTGTAACTGCGCCGCACTTGGCCTCTCTCCAGCACCACGGTCTGTCATGCAGCTGCTCGATCCCATGTGGCTACCAGCCTGGGCTGCCTGAGATTAATACACGACCTCGCCTACCACCTGTCGATCTTATTTCGACCGCTCGTTCCTCGACCAGCTCCAAGCCAAAGATTTACGACGCTCTCCAACCCACGCTTCTCTCTACTTCACGTTGCAGTGGCCAGTGGATCGTCGCACAGAGCTGCCGTCCAGCAACACGGCATCTCGCTCGGGCTCCGAGCCTTCAAGGCCTGCCACTTCGTTTCAACACACCTCTCCGTGGCCTGTCCATCCGGACTGTCCAAGTTCTTTGTTCCGCCCGTGTTTCTTGTACCACAACTGTCATTGCTTTCTTCTTTCCTTCGTTTTTCGGCCCTATCCGGCATACATCAGGGACCCTCGAGTCGCGACCATTCGGCTTGCACTTCAGCTCCCAGCATCCGGTTCCAAGTACGCCTGCCGCTCTGCTCATTATGCGTCCCGGCGTGGAGGACAAAAAAGACTGCCATGCTGACCACTTCACACAGACGACTCTTCGACTCGTCAACTCGTTCCGACCAACTCACACTCATCAAGGGTCCAAGCCCAACCTTCATATTGAAGCCGACCAACGAGTATGGGGGACAGCCACGGCGCTCCCGTCGCAAGGGCGACTTCGGATTATCTGTCCCAACAGCAAATCGACATCGTCATCACCCTCGAGAGAGTCGGGGCTTCGTTGTCATTGGTCGGCGTCACCTTGATATTCATCACCTACTACGCCTTCAAGCGGCTTCGGACGGTTCCCAATCTCTTCATCCTCATGGCTTCAATCGCGAACGTTGGTGCGAGTATTGCCTGTGCAATGGGGTACGACGGTCTTCGTGCCGGCGAAACCTCCGCCTTGTGCCAGCTCCAGGGTTTCCTGCTTGAGATGTTGGTTTGCCCTAATGACCTTCCCTCACCTTGTCACCACTGACACTCACTTCCACAGGTTCATGCAATCTGATCCGTGGTGGTCTTTTGCTATGGCCATTAACGTCTTCCTTGTTTTCTTCGCCGGCGCAAACCCTTCTTCATTCCGCAAGCACCTCTGGGTGTACTGTCTTGTCTGTTTTGGCATTCCTTTGATCCCTGCTCTCTCTCTTCTGCTTCTCAGGCCCGACGGGCCAGACGACTTGATCTACGGCGACTCCACAGTAAGTTCAAGTCCCTCGGGGTAAGAGAGGCATATCTAACGTGGCTCTAGCTTTGGTGTTGGATCAACTCCAAATGGAGTGTCCTTCGCATTTACACCTACTACATACCTATCTGGTGCTGCATTTTCGGCTCCTGTGTCATTTACTTCGCCGTCGGCTACCATGTATTCCATCAGCGCAACCAACTTCGAAACTTAACCTTTAGCAACCCCGCTAGAGACAACAAAGACCTCTCCTGCTCGGAGGAAAGAGACTCTGCAGAAAAGGTAGCTCAACTGTCACTTATTCCCATTGATTGGCCTCTCGTTGACGCATCTCAGAATCTCACAAGTCGCACCGAGTTCTATGGCACCGCTCTGACGGAGATACAAATTACTACCGTCACCCCAAGACCTTGGACACCACCAGCGATACCTCAATCCGCAATGACACAAGACTTGACCCCCAATCAGCAAACTCGACACGAACGCTCATGGCGCACGAGTGACGAGCATGATGCCCCGCCGAGCAGTCCACAATTCGAAACGACATGTACTTCAAGTCCACCTCCACCGGAACCGAGACGCTCCATCTTTCATCGCGTTAATTCCGTTAATGAGAAGTTTTCAGCTCGTCTACGAGGCCTCGATCCTGTCAAGCTCGCATACTTGCGGACGAGTTTCATTTTTGCCATTTCTGTCTTCGTTACCTGGACGCCCAGCTCCATCAACCGGATTTACAACCTCATTAAGCCTAACGACATCAGCTTCGGCCTGAGTGTCGCGAGCGCTACGGTTCTACCGCTTCAAGGCGTGTGGAATGCTTTCATCTTCTTCATGACCACCAAGTCTACTTTCAAAGAGGAGTGGGCGGACATGAGACACCGGCAGCAGGCACGGCGACTCCACAGCAACTGCGACAGTCGTCTTGGCAGGAGGAGGATCGAGGTCCTGAGGATCGAGGTCCTGAGGACCGAACACCATGACCGATTCATTTGCAATCGATACGGTCATTCCAAAGCCCATGGGAGCGACCAGACTAGCGAGCTGGAGTTGACAGCACCACCGGCTGTTGGTACCGTTCGTGCCATGCGGGGATCGTTTAGTGTATGACTCGGCTGTTGGTGTATATTGAAGGCCCATGAGTCCTTTCAGGGACTCGGTCACTATTAAGGAGTCAGGATGTGTCATTGCTAATCTTTTTGGGGGTTGGGGTCAAGTCCAAAACAGCGTTGGAGGAGATACCAACAGCCATCATATTGGGGGATTTTGGAGGTTGCATATTATCCGGGCCGGCGGCGATCGATTCGCGGGGCCCATGTATTTGCTCATGAATTGGCGATGTCAACAATCCGTCGTACATAATACCAGATGCACAAATGTATCATCTTTGTGCTTCTTTAAATGCATAATCGGCATGAGCTATTTGAACGTAACCCCTACGATACGATGTTTACTTCAACGTGGTTTAAACCGCTACCGCGCAGGCAAAACGGTTTTCTCAACCAAGATACCAGGACATAGCGAGTCCTGCCTTAATTCAATGGTTACGGGAGCCATTCGAGACACAAGATTTGTGACTTTACGACGGGAAGTTACATTTCCCAACCAAGGGCCCCAAACAAGGCATCAGATGCGGATATAGCGATTTTTTTTTTTTTTTTTTGGTTGGGATTGTTTTGTTCTCATGCTACGAATCACAAATAGCCAACGGGAAAAATAAAATAAAAAGAATTCAGAGTGATAGTTAAGACTAAAACATTTCTCTGAAGTTCCTTGTTTTTAATAATATGCTTAGTGGTAATTAAGTTTCCAAACGTTTCTATGCTTGTTTTTTTTTTTATAAAGAAGGATTCTTCTTACCCCCTTTTATATAGTTTCTTTCCCAGCTTTCTTTGCTATAAAAATCAAAATTAAAAGTAGCTAGGTTTTTACAGACAGCTCTATACTATATTAATATTAAAACTGTCCCATAGCAAATAATTTACCACCTATTATAAACTAACTGCAACATATATATAGCATCTATATGAATAAAACAGCTTATATTCTCCTAAAATAGAGTCTAATATAAAAGGTTTTTTAAGGATTAGAGATTAATATACTGGAATATTATTAGACTAGAAAATTAAGTTAAGAGTAAGTTATATTATACCTTCTTCTAAGTATAAAGCTACTTTTAGATACTTAAAGGTATTATAATATACCCCCTTAAGCTTAAAAAAGCTTATAAACTCTAATCCTATATAACTAATATTATAATATTTTATATATAAGCTTAAGTTATATAAATAGATATAAAGAGAAGTAATTAATAAAAAAAACTAATAAAAAAATATTTTATAGCTTTATTATTATATTATAAAAAAAGTAAGTATCTCTCTTTATATACTTTCTATTATAATTAAAATTATAAATATTAAAGTAGTAATTAATATTATTATTTTGCTTAGTATAAATAAAAAGCTTTTATTAGTTTAAAATAAAAAGTTAAAATAGTTATTAAAGCAGTAGAGTAGTAATAATAATAATATCTTTTATACTACTTTTATTTTTTAATTTTCTTTTTCTATTTATATTATAACTAATATATATATTATTAACTTTACCTCTATATATATATATATAGTTATATAATAATTATAATACTTATTACTTACTTATAATTTTATTTTTAAAGCTAATTATATTATTTAGATACTTTTTAAGAAAACTAAAGCTAAGTATATAGCTATAATAGCTAAAATAAAAGCTACCTTTACTAATAAGAAATAGAAGGAGAAAGAGGGGGAGGAGAAGGAAGGTAGTAATACTCCTCTTATACCTTCCCTAAAGCTTAAGAGCTTTAAGCCTAAAAGTAAGTTATTTTATATTCTATTTCTAATTTCTTAAAGTTTTCTTTTTATTATAAAATCTTTATTTTACTTTACTATTTCTATAGATTAATTACTAACTTAAGTTATTTTATAGAAGCTAAAACTAATAAGCTTAAAATAGGCTAAAAGCTTATAGAAAGTAGAAAAGCTAAAGAGGTATATAATTTATAATTTATACTTCTTACCCTTCTATCTGCTTATAAACTATATTTAAAATGCAAATAGAGTATATCTTTAATCTATAGTTCTAATTAAGTTATTATATTATTTATTAACTTTTATATAGAAATAGAGGCTTTAAAAGCTAAAAGTTAAGAAGAAGAGCAGCTATTACTACTAAATAATAAGATTTACTTACTTTATTTATAAAGCGTTTAATAAGGTATATTATTTAATATATATATACCTAGTTTAAAATAAGAGGGTAAATACCTCTCTTATAAAGAGAAGAAAAAGCTATATAAGATTATACTAGCTTTTATTTTTATTTTAAAGCTTTAATTCTTTTAAGCGTTATATAATAGTATTAATAAAATAACTATAAATATTTCTAATTAATTTTTCGCTTTAAATTATTACTAATTTATTACTTTAGGTTTTTACTCTTAAGAGAATTATACTTTAAGAAGCTCTTAAAACCTTTAATAAAAAATAAGCTAAAGCTAAAACTAAAGTCAAGAATAAAAGTAGTAAAGAGGTAGCTATAAAGCTTATAGCTCTTCTTTTTATACTAGCTTTAGCTTTATTAGTTAAAGTTACTATAGAGAAAGTATTAATCTCTAGTAGTTTATATATTAATCTATCCTCTAAGATAACTCCCTCTATTAAGGAAATAGCTAGTATTTATACTGCTATTAATAGCCTCCTTAGTAGTATTATTCCTAATATAATATTACTTATATATTATATTCTAATAGATAACTATATAGTTACTCTCTAGAGATATAAATAGAAAGTATAACGTTATATTACTAGGTGCTTTATAGAGTATAAATATTTTCTAAGCTCTTAAGAGAGCTATATACTTTCTAGCTATTAGAGCTGTTTTTAATTAAATACCTAGCCTATAAGCTTTATTTACTACTTAACTTTTTCCTTTTAATTTATTCTACTATTTATAATATATCTTAAAGGTTTAAAAATGCTTTAAACTATTTAAACTTCGCTTAGATAAGTAGTTTTATAAAGCTGTTAGCTAGTATTTTATTAGTTAAAAGATATATAACTTAAAATAATTATTTAGTATATTCTTAATAAAGCTATATATTTTAGATATCTATATAATAAAAGTAAGTAGAAATATACTTCTTTTCACCTATTATAAAGTAAATTATTTACTAATTATTATAATAGATCTTTTAAATATCTCTAAAGCTAAGTTTAAAGTTAGTAAAAAGTTATTTAAAAGCTATTATCTCCTTTATAGTATATTCTAAGCTTAAAAGCTTTACCTCTATTATTAATATAGTTATTATACTTTAATATATAGTTTTCTATTAGATTAAGCCTCTAAAGAGGGATATTATAAAGCTTTAAGATAATCTTTATATTTCTTTATTATTAGTAAAGAATATATTACTTATAATTAATAATACTTATATAATCCTACTCCTTAAGATATTAAAGTATATTATAAAGTATTATATATAGTATAAGTATTAAATAACTTAATTTACAGCTTAGTAGTGCTTTAGAGATAGGTTTATTAGGAACTTTAATAATAGAGCGTAAGTAAACACTATATTTAGTTATATTATAATTATAATATAGAGAATTAATTTAATTCTTTTTTAGTATAAGAGGACTTCTTAAGGGGTTGCTTCTCTATTAGACTTCTTAAGCAAAATAAGAAAAAGAGGTATTATTAATACTCTAAAGTCTATAAGATTAAACTTCTTTATAACTTATTTAATATATTAGTTATAAAAGAGGTAAATCTTTTATATTAGTTAATTATAAGTAATTCTAATTCTTAGATACTATTTAGCTAGTCTTTAGTCTTTTAGTTTATACTTCACTTTAATACTATTTATAACCTTTTTAGTATCTTTTATATAATTCTTATAATAAAGGACTAAGATATTATTAATATAGAATAGGATAAATACCTTTTTATTATAGAACTAAAAAAAATATAAGTCTTTACTTATTAGGTAAAAACTAAAGTAAAAGAAGATACTTAAAAACTCTTTATACTAAAGTAAAGGTATATTATAAAAGCTATATAGTATATATTAGAGTTTTATAACTTTTCTATCTTTCTTAAAGCTATTTAGTAGATAATAAGTAATAAAGAAGTTATTTAGTCTATATATAGCGTTTAGAAATATATTAATAACGTTAAATTAATAGATTTTAAGGTTAAATTATACTATAAAAGCTATTATAACCTTAAAAGTTTTTATAATAAGAGTTATAATATATATTTATTCTAAAAGGTGTTTTTCTTAGAGGTTACTTTATATATATATTCTAGCTTTATAGTAATTAAAATATCTATATTAATTAAGCTTATATATAAATACCTACTTAAAGGGAATAAGCTTATTTTTAGTATTTAATTAGTTTATAACTTTCTAAACGCTTATTTCCTTAAGTTTATTAATCTTAATATTATAAGCTTTAATAAATTAAGAGTAAAGCAGTTTTAATATATATTAAATATCTTTTTAGGTCTTAAGAAGCTTAATAAGCTAATTAATATAGATTTTTCTGCTTAATACTGCAGATATATATTCTAGCTTTACTTAATAAATAGAGGTAAAAATAAAGCAATAAAATAGATAATATCTCTAGTCTGCTTTTTTAAGCGCTTTTTGCTATTTTAATATATATATCTTAAAGAAGGTATTTTAGTTTTATTTTATATAGAGAAATATAAAGTGTAATCTAAAATAAAAAAACTATCTCAGCTTTATATTTTTAGGTTAGCTTAAGTTAGTATAATTATATATTTACTCTAACTTCTCTTTAATAATATTTTCTTTTCTAATACTTAAATATAGCTATATTAGCTAAATAGGAGAGATATTTTATAAAAGTAGTTATATATTATTTTCTTCTATATTTAAATCTTATAGAAGAGAAGTATTAATTTAAATATAAATCTTATCTAAAATTATATCTTTAGTAGAGCTTATAGTATAGCTAGTATTTTAAGTCTTTTCTATTACTTTATTAACTTAAATAGAAGTTAATAGTATTATTTTATTTAGAATTCTATATATCTTAATAAGGTTTATATTTAACTTAGAAGTAAATATTTATTTCTTTTAACTATTTTTAATTAGTTATAGTTCTCTTAATAGTAAAAAGTATAATAGCAGTATTTTATTATTAGTTATTAATATAATATTAGCTTTATTTTAAACTCTTAGAAGTTATAATTTAAAAGGTATAAGAGAAGTTAGTTTTTAAATTTTATTAATAACTAAGTAAGCTTTTTTACTTTAGATTGCTGTTTTTATATTATCCTTTAAATAGAATATCTTCTTATTAAATATTATATTTTATATAATAATAACTTCTTAAAGTAAAAGTATTTAAATCCTATAGAGATTATATAAGCTTACTATATATCCTATAAGATATTTAATATACTTTTATATTATAACTTTAAAGTTATATCTATTTTTATTTACTTTATATTCTTTCTTAAGAGGGTATATTTTATAACTATATATATATATTTCTCTCTATTAAGAATATAAGTTAATTAAGAGATTCACTTTATAAGTAAGTTTATAGTATTTAATATAATCTTTTAGCTAATCTTCTTTAACTTAAATTAATAAAAGCTAGCTATAGTATTAATAAAAGCTTATATTATAAAAGAATATAATAGCTTATACTATTTTAACTTAAAGTATAAATAGAAAGCTTATAGCTTAAAATATTATAATAGCTTTTATAATTAGCTTCTAATCTGCTCCTTTTATACCTCTATTTAGTTTCTTTATATATAAAGAAGCCTACTTAATTTTAATCTCTAAATCTAAAGCTTAAATTTAAAACTCTAAAAGCTTATTTATTATAATTATAATATACTTACTATTTTATTTTATTTTATATAAAGTGAAGCTATATTATCTCTATATTTAAAATTTAAATATTTAGATTACTATAAAAATTAAGTATTAAAACTTATCTATATATAAAAAAATAAAAAATTAACTTATATACTTATCTTTAATAATAAATATCTATTTATTTATATTGAAACTTATTAAGTAGTTAAATAGATCTTATAAGATTCTATAAAAGGAGTATATTACTCTTTATTTTAAAATATATTATAAGATAACCTATTTTATATATATTATTATATAGTATTAGTAATTAAAGTATATAATTATAAAGGTTTAAACACTCAGCTTGAAAGGCTTAGGGATAACTTAGCTAGTAAAGGCTGAATAGATAGAGAGGCTTATAGGTCTAGGGTATAGAACCCTCTATAGTAAAGGCTTAGTAAGCACTTACTAAAGGCTGAAAAGAAGAAACTTAGAAAAAGTAAGCAAAAGTAGCATAGTAATATTAAACCTACTTTTTAGGTACTTCTACTATTAGTTTAACTTAACTATAGCTTATAGCTCCTAATATCTTTATAATTCTTTTACTTCTACTCTATTTTAAAAAGGTTAATAATAATAATAGCGCTATATATCTAAGTAATACCTATTAATTAGGCTAATAAAACTACAGCTAATATTTACTAAATAATAAGTAAAGCTATTAGTATAAGCTTATATAAAGAGAATAATTTTAGTAAATAATTAGAGGATAATATAAGTTAATTAGGGGAGGTGAGAAGCTACGCTTTAAGTGAGGTTAGAGGCTTTAAAGAGAATAAGCTACTTATGCTAAACTCTTACTATTTAAGTAATAAATATATATAGAAAGATAGAGAATTTAAAACCTCCTATTATAGATAGAATAAGCTATAAAGCTAAACGTTTATAGCTATAGCTAATAAACTAGCTTAAGCTAATAAGCTATAGGAGGTAAATAGCTAGCTGCTAATATAGTAGATATTAACTATAATAGCTAATTAATAAAAGCTTTTAACTGCTATATTAAATAACTAAGCTTTTATTTAATAGCTACTTAAAGTTTATAAAAAACCTTTAAACTATAATATAGCTTATTTTATTAGTAAATCTATAAGTATAATAAGAAAAGATTAGCTTATTATAGTAGAAGAGGCTTATAAATATTGCTCTAGCTGTTCTAATAGCTAGTATATCTAATAGGTATTAAGTGCTATAAAGTATACTTTATAGATAGAATAGTAAATATATTAGTAAACCTTTATAGACTTTTTAAGAAATAAAATAGACTTAAAATAAGAAGATTTCTAAGTTTTTATTAGAAGATAATATATTATATTAAAACTATAAGAATAGAACTATTATAATGCTTTAAGATAATACTATTAGAAAGATAATAAAAGCTTATTATATATTAAGCTTATTAAAAATCTATTAACTAAGTATTTAGTAAGCTAAATATAAATAATATAAAGGTATATATTTTTTTTAAAAGCTTTATTAGAACCTTTAAGGATAAGTTATTTAAATAAGATATAAATTATATTAATACTTATATTATTACTCTATATAGCTAGAAGCTATAGGAGATAATAGAAGGGAGATATATAGGAAGATCTACTAGCTGCTTTAAGTTATATAAGTAGCTATATTTAAGCTTTTTAGACTGCTCTTATAAGAGTAGCTTATAACCCCCTTAGTTTGCAAACTATAGAGAATAGTATCTAAAGACCTTATCCTAAAGTAACTGCTTAGCAAACCTTTATATAACTTCTAGCTCTAATAGTAAACTGCTTAACTTATAAGGTTCCTAATACTATAACTATAAAAAGTATAGCTATATTATAACCTACTATACTGAAAACTATATACTATTTATAGGTAATAATTATAACTTAAACTTAAGATAGAGTAGTATAAATATAATTATAATACTTTATATAACTAATACTAAAGATTTAAGAAATAAATAAGTATAGAAATAACTCTAAGAAGCTTTATACTAGATATCACTTTAGTTCTAATAGGGAAAACTATTAAAAGATAGGCGCTTATATTCTAAGCATTTAGTGAGATTAAATTTAAAGTTAATATAGATACCTATATAGTAGTAAATATTATATAAAAAAACTTTATAGAGAAACTCTAGTTAAAAGAGGCTATAAATATTATAGCTTTAGAATTAATAGACTTTTAAAGTAAACTTATACCTATAGGTAAAGTTTATTAGTTTATACTTTTTCTATTAGATAGTAAAAGCTACTTATAGAAGATCTGCTAAGTATTTATTATAAGCTTATACTTTAAAAGAGTAGAAGATATCTTTTTATCTAATAATTTTATAAATTAAAAAGGTATCTATATAAATATTTATATATATACTTAGTTATATAAATATATCTTACTTATTAAGCTAGAAGTAATTATATAAGAAATTATAGAAAATAGCTAATAAGCTTATATTATATATTTAATAGGCGCTTTAGCCCCTAATAAGAAAGATATTAATACTTTAAGTAAATAGTTACTAAATAAGGAGTAGGAAAAAAGAATTCCTAAAGAACTTTAAGTGTTTACTAACGTTTTTAATAATAAAAATATAAAAAAGGTCTCTAAGTTAAAAGAAGCAGTATACTATATTAAACTGAAGCCTAATAAAAAACCCCTATATAAGCTTATATACCCTATATTAGTAGAATAACTATAAACTCTTACTAAATATATTTAGGAGATAGAGGCTACTAACTATATTTACTGCTCTATAAGCTCTATAGGAGTACCTATCTTATTTATACTAAAGAAGAATAGCAGCTTATAACTTTATATAGATTACTGAGGATTAAATAAAATTATAGTAAAGAACTATTACTTTCTATTACTAATTAGTAAGCTTTTAAATAGGCTTACTAGAGTGAAGTTTATTTTTAAAATTAATTTAAGTGAAGTATATTATTATATTGCTATTAATAAGGCAGATAAATAGAAAACTATATTTAAAATAAGATATAGGCATTTTAAGTATATAGTAATGCTATTTAGGCTTATTAACACTTTAATAACTTTTTAAGTATATATTTATAAAATACTTACTAACTTTTTAGATATATACTGTATTATATATCTAAATAATATTTTAATCTATTTAAATATAAAGAAGTAGTATATAAAAAACCTTTATACTGTTTTATACTACTTAAAAGCTGCTAAACTATTTATAAAACTTAAAAAGTGCAACTTTTATTAAATAGAAGTTAACTTTCTAGAATTTTATATTACTCAGAATAATATTAAGATAAACTTAAATTATATCTAAGTAGTTACTAAATAACTAATACTAAAATCCTTTAGAGATATATAGGTTTTCCTAAGATTCTATAACTTCTATTATAAGTTTATAGTGAGATATTTCTATATTACAGCTCCTATAAATAGTATACTTAAGAGAAGTTAAAATAGTATAAAGTTAGAAGCTTTTATCTAAATAGAAGAGATACAGACTGCATTTAAGATACTTTAGAGAGTATTTATTAAAACTTTAATACTGAGATATTATAACTTTATATTAGAAACTAAAGTTAAAATAAATATATCTATTTAAGCAGTATTTAATATACTCTTATAGAAGTATAAAACTATTTAGTATCTAATAGCTTTTTAGTTAAAAAAACTATTAAATATAAAATAATACTAAGCTATAGAGTAATAAGAACTTCTAGCTATTATTAAAAGCTTAAACTACTAAGTATAATATCTTTAAGGACTTTTTAAGAAGTTTTTAATACTTATAGATTATATTATACTAAAAGAAATACTTATTATACTTATATAGGATATTTATAAAAAGCTTATATAATAGGTATACTAATTATTAGCTTTTAATTTTAAAATCTAATATAAATTAGAAATTACTAACCTAATAGATAGGTTATTTAGATACTTAGATTATATTATAAAAAATATAAAAGTAGATAATATACTTCCTACTTTTAAAAAGAAGCTTAAACTTATTAGCTAGCTTTTAGTAACTAATTACTAATATATTGCTAAGCTTAAAAGATAAATAGCTATTATAAAAACTTATATTTAGGCTGTTTAGTAAAATATATAAGAACCTTACTAGAAGGTTAGCTCTAAAGTTAAGGGATCCTCACTTTTAAATTAGAATTACTTTATAAAGAGTACTAATAAATTACTATATACTATTATATATATTAGCGTTATTACTTACTTTAAAGTATATATAAGTGCTATACTAACTGCTTTATAAGAAGAAAGTAATATACTAGAGAATTTAGGGAAAGCTAAAGTTATTATACTAAAATAGTATATTCTATATACTATAATAAGGGAGCTTATTTAGAATAAAACAGCTTATATACTATATCTTAGTGTGAATTTTAAATAGATAGTTAGTAAACTGCAGGCTAAAAACTATTTCTATAGAGATATTATTATTAAGGTTTGCTGAGATATTAGGAGATACTAAGAGTATTAACTTAATAAGAATAATATCTTTTAATTTAGAAGAAGATTTATTATTTTAGAAGAGGGATCTTTCTACTATAAAATCTTAAAAAACTACTATAATACATTTAAGTTAGGTTATATAGGGGTAAATAAAACTATAAAGTTAATTCTATAAAAGTTTTATTAGCTATATTTAATAGAGGATATATAGTAATATATTACTTAATATTTATATTACTAAGAGGTATATATATTACAGTATAAGCTATATAGGCTGCTATAAATATTAGAACTGCTAATATACTTATTTCAGTAGATCTTATTAAACTTTTTAACTAGCTTATTAGAGAGCTGCTAAGATAATAAAGTTATTTATAATATAATCCTAGTAATTATATATTAAATAACTAAAGTAGCTTAATTCTTAGTAATAACTAAGCAATTAGATACTATAAGCTTAGTAAGAATTTTATATTAAGAGATTAAGTGTTAATATAGTATACTTAAAGCTATTATAAGTAATTAAAATAAATTAATTACTAGCTAGTTTTAGTAAGATTAGATAAAAGCTTAAGATATTTAAAAGTATCTCTCTATAGCTTAATATTTATAGATAGATAGCTAGATAGAAAGAATATATTAAACTCTAACTATATATCTTATAAAGTTTAGTGAAGGTTTATAAGATTAATAAGTAATCTAACTAGTTAAAGCTAAATCCTCTTATAATAATAGTAAGTATACTATTATTAGTATATCTCTATTTAAAGTATTTATAGGATACTACTTTAGGATAGTAGACTACTACTTACTAAGTATTAAAATTAAAACCTAAAGAGTTAAAAAAAAACTTAAGAAACTAATAGAGGTTTATTAAAGGATAGCTGAGAATTAGTAGTATATTATTAAGGTATAAGCTAAAAATACTAATACTAAATAAAAGGTGTAATTATATAATATAAGAGATATTATAAGACTTTCTACTAAAAACTTCTGTTTTATAAAGAGTTAGTAAAAGCTTACCCTATAATTTATTTCTATACTAATTATAGAAGTTATAAGCCTAAACACTTATAGGGTTTAACTTCTAGAGAAGTATAGCAGGGTATATAATATCTTTTTAGTTATTTTATTTAAGCTGTAGTATAGCTAAAAGCTTACTGAAGGGCAGCTTTTAAACTTTAAAAAAAACTTAGAAAAATAAGAGGTTAAAGATATTATATTATAAAGAGAAGTATTAGAGAGCCTTTTATATTTAGTTAAGTAAAAAGGCTAGCTAGTAGAGTATAACACTTAGAAGCTTAAAAAATACTTAGTAAACACTTTATAAATTCTTATTAGATTTAAGAAATAATAGTATAAGTTATATTATAAGTAGGATAATAAGTAATATAGAGTAATAAGAAAAGTTAATTAACTACAGAACAGCTTAAAATGCTAGAAAAGACTTTTAAACTTCTTAGTAAAAGAAATATAAAATAATAAGTATTTAACTATATATTTCTATAGGAAAACTGCTATATACTTATTAAATTTTACTTAATATTTTAATTACTTCTAATTATTACTTTCACTTTTATTACTACTGCTTTAATTTTTATTATTACTATTATTATTATCTTTAGAACCTTTATTACTATTATTATTATTATTACTTTTTAAGCTGTTACTAATAGTACTACTATTACTATTAAAACCTCTACTGCTAGGCGTATTATTAGAGTTATTATTATTATTTTTAGAAGACTTATTAATATCTTTATTATTAACTTAGTATTAATAAGCTGTTACTAAATAGTTACTAACTTACTTATAAGAGTTAAGCTAAGGTATAAAGCTACTACTAATAACTTTATAAATAGAGATAGAAGTAGGGTGATAGGTATTATAAAGTATATAAATAGCTTAGATCTTTAAGGGCTTTTATATAAAAAGCTTAGATATATAGTTATTACTGCTAGAGAGCTGCTTCTCTAAAACCTTATTAAGGTAATTAAGAAATTAAGCTTAGTTAAAAATATAAGTTTTATTATATAAATATACTAAAAGGATATTATTAATCTATAGTGTAATCTCCTTAATTAACACTTTATCTTTAGCTTAGTAAGCTGCTTATAAAAGTATATTAGATAAATAAATAAAAAGACTAAATATAAGTAAAACTTATATTAAGAGAAACCTATAGGTATATTTAAATATATAAAGCTGTAGTCTCCTCTATATTTATAATAAGCAATTAGTTATTATACTTCTTAAAACTAAGTTTAAAACTAATAAGGTTTACTAATTACTTATAGAGATATTAGAGAAGCTTAATACCTTATTCTATAGCTATAAAGATATAAAAAATCTTATACTAATAATACTACTTAGTATTAACAATATAGATATAATACTTAACTTAGTTCTAATAGAAGTAGACTATATTAATAAGATAAGCTAAAATTTAAGAGAAAAAAAGTTAACTTATACTTTCTCTAACTAATTACTAAACTCACTTTATAGCACTTAATACTATAAATTTAGTATAACTTATATATATAGTTACTATTCTTCTAATAAGTATAAATAACTTTAACACTTTTAGGAAGCTATAATATATAACTAATATAAAGCTTATTGCTATCTACTTAGTTATACTAATAATTACTCTTATTAAGCTTCCTCTTATTAAAGCTATATTTTTTAAGGAGTTAATAAATAAAGCTCTTAGTATTTATAATATTAGTTATAAAAGTATTATAAGATAAGAGAAGGTTTAATAAATATATTATAAAAGCTTAATAAAAAACTTATAAAAATATAAAAGTTATTATAGTTAGATATAATATATTATAGAAGAAAAAAATTAACTTTAGAGGGGAGAAAAGCTATTACTTTATAAATAGCTAAAAGGCTTTATTAAATAATTATAAAAGTAGCTATAACTTTAGATAGTATAAATAGTAGTTATTTACTAAAGTAGGTATTACTACTTATAAAAAGATAAGCATAGTAAATTAATAACAGCAGTTATTATTTAACCTATTTAATAGTTTTATAATATATCTGTTTTAAAAAGAGAATAATAAAATAAAAAATAAAGTTATTATAAGAATATTATATAGGAGAAGACTTACTGAATAAAGAGTAAAGTGTTAGAAATAAAACCTATAATATAAGGATAACTATTCTCTTTTAAAAATAATAATAGAATTTCTTTAAAGTAACTCTAAATAGAGGGTATAAAGGGGCTTAAAAAGAGAAGAACCTTAAAGGATAAAATTAAGCTTTAGACTATAGCTTCAACTTAGAAGCTCTATTATTTTTTAGTAAATATATAGTAAATAACTACTATACTAAATAATAGAGATAATTATATTAAGCTTAATATATATTACCTAGATAATAGAAAAGGATACTAATAGAGAGCTACCTAAAGTATTCAAACTTATAGTAGGAACTATTATATCTAGAAAGGGGATAATTATAAAGGTTTAAATATCTAACTTAAAAAGCTTAGAGATAACTTAGCTAGTAAAAGCTAAATAGATAGAGAAGCTTATAGGTTTAGGGTATAAAACCCTCTATAATAAAGGCTTAGTGAGCACTTACTAAAAGCTGAAAAGAAGGAACTTAGAAGAAGTAAGCAAAAGTAGTATAGTAATATTAAACCTACCTTTTAGGTACTTCTACTATCAGTTTAACCTAACTGTAGCCTATAGCCCCTAATACCTTTATAATAATACCTTATATTTTCACCTCTTAAGCGTTAAAAATAAGTTTCTCTAACGCTCTTAGTTCTAAATATTTAGAGTAAAAATACTATATTTCTATAGTATTAATATAAATAAGCTATTATTCCTCAAAATATTATTTTATATAAGTTATTATAAAAGTAAATAGGTTTAATATAAAAGTATTACTAGAGAGAATATATTTAGAATAAAAATAAGAGAGATAAAATTAGTATTCTATAAAGGTAATATTACTCTTTTTTAAAAGTTTCTTTACTTTTATACTATCTTTATAATCTCTAATATAAAGAGTGCTATTATAACCTAAATATTAAATTCTTACTTTTTAAAATAAGTATTTTAAAATAATATTAATATAAAAGTTATCTATAAGCATAACGTTATATAATATAATATCTTAAAATCTATTTACTCTATTAAGAATATTATAAAAAACTTTTATACTTTAAGCTATAATAAGGTATAAAGTAGTATTTATTTTAACTTATCCCTTTATATTATAAATAATTAAGCTTTTTTTAAAAAGAGAAATATTATTAATAAAATAAAAAATACTATAGTTATTTAATATTATACTGCTAAAGAAGATTTCTAAGCCTTAAGTATAAGTTATATAGATACTATTAGGTTTAAATTTTAATATAAAAATCTCTACTTTTTTAATAGTAATTAAAGTAATAATATCTTCTATAATTATATAAGCTACTATATTAGCTAAAAAGTTTATTTTAAAAATAGAAGTATTAATTAACCTCTTTATTTTATTAGAGTTACTTTTAAGTAGCTTCTTTTTACTCTAAATATTACTATTATTAAGTTATAATAAACTAAAGTTTTTTATAATAAACTATCCTTTATATACTATTTCAGTATAAAGCTTAAAATAATTTAATCTATTAATTCTAAAGTAAATTTATTTTACTTTATCTAAATATAAATAAAACCTTTTATTTATAAATATAAACTTAAGTTAGTTATAAATAGATAGAGTTTATTTATAGTTTTTTCTATATATATAATAAGTTATTAACTTACTTTATAAAAGCTTTTTTAAAATAGAATCTTTAGAGATTATATTATTTAATTATTTAGCTAATATTATAAAAACTCTATTTATATAGCTTTTTAAATAGGTTTCTATTATATCTTTATAGAGAAGGTTTTTAAATATACTAGTATATTAATTTATATTTAAAATCTTAATATTTAAGCGCTCTTACTTAATAATATTAATAAGCTTTAAGTTAGTTTAAAATAGAGTAAAGTAATATTAGATTGCTTAGAAAAAAGTTTTTAATATAAAAGTTCTTTAGATTTCTAGTAGTTTATATTAAAAAGCTTTAAGAAGTATATTTTAGAAATCTTTAATCTAAGTATTTAGGTTAATAGCAGAAGCTATTTAATTTAAAACTAAAATATATTTTTTATAGATTATAGTGAGGTTATTTAACTTACTTAGTATATAGTATTACTTTAAAATATAGATTAAAATATAAAGAATATAATCTCCTTTCTTAAGAAGCTCTATTTAAATAAAAGTAAAGATCTTTTTAGAAACTATATTTTTAACTTATTTATTAAAAGCTTTATATATTTACTCCTTTTAGGTATATTTTGCTTTATATATAGTATATATAGTAAAGTATAAAATATAAAATTTAAAAACTTCTATAAATCTTTTAGTAAGAAAAATAAGAATAATTAATATAAATAGTAATAAGTTATTAATAGCTTTCTTAAATTCTTTTTCTTTAAAGTTTTTATTTTTTATTTTTTTATTTTTAATAGATACTTTTTATATATTTAATATAATAGGAATATATAAAGTAATAACTTTATTATAAGCTTTTTATTTAGCTTTATAGTATTTATATTATTTCTTATTTTCTTTTTAAATTTAGTTATTAATTAAAAAGGTATTTTTAATTTTATTTAGATTAAAAGAAATATTAAAAATATTATTTAGATTAATATATTTCTAAATATTTTTTGCTTTTATTTCTATTTAAAAAATAATATACTAAATAGAGAAGTTATAATAAAAAATAAATTTATATAAAATACTAAAATTAGTAGTTACTATTATATTAGAAGTATATAATAAGTTAAAAAGAGTTTTAAAAAAATATAGCTAAAAATTAAAATAAAATATAATAAATATAGAATAAATTAAATAAAGTTATAATTTATTTTATAAATAGTAAGTTAAAAATATAATATAAACTAAGTTTATAACTATTATAAACTAACTATAATATATATATAGTATCTATATAAATAAAATAGCTTATATTCTCCTAAAATAGAGTCTAATACAAAAAGTCTTTTAAAGATTAGAGACTAATACGCTAGAATATTATTAGACTGGAAAAGTAGGTTGAGAGTAGGTTATATCACACTTTCTTCTGAGTGCGAGGCTGCCTTTAGATGCTTAAAGGCATCACAACACCACCATATAGGCACTTTCGTCACATATCTGTGGGGAAAAGAGGCTTTGCTTTTGTTTAGAGTAATCATTCTTAGCTGTTTAAAGAAGGAAGCGGGGGCAAAAGAAAAGGCAAAAGTTGCGCGCCTGCATGGTTGTACGCGGCGGATCCGATCACTCGAACCCTCAACCTCATCCACTGCCCTCAACCTGATCCACTGCTTAGATGCTTTGTACCACTACCCCAAGCCACCAAAGGCAATGAGGATATAGTAGGCGGACTGGCTACGTAAACGTCTCAATTGGTGGGCCCGACGGCGGTGCGGTGGGTATCTGATGGCGAGCACCAAAGTGGTCGGCGACGATGGCGGAGACCCATCTTTTCCTTCAAGTGTTTGCGTCTGTGTTACTTTGAAAGATGAGGCTGAATCGCAGAATATGATTTGGCCTTGAAGCTTGTTGACGGAATGTTCTCACTCTAGATAGGACACGAAAATCCTGAGTATACCACAAGGTTCGAGAAAAGACGAAAATTGGGTGTCTAATACCAATTGGTGACTCAGAGATGGGAGTTGATGCATGACCCCAGTCAAGGAATCAGGCGTCACACAAGGGCAGGAGAGTTGGGGACAAAAGATGGAGTGACGGAACCAAACGAGGCTCTCGAATAAACGTCTGATTGTGGATTGGGAGATGTCCCTGTAGTCGATATAAGGGAAAGAAACCAGCCTGCCCGATGCACCGTAAACCCATACAAAATAACAATGAGAAGACAAACGTTCTCCGCTCTTCGGTCTCCTCGGCGAGAGGAGACATATTCATGATAAATCCAAACGCTGATATCCACGCCATTTACAACACCCCTTTCTCTGTCCTCGGTCGCTGTCTCTCTGTCTGTCTTTCTCTCTCTCTTGGATCATATCTCGCTGTGACTCTTTCTCTACAGAATCAAATTGCGCCCAGTGCTTTTCCTTCGGTGACATCATTGGGCCACCTCCTTGCCCTTGCCGTTTTCATTTGTTGTCGCGTCGTCTTCTGTGTACAGACCGTGCTCCTCAATGTACTCGATAACTTGGGCGGGAATGAGCTGCCTTGAGTCAGTATATGCGTCCTTCTCTGCGGGGGAAATGGAAGAAACGTACGTAGTCAATGCTCATATGCCTCCTCAACAGCAGACGGATCTTGGTACTCGACACATCGTTGGGAACGACTTGGGGAATGTAGTAAATCTGATCCTCCCACTCCTTCAGATTCGTCAGCGCTTCGTCAATGTTGACTCCCGCGCGCTCGAGGACGAATGCGCCGAAATCGCCCAGAATGTGACGCAGGTCGGAGGGCGACCACACGCCGGGCTGGCTCATGGTGTTGATAAGGTCGGCTCCGGCGAGGACGGCGATGCGGACGCGCTTGCCGTTGCAGCCGCCGCGCTTGACGTTGATCTCGTGTTCAAAGTGGTCGAGGACGACGGCAGTAGGTACGTAGGCCGTCTGCTCGGCCTCCCAGGGGTCGACCATGAGGAACTTAGACGTCTGTTCGGCCGCGATTTCGCACATGCGGCGGCGATGGCAGGCGGGGGCGAGGCCGCGCTTCTTATAGGCGTCGGAGACGGGGGAGAGGTAGGAGCCGACGAGCTCGTAGTTTGTATTGTAGCGGACGTAGTCGGCGGCCATGACAGCCATGCGCAGGTGGAGGAAGGTGATGGGGGAGTAGGAGCCGGGAGCGACGAGGACGAGGGGCTCGCGGTCGGGTTCGGACTGGTTGAGGCGGAGGCGGTGGTCGGGGAAGGAGTAGCCGGGAGGCGTCATGGCCTCGATGGTCTCAGGGCTGGCGACCATGGTTGCTGCAGTTTCCGGGGTCGAGGCAAAATTTTGCGAGAGGCGTACGGGGACGCCCGGTTTGAGGATTTGTTGAGATGGGCGACGCGGACTCGGAGGTCTGGTTTGCGTCGTGTGTAGCAGGCGCGAGCGAAGGAGGGGTGGTGGTGGTGGTAGTGTCTGGTGTCTCGGGGATGCGGCTATCGGTCGGTGCCTAGTGAGGTGCGGCGCGGGACAGGACGGAGGATGACGGGATCTGCTGGTGAGTTCAGGTGCTTGGTCAGCCTTGCGCTATCGACGTCATGCGGGAATGAAGAGTGCAGGTAGACGAAGCGGGAGTACTTGAGGAAGAGACGCATTGAGGTGTGGAAAGTACCTTGCTAACGATGGATGGCCGTTGTAGCGATTGATGAATGTCGGACGGCAAAAGATGTTGTTTACAGAGTTGAGTTGGTTTCGGCGAGAGATGGAGTTGGGGCGGTTGGGTTGGGTGAGAGGAAGAGCCGAGAGGGTTGTTTTGGTGTGTGTGTGTCGGCAAGTTAATAGGTACGGGCGGGAATTGCGTGACTAAGGTTCTAGATGACACTGAGACAGAAGGTGCAAGGTGCTAAACTCCGGTGCGGCGGCGGTTGCCTTCGCAGTGAGCGGGAGCGGGCACTTCTGCCAGTCACGGAGCATTCGCATCGAGGGCAAGAGGGGTCGGTGGGGCTCCCTCCTCCTTCTGTAGCGTGACTAAGCGGATACCCCACCGCGGGACAAGCTGTGATTGGATGGGGTGGACGGGGCCGACAAGGTGCGCGGTCTGGTCGCTGTCGGGGACGCCTCTCTGATCGCCGCCTTTGGCATGTTTAAGCCATGTGCATTAAACGGCGCGTTTGCTAATTTGTTTCACCCTGCACATGTCCTGGCTGGATTCAGCGGTCAGAACAAGCCGGAACTCGCCCGTACCTTTCCTACCAGCAGTTGTTGAGTCTCTGCCATCGGGACTTCACTCCATGTGCCAATGTTGAGGGCATCGTGGCCCGCGGACCACGCGGAAGTCGAAAGCCGAACCGCCGCCTTTGGCCCGATCCATCATTCGGTAGAGCCTTCAACGTTCCGCGGCCATTCATCAGCCCGGGTGGCCTGATGAATGATGGGCGAGATTCGACAGTTGCTAACAATATGCATATTTGACAAGGCAAACCAACTTCGTGCCATGTGCCACGGCAAGGCACCGAGTTATGGGTGACTCAAGCAGCTTCGTCCCGACTGAAGGCACAACTCCATCAATTCAGTTAGAACAGCTCTGTACCACCCAAGCCGTTTCTCGGTCCCTTCATCCATTCTCCGATTTTTCCAGACGTTTCTGCTACTGCTCGCTGTCTGAAGAAGAGGGGTAGCAATCCCCGGCTAGACCCTGGGAATGACTTGCCGAAGAGACCCCATTCGCTGCCGGTCACAGCTCTTTTTTGGCTCTGAACTCTGTCTCAGCAACAAGAACGAGCAAAAAGAAAACCACTGGGAGAGGCCTCATTAGCCTGGCAGCCACGTGACTGAGTCCCCCAGAACTCAATCGCCTCGTGACCTGCCAGAGAGGAAGAAAAAAAAAGCTTTGCAGCTCCCAGCAGCCCCCCCCCTGCTCCGACATCGCCCCTCTTTTGGGAATTCGTTAGCGCTCGTCGGCGCTCTCCTCTTTTCGCCGTGCCATCCAGACTGGACCGGCCGCCGCCGCGACCCATCAAAGACGCGTGCGCTCCAAGCTCTCTTCGGCACCGTCGTCCGTCTTGTGTTGCTCCAACTGCCGGGGGCTTACTTCCTCATCCAAAGCGCGATGACAAAGATGGCTCTCAACATCCTCAGGCTCAGCCACACCGGGGGCTGTTTGTTGCTACTGGCCACAGCGTCTCAAATGAGATCGGATGGCAGGTGAGCGGCGATTGACGACCGATCTGAGGCTCATCGGTTGAGCTGCTGGTTGAGACCTTACTTTGACACCACTCATCTCAATAGACGGTTTTGATGAAGTTGCAAGAAGAACGAGCCCCAGATCGCCCAGGGGCTGATTTTTATTTGAGTCCCATGGAAGACCGAATGGCGCCGCTGCCAGTCACAATGGAAAGTTGTATCCGTAGGTCAGGTTGACGAGAATGAGAACGATACTAACGAATATCATCAAATGATAATTCCACGGTCTCACTCAGCACACGAATTACCTGCCGCTTTCATCGCGGAATAGGCACCCATGAACCTGTATGATTTCGTCCGCTCTGAGAATAGCCATGCGTCACATCACAACAGACTTTCAACACTCAATATCGACAATGACGTCCGACAGGTGGGAAGAAACTCATCCGCCATGCTTCGCCCCTCAACCTTAACGGCATCTCAAAGAGATTTTCTCCCCTCCTCCCCTGCCTCTGGACGTCTTCTCCCTCGTATTTCCAGCTCCATGTCACCCAAACACCACCCTCCGGCGCCCTCATCAATCTGAAAACCTTCGTGGCCCCGTGCCCCCGGCCCCGACAGGCCCCGTCGCTGCCCCTTCAATATCACCCAAACAGCACAAACCGCAGGGATTCCCCACACCAGCGCTGCCAAAACGGGCACACATCCTGCCCGTCTCTGCCCCCGAAAGACCGCTGAAATGCCTCCGAACCGTTGCCATTCCCACCAATCGCCCTAGGATCGTTCCGACATGCGTATTCTCTCCTGTCTGAGCTGGGCGCTACTGCACGGAATCTGGAAACGTGTGGGCTTTTTGGCTCCAGTCCCACGAGGCCCAGGAAAGTCTGAGTCTGACAGGAGAAGCAATGCCTGCTCTACTATGTAGGTACTTGCATGTTAGCCCGTGAACGACTTGTATTGAGTTGATATCCCGGTCGTTCGCTTCCCCGAACAAGCAACCACGACCGTCATGCCAGATCCAGCCGTCGCCTGTCACCCTCCAATGTCCCATCTCACCACGGCCAGATGACCCTTCCCGTCCTGCCGCGCCCCTGAGCGCCTCCATTCAACGTGTGCCTCCCTTGGTGGACAGTAAATAGCCCATCGCCGTTGCAACACGGCAACGACCTACAAAACCAAAGCGAGGACCCACGGTTCTTCAGGTCTTGTTCTGTCTTTTCCTCGCTTTGCTTCGTCCTGCTTGCCGAAAACACCCCCCTTCCCAGCAGTCCCGTTGGTTTCATTCGCTATCCTTCGTATATCCCTCCTGTTTTAAGCTGTCTGGTACACTCTTTGTTTCGATTCTTTCCCCCTTTCCCCCAACCATGAAGGCTTCCATCTCTCTCCTGGCCGCCGCGGCTACCCTCGCCGCCGCTCTCCCGTGCCAGGACCCATCGTAAGCAGCAAGAAGAGGACCCCTAAATGCGACATCATCCGAAGTTGCAAATGTTTCCGACGCGCGGAGTGCTGATCAAACCCACAGCGCCGGGTGCGGTGTCACCGGCTGGACCGGCTCCAGAATCGCCGCCCGCGCCGACGTCCTCGCGTTCCCCGGCGCCGAGGGCTTCGGCCGCTACTCCGTCGGCGGCCGCACCGGCTCCGTCTACAAGGTCACGAACCTAAAGTGCGTTTGGCTCCACCATCCCCCATACACCTTACTCATGAATCAATCGAACGTTTCCCCGACTAACACGGCAACAACAACAACAGCGACTCCGGCACCGGCTCCCTCCGCGATGCCGTCTCCCAAGCCAACCGCATCGTCGTCTTCGACGTCGGCGGCGTCATCAAGATCAGCTCGCGCATCGTCGTCTCCAAGAACATCTACATCGCCGGCCAGACGGCGCCCGGCGGCGGCATCACCGTCTACGGCAACGGCTTCAGCTGGAGCAACGCCAACAACGCCATCGTGCGCTACATCCGCATCCGCATGGGCAAGGGCGGCGACTCGGGCAAGGACGCCATCACCATCGCCGACGGCAACAACATGATTTTCGACCACGTCTCCGTCTCGTGGGGCCGCGACGAGACCTTCTCCATCAACGGCGACGTCTCCAACGTCACCATCTCCGACTCCATCATCGCGCAGGGCCTGGAGACGCACTCGTGCGGCGGCTTGATGCAGACCGACACCGGCGGTATCTCGCTGTTTAGGAACGCTTATATCGATAATAAGACCCGTAACCCGAAGGTGAAGGGCGTCAACGATTTCCAGAACAGTAAGTCGCTTGGTGTTTTCATCCAGACTTCTAGAAGCTCTGAAACTAATTCGATGAACAGACGTTGTTTACAACTGGGGCGGCGGTGGTGGCTACATTGCTGGAGACAGCGAAGGCGCAAGGTAAGTCTCCTCATCACCAAGGCTGGACTCCCTTTCAGCCTCTTCACCGAATCATCAAGACTAACACCAAACCCCCCAGCTACGCCAACATCATCAACAACTACTTCATCTCCGGCCCCTCCACCTCCGTCACCGCCTTCACCCGCGGCAACGCCAACTTCCGCGGCTACGTTAAAAACAACTTCTACGACTCCAACAAGGACGGCGTCCTCAACGGCGCCGCCCTCTGCGAGTCCACCACCTGCTACTCCAACATGGCCATCCAGACCACCGCCTTCGCCTACCCGGCGCCCGCCAAGCTCCTCTCCCCCGCCGACGCCGTCACCCACGTCTCCGCCAAGGTCGGCGCCTCCATCGCCCGCGACGCCGTCGACGCCGCCCTCGTCAAGCAGATCGCCTCCTACGGCAAGTCCGGCGCCCTCATCTCCGACGAGGCGACCATGGGCGGCGTCGGCACCATCGAGGCCGGCACGGCCAAGAAGGACACCGACGGCGATGGTATCCCCGACGAGTACGAGACGGCCAACGGCCTGAACGCCAACGACAAGTCCGACGGCATGAAGATTGGGGCGGGCGGGTACACCAACCTCGAGATCTACGTCAACTCTCTCGCCCCGGCTGTTTACTGAGCTGGTGAGCATGAGATTGAGAGATTGTCGGTGTTGAAGGGACTGTGATGGTGGAAAACCCCCCTTGGCTGTACATAGCACGCTCACTTATTTCTTCTTTGTGTATACTGCCCATCGTCGGTCTGCGACGAGGTACATATTCTTTTCAATGGACATACCATTAATCTTTCTGAACTTTGACTTTATCATAAGAACTCAGACTTGCTGACACGTCGATGTCACTGTTGACAACGTGAACCCTTTGCAACTCATGTTGCTCCGAACTGAAAAAGGGTTCCCACAATGAGGCTGACTTCATCCGTACGTAAGTATAGGGCACTTTTATTTATTCCATGGAAGAAGTTCTATCCCCCAATCCTATGACTGCGCCTCATAGCTGAAGTCAAAATTCACCCCTGCCCAGAACGCATCATCCATCAGATTCTGGCCACCATCCTCCCCCACATCCATGATCGAATCCGCCAACGCAAACTGCGTGTTGTAAACCGACTCAGACGCATCGCTGAACGGAGCCGTCTGCGGCGCCTGGTTCACCGCCTCCCAGCTGAAATCCGCGTCGAGCATATTCATCAGCGGACACAGGTTCTGCTCCAGAGTAGGATGCGTCTGCAACGGATGCGTCTGCGCCGCCGCCGCCGACGACGACGACGCCTTCTCCCTCATCGCCCCGCCACCCACCGCAGCCGCCGCCGCACAGCTTTTGTCCGGGGCGCACTGCTGCAGCAGCGAGTGCGGGATGCGCTCCGGGTACTTCTGGTACAGCAGCTTAATCAGGTCCGACCGCATCCGCCCCGCCGGGTTCCACGACGTCGACAGCTCGCCGAGGACCTCGAGGCACATCTCAATGTAAGGCGTGCAGCACGGCCGCCCGCTGTTGCTCATGTCCGGGTCCGGGCTCGCGTACTGGATGAGCACCAGCGACGCCGTGAGGATGCAGTGCGTCGCGGAAATGGGGCTCCTGCGGAAGCCGCCAAAGACCTGGCGGTACTTTTTGCTGGCGAGGCAGATGCGCTTCGCGGACTCGATGCAGAGCGTCTCCGCGCGCTTGATGGCGTCCGTCTTGGGCGCGGTGGTGGTCTGCTTCGGGCGCAGGAGGAACGGCTTGAAGAGGAGGATGCAGCAGGTGTGGTAGACCATGTTGAGCGTGTAGACCTGGGGGACGTCGTTGGGGCGGTCGATGCGCAGGTCGGCTGGGAGTTCGTAGAACCAGGTCTTGAGCTCGAGGGTGCACGAGTGGAGGAAGGATATCCTTTGGGGCCCTTTGTATAGTGGTTTTGGGGCGTAGCTGAGAAGATTAGTCCCATTGCTCGTGGTCAGGCGGGGATACGGAACTCACAGGGCGAGCAGGATGTTCTCGAGAATGCGGCAGAGGCCGATGAGTGCTCGGTGAACAAGGATCTGCTTGGTGCATCGAGTCATTTCGCTGGCGTCTGTTGTATCATCGCTCATCCGCTCTGGTACTGAAGGAAGATTGACTGCTCCTTGGACGTCCTGTGAAATGTGAGCCGAATACTCCATCTGGAAGGAGTGTTGCACATACCAGGAAGTTACAAACACGACCCGTATAGATGGCCGCGAGCTTGTCATCACAGTACAGTGCCCAGTAAATCTGCCGTCGAAGTTCAATCTCTTCAGTAGGAATGAGATTTGAGCCAGCTAAAGATGTAGCGTCAACATTAAGGCCCATGTCCAGAGCCAACCGATTTGCCATTCCCTGATGTAGCCAACCGGCAGCATCGCAACCATATGACTGTCTAAATCAGCATGTAATGAGGCTGACAGTGGGTGAGATGACTTACAACGTAAACCCCAACCAGAATGGACATTGACTGAATGGTTGTAATGGACGGGCGCTTCATGTCTTTGTGGAGGAGCACCTCTGCCTTTTGCAGAAACGGCTTGCCAGCCGAATTCTGGTCCTCGGGTCGCAAGCGTACGTCGATCCTGTCTGTGTATCGTGATCCTAGAGCGAGAATGCAGTTGAGCAGGCAAGGACTGTAATACCGCCCTTTGGTCTTCATGCTCTGTCTGAAGAGCTTCTCGTCGACGATCTGGCACCACGGGTTTTGGTACTCAAAGAACAAGTCGATCAGCTCATTTTTGAGGTCTTCTGGGTAGTTTTCACTCTCAAGTCTCTCGATTGGGAGGATATAGCAGTTCGACTCCACGGATTTCGTTGTGGCAGGGCTGCTTTCTTGGTCATCGGCTTCGGGCGTGGTTTCTTCGCGCATGGTGAACACCTCAATCTCAAAGCATCACAGGTTTAACAGCGGCACTCACCAGTCTGGAACTCCAACCGCCCACTCGACGGGCCAAAATATCGCATCTCTCCATCTTGGTCGTAATTCACCGACTCATCCAGCGACAGCGCGCCCTCGAACGTCGTGCAGAGGTCATCAAACGCCGAAGGGCTCAGACCAGCCAGCGCCGGGTCGCTGCTCCCCGCCGCCAACGCGGCCGAGACGGGGTTCAGCTGTGGGGTGGTCCCCGCCGCGGTGAGTTGCGCGACGGAGGCCTCGATGTCGATGGAGTGAGACTGCAGGACGGCCTCCAGCAGGTCGATCCTGTTCCTCAAGAGCTGCACATACGACTTTGAGGCGGGCTTACGGCCGTCTTCCTCGCTCCGGTACGTGCAGTTGATGTTGCGCTCGGAGCAGCGGGTACACACTGGGCGTTGGCCATCGCACTAACAAACCGGGGGTAGGTATGATGTCAACATCCTTTCTTATGTCACCAGAAGAGGAAACACAGCGAGCAGACATGGGTGATGAGACAATATAGAAGAGAGAGGGAGGGAAATGCACCCACCTTTGCCCTGCGACGTCTGCACTCTTCGCAGGCTTTCGAGGTGTACCTGCGCTTCGGTTGGGTCGCGGCCCGCTCCGTTGACGGTTGGGGCATAGCGGCCAAGATGGGCTCTGCTCCGTGGAGACGGACGGAGACGGAGATTCAAGGCTGACTGATGCGGGTTTGCAAGGGTCTAATCACAGAAATCCGGTCGAGTGACGGCCCGGACGGTCTGGAGCACACGGAGAGAGCGGAATACAGATTCCTCTGGTTGCGACGAGGGAAGAGTCCAGCAACGAGATGTCCCCCTTCTGCCCTTCGCCGTGGCTTGTGTCTGTCGTCTGACGAACCCGCTCTTTCACTGAAGCAAACGTGCGGGGCCAATCACATGGAGTTTGTACAGAGGTGACTAAGCTTGAGCGGAATATGTATCCCGCGGACCCCCCGCCGCTTTCCCTCTACGTCACAAGTGAAGGTTTATGATTGGTTGGGATGTAAGACTGTCGATGCCGGGAATAAAGCCAGCACTGTGAAGAGTACGCAGAAGAAGAACATTGAAGAGGTGTTGGAAAGCATCGCTTGACGAGTTCTTGAGCAATTATTCATGGCACTTATCGACGCACATCGAATGGCAATATTGCTCAAATGTCTAGAGGGATAATTCCCGTCTTCTTTGCACAAGATTCTCAACCGTCTTCTGAGGGGGCCTCTTCATCGCCTTCATCTTTGCCGCCAGAAAGAAGCGTGTCATGATCGTCGAAAGCCTGCAAAAATTGAGAGTTCCGTTAAGATCTATGCGTCAGAAAGAGGTGTTTTGCTATGCAGTGTTGAATGCATCTTGACAGCGGCCTCGGGTCAATACAAGCCAGTTGCGATAAATGAAACCAGCAGCGCCGACTTTACAAAAGTGTCAGTCGTCCGTAATGCAGAGGGGTCGCCATGCCATTTATCTACTAGTCTGCGACGAGTGGTGGGCTATGTGAGAGCGCTCCTGTTGCAGGAAGCTCTAGGCTTAGGTCTCATCAGCTCGGGGCTCACATCGGAAGCAAAACCCAAAATAGAACTCTAACAACACGTCACTCCGCGGCCTAGCGCCGAGACAGTTCATCCTATCCTGCCGCCAAGAACCACTCAGCTCCTCGCAACGACCACGGTCGACTTCAACAAATCAGCATGGTACCATGAGCGCACATTTCACGTTGATACACTGCTCGAGACCAAGTGCTACAACCCAGTCATCCACGGCCGCCAGCGCTCTCAATCACAGAGCTGGATTGAATTTGTTCATGTCGCCCCAGAGCATCTTCATCCTTCCCAATCCTTCCCCTGGACCCCCATCTCAGAATCGCATGTTTTCCAAGGCACCGCAGATCCTCCCCGCGCTCGACATCTCAACCGCGAAGCCCCGAGATTGACATCCCGTTCCACCATAAACATAGGCGGGCGCGACGCCATGGACCGAGAGGGACGCGGACAGACAGCGGTTCCTGCGTGCTGCATGCTGCGTGCTGCCTCTGGCCTGCCTCGTTTTAGCGCCACGCATCTCAAAAAAAAAGCAAACGCACCGACGACCACCCCCAAAACTAAGTCCGGTGCCACGCCGATCGCTGCCTCCCGTCTGGCCCTATGCAAGGACACACTCAGACCTGTGTGTTTGAGGAGATTGAGAATGATGCTGTTTTGGAGTAGGGAGCGGTAATATTGGACGTGTTTCCATCTGCCGGATGCGACGCGACGCTGACGTGGAAGGAAGTCAGCCAACAACAAATCTCGGCCCGCGATGATCTTGATAAACGGACTAACCCATCTTCGCCGGATCTAAGACATTATGCGGGGGTCACACGAAGAGAGATGAATTATGCCGGGCACCTTCGCCAAACGGCCTTGGTTGAGCCTCAACTGGCCGCCAAAATCGGGGGACCGGACTAGGCTGGCCCAGCACAGATCTGCGCCATCGCCATCGCCCTACTCCTCCCTCACCCCCTCCGTCAAGACCCAATCGACACTTGAGATGAAATTAGGGGTTCAAAGAGCTGCAGACAGTTCAAAGCTTCCCACAGATGCCAAGGCTCGTTCGGGCCCTTTCGAAATGGCCAGGGCCGCGTCAAGTCTCTGCGGAGAGGAGCGACACGCGTATGAGGTGGCTACTTGGCTGCATTTCTCGGACGAACTCTGCCTTGATTGGCACAGTTGATATCGCCCTGCAAGTGTGTCTGGTCAAAGTCGGCCGTCTTGGGACTGCAGCCGACGGTCCTTGGACACGCACACCACCACCGGGTCACAAAGAAACCATGTTTCTGGGGTTGAAACACTCTGACCAAAGACCACGTCAAACACACTCAATCTCTACCGTGGCAAACCAACAGAATCATGTCTCCGATGTTTGCTTCGACACCAAGGCACCAATCTGACATACCGATATGGTGTTTTTTCCCCATCGCTGTCTCCCTTTTGCCCCTGAATCCTGCGGCTGGTGAGAGAGACATCCCGCTCTCACGGGCGGACTTCTCCACGGATGCCCGCCGACCTATTTTCACAAACCCAAGCAGCCCAAGAAAAAAAAGCCCGCCGCGCCGCGCTAACGCCGCAAGCCTCACGTCTTCTTAGCTCCATGCCCCAACGTCCGGCTCGGCGGGAGCACGGCCGGGGCACGGCCGGCCCGGTGCCAGTTTAGCCTCCTTGCCTGCGTCTCCTGCAACTCGCGGGCACTGGCCCCCTCCCCTTCCCTTCTCTCCTTTACCCCCCACCACCACCACCACCACCGTGAACCAGCAGACACCGCGAACCTCAAACCGTCAGCGGCGTAACGGTGCGCGTCTTTCTTGTCTTGTCTGCATTAGGGGGATGGTCCGGCGTGGATGTGAAGGGTGATGGTCAGGGGAGACAGGCGTGCCGGAGGAGCAAAAGGCACCCGTAGCCTCCAAGTCGTCTGAAGATACCACGAGACACACGACGCCCGGCCTGAGCGAAGGCATGGAGAGACATCTATAAGAACCTTCCCGGGGCGATCTTTGGTCATCGTGCATCTCCAGCTTCACTCTCCACCACTTTCCAACAAACAACCCGCATACACACTCACTCACTCACTCAACTCTCCCTCACTCTCTTCATCTTCCTCCTCCGAACCACAAAACCCCCCCAAAAACCGCAAAAATGCCCGCCACCGTCGTCTCCACCCCCGTCCCCGCCGGCGTCGACCGCAACCAGGTCCTCGCCGCCATGCACAACCACGACCTGATGGTCAAGACGCTCTGCCCGGCCCTCGTCTCCTACAAGCTCGAGTCCGGCTCCGTCGGCCTCGGCCAGTCCGCCACCTACTCCGTCACCGACAAGAAGCCCATCGGCCAGACCACCTACCAGCTGACCATCAGCAACCTCGAGGACGGCGTCGACACCCTCGTCAACGCCAAGCCCCCCGTCGGCACCCTCGTCATCCAGGGCAAGTGGCGCGTCGTCAACGAGGGCGCCAACCTCGTCCTCCGCGAGGAGGTCGACATCGAGGCCAACATGCTCATGAAGAAGATGGCCAAGGGCAACGTCGAGAAGACCCACCCCGAGCAGCACGCCGCCCTCCTCGTCCAGGCCGGCAAGGCATAAGAGACCTACCTACCTTACCCCTGCCTGCTGCTGTGTAAAGAGGGCAAGGTAGTTGCATGCGGATATACCCTTCAAACTTTGTATAGTTGAGAGACAACTTCCGCCTATTCCATTGAAGCGAAAATGGTTGCGAATTTGGCGTTTTAATATCGGGTAACTTTGGGGGGGGTCTTGTCGTATAGATGAGATTAGACACTTAATGGGATTCTGAATTGGAGACTGACATTGATTGACGAAGCCGACGAAGGTTACATGCGTTTCCAACATGAACCAGCAAAGCGACTAACTCCATGTGAGATTATCTTAGGCACTGTAAGCAAGATCATGTCTGATGCGTCTGAAATCAGCACGCCTCGTCTCATGCAAATTCATCACGTCCATAGCAGCTTACTCTACTCCTTCACAGCTCCTCATACATTCCCATTTACTTTCATCACCCTACACCGACCCAGCCTTCGCAGCTCCCTCCGGATCATGCGCCACAACCTCAATCTCAACCCTCATATCATCCTCCCCGAGCCTCGTGACACCCACACACGTCCAGATGGGCTTATGCCCCGGCATCCACTTGTTGAAGTTCCTCACCATCGCCGCCAGCGCCTCGTCGTTGATAGGCACGTGATATGAGTTGACGCGGTACACCTGCTCCCACCCCTTGCCGCCCGCATCCCTCAGATTCAGCTCGACGTTCTCAAACGCCCGGTCGATCTGCGCGTTGATCTCCTTGAAGAACTCGCCCGTCTTGGGGTCCCAGCCGCCTGTCGTTGTCATCAGTTAAACGTTACATGGTATCAGGTAACATCGTTGGGCGGGAAAGGAACGCAAAGAAGGGGGATGGATCATGGATGGATGGATGGATGGGATGACGTCGTCGTACCCTGGCCTGCGCACTCAATCTTGTCGCCCACACGAACAGCCTGGTTGTAGCTGAAGTTCTTCAGGTTCCGTTCGCCGACACCCTCGTAGGCGTAGTACTTTAGGTGAGACATCGTGATGGATGGGCGGGCGGGCGGGCGCGCGTGTGCTTTCGTTCGTGGTCGGTTCGGCTTCTTTTTCTCTCTTGTGTCAGAGCGGTATCTGCCGTGGTGTGGTGGTGCGATGGGCTGATCTTGAGAGACAAAATAAGTCTAATTACCTACTCTGGAATGAAGAAATAAGATAGAACATGACTTGGAAGGGGCCCCCTTTATACACACATCCGGGCCCTTTTTCAGGGTCGGAAGTGCGTCATGTTCGCCGGAACATATATTCCATGTGCGGGGCTTGGGCTCATGTAGTTTTGAAATCAGCGCGCTGAAGACAGTGGAAGAAGATGGAAAGTGGGAAAGCCGGTGTTTCTTCCGTATCGGCTGTCAAATTCATAACGGTCTCACAGGGCAAGACAAGGAAAAAAATCCTCGCGATTTGATATCTTGAATGCCTTGCCATGTCAGACCCGTGCCACGATGGTACGATCTCCCTTGAGTGCTTTTGGCGATTCATGCCAGACGAAAGTTATGCCATAGCTTAAACCCACGTGCAAAAAGAACCAACAGGAGAGTCAGGAAAGAATGTTGCTCGATCTTTGACAAAATTCATTTGACCGCACACATCGACAACAGGGAGTGGAGGAAACCAGAAAAAGGGAGTACAGGAAAAAATGAGAATGACCGTTTCTTCTTGCCCGCTAACGCTCCAGACCCAGGGCTGGTTGCGGCCTAAAAACGGCACTAGGTCGAGTCCGGTAGGACCCTTCGAAATTCGGCCCCGGCCGAAAAGCCAAGAGCATCGCGATGAACCCCGTCCGGACCTGGCTCCGATGGGGGAACCCTCCGGGCTTCTGGGCCGAAGATGTCACGGGCATCGGCCACTACATAACAACGGAGGACGTTGCCGACCGGCGCACGCAAGGCCATCAGGGCCGACGTGCAGCAGCGCGCACACTCGACGTGCAAGATGGCGTCTTAGATTCAGCGGCGCTGCTACACAAAACCTGCAAGCCTCCCCTATCGCCGGCAGGACATCTTCTTGCATGCGCCGCCAAGGGTAACTCATCGCACACCACCCCTCGAGCAGCAGCGACGGGATGATCTTCAAAAGCCCATGCTGGCATACTTCTCCTCCTCCTCCTGCTCCTCCCCGCACCAGACTCAAACAACATGAAGCCACCATCACATGATGATGACAATTCGCATGCGCTCCCGCTGTAAACCACGAATGGATGCCATATGCATTCGACACGGCATCAGGGTCCTCAACCCCCTCAACAGCCAAACACTCTTCAAACCTCGCCGAGCATCCCCCGCCGACGATCAGTTGTGGTCCTCCTACCACAAACCTGGCCAGGCTATCAAACGCCAACCCGCAAGCCCCCAGCCCAACCATCCCGCCCCCCAGGGCCCCGATCACAACCGCTTTCTGACAGATCGTCCCCTCCCCTCAACATGTCGTCATCAGCCCTCCTCGCCCCCTGAGCAAATAAGCATCGCACAACAGCAATTCAACCGCTGGTTCGTTGGCTGCTGCTCACAGAAACTGAATTGACTTTCCCCCCGAAAAGAACCCCGTCGGCGGCGCGTAGACGGAACGCATGTAATCCGGCAGACTACACACACTCCTCCGCCCATCATCATGTATACGTCCTTCGCTGCCGCGCCCAATCTCCAATCACGTCTGATGTCAGTCGTGTCGCGCTGTCGGCCATCCAAAGGACGTCGACGTCGTGCTACGCTCCCTGGTGTACCCCCGTAGGTCGCGTGGAACGGTCGGTACTGGCAGTCGATATCTGTCGAAAGCTGTGGCTGCAGATTAGTTTCCTCCTTCCCGTGCTGATACCGTCTCGGCAAAACCCGACCGAGCCTCTTGTCTTGTGTCCCCCATTTCGTGTTCCATCATCCGTGTTCCGTCGGGTGGCTGGTGGTCGGGTCGCGACGTAACTGGTACCCGGGTGTGGCGAATGACGTCGTTGCAGCCTTGAGGATCGTAAGCGGTGGATCGTCGCGTGGCGGCGGTAAAATTTCTGACAGCCGCAAAGAGCAAACGCCGGCAGACTGGATGTGTGAGTTTGGGCATTCGAACCTGCTGGATCACCTCGTGTTCTATTTTTCTCTGTACATTGCTGTTGTCGCATGTCTCGGTTGCACGTACCACACCACTCACGGTGTCTGCCACAAAACTTTGGTTGGATTGAAGGTCGATGAGGCCTTCTCCGCCTACAAGCAGATATATACACAAAAATGCGAACGTAATGTAATAATTCCAAGGCCGGTAGCCTTTTACCAGTAACCGTGACGCCTAATGCTGCCCAATGCCCAGTGTGTCATTTGATGGTGTTGAGAACCACAATGATGATGATCGTTAGTGTACAAGTCGCGAACCGATGCAAGTTTTTGTTATCCACTCCAATACCGTAACCGTGCCGAAGCCGTAGACGAAATGATGAATATAACGCTGTGGGCCAACTCGGCCACAAGGGGTATCATGCCCTCAAATTCTGAGAGCTGTGTCCGATTATGCTGTGTAGCGAGCGCCCCGGGGTAATTTGCCCGGGTAGTGGGATGTCCATGGATGGCTGAAATGCCGTGCCGTGTGCGCGGTTGGCCAGGCTGATGGTGACCTCAATCTGATGGTCGAATAAATGTATCTCGCGTCCCGATCGTCCGTGGATGTGTCAACGCGGACCAGACTATGCTGGGTGTCTCTTCCTCCTCTTCTGCCGCTGTCCTGGCGACAGCTTATTTCTTGCCCTTGCTTGGCGGCGCGGTGATCTTGCTAGTGGTCATGAGATCGCCAATGTACTTTTGCAGGAACTTGTTGTTGCTGTCGAGCTTGTCATGCTCTTCCCGGACGGCTTCGATGCGGTTGAAGATGGTGAGCAGAGACTCTTGGAGTGCCTTCGCGTGTCTGGAGAGTGCTGGTCAGCTTTCGGGTCCACCAAGTGCCGCGTGGTGGTTCGAATCCTTACCTCTTCAACTCTTCCCTGGCTTCTCTTCCCAGAGCCTCAATGTCTTCGCTCGTCCTCCGCGGGCTCATTGCCCTCACATCGTCCGGTCCAAACTCGGTGTCGATTGGCCCAACAGCTGAGCTGTCCCTTGGCACTACAAGCGGTCCACTACTCTTCCGGCTCGGTAGGCGAGGGCGAATGGGGGTAGGCTGGTGGATCTGGGGCTCGTCGTGCTCGTGGTCGACCGATGATGAGGAAGAGCTCGAGTGGGAGCGCTCAATGTGAGGAGGCAGGTGCGACTCGCCGTGCTGTTCTTGGTGCTCGTTATCCATGATGCTGAATTATCGTCGTCGCGATGCTTTGACTTGTTTTTTCGGGGTGCCGATTGTCGGTGAAGAATATCGTGGAGTCAGTGGAAGTGGGATTTTGGTGGTGAAGGTATGCAGAGGCAGCTAATCTGCAGGAGTGCGAGAGGGCGGCTCAAAAGGCAAATGTGGTTGAATTGAATGGTACTCCGTCACCAGGTCCGAGTTGGGAAACGGGGTCTTGCCACCATGCAAGCAGGGTCAGGGCTTGTGTAGTGAGTGGCGGAGAGGGGGTAGTCGAGGATGAAGGAAGAAAGAGTCAGGTGGTTGCAAAGGTGGCAGCGGTGATGGTGGTGGTGGTGTATATGGGGCGTGAGGTATTATGGAATGTACGGAGTAGGGGTATTGGTGGTTGTATTCCGGAAGCAAGTAGGGTCCTACCGGCCTCTCAAACAGGGACAGGAGCCGGAGGACGGGTGAGGTAGGGAAGAAGAGTAGATGAAAAAGAAGACAACCCAAGAGGACGGGCAAGAGTGAGAGAAAAAACCGCGCGGTGGGCCGCAGAAGGGTATGAATGGGGGACGAGGTCTCGTGGGTGTGGGTGGGTTTTTGGGTTGGGCAGAGTTGTCGAGGAGTCGCTTTGAATTTTCCCCCTTCCCCTTGTCTTCCTTGTCGCCAGGTGGAATATGGGTCTCTCTTGACGGTCGTGGAGTGCTCGCAGGTTCGCCTCGCGCCGGGTGGTTCTCTCTGCTACGCAGTATGTATACCAGGTACACCAGTACCTTTTCCGACCAAGTAAGGTACTGGTTTGGTTTGCTGGCTTGCTTGTTGGCAAATGCTGGCCCTTGATGGGTGGGGGTCTGAAATGGCTATCGGAATTTGAGGAGCGAGAGAAAAGAGAAGAGAGCCCCAGAGAATAGGTGATGCGAGAGTGGGAATGTCGTGGGAGTAATACGGGATTGCGACCGAGAGTCAAGGCGGTTGCGTCGACGTCGTGTGTGTCGGTAGTGTACGTTGTGCGCCTTATGTTCGTTCAAGGTACAGCAGAGTACAATGGAAAAGAATGGGAATAAGAATTACCAATGGCGAATGGCAGAGAGCAGGAGAAAATGGACGACAATGGCTGTCTTGGCTGGGTGTGGGTTTGGGTCGACAGTTGACGTCTACAGGCGAGCAGGTGGCCGCGATCTGCGGTACTTGGGGGGACAAGCGCTGCTCTGGGTGATGACTGCCCGCTGCTGGGCCTGTGGTGTCGATCCGAGGGCTGGTGCCTTCGTGCCCTTCGCCCAATGTCGTAGGTAGGACGAGCGGTATGATGGTCGTTACTGAGAAGAGGGTAGGACGGGGGTGATCCCCAAGGGTTGTCGAAGGCTTGGGAGCCTTGGATTGCTTGAGTTCAGTCAGGGTGGAGGAGGGTGAGGGATGGGCACGACAGGGGTGGCCAAGTAGGTACCCTACACTTCCAGTACTGGGAAGTAGGGTGGACAGGGAAGAGACAGGACCAGCGCGCAGGGAATCCGTAACGGGTTGGCGACTGGCTTAAGCGGTGTGGAGCAGGATGATGTTATCGCAACCGTTTTGTCGACTCTGCAACTCTGTTGTGTTGCTTCTCTCTAGGTAGCCAGGCGTTGAGAGAGGCTATTTGCAGCTTTGGTTGGTCGGTGCGCCTCAAAGCGGTGGTGGGCGGACTGCGGATCGTGTGGTAGTGCTGAGGTTGTCTGTCTACCAAGCACTCGAGCGCGAGAGAGGAGCTGAAGCTGAAGCTCGATGTTGATATTGACGATGGGCAGAAGATATGCTCCAACGGCTGTGCGGTGTGCGATGTTGAGTGGTGCTTCGTTGAGTGGTGCTTCGTTGACCGGTGTGGATGGCGAACGGTGGGTGGGAACGATGGGGCCGGCTTCTGAACCTGAACCTGTGGAAGTATCGCAACGACTCAAAGTAACTTCTGGCTGCTGGGTTCCAGTTGTCTGTCTTGTCTTGTGTGACGTGAAATGGAGGTCAACAAGACGACGATGGGATGCGCGCCTGTTTCCTCTGCGTTTGAGCGACTCGGGGTGCTATCGCAGTTAGGCATTCATCGACGGTGACACACACACACGGTTGCGATGCAGGCGGTACGGAAAGAAGTTCTGCCCTATGCAAGCAGGATAGATGCCGGGTCTTGGGGTCTCGTGGTGTTGTTGATCTGCTGAATCGAGAAGCTGAGAATGCAGCACTCACACACGATGGTGGTGGTGTCTGTTGCTGCGGTGTGCTGGCCCCAGCTGGCCTCTGCCGGTGTTGTTCTGCTCGCGGGTGCAGGGGAGAGACACACCGACACTGGAATTGAGATTGACGAGGGCTTCAGCTCGATGCCATTCAAACCATGCGTAGACGGCGTGTTTGTGAAGCGCCTGAGACGGACGGATGCTAGGTTTTCCCCCCACCTGCGTGTCTGTGCAGCCACTGCAGCGGTCTTTCCTTTGCTTTCCTCTCCACGTCCTTCCTCTCCCAGCCCCGATTGAACATGGCACTAGCACTGGCACTTGTCTTTGTGGAAGGCACGAGTCGGTACGTACCTACGGATACCTTCTTTTTAATACCTAGGTACGAATACTCAGACAGTTCCTTCCTCGGCGAGTTTGGCAGCAGAAGGATGGAAGGCAGGCACGATGACGGAGGAATCAGGGAAGGTGTTCCCAATGGAAGCTGCTGCTAAAAACAGGGGACTGCTGCTTCCCACCGAGACAGCGTCGCGCCTGCCTTTCTTTCTTGCACTCTGACTGATGTCTTTGTCCTGGATTCCTGGAAGCCACGCAGTACGTAGCGGTACGTACCGGGATGGCGGGTCCTCTAATTCGGTGTCCCGGGCCTAATTTGGCATTCGAACCTCAGGCATGTTTTTCTGCCCACATGTCACTTTGCTCCTTCCCCACACATTGTGACGCTGAACGGTGTGAAGCTAAGTTGCTCGCATCTTGACTCGGTACGTGCCTTTTTTTCGGTGTTTTTTTTTTTTCTCTTCCCCTCCCCCTTCTGCCTCACCCGCCGCCTGTCCCTCGCCGCCCCCCCTCTCCGCTCATCTCCTCCGCATCCGCCGTCCTTCACCTTGAAACTCACGATATTTTGACCTTTTCCGAATTCTTCTACCTACACTAGTCGAAGGCACTAAGGTGTGTGACACGGAGTCTTGCCGACACATTGTCTCCATCAACCAGCCATCTGGCACTTGGAGAAGAAGAGTTTTATTTTATTTTGCCCGCCCTCCCTGCCTTCCATCGTTTTTGCTTCTGCCTGACCTCCACGGGCGTATCCTTCCTCACCGCATTCTAATTTCTCATCGTTTCCCCTCTCGATCGTCACTTTCGGCGTTGTGCGACCGTTGACGGACCCCCTACTCCTGCCGTGTCAACTCCCTGCAAACCACAGCGGCATGAATGACCTCTGCCACGATGACAAAAGCAAAGCCCATGGCGGGACAGAAGCAACATTTTGTTTTTTCTTGCGCTGACCTCACCTCCGCTGGCTGCTGACCTGCTTTCCACGTGTACAGATACCGCAAGCTCCCCTCTCGTCATCGAGGGACCCCTGAATCTACACGCGCACCGCACCGCACCGCAGAGCGAAGACGCACACGCAGTGCAAGGCAGCCGGTACCTTGCCGCAGCGGCATGAGAGACGCAGTACTTCTAGTGTACTGTACATTTGTCTTTCACCCTCCACACCTCCGCCGCGGCCAACCAGCTGCAGCAACGGCAACCCTTTACACCACCCCTGCCGCCGAAAAATTGGCTGATCAGCGCCTGTGACGCCATACCCTCCATGGTCAAGACTGGGATCCCCCTTCTCCACCCGCCGCGACGAAGCAGAGCGGGAACTTGGGAAACTTGAGGTGAACTCGGGAACTGGGAGGAATCGCAACCTGCCGCCAAGCCTAGCGCGAGCCTTTTGACTGGCGCGCGCCCTTCTCCGCCGCCCACTCTCCGGCAGACACCAGCCGGTTTGGCGGCCTTGCCGCAAGAGGGGCACATCAAGCACATCAAAAACCAAACGCCAACCAAAGGCCCGTCGTGATATTATGCCCAGCCTACAGCGGATTCCGATTGCCATCTTGCCTTCCATCTTGAATCACCGCCCCTCACCTTCCAACACCACTCGCCGCTTGTTTCGCCAACCAGATCAAGGGCCTTGCGCTACCTCACGCACTTGTTATGGGGGCACGGGGGGCTGCACAGGGTTGCTGTGGGGGTGTCTCTTTGCCCTTTGACCCCTTCATGATCGATCAACCGTCCCGTCCAACCGTTTCTTCCGCTCGTTCTCGTGTTATCGTCAACACGCCGTCAGATCACATACGACGGATTTACCTTGGCTAGCCAGCATCATATCGTGATCATAAGACGATGGCTCCTCGTCTCTCTCCTCATTCTCAACCAGCTTAACCAGCCCTCATCTATTGACCGTCGTGTCGAAGTCGTTTCTCCCGCCGGAGACCGGCGGGGCAGGGCAGCCATGGCTGACTTACTCGCGGTGGGGGATTGGGCAGCCACGATGGCTTCGTCGAAACACTGCGGCAGCAACGTCCACAGGCGCTACGGTCCCTTCCTGTCATTTCTCGGGATACCGCCGTCCACAAATATGACAGGATCCCTATCCCACTGGCTGCGCGTTGAGGTAGCGGTAGGCCCCCAAAACCCTCGGCCGTCACTTGACTGCCCACACCCACCCCAAGACCCTTTCGGCCCCGTTCCTACATTAGAACAGCCGCCCGACCCAAGTCATATCCAACGCGACCTTACGGATACACGAATGTCCCTCGCGCACACTACATTAGCTTCGCCAGCGCCACGGGTCCGACTGGGACGAAAGATGGGGACGGGACAGGGACATGCAAGGCAGCACAAGTCAAGGAAAGGCATGCCGGGCAGAAAACCGAAGGCGCCGAAGTGACATGAGAGCAGCCTGCATTGCCTTTCCTAATCTGCCTGCTGCACACTCACCGGTTACCCTTGCGGATAGTCGCTGCTGCAAGAGGAGGAAACCAACCGTCGAAATCGCGAAAGAAGCATAACGCTGTGTGTCTCCGATGCAGGGACCCTGGAAACAATGACTTCGATCTCAAGAGCCCTTTTCGTCGCTTCGCTTCGCGCAGAGCCCCCATCCCCTTGTCCTCCCTTCCCCTCGGGCCTTCATATCTGGCGCTTGTCCAATCCCCTCAAGTGTCAGCAATAAACTTCCTGTTGACCCCTTGAACTTTGCACCGGAGGCCTGAACCCCCCATCTTATTACTTGAACTATCCATTTTCTTCTTTTCGGTTCTTCCATTTCCGATGCAGTGCTGCGGCTGCAGCTGACTGGACGGCAAAGCCGCCCTCAACACGCAATTCTATGCCTGCGCCCCTCCGAGTGACTCCAGCGCCACAACCGTCGGATCTTTCCTGTTGCTGCAAACTCAACAGCAAACCTGACACACTAAGGGGGTCCCCGGGCAAGGTACCCCGGAGCCCCTGACACCGGCCGAGTGATGTCATCGGATCGACGGGTCAAACCTGTCCCTCGTTCGCCTTCAGCCTCTCAGATCTCTGTTCCGTTCAACCACTGCCATCTTAGCAGGCGCTTCCCTGCCTCATAACACAGCTCCATCCAGTCACGAGTCAACCTCAGCCCTCTTCTCTGCCGCCATCCCCACATCCATCTTCGTCACCCTTCAAGCGGCGTCTCCCCCGCCCTACCGCGCAGTTCACTATCGTTCGCCGTTCCGTCCAACCGTGCGGTCCAAGTATCTGTCATTCTGCCGCCGGTATTGTTTCACCAACTCATCAAAATAACCAACGTCTGGGGAAGAACGTTGGGGGCCGCATCACTGACAGAGTTCCGTCAGCATCACCAGGGAACGCACCCTGACCAATATCGACACCACCATCATCGCCTCAGCGTTTGCATTATCGAAAGAGACGATCTCCATGCCGAACTTCAAGCATCACCAAAGGTTGTTTGTACCGTCCCATGGTTCGCCTTGCTACCATCGCAGGCTGGCTGAACACGCAAAAAACAAGAAGCCTTGAACGGCGCCGACTCGGTTCGGATAAGATTTGCCTCACCGTCTCACCAGAAACAAGCCATCCCTCAGGTCCGCCGTTACCCCTCGACCATCGTTCGTCGAGTCATCGCGTGTTTTCCAGTAGATCTTCCCGTTGCCGCTCGCCCAGACGGCATTGATTCCATTCAATCGTGACAGGCAGATCATCCTCGTTAGTGAAAGACCAATACCTACCATGCTACGACCAACCTCCTCCCCCTTCCGTGCCCACTCCCCGTCCTCCCCGATACGCCGCTGAAATATCCGGAGACATGGCCAAGTCACAAGTACGTGACGGAGATGGTGAGCGGACATGATCATCATCATTACATGTGCATACGGTCCACGAAACCCACGAACAGTGGGCAGGCAAGGCAGAAAAGACGGTCTGACGGATACTTGAATGACTCTCTGATACAAGTCGTGTACAACGTCGTAGCATGTATGCCCCCCTCGTCATGCTGGCCATGGGGGAGAGGCCGTCTTGAACAAATGGTTGGACGAACGAGGCTGCTCCACCGTACGCAATAACTTACCATCGACCATGGTTCCCTTCACAAATCCCTTCGGAGCGGGCTCCATTCTCGTCCATACTTCGATTCCTTGACAACTTTGGGGCCTTTTCTTCCAACAATCGAAAGAGAAAAAAAACACGGAAGACCATCCGGTTTTTTTCTTCCTCTCCTGCACCCCCCTTGGCCGCTCAGCCGCAGTCCTGCTCCGCGTTGCAACCTCACACACCAAGCATTCCCCAGCCGGCAGGGCATTCCATAAGCTTTGCTGTTCTTTTCTCCATCGAGCAGCGCTCAGGACTATTTCAGCAAGAGTTGCAAATGTACCCGCGGCAGAGTATGAGCCAACAAAACACCCGAAATTAAATCCCAGAAATTTGGGCGTAATTACTTGCAAGGAGCCTGCTTTGGTTTTGCAAAACAAGAAACCCGAATGGCAAATACGTCCCGCAAGCCACACGGCGCTGCTAACCCGAAAAGAAAAACTGGAATGCCATCATGGCATTTCCAATCCCAAACTTTCTCCCATGTTGCGAGGCCCGGCTTTCTCGAGATTTCGCCGTCTTAGGTGATCTTTTGCCTTTCTCTCTCTGTCCCAGTCCCATCCTCCCATACACACGAGGAACCCCCTTCCTTGCTTATTTCGCACTCTGCTCTTCTCTCCTTGCCTTCATTGTTCGCCTCTTTTTTGTTTCCCACGCCCACGCCCCCCTTCCCCTCTCCCCCTCTCTCCCAAGACCAAGATTCCCACCGAGGTAATAACAGCAAACGATCGGCGGTACCCAGCACGCACGACGAAAACTCAACCCCCAGCCAGCCAGCGCTCCCGGCACTCAAGAAGCACAGTGAGCAAGAGAAGCAGCAGCAGCAGTAGCAGGGTGACGATCCCACAATAAGCCCGACTCAGCCGATCATCCGGCGGCCAATGGCATCTTCTTGCACGGGGATCGTCATAAAACGGGATATATCCAAGGGATTGGCAGAGACAGACCGTCCCAAAGGCGTTGTTGTGTAATCCGCGCTACGGCATTGTACCTTTTGTACTCTGTACCGCGCATTCCCATCTTACAAGTGACATTACAGATTGTGCTCGTTGTATGGACGGGTTCGGGGGCCGGTGCTGCTGCAAGTCCTTCGCCCTGTCGTGCATCCTGCTTCCCGCACCGTCTACTGCCCTGCTGGACCTCCGGCCCTCCGGCAACGGACGGCCAACCAACGATCCTATCACGGAGCATCCTCACATTTCATCGACAGGCTCATCAGGCACAGCGTGTCCCCTCGACGTCTCCTCTTCCACTGGAACATCAGAGGAATAATACAACGCCCCCCGGCCCTTTTTCCATTTGCTTCTTGTTGACCTTGTTTCCAAATCATGTTGCGCGCCGCCGCAGTGCTTCCGCCCCTCCCAGAAGAAAACAAGGGAATACTCGTATACACCCTTCCGGCAACCTGCTCGTCTAACCGCCGGCTCACATGGCATCGTGACTCTTAAATCGCCCTTCGCTGCCCCGCCTCTGAGGTTGCTGTTCAGGAAAAGACCCGAGTTTTCTGGAAACGCCTACGAATGAACGTCGTCGTCGTATGCAGAGAGGCCGGTGGGACGCAAGGGCAAAAGGTGGCAGCGGCCAATTTTCACGACCGCTCCAAACTTCCCTCTCTCCAACCCTGTTCCCTTCTCCATATCGTGACTTCTTCCTCACAGCTGGCACTCTCCCTGCACACTCTCCGTCGCAGGCGTGCCCAACCGCTTCGCCATCACATCCCTCAATCCCCGCCCTTTTCTTTTGGCCCCAGCACCCTAAATAGACGGCCGATGTTGGTTTGCTGATGTTGCTAGCCGCTTGTTTGGCCTCATGTTCTCTTCCTTCCCCGTCCCACGTCTACTATCAGCCAACCAAAACCCGTCCCCGCCGATTTGTCCGTGAACATTGGCCTTTTGCGCTGGGATGATGGAAGGAGAGAGGGGGCGTCTGATTTACCATGCAAACCGCGCTGCGTTCGGGGGCCATAGCAGCCGGCGGCGGGAAGAGGTCAGATGAGACCGGACGGCGACTTCTCTACACAACAGACGCGCAATCACTTCTGTCTCTCTCCACAACTAACTGCTTACTGCTGAGTTGTAAGAAAGCCATTGTTGTTCCGTCCCTGCTGATGCCCAGCCAGCGGTCCTTGCTGCGCTGACGGTATGCGGCTGGGGGTTGGGTTGGTTGGTTTGGTTGCGCGACGACCCGCAGTTCTATTTTATTTTCCCCTTTGCGTGTCACGGAGTCCCATCCGATGCCGTGGCTGTCCGTCCATCCGTCCCCCCTCCCCATCCCGTCCGTCTCATCTCGTATGTGACGTATTCCGTACCGGCCCTGTTTTCGTGTAATGGTAATTCCTTCTTTCCCGGGTTTTACGATATCTTCGGTCGCCACTACAATGTAGTAAGGGCAAGGTCAGATCAGGTTATATGGAATCACAATTTCGTGGCCAAAATATCTCCTCGGAGTTGCGCGGTCCCGTCAAGAGAAGGGGGAGGGGAGTGGGAAAGCCGCCTCGCCGCCGTCGCCGCCGCCACCAACGCCGGTGCCGTGCACGGCTCTGGAGGGCAGCTCCCAATCTCGGACACTCTCTCGGCGGGGGTCTTGCGGTTCAACGTTCAAGCCCAACTGAACTAAAGTACCAACTCACACCACAGATACCAGCCCAGCCTACACCGGGGATTTTCTTCCAGAGGGAGGGAAAAAAGAGATACTTACCCACACTTTTCTCCAGAATTCATTCACGCTCGGCCTTCTGCCGGCCGAGTGAGTAAGAGACAAAAGCCCACGTATCCGTACGAGGGGTTCGTGTTCCCATGATCGGCTGGGAAAGGGCTTGGCTCCCCTTTTTTTTTCCCTCTCTCGTGTACTTAGCGTGCTGCCGCCGAACCCGCGCGTTCGTTCGACGCGTGTTCCGTTCGCGATGAAGATCGAAAACTGGGGAATATTGAACAACACGCGCACACTGGAATTCCAATTGCCCAGAAAAAGACCGATTAGTTCGCAGATGGAGAGACCCACGTGGGTATCGGTTATCGGGAGCTCGCGCGAGGGAAAAAGAAGGTGAGCCAAGATGGATCCTGGTCGTTGCAGCGTTTTGGCGCCAGATTTGGGGGATATCCAACACGCCTTTTCTGGGTGAGCCAAGAAGTGTGATGGTGCTGCAGGCGATGAAGTTTGAAAATCGGGGCATGCTCCGGGTGTACCGTTTTGATTGACCCTAAGCAAAAAAGCTTGACTCGGATTCTGAACGAGGAAGCTCCCTTTTCCGTGATAGATTGTCCGTCCATCTGCAGGTGAATGTTTTCTCCTTGGGATTTTCCTGGTAGATTGGTGGCAGGAGGGAAGTTTCCGAGCTGCGGCTGTTGAGCGGCACATGTTATTCACACCTCGGGGGGTTTCTTGAGGTGGCCATGCTTACTGGATGTTTGACGCCCTCGCAGAACCAAGGCCGGCTCTCAGCGAAGCTTATGTGTATGTGTGAGTTTGAGATGGGGGTGGTTTAGACGCAGGGTTTCACTGCGGGCGCGAGAGTACGGGGTTGCTCACGTTGGATCTTGAGACGGGATGAGACGACGACGTGGATGGGGGGGGCAGCATATGAAGGGATGATGATGACGGCCTCTCTGGTGATGAGTGAGAGAAAAGGGATGGGGAGAAGTTTAAGGGTTCTTTTTGAGTTTATCTATGACGACGATACCTGCCTGATTCGTGAATGAGGGTGGTTCGAGGGCTTGCTTGATTGGGGAGAGCAGCGTGGGATGCTTACGGGTTCGCACTTTTGGCTTTTTGAGGGGATCTCTTACACGGGGCTAAGGTTTCGATGTCGTCGAAACTCAATTCTCGACGGAGTTTACTCCTGAGTTTTCAAGGGTTGATCGGGTTGGGTTATTGTCATTGGCTGCTTTGTGGTATTTGAGATGGGAGCCAACATGAGAGTTCGAGTGTGCTAGAGGGAGTTGAGTGGCTTGTGCAATCAACTCCTTGGTGACTTTTCGCTTTCATGATGATGTATTATGAGGGTTGCAAGCCCGCAGCGCGGCTCCGAAGGTTTGTTTGCCGGCTCCGAGACTTGTTGATAGTGCTCTCTTGTGTGAAGTAAGTCATTTCCTTATGGCTGTTGTCATTCTAGCTGCAAATTTTAAGAGCATGTGTCTTCTCAGCGAGGGTGGAAGAACCTTGGGCCGAGTTACGTGTTATGAGCCAGAAGAAATCATGATGTCTCTTAAAGCCCAGCGTAGTCCTGTAAACTGAACATAAGCGGCTTGATGTTATTGTCGCATTCATTAAAGACGTGGAGATTTTACACCACTATTTCAAGTCTCTCAGAAAACCATATAAAGTTGCCAGTCAGTTTAATCCACTATATTCGATCGAGCTTTCAATTGGAGGCTTAAATATGTGGTTAACCTAACGTATTGGTTTCTCTTACTCATATCAAATATGTGAATTCCACATACGCATATAAACTTCTAGTCAAAGGGTTGCTTCTGGTGATCTGTCAATTTCTGTCTCGAATTTGAAAATGCTCGGAAGTTGTGTTGCAAAGAGCTGTTCGTACGTTGTTCTGGCTAGACCATACATGTAAAGTTAAACGTATTGCGACTTCGTCTAAAAGCTACAAGCCATCACTGTAGATTGAAGTGAAGTATTAAACAGTCTGACCGGTCCTGGTTGCGAAGTTATCAAACATCAGCTGCTCATTAGTGCATTGAAGTCTGGTCCTGCGGGTACAAAAACTCTTACAACCTGGAAATATTTAGGTCTCTGGTCCCATGGCCACAAACAGTCTACTATACATAAAAGTCATCCCATGGGCACAAATAGTCTTTAACTTGTATATTTATTCTCTCGTGGATATGACTGGACCTCTGTTTATATGATTGCGTTGGATCCCTCCTACCTTTGAAACCGTCGTTCATTCCCTTCTTGGTTCTTTCTTCTCACCTCGACCGCCATCTCATCCACTTCTACAGAAGTTTTACGGAGTATAAGGCGGACGACCTCAGCCGAATTCTTACCTCAACCAATCTTGCAATCTTTCACCTCATCGGGCTTTACAATTAGTCCAGGTTCGTACCCTATGCAACCATTGCCTCCCATCAGCTTCTCACATCGTCTAAAAGTGAACCTCGACTATATTCTTGCAGTTTCTGCTATCTTATCTCGTTCAACATTCAGCCACCCTTTCCCCGCCCCTTCCTTTTTCACTCACTCAACTGTCCTTGAAAACCTTTGCGAAATTCAACCTCACTAGTAACAGTCCTCAACAATGCCGCGCGACAAACCCAAGGACAAACAGCTCCCCGTTCACAAATCGTCTGACAGCTCTCGGTTCAACACGATGGATGCCCTCCCACAAGTTCAGCAGAGACTAACCAAGAAAAGGAAGGAATGGCCTGGCGCGGATGAACAGGCTGTACCAGAGGCAGAGTTAGGAAGCAAGCCTGAGAGGTCGATGGAAGGAGCTACGGATCGCGGTACATCCGCAAACCCCAAGCGGAGAAAAATTGGTCTCAACCGAGGGTATGTCAAAATGTCACTACCTTCACGAAGAGGAAGCTGCTAACCAACAAACTTCTAGTTACCTTGGCTTAGATAATGGAAGCACTGCCATTAGATCCAGTCTTTGCGTCGAAGTCGGAGATCGCAGTATCTTCTACGATGTGAGAGACCCAAAGTGTCCTCCTCAAGGAGCTAATAACGGACAAGATTTCGACTTCCCTTCGGCCCTCAACCCATCCACAGGCCAGACAGGCCACGACGCGCTTCGCGCAGGTGAATGGCTGAGTGTTAAATTCCTCATCTACGAGCTTGTTCGACGAGCTGCCGACAATGCCAAGGTTGACAAGGATGTCCAGTTGCTTCTGAAGAAAACATTCAAAGGCGACCTTATCCTAAAGGAGAAGGACCGAGACGAACTTGTCACAGACCAACTTCGTGAGCACATCGTGGAGTGTTTCCGGAAAGTCGCCAAAGCTACCCAAGACACATGTGATCGAGAGGGTCTATTCTATGACAGCATTGCTGTCACGCTCCCCGTTACATGGAACACGCAGCCGTTCCAGACAATGTACGCGAGCATTCTGGAGGAGGCGTTTCCGAACATCGAACCCGCGAACTTCGTATATATCTACGAAGCAGAGGCCGTGGGTCATTATCTCCTGCACAGTCGTATGAGGGGCACCCTTCGAAGGACAGAGGACGACGAAAAATATCCGCATAGGGTGATGATTGTGGACTTTGGCGGCCACACTGTGGTAAGTCTTTCCACTCGTAGCTTATGTCGAAACCACGCGCGCTGACTGGATTACAGAATGGCGTTACTTTTCATCTCAGATGGAACGAACATGAAGAAGAAAGCTCTGAGCCTGCTTTCTTCGCCACTCAGGCGCCCTGGGGTAAGTTGAGTCCTGAAGGAGGTGCAATTAAAATAGTCTGACATATGATCTAGGTACTCCCGGAGGATCAGAGCTCTACGCACGAGAAGTCGAGAAGGTGCTCCGCAATGACCCGGAGTGTACTAAAGGCAGCCAGGATGAAGTTGAAGAGCGCGTCAAGGAATTCATGGAGTGCTTGAAACTGAAGCAGGGCAACCACGACGGCACGGCCTTCACCCTCGTCCGCAATAAAGAACCATATCTCTGGCAGCCTACCGGGCCTGTGGACGCCGCAAGACTATACAAGAGAGCGTTCGATAGACCTCTCAAGGAAGTCCACACAAAGATCACTGCCAGAATGGGCAGAGCGGTACCCACAACAGTGGTACTTACTGGCGGCAGTTACTTGAATGCAGCTGCGCGTTCAGCCACAATCGCCAAAATCAACGGCCAACCCGGATGGAAATACATTGCGCTTTCCGAAATACGCGCCGTCTCTGACATGTAAGTCGGCTATGGCTGACACAAAAAAGCAACAGTGGCTGACAAGACTTCTAGGCGATTGGTGGTTGCCCAAGGTGCGGCCTTGGCTCTCTCGAAAGCAACGTCTGTTGCCGATTTCATGAACCAGGGCGCTGCTTTTTCTATACACTCACCGAGTTTGAAGGGCCCAGATGGCCGGGAGCAGCCAAACATTCTGGCTTACAAAGAGCAAAATTGGGATTTTGAATTCAAACTCCGTACCAAGTCTCGCATGCGTGTCAGATGCGAACCATTTCACCACGGGACCATGGACGACCTGAAAGACCCCGCCAAACGGCGCATTGAAGTTTACAATGCCTACGACTTTCTTGACCTCGGCCTCCGGAGTAAGGGATCTTACACGATCTCATTGAGACACATCCGAGAAAACGGCAAGGACTTTATGATACTGCGAGAGAAGGCAAAGAAAGATGACGGTGAACTGGAAAATCCCGAGGTCCATGAATGGAAGCTTCCAGTCTACGTCGACGTCGGTCAGTGTGTTCTCATGGTCGATCAGGACCAATTTGACCTGCAGCAGGTGAAGCGGGAGTGAGCAGAGTCCGGCAAGTGAGACTGCTTTATACAGAAGTGTCTTGCAGAACAGGAATTTGGAGTTTGATGAGGTCACGGGAGAGGTTATTCAATCAAGACAAGAGTTTCAAGTTGAGCAATGGGCTCCACGCTAGCGGCCAAGCCGCGATGGGCGCCATGCAGTTCCGTTTTGCGATTCAACAAGCAGAATGAAATCTCCCGACGTCTGGCATTGCAAAGGAACAGATAGACGGTGGCATTCACCCACAGGCTTTAGTCCACCACTCAATTCAGTGGACAGAGTGGCATTTCACCTACACAATAGAGAGATGGCTTGAGAACAACGCAACAACGTTGCCCCACATATATGTTTTAAGTGTACGTCGCTGGTCATCATGCTTGATGTGTAAAAGAGAAACAGATGTAGTGTTGTGATTCTGCTCTTCATCGTTTACGACGTCTAGTAGTCTTGTCGCAGGCTCCATCTAGAAGGAGTAGGCGAGGTTCCCCAAATTAGTGACTAGGCAGTGTTAATGAATGCTATGCAGGCGCTTCATGAGAGGCCTCTATTGCAGAAGATACAAAGGCTTGAATTATTTGCACTGCTAGCGTAGCATAGCACTCTAAATATTACTCCGATCGATTACGTTGAGTCTGAACGTGCTAGTGAGGTCCTCAGCTATGGCATCTGTGTATTCTCGTCTTTCGCGGATGCGTTTCATTTTCCTTACGAAAATAGTGCTCACTAATAATGCATCGAATTTTTAGAACCTCAGAAAATGAAGAAAGTCGAGCAAAGATGAGACAAGATGAAGTAGACCATGAAGGAACCGATCGAATAAGTACAGGAGAGGTGAGCACCAAACGCCAACCGGACGTCGACGGCCTGCCTGATCAGCCATGATATTGATGACGACGGTTTCGCTGAAAATCTAGTAGTGAAAATGAAGAATAGGCGGGAGAGACCTAAGATGTCGCGTGTCGCTTCACATACCATGCATCTCTTCAGATTTGCAAGCGTCCGGGCAAGGCTTTCAGAAAGGAGGTGGCCAGTTCTCTCACACAAAATAAAACTTACGAGTAAAGTCCAATCCGAATCCTCCAATGAGAATTCAAATAATCGCAACAGTGAACGGGGGGAGGCTACACTCTGTGTCCAACGCATTACCTCAAAGGATTTTTCAACGCGCAGGTGACTTCCATGCAAATTAACCTCCGAGAGGAATTCGAGGCTTCGTACATGGGCACAAACACCCAACAGCTCAAGGCATGAATTCAATGGGCGGATAACCCTAAACCTCTGTGCATTCATTGTAACCCCGCAAAACGTCAAGATGAATGACAGCCAAGCCTCATCTGCCGACACGGGGCATGTAGTCGTCATGCCATGAAGAAGAGCCCCAAGCTCCGATCTGAACCTTGGGGGAAATTACCATGACCCTGGTCAACCACCGTGCTGACGACCTTTGTCAACCCTAGTTTAGTCAATTCTCTCACAGTGATATCTTGCCTACCGCCTTGGGGGCATGCAGTTTGGGCAACGCAAGTCACGCAGGATTGCAATTCTGGGGGCAGGAGTATGCAAACAGCACATGTTAACGATAGTTTCGTGTGGGTATAAACATTAAAGCTTCTAAGCATTGCAACTCCCGCAGTAAACTAGCCCTAGCCTTCCCCTTAGATACATGATAGTAAACATTAGGAAAAGGGGGCTTATGCGCCCAGCGTACAGTGTCCAACATCAGCAGAAACCAGGTACTAAACCCTCCCATCCCCCGCATTTCCCTCCCTTCCTGAGCAGCAAAGCTAACCCGCAGGAACTTTTTTTCAAAAGCTTCAATTTAAAACTACAAAGGCAATGCCTATGCAAAGAGGTCTAGTAACCTCTTGTAGTTACTAGAACCTTGGACCGCCCCCAAAGATTCTCTCCGTGTCATGCGTTGTTGGTGGGATGCTAATTGTCAAGCCTAAAAGCTCCAGTCAAAAGTGTCATCAAACACCATTCGAGGGACCCGCGCCGCCGCTGGCGCCGAGGTGTCCGTGGTCACCCCCGTGCTGGCCCGGATGGATCTTCTGGGCGCCGGGCGCGCGGATGTGGAGTCCCAACGCGGCGGGGTCGATGTTGCGGTGTCCCCAGAGGAGGAGGAAGCCGAACCCAGGCTTGGCCAGCACGTCCAGGATTCCGTAGAAGAGAGCCTCAGAGTCGGGGTGGATGATGTTGCCACCCTCAGCGACGCCCCAAGCAATTGGGTACAAGAACCACAGGAAGATGGTGAGGATGCCGCAGTTGGTGTAGGTGCGCTGGATGGATCCACCGAGCGCAGCAGCGTGCTTGCGACCCTCAAAGACCAGAGAGTAGATGACGTAGAAGAAGGCGAACATGCCAAAAACCCAATATCCCCACTTGTAGCTCGTGCTGGTGAGAGCACCAACAAGTCCGGTAACAATCATGACCTCGTCAGCGAGAAGGGCAATCATGATGGAGGGCCAGGGCAGGCCAGCGGTGAGGAGAAGATCCAGAAGCAGAAGCGGCGTGGTGACGAACCAGTCGATGTAGCGGACGTAGTAGATCTCTCGGGTGCCGGCGCCGGAGACCTGGCTGTCGTTGGGACGGGGGAACTCAACCAGAACAGGTGTCTGGCCCAGGCCGGCGCCCATGGAGAAGTAGGATATGCAAGCAACAAAAGTGATGGATGCCGTGATGTAGTGGAAAAGGCGGTGCGTCTCGCGCTTGGCCATGCCCATGCCGAGGAAGGCGAGAGTCGAAACGGCCATAACGGCGCAGACGGCGAAATACCAATCCGAGCCGCGGGTGCTGACGGCCAAGTCGGCCTGAGCGCCGACGCGTCGGTTGGTGTTGAGGGCGTCGTTTGCCATTGTGGTTGCTCGTGTTATGTGACCAACCAAAACTTGCTGCATGGGGATGATGTGTTCTCGAGTAAATGGGGATAATGGAGCAGAAACTGGCACAGAACTTCGGGGGGTCGTTATGCTTCTTGAGGCACTGCGACTCTGAAGATCTGAGGGGAGTGAAAGAGGGGTTCAGCCCACCCAATATATCCTCATCCGTACTCGTAACAGTGCTGCCCAGTCGCAACACAACATCTGATTTACACTCGAGACTAGGACACAGATGCCCAACCCCCCTGCCGACAATCCCGCATCTAGCCATGAATGCTTTCGCTAGGTCGGGCTGTAGTGAGCACGTCCCATTGGACAAATGACATACAGGATACAGGTAACATCGTGGTTGCGGTCGCGGCGCACCATGAGCTCCGGATGACGATTAGACTCGCGATGGCGCGCTGGGCAGCTTGCTCGGACGTTTGGGCGCGAACAGACGGGCATTTTCGTTTCCCCAAAGGAGGGCACCATCAGCTGGCAGACAGGATGGTAGCCTCCGCCCGTGGAAACGCACCTACGACAGAGACAAGACGCGGGGCTGCCACCACGACGGGCGCTACGGCAATCGAGTGAAAGCTTGCCTAGCCATGTTTGCTTTTTGGGCTTCGAAGTTTCCCTGCGTTGCGAATGATATTGCGACGCGCCAAAAGGGATGTTGTTGCGTGTTCCGCAATTGAGAAAGGAGCTAGCCGAGTTGCGAGCCGTAATTCCGACGTGATCAGTCTATGACGAGGTTCAGCATTCTAGGCCCATTACCACTAACACAAGAAAGATCAAGAGCAGCTACCTGGTGATGAAGGAGCTGCACTTTGCAACGAGTCACCGCTAGGTAATTCGTCCACTCGGTCGCCAGAATTGGGTAACAGCGCATAGCGTCTGTACCGCGGATAAAGACTTCGTGTCGATGAAGTCACCACTTTGTCCGGGCTCTGCACCGGATGCTGCCGAGCGGTATTCCCGGGTCCCACAATGCCCGGAGCTAGCGCCGGCAAACGCACTTTTCGCCAAGTTGTCATGTCACTGGCCGCATATTTTCTTGCATTTCTGCACGCGAGAACGAACGCCGGTCCCCCCTCGAGGTAGAACCTAGACTCTGGCGCTCGAAACAACGCCTCCAACGGCGATTCGTCCCTCATGGGAAGCGATGAAGAAGCTTTTAGCTCCTCTTTGGCTGCTTTTTTGACCTGCAGCCTGCGCCGATCGCCAAGCCAGCCTCCCGATCTGGTCTCACACCCACGATTCTGATTCTCATCCTCCTTCTCTCCCGACACCCATGTATCAGAAATGGGTCTGATGACCATGCAGTTCGGGCTAGACACAAATCTTCCCCAGGCGTTTGACGCTCTGCGAAAGCTTGCCTTGCACCCCTGACCAGGCCCTCTTGGCAACTCAAAGATTGGCCATTCTCATTAGCCATCGACTTCTTGATGGCACCGCATCAGGAATCTCAGAAGCGGGGACCGGTTTCTTTGAGTTGTTCTTCCCCCGCTTTTGTTTGGACTGATAATCTGAGTTGGCAAGGCAGGGCGCGAGCGAGCTACCTGACAGGAGCTTTGGGCACAAAGATCTGAGCACCCCCGAACTCCCGAGCTGCTTCGTCCCATGTCGTCATCCAGTTCAAAGCTCTGGTCGGTTGATGGTAGTAGTCAGGTGTTTTGGCACCGCAACTTCGGCACATAATGAACTAGTCGCGAATCGTGGGTCGAGCTGCAGATGTTTTGATGAAATCATTCTGACCGTCTGCAGAGCAGTGCGATACTACCCACCGTGAGCGTGCACTTCGGCAACGGATCGTCTTGGTCTTGACCTGTCATCTGTTGAAAGGGTTAATTAGACATACCGGACGTTGGCCCTGTCTCTTCTCTCCCACCGTGGCTTACTTCGTGCCTGATCGCCAGGTTTCTGAGAGCCATTGTGAGACTGAGACATCAGTCTTTCCCCAAGACATCAAACGACGCTGAAGATGGCGAACGATGCCCTTCATGAAGACGATAAGCATCATCCGTGAGTACAGTGGATTTCCTTTTACTGAAGAAAAAGCGATGCTGACATATCCGACAGCTATCTCTCAGGCAACTTTGCCCCAATCCAGTCATGCCTTCCGTTGACAGCGTGCTCGTATGAGGGCGCAATACCAATTGACCTCGCCGGGGGCCAGTATGTTCGCAATGGCGGTAATCCCGTCACCAACGATGACCCAACTCGAGCTGCGCATTGGTTTGACGGCGACGGCATGCTCAGCGGGGTCCTCTTCCGGCGCGTGGGAGAGAAGCAGACCCAAATTCAGCCCGAGTTCGTGAACCAGTACCTGTTGACGGACGTCTATTGTTACGCCAAAGAGAGCAAGTCTCTGCGTCGACCCGTCCTGCCCAGCATTGCGACGCTCGTAAACCCAGCCCTTAGCATGTTCCGCATCATTTTCGAGGTTTTCCGCACCATATTCCTGGTCCTCCTGTCGCGACTCCCTGGGACTGGGCGATCAATCAAGAAGATCAGCGTCGCGAATACCAGTGTGTTATTCCATAACGGTCGCGCGCTGGCGACATGCGAGAGTGGTCCGCCTTTGAGGTTTGCTCTGCCGAGCCTCGAGACCATCGGCTGGTTCAATGGACGAGTTGCCGAAAACGAGTTGAGAAGTACTAGCGAGAGCGGCTTTGGAGGAACCGGTGTTACGTCCTTCATGAAGGAATGGACTACCGCCCACCCGCGCGTTGATCCAGTCACCAAGGAGCTCATTACCTTCCACTCGACCTTCATCAAGCCTTTTGTGCGGTACTCTGTCGTTCCTCCAACATCTTCAAAACTGGCAGCATGCCAACCTATGTTCGATGTGGCAGTTCCCGGAGTCGAGTCGCCAAAGATGATGCATGACTTTGGTGTGTCCCGGCGGCACACCGTCATCATGGACCTCCCGCTGTCACTCGACCCGATGAACCTGATTCGTGGTGTCGCTAGCTTGTCATACGATTCCGCTGGCAAGTCGCGCTTTGGAATCTTCCCCCGGCATCAACCTGACGCGATCCAATGGTTTGAGACTAATCCATGCACCATCTTCCACACTGCTAATTGTTGGGACTCGATATCGGCACCGACTGATCTCAATGGGCCGACACTCTCAGTCAACTTGATTGCTTGCCGGCTCACGTCGGCATCGTTAGTTTTCAGCGCAGGCAATCTCCCTACTCCAGAAGTGAAGCCGGTCCCGCCTGAGTATGCAGAGGAAGAGCAGTGTCGGCTGTACTACTACAACTTCCCCCTTTCAGGCATCCCCGGCGTCCAGTTCAATATCCGACATCAATGGGCTTTGTCGGCTATCTCACTCGAGTTTCCCACTGTATCACCAGAGTATTCGATGCAAGAGGCTCGCTACGTTTACGGTTGCTCGACTGGAGAGGCCTCCTACACCGTCGCGCTTGGCAAAGCGGCCAAGATTGACCATTTGGCCAAGGTCGACGTCCGTACGCTGATAAACCGAGGGATTGCGAACCCTCCACAACCAGTCAAAGGCTGTGTTGACACACGCAATGTGACTCAGGTTCTGGAGAGTAAGGACCCGAAAGACCCAATCAAGCTGTTCAAGATGCCCGAGGGTTGGTACGCCCAGGAGCCACGCTTTGTGGCTCGATCGCAGCCCCAGAGCGAAGACGACGGGTGGTTGTTGACTTACGTCTTTGACGAATCACAACTCGACAGCAAGGGGGTCTGTCGCCCTAACGCCGCGAGCGAGCTTTGGATAATCGACGCCAAGGAAATGAAGAGTGTGGTTGCAAGAATAAAGCTACCACAGCGTGTGCCATACGGACTGCATGGTATCTGGTTTAGTGAAGATGAAATCATGTGCCAGATACCTTTCGAAAGAGTGCGTACCGTTCATAATGACGGACAGAAGATGGAAGCATTCCAGGAAGATGGATATGACAGCGATGATGAGCTCATGGGCCTGCTGGCGTTGGACTCTTTGATACCATAGCATTTGTGACTACAAGCATTTAGCTTGGTCCCTCATATTTGGCGATAAAACTAGTAATGAACGCGGATGATCTTTCTTTCTCAAAACAGGGGATGTTGAGTTTGGCCGCTCAACTTGGCTTACTGTGGGAATGGCGTCGAAGTACTCCTGAGGCTCCTTGAAGAGGAACTCGAGGCCACGGGTTCCGATGGGAAACGGACATGTATGATTGGGCATCGTACTGCCTATGGGATCAATACGGTGTAGGCGCCGGCGTCCGATGCCAGAGAGTTCGGCGCTCCGAGAGGTGCTCTCGCTGCTATGGCGTACCGGTCTAACGGGCGAGGACGCTAGCCATCTGATTGAATCAACCTGATGGGGCAAATGCGACATACACATGGGTATCGGAGTGTAGATTTAAGCGGCGCGTGGGCTGTGTTGCGGAAAGTAGAGGATTCGAGTTGTAACCATGAACACGACGAGTCACCTCAGCCTTGGCCGTGCCATAGACTGATCTTGGCTGCGTTATATTGGCGATGGAGGGGGGTGCAGGCAGCAGATACGCAATCTGTATTGCATCCTCGCGTTGACACTGGTCGGGAAACGTCCTTTGCGCATCTGCATTTTATTAGCTGAAGATCCACTGAGGCGGCAATAATGATTAGAAGGCGAACTTATCCCTGGTAGCCTGGCAAGCAACATAGCCATATTGCCGAAGTGTATGGACGAGACTGGGTCTCGGGTCGACCATGGTGTTCCAACCATCTTGTTCGTGGAGCTTTCTCGAGACAAGGTCCCGAATCAATTGGAAATGTCGCGGAAGCAGACGTCTTTTCCGTCTTCAACCCGAACCACCTCAGGCACCTTGAGGTGGGTAGGTAGAATTCATTTGCCTTACACATCCGTTGGCCCCTCCCCCGCATTCGCTAGATGGCTCACTCACAGGGGCTTGAAAGGCTGGACCAGGCGACATGTGTGCCCACTGCCCAGAAGCCCTGAAGCGAGCGCAGCCAGCGAAGGGAGGCCCAGGCCTATGTCTCTAGGGTGGACCATCCCTCAGGGCCTTAAGCTCCCGTCTTCCCCCCCACGGCACAACATGCCGCCAGCAGCGCTTATGGTTATGCTTAAGCAAGACTTGCCATGCCTAGTGTGGCGCTCCATGTTTCTCTGCTCGCCCCGAAGCCGCGGAACCCACCCCATGCCGCCGCTGGCTGCAAATCCCGCTCCTCAATCAGACGTTGAGGCTCCCGCCCAATGTCGCCAATCTCAACGACAGTCGTTCTTGATGCTGTCCAGTAGTCCTCGTTACGACATCTCCCGAGAGTAAATGTTGGGCGCAGGGAAATGGTGATGCCCAGACATTTGGTGAGCGCCGAGCAACGACCCCGCAGGGCAGTGCTGGACGGCGGCGATTATCATTGAAGGGATGGGAGCGTTCGGCGTCCAGAATTCGTCTCCTGGCCTCCGAGACCGTGATGTGCGTGGAGAACACCCGTCACGTTCCGGCAAGGGAGGCCGAGTGGTTGGTGTCGAGTGGATTATTCTCCCCGCGTTTCGTGACCAAGATCCATTCTCCTCATCCGAGCCCGGCATAGGATGGGTCCATGGTTCATGTCCTGCATTTTATTGATAATTTTCTTTCGACGTCTTTTCATGTTCCCATTCCCAGCAGCTGGGCGAGGCTTTAGCGAGGATTGGCAAAAGGTTGGCAACATGGAGGACCCCCACACCGGTCATCTCGCGGCAGACAGATCTAAGCTCCGGGATGGGACCGGATTGGCGCAAAACTATGGGGTGATTAAGCTTAGCAAATGCCAAATGGGGTTGCAGCACGTGCGGATTGGGCGTCTGGATACGTGGCGGGTTGTCGGCCATCTCCCAGACGTGCTTTCGCGACTCTATTCCTCTCGTCGTCAATGATTTCTGGAATAGTGAGGTAGCATACGATCTAATGCGTTGTTGGCCATCTTGCCGCATCAACCTGCCTGCCATGCAGTCCCCAAGTCGCCAGGCAGAATTTCAAGTCTGTTCGAAGAATGTCGGATTTTCTGTGATTTCCCCGACGATGTGGTGTTAGTTTGTTGAGGTGGAACAAGGCAAGTCGACGCGAGGACATGGATCTGGTGCAGCAAATGCAGGAAGGCCCCGGCTGGTGTCGTTTGGGATATCTCGCTGAGCCTGCAAAGTTGCGTTCTGTGATATCAAGTCGTGCGTGACCAACAAATCGGTGTCCGCTGGGATTGCTTCCTCAGGCCACCAAGACTTCCCGATAGTTTCAGCATCTCGTTCGTGACCAAAGTGGGCGGTAAAGTAGCAAACGGAAAAGCAAGAATGGGCAAGATGCTTGTCGGTGCCCACATATGAGCTTCTTGGCTCCAAGTATGCATGACGATTCGATGATAACAGGTTATATCGGCGGAATAGCGGTCATGTGCCAAATGCTGCAAAACTGATACGATGATGCGCGACCCATTCCGTTTGATATTTCGCCTCTAGGATGAGATGCGCGCAGATAGCCGAATAGTGGAACAGAAGGTCCTGGGTTGCGGGAGAATGCAAGTTGCCATGGACTGTGAGGGCCAGAGAAATGCAGGTTGCCAGGTACGTGCTCCAAGAGGGCGGAATGCACGAGAAAACGAAGGCTCAAGCGAAGCCAAGCGGATGAGCTGGAAGCGTGATGAAAGTCAGCAATCCATCACACCTGCGACCGGTGTATCTGTAGGGCGGCTGGGATGTCGGGGGTTGCGCCGTGCTCACCTACCATTCCTGGCTGGCGAGCATGTGGATGCAGGATTGCGCGATTGGCTGCCGACACGGACGGAGGGAAGCCAGAATCCTTCCACATCACGGTGATGGACTGATGGACAGGGCTCCTCCCTCCACCAGGCGCCAAAGGTTTTCCATCTTGGTTTGCGAGATCGTGCAGACAAACGTAGGGTTTCGCATTTTTTAATGGCTGGGAAGGGAGAAGCCCATTTCCACCGATGCTTGGATCCTGGAGTCGTGCAATGATGGCATGGCCGGGTGCTCGCGGATTTCGACTCGGAGGAGAGCAGCAGGGGCACGAGAAAGAGCCCAAATGGCAGAAATAGAAATCAAGGCATCGGAGTTCTTGGTATGATGTCGTCCAGTCCAGGCGTTGTCCATCAGAGGAGACGGCGAGCGAAGGTGAGGGGAAGGAGGAGCTTGCCGCAGCAGTTCGGTTTGGCGTGCCTGAGGTGAGTGTGAATTGGCTTTGGCAGGGGCCGCATGGAAAGCCCGACTTATCTGAACAGTTGCAGTGGGGGAAAGAGTGTCATCTGATGTGATGTAGCCTTGGTAGGATTTCAATATGAAAGGATACTTGCATCGGATAGAGGAAGGAATATCCGTAGATAAGCGGGAGCGAGGCAAGTGCACTTCTTTCACAGTGAGGGCAGCTGTTGCAATTGCAGCAGGAGCAGTCATTCGGTGCAGGGGAGGACTGTGGTACCTGCCTCCCCTCAGTGGTTCCTTCTTGCTTCTGGAATGGAAGGCACCATGGGAAAAGGTGGTGGGGCTAAAGGCGCTAGTGCTTCTCGCCAAGAGCCGCTGCTGGAAAACGCAGTGAAATGGAAGTCTGCCGATGCTTCACCTTGCCTGGGGTAGGTAGTGTTTGATGTAGGTATTGGAAGTACTTGGTAAGGTTCCGCAGTAGATATCTTGAGTATCCCGTCTGGTCTCTCCTCGCCTCTCGTCCATCGTCCGTACCTTTTACTGCTTGTGCCTGTCTTTGATAGCTGCGTTTGGACGAAGTGCGTGCACTGCCACTCCTGGTGCTGTTCGCCCCTATCAGCAGGCCAGCGTCGTCGGCCCCCCTAGCGGTTCCGCCGCTCGTGATTGGGCGGCCGGTTTCCTCCTTCCCTGATGACGACGACCAGCCCGCTCTCGGCGGACATCGGTGCTCCTTGGCGGCGCCGCTGTGAGCTCCACACCCGGCCTCCTCTCGAGTGGAAAGCGACCGATCCATGTTCCCCGGGACACGACAGAACCGACAGCGGGCAAGCCTGGGAAAGACAAGACGAGACTGAGACCAGCCCGACAGCATTTGGCCACTGGTTTGGTGCTTGTAGGGGCTGTGATGGCGATGCGTCACTGCGATTCTCGCCGTTCGACTGCACTGCAGGGGCTGGACTGCGCTGTTTCCACTGTTCCGCTGTCCACGAGACCGCTGGGGGAGGCAGGGAAACAGGGCGCAGACGACGATGACTGGAGGGCGCATTTTCTTGGCAACATCTCACCCTTTCCACTTTGCGCTCCCGCTTGGTGTTAGTGCCTGTTTCCCCAGCTGATGATGCCCTGTGGCACCAGGCGAAACACCCGCCACCAAGCCGACAGAAAGCAACTTACGTGTAGTCTTGTTGCTGGTGCCTTCCATCGCCGCTTCCCTGTTGGATTTGGCAGTTGCAAAGAAGGAAGCGACCACCGGGAACGCACCTGCCCAGATTGTTCGTTCTTGCCATAGTATCCGTATGCCTTCCCAAGTTCAACTTTCGGTCGTCACCAGCCACAAGCAGGGCAAGGTGCGATTGCGATTCCTCACCTAGGTAGCCCGGCATCTGCCTTTCTCCCTCCCCAAAGGTTGACTTTCCTCGCCTCGTCTTGCCGTCCACGAGGCCTGCCCTGCTACTCTACATCGGATTCATCCAACGCAATCCGTGCCAAAACCAAAGCACACCAACAACCATCCAACCAGAACCCTTGCCAATCGCCAAGCTACCCACCACAGGTTCGTTCGTTCGTTATTCGTCGTCGTCGCTACGTTAGACGTGTCTTCCCTGTCTTCCATGGAACAGGTACCTTACATGCCATCATCCCACGCCGCTCATCCCTCCAACCACTTCCCTTGGCTCATTCACTAACACTTGCGCTGCCAGACCGGCACGGAGCGGTCGCCGTACAGAGAGACAGACACACACGCCCACACCCACGCCCGCATATACGCACCAGACTCAATCCACCGACGAATACCGTCCACTGCCTTTCGGACTTCACTTCTTCGGCCCTACGTTCACTACCTATCCTGGCGCCCCAGCCAGTCCCGTTCGTTCGGCTCCATTTACCTTCCCCGACCGGCCGCCGTTGTCTGTTTCCAGTACTCGCACACCCCCCCAAACACCCAAGAACCAAGACCCCGACGGGAGAGACCTGACGGATACATCCATCCTCATTCCCAGCTACCACCATCCATACGCTATTCAGCACTTGTTACTTTGAACCTGGCCCGTCTTCCCCTCCCTTGGCACAAGTCCCCTCGCCCGGGCCCCAAGTATAACTTGACACCACCCTCTGCTCGTGTTCCACCCTTCCTCTCTCTTCTCTTCCTTATCACCACCCCGATCACCCAAGCTCTGCGCTTGCCATTCTCTCGTCAACTCTTCAACAAGACTTTCGTCTGCTGGGCTTTCACAAAAGCACCAACACCCTTGAACCCCGAGCGCCTTCTTTAGCTGAACCTACCGATATCCGATGGGAGAACCCGAAGCCGTCAGGCATGGTGAACAACACACAGCTGCTGCGGAAGTCAACCCCGAGCAGGACGAGCCACCGTCTATACCGCGGCCCCCGCCCATACCCAACCCCGTTCCTCAACGGCCTGCCCACGCCGCTCCTGCCTCGGACATAGGATTTCTCTGGCAGACCGACCTTGAAAATGGCCTCTCCAAGGCTGAGGCGCAAGCCCGCCTTGATCGTGATGGGCCCAATCGCATCGAGGGTGCCAAGGGCCTCTCCATTTGGGAGATTGTCATGAGACAGATTTCCAACAGTCTGACCCTCGTTCTCGTGATCGTCATGATCCTATCTTTTGCCATTCAAGATTACATTGAAGGCGGCGTTATCACCGCCGTCATTCTTCTGAACATCGTCGTGGGGTGAGTCTTTGCCTCCCTCCTTTTGCTTTCTGCCTTAGCATAGCCTGCCTTCTGTTCTGCCCTCTTCTCCCGATGGTTCTGCTGCACACGGGTACTTCTTTGACTTGCCTGTTTGGTGGAATGGCTGCATAGTGCGGTTGGTTGAACGAAATGCCACTTGCGCCGCCCGTGGGTTGGGTGACACCCCTCCACTCGCCCAGGGACCTGTACAAGGGTGTCGGCGGTGTGGCGCATCCCCTGCCCCTGCCCGTGTCATTCACATCCCCACCAGCTTCACGTCTCATACTCGACAATCCTTCGGACCTCGCTGCTGACCATCTCGTAGCTTTATTCAGGACTACAATGCCGAGCAGACAATCCAGTCTCTGTACGCGCTGTCCGCCCCGACATGTAAGGTCGTCCGCGACGGTATCGCGGAGACCGTCAAGGCAGATTCACTCGTCAAGGGCGATCTTGTCATGATCGCTGTTGGCGATGTCGTCCCAGCTGACCTACGTCTTCTCGAGGGTATCAACCTCTCTATTGATGAGGCCCTCTTGACTGGCGAGTCGCTACCCATCAGCAAGCACCCTGAAGCCATCCTCGAGGAGGAGGACATCCCTCTCGGCGACCGCATCAACATGGTCTATTCTGCTACTACCGTCACTCGCGGTCGCGCTCGCGGCATCGTCACCACTACCGGCATGGAAACCGAGGTGGGAAAGATTGCCATGATGCTGCGCACAACCCGCAAGCGGGACGAGAACGCCTCTCTACCCAAGCGCGCTGTTATGCGCTTCAAGGCTGCCATGAAGAGCATCCTGGGTCTAGAGGGCACCCCCCTTCAGGTCAAGCTGAGCAAGTTTGCCCTTCTACTTTTCGGCCTGGCTATCCTGCTTGCCATCATTGTCTTCTCCGTCAGCAAGTTCGACATTGACGACCAGGTCCTCATCTATGGTATCTGCGTCGGAGTAGCCGTTATTCCGGAGTCCCTCATCGCAGTTTTGACCATCACCATGGCTGTTGGTACCAAGGCAATGGCGTCTGGCAACGTAATTGTCCGCAAGCTGTCTTCTCTCGAAGCTGTTGGAGGTGTGACCAACATCTGCTCTGACAAGACTGGTACGCTTACCCAGGGACGCATGGTTACCCGGAAGATCTGGCTGGCCGAAGATACGACTGCCATCATTGAGGGCACCACCGACCCCTACGATCCGACCAGCGGCACGATTAGATGGCCCGGCTCCGCCGCCTCGAGCTCGGCCTCTAGTGGAGCGTCGACCCCGACGGTTGAGAAGACCGACGACACCATCCAGACCTCTTCCATGGGCTCATTTCTCAAGGCTATCGCGCTCTGCAACAACGCTTCTGTTAACGACGGCAAGACCGCCACCGACACCGAGTCCATGACTACCGCAACCGAGGTGCCTGTCTCATGGTCTGCTATTGGCGAGCCCACCGAGATCGCTCTCCAGGTCTTCGCTATGCGTTACGGAAAGGGGAAGAACGACCTCATCTCGTCTGAAAAGACCAAGATGCTCTATGAGTTCCCCTTCGACTCCTCGTGCAAGCTCATGAGTGTTGTCTATGAATTCCCTTCTTCCCCTCGCCAAGTCTTCACCAAGGGTGCCGTTGAGGTTATGCTGCAGCGCCTGGCTGAGCCGGAAGATTTGAAGGCCAAGATCGCCGCCAAGGCCGATGAGCTTGCCTCCGAGGGTCTCAGAGTCCTTTGCGTCGCTCACAGGTTTCTCGATAGCGACGACAATGCGAGCGAAAGAAACGAGGCCGAGTGCAAGCTTCGCTTCCTTGGTCTTGCCGGCTTGTACGATCCTCCTCGCGTTGAGACTCTTGGCGCTGTGAAGCTTTGCAAAACTGCTGGCATCTCTGTGCACATGGTCACCGGAGATCACATTAAGACTGCAACTGCCATTGCCCATGAGGTCGGCATCCTCACCGGAGGGGAGCAGCCGACTGCTGTTATGGCGGCTGGTCAATTCGATGCCCTCAGCAATGAGGAGGTCGATGCCCTTCCCGCTCTTCCCCTTGTCGTCGCTCGCTGCAGCCCACTGACCAAGGTCAGAATGCTCGAGGCGATGCATCGTCGCAAGGCTTACTGCATTATGACTGGTGATGGTGTGAACGACTCACCCGCTCTCAAAAAGGCGGATGTTGGTATTGCGATGGGCAAGAGAGGTAGTGACGTCTCCAAGGAGGCAGCAGACATGGTCCTCACTGATGACAACTTCTCATCTATCGTCACTGCCATCAAGGAGGGTCGTCGCTTGTTTGACAACATTCAGAAGGTAGTTTATCGTCCTCACCCGATTCTTTGAATCCTGACTAACATGAAGATCAGTTCTTGCTCCATCTCCTGATTTCCAACATCGCCCAGGTCATCCTCCTCCTGATTGGACTTTCTTTCAAGGACCGCAGCGGCACTTCCATCTTCCCCCTCTCCCCCTTGGAGATTCTATGGGTCAACCTCATCACTTCCTCGTTCCTGGCCATCGGTCTGGGCTTGGAGGAGGCGCAACCGGACATTCTTTTGCGCGCACCCCACGACCTCGGCATTGGTGTTTTCACCTGGGATCTGATCCGCGACAAGATGATTTACGGTTTCTACATGGGCTCCTTGTGTCTCGCCGCTTTCACCTCCGTTGCTTACGGCCCTGGTGGCGGAGACCTCGGAAGCATGTGCAACGACGGTTACAACGACACCTGCGGTGTTGTATTCAGAGCTCGCTCCACCGTCTATGCCACTCTGAGCTTCTTGCTCCTAGTTACCTCTTGGGAAGTGAAGCACTTCCAGCGCAGCTTGTTCAACATGAACCCCGAGTTGTGGACCGGTCCATTTGCTGTTTTCAAGACTGTCTACAAGAACCGTTTCCTCTTCTGGGCTGTCGCGGGTGGTTTCGTGTTGACTTTCCCCGTCATCTACTTGCCTGTGGTCAACCGTGCTGTTTTCAAGCATGACATGATCACTTGGGAGTGGGGTATTGTTGCCGCTTGTCTGGTCGTGTACATCGCTCTTATTGAGTGCTGGAAGGCCGTGAAGCGCCATCTCGGTCTCGGCATGAACGCCCGCGTTCCTGTCGACCAGGTCTAACCTGCCATCCTAGAATGACAACGAATTCGCTGCAAAGCGAACTGGTGGGAACAGGAAGTGGTTCACAAAAATGGCGCCTTGGTGTCAACATGAATTTGGGGTTCGAGCCGGACAAAACGCCGGTGCATGGAAATCAGAGTTTGGGGCTATTCAACATCAGCCTGACAGGCTTCACGGCTTAGGTTTTTATTTCTTCTCTTCATTTCACACTCATTCACACAGAAACTCTTCGCATCAGTCGGCTGTAGAGAGAATACTCCAGCCTTGAGCGGCAATAAAGCGAGCTGAGGTTGATCAGCTCTCACCACCCTCGTTCTTCTCCAGACGCGTGACAATTGCAGGGTGATTCCAGCCAGAAATGTTACCGTTGTTGTAAAATAAAGCATGATCCACCACCGCATTGATTGAAATGACCTTTCTGATGATAGACCGTGTTTTGGGTGCCCGGTCGATCCCACGGAGAGGGGCCGAATCCTTCGACATCCTTCAAGGCTTCCGATCCGGTCCCTCCCCGTCCCAGCTTCCTATCCCGGTAACTCACCTGACCTCCACCACGGGTCAAACCGGCGGTTGGGGCAAACGCCGGGTTGCTGATAACCACCGCCAGATCACGTCGAGGTTCATCCAATGCGTCACGAACCCAATTCCAGAAGTCTTTCAATAGAATTCGATGTGGCACCGATGAGCTTTCTTAGTACTATGTATGTCACCACCACCACCAAGCGAATTCCTCGGAAGAAAGCATTCCTTCATCTAAACCCAACCCGTTGCCCAAGATGAAAGTCCTGATTCTCGGGCTTCCCAGGACAGGAACCCAATGTAGGCTGGCCCGTGGCTATTCCCTTCCTCTTTTGACGATGAAACATACTGACCGATCTCTCCCCAGCTCTCGCCGATGCGCTGGTCCAGCTCGGCATCAGTCCCGTCTACCACATGCGCGAAGTCGGGGTGAACAAACACCAGGAGTTCTGGATCCGCGCCATCGAGGAGAACCTCCCGCCTTTCTCCCCGTCGTCGGAACAGAACAAGAAGGTCACAACCTGGACCCGCGAGCAGTGGGACACCGTCCTCGCGCCCTACGAAGCCGTCTCCGACTTCCCGACCGCGCTCTTCCCCACGGCGCTGGCGGCGGCGTACCCCGAGTGCCCCATCATCCTGTCCACGCGCTCGTTTGAGTCCTGGGCGGCGTCGATGCGCGATACACTGATCCACGGGTTCGTCAACCGCGACCGGGGGAAGAAGAGCCCCATGGAGGGGTTGGCGGCGGCGTACCACTTGGCGTGCTGGGGGGACGACTTTGAGAGGAACGGGCGGGGGTATTGGGAGCGGCACCACGAGGAGGTGAGGGCGGCGTTGAGGGAGGGCGGGAGGCGGTTTTTGGAGTTTTGTACGGGGGACGGGTGGGGGCCGCTTTGTGCGTTCCTGGGGGTGGACGTGCCGGAGGGTGTGCCGTTTCCGAGGAGCGATGATTGGGTTGAGTATAAGAAGAAGGTTGAGCGGGAGAGGAGGGAGGGGAAGATTGAGTGAGGTTGCGTGGTGGATTGCAGTTCAATGTTTGGTTGCAAGAAAGAAAAAACGCGTATACCCGGGGGTTTTTGCGCTTGCGCAGAACCCCCTACTCACGTAGGGGGCGAAAATACTGGGTTTCCACTACAGAAACTGGTTTCCACTAGGGTTATCGTTAATAACTCTATAACCCTAGCCCTAAAATTATAGTATTATAGCTTATAATTAAGCTCTAAAAATCACAAAAATTCCTATTATAGTAGTTTTATTATATTAAGTATATTACTATATATATAAGCGTTTTTCGTTGTTAGGGAAAATATATCTTTCTTTTTATATAGAACTATAACCCTAACCCTAAGTATTTATACTATAAACTTTTAAAGAGATTTTTATACTATATAAAACTACTTTTATATTACTATATAGTATAAGAAACTAGATAAATATAGTATTAATAATAGGCTTTTTCTAAGAATTTATTTTTTCTAAGAAATTCCGAAGAAAAATAAAATTCCTAGAAAACCTAAGAAATCTAATATATTAATACTATATTAAATTCATATTAAACTATATAAATAAGTATAATACACAATAATTCTAATAAAAAATTCTTTTAAAAATCTACTTATTTAGAATTAGGGTTAGGGTTATAAATCTTCTATAATTAAGGTCTATATAAACTAATATTATAAATATTTAAAAAACTACTATATATATAAATATTATACTTATATAGGAATTTTTGCGATTTTTCAAGGTTAATTTTAAGCTATAAAAAGCGTTTTTTAGGGTTAGGGTTATAGAGTTATTAATGATATTAGGGGTGGAAACCAGTTCTTTGCATGGAAACCCAGTATTTTCGCCCCCTACGTGAGTAGGGGGAGTTTAGTGCTTGACGTGGCTGACTAACGCCCCCGGGTAGGTTTACTAGCTTACCTCCTTATTCCCAAGCCGTTTCGGATGCAGAAGAATGCTGTCTGAAGGTTAACGTACGGAGACCGGTCATCCAATGCGCCCAGAGCCAAGCTGTCGGGTTCATGCATGCCACGCGGACGAGATCTAAGCCTCTCCCGCCTCAAAGGGGCGCTTAACTGTGAAATGGGCTAATAAAGGCACAGCCTATGGGAAATTCTCCGAGCAGATAGGCGTGGCGGCACGGTGGAGTGAGGGTCTTTTCCAGTGTGGAGGGACGGCGCAGGGTCCAGCTACGATTTTCTATACGCGTACAGATGGTCGGCGCTATACGTGTATACCCCCGGCGACGGTCTGTCACTGGAGATGAATGCGTATGCGTATAAACAACGAAAATGGGAGGGCTTGGCGGATTTTTGATAAAATTCCATCTGTCCCGCCTGGTTGCGCTGTGAGGTTTGAGGTTTTCAGGATCCAAGTTGTTCAGACCTTTTCGCTTCACCAACACCGCAACTGCCCGCCATACACAGCAACTCTCGTCATCACAGCATTAATATCACCGAGCAGACACGCACTCAGCAGGAAACATATTCATCATGGACAAACTCAGAGCATTCTTCGACAAGCCCTTCTTCGACCCGCGCCACAAGATCAAGGTCCACATCCTCCAGCTCGTCCTCATGACCACCGCCATCATCCTCACCATCGCGCGCATGGCCATGCCCGTGATCACCACGCGAGCCAACATGATGGCTCTCACCATGGTTCGTACCACCACCACCCCTCGGCCCCCCTTCTCCTACAAAAGGAATCTCCGAATGGCCGCTGACCTTGGACTACCCAAACAGGGCATCAAATCCTTCATCATCATCGGCTACCAGCTCCTCACCGCGCACAAGGAGCGCTTCAAGAAATGGGGCTCGCTCAAGGCCAACGCGATCCTCAACACGTTGGAGATTGTGTTTTGGTTCGTCGCGTTCGGGCTGCTGTTCTCGGCGAACACGACGTTTTGCACGGGGGCGAGCTGTGCGTTGAGTTGGATCGTGACGTTGCTTTGCGCGGCGTTGATGTGAGTTTTCGATGGCTGTTCCCCCCCCCCCCCCCCCCTCTTTGCTTCCTATTCTGTGGATGAGGTTTGCTGATACGTGTGCTTCTGCAGCGTTCTCGCCTTCCAGACGTCGGTCGTCTCGATCAAGGAGTTTCGGTACTTCAAGAACTATGGGGTTACGTACGAGACGAATTATCCAAAGGTTTAGGGAAGAGGACTCAAGGAAGAATAACTGAACTGGTGCTCTACATCACATGGACGCAGGAGGATCAGTTGCCAAGGTTTATGCTATCGGTTTGCAAGGTTTACGCTGCGGCTCAGGGCACGTTGAGAGGATAGAAGTCTTCTACGTTGGGACAAGTTGCAACCACGGCGTTGGGGCGTATCCGATTCTTTAATAGATGGCTGCTTGATAACCGCCGCGTTGAATTGTTAGTAAAGTGACGTCGAATGATTATGCCACTTGATCATTCACGAACAGGGTCATGTGCCAATTTGCTCTTGATGCTAATGTCAATAACGATAGAACTGACTAGAGAAGACAACAGCAAACGATGGCGGCGACCATAACGACGACCGACTACGACGACGACGATAACCGACGACGTCAGCACTCAGTCTACTTGAGTTCCTCATATAAAGTGCCTGCCGTCTCGCCCTCGCCTGCATAGATTACATGCGCCGTCCGAGCCTGGTCCTTCGCCCACTTGTAGAACTGCGGCGCCAGAACTTTGTACGCGCGCAACATTGGAAGGAAAGCGTTAGGCGTGTAGCTGCACACCTCTCCCCATCGCCTGATCGCCGGCTTCGATCCCTTCCGGATATCCTCTAGGGACTTGTTATCCAAGATGAAGCCCTTTGCCTCCAAAGCTTTGATCGCAAGCTGCAGAGTCTCCCTCATCTTGCCGCGCTGCAGAGAACACTTGCTGAGGGCCACATACGCGTCCCAATGTTCCAGACGCGGCGCCCCCTCGTGGCTCGGGTAGCATTGGTCCAGCTCTCCCAAAATCCTCAGGCATTTCCGTTCTTGGACTGGAGAACTCCTGACGCCGCAACCCGTTATGGCCTGGAGTAGATCCTCCCGAAGAGCCTTGCGCTTCAGGAAGATCGCCTTCGGTGTCGCCTTCTTGTCGAGGCACAGCTCGCACTCACAGGTGAAGCCCCAGCTCGAGAGTCGCTTCTGGGTCGCCATGTAGTCGTCTCCGGTCTCGGGCGACTGGTAGCAAAAGACCAGCTCCGTGCCAGCGGGCATATCTCGCGAGGCGCGAACGATCATGACGTCGCCGATGAAGGAGCGGCAGCAATTCTCGAAGCAAGAGTGGTTGATGTGGGAAGCGATGGTCCAGATGCCGCAGGTAGTGTGTCCGGTTCGTACTTTATCGCCGAGTCGCGGGATGTTGGCAAAGGTTGTGCGCGGGGCGCCGAAGCAGTTAAGGCTGATGGTTCTCTCCACGAGGAACCTAGGATGGAGTTAGTGAAAGGATCATACGTCCCGCAGAGAAAGATGCACTCACGTGTCAACCGGGCGATCCTCTCCCCCAGCCGGCTTGGCGGCGCGGTAGTCTCCCCGGTGGAGGTCCATGAACCGCGGCATCATATTCGGGTTGTGATGCAGCTTCTGCACGATGGAGGAAACGAGGTTGGCCTGGCCGCCCATGCTCATTCGCTTCGTGCTGATGTTCACCAAGACTTTGATGTTCTTTTGACCCACGGGGTCGTCTTCGTCGGCGTAGCAGTAGGCGAAGGCCTTCTCGCAGAGGAGCAGGTCACCGGCCTTGACGGGCTTGGTGGTGAAGAGGCCGTTGCCGCGTCCTGGAGAGGCACGTACTTCGACGGGTGAAGAGTAGGTAGCGCAGTCGATAATAGGTGGAGTGGCTTTGGCCTGCTTGTACATCTGATTCCAGGCGTACTCGCCGGTTTGCATCTCGTGAAGACGGAGACGGGTCTTCTTGAGTTCGTTCTTGGCGTCCTTGTTGTCGGCATTGAGGTCGAGTACTTGGACGAGTTTGCCCTCGGCCACTCTGAAATGCTCCATTGCGTAATGAGCCTTTGCTTCTCGGAAGAGACCCTTCTCGGTAGGGCTGCCGCCACAGCGAGCTCTGAAGGCGTCGTCAAGGGCCTTTTCGGGGCGGTCGAGGCGCAAGTTCGCCAGGGATCGATTCAGAAGGGCTGCTTGCTGCTCCTCGAAAGTCGCTGCTAGGAGGAGAGCCTCTGAGTACCTATGATTAGTTAGTTGTTAGAACTCATTTGATGCTTCATGATGTTAAACTCACAGGCGCTCAGCCGTTCCCCAATCCTGTTTGGCGACCGCCGCGTTGCCTTGCAGTCTAGTCTGTTCCGAACTACCATCAATGTTTCTAGGAGATCTCCAAGCCTCAGGGACACGCTGATCATCGCTAGGAAGAACGACAATGTCGCCGATGTGGTCCACCCGCAGGCTGTACTGGCCCCCGGAGGTGTCCTTGAAGAAAGGCTCCTTGATGACACAGACGCTGCCCTGTGGCAGGACGTCGTCGGCCTTGACCGTGGTCTCCTCCGGCTGGTTGTACAGCTGGAGCATGACAGCGGTACCCTCTTCGTCTTCTGCGATGACTGTAATTGCGTTAAACCTGTCTGTCGTCGTAAGCGTACGGAGGATGACGAGTTTGCCGCGGTGGTGCTCGTGGAGCCTCATCTTCGAGATCGGCATAGGCGCGAGGGCGCGAACTGGACGGGTGCAGGGAGGGTACGCCGGAGGCACTGTGGTGGTGATCATGTGCGTCATGCCGCCTAGATCCTCTCTGGCCGACTTCGTGGCGTTGAACTGAGAGACCATGAGGGAAGTAGGCAGGTAATCGCGGGGAATTTCGCCCAAGCGATTGTAGGAACGTTCTGCAGCGTCGAAGATTTGTCGGAATTTGTCCGCCATCTCCGACGACTCGGAGACATCCTTGGTGTCCATGGCTGAGTCCTTGGGTGTTGATTAGACGCTGAGAAGTGTGAGGAGAATTTGACGAACGGATCTCTGGTAGAAGGAGGAAAGACGATGGAAATATCGATAGAGAGGATTGGAGACGACGGTAGCGGACGGTAGCGATGACAGCAACGACGGCAGTAGTAAGAACGAGAGAAATGGAGCTGCGTAGACACGGGAAAATTCGGCTGTCTCTATATACCCCCGTCTGAAGAGTTTTCATGCAGGTACCAGCGAAGAGGACGCTGCGTGACGACAAATCGAGTCTGCTCACTAACCTGAGAAACTTCCACGATGGTCGCCGAGGAAGCGACCTGACTAAAGAACAAAAGAAATAGATAGCCATGCCACGGCTCTTTCCAGTTGGTGCTTTGTATACACAAGTTCGAAAAGGCACCCAGACATGCAGAAGAAAGTGAACGGCCTCCTGCGTCAGCTCAACTGGAATAAGCTAGATTCTGCACGCAAAGAAGTCTCATGCCTCGGGGTGAAAGAAGACTTTGATCACATTGAAATGCAATCAGTTGAAGTGCCTTTATCCTACCAACTTGCTATCTTTATAGACCGAAGTACTAGTCATGCAACCAGTCAGGACTGACAATCTGGCTCTACCATGTGATGGGATTGTCAATCTTGCTGGCGGCATGTATCCCATACTCCCTAAACCGTTTGACAATATTTGTAACATTGGAGCCCTCGCCATCAACACACACCTCTCTCAGATGAGGAAATTTGCCCCATTCAATTTGATCCGCCAGCCAAAACAAATCTTCGGCCATCTTCCAATTGAGACCTGCAAGATGAAACCGCTCGAGAGAGGCAGGGAGATTGCTGATTGCCGTGCTGTGCTCGTCTTCATCCGCCGTATTCGCGAGGCAGTTCATGCTGATCCACAAGCTCCTAAGCTGTGTAAAGTCCTCGAATGAGATAATTCGTCTCATGAACGGACCCTGTTCATTATCGTTGGGGCGGAAATCCAAAACAACTGTACGCAGGAACGACGCATGATTGCGACTAGTGAGGCCTTTGAATGAATCGCCGGGGTGTATTTCAAGGTAGTCTTCCTCGATTTCATGACTTGCCTTGATATGGGTGAACGTTTTCAACATCTCGCAAGGCCCAATGGTGGATGGGAGATGAGTAAAAAAGGCATACACGCCGTGAAGAACCAAAGAACTGATCTGAGTATTCCTGGACAAGAACGGGACATAGTAACGTTGAATGAATAGGTCGCAAAGGTTTGGAGCGGCGGTGAAAAAGTTCTTCAGATCTGTGCCTGACAGGCTACTAGGCACGCTGTCATCCAGATCGTGGCCTAGTCCACGACGTGTGCCTCTGAGAGCAAGTGACTGGAGGACAGGGAAGCGAATGCCTCCTAGAAGGCCGCAAAAGTTACCAATGAAGTAGAGATGAGACACTGAGACTTCCAGAAAGAGCTCCTCCATGCGTTGTAGATGCAGTAGGAGCAGAATAGAGGCCATAAAGGTGGAAAAGACTGATCCTTGCTTGCAAAACTCATAAACTGTAAACACTCGCCCACGCAGGGGCTCTACTGGGAGGAGACTGACACGCCTATTGATTGTGATGCCCAGAGAAGCAGCTGTCTGCTCCAAGAACATGATGTCGGCTTCTTGCACCGTCTCGGTGTCCTCGAATTCATCGATGTGTATGTGGAAGTCCCTGATGGATTTGCGGATGACGTCGTTCCACCGAACGAGCCGCAAGAGCGATATCATTTTTGACGCTGCTCTCTTTCCAGTGATGCTGACTGACATGTAGGACTTTCTGAACAAGATCTCGCGAAACTCCTTGTTGACTAGAGAGAGGTTCATGACAGCACTCTGCACCTGATGAAGGACGTGGTCAATCTCTTCATCGGTGGTGTTCGTGTGGAGCACGTGCCTGGTGGAGCGCTCGGATCGAAGGATAGAGCAGATGACGAGAATAATTTCCCTTGGGAGGTCGACTAGTTGCACCATATTGAAGAAACCAGGCGGCGCGGCAGATTCGAGGATACAGAGCAAGCCTGCTATTGTGTTGGGTATAGAGCTATCCGCCTGTGAGAAGGAAAGGAATGGAGAAAGGAATGGAGAAAGATGCTGGAATGCGACATGATAGCATATGGGCTGTGGCGACAATGAAACAGAACGATTTGTAAATGGCAGGCCATATTGTATCCCATTGTAGGGGTGGCAAAAGACGAAGCATATGACATTTGGGTTAGATTACCTTGAATGGCGGGGTATGCCGTAGGTTTTCAAGCGCACGCGAATCATACGTCTGGGACATGCAAGCCAGTGCTTATAAGCTTCCATCCCCTTAGATGACCAGATTAAATCGGACGGCGCTGCCCAGCCTAACGCTTGTTCTTTCACTCTCGTTCAAAACCTAATGAATTAGGGGAGGAAATATTAATCACCATATCGAGTCAAAGGCAGAAACACAGAAAGGCAAATCGCCCTCAAGGCATAGCAAAGATGACGCCTGGAGTTGCTACACAAGCATGTTCCTCTCGGCATATTCATGCCGCTTTGTGAAGGAGATTATTCTGTGGCATTAGAATAAAACCTCCCTATAGGCCATGCTATTAGTATGACGAAGAAAACACGTCACTTCGATATTATTATTAGAGATAAGAGCCCTGCTTGACTTTTTATAGGTTTAATATTGACAGCTATCTACACCAATCGTAAATACAAAGGTTTAATGTACATGTAGAAGTATAAGACACTCATTTGACCAAAGCCAACTCCACACTCACCGCCAGACAGCTCACCTCCTCGAAAGTAAGCGACTACTCACGCTTAAGCGGGGTAGACGCGAATAGGAGTCTCAATGGGCTCAGGGGGAGTGAGACCAATGGTGACCTCGTAGCCCTTAGGGGGGTGGAGGGCATCAGGGAGCTCGATAATGTTCTTGTAGTAGGAAGGAAGGCGGGAACCGTACCAGAGCTTGGCAATGGCAGGGAGGATGGAGCGGTAGCCACCACCGAGGATGTCCAGGTTGGGAGCGACGTACAAGTGGGAGGTGTTGGAGTCACTGCTGAAGACACCGCCGTAGCTCTGGTTCCAGTAGTAGTTCTCGAAGATGTCGCCGGCGATCTTGGCGCTCCACTCGCGGATCTTGTCACCGGTCTTGGAGCCGACAAAGTTCCAGACGTTGGCACCGACGTCCCAACGGCCGAGGGTGTGGAGATCCCAGTTGGCCTGGACGGAAGAAAGCTCAGAGTAGTGGTTGTAGTAGGCGTTGTCCTTAGTTCCGACGAGCTCCTTGGGAACGGCAGAGCCGAGGAGGATACCGGCGACATGGTTGCGCTCGAGAGGGTACTGGCCGTTGGCCTGCCAGGTGATGTAGACCAGGGTTCGGCCATCGTTGAACTTGGGGTCCTGGAGGAGGGGCTCGACGAAGCTGCGAGTCCAGTTGCAAGAGACGGAGATGTTGGTATCGTGACCGTTGTTGTACAGGTTGGGGGTGACAAACATCCACTGGGGAAGGCGGTCGTTCTCGAGGTCCTCGTAGAAGAGGGTGAAGTTCTTGATCTTAGCCAGGCGGTCAGGGTTGAGCGTAACGGAGTCGAAGCGGACGAGGAGGTTGTGCTTGCGAGCGTAGTCACCCTCCTCCTCATTGTCGTACTCGAAGCCCTCAAAGCCGGTGTAGGGAAGACCCTCATTGTAGTCACCCCAGCTAATGCCCTTGTCCTCAAGGAGGTCGACAATGGTGGAGACGTTCTTGTCAACCAAGAGGAAAGAGTCGCTGTTGGTGCCGAAGTCGTCACCGCTGGCGGGGGCCACGTAGTTGGGCTGAGAAGGAGTGCCAATGCCGTACATCTCAGTGAGCAGGATACCCTGGTTGATCAGAGCCTGGCAGTTGGGGTCGGCGATGGAGTTGTTGTAGGCGGTGGTCTCGAGGTAGACCTGCATGATGCGGTCGAAGACCTTGCCCTTGACGTGAGAGGTAGGAGACTCAGTCTTGGCAGTAGCGGCGGCGGTAGCAACATCGGCGCTAGCAGTCGAGGTGTACTGGATATCAGCCGCAGTGTTGACGGCAGTGGCAGAGACACTGGCAGAAATAGTCGGAGTGGGGTTTCCGTGACCACCGTTGCCGTGGCCGTTGCCATTTCCGTGGCCATTGCCGTTGCCGTGACCATTGCCCCAGTTGCCGCCGTTGTTGTTGCCCTTGCCGTGGCCGTAGTCATTGTCTTTGCCGTTGCCTTTGCCGTGGTTCTTGTTATCCCAATCTTTGCCGTGGTCCTTGTTGTCCCAGTCATTGCCCTTGCCAGCGTCACAAGCAGGGGCAGCCGCGGCGATGCTCGCGGCAGCGAGAAGCGCAAGGAAGCGAACCATTTTGAATGCTTTGGTGTAGCTCTGTTGTCAAAGAGTGTTGTTCTGAAGAGAATGAGAATGAAAGATCAGAGAGTGAGAGTCCTCAAGATAGAGAAGAGAGAGAGAGAGATGTGGATGCGGATGAGGAGAGAAAAACTTGACTAGAATGGCGAACATGATCTCCAGTTATATAGCCTATTCCATCGTCCATTTTTGATGTTGTCTCTCTGGAAGAGTAAGAAATACGCTGCACCCCGGACACGCGATGGGTCCTTGCTCTCACAACTTGCCTGTGCTTGCCTGAGCAAGTTGCGGGGTCTGAGAACGAGAGGCTTGCCAGCCCCTCCTGGAGAAGGTCGTTGTTGATGTCGGACCCGAGCTCAACGGAGACGCAGCACAATTCCAAGTAGCTTGGGAAACACTTTCCCGTTCCCATGTTCAAAATCAACATCCAGACGCATAGGGCTGAGGGCTTCCAGCTGGGCCGGACCCGCAAGGACCCTGAAAATAAGACCCTTGGACAGAAATTTTGCAAGTCTGTCTGAGTGCTTCTCAACCGTTCCTACCGTTGCTAGATGGTTGCATGGGCCCTCTTCCTAGAATAATAAGTACGCTCGTCCTAACACAGAGCGGAAGCCACGAAGCTTAATTCCCTTCGGACGATGCTAAATTGCCTATTTTGCGGGTTGTGTGGTCTAAGCTCTCGGTGTGGCTTGTTGGTTTAGACTCAGTTAGGCTTAAGAGGGAATCCCAAAATCCGGGGAAGTTGATCCTGCACAGAACAATCAGCAGCCATAGCTCTAACTGTTCGCCTGACGAACCCGTGTTCGGGCAGTCTATGGCACGCTACGAGAGCCGGATAGATCGGGGTTGAACCGGCGCTATGGTCAACGAATCTTGGCATGGAAGCTATTTTCTGACCGCTGTAGTTGTTGATGAAGGAGAGAATTTACAGCTGCAGGTACTGAACGCGTGAAACAATGTTGAAGTTGAAAATCCGATATGCCGGGGAAGCAAGTCCCATCCAGGCAGAAGCATTGTGCTTCATACGTTAGAGCAGATGAGCACACTTTCAGACGGTCGGATTGGGAAAGTATGGATGTATACTACACGTTCAACACGCAGAAGAACGCGAGTATGGCCGGCGACGATCTACCCTTTGACTCTCGGGTGCCCGATGTTAGCGCGAACTAGCTTGCTGCCACTCGGATCCGAAGGCTTGCATATTGTAAAACGATGGGCTGCCGGCGGTTGGACAGCCTGGAGGAGAGGCTTTCTTTTAATTTCTGCAATTGAACAACTGCTGCCATGTACAGCGGTTGGCATGGTAGCTGACTTCTTCCCAGCCTGATTTCGATCCCTTCAACGACGAAGTATTATTGGAAACAAATATTGTATGCGGCGAAGAGCATGAAGATCGCAACAGGTGGGTCAACCCGAGGATACTTCACGCATTTGAATCAGTTTCTGAGCAATTGGAACATCATTTCCACTCTCCAGTATCTTACATACTACCCTCTGTAGAAGTGGGCTTAAGACGTGCGGCAATGACAATTTCACTGTTTATTTTGTGTTCAAGCCCCACGACAGAACGCATTCATGGCTATAGGATGCTCTATGCGGTTTGATCGCGGCTTTATTTTAAGAAAGTAAATGCAGCGAACGTAGAAAAGATACATCGTTATTACTGCTTCCAAACAGTGTACGACTTCATCACACCATTCTGCCAGTCTTGAAGGATATACGACGACCAGTCCACGCTCTGGCAAGTTGGCTCCCAAGTTTTGGCACTATCGGGACAGTTGTACTGACTAAAATTTCACGTCAGGTTTGTTTCCACGGAGATGGCTACCAGCATGATGCGGAAAAAAAAAAAGATTCGTGATAACTTACTCGTAGAACCTTACGCATGAGTTTCCTTTCAAGATGATCCAATTTGCCTTCTGGGCCCAACCATCGGGGTTGCTTTGCATGTTCACTTGAGTGTGCAACTGTTAGAATGATCGAGGGCATTTTGTGCGGCAGTTGTACTAACCGCAACTACCAGCTGCAGGGCAGACCTCATGCTCTTCATAGGGCTCGTTGAAAGTGCTCCGCATGAATGTCAGACTGACCTGATCAGCGCTGCAGACTGCAGAGACTAAAGGAGCAAAAAGGGCGAGGCTGAACGGTTTCATTTCAGCAATGCGTCTGTATTGTCTGATGATGAAGGCGAAGTGTATGAGGCTGACAGAATCTGCAGGCTTAGCATAAACCCATTTTTCAGCTTTTCAGTTTGCCCTCAAACCAAGTCCATTTTATAGTTTCTTGCGGCGCCCAGAATTTTACACACCTGTCTTCCAGGCTGTTGCAATGCTAATTTCTGACCTCGTAGGATGCTGCAACTCTGGCGAGAAGTGCGACTCAGCCAATTAGAGTAGTCCTGCCCCCAACACCACCTTCCTAATCTCATCAACACACAGCGATGGGTACCTTATTATCCAATTGCTTCTGGTCAAGGTGACGCTTTGAAAGAAAAAGTACGAGAACTCGTATTGAACCCCGCCTACGTATGGCCCGACGGGCTTATGATAGCTGCTGAGAAGTGAGACGGAGGAGCTGGGCAAAAGCCAAGCATGTAGGATCGCGGCCCTTGCCGATGCAAAGCTACGGGCCGTCTTGGCGCTCAGAGCGTCAATGAGATGACAGGAAGTCTTTCCATATTTTCTACGCAGAAGTCCGATTCAACGATGGATCGTGTCCGTGATGATGGGTACGTGTTACTTGTAGAAGATCTAGGCTTTATGCAGACTCGGTTGCACCCTTCCTCGCCTCCTCAGCCCATGCCTTTCTTTCTTTCTTCAGTTCTCTCATCACGTACCAAAACGTAGCGCCTGTCCATATTCCAGCCCACACGAACGGCAGCGACCAGCCGATGGTGTAAGCAACATCGCCGTCCAATGTGAAAATCAGCACCGTGCAGAGCACGGCGCAAGCTTCTGCCCCAACGGCCCAGAACACACCCAACCGTCTCAGCATTGCTCTGAACACATGGCTTGCTTCATATCTCCTGTCCAATGCGACTCTGAATTCCGTTCCTCCAGATCCATCGACGGCGCAAATGTCTTCAATCAGGCTATAAATCCCAGGCCGAAGTTGGGCACCTTTCGGAATAGAGGAGATGCGACAGGGTGCGGATACATGGAAATAGCGTAGGGTATCGACTAACAAGAGTTCGGTGCCGAAGACGAAGAGCATGGTGGTGACTGGCATGGAGAGGAGGCGGATCGGCGGGTGTTCTGGGACAGTACCTCTGCGTCCATTGTTAGAGTCTGCCAACTAACACGAATGGTAGTTGTTACAGCACTTACACGATGAGTTCGATCATGATTATGATCCAAGCGAAAGAAAAGTTCCAGTGGAACCAGTCCAAGTACCAACGATGCGCGCCGATGACTCTACACGTACTTCCCTTCCTCCATAACCGCCAGAACCTGAGGAAGTACTCTACGATACTGGCACCTCCAACCGCGGCAGTGACAATTGAAAAGACCGCGTTTGGGGTAAGCTTCTCTTTCTTCTCGGTGGTCGTGTTCGTCCCCGGCCCGACGCCATACCACAGGCCGAAGTAGAGAGCTATCGGCATCGCGATTGAGTCGAAGAGGATCAAGGTCCAAAAGAGGAAGATCGCGAGTTTACGCGTACGCAGAGTGTAATTTAGCGGGGGAGGGGTCGGCTGGAACGTGGGTCTCGACGGTGCTCCCTCATCTACAGGAGAGGCCGGGTGGGCTGCGTGCGTCGTCGACCGGCGCGGAGACCGGATGGATACACCTGAAGGTCGGGGAGAACGGGTCGGCGACCGGGAGGATCGCCGGGTCATCGCCAAAGAGGGACGGCCAAAGGGACCATCGTAACGGCGGTCGAAGTCATGGCTCGGTCTTGTCTTGCGGTGCGTCGGCGAGATGGGAGCTGTATGGACTGGCGAGTTGGTCGTGTTGAAGTTGTGCAAGCTTCTCGCCTTCTTCTCGTCGAGGGCTAGGTCCGGCTTCTTGATGCTCTTGCTTGAGTCTGCTATCTTCTCGTCGTCAGATTGAGCCGACATGGCGGTACGATGGCCTTGGGTTATCTGCAAGCTGTGTCGGCCTAGTATCGTGTGATCTCGCCGTGAGGCATCATCGTTGGTAACCGGATGCGGATGGGCCGGATATGTGGCCCCATCGTGTTCTGGACCATGCTTCTCATTCATGATGGAACATTGGCTGGTATGTACTATCGAGTCTTGGAATGCGCAGATGTTCGCTTGAACAAATGCAAAGAATGAGAGGAAACATCAAAACAATAGACACAGGGCAATCGAGGTTCTATTAGTTAATGATCGCGTGGTGCGCGCGAACGGCGAAAGTCTTCCCGTCGCCAAGACGCAAACGAGAAGACGATCATGACCACCTAAAGCTGCCAACGGCAAGTAAAGGGTACAAATGATGGCGTAGGGAGATCAGTTGGGAGGAAGTCCCTGAAGAAAGGTCGAAGGCTCTAGAGCATCATGGTGGGACAAGGGTCACAGGAGCAGAGGCTCCGTCGGGGGGAATGATGTCAGGATGAAGCCCGTGGCGAAACCGAGATGCCCTCCCCTGTCTCTGGAGGTGTTCATCTGCCAATTAAGAGTGCGGAGGTTGCCGGTTATGTGGAGTTTCAATTACTGATGCCTCTCAGGCGCATCTGAAGAAAGCATGATGTTCGGGAGTCTCGTGATGATGCTGGGGGCTTTCTGTCATGATTGCTCTGGATGCGCCGGAGTGAAGAACACACTGAAGGGAACATCCTGAATCCTCACAGAGATTGTCGGCGGAAGATGAGATAAGCTCCGGCCAAGGGCGCTGCCAAGGAGCTGCCGTGTCGTCACCCACTGAAACTGTTCCTGCAGTGCCCTGAACTTCGTCGAATGTCGCTGAACTCTGCCCGCTTAGTCACTCAATCCTCCTCTAAGAGTGAAATAAAACAGGCGGTGTTGATTGGGCGAAGACGGATCACTGTGCCGGGGTTCACCTCCGAACCCCTTCACTGAAGGATCCGACGATGCATGACCGACCCCTCATCCTGGCCTCGTGAGGCACGGTTGATCCCGCGCTCACGATAAATCATTATATTGCCTCGTCAAGAAGACATCTAATATAGCGAGCCTTGGTTTGCGCGTTTGCGACGATGCGCTTGATCAACACCGAAACGCTAGAACTACAAGACTTTGCCAGCAATGATCTTGCTCCTCCCTACGCCATTTTGTCCCACACCTGGGGTGACGGCGAGGTGACCTTTCACGATTGGCAGGATCGTGATTCAAGAGTTAAGAAGAAGGGTTTCTACAAGATTCAGTCAACATGCAGGCAGGCTGTCCAAGACGGCTACTCACATGCATGGGTTGACACCAATTGCATTGACAAGAGCAGCTCCGCAGAGCTATCGGAAGCTATCAACTCCATGTTCGCCTGGTATGAAAACGCCGCTGTTTGTTATGTCTACATGCCCGATGTTATACAATTACCAACCAAGGGATACGGTACCCATTTTCAAGAGAGCAGATGGTTCACACGGGGCTGGACGCTGCAAGAGCTCATCGCCCCTCGGAACGTCGTATTTTACGGCCGTGACTGGGAGATGCTGGGGACGAAGACCGGGCTCGTAACAATCATATCGAAACGAATCACCAAAATTCCCAGGGAGTGTCTGATGAACGAGCAGCCTCTGTCCAGCTTCAGCACCGCACAGATCATGTCGTGGGCTTCTTCACGCGTTACGACTCGCCTGGAAGACCAGGCTTATTGTCTTTTGGGGCTGTTTGGTGTCAATATGCCGCTTCTCTATGGAGAAGGCTCTAGGGCGTTTTTGAGACTGCAGGAGGAAATCATCAAGATATCTGACGACCAGAGTATCTTCGCCTGCGACATGGAAGCTCTGGTTATGAATGCCCCCATGGCTACTTCCCCGACGCTTTTCTCTCGCTCATCCCAGGTGGAAAGACGAGCGCCTGCTGCTTCTCATACGACAACTCTTCCCCCATTCTACTCCATGACGAATGCGGGTCTTTCTATTTCTCTGCCCCTCGTAGAGACCCTTTCTCCTCATTTTGTTCTCGGGAAGATCAACTGCAGACTACCAGGAGATGGCGGCGGACCTATTCTGCTCCCGTTGTCTTCTCATGTCAGCGACTACCGCCATCAGTATACCCGCGTATCTGTTCCGTCGGCATGGATCACACTCTTTTGCGATTCGATCAAGAAAATGCTCCCCTTGTACGAAGAAAGTTCTGGTTTCCCTGAAAATTGGGCCGTCGACTTCGACCCGGAAGAGGTGACCAACATTATGATCACCATGCCGAAACAAGCTGAACAGGTCTACCTTCAGCGAAGAGTATTCAGTCCTCTGAGGAGAATGGGAGCTAAGGTGCTTTTCCTCATCGTCTTTCCGCGAGGACTATCGGAGTATCGTCTTTACGCTGCCGATCCGCCAGAGGCCCTCGAAGAACGCACAAGCATGATGGCAATGGTGGGCAAGAGTGACGCCGACGAAGTCGGCAGAGGTCTTCTCATTTTCAAGAAGAAGGGCTCCGGTCGAGAAAGCGGAAGATATGTGGCAGTCTATCTCGAGGCAGGGCTGGACGAGAACCTTCCATTAGAAGAGCGATTTTATGGGTGGCGCCGAAGGTGTCGGGTATTTCCGAATTGGAATGTCAATCATACTCTGAAGGACGTCATGCCTTTCAGTGACGAGTTTATTGGTGAAAGGGGGAGAGCGAGCTGGGTCGGCGACTTCCTAGTAACGGTGAGGACTGTGCTCCCGGTCGATTCTCCGCACATGCCAGAGACTACCACAGTATTGGTAGCCGAAATCATCTTTGATATGAATCAGTTTCGGGAGGCAAGAGGACGCAAAGGGTCAATCAGCGAAACCAACAACTCACAACAATACAGCATGATGCTGCGTGACTCGGAAGGATCGGATATAGAGCTGTAGGGAGGACAAGGGTCTGTAGAAGCGTCATCCTGTTGGACGCGAGGTAATTTCATGGTGAAACGCATAGTCTTCCCTCCCTTGGACCTTCCCTAAAACAGCCTATTGTGATCTGCTGAATTGTTACGAAGTTTTGAGGAGGGGACTGACTATCATACTTCTGGCTCCATAAGAGACCGAGTCGATGGTTAAACTATGCAGAAGGATATCAAAAAAAGAAACCACCCCATCAGACCAGTTCAATCACATGATTTCACACTGAAACTAGAATGTTTGATAGGTTCAAATGCCTCTTATACTCATACAGGCTGCAGCACAGCTGCTCCGGCAGCTCAGCTGACTTGCCATCAACTACCTATGATAGAAAACAAAATACGCTAACACTGGACGTTCCCATATAGTCGTCTGACCGCTAACAATGGAAATACTCAACTACCACCTCCAACCCATATCTCTCACTTACTGGGGCATTACCTCAGTCTTGAAGTCGGCGTTGTTGGTAGCAGCCTGGTTGCCACCAGCGGGGGCAGCAGGGGCAGCAGGGGCAGCGGGAGCAGCAGCACCGCCGGCACCACCCTGCTGGGCACCACCGGCAGACAGAGCCTGGATACCACCATCGAGAGACTGGTTGATCTGATCAACGGACTGCTGGGCAATGCTCTGTCCAATAGCGGGGACCTTGGAGACAACGGCGGTGCTGAAGTCACCGGCAACGGCCTTCTGCTGCTTGAGCTGGTCAACGGCGACGGAGGTGGCGCCGAGCTTGTCAAGCTCGGGCTTCTTGTTGGTCAAATCAGTGACGGCGGTCTGGACGGCGGTGGTCAGGCCGCCTGCGGACTGCTGAAGGGTGAGGGCATCGGTGAGGGAGAGCTCCTGGGCGCCCTGGATTTGTTGGGTACCCTGCTTCAAGCTGGTCTGGACCTTGTTGGAGGCGTCGAGGAGGTTGGCGGCGGAGTTGGGGTCAGAGGCGGAGAGGGCCTAGAGAGTGTTAGTCTGGATGGATGAAACAGATGATAATGATGCTTACCTTGACGGCGGTGTCGAGGTTGCCGAGAGAGTCCTGGACGCTGGTAAGAGCACCCTGAATGGTCTGGAGTTGACGCTTGCTGACGAGGGAAGCGGGAGCAGCGATGGCAGTGCCGGCAATGAGAGCCTGGACGAAGACGTTGGTGAAATGCATTGTGATTATTGTTGTGTTGTTAAGCGAAGGCTTTTCGAGTATTGTTGAAGCAAATGCTTTAGTATCTAGAAGATGCTTTGGAAGGTAAGAAGCTGTAGATGCTGATGAGATGGAAGGAAAAGAATACTGACTGAGACCAGAACTTCATGTCCTTATTATACGAGTTCTTCGAGTGTGCCGCGAACGCCGCGAATGTGTCTCCTTCCCGCGGCCTACATGATTTGACGCAGCTTCCTTCATCCGAGCTGCTTCCAATACCTCACGACGGTAAGAGATACCAGACACCGTACGATTCGTCACACACACTTGCAGTGTAGCTGCGGCGCAAAACCGCGTACCTCGAACAGTCAGAGTCGCCATCGCGGGAACAAAATGTCAGAATTTTCGCCTCAAGCTACTGCATCTCGACACCTCCCGGGTTCGTGTTCCGGCTTGGGAGGTTGTGTGTGGCTCTGCGGCCGAGAACCGGTGCCCGTCTCCCTTGAAACGCGTGCCGTGCGGTGCGCGGCTCGGTCATTGACATTGGGAATTATGGCTTGGCGGCCATCAGACGAAACAAAACAGCAAGTCACGGACCTTGAATGGGAAACGTCAAATTTGTCTCTCAACATGATGAACCACAATCTTCAATAAGCTTTCAGTCTGGGGCAAAGATGCCTGGCCCCTACTTTTCCCAGAAGGGTTATCCCTTCTATTTTTGGGGGTCATAAGCTTTTATGGTGTTCACCCACTGCGGCGTGTGCGTTCATCATGGACCATGGTCCCAATAACTGAAGCCAGTGTCGCAACATCTGCATTTCGGATGGCACCAATCTGTCAAGACACTGGCTTCCACTATTTGTAAACCACCCGCGGGAGGTTAGTCCCGAGACGTTACCGGGACAGGTTGGGGAAGCTTGACACCTGCTAGGTTGTTGATGCGGATGCAACCAACAACGAGTTGGTGTTGGATGTTGATGCCTGCTGGCCACGATCCGATAGCCTCCAGAACGCCACCCAGATGACCTGCGTATAGACAGATCGACAGACTTTACCAACCAGTTCGTCAGGCTTTTGGTCTGGTTCGTGGCGCAGATGCGTTGACTTCTCCTCTGCAGGAACCCCAAAAGCTGGTGCGGGAACGCTAAATACCGAGCTACTACTCGGGGTGTTCCGTCCGTACATGCGCCTTGCTGTCCCTAGCTCCTCAGAGGGCAGCTCGAACACACTTCTCACAAAAGCAGGTTCTTTTTTGTCGATGGCGGGAGGGCGCTAATGCGGCAGTCAGTGTCATTGTGCGTGCGCATGTCGATGAAGGATGGGTGCACATGAGAGGGGGCAGAACAACTCGATGAGCACCTCGGTTACTGTCTTTCCATGTAAACAGCCGCGCAGACCAGCTGCCAATCATCTGTGACAATCTGCATCTGTCCTATCCGAGTGCGGTGGATGGTCCATCTCGTTGACAAATGTCTTGTCAAACGTCAGGTCTCGCCTCTGACGGCCGGGGTCCGTGCCTGAGCGCGGCTAAGGTCTTGTTACCAATCTGGTGCCAGGACGGGGGTGGCTGAAGATGAGGGTGAGAGAGGAGAAAGGTTAAGCTTGTACCGATGGCTGCATGAATGACTGAATCTGTCATCATCGTAGAGGGTGGCCAGGCCAGCCGATGGCTCCAGTCAGTTCGTCGGATGGATGGCGTTTGCTTGGCTTGAAGGGTGTCAGCGTCGAGGGCAAGGACACCTGGTGGCCAGCTCGGTAATGGCAATCCGATTGGTGAGACGTGACACACTTCACTCGATGTTTGGTCAGGGCTGTCGATGCTCACCACGACAGTATGCGTCTCTTCACGAGCCTGGAAGTGGTTCGCCCGCTGTGGTCGGCCGAAGTCCGAGTGACTCGTGTACTCGGACTCGCATTTGTCACGTCTTGTTGACATTTCTTACAGATTCCCACCCTCTGATTTGAGAAGTGCTAGAGTTTGTTCGACTTTTGGTCTGATGTTACTGGAAGTGTGCTGGTCGGGAATCAACACGTCCGGACTTGATGGCGGGGAAGGTTACTGCGCCAGGGGATGACTTTGAGGGACCTTCACAGTCTTGCAGACGAGACGGTAAACCTACTTCGTTCGGGACTTTACCGCGACCTTCTCAATGTGGAAATATGCGACATTCTAGTTCAGGTACGACCTGACATGGGGCGAGACGGACCTTCACAGAAACAATTCTGAAGTCGTCGCGACTCCTTGCAGCTGCCTTTGCATGCGTATTTCAGGAAACTTTCCAAATCGGGCGATTTAATCGTCCAGAATGTGAGAATTGCGGCCCGCAGGACAAGACGTCAGGCAAGATGTCAACAGCTTGACAACTGGCGTGGCCCGGTGGTCTTGTTTCGAGGTATTTGCGAGTGTATTCATACCAAATACTTATAATGTTTAGTCACTGGGAATTACCGACGGCCTGTACTTTGTCATGCTCGACGCTTCTCTTGGCCCAGCCGAGGTACTGGATGATCCACGAGCCCCATCTTCCCGGGGTGTCAGGGGTCGCGACCGTGGTTCATAAGCTTTTCGGTCCATGCATGTCGTACTTTGTCTTCAACTATCCTGGAAATTCAAAGCGGCCATCTAATTCTATAATGGCTCGTAATTGAGCTCAGGCATGAGAGAACATCGCTTCAGCAAGACATAGAAATTACCAATCTCAGGGTCTCAATTCAATCCAGTCATGTAGCCAGAAATAGCCTATCGGACATTCGCTTGATAAGTATCGCCGTCGAGGGAGTCATGTCACCACTATCGATAACTAGGTTCACTTTCGTGCTTCGTTCTGGTGTACCAACATGTCTTCTCCATCATCAATATTTCCCGTTGCTGCAATTATCTCGACTGATCACTGATGGTTTCATCCGTTACAGTTCATGTGAAGATAATCCATTGCATAGACTGACCTGGATCCATATCTACTTATGGATGTCCTACAAAAGACAGTGTTGAACCAAGAAGAACTATACCTAAGATACAGCATAAACGAAATCCAAAGAAGTAAAGCCATCCTGCCTCGCGTATATCTACACCAGCTGGACCGCCCTCAACAATTTACTGAACCCGAACACTTGTGCTTTGGCTTCCCAACTTCTTTCCAGCCATGTACACCGCAATGTCCAAGGACGCCCCTGATGGTATCATTTCAATCTCATAGCTTAGCTTTTTAACAACACGACCTGACGCAGTCTTGAAATCCTTCAGTTCTGAGAATGGTGTTGGGACTTCCATCTGGAATCTGCACTGCGAATTCACCCGAAAGTCTCCCCGGTCAGGAGGCTTGAGTTCCTCGCATACCCACAGCGTTATGTTGACTTTGCCGTTGAACTCATCCGCTGTCTTCACCAACTCGTAGAAGTCATGACGAACAGGGTTTTTCGTAGACACAGAATCTCCCTAAATATAACAATACGGCTTAGATTCAGAAAAGCAATCGCTGTACTTGGTTTTACTTACCCTTTTCAGATACCATCTCATCTGGTTGCTGGCCATCTTCTGGCCCTCCAGCTCGTCCCACATCTGGTCTTCGCGTTTATGAAGCATCGGGTCAAAGACGGTCGTATACTTGATCCCGTAGCTAGATCGAGATACCGTGGAAGTGACCTTGATTGGAGCCTCGACCTTTGTTATGGCCTTTTCGTCTGAGGAAGCAGGGCCTTCTTGGAACCCTTTGTAAACGGCACCACGGCAAATTGCAGTTCGGCTGGGTCGATTCCCTTGAGTAAGCTTCTCGATACCAGACGTTTAGCGGAGGAAGAGGCTTAGCTTACGGTTTCCTTCCGCGAGACTGTAAAATGGAGATAGAAGATCTCGAATGCTTCATTTTAAGATGCTCGTACAAATAGGGACTCGATCCAAGACCCCCGACCAGAATGATGCCCTGTTCAATTAGCCATTCTGGTGACAAAAGCTTGAGTTTCTTTCACTCACTGTCACCGCGAATCCTTGCTTGCGAGCCATTTCGATCTGACTGTCGACAAGTTTGTCGATTCCCTTGAAAGAGGTTGCAAATGTTTCCTTGATGTGGGATCTGTGACATTTCACTATTAGCTGTATTGCTCTAGACAAGTGTAGTTCTTGTTTGAAACGGTGGAACTTGCTCTTGGAAATGAATCCTCCCATTCTTGATGAGCGGTTCTTTGGATATGTCATCAAGACTGGATGGAGAAGCTTTGAATGCCTCAGCCGGAATGCCAACAGGGTACTCCTTGTGCCTAGCGCCGGGGTTGAATTGAGACTTGATTTCCACTTCCCATTTCTTCATGATCTCTTTGATACCGGCGGCGGTGAGATGGGACCATTGTCTCCCAAGCCGATCTCTACAAGCCATTTCGAAAGCCTCGTCGATGAAGATACCACCGCATAGACGACCTGTAACAGGCTACGGTCAATGTTTAATTGGTTATTAAGCAAGCTGGAAGACTGACCGATTCCCTCGGCAGCCTCCTCGATGGCAAGAGGCTTGCTGTTAGTCACCTTGTAACTGATCAAATCCTGTGAAATATTAGTCCCTTTTTGAGTCACCAACCATACCTACTACTGAGAGAGTATGAAAGGAATGGAAAGTATACGTACTACAGTGCCGCCGCCTGCATCGCAAATGATGAAGACATCGTCCTTCTTTGGGTTTCTACCCGGCTCACACAGGGTTGAGAGAGCTGCTGCCTCAGGCTCTGGGGCGAACGTAAGTCTAGTCTGCCCAGCTGGGCGAGATCTCATGATGCCAGCCATCTCAGCAGCCTGTTCCATGCCTTGTCTAGCGTAGTCTTTCCAGATTGCAGGGACTGTGATGACGACATGGAAGCGCAAGGCGTCCACAACTGACTCCCCCCGGGCTCTCTCAATCGTATGAAGGGTGTGTTGAAACAGAGCTCGTAGATAATCGGCGATGAGGTCGACGGGTCTCTTACGATTCTCGCGGAGGTACCTGCGTGCGCGAATGAGGAACTCTGATTCTCGCAACTCTGGACTCAGATCTTTGTCTTCCAACAGAAGAAGCTTGAACCATCGAACCGGGTCTGCATCTAAGGGTATATCGTAACCCCAGAAGAATTGACCTTTCTCATAAAATACCTCCGTGGGCACTTTGCCTTCTTCTCTCCCGCTGTCTGGCCAGCTGGTAATCAAGTTAATTTCATCGCTCTCAAAATCTGCCGCTGTAGCCCACGCGACTCCGGAAAATCTGGTGCATGTCAGTAATTGGTCAACACAGGGGCATCTAAGGACCTCGAAAGCAATCCGCTGGTCTCACGTGGTGCCAAAATCAATTCCAATGACGAGTACGTCCTCGTCAGTATCTGCCATCTGACTCTTGTAGCCTCCTCCCCCGTTGTTGTTATTCACAGCCTTGTAGCTGCCAATGTTGTTGTCGCTGTACTTCTGGGCCAGGTTTGCCCTGGAGCGATTGGGAAGGACACTTTCGTGGGGTGCGTAGTTCGCTTTCGTCATCTTGAGGTCGACTCCCGATTGAAGCGTGCAGAAATATGGTAGCAACCAGCGGATTGAATGGTAAAGAACAAATAAGGTGTCAGTCTGTTAAAGCCAGAGCTGGCTGAACACTCGAACCAGCACCCCGTCAAGGCAGTTTGAAGGCTTTCGGCGGTATTTGTATGTGGAGTGACCTGCGGATTGCAGTGGAAGGCCACAGCCTTATCATTGATGCTGGGTCGCGGCCCATCACAGCCCAGGGGTGGCCTCACAGTGACATGAGGCAGTCTGTGGAGGTGGTCACATCGCTGAAAAGCAAATTGCCAATACCTCAGAATATTCTAGATTGCGGCAGAAGCCACACTGTGTGATGAAAGTATTGGATGGTGGAATTCAGCCCTTTCATACTAGGCGCTCAGCTCTCTGTTCAGTTTGGGGTTGAGAAGTACCTCTCCCAAGCCATTTTGGAGAAGTATGACATTGAAATGCATTTTTTGAGGCAAAGGCCATTCGAAACCACAGCCTCGCAAGTGTGTGTGTGGCTACCAACATCACTGAAGTTAACATCCTGGCGGTTGCCTCAGCCCCCTTCGGAGTGGGTGTGGATATTGCACTTGCGCGGAGACCGCAGAAATGTACCAACATGCAAGCACTGCATACTCAGAAGACCGAAAGGCTGCCTCCGGCAGAGCATACAAAGTTATTGCCGGAAGAAGTGTAAGAAGAACATTACGAACAAGGCGTGTGTTACATCCAGCCTGATTGGGCGCCGTGTTAGCCTCTGTTACCACCAAGGCATGTTGGGTCGGAACCTCACGAAGCCGCTGCTTCCCTGTGATAATTTACCCACCATTTACCGCTCCAACTTGTCTAATACGTGCGGTATCCTTCTCCTCACAAGACACATCAGAATATCTTCCTTGCTACAACGAACCGGAGCCTCGTGGTATTCCATGACATACACGCTCGATACGTCAAATGCTACGCGGTGTGTTGGGGAATGCTGTACGACCACCCCCCTCGACTCTTGGTCGTCTGACTGCATTTACATGGTATATTCTGAGGGTGTGAGTGGTTTATGATAAGTCTCAACACCGCCTCAGGTGGGGGCTGGGGTGCGCCTCCCAAAGGATTCCCGGGGAGATGACCAGGCTCGGGTGTTTCTCGGACACGCTGCTTACGGTTCATATGGCACGGTCAAGCAGGCTGTAGGTTTTCATACTTGGCATTGGACGGCACAAACTTGTTCATCTACTTGTTGGCAAACACGAGGTGATGCTCACACTGTGCAGGCTGTGTGCCTAATGCAGCCTGATTTCGCCTCATTCTCTCGCTCATGTCTAGCTAGATGTTTACAGCTCGAAGCTCCTTTTAGATATGTTGATCTACACCACTTCTTGAACAGTGAACTCGATTCCAAGACGAGAGATCTTTCTTATGGGAAATACACGCATTTGACGACATCACAAGGCCGAAATGGATCGAGTCGGGATGCAGTCCCAAGCCGGCGGGGCCCGTCTTCTCACCTCCTCTCAGAACCATCCTCCGGACTCAAACATGCGTGCCGCAGTCCCTTCGAGCTCTCATGTTGAGGAAGAGCAACATGCGTCATCGCGCAAGCGTGTCAGCGACACCCCTCCCACACTCGCCCGGGCGGCTTCCGTAAGTATCAAATCCACCGTTGCACAGAGAGCATACATTAGCTCGGAGACTCAAAGTGCTAAGAAAAGACCCCAAGATGCCATTGCAGACTCGGAAGACAATTGTTGCCCGGGACGCTGATAGCAGTGAAGCTCTTGATTACATGCCTGTGACAAGGCAACATTACATGGCAGAAATCGCAGTCCGACAAAAGATTGAAGCCGAATTGGAGGAGAAGAATCGCATACTCGCTGACTACGATACCAAGTTGAAAGATGCGGAGGCAGCTCTTGCCACTGTCCGAAAGAAATGGAAGCAGGCAGCCACGGACCTCGACAAGATGAAGTCTTCGCAACAGCGTGGTTATCACATGACAGACAGCGAGCTCAAGGACACCGTGAGCAGACTCCGGTACAACATTAGCCGTTTCGCAATCCAGTACTTCAGTGGCAAGTTGCCGGGAGATACTAGTGTCAGTAGGCTCGTCGACTCTAAGGATTTAAAGGGATGGAAAAATTTGTCAGATTTCATCGGGGGCCGCCACATCACCATTGCCTATATTCGTTCCGAAAGGCGGCGGCCGTATATCATTCAGGCCTTGATCTGGGAAACGATCTATATGAAGGTTTTTGGGGAAGCTCTTTGGGCCGGGCACGAAATGTCCGGCGCATTTAAAGACTTATCCGAGCAATTGCAAAAATCGGGTATGCGATGCTCCTTCACTGTACCAGAGTGCTCCTTGTAGCCTTCCATCCAACTGGGTAACTAATATTCAACAGCTAATACGAGAGGCAGTGGCCCTGACATCGAAGCATGCCGAAGATTTTGTCTATGGAGAGCCGAGACGGCAGCGATGGTGGTTGAGTCGATCAATTCGTCCAGGGACGCGCAAGGAAGAAGTAGACAAGCGTTGTCGGATGAGATCAACTCAGTTTGCAGCTATATTCGCAAGCACGTCATGCCGCTGACAAGACACAACAAAGGCCTCGACGACGAAGTGTTTGACATTCTCCAAGAGGCCGCGAAGCTCGACGAAGCCATGAAACGGCAAGCTGTTCGCTTCGACTGGACCTTTCCTGATCTCCGAGAACCCTTCGACAGTGATACAATGGCCTTGGCAAGTGGGGAGTCATGGGAGGCCGACATGGATGGTGTCTGGGTGACGACTTGTCCCGGCCTAGTCAGACAAGGCAGATCGACAGGTGATGACTTTGGCACCAAGACCAGACTCCTGTCTGCGGAGGTGACTTGGATACCTAGTCAGCGGGCGGGAGGTTCAGAGCAAAGGTTTCGCCGAATTTTGACCATTTAAACAACCGAACCCTACGTAGATGCTACAATTGCTATTGGGTTGCCCGTGGACAGTCTCCGCCGTCCTCGACGGTGGATCAAAAGTGCACGTGGCGAACGACTTGATACGCAAGGTGGGTAGATCACTCTAGTCGGCACCCGCCATAGCAAACAATGCTTCACACTCACGGAGGACAAGGATTCGCAGTGCTTGGAGATTCTCTTATTTTGTTCATCGTCTATGTCCCGTACTCGGGCATCCGTTCCTCAAAACTCCATGCCGCATCCACGCCGGTACCAATGTACATGCTAGGTCTACACTGACCATCTTATGTCCCAATGCCTTTTTCGTTATAATACAAGAAAATCACAAAACGCGAATGTGATGATAGTAGCAATGACACACCAGACGCCCTTAAACAAACTTGGTTTCGTCCGCGCGCCTACCGTTTGCGCGTATCTCTACCCTTCTTCTTGCTCTTCTTTTTATCCTTGGGCAAGTCCAATGCCGTGCCCTTGAGTTGCTCCGCCATTGTGCGGAGCATGTAGTCGTCAATATTATAGATACGCTCGCCCCATGCGTTGTGTTCGATTTCTTCGTCTGGTGCGACAGACTCGGAGAAGCGACCGAGACCGGAGGGGCCAGGCCCGTTTTGCTCGTTGGGGCCGTCGTCGCGGGGTGTGCCTTGTCGGGTGCTTGAAGCCCCGGAGGGCGCGGCGCTCTTTTCCTGGAAGTCGGCTTCATCATCTTGGATTTCCTTTTCGGCAGCCTTGGCGGCATCCACGTCTTCCTGGTCTTCGGCCTGCTTAAGTTCCTCGCCAGCATTACGTGAGCTGCCGCTGTCGACTCCACCTAGAAGACGGTCCATGGCGGCGTTAGCGGCGTCGTCTACCAGGTCGTTGCCCTCGGCACCGAGTACGTCGCGGACGGAGAGCTTGTTGAAGTAATCTGTTGTGAAGCTTCCTTCCTGAATAACGACGTCGTCTAGCATTTGCTTTTGTGATGCTTTGCGAAGGATGTTGGCTTCGATAGTATGTTCGCTGACAAGTCGGTAGATATGTACGTCGCGGGTTTGTCCGATACGATGGCATCTGTCTTGGCATTGCTTGTCCATGGCGGGGTTCCAGTCTTGGTCGTAGAAGATGACGGTGTCAGCGCCGGTGAGGTTGATTCCCAAACCACCAGAACGGGTGGATAGAATGAAGCACAAAATCCTTTCGTCGTGGTTGAACCGATCGGTAAGAATTTGGCGCTGCTCAACTTTGGTGGCACCATCTAGACGTAGATACTTGTGGCCGTGGATGTTGAGGAATTGCTCAAGAATATCCAGCACTCTGGTCATCTGAGTGAAGATTAGGGCACGATGACCGCCCGCTTGAAGCTTACGCAGGAGTCTGTCCAAAGCTTGAAGTTTTCCACAGTCGTATTGGAGCAGCCTCTTATCGGGGAACTGGATGCTGAGGCGCATACGAGCTTCGTGCCAGGGGTCGATGGGAGCCTGTTTGGGTATGAAGGGAGCCCATCGAACTGGTGCAGATAGCTTCAAGTCCTCGTCGGTGAACGCATTCGCGGCTTTCCGACCTAAAATGACTTCGTTCATGTCGCGACTGATGACAGCAGGGGTGACGCAAGCGAACTTCTGAATCGTGGTCTGGAATGAGTCCGCACGATCGTCCGAGGTGCGGATGACTGCGCGAAGGAAGTCTGAGTCCTCAGCAAACCAGTTGAGAATTTCAGAAGGAACTTTTGGACGAGGTTTTCTCGGCCGCTGATCCAACCCAAGAGTAAGGAAGTCAACCAGACGCTTGCCGTAAATGGGACGACGCTGGCCGCGGAGAGCGTTCAGGTAGACACTGTGTTGCAACTCTTCGAAGCGACGCCATCTAGCTAAGCTGTCGAGATAGACGATGTTTGACTCGACGGTTGATGGGTCAAGATTTGTGCGAGCAAGGTGGGCTCTGGCGTTCTGGGCCTCACGAAGCTCCATCAACGCCCTGTGTAGACTCAGTTGTGAGATCCTCTCGGCGGTCGTGTTGGACATGGTCTCGAACTGCGTGGGAATCATGTTCAGCACCCCGAGACTGACCACAGACATGGGCTCAACCTTCAGCAGTGACCGCTGGAGGAAGGATTCTGTACTCGAGTACTCCGCTGGCACCGACTTCTGCATCCGGAAAGATGTCATGATGGGCCGGTCCACGAAAAGATCGGGATGGTTGCAGACCTTTCGCAGCTGCATGAGACAGTTGATGATGGACAGATAGTTGCCCGACGACAGTGTATCGCGCGTATCGTTACGAGCCAAGAATCCATCGTACAATTCGCGCTGCCGCTTGGATAATCGGCAAAACTCGACGTGCTCGTGCTTCGCGGGCATTTGTTTCTCAACATCCGCCTTGAGTCTTCGAAGCAGGTAAGGCCGCAGTACTTTGTGCAACTTGGCGATGATGGCGCGGCCCTCCTCATCCATGGTATCGCGGCCCTGCTCGAGGATCTGGGACTCTGGTTTGCGGAACCAGTCTTGGAACTCATGCAAGTCTGCAAATCCGCCCGCACCATTCTCAGCGGGCATCAGGAAGAACAGCAAAGACCATAACTCAGTCAAGTTGTTCTGCAAAGGGGTGCCCGTGAGCAACAACCGAGAATGTGTGTTGAATCCGAGCAGGTTGCGCCAACGTTGTGACTTGAAGTTCTTGATGTTGTGTGCTTCATCAAGAATCATGTAGTGCCACTTGCGACGTTTAAAGACTTGCACATCTTGAAGGACCAACTGGTAGGAAGTAATGCAAACGTTCCAAATATCCTCATTATTCCACCCTTGACGCTTCCTTTTTCTTTCCTCAATGGTTCCGTAGTAGGAAAGAATCTTGAAGCCAGGGCACCACTTCTTGAACTCCATTTCCCAGTTGAGCATGACACTTGTGGGCACGACGACAAGATGGGGTCCCCACACCTCATGATGGCAAGCGAGGTGGGCCAGCAATGAAATGGTTTGGATTGTTTTTCCGAGACCCATCTCGTCTGCAAGAATACCATTCGTATTGTTGGCGTACAGCCCCGAAAGCCAATCCAATCCGTCATGCTGATACGCGCGCAAGGTGCCGCGGAGAAGGAATGGGATTTCCGTTTTCGTGGCTTGCGGTGTGGCAGGCGTAGCTGGCGTTGCCGAGCGGCTGATGATGTCTTTCACCCCCGGCGTTGCCAGAGACATGGTGTCTACTTCGGAAGGCTTCGTATCGGACGTCGGGGGCGAATGACTCTGTTCTGGGCTAGGCGGCACGGTAACGACGTCGGTGTCAGGGCTCACATGTTTGGACGGAGCGTCTGAATTGGGAGCGATGGCGGTTTCCGGTGCATCAAGTTTTGACGGTGCATCTTCCATGTCAATGTCTCCGCCTGGAGTATTGACGTCCTTCACAGAGTCGGCGGTAGGTGTTTCGGTAGTGTTTGTCGTCGAATGCGTAGGGTCCACGCCGTTCACCATTTCCTCGTCGGCCTTTGGTGAAGACGCGATGGGCTTGTCCTCCGACTCAGCCACGTCAGTCTCTGCTGGTAGGCCGCCTTCAGGCCCCGTAGCCGGAGCAAGCTCGTCCTCCTGCCTGGTCTTGTCGACATCCATCTCATCCTCGTCAACGAATATGCCGGGGTGCTGAATTAAAGAAACCTCATCTTCGTCATCGACCGCCTCATCCTTGAACGGCGTGGATGCCTCGCCATGTGCAGCAGGGGTTTCCTCTGCAGGTGCATCATTCTTCGCGGACTCTTCGCCATCTGGTACATCGTCCTTCATCTGTTTCAATTCGGATTTGCCAAAGAGCATGCCAAGCAATCCAGCAGGCTCTTCGTCTTCACCCTCCTCTTCGGAACCCTCCTCCTCGTCGGATTCTTCGTCGCTATCGTCCATATCTGTTGATCCCAGATCGTCATCCATGTCAACCGACTCATCAGAGGTGTCGTCTTCGGCGGCAGTTGTTGGTGCTGTCTTCGCGTCTGCCCCCGAGTCCACACCGTTGACAAGCGTCTCGGAAGGCTCCTCCGCAGCCAGGTCAGGCAGATTGGCATACTTCGCGCGGAGTTGCTCTTGGGTAAGCTTCTCGTCACCACCGTCACCAGGGTGCTCCTCGCCCGCTTCGTCCTCATCTGATGATGACATGACATCGTCGTCATCGTCACCCGAATCGTCATCATCAGCGTCCACTGACGATTCGTGGCTGTTCTCCGCGTCGCTATCAAGGCCCTCGAGGTCGTTGTCGTCGTCGCCGTCGGGAAGATCGCCTTCGTTAGATACATTGGAGTCTGCTAGAGCCTGGCGCGCCTGAAGCTTCTGCTCGGAGGTGTCGACTGCGTCCTGCAGCTTAGCTTTAATCCTGCGCGCCTCCTCGGCCTCCCATTCCTGGACGCGTCGTCTGTTGACCTCAAATCGCACGCTATCCCATGTGCCAAACATGCTCTTGACTACCACCCTGTATCGGCCAATCCATACGTCTCTTGCTTCTGCTTCAAGCTCCTCGGCCGACTTGGGTTGGCGTCGGAGCCAAGCATCTCGGCAAGCCTCTGCAATCTTCTTGGCCTGTGCGCGATGTCTCTGCTGCTCTTGTAGCATCAGCCTCCGGAAGTTCGTCATGGCCTTGACCATGTGGTCACGACGGGCCCATTGGCGCGGAGGCTCCTCCTCGGCTTCGGGTACGAAGATGGAGCATCGCTCCTGAGAAAGAATTCCGCCAGGTTCCACCGCCGCTTCTACCCGTAAGACGACCTGGGCATCCCTCTGGGCCATCTCATTGGTGTAGGCGGGTCCATCTTCTGGCAGGTATATACCTCCCTCGTCCACATGTATCGTTTGTGCCTTCTCCCAGTATTCCTCGAATGTAGGACCGATCTTCAACCGCTTATGAACCTGTCCGGGATGAACAATGGGCAGCTCGGTGGACCGCGTGACGCGCAGCTTGATTCGTGTGCGGTTGGGGCTCGTCGACGTCGTGGTGGGGAGGTCCTCGATAGAGCTGCGACGGCCACGGCGTGGCCGTGTAGAATGTCTCGTGGGCTGGGACGGCGGTGAAGGGGATCGTTTGCGTGTCGATCGCGCAGGTGCCTTGGCTTCGTTCGAGATGGACTTTCTGTTCGACTTCTTGAGGTTCAGGGGGGCGGGCTTGGCGGCTGTCGACTTTCGCGAGGGAGGTTTGGAAGCTCCGGCGGACGCCGGTGTCGGGGTCGCATGGCCGTTGGTAGAGGCATACTTGTTCTTAGAAGGTGGGCTGCTATTGAGAGCTCCTCGTGTCGTTCGCTTGTTCGATGGAGGATGGAATTCGAGGGGGAGGGTGTTGATGCGGCCAGACTTGCGTCTGCCGTTCTCGGTGTAGGAGGTCGGGCCGTCGGCGCCAGCTTTCTTCCATGGCGGGGAGATTTGTTTCTTCTTTCCTGCGGAGTTGGGGGGTGTAGCTTCGGCTGTACGGCGTCGTTTCGAGGGACGCTCGTCGTCGCCATCGAGAGACGCGGGGGCGGGCGGAGGCGTAGGAGGGACGGGCGATGGCGATGATGATGATAATGGCGATGCAGGCGCGGCGGGTGAGGGTGGGCCGTAGCCGATGAAGTCGACACCGTTTGGTGTCAGTTGGTCCCTGAAATCGTCGGATCCCAGGGACTCGAGCGGAGATGAGGGAGGATCGGAATCATCTTGAAAGGCTGACGCGATCTGATTGTCGCGTTGGGACTCGAGGGCCTCGGGGGTTGCATGCGCGGGTTCGGGCGACGCGGTCTTGGTCATAATAGCAACGGGGGGCGGACGCGAGATGAGGCCGTGATCGCGACGAACAAGGCATCTGACGCATCAATATTAATGTCTACGGAATTGTCAATGCTCAATGAGTTCTAGTTCGAATTTTGACCATGATGACACGTCTTGGTGGCCGGCTGCGAAGGAAATCGTGTGCAAAACCAGCGTCATCAGCAAAAAAGTTTGAGGATGGATTTTTTCCAAAGACGCAGCTCGGCCTTGCCTGGGGCTAGCCGAAAAGAGAATTTTGGGACGGACTCCTGCTACAGTGGTGCTGCTGGTGCTGCTTGACTCTGCGAAGGTGCTGCTCCCTTGGAAAAGTTGAATCAGCAGGTGCAAGCACCTCACTGGTCGCTCCTACCTGCACGAGTGACCCCTCGACTCATGACCCACTAATTCCCGTGCAGCTGCCTGGCCCCTGCACCTTAGTCATCATCCACCCTTGATGATGGCCTCAGGCAGAAGGTCGACCGCGCTGCAGCCAACCACAATCGAGGGATTTGGCAGTCAATCATCAACCGACTGAAGCTTTGGCTGTGACCTGCGACGACATCACATCCAAGATCAAGCAATTGGGCCGCGTCGGAACCACCACTACGGCCACGGTATCCTCGCCCTCGCACTCAATTGACTCCGCCGAACGACACATGCTAACATGCGCGCCTCCATGCAGATGCTGTCCCAACGAATCGCGCGGGTCTCGACGATCCGCGGTGCTGCCCAGGCAGCCCGCCGAACTCCCATTGTCCAGCAACGATCCTTCTTCCCGCCCTCTTTCAACGACCGCAGCGTCCTTGAGGAGAAGTACCCCGAGTACCCGAAGCTTTCCGAGCAGGAGGACCCCAACATGGTCAGTGGTGGTCCTGCAATGGCAATGGCACTTGCGGCAGCATCTGCAACAGGATGCTGCAAGAAAGATCCGGATGACGATGGCTAACGCTCCATTCTGCAGAACGGCGGCTACATCAACCCTCCTTTCATCAAGCGCCAGTTCCGTGACCCCCACGGCAACTGGTGGGATAAGCAGGAGCGCCGCAACTTCGGCGAACCTGTACACGAAGACCACGATCTGCTCGGCATGTTCTCCCCCTTCGAGTACACGTGGACTACCACCGGTCGTGGTCTTTTCCAGATCGGTGCTTTCATCACCGCTTTCCTCGGTGTCTGCGGTGTTGTCTACTTGAACTACCCCGACAAGCCTTCCTACCCGAGAGAATTCCCCGGCGGACTGGACAGAGAGCTTGGTGGTGCCGGCGCTGTGCGGGTAGGTTCTCCAGGAAGCGATGGCTAAGAGATAATGCTAATATGAGTGCAGGCGAGACAGGCTGGTGATGCTGCCCCGTGAAACCTCTGATGAATCAAAAAAAAAGATCACGTTACGAACGGGAGCGCAAGTGTACATTTTAGAGCAGAAGAAGCAATCCTTGGGGTAACGCCCAGCAACAAGTTCTTATGTCTTTTCACGGGCCTTATCGTAGCGGACACGTGTGTGGATTGATACTAACGCATTTGGCACGGGATTTTGCCTCGTGATTTGGTGGGTCGGGTTCCAACTATCATGAAGTAAGAGGCAGCTCCGATGCCAGCGTTGTCCCGAAGAATACGGTTTGTGTACCAGCAGTTGTCTGTCCAGCATCGTCACCTCCCCGTATCTTCTTCCCCATCACTTCCAATATCCCATGCATATGCTCTAGCTCCAGTCGAGTACCGGCATTAGCAAAGCAAGCTGCCATTCCTGTCCTGCCCTATCTCTCTTCCTCTCTGAGGTGTTCTTGACGTCTTTCATCATCACCCATCACAGCTCACCTAACAAGTGGCGCATGCATCACTGCATCTTTACCCCATTTACACAGGCAAATATGGCACGATGCTGCGCTTTTATTCGACAATGAGAAGCGTCCAAAGCGTTATGGAATCAGCCATCAGCCACACTTTCTGCCTGACTAGTCTAGCGTTTAATGCCGATAGCATCCTGCAGAGCCTTCAAAATCGGCGCCAGCGGTCGTGAAGAACGATGCTGATGACACAGAATATGGTGGATGTTGACATGACATCAGTGTTTCCAGATGCACGCGTTTGCTGCAGTCATCGCTCGCCTGTATTACAGCGTCTGATCCAGCATGCAGGCCCAAAATCCGAGAACAGGCCTTGAACAATCGAAGCAGACACGATGAACAGCAATTTCAATTTCATGAGTCATGGCTGGCTGTCACATCGCAGTGTAAACTCGGGAGTGCTTTCGTAAAATCGAATCTGTTTTGCGCGCCTAGCAAAACAACCAAGTCTCGTCGGCAGACTTGCCCGGCTCCCAGGCTCGGGGGTGCCAGGGTTTTCCGGGGCGGGGTGCGGTCTAGGTCAGTGTGGGTATCCACCAAAGGGCCGATTCCTTCATCAATGACTATTCATTTTCGGTTTGGCCCGACTCAATCGAGATGTTTGGCGTGGACGACCATCGGCTCGGTTCGATTGACGACCTCACCCACCGATCAACAGGACAAGTACCCGAACAGACTCGACTCTGCGCATCTGCGGTCGAGGTCAGACAGGAAGGAAATGTTTGAAGAGATCTAGGTCGGCAGCAACGCATTCATTGACAAACGATAAGTGAACTGTGTTTGATCAATCGTGAGATGTGACACCTTGTATTATCATTCTAGATCGAGAGCGGTGTTGGTTGCTGGGAGCCGCGTCCGCCACACCGCTCCGCGAAGGCTTTCCGAGCCGAAGTACGGGCCGGAGCAAACATCGCCCCCGAATCCAAAATTTCAATCTAGATCACCAAGTTCTGCCTCATTCCATTTGCTCGCTAGACGACTAATGCAACATGGGGTATGCCCCCCGGTGCGGGGGATTGTGGAGGCGGGGGAGATGAGCAATCCCACGTCGGGTTTTCCGATCATCGTACGGGACAACAACACGGTAGAATCAAGTGGATGCCGTTGTCATTCACGAGTTTGTATATAGTATGGAGAGTGAATCGTGTTAAGCAAAATGTCGCGCGCTGTGTTGAGTCTTCAGCCATTACCAAGTCGCTCCTCTCACCGCCTTCGCCGCGATGACAGCACTTCTCGCTTGGGGTTTCCTCGCTGCCGGGGTGTCGGCCGCCGCCCTTGAGTCCGCCGGTTCTCTCACGGCTCAGCCAACAGTAGCCTCAACATGGTCTTACAGCACCTTCTCTTATGAGCAGATGACCTCAGACCGATATCCAACACCACTGCCGTCTCCTCTGACCATTGCCACTCCCTACGCGCCTCATTTCACCCAAGCCTCGACCCTCTTACCGACCAACGTCACTTACACGACGTACTCCTTCAACCCGTCAGCGACAGCCAGCCCTGATGGGACTTACGGGCAAAGTGCCTATGTAGCCCTCTGGTCAAACTACACTTACACCCACGAGCCGCCCTTCACCACCACTGCGTCGGCTACGCCTGTCCCCTCTAGCGACCTTGTCTTCCCTCCACAACTACCTGCTAGACCTCTCAACGAGAATGAAGGCCTCAAGTTCCCTGAGGACTTCGTCTGGGGCGTGGCAGCAAGCGCATGGCAAGTCGAAGGAGGACTCCAGCTCGAGGGCCGTGGTCCTGCGCTGCTTGACTCAACCGGTGTCAACGGCCAGGGCACCCTGGGAACCAACGACTCCAACGTCGCGGACATGCACTACTTCCTGTACAAGCAGGACATCGCGCGCCTCGCCGCGTTGGGAGTGCCGTACTTCTCCTTCTCCATCTCCTGGAGCCGTGTTGTTCCTTTCGGAGTTGCGGACTCTCCTGTCAATCAGCAGGCGCTGGATCACTATGACGATGTGATCAACACGTGCTTGGAGTACGGCATCACTCCTATCGCGACGCTAATGCATATCGACAACCCTGTCGGCGTGTTCGATGACTTTGAGGCTTTCCCGAAGCATTTCGCGTATTATGCAAAGCAGGTCCTGGCGCGTTTTGCTGACCGAGTCCCTTACTGGGTCACGTTCAATGAGCCTAACATTGCAGTCCAGTTCTACCTCGGCAACAATTATAACGGTCTGACGGCGTTCCTGCTAGCGCATGCTGAAGTTTATCATTGGTACAAAGACACCCTGGACGGAACCGGGAAGTTGACGATGAAGTTCGCAAACAACCTCGCCGTGCCCCTCGACCCTGGCAGCGAGGCTGATGTTAAGGCCGCCTACCGATACCAGGACTTCATCCTCGGCGTGATGTCGAACCCGCTGTTCCTCGGAAAGCAGTTCCCCGAAACCGTCTTGGGAACACCAGATATCACGCTGACTGCTCTGACCGACGAGCAGATCGCCACCATTAACGGCACGATGGACTTCTGGGCATTCGACCCGTACGGAGCACAGTACGCCACGGATCCCGCCGGAGGCTACGATGCCTGCGCTTCAAACTCCTCCGACCCGTTGTGGCCCTCGTGTGTGGAGCTGAGCACGACACAAGCCAATGGGTGGAAGATGGGCGCCGTGTCCGAGGGCGGCGCTATCATCGCGCCCTCGTATGTGCGAGAGCAGTTCGGGTACGTTTGGAACACGTTCAAGCCCTCCGGCATCATGGTCACGGAGTTTGGGTTCCCACAGTACGCGGACACGGAGACGCCGGTGGACGCGCAGAGGTACGACTTTGAGAGGACGATGTACTATCAGAATTTCCTTACGGAAACGCTGAGAGCTGTGCACGAGGATGGAGTCAATGTGATTGGGGCATTGGCGTGGAGTTGGATTGATAATAATGAGTTTGGGAGCTTCGAGCAGCAGTATGGTATGATGGGGGTGAACAGGAGCGATCCGGAGCTGGGGAGATGGATCAAGAGGAGCTTCTTTGACTATGTGGACTTCTTCCAAAGTCATACCTAGAGAGCACCATGAGTTGAACAGATGCATGCCAGTTAATCCATTGCCAGGATGAGCTCAGGTCCGAATCCGAATCAACGTTGAAAGTGTCGCCAACCGGATCCCTCGGACATAGATGCCCGGTGAAGATCAATCGCGAAACCGAGGACTTCTACAGGTTCAAGCCCCGATTCTTGTCTGCAGCAAGACTTCACGGTCCGTCCCGGGTCCCGGCATGCAGACCACCATTGCCCCCGGTCTAAGCCTACCGTGGCATGCACCTCGGGTTGACGGTCCCACAATCGCGGAGTTTCGCTTGCGGAGTTTACCAATATTCGGCCGTCTTTGAGAAGAGGCATGGGTCCTGGATTTGTAATCCGCTTGACGTTTTCCCCCCCTCATCTGAAGTGATGGTGCGATCACCGCGGGGCGGGGCCCGGCATGGTGAAATGCGGTGGGGCCTGATGAACGGGTCGCCCGGGCCTCTTGTCTATTCGCCGAGGCGACAAGTGTTTTGGAAGGAGTTGATTGGAAGAGAACAGGTTTAGAACATCTTGAGACGGTTTAGAGTGTGCGCTGGTCCGTGGAGAAGAATGGAACCGCGTTTTCTGTATAGAAGTATAAAGAAGGGTCTTGGTCTGGATCCCAGCAAGTCTTGACGTCACTCGGTCAACGTCAAGTTTGTGTTTAAATATCATAACGTTATCAGACCTCAACTTCATCTTCACATTCGAACCTCAGCAAGTCTCTACTGTAAAAGTCAACCAATCACTGTATCCAAAATGAAGGAAGCTATCGTCAACCCCGACATCTCCGTCGACATCAAGGACTCGCCCGTTCCGGAGCCGGGCCCGGGTGAGCTTCTCGTCAAAGTCATCGTCTCAGGTACTCCTCACACCCAACTAATGGCCCCAAGTGTTAGTCACTAACAAGTATCAGGCACAAATCCCAAGGACTGGAAACTTCCCGCCTGGGTCGGCACTTCCCACAACTCAGGCGATGACGTCGCGGGTGTCATCGAGAAGGTCGGCTCCGAAGTCTACGAATTCGCAAAGGGCGATCGCGTCGCCGGTTTCCACGTCATGCGCACCGAGCACGGCAGCTTTGCGGAGTACGCCATCGTGCCGGCCTTCGCCGCCTTCCACGTTCCCAAGAGCGTCACCTTCGAGGAGGCCGCGACGGTGCCGTTGGCCGCGTACACGGCCGCGACCGCGCTGTTTCACTCGCTCGAGGTGCCTTCGCCTTGGGACCGAAGCCGGGAAAAGAAGAGTCCTGTCATCATCTACGGCGTCAGCTCTGCAATCGGAGCTTTCGGTGTGAAGCTTGCCAAGAAGGCCGGGGTACACCCGCTGATTGCCGTGGGCAGCAAGAATAGCAAGTTTGTGACCGGCCTACTTGACGAGGGGGCGGGTGATGTATTCTTGGATTACACACAGTTTGAGAGCCAGGATAAGCTGGCAGAGAAGCTGAAGGAGGTTATTGAGAAGACAGGAGTAAGATGTTACAGGGCCTTCGACTGCGTAAGCGAAAACGGCTCCTTTGAGATGCTTGGAAAGGCTATCCAGGGACCAGCAGAGGAGGGTACCGGGTTCAAGCCTAGGGTCACTACGGTTTTGCCTGGAAGGGACTATGGTGCGATTGATAAGAGCGTTGAGGTTGTTGTCACGAGTGTCGGACATGTGCACGAAGAGGAGGGCCAGGGTCGGCTGTTCGGCTTGATCTGGGCCAGGGTATTTGCCGAAGGCTTGAGAACTGGTTGGATGAAGGCGCACCCGTATGAGGTTGTCAACGGACTCGAAGGTATTGCAGGAGCGTTGAAGGGACTGAAGGAGGGAACGGTCAGGGCAAAGAAGATGGTTATTCGTATTGCGGATGGCAACTAAATCACTTGAAGTTGTTAATATGGGTCTCCGCACCTAATATTGAGGCTCTTGTCAGATATCAGATTGCAGACATGACTTGCACTTAGTGCTTACATGCCCACGTGGAGGTAAAAGTAGTCTTACGCGATGATCCCGAAAGTGTTGCATTTGAGCAAAGCTACCTACAAAAGCAAACCTAACCTGGCTACAGAAGCAAATATCCTCAATGCCTTTTTATACATAGTTAACCTACTCTCCAATGACACCGACGTGAAAGAAGTTAGGTTGGCGATTCTCCTGTCATGCGATGCTTGCCCGCACATCCTTGCCTTTCACGCTTTTCCACTCCACGAATATTGCTCCGACTATGGTAACCGACGCTGTCACGGCACTAACGAGAAAAGCTTGTGCCAGTGCATCGCTGTAAGAATAGGCGATCCCACGTAGAAGCTCTGGGGAAAGGTTTTCCCGTACAGCCGTCACTCCTGAGGCGATGACCGTAGCTGGATCAATGCCTGGGACATATTCTCGGACACTGTCGACAAGCTTGTTGGTAAATGCCATCTGGCCGATGGCGACGAAGATAGCACCACCGATTGTCTGTGAGAAAATTATGATCGCAGTCCCGGTTGGTACATCAGCCGCATCGAGCACAACCTGGACCGCCATCAGGGGCTGCTGCATGCCGAAGCCTACGCCCGTGCCTGCGATTATTTGAAAGCCGATCCAGAGACTTGCAGGAGTATGTGGCTTGAATGTTGAGATTAACCCATAGCCGATGGCCATGAGCATTGAACCGAGGATCATCCACGGGGTGTAGTAGCCCCATAAAGTGACAAGAGCTCCAGCAACCAAGGAGAAGATGACGACGCCACCAAGCATGGGAAGATTCATGACGCCGGAGTTGACTGCAGAAGCGCCTTTGACCGACTGGAACCAGATGGGTAAGAAGTAAACAGATAGTAGAAAAGCAGCACCTAGGTTGAATGCATAGAAGGCCGACGACCAGACGCTACGTTTCCGAAAGATGCGGGGCGGAACCGTGGCGTTGTCTTGATTGCGACATTGGATATAGATGAAAGATGCCATTGCCGCCCCGAAGACGAAGAGGAGGGTAATGATTCGTGATGATTTCCAGGAGTACGTGACGCCGCCCCAGTGCAAGGCAAGTAGCAGACAGATGATGGCCGGCATGAAAAGAAGATTGCCGATGGGATCCATCTGAACCAAACGCGTGCGCCAGTCTTCTTTTGCCACCTTTCGAACAGGGTCGGGGAAGAAAATGAGTATCACCAGAACAGTGACAGCACCCTTCGTACTGTTAGCAGAGATCATTTGCATCTGGTTATAGACCACTTACGATGGGCAAGTTTACAAGAAAGCACCAACGCCAGGACAGACTATCGGTAAACAGACCACCGAGGAGGGGCCCAGCAACATTGGAAATCCCCCACATGCTACTGACAAAGCTCGTGTAGATCGGGCGCTTCTCCAGTGGCACGCTGTAGGTAAGAATGATGAGCGAACCGACATAGATACCGGCTCCTCCAATTCCAGCAATGGCGCGACCAATAATCAGCGCAACACTGCTGGGAGCGGTGCCACATATCAGGCTACCGAGCTCGAAGAGGGCAATGGCCAGGAGATAAAACCATTTGATGCTGAAGAAGGTGAACAGCTTGCCGAAGAGCAGCATGAAGGACGCCGTCGTGAGGAGATATGCGCTTCCGTACCAACCGACGTCGTTCAGACTGTTGAATTCATCAGTTATACGAGGAATTGCGGTCGCGATAATTGAGTTATCTGGTGCCTTTGTTCAGTGGATTCGTCTTCTGACTGGGTCGTGGATCACCTACCGAGGGCCATGACGAAGACACTGAGACAGAGTGCCAAAACTATCAATCCAAGTTTCATTCCCGTCGGGTAATCGGGTATAGCTTCGTCGCTTGAATTGGTGTTTCTATTTGAGGAGGTTGGATCCGAGGAATGATCTGCTGCTGTGGCTTTGGACAGAGGTATGCGCTCAATCTTGAGATCTTGGATTGAGGGTGCGGCGCTTGAAGTGCTTGATTCCTTTTCCATATCAGAGATGCTGCTGTTGCTTGGGGCCAGGGTGGATGCCCGGGAGTTGGGGAATGACGGCGACTCCATGATGGTCGACATCGAGGGGTCTTTAGGGTCAAACATAGCAGGAGGACGGGTGTTCTTGACTGTCGAGCTCGAGTTTTAGGGCTGCAAGACTTCCGGGATGAGGCGTAACACAGTTCGGGAAGCGAAAAGGAGGGGGAATGTAACAACTTTCTCGGCGTGTTGATGATTGCCTAGTGAATGGGCGGGACATCGACGTGCTATATAGCAAAAAAACAGATACATCCGTCATTCCATCTCTATAGCTGCAGGCAATGTCGCCGAGGACCTGGATCTTGGAGTCGGAAGCGAATGTTGGTAGTTTTGCTGGACAATATGAGCCCGCAGGTCTCCGAGACATTCGGTCGCTTGGGTCTCTTCTTCGCCCCTCGCGATTCTGTCAAGGGTCGAAGATGACCGAGCTGATTCCTGCTCGAGAGGAGGAGGATGGGGAGGGTAAGGAGTAGCCAAGGGCCGGGCTTGTCGAAGTTCCACAAGACAGCCAGTCCCTCGGGGCATGGAAGTGTGGATGGTGGCAGCCGTTGTCTCGCGTGTCTGGGTAGTCTCGTCTACACGCGATAGTGGTCGCCTGTTATCTGTCACGGCGGATATTGTGGCTGGTTGTGTACTGCACCGCTGAACCTCAGAAAACTATGGTTAAGAGGAGCTACAAGTCCGGACACAGAAGTTTGAACTCCGTTGAAACCGGGTTGGCAAAGCCCAGTTTGACTAGGACAAGACAAAGGTGCCTGCTGCGGTACTTGTTCAAACAAACATGCTAGCAGAATGCTGCCAGCTGTCAATTTTCCGTACGTTGTCATCGACGGGCCCTTGGTAATGTCCGAGCAATGCTGTCAAATGGGTCACACGGGAACAGACAGGATGGAAAGAGAGAAAATACGTGAGAGACGGGCCAGGGTGAGAGACAGTCTTGAGCTAGGGGAGGGGGGCACATCGTGGGGTTACACGGACGAGCCTACCGGGGACCTGCTCCTGCACGATGCTGCAATCAGTTGGTCTGAGATCTTTCCAAAACAAACGCGGCAATTATGCATCTCTCTGCACCTGCTTCGCGTTGAAGAAGGCAGGCAATGGCAGGATCGAGATGGATTGCCGATCTTTGGCAATCTTAACGGCACCTTTCACGACATATGACACGTTTCTGGAATTCATCGAAATCAAGATGCCAAGTGCCATTAGAAAAGACGGTACGTATTGCTACCTTCGGGGGAAAGGTCGGCGATCTCAGGTTAGCCTCTACTACCCCCTCACACAGCGATCTTCCTCGCCTGGGCCATCAGGTCGTCTGTCTCTCATCCTGCGGAAGCTCCGAGGCATTTTGACCACTCTCGGGTCTTCCACCCAAGACAGAGATCAATATGCTCCGGCTTGCTCATTCCCTTACCTTGGATCAGGGTTTTCGCCGAGACTCGTGCTTGAACAACGTGCTTCGTGAAGTTTATTTCCCAACAGATATCCTTCGCCATGAGATGCTCGAAAGCCTTTCATCCTCACCGCGAACCCGTCCTTCATTGTGGGTCATAATTGCGTCAGCCCACTCGCCGTGTGTCAATCATACACAAGTTGGATAGCGGTCCGGAACCTGTCCCGGCGGTGAGGGTGGCAGATACCAGCGGGGCCTGGATACTCATAGACAGAGTTTCTCAGTATTTGCTAGATCTTGTTGCACCAAAGACTCGATGCCGAAGACCATCCAACAGATGAATAGATTCCAGCACTGTGGTCGCTGTATTACATTGGATGAACACAAGTACCATCTCAATACCCCTGTTAGCCTGGGACACCACCTCGGGTCGTATTGTTTCTCAATGTGTGACTGTTTGTGCCACATGCTGCTGTTCTTTTCTATTCACTTTCAGGGCTGCATTCCATTCTGAACTGTAAAGCGGCAAGCTCAGTCCACCATGTCATCCATTGCGTCCAAGCATCGGTGAAGTTGCCGATGATCCTTGAGATCACGGAGTGTCGCAGCGCACTCTACTCAAGAATGAGTCCAGAAGAGAGGATTCAGCCCCTTTGATTGATGTTGACTCCTAATTGAATTGTCGATTTCATGGTATACACGTGGCAAGATGACGGCGACGCCTGCGGCGCATATCCTGATGGAACTCACAGATCGTGAACCGCGTTACAGTTTGACCAGTTTAAGACTGAGGCAAGTACCAAGACATGCAGTGTACTCATTTTTAATGAAATGTTCAGTATCCTTGAAGTGCTTGTCGCTCACTTGGGTGCTGAGATTGACACGCTTGACACAGTCGCCCCCGCAGACCCAAGAGCGGCTGCCTCAATGTTTGCGTCGCAACCGCGTTGGGACAGGTGCAACTTGAAACCTGCCCTGCGCTATGCCACGAGTCTTCACACCGTCTCACTACCGCCTCAATCGCGCCCAGTAGGTTATGATTCTGCTGTGGCCCTTCGGCGCTTCTACCAGACCCGATTGCTTCAGACACCACCATGGACGCCAACTGAACCAGCGCCATTGGCGCCCCTGGCACACTGGCACTATAGAAAACTCAGAATGTCTCGGGAAGCTAGCAGCCAATGGCGCCGTCTGGAATGATCCAGAACAACTAACGTCTCTCAATTGACGCTGACCTCTCGCTCTCTCGATCCTATTCAGCACTAGCTCTTCTTGTCCCCCAATTCACAAGACTGTTGACAACATGCTGAGAAACGAGGCAGCGAGGCCGTTTCGACAGGGGCAGCTTTTCTATGTGGTGGAAACGCCATGCGCATGTGTCAAAACTGCTGGATCAAGGCTGCATCCTGTCGATGGGGCTGATCTAAGACAAGAATCGAACAATATATCCGACGACAAGACAGTTCCATAGTTCGGCTCGCTCATTATGGGATGCCCGGCGGGTGACTGGTGATAAACAGTCGGCTCGGCTGGCTACATGTCCAATGATGCTCCCACACACCCCTAGCAAACAAATGGCCCGAACTGGACAATGTCCGTTACACCTGGATATGTGCGTGGAACGTTCAGTCGCCTCTTGTAACTCCTCCATGATAGCTTTTTCGCGAGGTCTCAGTGGTCTTTCAGTTGCGGCGTCGACAAGGGGCGAGATGGAATAATGAATATGTGTTAGCACAGTTTCTATCCCAGTCTCGAGGTGTAGAGTACTGTGCTTTCCGGTCCGATTTCGTCTGTGCAAGCTGCGTCAAAATGATACCGAACTCAAGGTTCTGGAACATCGACACATGTTCGTCTGGGACCCTTTCCGGCGCCCCGTGGTGTGACCAGGCAAGGGGGCGTCTGGGGGTAACCGATCAGTGAAGGTATTCTTCAAGGTGTCTTCACTGAAGTTTTGATCTGTATTCTGTTGACCAAATCATACGGTCAACTTGTCCTCCAGATTACTTGATACTGTCTACACTATGTTCTGTCCCTCGCTCATCACATTGGTATTTTCCCACGTACGTGGGCGTTGTTACTTCCCGTGCCTCCAATCTTAATTGCTTTTCTCTGTTCGTCGAACGAAACAAGAAGTCAGGATTGAACACACCATCATAAGGCTAATTTATCAATACCCGCCGTTGCTAAAGATACTTGGATCGACGTAAGTGCAGTGACGCCGCCTGGAATAGGTTCCAAGGGCTTTTCGCTAACATGGTTTGTGTCCCAGAGTACGCTCATGCCAGCCGATTCCAACGCCACCGTGATGTCATCTATGCATTTGTACCCGACATCTCTCTTGTCTATACCGTCTGCGAAACTGATATGAATGAGTTTGAGAGAAGGCAACCGATAGCTGGCATTTCCGGCAAGGTGCTTCAGATCTTTCAGAGATTCTTTCTTAGCGTGCAAAAGCTGCAGCCTTTGTAGTGATGACGGCAGCATATCGGACACTGTGCATCCCAGGGACGTCTCATCGTCAACAGCTGCATGCCTCGTGTGGTACTCGATCATGGTCTGGTCAAGAGCCAACTCTTCAAGCTGGGCAAACTCTCGAAACGACAGGGATGTCTCATCCGACAACTGTCTTTGTTCCGCGCCAGACCGTTGGCTCGGGGAATGGGTCAGGCGGAGCTTCCGAAGTTGATGTCGTACGGGAACCAAAGTTTGCAACAGTTTGGAGACATCCCAGTAGTCGATACCCGCCGTCCGATGGATGTTGACAGCCGTCAATTCCAGTTCCCGTAGTTCTGGGCAGCAGGCTAGGAGCAGAGCAAGGTCTTCGAACCCGATCTCGCTTAACACCAGCCTCTTGAGATTACCCAGCGACAATGTCCATGGTTTGCTCATATTCCATGGACTGAGGCCGTCAAACAGGCTGCATTGCATGATATTGAGGACCTTGAGATTGGGAGCGGCCTTGAAGAGGGCGGCCCCCTCGTGGACGTGCTGGTTTCTCGTGACTCCTCGAAGGGTTATGAGGTTGAGTGATGGCAGCAAAGCCCCGCTATCTTTGATGTGTTGATACTGACAAAAGCTGTCGCGAGCTATGGAGATCATCTTAACGTTGGGCGTCAAGAGAATGGCGAGCTCTTCCAGCCAGTGGTGCACATTTCGCCGATTGATCCTTTGTAATGCTTCTGGCTGTCTCGACTCTCGCCAGATTTGGGTTCTCAGATGCTCCTGTGTCGGAGCATGATGTGAAGCTCTAACCTTTTGGCTCGCTGTGAAGATCATAGGGCTCAGGTCCGGCGTTAGCCCGCTAATTTCGTCCGTCTCTACGAGCTGAAGGGTTTTAATGTGGAAGGCTAAATCTGGCCGGCTGATGATACTGTGAAGAAACGCCGGTAATTTGTCGTCTTCGCGGGGGAGACACCGTGCGTGCCCTCTCAGCCCGCAGTCGTTTTCCGCTGGCAGGTTTCCTGTGCAGTATTGATGAAAGAGGAATGGCTGTGCCACGGCACAGACGCGCCTAGAAACGCGACACAAGTGAGCCAAGGCCCTTTGAGATGAACGCGTGTCTTCGGTAACGATGTCGGAAAATATGTGAGGATGTTGACAATGAGGACATAAGAGAGAGCAAATATGCTCGATAAGTTCAAGAGGTAATGACGCCATCGTTGTTCTACCAATCGATATCGTCTCCCGCGTCCCAAACTGTCGGGCTCGGTCTGCCAGAATGCTGAAAGGTGACACTTCGTTCTTTAAGACTTGTTACTCCGAATAAACATACATCATTTGCGTGGCTCTCGTATCAATCGGAATGTCTCGACAGGGGTATGGCATGTCAAGGTTCTATGGTGCAATTAATCGTCTAATATGATACGTCCGGGACCCGAGTCCGGACCCTCAGCCAAGGCGAGATTTTCCGTCCTCGGCCGGGATTCCCGCTCCCAGAGGGCCGGAGCATTGTAAGGTTTTCTGGCAAAACATTAAAAACAGCTGTTCTTATTCCCTTGTTTCCCGGGTGGACGCATCGAATTTCATGCTAAATTACGGCATGCCGGCATCGGCGCGGCGAGCCGGGCTCTTTGATGTCCGTGTCTTCACGTCCTATCTGATCCGATAAGCTCGGCGGTGACATTCGGAATCGTCGGTGTGGAATCAAAAGTCGATGAATACTCGTAATCTCCCCATGCCCACGTGGAATGGGCCATAACAGACTTCGGTCTAGCTCAGCGCTAACAGGTGAAATACAGAGCTTTGAAACCACCATGCCGCCAATTCTTGTTTTGTGGTCATAACAATGGCAGACAAGGGAGAGTTTGGCCATTTCATTGAGGAGGTTGATGCATGTAATTTCATCTAATCCTGCGCCAACAATAGTTTCCGTGCTTCGTAACCCAAGTGTGAAATACGCATAGCGCCGATTGCCAATAGACACATTGGGATGGAAGTCAATTAAGGAAGGCTTCGGGAATGGTGTTGTCCCAGAGATTCGGCCCGCCATGTTGGGAAACTGGGCCAACTGATCGGATTCAGGGGTGGTGCACGGACCACATCGTCAATGTCATCTTTCCCGCGAACAACGCCCATCGCATTCTCATCAAAACATCAACATCACGAGCTGTGGCACAATCGGTAGATGTCTTTCATTCACATCTCCGTCAGTTTGCGAACATGTCAGACGCTATCCAAGTCAACTTATCGGCACGCCCGCGCAAAAGCAGTCTTGCCCGCGTGGCCCGCTGCTCCAAGGATTCGAGCCCCTCGTTTACATTCCGTACACTTTTGCACACGATTTCCATTCGAAGAAACCAACAAATGGCCGAATGACTGGGTAGAATTCGCAGAAACAATAGGGAGCGAACTCGAAACTTGCGATCCGATATGCTACGAGATAGGAAATGTTGAACTCAAGCCTGATGCACCATGGGGATTTGCTATATACCGCACCTGTTACAGCGACGAAACATTATGGCGCAAAATGCGACAACACATCGAAACATGTGTACAAGATACCCTCGGTCACCCGCTTCATCATGTTCGACGGCCTCTGCGCAACCGCCATCAGGTTACTTTCATTGAAGATAAGGAAGTACTCGATGGCGCCAGTCCAGTTGAAGTGAAGGCCCACTTCGACACGTGGGCAAGACAGGAACTGGCAAAGAACTGGAACGATAGCCCGGAAAAGCAATACGTGGGATTGTTTCCGTACGGAGGACCGCCGAGTCCGAAGCAGATGATGTTTTATGGCGCTCGATATAACGTGTGCATGGTGATCGATGACGTGTGCTTACAGTCCGTCGATGAGACACGCAAACACACCGGCCCCTTGGCACTTCTACTCAAGAGAGAGTGGCAGCTTGTTCAGTTCAAAGAAGGCGATGAGGTATATCCAGATTACGAGGATGGCTGGATGATTGATCACGATGAAGGGCCAAATGGCTGGATATATGTCCGCGCATCTGATTATGTTCAACACTACAACGATCTAAACGAATGGTACAACGACTGGGACGAAGAGCATATGTTCATGTACCCATCCGTGGTCTACAAAGAGTTGGGCTTGAAGAGATCGCCGGGGTTTTGGAGACAAAAGAATATCAATGCCCATGAGAAGTAAGGGCGTGCCCAACATGAGGATGATAATAGTCAAGGCATATTTTAATGACGGCTCGTCATTTCAATCTGACTTCCTTACGCTCGGTGTTCTAGAGTTATTTAATGAGAGCACGCACCGGTGGTCCTCATGTCTAAGGATTCCAGAAGGAGCCAAATAAGTGCGTGAGTCATTGAGTCACAATTAAGAGTTGACAACTGTTGCTGCTTCCAAACATGCACTTGCTTGCGTCCCGGGTTATCCCCGAGCGAGCCTGCGATCTATTCGTCTGCGATACTGCACGACGTGCACAACTTTTACTGAAAGAGGGCTAGACCAAATGATAAGCCCTGATTTCAAACAGCAAACCGGAGGTTGGCTTTCTCGGAGTGGAGACACTCGGAGGTGGGCCTGCGGCTGCGCTTAACATTAGGGGAACTGTGACAATCGGTGAACTCGGCAGATCCGTATCGTCGGGTCTTCTTAACATTAGCGATCAACTGCGGGGCCGCTCCGACGATGGGCTAGTTTATTTTCAAGCCCAGAAGCCGGAATTCGCCAATTCTTAACATTAGGGGAAGAAATTCAAAAAATCCAGCGGGGTAGACGAACCATGACTCAAAATGAATCATTGACAACTTTTTCAAAGAGGTTTTGATTTGTCTCATCAGCTCCGGCTTATCAGCCCCGTTTTTACCAGGCGTTCGACCCCGCGGGGAATATTGGGTATATGTACCCCTCTCCGCCCCCAGTAACTGTGATGATTTAGCTCTTTCGACTGAACTGGTGACAAGTCAAAAAAGTACAACATGCTGTTCAGCCCTCTTTTTGTGGCGATTGCCTTCGTGGCCTCGATCGTGTTTTACGTAGCTCGTTGCATTGCATCACCATTATGGAAGCTTCCCGGACCATTCTGGTCCAGACTTACGCCGCTTGCCCTTCGGTGGAATGAGTTCAATGCCACGAGGACGCTATATGTTCACACTCTGCATCTCAAGTACGGACCGGTCGTTCGCATTGCCCCTAATGAGGTGTCTTTCACGTCTTATGAGGCTGTCAAGGAGATCTATGGGTCTCTTGGAAGCGGCTACGACAAGTCCAGCTTCTACAATTTGTTCAGGGTCTTCAAGCGTAGGTATGTGGCGGTGCTGCTGGTTCTCCAACGAATATTCCGAGCTAATTCACTTTGTGTAGGACCATGTTCTCAACTCTGGAAAAGGGCGATGTTAGTGCACCAGCTCGTTTCCATAATACTCGCTAACAGCTCCGACATAGCATGCAAAGCGCAAGCGCATCATCGCTGATCGCTACGCCAACAGCAATGTCGTAAAACCTACAGCGCTCAGCGGCATCGAGAAGCGAGCCAAGGAGTTTGTCAGGCAGTGTAGTGAACATACCAAAACCAGCATGGATGTTTACGTGAGTTGCCATCAATTTATTCTAACTGTTCCGAGCTGCTTCTTAACTCTGGTCAGATCTCACTCCATGCTTATGCCTGTGACTGTATCACCCATCACCTATTTCATCCCTATGGAACCAACAGTCTTCAGAAGAAAGAAGATTTGGACATGATGCATCAGGTTACCAGCGACGACAGCCTCCGAAGTAAGCTTATCACGAGTTGCCTCTCGGCTGTGATGCTAACAGACCAGGTCGCCTCGTCCAGCACCACTATCCTGTTTTCTATCAATACTTCTCAAAGCTTCTGGATCTTTTTCTTGACCCGCGCACCACACCTTTGGCCCAGAACTTCGTCATTGGTGCCACCTCGAAGATCGACCCCGCGCCGTTCACTCTCTTGAACCGCCTCCAAGACAAGACTGAGAGCAGCAGCAGCGTCAACCAGCTCGACAGTACGGACATCGCAGCAGAATCCATGGATCACATGGTAGCCGGTATAGACACGACAGGAGACTCCTTGTGCTTCCTCATGTGGGAGCTTTCACAGCCATCATCCCTCGAATTCCAGAAGAAGCTCCAAAACGAGATCCGAGAGAGTCCCGACGTTTCTTTCGACAAGCTGCCATACCTCGACGCCGTAGTGCAAGAAGGGCTCAGATGCTTCCCGGCTATTCCGATGTCTCTGCCTCGAGTAGTGCCCCGTGGAGGTAAGCAGATCGATGGCTTCTTCGTTCCTGAGGGCAGCATCGTCAGTAGCCAGGCCTACTCGGTCCACCGAAACAACGATGCCGTCTTCCCAAGCCCAGACGTCTTCAACCCGGAGAGGTGGATGTCTCCTGCTGGCGAAGCTGAGAGAAAGCGACACATGTTTGCATTCTCACACGGCGGTAGAGGTTGCGTTGGCAAGCAGTGAGTAGACCGTGGTGTCTGATAGGGAGTCGCCTAGACTAACAATAACTGTTTTTTAGTCTTGCTCTTGCTGAAATGAAGTTGCTTCTGAGGGATATTTATGGCCGTTTCACCACCGTTCCGGACATCTCTATGTCGGTCGAAAGCATGAGGTCTCACGACCAAGTCATCTCAGCTCGACCCCTGGGACAAAAGTGTCTTCTGCATTTTGTGCCTCTGGAGGAAGGGAAGCTTGAGTGAAGTTCGTCGCCTTATCAAAGAAAAAGGTCCATTCGAGTCAACCCGCCGCAGGCCGCAGAATAAAACATGGATAGACGTGGTTCAAACAAGAGAGATGGAAAGGGGACACCAGAGGTTGGTCCTGTGTCATTGACCTAGTTTACACGGCTTCTGCCCTGATTTTGTCGACAAAGCTAGAAAGTTATGCAAAAGGACCTCAAGGGCCATTCTCGCAAGACTCTAGAGACCAGATGTTTCCCCGATTCTGTACACAAATCTCGTGCCGCTGGCCTTTTCCCCCCGAAGATCTTTCAATCCATTCTCAATGCCACCAAGACCTCCTGGCACTACCTTGTGCGGATGGGGCTTCAGCCAGCCATCTAGCAGACCTTTGCCTAAGTATCTAGCATGCACAAAGCCAAAGTCATGGCCAGCGTCGCTTTCATAGATGAAGCTTACCGGGAGGAAAGCTGCATCCGTCCCCAGCGGCATGTCAAAAGGCACAATCTGACCCTTCTTATCCGGTTGGGTTTCCATCAAGGGTACAGCGACTACCAATCTCGATGGTGTTTCCCCGACCAAGGAGGGGTGTAAAAGGTTTGCCAGAGTCTGGGAACTATCTCCTTGGCAGACAGCATCCAAGGCATATCGCAGCGGAGCTCCTTTCAATAGGCCACGGATACTGCTTGCAACGGATGGTCCTCCGGCCCGATAGTCAAGTAATGCGTCTCCAGAGCTTTCATCCAGAAGACTTCGGGTCTGTTCCATACCGCGACCAGCTATAGCTATGATAGGCTGAAAGCCGGCACGTTTGGCATACTGGATCGCAAAACCTCCAACCGCAGAGGCGCCGCCCCAGACAACCAGTGGCTGGGGTTGGGGTGTATCGTTGAATGCCCAAGGCTCAGGAACTCTGAGTCCCCGAAAGACGAGCGTGGCTGCCGTCAATGCGGCCAATGGAATCGTCGCAGCTTCCTCAAAACTGATTTTGAGGGGGATGTGGAAGGTAGTCTCCACACCGCTGATCGAATACTCTGCATAGGCGCCGTGGGGTGTTCCAGGTTGATGCATCGAGGCAACTCGATCGCCGGTCTTGAACTCCGTAACGTCAGGGCCAACAGCGTCGACATATCCGGCAACATCGTCACCAGTATTCATCGGTGGACTACCATGGTAAACAGGGATCTTCCTACTCGAATGCCCATTAATGAATAGTTTCCTATCAAAAGAACATGGCTGTCTTACCAATCTTTGGGATTGCTCCCAGCCACAACTACTTTGATTCGGATTTGGCCTGGACCAGGAGTCGGAACGGGCGACTCGATGAGCTGGACCTGGGTGTTACAGTCTACGATAGCTTCTTTCATGTTGATATCGATCGGGTGAGCAGTCGGTTGCTGAATTTCGAGTGTACGATGAGTGTAATCTGACTTCTAGCTGTTTTGAGAACAGTAACAAGATCTAGAAGAAACATTTAATGGTTATATCTTATTGTACAAAGCAACAGTTGTATGAATTAGTAAGTTGCGGAGTTTGACGTGGGATAACGTTGACGATGGCGGAGTTTGCGGAAGATAACGTTCTCCTCGTAATAATTTGTCACGCAGCAAGGTGCTGCACTGTTGTTCAATGCCTTGCCCATCAACCTATGTTCACATTTTTTCGAGAAAGCAGAAACACCTTGTCAATTGACATCTGAATTTGCCGCGGTTGCTGACAATCAAGGCTAACACTAAAAGGATTCGTCGTGAGGTACGGTAATAACCCAGAAATTGTCTCCAGACAAAGTTTGGTCTCCCTTCTCTAAAGTCGAAATCTCTGATGAGAATGCCTATTTTTACTTTGTTAGAGCGACTACTTTTCCTGTGGGTTCATATGTACTCTATAGCTAGTATTATCACCATCTTCGTCGTCGTCGCTATCGTCTCCTATCGTCTCCTATCGTCTCCCATCGTCGTCCTCTATCATTATTATCCGTCGCTACTACTACCTCTGTTCGTTTTACTCCTTCTACTCTGATTCTCAGTTAGAGTAACTCGGTACACAGGGAAAACAGTCGCTCAAGTATAGGAATAAACAGGCGGTCTCTTCCTGATTTGCCCTTTTGCGTCGGAAGTCTCTGCAGTTTCATTCACTTGGCAAGACGATATTCTGATCTTTGTTCCAGACTGAAGTAGGCTCCTAGCTCACACCTCAAGGTACATGTAGTCGTCTTTTGTATTTTCGATTGAAAGTAAATCGAGCTCAAAGAACCGAAATTATCTCGTTCGATTTGTCTTGAAACTGTGCACTTGACACATATTGCTAAGTTGTTGAGAACCGTTGTTGGGCTTCTGTATCTCAAGACTTCCCCCAACCTACAGGTCTTCCAAACCAGCCCTGGATCCAGTACGAACTTCTGCCCAGCCTAGTCGAGTCATGCATTCTGGCGCCAGATCCAACTATGGCGGACACATCAGCCCGGCAATGAGCAGGCCTTGATTTGCCGCACTAAGCGTCCATTCGCTAATGATTTGGCAGCTAACGAACCCCAATCTTAACTAACTTTCGGAAAATTACTGACAGCAGCTTGCCTGAGTATTCTGGGTCCGCCCCTGTCTAGTGCCCCTGTGAACCGCAACGCCTGGACTGTCGTGCTGGCTTCTAGACCATCGTCCCATTCCACTGGAAAGCAAGATCGCCATTGGGGATCAGGTGGTACTCAACAACTTGAATCCATACGCCAAAGTTTCCACCAAAACCTATGCGAGACCACCAGATCCAGGAACAAACATGCCAAACTCATTCCAAGTGACTGTTATGTCCAGTAACTACAAATGAAGCCATAATATTTACCTGGGTTATGAGCTTGGACTTCGGGTCTATTCAGAGGCACATTGATGCTCAGAAAACGGCGGAATACGTGCCCCAGCTCCCGATCCCGATGTTGCAGTGCGTACCCGTCGGCACCGCGCCGTCAGACGCACAGCAACGGCGAACGCAGCGTCCTGAGCGGAAAAATTACGGCGCCTCCGCGCTAATTACATAGTGCTTCAACGGACATGAGCGAATGACAGTAGCAGTTCGCTCAGGCACCTTGCTGAAGACGTACTTAATCAATCCGTCCTCTTCAAAGTATCGTAAATGAGGCGGCGATTCTGCTTTAACTGCTGAGCAACTACTTCAGTATCGCATGGCATGAAAAGCTGGCCTTTTTTTTCTTCTTCTTCGGCGGTTTTCAGATTCTTTCCGACGCTCAGTCGCAAACTCAATTGTTCTCGGGCAGACTGTCATCTTCAAATGTTGAGGCTGTTGCCGGTTTTTGTGATCTCAGAGGGCATTGCTCTAACGACTCGGGAGCAACAAAAATAAATGAAGGCATTTCCAGATTGTCTCCACCCATCATCCGTGTTTTCAAAACTCAAAAAGCATCAACCGGCAGTGAAATAAAAGGGTGCGTAAACCTTGCGAATGGGCGAGAGTATTGCACTCGCTGCCTGCATCTGCAGATAGGGCTCAATGAGTGCCTTGGGCAAAGCCCTTGGCAAAGATGACGACAAACCTTGAAGCAGAACGCAGACGGCCAGTGTGGTGGGTCGATACATTCGTTGCCTTGCCATGCCATGGGAGAGGGAATGCAATCGCCTTGCGGTTAATGCGGAGTGTTGGACAACGGCGCCGGCGGAGGGGATTGCTTCGCCGGCCGACGATGATGGCGGCGGGCGCAGCCACCCATAAGTATCCGGGTTTTGGAGGCCGACGCCAGGCGCAAGTCTCGCTCAGCCCCTATTGCTTCTAACCTAAAACCAGAGCTCGGATTCTTGGCCGTTACGTTGTCTCCATGAACTGGAAGTGGGCAATCAAAGACCGTGAACTTTAACAACATCACGCAAACATAATCCCTGTCGCCCATTTTACACCATTTGGCCGAGTGAGCCGCGACGGCATCACCGGCGTCCGTCAGTCTGTTGAGTTTCCCGAGCTTCGGGGGCGACTGCGTCTTATGTTGCCTCTCTCTTTCACGTGAAGAATACTTTCTCACGAGATGCCTGCGTCGAGGTAAACATGATGTGGTTTTAGGGGCTCTTCGTCTGTTGGGTCGTAGCATGGCACGACGGTTTGGGGGCGTTCATCCGGCTTGCCCATAGTGCGTTATGGGCGCCCCGCGGATCTTTGTTAGAGAGCAAGCCTGACCATGGAAGAATGCTAACAAATGACAGGGGTTTATCGAGCAAACTGTAGGCAGTTTGCCATGAGTCGCGCTTAATTAATTTGACTTCATTGCCTATTCGAGTCCAAACCTTCTCTCTTTACTGGACTTGGCGTGTTACCGGAGCGTCGGGCTCGGGTTGGCATCCCACGTTGTCCGTTGCAGCATGTATATAGCATTCAGAATCGCCATCCCTCGGAGGAGTGGTCCCTTTTGGATAGCAACCCACCAGTCGCTCCTTTAGTCACAGTCATTCGTTCTCGGTTCCTACTATCACGATGCGTTCTTCTATTTTGTCTCTTTGCGCATTGAGCGCTTCTCTAATCAGCGCGACTCCTGTGGCGCTTGGGTGCTACGATGAGTCCGCCTTCGCGCCCGAGGACATCATCCAGCGTGATGTTCTCATCGTCGGTGGTGGTGCAACCGGCACGTACTCCGCCGTTCGTCTCAAGGACCAGAACAAGACCGTCGCCGTTGTCGAACGTTCTGACAAGCTCGGCGGACACGTGAACACCTTCCACGACCCTGCCACCGGAGCGTCCATCGACTATGGTGTTCAGGCGTACATTCAGAACGACCAGACCCTGCAGTTCTTCGAGCGCTTCGGTGTCGCTCTGAACGCTTCTGCTTTGTCCCCCTTCCCCAGCAAGATCGTCGACTTCAAGACTGGGTTTGCGATCCCGAACGCGACTGCTGTTGACCCCAACCAGTTGGTCGGACCCCTTGCGAGCTACTTGTTCGCGACCATGAACTTTGCCTTCCTTGCCGAGGGCGCCTACGATATCCCCGACCAAGTTCCTGAGGACCTGCTGTTGCCCTTCGGCCAGTTCATCACCAAGTACAACTTGACCGAGTCTGTCCAGGTTGTCTGGATCTTCGCCCATGGTGTCGGAAACCTTCTCGAGACCCCTACCCTCTACGTCCTTCAGAACTTTGGCCAGCCCCATCTTCTTGGCCTCTCTGCCGGTTACCTCTACGCCCCTGGCGGAAACCAGCAGGTTTTCGACAAGGCCGGAGCTTTCCTTGGAGACGACGTCCTTTACTCTAGCACCGTTGTTGCTTCCCAGCGTTCCGATGATGGCGTCAAGGCTGTCGTCAAGACTGCCACCGGTCGCAAGCTGATCAAGGCCAAGAAGCTTCTCGTCACTATTCCCCCCACGACGCAGAACCTCAAGCCCTTCGATCTCGACGAGGAGGAGACTGGCATCTTCAGCCAGTGGGAGAACGTCCCCTACTACGTTGGTGTTGTGTCCAAGACCGGCCTTCCCGATCTGACCAACTACGTCAACGTCGATGTCACCGCCCCCGATGCCCTTCCCCAGAAGCCCTTCGTCTGGCGCCTCGAGACAGTTGGCGTTCCGGGATACCAGACCGTCAAGGTCATTGGCGAGCCTGACTCCGCCAAGGCTCAGGGCCTGGTTACCGGTGCCGTCGGCCGCATCGGCCCTTCTGTTGGTGCCACTGCCACAAGCGGCGCCGAGTTCAGCGCTTGGGAGGAGCACTCCAACCTGCAGCTCCACGTCTCCACGGATGCCATCAAGGCTGGCTTCTACAAGAAGCTTTACGCTCTTCAGGGAAAGAGGAGCACTTACTACACCGGCAACGCCTGGTGCTCTGACTACTCCCCTCTTCTGTGGGCTTTCACTGACAAGAGAATCTTGCCTTCTCTTTAAAGCTGAGAACATTGGTTCAAAAGATTATTTTAGTAATTTAAGACGCTTCCAGCTTGACGGTCGAACGTCAAATATTTATTCTCTAGATTTTAGACAGATAATACAAAAGCGATCACTGTCACATGAAGCTGTCCGTCCTGCATCAAGTCCCATGTGTCAAAGTCTGAGAAAAACGAAAAAGTCTTTGCCCAATACAACGCGTTGAGTGAAGAATTATTCTTGAGCTTGCCCTACTTTCTCTTTTCTCAACCGCAACAACGCTATGAAGTTGTCGACTTTTCATTATGAACAACGGTTTGCCACGAGCCCAGTTGCATCGTCACTAGTCAGTTCTCGTACTGACGTGAAGTGCTAAGGAGTTTATGAACTTCTAGGACAGCTCGCTATATAAAACCTGCTCGTCTCAATCATTCTTCATATCTTTGGCCTCGGAATCGCAACCCAGAGCGACTCGCATGTCGCAAGATCGACTCCATTGGAGTCTTTGACGGTCGCCCTGAGGTAGATCCTCTTGCCCTTGATTTCTTTGATCTGCCCCACGGCGAGCACGACGCCCGGTGTCGTCACCGGCTTCAGGTACTTGATGTCCATCGAAGCAGTCACGGTGTTCATCCTGAAGACCGGACTATCTCTATCGGTGTCCATGTTCCTCTGTATGAGTATGCCCAGGACCTCGTCGATGAGTACTGCGACTATGCCACCGTGGGCGATGTGGGGGTACCCGTCGATCCCTCTTGAAAGCGCGAACAGAATCGACATTTCGGTGATGACTGACTTCCCAGGTGCTTCCTTATGAAAGCATATGCATGTCGGAATTCCAGTTGAGTTGTTCATGGTTTTTCCGAAGAACCTGTCGTGGGGGTTGGTGTTTTCTGGGACTCTAGATGGTGGGATGAAGGTGGTAACGCCGGGGGCGGAGAGAAGGGTGCGACACCATGGCAGTGCTCTGAGATCGTCGACAGACTGCGGTAGGGACTCTGGGTCTGCTTTCATGTTTGAAGTTTCGCTCATCTTTACTGATATGTCAAATGATCTTTATCGACGGAACCTTGGTTTGGTGGCAAAGGAGTGATGAAGATGAGATCGTTGCGGCGTGGTATTGGAGCAGGCGAATTGAACCTCGGCACATTGTGCATGTCCACAATGTTTCACGTGAGTACTCAATCGTTTTGCATGTCCAGAACAGCAACCGGGATATTCATTATTTTTCAAATTATCTTCACTTTGAAGCGTACAGGTTGAAGTCATTTCAAGCTTTTCGTGAGCAACCCGGATATTATTGTGCTAGATGCATGCGCTCATACCTATGAAGTCATTTCAGTTGTAGTGAGCACGTCTGGAGCTGATCCCTGCGAAACCTAGACCTCTCTCAGAAGGGATGAAGGTTTCCCCCGACACAACCCCTCAATGATGCTACGAATGATGTCGATACATTTTGCTAGCACTGGTTCTGTTAGACTCTGATAAGGATTCAAGTCAATTGCATCACTTTGAATGTTCAATACGAGGTCCTGCTACCCACGGCGGGATTCTGGCGATTGCCTGGGGTAGAATAACCTTACCACCACGTCTGTTCTACCCTTTGACAAACACAGGTAGTTCATCTTCGCGAAATTCTTCTATGCTAAGGGTCGGCTAGATTTAATAGGTGCCGGCAGAGTCGGTACGGAGACCTCGGCGTAAACTCCGAGGAACAGCTCCGAGGACCCCACTTGTCCCCGGAGAGCCAATGCCAAGAAAACCCAGGTCGTCAATTTTGCATCTCGTCAAGTCAGATACCCTCAGAAATCAACATCACTCAGCCTGAAACTAGACGCGAAACTGCTCGTCACCATTGAACGGTCAGATCCGTGATAAAATCGCTTCACAGCTGTCACATTTGGTGAAGAAACCAGCAGCGCCGCTGCTCATTCTACTCAACTACTACTTCATTTGGTTTAAGATGATCGACGGCAACGTGGTCGCCTACAACGCGGCCGTCTTCGTCGGCACCCTTTTCCTCCTAGAATCAGGCGCCGACAAGTTCGTTGACCACACAGCTATTGTCGCCCGCCGTACCGGCATCCCGGACACGCTAATCGCGCTCCTGACCGCCGGAGCCGAATGGGAGGAGGTAAGACACGCCCACTTTTCCCGCACCCCGGCCGGCGATGGGCGGTATTTCTGCCCGGTGTTGTTGCCTCACGACTGACGTTGTCGCAGCTCGCTGTGGTTGTCAGCGCCTTGGCTCAGGGTCGCGCTCCTTTGGCGTTGGGCAACATCGTTGGCTCCGCGATTTCCAACATTCTCGGTGCCTTCTCTTTGGGCCTTCTCTTTCGCAAGAATGGCGAGGCCATGCAGTTTGATCGCAGCGCGCGTATCTACTCGCTGCTGCTCTTAGGCGTGACAACAGTCATTGCTCCTGTGACTTTCTTCCCTCGCGAAGAACTATGGAAGGTTACAGGTATCATTCTCATCGTCGCCTTCGCAGTCTACATCATCTCTGTAGGATGGGCCATTAGTCGCGGATCCCTAACCGCTCCCGACGGCTCCGACAGTGATAGCGAAAGCTCCAGCGACGACGAGCGCGACGCTGAAGCCCCTCCAACTAGCAGCCGTCGGAGATCCAACGGCGAACAGCAACCGCTCCTGCGTCCCTCTGAGAACTTCGCACGCCGAAGGCGCAGTCTCTGGTATCACATTGGCTACCTTTTCTTAGGATTCCTCACAATATGCCTTTCGGGATACGTCCTGTCCCACGCCGCAACAAACATCGCTGACGCCCTCGGCGCTTCCGAGGTTCTCTTCGGCATCGTCGTGCTCGCCATCGGAACTACCCTGCCGGAGAAATTTGTGGCTGTGCTCAGCGGCAACCGTGGCCACGGCGGGATTCTCGTCGCAAACACCGTCGGGAGCAACATCTTTCTGCTCACACTGTGCCTTGGCATTGTCATGGTCGGTTCTCGCGGCGAGCTGGGCGCTGCTGGCGGGGTGGACATCGTCGAGCTGGTGGTGCTTTGGGTGACGACGGCGGTGTTTACCATAACCGTGTGGACGGGTGGTCGTTTCGATCGTCTCATCGGTGGCTTGATGTTGCTTGGCTACGTTGCGTTCATCGTCGTCGAGTTTCTTGTGTTGAGGAGGAATTTCGATCTTTGAGTTGCAGAATGTCGCGGTGATGTTCTGGGTGTGTCTCGGAGAAGTCTTCAACGCACGTCTGAGTTTGATATTTCTGCCATAACTTGTCGGAATCATCTCGAGCTTTTTCATCATGACCACGATGCTTTCCACGCATTTTCATCTCAAACTCTTGCAAGATCTGGTGTGGGACGCTGCAAGCACGCTGTCCATGGGCTTTCACGTCCATCACAGCTTTATCTCGTTTAGTATCTTTGGAACAGGCCAGCCGGCCGGATCTCAAACGAAGTGTAACCGTGATCGACAGCTGTGAAAGATCTGCCGCACATAATGTCAATACTGGATGCTGTCTAAGTTTTCTCCTCTCATGGTATGCGATGCCTGGACCTTGCAAGTCGTTCGTCAGCAGGTAAACACGGCGTATCAATCCCAAGCACACCCTATCCCTATCTCATCTAGTCTTTGAATACCTATTCGTTAGTGATTCTCGGTCTTAAGGAAGTCATCCTATCGAGAGAACGCGAGACGTGGTACGAAATTAGGCTGTGCTTCGACACAAGCGAAATGCCAATCAACACCGGACCAACCATCACACAGCGTATTTTGAGAGAACAAGGGTCACAACTTCCGCTGGACCGTTCATGATCTTGGTTATCTTTTGCGTATCTCGACTACCGTGGCTTGTTGTGGAAGCCAAGCAGCGCGGCAGCGCCGCCACGCCGTCATGCTGGTAGATTGGCAGGCGTACAAAGCTGACAGTCCCAGACGCGTGCGAAATCGCCCAGAAACCATCCTCGCGAATTATACCATGTAAGACCGGAGATGTCTGTGGCCCAAGAACTCCCCCCGCATGCCAATATTCTTGGTTTCTGCCACGCGTGCCCCAACAATGCTTTTTATCCTACAATGCCAACCGAAACCATGCCGCATGGGGAACCGGATGCCTGCTTTCCAAGAACGAGCATTGGCAAAGATAGCCAACGGATTCAACTCCCTGAACTATATTGCAGGCGAACCACAGGTTTGTTGCTTGGCTCTCAGCCTCTCATTGGAGCAGTATCGCACATATGCCCGTCTCCATTTCCCCATGGTCTGCTTCCTTGCTCTTAAATACTCTGCATTTTCACTGTCTCTAACACACCGCTGGCTCCTTGTTTCTTTTCTCGGCATCTACTCATTCCTACTGATTTGCAAAATTGTGTTTCTTCTTGCCCTTTTGGACTACCGCATTTGCACATCGGCCATAGCAGGACAGTCGCGCCTTGCTTGGGCATTGAAACATGGCTGGCTTGAGCAACAACAGCGATATGCATACGGCTGCCATGTCGGGCGAGAAGGCTGCATGGCCCCAGAACTCTGACGCCTCATCTGGTCAAGTCGAGACCATCGAACAAGCACCAGGCCCAGACACCGAAATCGTCGACAAGGCGACTGAGCGCGCCGTGCTACGGAAGCTGGACTATCGTATTGTCCCAATGGTCATGTGGGTATACCTGATGAACATGATGGATCGAGGTGAGGGTTTGCACTCTTCAAAGCCAGGTTCTGTTACTGAATCTTATGCGAAGTTAACATCGGAAACGCCCGATTATTCGGCTTGGAAGATGACTTGAACCTGGGATCTGGGCAGTTCCAACTGGCAGTCTCAGTCCTGTTTATCACCTACTGCGTGAGTTAGCCCCCGAACTGGACTGAGATGTTCAAGCTGGCTAATATCCATTGGATGTCAGCTATTTGAAGCTCCGTCTAACATGGTTATTAAACGTCTACAACCTGCTCGCTATCTTGCGGGTTTGACTATCTGCTGGGGCTTCGTCGCTACTTTCAGCGCCTTTGTAAACAACTTCTCTGCTCTCGTAGCGTGTCGCCTGTATGTCCAGATCTCGGCCTTGCTCAGCTGAACTTGCTAACACCAAACAAAGCCTCTTGGGCTTGTTCGAGGCAGGCTTCTTCCCCGGGGTTGTCCTTTATCTGTCCATGTTTTACAGCCGGCGAAGCCTCGCTCTCCGGATCGCCTACTTCTACGGAACCGCAGCTGCCTCTGGCGTGGCTGGGGGCTTGGTCGCGTATGGTATCAGCTTCATGGACGGCCACGCCGGCTGGCGCGCCTGGAGATGGATCATCCTCATAAACGGGATCCCCACCATCGTCACCGGCTGCGTCATCCCGTTCGTCCTGCCGAACAGCCCCGAGACGGCAAAGTTTCTCTCGGATGAGGACAAGCGCAACCTCGTCCGCATCCACGAGCAGCAGATCGGCAGGGCGCGGAACCTGCGCGAGATGGAGTGGGAGGATGTCAAGGACGGAATCAGGGATTGGACGACCTGGGCGTACTGCTTTGCGCTGTTTCCGCTCCTGACCATGCTGTACTCCTTCGTCGTGTTCCTCCCCACAATCATCCACGGCCTCGGCAGCTGGAACGCGACTGAGGTCCAGGCCATGACCGTCCCCGTCTATGCCGTCGGGGCCATCGTCTACGTCGCATGCGCCCGCGTGAGTGACCTCACGCAGCGCCGCGGCTACTTCATCATGGGCGCCATCGTCTCCTCGATAGTCGGTTATGGCATGCTGATTGCCGAGAAGGGCAATGCCGTGTCCTACGCCGGCACCTTCTTCGTCAGCATCGGCATCTTCGCCGGGGCGGGCATCTCGTTTGCCTGGGTCCCGACCAACAACCCGCGCTACGGCAAGCGAGCCTTTTCGACGGGGATGCACCTCACCATCGGTAACTCTTCCGGAGTCGCCTTTCTTGTTCGCGGGTAGCAGTTTTGTGCCCGGGTACGCAGCGAGTATGGGTATGCTGGCGGTCTCGTTTGCCCTCAACGTGCTGCTGCATGTGCACTTCCGGAGGCAAAACAAGTTGAGAGACGAAGGCAAGAAGAACTATCTGATGGACGGGAAAACCGAAGACGAAATTGAGGCCATGGGGGAGAAGAGCCCGAGGTTCCGCTTCGCAATTTGAAGAAGCACACGGAGTGTTACTTAGACATGAATGTCGCATCATAAACTTGGAGACAAAGTGTAGAAATACAGCTTGGAATACCAACTTGAATTAAATGGTGCTGTAGCTGGCATTGGGTGAAAGTAGAACATGATGGACATTCATGTTGGAAACCCATAAGACCACGACACGCCAACGAGTCGTTGTCTACTCCATTTCGGATCCCGGAATGGCCTCACCCCTAGGATGGCAGGTGAGGTGGTTTATTCGGTGGATTTTTCCTGCAATGCTAGAGAAGGTTAGAGGCAGTTGAGGCGGCTGTCAGGGGCCGAAGTGGAGAGAACCTGAATCAAAGTTAAGGGGTTGCACCTGCGCACGTGCCATGGATTCCACAGGGCTGGCGGTCCCTTGATTTTACAGCGATTCAGCGGTCGTCCCTCCTGTGAAGATGGGGAAGTGCATCGCTGGGGGGAACCGAACAATACCTTCCATAGGTACCGACCTCAAGGTAAGGCCACCTCAGATTCGGACACCGGCACGCCCACGCGAACAAAGAAAAAACTCAAGTAATTCGATGCATCGAGCCACCTGCATCAGGGGACTTTTGGCCATGCGACTGGTGGCGCAACGCAGAAACCGCATCGATGGGATTGGCGCAGGGAAATAGCCTCGTCCGATGAACCCCTGCGCCGTGGGTCGACCAATATCCCACCTCACCCTCCGTGCCGTCGGTCCAGTCCAGGTCGGTCCCTCCACAGAGTTTGGGGGTCACCAGTCACCACCACCGTTAGAGCACTCAACCCCAGGCAAGCACCTTATCCAGGTGCCCTCTGCGCAGCCAGCCGAAAAGCTACTCCCAAAAGGCGATCCGTCCGAATCCTCCAGCAAAGGAGGTTCGTGTGTCCCTCCTTTCTTATCCCCCCACGACCACCTCTCGGCCTTCTTCCACTCCTTTCGCATGTGTCTCTGAATACACACGCATTCCAGCACCTTTCACAATGGCGAGGCGGCAGCACCTCTCCCTGATGGTCCTCCTGGCCGTCGTGGCCTTCTTCAGCATCTCGTACCTCTTCTCCGGCAGCACCCCCGATGCCCCGTCCCCCGCCGCCGCGCCCCTGAAGGGCGACACCGTCTCCTCGAGCGGCGACATGCCCGACCTCGGCCACATCTCTAACAGCATCCTTTCCGGCGAGTCCATCGCGCCCAAGCTGGAGAACGCGACGGCCAAGTAAGCTGCCCTCCCCCTCCACCATCCCCCATGGCCCGCCCGAACCCCGGGGATCGATGATCTGCAAGCACCCAGCCGGCTCGTCCGGTGCCCACGGAAACAAGCAACCGCTAACAATGTAACCCTCAAACAGAGCCGAGCTCGGTCGCGCCTCGTGGAAGCTCTTCCACACCATGATGGCCCGCTTCCCCGAAAAGCCCACCCCCGACGACTCCCTCGCGCTCAAGACGTACATCCAGCTCTTTGCGAGGCTGTACCCCTGCGGCGACTGCGCCTCCCACTTCCGCAAGTTGCTGGCCAAGTACCCGCCGCAGACGAGCAGCCGCAACGCCGCCGCCGGCTGGGCTTGCTTCGTACATAACGAGGTCAACACGAGGTTGAAGAAGGAGATTTTTGACTGCAACAAGATTGGCGACTTTTACGACTGCGGCTGCGGCGACGAGGACAAGAAGAAGGCCGAGGGTGGGGAGAAGGCGAGCATCGAGCTCCAAAAGGATGGGTAAGTGCTGCTGGCTGTGTAGGGTGCTTCGTGTCGTGGAATCATGCTGACTGGATGTGCAGGCTGACCAAGGGCGGCTGAGCGCGTCGACTGCGAGCGAGAAGATATAAAAGGCGTTTGGAAACAGGTTGTTACATATTAGAATGTTTTGTGTAAAAAGAGGACGTCTGCCGGGCCAGTTTTGTACATGGCATTCGGCTGATTTACTACCTTGATATCTGGGGCGTATTGGCTGAGGCTGATTCCGGCATGAGGCGTCGCGAGAACATCAGAGCAGCATCGATTTACTCGAATTATATACCCATTTGAAGATGCCAGTGTTGAAGCTACCAGATACCTTGCCATCCTTGTAGCCCACACTGAGGTCGTGCGATGAGAACATCCCCTTCACGGGATGCCTCAGCTTGTTAGTGCGGGCTTGCAAAAGACAAAAGACTACAGCAAATCTCAATTTATCAAACCACCCGTGAATTCAATTCAATTCTATGATACCTAAATAGTATTCCATCTTGCATCTGGCAACCGCCATGCTCGTCATGGCCTAGAGCTCTTGCCGTTGTCTTATGTCATCAGAGTCACGTGATCCGCAGTCAAGCCGCAGGCGGGCAAGGCCAACGCGTGTCTGGAGCTGCCTGAGCTTCGATCAAGCTCCAGCCAGCCTTCCCTCAGCAACGACCGCCGCCCTTCCCACCGACGACCACATCAAACAAAACCTCCATCATCCCAATCGAAACCCGCCACTCCACCGACAAATTCACACGAACGACTGACGAAGCGTAATTCACGATGGAGTTCACCACCACCGGCATGCTCAACGAAGGTACGGCAAGCTCCCTCTTTCATCCCGGATGATGCAACACCTGCCGTCCTGGGAACGTGGGGTGTTGCGAAGGCAAGGAAGGAATGCAATGGAGCTGACCTCGAGTAGATGGCATCCACGTCGACATGGACAGATTAAAGAAGGGAGAGGTCAAGTAAGTGATGGCAATGGAACGATGTTTAGCTATGGAACCCCGCTGACGTATTCCAGCCTCGGAACCTCAATGTAAGCTACCCCTCGCTCCCGCATCACGACCACCTCGACCTGACGATATTGTAGTATGGCAATCACCTTCAAGGACGGCGTTATTCTCGGTATGTCACCAACAGCAGAGACATTGTTGCTACCCTAGCCAGCGACGAGACAACACGACTGACATGCCAATGCCCCCAGGCGCTGATTCCCGAACAACGACGGGCGCGTACATCGCCAACCGAGTCACCGACAAGCTCACAAGAGTCAGCGACACCATCTGGTGCTGCAGATCAGGCTCCGCCGCCGACACCCAGGCCGTCGCCGACATCGTTCAGTACCAGCTTGGCCTCTACGCCATGCGCAACGGCAAGCCCCCCACGACGCAAACGGCCGGCGCCATCTTCCAGGAGATCTGCTACGCCAACAAGGACCGTCTGAGGTATGTGTCTGCTGCCTGAAAATACTCAATGGATGAAGTGGCGATGTGCTGATATTTCACTCGAACAGTGCCGGTCTCATCATCGCTGGCTGGGACGAGCGTCACGGCGGACAGGTCTACTCCATTCCCCTCGGAGGCTCCCTACACAAGCAATCGTATGCCATTGGCGGCTCCGGCTCGACGTACATCTACGGATACTGCGACGCCAACTGGAGGGAAGGCATGGAGGAGAAGGACGCCGTTGAGTTCGTCAAGGGCTCGCTACAGGAGGCTATCAAGTGGGACGGCAGTTCCGGCGGTGTCATTCGCATGGTCGTCCTTACGGCCAAGGGTGCGCAGAGACATCTGTACCTGCCTGACGAGGATTACAAGGTGAAGCACTGAGTGTGATGACGCGAATTTGGAGGAACCGAAGAGCAGCATGTCGGCAGAGGCTGATGGCTGACCCGTCAACAGACGGGCGAGAGAGACGTTTTGCATGCTGGTCAGCCATGAGTTATGAACGAGCCTGCGAGCAGACGCCGAGGCGACTCGAGACTTGGCGACGAGCTTTGAATGTACAATAAATAGATTACCCGCAAGACAAGATTCTTCACCAAAGAAAAGGAAAAAGGAGGATTGTGTTGGAAATGTCACGGCTGATCAAACATTGTCAACACATCCCCGATAAGGCTCACCGTGAAACAGCTGATAAGGTCTCAAGGTCGCGTGAGAGCCAATGTTACAGTACGCAATCTGGGGCTTACAAGCCATGGCACGCGATGCGCTCCCGGCGCCTGTATGCACGATGCAGGGTGAGCAAAAAGCCCAAATCGATATTCCCGTCTGACAAGAGGATAGGCTTGGAGGCGGTGAAGGGACGCCTTTTTAGCGCGGCTCGGTTCTGCGGGTGCTGAAGAGCGGGAGCAAATCAGAGCGATGCGGGGTGGACGGGGAAGGGAATGATGTGCCCGCGGTGTTTCGCTGGATTCTTATTCTGGTCGTGACCTACGACTGTGATTGCGGCGTGGTGACTCGGAGGAGACCTACGGCTGTTGTACCGTAGTGAGAGAGGCGGCGACTCGCTGGGAGGCACGCCATCCGGGTCATCGGTTTCGCCAGAGTCCAGGAGGTGAGCTGGGTTGTTGAGACCGATCTCTCCTGGGCGTGTTTGATGTAAGGTGAGTGCGTTGATGAGCGATGAGGACGAGGTGTGTCATGTAGCTGGCCGTCGGTGAAGGATTGGGAAGGCGATGGACCTGTGGATCAAAACGTGGGACGGGTTGTTGGTGGTCTGGGGTGCCACGATATCCGATATCTGGCAACTGTGCGGCATGAAATCTCCATTTCCAAGGGGGATTGCGGTGAAGCTGTGGGATGGGCTTCTCCGAGAAGAAGGGACCCCGTGCCGGAGTCGACGCCGTGTATTGGCCGGGTCGTGCTCGACGGCGGTAGGGGTTTGCTCAAGGCGGGAGATGGGATGAAGAGGCGCCGGGCAGAGACATGGGTTTGCTGTACTGGAGGTGCCGGGGCGCGCGGGCGTGGGATGGGCAATGATGAAAGCTTGTTTCTTAGGGTGGCCCCCCCTAATGGTGTTGTCAGTCAGCAATGAGGTCAGTGAAGGGCGGGCGACTGGGTGTCTGATTCGAGCGCAAAGCTGGCCAGCGTAGCGTGTTTTCCGGTATTTATCGACGGTGGCATATCGGACAGTGCAGCGAGCCGTCTGCCGTCTAATTCATCCCATCTGACTGTGAATGTCCAGTCTAGGCGGCGGTGCTGTGTGTGTAGATGCCGTCCAATAGCGGGTGTTTGCGCGGGAGAGACGGGTACCTGATGAGCTGCCGCCGGGAGACGGGGGACGGGGGGACAGGCCCAGGTCTGGGCTTGTTGCTATTTTCTGATGTGATGTTGCGATCCGAAGACTGCGTTCCTTGGGTAGCGTAGCGTCCATGCCACGACGTGTCCTGGTTTGTTGGCGGGCGCCTTGGAAATTCTGGAGAAGCCATGTCTAATGGCCAGAGCGCTCAAGGGGAAAAAGAGGAGGCAAGAGCGAGGCTGTGGTTCTCTGTGATGGAGACAGACGAGATGTCTGCTTGATTTGGCGGAAGTGAGGTTCCAGATTCGGCCAACATCAGGTGTTGGCGGCAGGGATAGCGGGGATGGAACAAGATGGCATCGAAGCAATTCCGGTAATTGGAAGTGGCCAGTGTGTTCTGAAGGGTTCGCGATGGCGCCGAGATGTGAATGGATCCATCGGGAACCCATCGTGGAGTGGGAATTCGTCCGTCTTGTTCACTTTGCGAGGGTCGTGGTGGATTGTGGTCTGCGATGGGTCGCACTGCGGCAGGCAGTTGGCCTGCAGGCTTGGAATGGTGGCTGCCACCTGCTCAGAGGGAGCTGAGGAGACTGGTTGGGCGCGCCTGCGGCGTGAAAGGGGTGGCAGGGCTAGCGGGTGGAAAGTGCAGGGTACCTACTAAGGCAGGGTACGTATCTGTTCCGGATGGCACGCAGGACGGGCTTGGAAGGATGAGATGCCAAAATGGAAGTCGAGGCTCCCTTGCCCGGGCCTGCCTTCTCTTCACGATCCCTGCTCATCAATCTCTTATCAATGTTATCGCTTATCAGGGCAGCCAGTCAGGATGCAGGATTAGCACACCTCCCCTCGCCGCCGCCCTGGATGGGATGGCTTCTGGGGACTGGCGGTGGGCTGTTGCGTTGCTTTTGTGTCGTGATTATGGTTTTGGGTTTGTAAGGTGATTTGAAGACGTTGTTGCTGCGTCTGCATCGAAGCACCTTATCGCTTATCCAAACGACTACCGCTGGCGCATCCTTTGGGACTTCAGCTCCTGCGTCTGCGTCCCCGATGCCCCCTCCACGTTTCCATGATTCCATCCATGAGGTGGGCTCAGACTCCCGAGCGTCGGTCTGCTTGGACATCTGCGAGCTGTCAATCTCATGCATTCACAGAGAGACGGTGGAGGATGTACCTATTCTGTACGTATCACTAGCTGGTAGGAATGACAGCTTTAGACGGGGAGATTGGCGAATTGCCTTTGAGGTTACGTCAGGAAGCATCGCCATCGCGCATCAAGATTGGCAACACGAGTAGCAAGGTCCAGCCCCTGGAGCCGGCCGCCAGATTGAATGTCCCAATCTCCGGTACGGATAGAAGGTCTTACTCTTCGGGCCCCCCTCGAATCGATGCAGCGCATGTCATTTTGTGAAGCAACAGCAGGCGGAGAGAGGCAGTGCTGAGTTCGGTTGGGCCCGCCAACTGGGAACTGGGCAGCCAAGAGTTCCAGGAAGGGGGGAGGCAGAGGCACGCAGAAGCAGGGATTGCACGAGCGAGAAAAGGACCCTGGGACGGCGATGCTGTTGCGCGGCCTGTGAGTGGCTGCAGCGATATGGCCTGGGGGGCAGGCTAGCGCCTGTTTATGTCATCAGATGTTTCGGGTGGCTCCCAACTTTTGCCATCCGCCACGCCTTCCTCCATCACGGGCGGGCTGTTCGACGGTGAGGATGTGAACGTGGTAAGTGATAGATGTTCCTTGAGTGCTGGCCGTTTTGAGTTAGGTAAAAAGACAGATATCTGGTGTAGCTAAATAAAGTCGTTATCGGGGAAAGAGATCCCAAGAGAACACACAGACACCGCGACTTGGGTCTGCATGTCCAGCGCAACACATGCACCTGCACCTGCACCTGCACTTGCACTTGCACCAGCACATCGCAATCTCCAGTACCTGTCGAGAGAGCTGAGCTGTGAGCTGGACATGTCATTTCACACAAACACAACACAAACACTGCGAGTCGCATGAGCCACGGATCCGAGTCTCGCTGCTCATCCTGTTCTGTTTGGGACGGCCACTTTTCGCCATTTACCTCATCTGGCTCCACCAGACCGCCAATCGCCCCCGGGGTCTTGGTTTTCGTCTTGTACGGGTACTTGTCGTTCTATCCATTTCTTCTTCTCCTTGGATCAATCATATGATCATATACTACTCTACACACTCCATCTTTATGAGAGGATCAACAGATTTCACAACTTCGACAGAAGAATAACAACAACACCTACCACCTACCAGTACTGACGCTGCACAAGCTCAGTCTCACAAGCCAAACCCGCACCCGCACGACACGACTCACAGCGACCCCACGCGGCGCGCCAGAGCCAGACCAACCGTCCAGCCCAACCCAACGCCTGTGCGCTCCTGCTGCGGGTGGCTCCCAGTCCTAGTCCCACAGTCCCAGTCCCAGTTCCAGCCCGGCCCATCATCCACTCTTGTTTTCTGTAGACCAGCACTGGGCAGGCACAGGCCACAGACGTGGTTTCCCCTCCATGCATTTTTTGTAGCCCACCCAGTAACCTGGAAGGTAGAGGTACCTGTCTCCCGCGCTGCATCGCACTTGCTGCTGATGCTGGTGCTGCTCCTGCTGTCGCTGTTGTCGTTGCTCTTGCTGCTGCCCACGCCCTCTTGCTGCTTCAGCTTCTGGCCCGCACCTTACCAATACCATACCTTACCTTACCTTAGGTATCCAACCATCCCTCCGTCCACATCCACCACCACCTACCACCACCCGCTTTCTCTATTCATCCATCCATCCGCCATCCCCCCGACTTCTTCCCCCCAGTCCACCTACCTTTTCTCACATCGTCTCGTCTTCCACCAGACCTGACGTACGACGACATCCAAGAAGGAGCGTTTCTTTTCACCCTGTTCCTGTGTTTTTCCGGGCCTTATCGCACACGTTTTGCGAAACGGAACAGAAACAGCATCGCGACTTTCGCCGAGTCCACCGTCCGACAGACGAGCCCGACACGGTATTTTCCCCTCTCCTCCCGCGATAGTCGCCATCACCGCCTCCTTCGTCTTCGTCTTTGTTCAGACCCGACGCCCCCGTATCTGCCTGTTTCCCGCTCGGCACTGGCTTCTACTGTCTATTGAGCGCGCTCGACTTCCCGATCCGACCTAAACCCCTCAACATTTTGCATACTACGACTCGCACCCGTCGAGACCCTGCTGCTTGTTTGCACTTGGTCCAATAATTCCCCTCCATCACCAACACAGCACCGAGACACCCCGCCGCTGGAATATCGCGTCGATTCTCTCGCCCGCCCCGTTACATCTATCCAATCTAGAATTATCGCCTGTCGACGGGCCCTCTCTACCCTCGTTGGACGACTTAGGTGAGTGCTTTTGCATTGTTCGCCCGCGCCGCGCTTTCTTCATGTCCGTCACCTTCCCTGCCATTGCAATCGCACGTGGTTTCTTCCTTATCGTCCTCCCCTTTTTTGACGTACGCAAATGTGACGTCGATCGTACCTGCGCACGAGAATGTGGCCTGCTGGCTGGGCTGTAGCCGAAGCTCGATCATGTCGTTGGGGAAGAGCCTTGTCTGCTCAACAGCTTCTTCGGCGGCCTGACGACCGTCGCTGTTCGCCCAACTTCCAGGTGGGCTCGCAGCGGCCCTGGTCAATGTCCCGCCAGTCCTGCCCGACCAATCTGCGCCATCGCAGATAAGCCGTCGCTCGGGGACGATGACCCTTGCCTCACGGGGTCGTCATCGTACGAGTGCGACCATTGAATCAGCCTCGATTAATTCGGTCGTCGCTGGCATTCCTCGTGGGTGCAGGAGCCTCGGGCATCGTCACGCACCCGTCACTGCTTCAATCCAGCACCCAATCTACCGTCATTGTCATGTCATACCTCCTCGTGCTCTTGCTCTCGCCGACATCTGCTCTTTCTTTTCTTCGTTAGAACATCGTGAGCATGCAGTCTTGCTAACAGAAATCCCACCGCAGTTGCCGCTTCCAACACTTTTAATCGTAATTCAGTCCGTTCTGGAATAATACGATGCTATGGCTGCTGTGATCGGTGACTTCGTATCCGATCCCTCCCACTTCCATAACATGATCGCCGCCACTGGCATTCAACACCAACACTCGCACGAGTCACACTACCGATCTGCCAGTCGTTCAAGAGACGCTACCCAAAGACGCCCTTCTGCGAGCCCTAGATACACAAACACTCCTCCCCCGCGTCAAAGACGCCCCGACTGGGATTCCGCCGAACCCCCGGAGAAGCACGCGCCGCCTAGTGCCGGAGCATCTCGCTTCCCTTCGCCCCCCTCGTCCTCCTCGCCCACTCGAGCGAGGCCTCAGCATGCCGAGAGCCCCGCATGCATGGCCACCGAATCTCGCGATACCAGCCATGCTGCTACTGTAGTTGCACCTGAGAGCTCTACTCCGGCCGTGCGCCAAGACCAGCAGCAGCCCTCCCCTGCCTCCGACGGCGACGCCATTGCCGCTCCCTCATACCCCATGTCCGATACCTCTTCTCCCCGCCAGCAGCCTCAGGGCCAGACCACGATTCATGTGCGCGACTTGGCGCACATCCAGAGCCTTGCCAAGGCAGATATGGTTACGGGCAATGGGCCTGGGATACTCAACGATCCTCCTCTTCAGCAGATGAAGTACGAGATCAGCGCTATGCCCATTGGCGATATTATCGAAATGGTGGCCGCTCTCCTTACGAAAATCACCACAACCAACGATCTGCAACACGACGCTATGCAGCGAAACGTGGCGCATCAACAGCAAGCCAGCCAGAATAACGAGTCAGGCAACGGCACCCCGATGAGCCCTCTCAGCACCTCGGTCCTTGCTTTCCATGGCAAGAATATCCCTGCCATCACCATCCTCAGCTATCTCTCCCGCATTCACAAGTACTGCCCCACCACGTACGAAGTCTTTTTGAGTTTATTAGTATACTTCGATCGTATGACGGAACGAGTCAACGCGATGGTGGTCAAGCACGAGGAGGCGCGAAGGCAGTCCACTTCGCAGTCAACGTCCCGGCCGCAATCTACAGACGTGGACATGAGAGACAGCGACGAGACGGATTCGGATCTTGCCGATGACGAGGACGTGAACGAAAAGACGGCGACTCCTACCGACGGAGGCATCGTTCCGCAGCCCACGCCTCCGGGCGCCTCCGGACCGGCGACATACTTTGTTGTTGACAGCTTTAATATCCACCGGCTAATTATTGCGGGCGTAACTTGTGCGAGCAAGTTCTTTTCGGACGTGTTCTACACTAACTCTAGATACGCAAAGGTATGTCAACGTCAATGCCGATGCGATGTGACCCATTTTAACAGCTTGCAGGTCGGCGGACTTCCTTTGGCCGAGCTCAACCATCTTGAGCTGCAGTTTCTATTGTTGAACGACTTCCGACTTGCGGTCCCTGTTGAAGACCTGGAGGCGTATGCAACCATGTTGGTGGAGTTTTACGCACGGGAAGTGGTAGCACAGCGATCACGACCTGCCGGTGGCGATTCTTAGAGCACCTGCTGCAATATGACGAGATTGATACCCTGATATACACCATGATTTTGGGAAGACGCGGTCTGCCGGATACATCGACACACAAAGATCGCTTCCGAGTAGCATCGAGTAGAGTATGTCGGCTCTTGCCCCTCGTGGAATACCACATGCAGGGGCATTGGAGGCTTTGCAGGGTTCGGAGCGTTGGGGTCTTGGGGGTGCATTCGTCGACGCATAACTTTCCCTGCCCCGGAGTTTGGTACGCTATCGAGCGGACGTTGGAAATCCAAGGGGTGATGTGCGGCATATTTGTGTTATGGATTGATACCCGGATAGAAGTGTCGGGTTCGCGGGGACTTTACACCGGGCACGAAGACCTGAATTGAAGGGGCGACCCTTCTCGGGAAGCTTGTTTTGCGTGAGTGGGGAGCAAGGAGGAGTGACAAGGGCTGGCTGACTGGTATTTGATGGTTGGAAATGGATACTCTCCGTGCTAGACTTTTACGTGCATACTTGGGCCGAGGCGTCTGGTGTTCCGAGACTGACATAGATGGCGAGCATAATGATATGTCCTGAGTGTTTGCGAAGTATTGTTCCTAACGCGAGTCCCTTGTGATGTATGGCAGACGGAGTAGACAGGCGTAGCTTTCGTTGGGACGTTGTCTTTAGGGGGGTTAAAATTGCAGTGCAAGAGGGCTCACTGCTCTCTCGCTGCTGACATGTATATGGACGTGTGTATATGGAAAATTCGGCGTTGGTAGGCTTGATTGCCTCGGGGTGGGTTAAGAATGCAGTGAACATTGAAGGATTTGTGCTCACCGCTCTCTCGCTGCTGACATGGATATGGACGTGTGCATATGTCCGCCTTTACCTGAGATACTGCAAGAGGGCTCACCGCTCTCTCGCTGCTGACATATATATGGACGTGTGTATCTGGAAAATCCGGCGTTGGTAGGCTTGATTGCCTCGGGATGGGTTAAGAATGCAGTGAACATTGAAGGATTTGTGGTGAAAATCTTAACTGTATCCCTGACCACGGCGGCCGCACTTCATCAATTACCCAGTTATTAGCGTCGTACACTTTCTAGCACAGTCTGTCTATGAGCCAGATGCTAGGAAACCCGCCTTTCAGGCATTGATGACCACTTACAGCTGAGGCATTGGGCCGCTCACTGACATCTCACAAAGCTTTAGGTATAGATAGAACTTATCACATGTTTAAAACATGAAGAGTATGCAAGTATTTAATGAATGGTTGTAAGTATAAATCACCGAGCCGATACTGCGGCAATATAGCCAAGATATCCAGCTGCAAACGGGTGAAAGACTCGAAAAACGTACGAGTGTGAGCATGGACATCAATTGCCCTTGGAGAATCAAACTCCAGCCAAGGAAACAGGCAGAAGTCGTAGGCAAACCGGAACAATAGCAATGAAACAACCCAGTTGCCCAAGTTGACACATACTACAAACACGATGACCAATTAGTGTGCAGACGTGACGAAAACATATAGACCCCAGCTATAGATCTTCAACTCTCTTGAGAAAATGAATCGATTGAAGGGGTGGTTCCGGAGACTTGTCTCATGGGATCGACGTCTGCGGCATTGGATGTGAGACCGGCGCGCCGAGCCGCAGCTTACCCCATGGGGACGGCCGATCCTAACCAACGTCCTCCGAGACAAGGCACTTTTGACTCCTGAGAATGGCAGGCCACTCATGTGCGTTCCATCGTAGCCATAACTTGAGAACCTCGTTTTGAGACAACGGTTGATGTCGCTCCATCTCCACGATCTTCGCGGCCGTGGCATTTCTGATTCGGGCCCCCGCATCCCAAAATGGGGAATGAGAGTAATCGACTTGAGCTCATGCGGACGAAGAACCAGGCGGTCTTTATGGGTGATTCAACACGAGCACCGCGGTTTACTTGTTGGTCTTCAAGGAATATGTGTTCGGATAACTTTCTATTCCCTCTTCCGTCTGGTTGGCGGTTCACGTAGTAAGAGAGACAAAAAAGACCTCGCATCAGGAGGCCTATCGGGCGAAACATCCAATACGACTATCATTTGATGTCCATGAGAGCCTGATCATAACTTTCGACCAATTTCTACTGCTCTACGATGCGTTACCAATGGATAGACACGATGGCATCGGGCAGAAATTGAATTGATATCAGCCATGACGACTTACAAATACTCCTCCCAATTGCCGCATATTGAAACCAAGACCGTTCGATGGGAAAGCGCACAATGGTAGTTATACATTGTTGAAAGGTATTGTGATTGTATGCGCCGCAAGAGTACCTCGTGTAAAGCCTTTGCCTCTGCACCCTTACATCTAAACTTGGCGAAGTAGCAGAACTAGGTTTGACGAGGTCCAACTGGACGATCTGTCTCTCACAACACTTGGCCCCAGAGTGAGACCCCGCCTCAACTGAAGATTCTTCGACAGATCGGCAATGTCAACCACCACGCCCTGCTCCTTCTTCCAACCTGATTGAACATGTCTTGCAGATGTTTTGGTATACCACAAACGTCGTAAACCACTACATAGCACCATCAGGCATCCGTGGTCTTATGGCCAAGAACTTGGGTCACTTCGCAAGACGTTTTCACCAAACGTTGCACGCCTCGCAGCTTTGCTCGAGATACTTCCACCAACATACGATGCCTGTCCAGCTTAGGGACACCATCCGGGGATTCTGTGCGCAACAAATGTTGACGTTACTTCCGATGGCCTGTTCCGGATGATTCTTTGAGCTAAGAACGGAGAAAGTGAGGCAGACTCCAACGCCTCGGGCGAACATCCATGATTGCCTCGTTATCGAAAGCAAGCTCTCTCGAGCAAGTCGGTTCAGATCGGACTTGGTGGGATGCCCTGAAGGTGACAGAGGGCCTAGAAAACATGCGGCAGAAGAATGATAGCATCTTCAAGTATAAATGCTACAGGTTCCTCGTCCTTCTTCTTGACATCTTCTCACCTCAGACTCACACGCACTTCAACATACCACTTGACTATCTATTCATCAAAACTTTCCATCCAACAAATTATTATTCACAATGCTCTTCACCAACATCGCCCCCGCTACCCTTGCCATCTTCGCCATCCTGGCGCCCTCTGCCCTCGCAGCACCCGCCCCTGAGGCCGTCGGAGTCGAGGTCCCAGTCGCCGAAGTCGCCGCTCGACGTCCCGAAGACATTGTGGCACGAGAGATCGATGAGCTTCCCACCAGGGACGTCGAAGAGGTCGAAGCCAGAGACTTGGAGGACCTCGAAGCCCGCCAGGCCAACACCGTTACTTTGCAGCTCTTCGCTACAAACACGTGCAACTCGGGCTCCGGCGGGCCCCATCGAACTTACAATCGGAACCAATGTGTAACGCTTGCTGCTCACACTCGTGGAATCAGAGTCATCCGCGGCCCTTGCTTCAGTGAGCCATCTTGCTGATGATATGCGGACCCATGCTGACAACTGCCGTACAGTTCATACTTACGAGGACGGAACTTGTGGCAAGAACCCGAGGGTCTTTAAGGGTGGATTCTGTCTCAACACTCAGACGCAGCCTCGATGGTCTTTCAAGGTGGTGTGTTAGTTTGAATCATGGGAAAGTCTGGTCACATCTAAGGGGGGTATTCTTCCTAGAGGGAACAGATGTAAGGATGGTTTCCTTATCCCAAGGTTGCTGAGTCTGTCGTCTCAGCACCCTCCATTCGTTCTACGCAAACAACTCAACCCAGATGGCCATCACGCATTCATTTCACGTAGCAGAAAATTCAACACACTCATTACACAACAATTCTGGAGAACCATGCTTGCAATCTGCCTTGAATAACGTTGGCCCTAAAGGCCCGATGAGGTCTATGAACAGCACATCTAAAGAGAAGGCCACGGAGCCGGTCACCAAGCTAGCTCTGCGCAACAAGCGAATTCCTGAACGGCCGGTAGTTCCGTCTCAAAGGCCTCTTGGCCTCAGTGCCTCCTGCGCTGTATCCCACCACGCGCGTCATATCTCAATTGCCTTTCCAACCCCCTTAGCCAGATTGGGTGACGTGCTAGCCCTAGATGTTAGGGCAGTCGATGTTGGACTGGTCGATGCCGAAGTAATATAAGCCCTGCAAGTGGTTTCCGTAATGAATGTACTCATATACCTCGCGGTAGTGCACATCGCGAAGATGAAATCTAGTCTCATCTTCTCTGGATCTAACGAGACCACAACGATTACACGGGAATCTTTTCTGGCCATTGCTGGTGTAGAAGGGGGCTCCAGGAGGCATGTATGCCATTCCAGGGAGAGGATAGATGACTCCGTGAGGGGCTCCGGCCGGAGGACCTGGGACGGGGAGCTCCTGTGGTCTCTCAGGCCGGTCGATGCCGTTGCTGCCCGTGTGACAGCCGCGAGTGCCGATGCGGTTGCGGCGACGGCGACCATGGATGGGGTGTCCCTGGTAAGTGACGATGGCAGGACCGTTCGCGGGAGCAGCGTTGATGGGGGCAGCGTTGACTGGGGCGACATTGACTGGGGCGACGTTGACAGGGCCGGTATTGACGGGGGCAGCGTTGACGGGGTTAGCGTTGACGGGGGTAGCGTTGATGGGAGCAGCGTTGATGGGAGCAGCGTTGATGGAAGCAGCGTTGAGAGAAGCGTCGTTGACGAGCGCAGTGTTGGTTGAGATGGCGTTCATGCTGGAAGACGCGGTATCGGTAGGTGCAGTGTTCATGTCGGCCACGGGGACGTTGTGGATGGGAACGTTGATAGAAGCAGCGTTGGTAAAGTCCGTCTGGTGAAAGTAGCCATGAGTACCCGCTGGGAAAGTGCTGGGATGAAAGCCGTTGGCAAAGTAGTTGAAATGTCCAGGCTGGCCAGTGTTGTTGTTGTCGGCGATGTAATTGGGAACGACGGGGAAGTGGATGGGCGTTGGGATCGATCCGGTGGGCTGGAAGTCAGAAGAATCCGCGAACATGTCGGGGTCGAGTTGGTCACCACGCAATTGGTAGACAGCATGGACATCCTCGACGGTGGTGGTGTCTCCGGCGGTGTTGTTTCCCTGGTCCTGATCGTTGATGGGATAAGACGAGGCAGCCGAGTCGGAGGCGGCCTGACCCTGGTCGACGGCATCGTCGCTATAGCCAAGAGGACCACGCGGATAAGCCGTCTCGGGCCTGCAAGGAAGTCAGCCCAGGAAACACGGAGAGGATTTGTGTAAGCGACAGGGGCTCACGGGACGTACTGCATGGTGCCCTCCATACTGCTTCGATCTTGGAAGTAGGAGTCTGCTTTCACAGTTAGCACCAGCTACATTTTCGGGGTAGGAGAAGTCGTGGAACGCGGAATTCCACGCCAATATTTATGAGAATTCACAAAGCACTTACTGCGGTCGTCCATGTTTGTTTTGCCTTGCTCCAAGGTAGCCTGGGAGTCTGAGGTTGTGGTGTCGATAGCAAGGAACAGCAAAGCTGACGGTGGTGAGAAGAAGAAAGATCTCGAGGGAGGCAGGTTTTTCAGGATTTTTGAAATTGTTTCGTTTGTGGCCTTGATTATGTCGTCGAGGGCAGGCTTCTGAGGGGTGGTGCGGCTGGTGAGCAGACCGCGGCTTTGATGCTGTTCACCAGCCGCGTGCCATGGTGTATCCCGCTTGGAGATGGCATTATTCAAGTCTTTGATGGGTATTCCTTCTGCAAGACTGCAGAGCCCAGCGTACAACTGATTCAAACCTCTTTTCACAAGATCATCAATGAGTGCCTGGTTAGGACACATGTGTTTATATTTTGGAAGAAACGAGGCATTTCCACCGTCGTCGTCAAAGAAATAGACGATGTGAAACAATAAAACAATTCATTTCGAATCCTAGTCCAAGGATTTACAGGTCATTGTCCATGGTTGCCTACATCTGGGCTATTGTCAGTCTTTTTTTGCTTGCTATTTAGAAGATAGATGATATGAGACCTTGAGCAGGCCACCGACAGAAGCTTCCGGACCGGGCCGGAGGCAGGCCGGATTGGCAGTGGGTCTCTGCCGAGACACGGAGCGAATGGCCGGTCTCTCGGATCTTGCAGAAGAATCCATCGGTGGCTGCGTGTGCCCCACCATCCCAAACGGGCAAGACATAAGCTAACTGCCTAGCAATGGGCGGTCTAGTCTTGGAAGCCGGGCCCCTCGGCTTCCAGAATGCAGGTGTCTCTCCACATAAGATTTTACGTACAGACAACCAACATGCAAGGTTGGAAGGCTCGTGATGGTGAAACATGTGCTGATGTGAAGGCAAGTCGGATAAAACCGGTCAGCTGCGGCCAAGCAGGCTTCGCAGGGACCAATGAGCCAAGTAGCAGCCAAGATGGCAAGCTAACCCCGGCTTCGGCACGTTCTAGCCGCACCTTACCACCGAATCTTGACCAAATGACGTCAGAAACCAATGCCAGCTGGTTGGTGCTTGCGACGCTTTGTTGATCGCGAGCTTGGGCTTTTTTTCTTCTGTTGCTGTCGCAGGCTTTAGCTTCTTAGGTTTTTGGGTTCCTCATAGGCTCTCAGCTGGCTGGCTGCTGGGCGGCCTGTGATAACCTTAGACCCCCCGCTCCCCTCCCAGCCCCTCACCCATCTCTCTTTACCCCCCCTGGTTGCCTCCCCAGCCAACACGCGCCTCTTCTTTTAGGTAGATGCAATCTCTGCAGTCTTTCCTCATCTTACCTACCTTACCGTCCTACAACCACGCCGTCACTGTTGACATTGGATACCTTGCTTCAAAGACGAATCATCCTTACTGCGAGACAAACGCCCGCCATCGAATCACTTCGCTTCTAGGTTTTGTCTGTCGCATAATTAAGCCACAGCTCCCCTCACCTTATCAGCCAGCTCCCTGAAAGCGGCAAACACGGGCCAGATGCCAAGCTTTCTGGTCCACTGAAGACATCATTGGCACGCGGCATTCCCAGCCCAGCAAGGTTACCACCCCCAGAGCCGATCTGCGGTCTTGGCAACGGCCACGACAGCGCTGCACTGCAGGGTCTCTACAGGATCTCCCGCCGCTATCTATTTTTTCCCTTTCGACCATCGGCTTTTTCTTCAGATCTCGCCAGTCTAGCCAACCGCCAGGCTTGCCTTCAAGCCGTTTGTTTTGGCGCCCGATCTTGAGAGACAACACGCCTCAGCCACGACGCCTGCTTTGACCTCGGGAAACAAACAAGCTTATTTCCGCCCGCATCGCGCCTCTCTCTGCCAGCGGAAAATGTCGGCCGCGGAAGAGCAAAGGCCCAACGGGCATCCACACTCTGACGGCCCGTCTGATGGGCCTGGCATCTCTAATGCGACCGCACCTCTCGACCAGAACAGCGAGCCTCGCGTGTCGGCTCAGGCTCCTGAGCAACAGCCGAACGGTCATGCTCCCAATGGCCATGCTCCGAATGGCTCAGCAACCGACAGCCCGACGACAAACGGCCATCTACCGAATGGCACGTCGGAGGCGACAGACGCCGACGGCCACGCAGCTGCAAACGGTACCGCTTTGAACGGCACCTCTCTGGAAGCTGCCGGACCGTCTGCAATAGCTACTGAGGGCAATGACCCGTCAGCAAACGGTGGGCCCTCAACTCAAGGGGACGGGTTGCCGCAACAGAAGGAGGGGGCTCTCGAGGACAGAATCGAGAGCAAGCAGAATCCCGATGCTGACGGTCACAAGACCCCGAACGAGAAGCCCCATCATCGCTCCAGTAATCTGAAGGAACTCTACGCCGAGAGCAAAGAGAAGGTCAAGGACAAGACCCAACCTTCCGGCGGCTTCGACAAGACCCCTCTCCCAGATGCCCCTCCCGGCTACACGGTGCGATTCATCTTCCACAAAGCCTCGAACCTGCCAGCTGCAGACCTGGGCACCAGATCGTCGGACCCCTACATCCACGTCACACTTAAGGCAGCTGTCCCCAAGCGACACAAAGAGGACCCGGACCTGACGCATCGCACAAAGACGGAGAGAACGACGACCGAGCCTGTGTGGAATGACGAGTGGGTTGTCGCTAACATTCCTTCCGATGGCTTCATCATCAAGTGCCGGCTATACGACGAAGATTACCCCGACCACGATGACCGTCTCGGCAATGTCACTGTGCGCGTCCCGTACGTGGGACTGGACTGGAAGGGCTACCCGCAACCTGGCCAAGAATTCACTGCCAAGAAGCGCATGGGTAGCAAGCGCGCGTACTTCTTCAAGGCCATCACCAGCCACTTCGACCCCAACGTAGACATGTCGCCGAGGCTATGGATCAGCATGGAAGTCTTGGGGAAGTCGAATCCTCCTCATGCGCAAATGTACACCGTTGGCCCCACGACCTACTTCAAGCACTTCAGCCCCATGATCGGACGCCTCACCGGTGTCAAGGTGAATAGAGATGAGAATGAAGATGCTCGATCCGACCAACTCTTTGACGAGGACGAAAACAAGGACAAGAAGAAGACGACCAAATATGAGTAGGTTCCTCATCCGCGCCGTTACGGCATGTTTTTGCTAACTCTCTAGCTTCCAATCGAATGAGATGCAGCTCTCAGGTCCAGTTCCACCTGAGCTTTACCACCGTTACGTGGAGTTCAGGCCCATGATCGGTCTCATGTTCGCAAAGAGTGGCCTGCGAGGCAAGATCCTCAACAAGGCCTTGCACAAGCAACACAGCCGTGTCTACAACTTTGACAGCTCGACCGAGTACGGCGTCTTCAAAGCACGATCCGAGGAGGCTGCTCTCCAGTTCCTCAAGATGGTCCACTTTGACCAAGGAGGCCGCATCTTCACATACGTTCTGACCCTTGACGGCATGTTCCGCTTCACGGAAACCGGAAAGGAATTCAGCATCGACATGCTTAGCAAGCACACCATGCACAGCGACGTCGAAACCTACATCGCCTGCTCGGGCGAGTTCTTCGTTCGCCGGCTCGAAAAGCCGGATGCCTCGGAGGACCCCGAGCCTAAACAGAAGACACACCCCTCAGACGAGCTGCCCGGCGGCCCTCCGAATGGCCACCCCCCGCACAACCCCGCTCACTACCAGCTCACAATCGACAACGACTCCGGCACCTACCGACCCGATAAGTCCATTCTCCCCAAGCTCAAGGAGTTCCTCGAGGCCAACTTCCCAGGCATGGGCATCGTCGTGATGCACTGCGAAGACGAGAAGCTGCAGCAGATGAAGAAGGAGCAGGTCGAGATCAAGAAGAAGGAGGGCAAGATGGTGAACATGGTTCTCAACCGCAGCCCCAGCTCCAGCTCTCTCAGCTCGGGCGAGAGCGAGCTGGACGCAATCGAGGGTGCGGGGGAGGGTGGGCACAAGAGCACCACGCAAAAGGCCTTGGACGCCATCGAAGACCCCAAGAGTATAAAGAAGCTTTTCGGGCACGGGCACGAAGGAGGCGAGAGTTCTACTGCGCCTCCTCCCCCCGTGGCGGCGGCACCTCCCTCTCAGACGCAACCGGCCGTGGCGGCGGCAAAATAATAAGAAGGATAGATTGGATCTGGAGGCTTCGGATGATATGCTGTTACGGCCTACTTTTGATACCTTTTTGATTTTTCGTTTTTGTTTGGAAATCTGGCGTTGATTGGATCTTTACGTTCACCCTCTTTAATGCTAGTACTTGGATCAGACGCAGGCAAGTCTGCTGGATCGACTATAACTGATTTGCGCAACCTATCATTGGAAAGAAAATGCCATTGTGAAGCGAATGTGTTCCAAAAGCCCCAGACTCCCACCTCACCAACATAACGGAACAGCTCCCGTAGCTCAAGTCCTGCGCTGCCTGCCCCTCCATGGCCACCCACCATTCCCACCAGGACGCGGGAAGTCCGACGCCATGTTCGTCTCCTTCTGTCGATCACCAAAGTACGTGTTGGCAGGAAACTTGTTCTGGCTGACGCAGTTGGGGTTGCACTTGTCCAGGGGCCCGGATTTGCCGCGAGTGAGGTCAAGCACGTAGGTATCGTCCTTACAGTCCGGAAGGACTTTTTCACGCCGCCCAGGTCAGCTTGTTCCACCGCCAAATTCAAGATGCCCTCCCTCGAAGAGAACATTGAAGACGGAGGAAGTAGAGAAACTCACCTTTGAGATCGTTGAAGGGGATAGTGTTCAGGTAGCAGTCCTTGAACTGGGTCGAATAGGCCGTGTACAGGCCGTTGTAATTCCAGTACCAATTCCTGTACGCATTAGCGAAAACTCCATGAGAGGGATCAAGTGAGAGGTGAACTTGTTGGTGTTGTCGGCGGCGCAGCCCATCATGATCAGGGCGCCCGCGGGTCCGGTCTTGACGACCTCGGAGGTAGTGTCTGGGCAGCAGTACGTCTTGACATTTGCTGTGGCCGTGCAGTTGAGAGAGGCGAGAGCGCCAGAAACCAGAGAAAGAACCAGAATGTATTTCATGTTGGGGATTGGTCGCAAGAAGATCTGTAATTGAGGATGTTGTGCTTAACCTGCTGTCCACAGGTTTTCAGTTCGATTTTGAGTGTGAATGGTGTTACTTATATACCTTAGTCGTAACCTATCACTCAGCGTCTCTCACTGTTCTAGTAGATTGTTCTCAATGCCTTGCCATGTCTTCACTATCCAGAAGTCAGTTGAAACCACCAATAGAAGCCCCTCATGTACAACAACATGGGCGTTGTCGAACTGCCGAACTGTGGAGATTTAGCCTATTGAGCTCAACCAAATCGAGCGCAACACACATCCGTCTTGGAAAATGCGGAGAAGGTGTTATTCATGTAATAGGAAATCACAATACGAATTTGGAAGATTTGTAAATTGGCACATGCCAAGACGGCTGCAGCAAAGATGGCCGGATATTATGACGGCCATCATCTGCCGTCGCTTGAGGTCCAATCATTGATTGTGGGTTGATTGCCTTTTTGACGTCTCGTGACTGATAGAGGGGATGTTCACGAGAAGTCTGTCAGTTACATGAAATGATTCAAACAAATTGAACCCCGGCTATTTTGTCTGAGTGAATAAGAGGCGGTGTGGTGTCCCAACTGCCCAAAGCTCATAGGTCCGGACCAGGGGAAGAATGCTGAGGTCAGGCCGGATCTACGAAAGAATAACACAGGTATCAACGACAGAGGGGCGCGGACTCAAACAGTGAAAGTGTTGGTAATAACATGGGCCGAACATGCCAGCAGGTACTGCTAGTGAGTCAAACATCCTGTCATGAAATGCGAGGTGGAAGATGCCTTCATATGCAAATAGTCGATGCATTGCGCATCCGACCTATCGTCTCTGCGCCAGTTGTGCATCCCGACGTTCTTCATCGCCCATCAATGCAACATTTGGGATAAACCAGCATCCTCCAAGGCAAAGGACCATCAGCGGTACAAGCATGACGAAGACCATGTGGACGCCCTTCATCTTGGCATCCAAAATTGCCTGCTCCCAATCATGAGAGCCGTTATCTCCACGCTGCCATGTTCCACCAGTTACACTCGATCGAACCGACTCGGGCAGGTCTGCCGGTAGAGCTGATTTCATTACGGAGTATTGAACTGCCGTCGAGAGAGCCATTCCAACCACGGAGCCAAGCATCCGCATGAGGTTTCTCGTAGAAGTCGCAACAGCGCGATCCTCGGGCTTTGAGAGAGCCTGGAGGGCCACCAGGGCTGGCTGGTGGACGAAACCGATTCCGGTGCCTTCAATGAGGAGGACCGTTACGTAGACACCGATAGAAGTCGTGCGCGAAAAGACGAGTTTCAACCCCGATCCGAGGGTCCACAAACCCATACCGGTGAATAGGATTGGGGCGTATCTATGCGATTATTGTTAACGCCATCAAGAGTTTCCGGTTCAAACCACATACCTCGCAGATCTACTCATAACTGGACCCGATGCCACCCCAGCGGCACTATGAATTAGCAGCAGGGGTAGGGTAAGAGACGCACTCCTCAACGGACTGTACCCGCGGACTTCCTGAAAGTAGATGGGGAGGAAATAAAGATTTACCTGCCAGACGCAATCATACAAAGCGCTCTGAACGTACATGACTGCAGTTGATCTCTGGCCAAATAGACGGAGCGGGATCAACGGTATTTTGGCCACTGACTTCTCAATGACGGCGAATAGGACGAAGAAGAAACCACCCAAAACGAGCATGGTGATCACATGCTCGCTGTGCCAAGGCCAGATACTCCCTCCTGAGTTAAGAGGGATCTACAGTTTATCAGCTCACGTATTGGTGAATCGAGGTGATGCGGAAAAGAATTACCAAGAGGAGGAGCACCCCTGCCATTGCGGCGCCCAGACCGTACCAATCAATCTTGGCCAACTTCTCACGCCAACTTCCAGCGACGGGTTTCAGTGGAAGGCAAAGCCAAATGGTTATGGCACACACCGCGGCGAGGATCGGAGGGACCCAAAATATCCATCTCCAGGCCTCAACGCCGCCCGTATTACCTTTGCGTAACATGCTAGCTGCAATGAAAGGACCGGTGCTAGCGCCGAGGCCTATGGATGCGCTCAGCATACCCTGATACTTTCCACGGTCCTTCAAGCTCACCAGATCGCTGACTGTGATCTGAACTAGAGAGCTAATCCCCCCGCCTCCAACACCGCTTAACGCTCGGCAGACGTATAGCCATATTGGAGTGCGAGCAAAACCGCAAAGAAGATCGCCGCCCACGAGAAAGCCGATGCACACAAGTAAGACGGGCTTGCGGCCAAAGATGTCCGACAGGCGTCCGTACAGAGATTGGAAGGCGGTCTGTCCCATGAGGTAAGCTGTTCCTGCCCATGTGATGCTATTTCCTGCACCGAGGGATCGCGCAATGGCTGGGAGTGCCGTCGCGACGGAGTTGATGTCAAGTGTTTGAATGAAGTAGATGGCTGCCAGGCAGAGATAAGCGGACATGAGGCGACCGAAAGGCAGTCTTGAGGATTGATCGACGATGTCAGTCTTGCGAGAATGCTGCGCAAGCTCATTCGATTCTTCCGGAGGCAAAGTGGTGGAACCGAGCTCGATGGTAGCCTCAGACATGATACGGCTCTCTAAGCTTGGTGTGCCTGAGATAAGAACTCTGTCCTGAGCATCTGGGGACGCTCTTGACGTCTCATGTTGACTTGGGGTGTCCATTCTCACATAGGCATAAGAAACCAAAACAACGTTCTTGCGGCAACAAACTCGAAGTTGGTGAGGCGGTAAGCAGGTTGCGGGGAAATATCACGCCAATCCCTCGCGTCTCAATTACCTCGGGAATATGCGAGCGGACAATCCTACTTCCGATCTTCAAAACCTGGGCGTAATCATGAGATTGAACCAATCCCACGTCTGATTTGGACACATGGCGCTGAATCTCATGCCGCCATTAAACAGTGAATGAGGGCTTATCGCGTAGTAACTGTCGTGAGTGTGACCACAAACGCTTCGAAAGTCTCAATAAATTCTCAGGGTTTTATCAAGCCAAGTCACTGTGGGCATAGTTGTCAACAGTCTGAAAACTGTGCTTTCTGAAGACTCCATGCATGCCCGCCACTTGTGATAAACTCGACTAAGACGGGATGAGGCCATCTGATGATTACATGCGTGCCGTGCATTCGGTATTCCAGATTGTTTCTCTCTGGGTGGTGCAAGGTTGTCCCGGCTGGTGGACTACAATGATTGGAGCGGCCTTTTGCCTAATCGGGCTCACTTCGTCAAAGTCCCATCTTCTGGAGTTCCCCCTACCTTACTTCCCTTCTGCTGCCCACATTCCAAAGACTAGAATTAAGTTCCTGTCAAACTTTTAAACTTTGACATTGAACTTATCTCGCGCTGCACTGATTGCTGGGATGCGACTCGGACAGCCATGGCAACCTCCGATGAAAAGGTAGCAAAGTCGTCATCGGGTGTTCCACGGAACGTCCGGACCACGATCAACTACTACAAGGACCCCGGAGATGGGATTGAGCATGCGCCCAGCATCGCGGGGAAGAGGAGCACCTTTGTCCACCCATCTATCGACTTTGACACCGTTGTGACCGACATCACTGGGAGCGAAGACAAATACACACTCGATAGCCATGGCTTCCAACTGCATCACCATGTCAGCCAAGAGAAAGAGTTCATCGACGACCAGAGAATTAAGGATCTGTATTATCCAGAGGTAGAACAGCTACTCTTTGAAGTGTAAGCACTCTTTCGACGCATTCTCGTGGAACGTGTACTGATACCCTTTAGTACCGGAGCGAGTCGTATTTGCATCTTTGATCACACAATCCGAAGACCGAATCCCACAGCTGCTAGCTCGGACGATGAGAGACGGCCCGTCAAACGCGCCCATATCGACCAATCTGAATGGGCCTCGGAGAATCAGGTCAGGCGACATTTGGGAGACGACGCCCCGAGACTTTTGAAGTCCCGATTCCAGCTCATCAATGTTTGGAGGCCGATCAAAACCATCTACAAGGACCCTCTTGCGGTTTGCGACTCTCACTCGGTGCCGGACAAAGACATTATTCCGGTCAAGTTGATTTATCCTGATTGGGTGGGAGAACCGTGTACAATTTTACCAAATAAGGCGCATAGGTGGTACTACAAAAGCCAACAGACGCCAGAGGAGGTCATGTTCATCAAGTGCTACGACTGGAAGACGGATGGACGGGCGAGGAGGGTTCCGCACGCAGCATTTACAGATCCCGAAATGGAGGATCGAGAGCCGAGACATAGCATCGAAGTAAGAGCGCTGGTTTTTCACGAGGGGGATGTGAATAGGGCATGAATTAGCTCGTTGATACCAATACAATACCAATTTTCTCTTGATTGGCGCGCGCATCACCGTGCAGTGATGGCGGTGCACTGCCGGTATCGAAACCCCGAACGACCGGCGCTCCGGCGTCGAGGTGGAGCCGGGCTCGGAGTGATGCCTGTTCTGGATAAACTCCGCAGGGACTTCTGCCCAATCCTCAACCACGGACCGTAACTCTAGAAGATATTGCAAGACTGGCCCATGTTTCTCTGGGCCATTGCACTCAGATGCCTTGAAGATCGTAGACTCTGACGACTTGTTTCACATCATGGCTGTTACGAGAAGCATAGTACCCTTCGGGTACAATATCGACACCATCCATGTCATGTGGGTTGCTGCACTGCTATGTGTAAGTTACTGCTCCCTCGTTTTCCCTACGTTTGACAACTCTAAACAACTGACAGGTTGTATTATACGCGACTTACCATGTGATTTACAATGTGTTTCTTCACCCGCTGGCAGCCTTTCCCGGCCCTTTCTGGGCGAGGGCATCTTTGGTGCGTCTGAGACAATTGTACCGAGAAGCCTTCCTTATGACTCTATAAGCTGACATGGAGTTCAAGCTTTGGCGAATTCGTCATTCCATGAGTGGTCATTTTCACCTGGCAATTCAGAAGCAACATGAACGTTTGGGTAGCTAGCTACGGTTTATAATGGCAAACTGTAAGAACGCTACTGATGATTTGCAGGTCCTGTGGTCAGAATTTCTCCAAACGAGCTATCGTTTGCTTCGGTGCAGTCATGGAAAGACATTTATGGCCACGCTGTAGGGGGGAAGCAGACCATGACAAAGAGCGAATTTTATGATATGTATGGATCTGGTTTTGAATCTCTCTGTGTTGGTAGCGAGAGGGACCCGAAAAGGCATTCGCAGATGAAGAAGAACCTGTCGGCGTCTTTTTCAACCAAAGCACTGGCGCAGCAAGAGAGCATAGTTCATGGCGTTGTTGATGGATTCATTGGTCGACTCGAGTCTAACGGGACATCTAGAAAGGGCTTAGACATGACCAAGTGGTTCGAAATGGTTGCTTTCGATATTCTTGGAGAAATGGCGTTTGGAGAGAGCTTCCACTGCATAGAGACAGGTAATTACTAATGCCTGGACCTCATTTGTCGTCATCTATATGTCTGCTGACACATTCATCTAGGAAAGTCTCATTTCTGGTCTGATATGATCGTGGAACATCTGTTCTTTGTCACAGTTCTTGACAATCTTCGCCGATACCCCATTTTGGACGCTCTTGGGAGAAGACTACTGCCTCGTCTGACCGTCTCCGTTCGGGATCGTCACTCAGGTTACAGCCGTACCAAAGTTGAAAGGTATGGCCACTTCACTTTTTTTTTTATTTCAACGCTCAATTTAGTTAACGGTCACCAGGCGGCTTCAAGGCGAATCTGGAAGGCAAGACTTTTTGACAAATGTGTCGGAGAAGGTGAAGAGCGGGGAAGTATCTCAAGAGGAGATGACGGCTCATGCGTCAACTTTGGTGTGAGTATTTAGGATTTCCAACGTGACGAGCACTGTCAGGCTGACAACGGTCGAAGTATTGCCGGAGGGGAGACGGTTGCGACATTCCTAGCCGCAGTGACATTCTTCCTCCTCAAAAACCCTGCGACGTACCTCAAACTGCAGCATGAGATTCGCAGTAACTACAGCTCGCTGAGCGAGATTACTGCCATGTCCGCACAGCAGTTACCATATTTACAGGCGGTGATTTCGGAGGGTCTCCGAATATACCCGCCTGGGTCACAAGGATTTCCTCGAACTTGCCCTGGCGCAACCATCGACGGACATTGGGTTCCAAAAAGAGTGAGTCTAAAATCTAGTCAAATCTTCTGCCAGCTTCGCTGACCACATTCAATCAAAAGACCGAAGTGTACACCAGTGCATGGACAGTGACACACGACGAGAAGAATTTCCACAGGCCATATGACTTCATACCGGAGAGATGGATTGGCACCAATCGTGTAGACAACCTCGAAGCTAGCCAGCCGTTCTCACTGGGACCCCGCGGTTGTTTGGGGAAGAAGTAAGTGACAACCATCAAAGCCAGGGTCGCGTTCGCCATTGACAGCAGCTAACTGACTTTTGCGGCAATCTAGCTTTGCGTTTGTTGAGATTAATCTCATTTTGGCAAAAATGCATTACGCATACAATTTGCATCTGGTTAATGAAGATCTGGACTGGCTGAAGCAAAGTCACATGCATGTGATGTGGTGGAAGCCGTCGCTGAACATAAGGTTCGAACGGGTCGCGACATAATATCCTGTTAGCATGAATCATACTGCATCTCACTACGTAGAAGATTAGAATCATCAGAATATTCTCAACGAGATGATTAGGGTGCGATTGTGGCCGGATTCGCAGTGCTGACAGTGTGACTCCGGTGTTTCCTAAAAGGGCAAAATACCGGAACCCGCACTGATCAACGCGATTGGTACACACCATTGATGAACATGGCACCCTTGAGCTTTGGCAACCTAGATATCACCTGGCCGTGTTTCTGAAGTCGTTTCTGCCCGTGAAGAAGCTGTCGCAATTTCCAGCAACACTTCGTCTGAGTCATTGCATTCTTGATCGTCTACACCGCCAGCATGTCTGCACAGATTCCACTCACCGAAAAGGTTGCTAAGGAGGATGCAGACCTGAGAGTTGTATCTCTCCAAAAGCTCATGGATGGAGATGCATCCGTCAAGGAAGACCTCTTGAAAGCATGCACAGACCTTGGCTTCTTTTACCTGGACTGTCGCAATGTTGCTTCAGGCAGGATCATGAAGGAAGTCCAAGACATGTACACGCTTGCGACGAGCTTCTACGATCTTCCCCAGGAAGAAAAGTCGAGATGGCTTGTCGATAGAGATCACGATGAGCACTTGGTTATGGGGTAGGAATAACCTTTGACCGTCTAAATGAATGAATGACACAATCGACTAACGCACTCTTTTTGTTTTCTCTAGATATAAGCCTGCCGGTCATGGAAATGGACCAGTGGAGGGAAAGAAGGATGGATTTGAGGGCTTAATGGTGAGCTTCAAAACAGATTGATCGTACCATTTTTCAGAAGTTGACCCTATGCAGCTGTTCGAGCATCCTATTTCTAAGATTGACGATCCCTCGTCCTTCCCTGGACCGGAGGTGATTTCCAATGAGCTTGACCCACTTAAACAAGCTATGTCGAGCTTTCGCGAGATGAGTATTCTTCTACTCACTCGAATCTCCGAAGCCTTGGGGCTGAAAGACAATCTGGCGTACCAGCAGTACCACCGGAAGAATGCAGTTTGCCCTACAGCTCTCGGCCTGCTCAAGTACACTCTTGCTGAGGTGGAGAACGACAAGGTGGGACAGATCGCCCACTCCGATGCTGGCAGTCTTTCGATTGTCTTCACCGAAGTTGCGGGGTTGCAGGTTCTGAAGCCGAATGAAGAGACCTGGTATTACATTGCACCTAAGCCCGGCCACGCGGTGGTCAATGTCGGAGATGCGCTGCGCTTCATCTCCGGAGGCGTGCTGGAGTCAAGTCTGCATCGCATTATTCCTCACAAAGATGAGATGGGACGCCACAAATACTCCATCGTCTATCTTTTGCGGCCTGAAATGGATGCTGAATTCGTCGATGCGGAAGGCATTGTGTGGAAGGGTCTTGATTGGACAAACAAGAAACATGCAGTCTTCCGTGCTTCGGCGGAAGAACAAGCCCAAGGGACATATCTGACTGGAAGAGATGGATACGTGGGCCATTGGGACCCCGAGAAGGACGCTGAGAGTCAGACGATTACTGTGCGATGAATAGCTGTCGGTTACGAAAACTTAGGGAACTTTTACCGAAATCAGAAACTGTCGTACTATTATTATAGCGTCCCACATCATTCATAAAACGAAACACTAGCAGACGGGAAAAGACTTCGTTTGTCTGGGTATAATTGCTCTCGGAGACATCTCTATCTATCTACGCCTGCAAACTTACGAGGCATTGTCAAGTCCTGTGCCTCAGTGAGAAACAGGTTGAACAGTAACCTTCATGGTTGGCTTTTGCCAAAGAGTGTGCATCTGCGACGAAGCATGCCAGTCCATGTTGGGATCGACCAACTCCAAATCGTACATGAAATGCATTTTGGCGAGTACAGTACGAAGCTCCATCAATCCTAGACTATGGTTGTAAAGAAGTTGTTAGCTAGTGAGCTTGGATTAGATACACAGCGATGTTCAAAATTAGAAGCAAAAATAAAATCAACATGTTGAGGCTCTTACCTTTTCCCTAGGCAGTTCCTGGTTCCAAGTGAGAAGGGCTGGCTTGCTTCGAGTATGTCCTCTTTGTTTGAGTTCATCCATCTCTCGGGTTTGAAGGCCCAGGGCTCATGAAAATGTTCTGGTGACATCGATGCAGCAAAGGGATTAGTTGACACAACAGTCTGCAAGGAAAAAGCTGTCAGAAACGCTTCGCTCCTATTATTGAATCAGATGTTACTCACGCCTTGAGGAATGAAATGCCCGTCAACCGTGTCTCCTCCTTGAGGAACAACTCGAGGGAGAGGGAACGGGAGTGGAGGGTACATCCGCATCCCCTCCAGTATGATGGCATTCAACAACGGTAGCCCCGTGGTCGAAGCGTCATTGATCTTATCGTAAGCTTCAAATGACGTGCGGATTTCCTGGCGAAGTTGTTCAAGAATGCTGGGATTGTGATGAAGGTAGTAAGTGATACACGACAGCGCCGTTGCAGCCGTCTCGCTTCCAGCGATTCTGGTCCTTGGTTAGTGTTGTTGTGTCATATAACAGACAAAAACACCTACACAAAATCTGACGAGTGTGCTGCAATTTGAACGTCGGAAAGATTGTCTGTTTGTCGATATTCCAAGATCTTGGTGAGGAAGTCTTTTCGGTCACTTTGCTGGTTGATTCGTCTTTGCTCACAACGCAGTCAGACCACTGATAAGCTCTTGTCATGCAATTTGGGCGCAACATACTTTTGAACCAGTTCCATAGTGTAGGCCTCGTGTTTCCGTGTGTCTTCGATCAGCTTTGTCAAAATACTCGGGAACATCTTCTGAAAGATTGCTCCAACTGAAGGAAACCGTTTGAAACAGTCGGCCATTGCTCCCATTCTGAGACTTTTAACCACAATGGAGACCCATGGATGTTCCTCTCCTGCAATCAGGGGTGAGCAAGGTTATTGCTTACGTCAAACAAAGCGATTGAAATATGAGGCCAACGAACCTGAAGAGACTCCGCCAAAAGATTGGCCGAAAGCAAGACTACCGATGATATCGAACGTTGTCAAGTTGAACCACATAACGATATCAATACCGCCAGGCTTACTCCCCTCCTCTCCAATCCGGCTGATGAAATGGTCAATCACTTGGCTAATGAGGTACTCTTGCTCCCGAAGTGAACGATCCGAAAAGGCGTCGCGGAGATATCGACGCATCTGCGCATGCTCGTCGGGATCTCGAACACTGACTATTGAGTGTGCTTCGGCAGCGAAGTTTCCTCCATCATAAAATTCGCTCTTGATGAACGAGCTGTGGCCTTTCCTTTTGTCATAGATGTCTTTCCAGGACTGGGCTGTGTTGAATGACAGTTCATTGGGTGCAACTCTCACGACAGGGCCTGATTAGTGTCACATCATCAGCTACCGTCAGTTTGCAATACACAATATCAAGAATGCCTACCGTATTTTTTATGTAGCTTCAGCATTTCATACGGCTGCCGTCCGCCTAGAAATCTACGACAGTGAGAGAACTTCATGACACATACTGTCAGCTGGGCATCTTCACGAACACGCCAATGCAAACCTCCAACTTACATTACTAAACTTGGCTGTGAAGGGTCCTGGGAATCGAGCCAAAGGATGCCGCTGAATACTCCTCCATTTCAGCAGAGTGAAACTAGCGCATATCTGGTAGCGTAAGTAAAGGCAGCTTCCACTCAGGCTTCTCTCGCGATTAATACCTACAAAGGCAAATGCCCACAACAGCGTCGTGGGCACTGAATAGTTCAAAACTTCCATAATTGACTGGGTTGGGTCGTTCACAGAATGTTTCAAAATTCACAACGATGCTTCCAAGGTCATAGCATGCTGGATCTTGTTGGCAGGAGAAGTAGGCCGGTGTTTAGGTTTCACCGCAGGAGTAATACCGACTTCTCAATTGGCTGCTCCAGAGTTTGCGTGTCCGGCCAGATGACCTCTGGACCTCGGAGTTCTGGCAAACAGAGCCTGGCAGGAGGAACAAAGGACGAAGGGCACTTTGTCCCAAAACGGTAATACTCCGTGACCCCGGCGCCCCGTGCAGATGTTTGGCTCTGGCACCAACCGGCCGATCAGTTCGGTGTTAGGTGACACGACATACAGACTCGGAAGCAGAACTGGCAGGGCAAACGCCGATCGCGGAAAGAACACCAGCACGCAATATCGCCCGTCAGTGAATAAGTCTCTGCCAGTGCCCGCAGCGTGAGGGATTGACTGGGATACCGAGACGAGCAGAAGCCCCTGTCCACACTTACTCCACAATGGCTACCTTATCAATCAAGGAAGAGGATATCCCGCTGCAGAGCGGCAGAAAGGCCATTATCACAGGTAAGCAATCATGGATCGTCGTCTGAGCCTGCAGCTTTCCTGACTTGTTTGTTAAAGGAGGATCGTCTGGGATCGGGTTGGCCACAGCCAAAGTCTTGGCGGCTAAGGGTGCAGATGTTGTTATCCTTGATATCTCAGAGCCTGAAGAGATTTTACCGTCTACGATACGTTTCCGTAAGTGCGATATTAGCAAGTGGTCTGATCTGCGCGATGCGTTTGCCGATGTTGGTGTTGTTCACATCGCCGTTGCAAATGCTGGGCAGAGTGAGGATGGTACATACCTCACCGATTCTTTCGACGCGCAGGGTAATTTGCTCGAGCCGAACTACGCCGTTATTGACGTAAACCTCCGTGGGACTTTGAACTTTGTCAAACTGGCACTGCATAACATGAGATCCAATCAGACGAAAGGGAGCATCGTTCTGACGTCGAGTGCAACTGCATACTCGGCCGAACAATCACTACCGGTGTACAGTGGCACGAAAGCAGCGGTAAGAAGAGTGCTATACGACGCTTGGGAGGAATCTCACTGATGGATACAGTTGGTCAATTTCATGCGCGCCATGCGCTCGACGCTTCGAGATAGTGGAATCACCATCAACACGGTTGCACCTGCCGCAACAATCACCAAGCTACTTCCAGCGGACTTGGCCGCACCAATCATAGCTTCCGGCCTTCCGGTCAGTTCAGCCCATTTTGTAGGAGTTGCAGTTGCGTATTCGGCACTTGCAACGGAGCCAAAGAAGGTACAGGGATACGGGCAAGATCCTGCTTCATGGGAGAGCTCGGCCGGTCGTTGGAACGGGAGAACAATCCTAACGTTGGGAGAAAGATACACGGAGCTGGAAGGTCCCATATCTGACTGTCGGACGTCATGGTTCGGCGAGAAGAACTTGCAAGAGACTAGGTCACAGCAAGCTGCGACAGATTTCAGACCGAAGCTTTAGTATGGTTCCATGGAAGCCAATGAACGTTGAGATCAATTCCAGAATATTTTGCGCGAACGCCAATTTAATTTACCTATTGTTTGACAGCACAGCCTTACATGATTATCAGACTTATGAGAAACATAGGTTTCACTCTTGCTCTGTTGGTTGAATTTACTGTTCTTCAGTTCTTCCGCTGCTATCCATGGATGTTGATGAAGTCAAGAGACTGCGGACCGCCTTTTCATTTACTGGGATTGACAGTTTGCGAACTTCTCCTCCTTATCTTTCCCTCATTGTACTCATTGTTCTGTTATTCTCGTAGCTGTCGGCCATTATGGCGAGAGTCTTTTGGTTTGCAGGACGCGGCAATTTCCCTTTTGGGGAGGTTCCGAGTTTGACATTGCCGGAGCATTCCCCCATCAGATGAGTGATGGGCCAGGGGTTCCCGAGCAGTCGGGTCCAGAGGTCAACATTCGTCTCAAGTAAAACCTTGAGTAGAATCAAACTTAAATCACCACCAGTCAACGAACTTCACTGTTGTTCAACTTGATTTTGGCTACGTCACGAAGTAGTTGATATCTTTGACAGCGGAAACGGTCCGCTGCATCAAACGTCGTCCGAATGTTCTCCCTCCATGCGCTCGCTTCCCTCATATTCCCTCTTACAACGCCGTCACCCAAGTTACAATGGAACTCAGGCGAAAAGGTTAGCAAAGAGTACAGTCCGAGCAACTTAACTTCGGTGTCCCGGTTCACCGCGAAGATTCATCGACTAGAGCCCCAGATCTCTGCTGAAGTGAACAATTTCTTTTTGGAGCACTGGCCTTTTGAGAACGACAAAGCGCGCAAGAAGTTCATCGCTGCAGGCTTCTCTCGAGTGACCTGCTTCTACTATCCTGTTGCCCTTGACGACAGAATAGGCTTTGCATGCCGGCTGTTGACCTTGCTCTTCTTGATCGATGGTAAGCATCCCTACCTGATGCGGGATACTCGGCCTTTCTCGTGTATTCAATATGAGCGGTTGTTGACAAGGTAACTCTTTAAGATTTGCTCGAGGACATGTCACTGGAAGATGGGTCGGCGTACAATGAACGGCTAATCCTATTGTCAAGAGGCGACACGCAACCAGACCGCAACGTGCCCGTGGAGTGGATCACATACGACCTGTGGAACGACATGCGATCTTGCGATAAGGCTCTAGCAGAAGAGATTCTGGAACCAGTTTTCACTTTCATGCGGGCTCAGACAGACAAATCTCGTTTGTCGATCCAGGAGCTGGGGGAGTATCTCAGGTACCGGGAAAGAGACGTCGGCAAAGCGTTGGTCACCTCACCCAAGACTTCATTTCCCTTTCCGCGGCTAACAGATTCAAGGCTGCTATCCGCATTGATGCGTTTCAGTATGAAGCTGGATCTTACTGCAGAAGAGCTCGATACGGTCCATGATATCGAGATGAACTGCTCAAAACATATTTCTGTTGTTAACGACATCTACAGCTGGGAGAAAGAACTCAAGGCATCTCAGACAGGTCATCAAGAAGGCTCGGCTCTTTGCTCTTCTGTGTCGGTCCTATCTTCCGAAACCAGCTTGGACTACAAAGCATCAAAGAGGGTGTTGTGGACCATGTGCCGTGAGTGGGAGCTGGTCCATGAAGATCTCGTGGATAGAAGGCAGAGCTTGAAGCCCTGCAGCAAAGATTTGCAGTCATTTATGAAGGGTCTGGAATACCAAATGAGTGGTAATGAGGCATGGAGCGAGACGACTCCGAGATACCACTCTGTTTAATACAACGTCAGCATGGTTTTGAGATAGACGCATTTCATAGCGATTCAATAGTATGCTCATCATTTCAATGAATTTTAGTGTTGAAGATTTTCGGCTTCATCTATGAAAACCTAGGTTTCATCTCAGCCACATAACTCGGCTATTCTAGACAAGGTAGGTACCTTCACATCTCCTGGGATTGCATTTGGCGATGGATCCTTACAACTTGGTCTACCTTTTCTACACTTCCAATGTCATGCATCACGTGTAATGCCTTCTGATACTTCAAATTCATTTCCCGTTCGCAATTGTAGCGCTGGACATTGAGCTTGACGTAACAAGAGGAATTGTTGATGGGGCAGCCCGTGGAACATAACAGATCGCCCGAAACATTCAAATTGTGCATGCCAGTGACACAAAGACAGCCCCTCCGTTCGTCTCTTTGCGCAGATATTGATTTCATGAATCTATTCATTCGTAAAAACGACAGTTACTCTACCGGTCGCAAATAGGCTATGCTTGATTCCTATGCTTTTGATTAAACATTCCTCTCCTTGCTTTCGAGCCCTACCAGTTCCCCACATCAGTTTGACGGCCCATCGGAACGTTCTGTTTGGACAGTGAGACATCCGCATCAGTGAAGTCAACCTTCTCGCACACAGCTGCTTCAATGACAGTTGGATGATCCCCGTTGGAAGTCAGTTTGGCCTCCAGCTTCTCATCGTGAGCATTGACGATGTCATCGGGCAGTTTTGCCAGAGCTTGGTCAAGATCCTCAATGATATCTCTCACATCCTCGGTTCCAACCGAGAATCGGATGAAAGCCTATTCGCGATAGAGTCAGTCAAGTTCCTCTACAACCAGAAATAAGCACTCACGGGTGTGATTCCGGCTTCTCTTCTGTCCTTTTCGGGCATGATGACATGGGTGGAGTTCCAGGGATGAGTGGCTAACGTCTTCGAATCTCCCACACTGGCCAGCATGTAAGCAGTTGTGTCAACTCGTTCGATAATTTGAGACTCACTTTGTTTGATGTGAGATGACTCTCACATAGTTCATCAGCATTTTGCTGGCGACGTCTCCACCCTTAGGACCGAACGCAAGAACGCCTCCGTACCCGTTCTTCAAATACTTTTGCGCATTCTCGTAGTATTGATTCTTCTCGAGGCCTAGAAGCGTGGTCAGATAAGTCACATATTCAAGACCGTGGCATTTGCTGCCGTCGTAGACATTGTGTACATACCAGGATAGTTGACCCAAGCAACTCTAGGGTGTGCTTCCAAGAAGCGAGCAATTTCAATTGTGTTCTTCGCATGTTTCTCGCACCTCAGACTGAGTGTCTCCATTCCGATGAGGAGTTGCTGAGCTGATGCAGGGGCCAAAGTGGACCCGACTTCCATCAGGATATCGATTCTCATGGCCATGGCGAATGTAATGTTTCCAAAAGCTTTCCAATAGGAGAAGCTCATAGGACCTTCCTTCTTGATCATTCGTGGGAACCTTTCTCCGGCTTTGCCCCAGTCAAAAGTGCCACAGTCGATGATGACACCTCCAACAGTCGTGCCGTGTCCACCCATCCACTTGGTGGCTGAGTGCAAAATGATGTCTGCTCCGAAGTCGATAGGCTTGCACCAGATACCACAAGCACCAAAAGTATTGTCAACCTGAACATAGGGTCAGATATGAAGATCATATAATCAGGCCTGGGTCAGCTACTCACAACGAACGGTACGTTATTCTCATGTGCAAGCTCTCCTAGCTCTTTCAGGTCGGGAATGCTGCAACGAGGGTTTCCGATGGTTTCGACGAACAGCATTTTGGTCTTGTCGTCAATGTGCTTTTCGAACTCTTCGCGAGTTTCCTTTTTGGCCCATCTGATTGAGATACCAAGGCGCGGGAGGAGGGTCTTGAACAAACTGTAAGTGCCTCCGTAAAGGTTGATTGAGGCTACTACATTGTCGCCCGCTCCAGCAAGACAGATAATCGTGTTGAAGATTGCGGCCTGTCCAGATGCAGTTGCAACGGCAGCAGTTCCGCCTTCAAGAGCCGCGGCTCTCTTCTCAAAAACAGCGACTGTTGGCTAAAGCGAAATCCGTAAGCCATTGGGCCTAGCAATCCGCACTCGCTCGAAGACTACTCACATTGGAAATTCTGCTGTAAAAGTAGCCGGCACCCTCCATAGCACACACCCGCTTTGCATGGGCGCTATCGGTGAAGATGAAGGACTTGATAGAAGACTGTCAGCAACTTCACGTTGAGATTTCACGCAAATCCACTCACCACGCTGTTGTAAATCGGGACCGCGCGAGCATGCGTCTCTCGGTCTGGTCTGTGGCCTGCATGGACCTGGAGCGTATCGTATCTTAGCCCATCATCGAATCTCTCAACCTTGTAAGGTTGAAAGGGGTCGTCGACCTCCAACGACCTCTTAGCCGGAGTGACGGTGGTGGTGAGTGGCTCGTCGCGAATTGGTTCTCCCATGATAGCAATGATTTTCTGGTATTCTTTTCCTTGTGTGAGAAGAAACTTTCCGATCATGCAGTGTGCAGCGCCGTTAAAGTTATTCAACTTCATGTAGCATCATCAGGTGGTGCGTCGGAGAGTTGCCTAATACGGAAATTGTGCGCTCGGTCAACAGCGCTTTAGGAATGAAACCGTGAAGTTTTGCTAAACTGGCTATCGCCGACGACACACTAAGGCACTTTCAATGGCAAACTTCGTCTCATTAACTTCAGTTGTCAAACTGTCAAAGTCGACTGCCTGCACCTCGAAGGGAATTTCCTCCCTACTCACGCTTCCTCCCGAGTCCTGGCCAACAGTGCATCACTATCTTCAGCCGAAGTCTCAGAATGGGATCCTTGTTTGACAAGGAGTCTTTGCTGTTGCCAGCATTGGTGCACATCGATGTCATTCGATCACCGTTATGGGCGTTGGCATCGCTAATCGTCATTGGTGGCTTCAGCCTGATGTTCTATCATCTGTTCCAGTCTGAGAAGCAAATCCTGGCTCCCGGCGTTTTGGTTGTCGGCGGGAATGACAAGAAGAGCATACAAGAGAACAGGGAGCGATTTCGAGAAAATGCCAAAGAGATGCTCGAGGAGGGTTACAAGATTGTATGCAGCCTGTACTTGCTTCTTCTACATAGCAGGTTTCTAATACTTCACAGTCGGGGGATGGATTCTTCTATGTCCCAAGTCCACTTGGAGAGCGTTTGATGATACCCACCAAGTATCTTGAAGAGCTGAAGACTGCTCCCATTGACCATGTCGACTTTGTGGCTACTTTCATCGAAGTAAGACCCAACCATGGTGAATGAGTACCTTCTCCATTACTAAGAGACATATCAGATGTTTGAGGGCAAGTACACTACCATGGGAAGCCGGTCCACACTGCACCCTCGAGTTGTCAAGGCACAGCTGAACCATCACCTTGGTATTTATGCCCCTCAGACAACCACGGTCATTTGCTAAAAACAGTGGTAGCGGATGTGATGCCTGCTGTTCAAAGGGAAATTATAGACGCATTCAATGACACATTTCCTACCTGCGATGGTATGTTTTTCAAATCCGAGCTCCTGTATTAGGATCTGACTGGTATAGAATGGACTCCCGTCCCTGTTGTGGAGGTCCTGACCCAGATCGTAGCAAGGGTTTCCAGCTGCATGTTCGGGGGGACAACATTGTCGCATAACAAGGAATGGGTCCAGTCATCCATTCAATTCGCTATCGACGGTTTCATCGGGGCTCAAAAGCTAAAGAAATACCCCGAGTTCTTGAAGCCAGTCGTAGCACGATTCATCCCTGAGATTCAGAATATTGCGAATCACTATGCTGCCGCCGAAGCTGCAGCTATCCCGCTACTTGAGGCTCGTCAGCGGACCGGGGAGAAAGCAATGGACTTGCTCTACTGGATGGCCGAGCAAGCCAAAGGCGAGGAACAGGATCTGAAGTTCCTCGCAAGCATTCTTCTGAAGGTCAGCTTCGCTGCGATACATACAAGCGCTGCTGCACCTGCACAACTCATCTACGATTTATGCGAGCGCCCCGAGATAATTGAACCATTGCGACAGGAGGTAATCAACTGCACCGGACCGGACGGGTTTATCGACAAGTCCGGGTTCTTAAAAATGAACAAGATGGACAGCTTCATGAAAGAGAGTCAACGATTCAACCCTCTTCTCCTAAGTAAGGCCAACTCTCCCCGTTTTCACGACTTTTCGACTAATTTAATTGCAGTCACCTTTGAACGTGTAGTGCATCGACCATTCAAGCTGTCTTCGGGTTTCACTATTCCCGCTCATACAACCATCGGGATTCCAACACAGGCAATAACCATGGATGAGTCTGTTTATCCCGACCCCGCAACATTTGACGCATTTAGGTTCAGCAGCTTGAGAGAAAAGCAGCCAGAGCTGGATGGTCGAGCACAGTACGTCGCGTCAAACCCGGCATCGCTGAGCTTCGGATATGGACGGCACGCGTGTCCAGGACGCTTCTTTGCTTCGCAAGAGATAAAAGCCATAATGGCGCATTTACTCATGACTTACGACATGCGATTTGCAGAGGGCCAAAGCAGGCCTGAGAGCTTGCGCGCCGAGACTCAATATTTGCCAAATCCAGTAGCGACAATTGAGTTCAAAAAGCGTTTGCTGCCCGATCTTAGTAGATAGAATCTAGTATCAAAGGTTTCTAGAAGCCGTTCTGGTTCAAACTCAATTGTACATGAATATCACACGTTTTACTCTGCCCACGACATGGGATGATCTACTGTTTATTTGATGTTGGTACCACCCCATGGGAAGGATGCCATCCGGGTTTGCCCTAAACTTTTGGCTTCGTTCGGATGTAAACATTCCTTTCAACGACGATTGTCTACTGCGTAGTAATTCCACGAAGCAATCACATTCAACTATTTTCGGATTACATTACAGCAATAGGCCGTATAAAATCACTGCCAAGGCATTATGGAGAACTGAGTTCTTTCTGTCACCTTTCTGTGTGCAGAGTCGGTCTATTTCCTAGTTAAGAAGACGCCGACAATGCCATGCGGTATTTGCGCCCTCCGAATCGATGTAGCCACGTGGGAAAGCGGTCAGCTACCTCTGTCATAAGGTTTCGACGGCCTCCGAATGACAGGTGGATTAACGGGCAGTACATTGTGATCGAAATGGACGTTCCGCGGGGGGATAAGGGATACACCAGATTGACTATTTAGTGGAGAAGCCGTCGTTGCATCCCACCGGTGCAAGTGCGGGCGCGAAGAAAGTGTCAGGCCATCCTTCGGTTTTAACGAAGAGGCCGCGAAATGGTGCTGAGACGGTGTCCAGTGGATGTATCGGCAAGTTTTCAATGCGAAGGCGGTTGAGGATCGAAAGCCCCTCTTTCCAAACTGTTCCATTCTTCTGCGTCGGCAAAGACGACTCAGATAAAACCGGATCTGCCCGTCTTGACACAGAGTAGTATCCGTCACGCAATTCTCTCCGAGTGCCACGACTACGTGTGCGCCACTGGCTTCGTTTTCGCCAAGCTTTGACCGTTGTAAGGGGTCGGGCCGGGAGGCAACCCCTAATAGACTTTCGAGTGAGAACTCTAAAGTAAGGGCACCATTCTCGCCCTCCTTACAGGCTATCCCATACACGGACTCACCCCAACTTCTGGTGCACGTGTTGACTCGCGGGTTAACTACGGTATTCTGCTCGCGGGAAGCGGGTAAGGGGCTGGGAAGAGGCGCATTATTTCATTGCGTATGCTTTGCGCTGAAATCTGAACCTGAGGGGGATAGAATAAAGTTCAAGGTGTTACATGGACTCGGGACCAGGGACTTGATTAGCGTTGTAACGGTCTCCACATCGGATGCTGCAGCAGATGGGGGCCACAACCGACAAGTAGCTTCACGATGTAAAGTCCGGTGGGCGCCGTGATCGTCACGCTCGTCGGGGAGGTGTGAGTAGGTAGTCTCGTTCTCAGTGCAATACTTCTCGTGTATTCGTTATTCGTGTCTCAGTAATACTATTGTCCAGTTCCAGATGTCATAGCCCCTAGCGTTTCTTGTAAGTCTCGAATTCTCAGCCCAACTGGTCTTAAGGCATTCTGATGAGACTCCCAGTTCTCCCTTGCTGCATGAGATACCAGCCCCTCTAAGAAAACATTCATATGCCTTGCTTGGAGTAGAATCAGGAATCCAAAAACTTCAAATCGTTCCTGAACAGAGTCAATCTGAAACTGCCCGACATGTATGGGTAGCCAGCGATGTGCGTGCCCATGCAAATCCAGTTGTGATGAGTCCCTCTCGGATGAGGAAGACATGAAACTTGTTTCCCATACAGATGCTATGTCTTCCAGCATACCAATCATCTTCTCAATCAAGAGTATTAAGAAGGTCATGACTCTAGAAGGGTTGCGGCATGATCTACATTGCAGCAGGGCGTGGCATTGTGATATCGACTTCTTGAGAGAGTTTAGTGATCTCTCTGCTGAGCAAAGACTGTTCAGTTTGGTATGGCCTTGCACTTTCTCAAGGTGACCCAAAGTGACTCCCATGCAGCGGCATGGAGACGCTTGATGAGTTCGTGTCCTATCTCTGGTCGTTGAAGTTTCTCGTGGTTGGCGAATTTCCATTTTTGGGTCAATCTTTGATGAGAAAGGAGTTGAAGATTGCCCACCAGATGACATGTTTGTCGTGGGTCTTTTCGGGGACGGCAGAGATTCCTCCATCCGCTTCCTCTTGTTTTGTTGTATTGCGTCCCATTCAGCGTCCCCTTGGCGATATCAGTCTCTGCATGCCATGATCAAGCATTGGAACTTACCTGAAGTCGCGCTTGTGTTTGCAAAACTGCTCTCTCGAGAAGTAGATCTGTTCTCTGATGATGAGCTGGACACAAAAACACTGTCCATTGTGAGTTCTCTCTCAGCATGCTCTGATAAGGCAAGGTCGGGTTCGAGTAGTTCGTCCATATCAAATTCATGGAAGCTTGACTCAATATACTCCGGCAAAGCTAAATCAGGGAACTCCGGGGGCACAGACACGGCTTGGTCCGTGGGCAAAGTGTTGGATGAGTCGTTTGAGTCTGTCGACAAGTGAGTTGTTATGTTTGGGTCGTGGGTATCCCTGTTCATAGGCAGTCGAGAGATTATAGGCGCAATATTATGCCTTGCTTCCTTCGTTACGTTCTGATCCAGGAGTTGGCTTGACATAGAAACTTTGGCGTCTTCCAAAGGTGTGCGGGGTAGAATCATCAAATCTTCTGAGGTAGACGGTGTCGGGGCTCCAAACGAAGAGACCCTTTGAGTAGTCGAAATTCTTCCTGTCTTGCGCCGCTTGGGTTGCGACGCATTGGCGTAGGTGCACACAAGATTGCGATCTCTGCAACGTTGGCACCCAAATCTATGGCCAGTGCATTTCAACTAGAGAGAGCTGGTCAGCGTTTCTCTGTGAAGTCGTTGTTTCCCACACACAACACTTGCCTTCTTAGCGCGACACCCATCACATGCAAAGTGACTTGGATTCTGACCCGGAGCTGGCGGTTGATTTGTGCTCGATATGCAGATCACCTCCCCATCTCGATCTTCGGTTCGAAGAGTTGCGAACATGATTTCGCTCGGTCTCGCTTTTTTCTTTGGGCAGATTGCCGACACGGTGGAGAGAAAATGACAACCGAGACCGAAGACAAGAGACGAATGTTCACAATGTCCCATCACCTACATATAAGACGCATCAAGAGTGAGTACTGTCGAGAGCACAGGGAACCTTGTCTTTTAATGTGACTCCAGCCAAGTACGTGTCGTATGTTGCAGGCGAGGCGCATACAGCTACGAACTCTATTACTAGTCGTGAACTTTAAACAGCCTGTCTCTCGTCTGGCCCGGAACGTGAGATGCGGAAATGAGATGGGCATTTTTGCATTTATTCTACAGCTTTCCCCTTGCGTCCCAGTGGTCTGGGCTGGGCTTGAAACGAGGGCAACCCACTTAGCGAAGTGGCATCGTGCTTTGACTAGAGCTTTGACAAGTTCCCGAACATAGTGTTGATAGCCGACCGATTGTGTGGGCTAAAGATGGCAACAAGAAGGGTTTCGGTGACGACGATCGTTCCAGAAGTGAAGTGGCGAACGAAGTTGGAAACCCATTTTTCTTCTTTGCCATGCCACAGTTGCTCAAATTGGATCCCTCTTGTCTTGGCACGCCGCAATAGCTTCGGATTTTGATCTGAAGTTTAGCTCTGTCAAGTTCCGGACCGAACCCCTGGTCCCTTGAAGTTTAACTTTCCAGACCCATGTGGTCTCAAGACGACCATAAACAGTAAGACCCTGAAGATCGGTCTTAATCGCGCGTATTAAGATCAATTTGAGGCACAAGGATCTCGCCTGGAAGCCGAGGACATCCGAAGCCTAGGTCGTCAACTGCTCCGTGCTTAACCCTGCCTCGATTAAATGAAACTACCCACTTGCGGTTGTCTATCATTGCAACAGCGCTCACCGCCGTTTTTATCATGTCCCTGTTGATTGGACTACAGAAAACAGTAGTGGTGGTAACTCTCCGTCGGCATGGTATCCTCGAATGTGGGAGGCAGGGAATACGTCGATAAGGGCAAGAAGCCGATAAATACGACCTGCTCGCCCCGCGCGACTCTGATTCTCGGGAGACCCCAAGTCACAAGAGCTCGGATACAAGAGACGGATTGAGGCATATTGCCGTTGATGGCAGGGCAGGCCAATGAAAGAGAACGAGGCGAAGTCGATCTTCCCCATGGGCAGAAGCTGAGAGCGGCGGGGAAGTGTCCGAATGACAGAGACCCGCACCGGTCAGAAAGTAAGTTTCTCGTCTCAAGAGATCGAAAGAACCCTTCCGGAGCTGACACTCCTTGGATCTTTCTCTCGGTATCATTTCAACTTCAAATGGCAGACTAAGATCGCCAGGTACAGATAATTGACCACTAGGGCTAATAGCGTCACATCACTGTGTACTTGTGGCGGCTTGAAGAGATCAGGTCTGATCTCCGCTGTTGTACAAAGAAGGATGTTCTGCGAGACTTTCCCAAAATCCAAGTTCGAAATTCCAAGGATCCAAGCTCAGTCCAAAATCCCATGGCTCAGACTCGTCGGAAGGATTGGTTTCCTTTCGCGAATTATTGTATATACTTTGAGAGTCCTCCATTTGGATGCGGTCAAGAAACCGTTGGATAGTATCCGCAGCTGCCGAGAGCACCGTAAAATTCGGCTCTCCAGGCCGAATTATGGTTCCCATCTCAATCTCAGCAACGAGTACCGCTAGATCTTGTAAGGTTCTGTTCTTTGGGATCTTGAATAGTGTCACAAGACTGGGCTGTTTCAGCATTGCTAGCAACGCTATGCCGACAGCGGGAAGACCATAGTGCGCAACCTCAATACAGTTAGATTGAACTTTGTGATTTGAGACTTGAAACCTTACCTTCCATACTGTACTTGTTCCGGAAGAGACGGCTTGATCCCGAAGCACGACCGCTTCTACGACTAAAGACAGAATCTCTTGAGCGATTTCAACAATGGTCTTGTCCGGTTCTGGCGGGGACGTGAGACAGACAAGTTGCGTAAGAAACAGGATGTGAAGGTAGTTGAGACGTGCGCTTATGAGAAAATCGCGTTCAAACGGGGTTCTGCCTGATCGTTTCATGCTCCCTTCCAGTCGAAGTGAAGGGGGTAACAGCATCCACTGGCTTTGAGCACGCTCCCGTATCAATCTGTGTGTGGTAAGCCATGATAGTATTGAAAGATACAGTCTGCATTGAGGAACTACACTTACTTTATTTTTTCCATGCATATATCTCGACAGTCGCCAAACAACATGGCTAGGATATCCTCTTTTAGGGAGGCGCATTGTGCTGACCAACGGGTGTCTGCTCTATAACAAGCTTGTGCATCTTGTGTCCAATCTTCCGTCTTGTCAGATATTGGTTGATTTGGTTCCTCCGAGTCAAGAATTAGTCGTCCTTGAGGAACTTGAAGATGACAGAACCTTTTGCTCAGCCTTGGAGAGCGACCAAGAAAAATGGAAAAGTTTTTATCGGCCGAGTAAATGCGGGCGAAAGCGGTTTTCCTGAGCTCGACTAGGAACAAGGGTGCTGAAACCGGTCCTGATGGTTTTTGGTGGTAGCCAAGAGCAGTGATTGATGCTATGACATCCCCAAGCCTTCTCCACGCCGAGTAAGCTGCGAGATTCATGAGTTGTGTATCTATGGAGGTTCTGAGGCCAATATACTTACACTGAATCCCAAGAACGTATGAATGAGCGATGAAGTTTTCGTATTGTGCAATGAGCTGGAGGTCATTCAAACAGTCGAGAGATATACATATCTCTGCCAGAGCATCCGAAACCTTAATTGCTAGTCCAACAAGTTCTTGTCTTCTCACATCTGATTTGTACAAAGATGGGAAGAAGGGCACCTCCATTGTAGCTCGAATCACAGCTGTGAAGAAAATTCCCACCGTTTCCCATCGCAAGTTCAGGCCTACAAACTGAGCTGTAAAGTCTGAAATTGAGCAACCTGAATTAGTTTGAAGTGTTTGCCTTGAGTTTCGAAGTAGTGAGGGAGTGAATGAATGATGCCACCACTCATGCTTCTCAGTCTCTCCTTCCAGGATGGTGCCCAGGGCCAGGGAGCATTCATCCACGAAAGGTTCAGCAAGAGCTAGATTGGCGCCTGTAGCACGCCAGAAGCTAATCAAATCTTGCATGGCATTCAATGGAAAGCTTTGAAAGACATGTCTCATCAAGTCCACTGTGTTTTTAACAATTGGTTCTTCGTCCAAATAGATGGTATTAGGCGCAGCTTCTGGCCCAGACAGTACGCTGCTGGTTGCAGTTCTTCCTGGACTGTCGTTTGCATCTTGAATCAGGTGACTGAAGATAGAAATATGACTAGACGCCCCCAAGAATCCAGGGTTTGGGTTCAAGGGACGGGTCGGAGTTGACGATACAGGCGAATCCTCTAGTGGTTGGTAGCTTTCCGCAGATTTTAGCGACTGATTGGCAAATGACACATCCCAGTACCTACCGAGCATTTTTTGAAGACAAAAATGATGGTGAAATTGTCTCGGTACGCTTCCTTTTGAAAGGTGTCGCGCGATAGACACAAACATCTTCTCTGTTGTTCGTGACGCATCGGGCGCAAACGGGCCTCTCATGGCCGCATGCCAGTTTCGCCGTTCGACACGGATCACATGCCGCCAGCCGGGGCGTCATATTAATCGTTCAATGACACAATAAAATCGTGCAGTTCGTCCGTTCGAGAAAGTCTCGACGTGTTCGGCCAATGGAGAAGTGTTTGGGAACTCCGAGGAATCTCTTCGTCGGAGTAAGGTCACTCCGATAATCGGTAACGGAGTTCAAGATCCCTTGTTTCTCCGCACTCGGAGAGTGAGTGATGGATTCGGAGTACGGAGTAATCGCGGAGTAATCTACTCAGACGAATTCCGACTGCGGAGCGCGACGCACAGCTTCATTCTATGAATAGAACCATGTGACAACCATATTGGAAGAAATTCGGTCCACTTGCATAAAATCTAATGCTGTTAATAAGCCGATTGGTTCGGTCGGGCAACGGATGTTCAGAACAGCCAGTCTGTCAGTGGCTATTAAGTCTGTTATTTTTCGGATAGGATACGAAAATACTGCCTAGCGCTGAGGTCTTCGTATTCTTTACGGCATGTTTTACTCAGCCACGTCACCTGGAAAAGGGCGAAAAGTTCTTCAAACCACGGCTGCAAATGAATTGACTCGGAAGTTTGTGGTACTTTCTTTTTGAAGCAATGTTCTGGACAAAGAGTTCCATCATGGAAGACTGTCTCCCAGACGTGACACCGGCCACTGCAGAAGATCCTGAGCTCCTGGCTCTGTGCGTTCGCAAACACCAGCCATAATATGATCTGCCCATCCATCAGCAGGCCATCCATGCTCTAACTCCTTCAGAACAACTGCAAAACAAGCCAGAATTGCCAATGAGAGAGATTCTCTCTTCCGAAGCTGGTCTAGAAAACGCTCCGGAATCCGGTATAGCCAGCCGAGAGGGCTAGCGTGATGTGCAGCATCAGGTGACGCTGAGCTGCTCTCGTTTTCATAAGCAGATGGTTCCATCATAATGAAGAACTCTTTCAAATCATCCAACGCAATATTGTAAGCCGCTCTGACCCCGATGTCGGATATCTGTTGAGCTCGGCGTCGTAGCATTTGAAAATGGGATCTATACCCAGCGTCGGCTCCGTATTCCGGAGATTTTGGTGACATTGAGACGTTTGTTGCGGCTTCAGAGGCCATTTTTGTACTTTCGCTACCTTCGTTGTGGGACCTGATCGATTGTACCCCTCGTAAGAGCCCGAGAAAGTCAGCTCCAGCTTGGTCGCTGAATGCGATGTATTCTCCTGGTCTTGGACCCAAAGCTAGGTTGATTAGACCGATCAAAATTGCTGAAGTGTGCACGACCTCGTAGTTGCCATCGTTGATGTCTTGCAAAAGCATGGTAGAGCCTTGGATTCCAAGAACATGGTGTCGTTCGGCTTGGGCTAAGAGATCTTGTTGTAAAGGATGGAGGCGAACTTTGTGCAGCGCAGCGAACGCCAGCATAAGATGAAGAAGGTGTGGATATTGGAAAGCAAGCTCTGGCAGTCGGACAAGCCAGAAGCGTTTCCCCTTGTCGTCATGAGCCAAGGTCGAGGCTGTCATCGTGTGGTAGTGGTGCAGCAGCTCCATGTCAGCGTAGCTCAGCATGGGATGCGAAGATGCGTGCTGAGCAGACCGAGCCATGGAATTTTCCATCATCGCTAATCGCTGGGATATGATTTCCAGTTGTTTGGACTGTTCAGCCAGTACGCTCAGTAGGCTGGTGGAAATACCATCAATCTGGGTCGAGTTCGAGAGACCTGGGCTAGGTGTGCGCGTGGTGTTTGTTTGAGATAAGACCTGAGTTCCAAAACGACAATTAATGCACTTCGATGCACCATTTCCTTCATATTGTTCCAGTCGAAAGCTGCAGTCGACCTCCCTGCGTACACAGTTGAGACAGCTTGGCCTAGCTTCATCGCATTTGATTTTCCTCCTCTTGCACTCTTGACAACCTAATCGGGACTTTTTGTGAGGCCGTCTATGTTTAACAGTGCCTTCTGATGAGCTCATTGTGGAAGACTTGGAGTCCTAGACGTCACTAGTATGGTCGGGATGACGGTGTTTTTCGGGATCAGGCTCAGACGAGAACGGTGAATGAGTGGTCGTCGACGGTACTGCAGCTATGAGATCTGAACGAGAAATCCGCGGATTCTATGCGAGCGCCCAGATATATGGAGCTTAAATATTTCGATCAAAGGGACACTGGCGGCCCGCTATGTAGGATGCAGATCTTTGTCTCCGGTAGACGGCACATTGCACTCCACAGTCAGGTCAAATCGGTGGCGCGGTTCACGCATGACTCCTGAATCGGTCTTTCCGGCCCCATCCGGTTCAACGGTACCACGTCCGTGCCACTGGACCCTGCCACAGCCACTTAATTCTAGAATTACTGGGACATTTGAAGATTGCTGACTCTCGAGTACCCGCATATAAGCAGTGGTCACTGGTGCCTATGTTGAGCGTATTAGCTCGTACATCGCGCTTAGAATACGCTTTCAAGCCAGGATGCTGTATGTATGGATTTCGTCGACAGCAGTTTCTTTGATCTCGCTATGATGAATGACAGCATTCAGTTCCTCACTTCACAAATGAGTCAATTCCGGCGATTTTAATTGGGTCAAGGCGAAATGATCATGGCTAAGATTTGGTTTCCCGTTAGCGCCCCATCACTTCATATAAAACTTTGACGGCTTCTTGTTTTCATGGCTCAACTATGTCTGAGGCAGCCATCACGCAACATTCATTCGTTCTTTATCACTTATTGTCACTAGGACCATGTTGTCTATAGCAAAAAATTTCCTGGCGACCTTTGCTCTTGCTGGCGGCAGTCTGGCTAATACGTGCAAGTGTGTAAGTGAAGACCAACTTTCGGCGTTGCCATTGAGTATCAGATATATACTATGATGCTCAACACAATCGTGCTAACCTGGATCAGACTCCTTCGGATACTTGCTGGCCATCATTGTCAGAATGGGAATCCTTCAATCAGACCATCTCCGGCAAACTCATTCGCACCGTTCCGCTCGCATCCGTCTGCTACAAATCTGAGCCAAACTACAACGAAGACTCCTGCAATACCGTTCTTTCCAACTGGACAACCTGGGAGCTCCATTCCTCGGATCCAGCCAGTGTGCCCTCTTCGCCTTCCCTGAAAGGTTGCGAGCCGATTTACTCCAACGGAACCAGCATCAACGGGGATCCTGATGCGGGTAGCAAGGGCTGTTCTTTGGGTTATCTGCCTTTCTATGTTGTCAATGCAACCGACTCTGGCGACATTCAGAGGGCACTTGCATTCGCGGAAGATCATAACCTCAGGCTGGCTATCAAGAACACGGGGCACAATGGCTCTGGCAGGTACGTGCTCATTGATCGATGAAGGATCCTTGGTTAACTTTTGAGCATAGAAATCTGGGAGCCGGAAGCTTGTCGTAAGTTTTCTCCTTCCCCCTATTATTCACCTGCACAGCATTGCTCACACATTCTCAACAGGATATGGACGCACAACATGAAGCAGACTCGGTTTCATAAGCAATTCAAGTCTCTCTCCTGCCCCGCCAACTCTACGTGGAAAGGTAGCCAAATGGCCATCACCATTGGAGCCGGTGTCCAAGACGGCGAGCTTTACGATTTTGCACAGAAGAATAATGTAGTGGCGGTGGGAGGCACGAACATGGTATAAATACTTTCGAGAACGTCTTAAAGACTTTTGGCTAACATTTGCCGTGAAGGACGTTGGTGTTGTCGGGTGGGCTACCGGAGGAGGACATGGCCATCTGACCGGAGAATATGGCATGGGCGCCGACAGCATTCTCGAAGCCTCAGTTGTCACCCCCAATGGTGATCTGGTCACAGTCAATGCGTGCAAGAATGAGGACATTTACTGGGCGATTCGTGGAGGCGGAGGTGGTACCTTCGGCGTCATCGTCAACATGACGGTCAAGGCGTATCCTGTGCCAGACATGATCTTGCTTGGTCTCAATGTCTCCGCTAATAACGGTACATCAACTAAGAGCTGGTGGAAGTTCGTGGCAAAGCTGCACACTCTCCTCCCTGCACTACAAGACCAAGGAATCAAGGGCTACTACACCATCGGAGGGCCCCCTTCGAGCGCGACAGTTGGCATGTCCGGCTCACTCTTTGCTTGGAATCTGTCAAACGACACTGTTGCGAAAGCAGTCGCGCCCATTCGACAACTCATCTCAAATTCAAGGGGTGTTGTGAGCGGTTCTGTCCAGGTGGTTCCCATTCCATCATTCTATGCCCTTCTTACCGGCATCAAAATTCCCGATCACGCCGGGGGGTCTGGGATCACTGCCGCAAGACTCATCAGCCGGAAGGTTGTCACCGAAAACGAAGATTTACTCGCCGAGGTTTTGGAACAGGTTGGCCCTCAGGCCATCGCGCCAACAGTGAGCACCCCGTGCCTTCATGTTCGTTTCTGCCGACTTCTTAGGCTAACCATCAATGTGAAGGACGGAACCACGAATCCTTCCATGTCTGGAACCATGACGATCAGTCACGTTCCCGTCGACAACGCGCTGAATCCTGCGTGGCGCGATTCTGTGGTCCATCTCATTACTTCCCAGTCATGGACAGACTCTACGCCAAACACCACTGTGTCTAGGCTGGTCAGCGAGATGACATACAACAAGTTGAACGTTCTACGAGAGTTGAACCCGGAGACGGGAACCTATCTGAACGAGGTCGGTTGCCCCGATTTATGTCCTATAGTCCATTCGCTTCTTTCGCCATCTTTTTCATTTCTTTCTCTTAGAGCTGTCCGCGAAGGCTGTTGCTAATCTCTGTTTTCAACTTCAGGCAAACGCAATTGAGCCCGGTTGGCAATGGTCTTTCTTCGGACCCAATTATGGACGCCTTCGTAGTATCAAGGAGAAGTACGATCCAGAGGGACTTTTGTGGTGCCCACAATGTGTTGGAAGCGAGGGGTGGGTAGAGAGCGAGGACGGTAGCCTCTGCAGAGCTTCCAAGCCATTCTAGTGGTATACAGACTTCACCGATGAGAAATCGGCTTCTTCTTTCATTTCTTCCTGAGGTGCCGCGCCACCCAACCATTTTAGATCAACATTCTACCAACCTACATCAATGACAAGAATACCTCTTGCACAACTTCGACTGAAAGTTAATGTCCGCTCGGCCAATTTTGGTGAGCTCTACAAGACTCTCTGGATGTGAATGCCCTGTCCAATGAGCACCTCCATAACCTACAAACGCCGTTTAAAACGGTAAGAAAGGCACAAGGACTCTGTCCAAGGCTAAGGAATGAAACTTACATTTTGATTCTGGCTCCCTTTCACTTCCTCGAGTTGACTAGACTAACACCGAGGCATGTCGTCGGAGAATACCAAGCGCCAAGCAATTAGGGTCGGATATGCGACACTTCCAGGGCCATGACGGAGATGACGAAGATCTTTGCTAGATGTTGTTCTATGAGTAGAACTAACTAATTACTGGGTATCCTAAGGGTATCCTAGCATGTCTCAGCCTGATGACCCGGAGCTGGGGACAGCTCACCCAATTGCCTTGCAGCGGCCCCTGTGCGTCCCGAGACATATATGCACATCCATTCCAACCTACCTGCAAGTCATTCTGGCAGATCCTCTAGCACGTAAATCAAGACTCGATTAGGTATGTTAGCAAGCCACCTGACTGATGCGCCGTTTTCTTTCCGGAAGAGAATTGATAATCAGAAGTTTAGCAGTCGGATTGAGAGTGATGTTCCAAGAATGCTTCTCACCGTTGCAATTATTTTGCTCTACGCAACAAGTCCCTCTACTTTCTTTTTGGAGATCAAAGTAAAACAAGAATCCCTGCGCTTGTTATATTTTGCGAATCGCTTGTAGTCCCCGACCACGCCTTAAAACCCTCTCGAAAGCTTTGTTCCAAGCATACGACGTAAATCGACTAAGATTTGAGGTTAATCAAGATCAACCATCGCGTGGGAGCTACATGATTGTTGCAACAATAATCTCTAACCAGCTGCAGATGGCGAAGTGATCATCTGCCAGGACTGAAAACGTTGTCTTGCTGATTTCGGCAAACCTGAGCTCCGGCATCTCTCCTCTGTCTTAGAATGCACTCCATCTACGGTCTAGCTCGAGGATAACATCTACCAACCTCATTCGGTATCAAGATGCATGTTAGTATCTTCTTAGTCTCGCAATTCTTGCACTAGTCTTGTTCACAGGGAGGACCGTTTACCCACTGCCGCATTAAGCCTCAAGAATCTGGCAGTCGAAGCTCGGTTATGTCTCAGATCTCCAATGTCTGAGATCCACAGTCAGCAACCAATTCTGTTGTCTTGGTTCTTTCCCTGTCTCGAGGTCGTAAGGCCGGGTATTGATTCCAGCGCTGGTATTAATGACATAACTTGTCGGAGGGTGAGATAATACGAGTGAGACCTTTTCCTCTCAGCTTTTGAAAACCGTCAATCCCGTCTCCTTTGGGCTTCGGGAGCAACTTAAAGCGTCTTGGCTTCGAACTTCAGGTATCCCGCGCAAAGGAACTAAGCAAACCTTCCATCACCTTGGCCACTGAGACATTTTTTGACTAGGAGTACGAGGCTCTCGGTAAAGCTTCCTCAGTTCAAATGATTAGGCGAAGCTGTTTTTGGTCGCAACATTTTGTTGGGCATATCCTGGATTCTCGAAAGCATGACGATGAAGATCTTTGGGTGTTTGAGGTTAGACAGCAATTTACACAAGAGCGATGAAATATTCAAGATGATTGTCGGCATATCCTGAACCTGTTTTCCACAGGAGACTTCGGGTATAAAAGAGCCCTTCTATCCGTTACTATCCAATATCTTGCCACCCACAAACTACCAGCTCACACGAAGCCTTCTATCTCATCCAGCTCGCTTTTTACGCATCATCTTCAAGTCTCTCAATCTTTCACAATGCAGTTCTCCACCCTCAAGTTCGCCATTGCTGCCCTGGCTTTTTGCAGCAACACTGTCTTCGGCCAAACCACTCCTGCCCAAGTCGTCTCCAATATCAACATGGTGACTGAAAAGTCACAAGCCCTTCAGGAACCTGCAAAGGAGATCACGCTTGTCAATGGAGCACTGATTGCCGTTGGCATGGGTCCTTTCCCGGTATGTTGAGAACGCAGCGGGACTTTTCTCTGTTCCCACATACTGGGAGGAACATTACAAACTGACATGCGGTAAACAGAAAATCATTCAGGGCTTCACTGAAATCGTCACCATCACAAACACAGCCCTTCAACAGATGCAAGGCATGCCCCGCGTTGCGGCCGGTCCCGATGCTGCTGCCATTGCCGAGGCATTCCGTGATTTCGTCCGAGTTCATCAGGCACTTCTCAATATTCTCATTGGCAAGGCTGGCCTCTTGAGCACTGTTCCGTTAGTCGGTGCGCCAGTCGCAGCGGTTCTTCGCTCGGTTGAGGGCGTCGTTGACGTAAGTATCCGTCAAAAGATTTGACTCCCAATAATCTTTAAATGAGAAAGATGTCTGACTGATCATTTCCTGAAGACCCTCGCCTTCACTCTCATCGATAGCGTGGAGGGACAAGCTACCCAACTCAACTCTGACTTCAACAGCCTGAGCAGCAGTCTCGATACTGCAATTAAGAGCTACTCTGGGCTTGCGGATATCTGATCATCAGTGTTGGGTATCTTCGGAAACTTGAAGACAACAACGGCCTGATGCAGATTTACGTTTCTACTATTTCTCTTTTGACGAGTCGGCAAATCCCCTCAAGCGCATTCAACAGCCTTGGTTGGAAGTGCTAGACCCATGTTTTGAAGCTTAGCTTTCGCCCCTTTTTTGTAATGTAACTGATCAATATGAAATGTGTCTTGAGACCACACAAATTGCTCCCTTTTGGGACATCCTATGTTGCGGAACGCTGACGTTGATGCTCTCATCCAAGGGTTCATGACTACATAACGCCTCCAGCCACCGTAATCTTTCGCACATTCCTTTGCCTCCTCAACCTGATCCAGTGTGAAGCTTTTCGTGATCGTGCCACTCGCAATGCCAATCTTAAGCTGCCGCTGGGTGACCATGTTGACGAGCTGTTCCAGCGTCTTGTGGTGACACACCCACTTCGCAAGAATCTGCAAGTCCTTGTAGACAGCTTCTGCATAGTTAATGCCCCCAAGACCACCCATAGTGCCACCACTCAGCACGATGCGGTCCTCGCACTTGAGCACACGGGGAATAATCGCCTTCTGATCAACCTCATCATCACCAGGCCGCTCATGACAACGTACTGGAGACTGGAATGTTTCATCGTCTCCTGCATTGCCGCATGCCTCTCATTATTTCTTCCGAGAGGAATCACATTTGCGCCGAGCGCAAGAGAAATCTCGACGGCCAGCCCGCCAAAAGTACCTCCAGACGGGCTAATCACGATGGTTTCTGCGGGCTTAAGGCTCGCCGCCTCGATGATGGCGCCAGCCGAGGTGGCGTACATCGCAAGAGACTGGAGCACGGCCGCATCGTATCCCAACTCTCTGCACAGCCGATTCTCATTGAGGCGGCACTTTCTGGTATTGTTGGAAAGCCCCGTCCTTCCATGAAAAGAGTTTCGCTATCCGGTCGGACACTTCTAGCTATCTGGGGGGTTACCTATTAATATTAGGCCTAATAGTCTGTTTTATATTTGTTTAATTAGCTCTAGTATTATGACTATCGTTCCTATTATCCGTGTTGTCCATATCGCTTTGATCCATTTTCCTCTCTCTATCCCTATCGTTATCGCCGTTGTCGTCTGTGCCTACTACACGCCCGGATAGCTAGAAGTATCCGCCCGGATAGCAAAACTCCATGAAAAATGCAGGGCTGTCGCAGCAAAACTTCAAACGGCCCGAGTTTTCCATACCGAGATCGATGCTTATGAGCATGCTGTCTTTGGGCAAAACAATGAAGCATCGACTCTCAGATATTGCTCGGGATCCCGCTTACATCGTAGAATCGTACGTGAAGTTCTCAAGATCCTCGTTGAAAGGTCAAGTCACCTTTCACGACTGATCGTGTTTGGTTGTGGGCCGAGAATTCAATAATAACAGCACAACGCCCCAAATCCCGCACAGAAATATAGAAAATAGAAACATCATCATTGTCATTTCGCCTTGTCGTCGTATTTATATATCGCCCAACACATAGCTACAGCCCACATCCCCAGGCCTCTCAATGAACTCCCAACCCAATTACCCCGAGATTGTTGTTCCCATGGTCAACCCTCCCCGCCGCCTGGTTCTTTCCAACATCAGGCCGATCCTTGGCCCACTCCTTCAACTCCTCCTTGCTCTTCCCCGTGTACTTCCGCATATCCTCTTCCGAGATCTCGCCGGCCCGGGAGCCGACCATGCGCTGATACAGCGACTTCTTCTTCTTCGGCGTCTGTGATTGGCTGGGTGGCTCTTGGTTTCCGTCGTTGTTGACGAGGGTGACTTGGCTGTCGTTGCTGTGGTGAGACATTCTGAAGTGGCTCTTGAGATGGTTGAAGGGGTTGCGTTGTGTGTTCGCTGGGTTTTGTGTAGAGGTGTTGTATTGATTGTGTTTGCTCGCTTGGCTGAAGACGATGAGTGACAGTAGGCCTGTCGATTGTTGAGGAACCCGAGACTGAGAGAAGTTCATTCTTTATAGATTATCAGACGATGGCTTGATGGGGACGGTGCTAAGAATCCAGTGGAGCAGGAGACACTTTCAAGCGGGGGCATCTTCGTGCATTTATATCGGCATCACATGATGGCTGTGCCACGGGTTTGATACATAATACTCTCAACTATTGAACGCGGCCGCTGTCTACAGGTAACCCAGAAAGGCAAAGCAACTCTTGGGTGCGCGCCGGGCGGGCGGCCCCAAGCTCGCCGCTTGAGCCTCGCTACGTGTGGTGATTGTTGGTTTGCTTGGCTCGGTACGGCTCTTCTCATTGGGCGAGCTAGGGGTCGAAGCAAGGGACACTGCACACGTGAGTTGGTCGGGCGGAAGATCCTTGCATATTGCTGGTTGCCCCGGAATGGAGACGGCAATTCCGCAGCCGTTGCTCTCTTGGCAGTAGGCCCTCAGGCTGGAATCAGGCCACGGGCAGCGCGAGGCTGAGCACGAGCTCACTTGGGGGCCTCAATTGAATGTTCTGGGATGAGTGTTCGTCATCATTGGTGGTTACATTATGCCGCGTCGCGACATGCATCACAGCGGCGTCGTCTATGGTATCTACAGCAAAATGCGGTCGCTCACCTCACGATGCTCGCTCTCAAGCACAAGCGGGCCCCCGCTGGGGCCGCTAGCGTCCAGGCTGAGGGTGACCTTTTGCAAGTCGGCCACGACCCGCACCGTCTCTCCGATGTTTTGGTAGTCGATCTCGTGGTGACCATGCGCCTGGGACGACTCGTCCTTCTCCTCCTTCACCTCGCGGATCTCGACGTTTGGGAACGGCAGCCGGCCCTCTCGCAGCGGGACCAACAGCACGGGGACATGGAGCTCCGACTCGCCGAACTTCGTGTCGGCTTTGTCGACGCCCAAGCTCTTGAAGTGACCCCGTTTGCGGCCGCCGACGAGCCATGTCTCAGGAAGACCGTTGACCTCATAGCTGAATTCGTAGTCCTTGTTGATGCTCTTGCCGTCGCTGACGGCTGTGTCCCAGATGCGTGTCCACTGCAGCCGGAGGTTGGCTGCGAGGAGCTGGTTGACGGCCACGGTCGAGTCGAAAGTTTGCTCTGAGGGTGGCGGGAGCTGGATGTCGACGGAGTGGAAGACCGGGATCGACGGAACATCGACAGGGATGAGAATGGAGCGTCTCGCCGATTCCATTTCTTTGATTGTAAGTCGCGGGTGGGCCGCCTGCCATTCCTTCAGGAAGGCCTTCAGCATGATTGTCGCGTCTTCACTGGTGCCTGGGACAGCGCCCAAGCCAGAAATGGCTCCGTCCGCCAACAAGGGCGAGATGAAGCTTGTCGGTACCTCGCCAAGCAGGGCGGCACGTTCCAGCTCGTAGGCAGAAAGACCAGATTGGACCTCCTTGAGAATACGTCCAATCAGGAACCCCGAGAACGTCGATAACGGCAATTCCTTGGTAGCCTCGGCAAAGACTTCTTCGACATGGTCGATAATCTCATCCAACAGCACGCTGTATTCGAGTCTGAGATACATGGTCCGCGGTGTCTTGGCAGTGATTACGTTCGCGGACTTCCTGGTGATCTTGTGCAGCAAGCTGGCCGGCTGTTTGGGAAAGACTGTGACGGTCCTACTTGACCCCGGTGTAGCGTGAGCCTTGAAGACTTCTGAATCCAGGAGCTTTGTCGTGAACAGCTTCAGCGGGCTGGAAGATGCCGTCGAGACGCTGAAGCGGGAGAAGAGCTCCTTGTCCTTGAAGACATCCTGGACATTTACACCCAAAGCCAGCGAGATGGGAATTGAGAAGACGCTCGAGTAGTGGTACGTCGTGTCCTCCGTCGTGTAATTTACCTCAACTCTGACCGAAATATTGGGCACGTCTTGTTCAATAGTGTAGGGAAAACGCATCTTGATGGTTGTCGACTCAGAAACGGCCCCGAAGCGGAATAGTCCGGCTTCAGGTGGTTTCTCAAATTCGAAGGAAGGGCCGACAAAACTGGCTTCCGTCGAGTTGATACGGAGACCACCGGTGGCGGGTTTCACCGAAAGTTCGCAGGACGTGATGGAGTTCCATCCGGTTGATACCTCCAGGTCAACCGAGTTGTTCTTGTCGAGCTGAATGTCCTTGGCGGCTGTAAGGCGGCACCTTAAACCTCCTGCTGGGCGGTACAGCTGCACGTCGGGCACGCGGAAGACATGAGCGGTTTTGCTCGGTGTCTGGGTGACGTCACGCTCCCAGTGAAGATGAACGTTGTCACAGACAATGTCCGCCTGGTGTATTCTATAAGGACCCGATACGTTCGTCTGTGCCTAGTTAGCCGAGTCCTTTTACATCTGTCTGAATTACTTACTGTGCTGACGAAGTGCAGCTTGTTAACGCCTGGCTTCAATGTGCTTGTCTCCGAAGTTTGCAGACGGACTTCCTTCGTTCCACCAGGAATGGTACGGGTGAGGCGAAGAGTGCCCTTTTCCACCTTCAGCTCATCAACTAGAAGGCTCCTCAGTGTGATGGTAAGAGAGAATCGGTCCTTTCCATCGTGATATTCCGGGGTTCCTAGGACCTCCACTTGGGTAAACAAATGGTTCAGAGGAACCCGGACCTCGTTTGACAGCGTTGCCGCAACGCTCAAGATCTCGTTCAAGAAGCCACTGATGGCACTCTTGTCGGGGTATGTAACTTCCGCAGAAGGGCCCACAGAAAGAGACTTCTTCTGGAGTAATCGTTCATTCTCGGCAGCGGCCGCCTTCGTCAATAGCTTCAGTCCCACGCGAACGAATTCATCCTTGCGCTGTAATTCGCGTAGACAGTGGGAGTACATGACAAGCATGGACAGTTCCAATAGACTCCAGCTGTTCTCTCCAAAGAATGGCGTTGTCATGTAGAAGAACGAGGCAGCAGGGCTGTACTCGCCCAGATGGTATTTCAGTACAGCAAGATCAGCCATGCTGGTCTTGACTGCATGCGTATGGTTCGCAACGGTGTAGTGCCTGAGGGCTTTGTCTGTGAGTGTTTCGTAGAGCCGGTAAAAGTCTTCACGACTGTCCAGGGCAGCGTGCAGTAGCCCGTTCTCGATTCCAGCCAGGCCCACACAAGAAGGCGCCGAGTCATCGGCATCCTCTTCCTTATCGTCATTCTCAAGGCTCACTTCCTCGAACTCATTGGCCTCCGATTCTCCAACCACGGGCGCCGAAGTCCAACCGCTTTCCCAGCCCCGCTTCTTGCCGGTGCCCTGGAGGACATTGCGAGACAGGGCATAGAGTTCGGCGCGCCTGGCAGCGAGCTCTTCCAAGCCTGCCTTGAGAAATTGGGCGTTTGGGGCAGTCGGTGTGGTATCTTCTGCGCTAGGCCGACTTGCACCAGGGAATATGCCAGGGCTGGGTGGCGGCCTAGTACTCGTAGTATTCGTCCGTACTGAAAGGGACGAGTTCCGCGCAGGGTGCAACATGGTCTTGAGCTCAGGGATCGATGCCTTCTGCTCGTGAGTGTCTGCGTTGCCGAGTGTTGATGGAGGGATGGGGAGCGCCTTGGTGGAAGTCTGGGCAAGGATCTGCTGAGCAACAGAGAAGGCGAAGGAAGCAACGAGGTTGTCGATTGCCTCAGACAATATCGGACTCAGGAGGGGCGAGTCCCCTGAATGCTTGGCTTTCAGCGCAGACAAGATATCAGTCCTCATGACCTGGGAGACGGCAGGGACAAATTCCAGCGTCCTGCGGCAGATTTCGGCCAGCATTGACAGGTTCTCGACATCTTCGGTCTGCTTGGGCGGTGGCGCCTGGGGGGCAACGCCGTGTAGGACGGATTCTTGTTGCTCCCTGAGCTTAGCCAAAAGCTCCTCGCGGGTAGACCAGGCATTGCCGAGGCGAAGGAGCAACGAAATTTGTCTGGCAAATATATAACAGCGAAAGTCGAACACTGATACGTTGTTGGCAACTATCATTTCCCGGTATGGCTTCTTTGTAGAGCTGATGGGGATCTCGTCGAACTTGTCGTTCTTGGGGGCATCTGAAGCTTGCAAGTCAACCGGCTCATCGTCCTCTTCAGACCCATCAGCGGCACCGAGAGCCTGAACAGCAGCTTCCGCGCGTTTGACCAAGTCCTCGGTGTGGTCCAATAGGGAGCCCCCATGCCTCTCGGCGTCACCTGAAGTCGCTTGTTCCTGGATGACGGTATCCAGTCCGACACTGAGTTCATCATAGCCAACCAGCGCATCCTCGACCAAGCCTACACTTTCGAAGCCACGAGCCAAGCCCTCCTTCAGGATGAAGAAAGTACAAAAGTTCCAGCCCGGAAGAGCTCTTTGCGAGTCCTTCTCCTTGATATCATCTTCGTACTGGGTGACTCGCATGTCGAATGAGGAGAGTATCAGCTCCTTGAACTTGCCAATCAGGTCTTCCCAAGCATTCTCTGCGTCCTGGCGGGATTCGGAATAGCCAGTCGGGGTGGCGGGGACGACGCGAGGCAGGATATCGTACGGCACATCATTGATACCTATGCGAATCTGTGCGATACGGTCCGGTGCGCTTTTACTGGAGCTGTTGAAGTCGGATCGGAGCTTCTCCAGGAGCGTTGAGGAACCCGATCCCCATCTGGACGTCCTCGACTTTTCGGCAGCATCAGGTCCCTTGCCGCTGACTCGTGGTTGGTTTGCGGCGGCCGTGTTGGGGATTACGACGTGTACAACCAGCCATTCGAAGGCATCATGGTTCTCTTGCGTGTTCGCCTTCCGCGTGGACTGGGAGGGAGGCGTGTTTTCCTTGATCCACTCTCGTATCTCGGATCGCGTCTTGGACTTGTACGTGTCGCTGTCGTCGCATCGGACCAGCAGCACTTTGAGGTATGGTGTGCGCCTCAGACCTGGTATCTGGTGTCGTCGCTGGGCGCCAGAGTAGCGAGCGGTGGCCGTGGGCGTGTCGGCATTGTCCGGCGCGGTGCTCTTCCCGCCGATTTGCTGGGTTTGGAAGCCATCGTCCTTGGTGGTGCTCGCACTGACGGACCTTGTAAGAGCGGGCGATACGGTGGGTGAGCCTGGGGCGGCGGGTGCATCAGGGGATATAAGCTCGACGTGGAGGGTATCGATGGATCGCAACGGGCCTGCGTGGGATTGCCAGTGCAGATTTCGAAGGGGGAGACGAGGGACCAGTCCCGGCGCTATGAGCTTGTAGACATCGTGGGGATCGAAGTACTCGACTGTGAAGCGCATTCGCGCGCAAGCAATTAGCTAGGAGCCCTCTCTATCTCTCTCTCGTTTTGTGCGACGGACACGTTGCACAGGGATTGGCAGGACATACCAGTGACTTTGGAGGTTGAAAAAGGCCGCTCCATCTTGAACGGCTCCTCCAGCTGAGGCAACAATTACATGTTCCGTTGCGACGGCAGAGATCAATGGCGGGCGAGGTTGGCGCGGTGTTGTTTGCGTGTCCGAGTGGTGATCCGTGTTGGACGGCGAGGTCAGTGAACCTACGGTGGAGCTTCCGTCGCAACGGACGGCGTGGACGGTGCAGGTCGAGCGGTGTGTGTGAGAGGTGCGCCGGCCGGCAGCAACCGTTTCGGCGGATCCCTGTCGCGGGGGCTCAGGGGGTCCCAGTGGATGGAAGCTTCCCAGAGCAATCCAATGTTCTTCAGCTTAATGCTCCGATGATCCGCCGAGGGCGGTGAGCTGCCACCTGCATGGTCGATTGGCTGAAAATGACGCCGCCAAAGTGTGCTAATGGAGGGGCACGGCAGAATTTTGTGAAGTGAGCTGGGCTGGTTGCTGGAACCCCTCCACCCCAGCCCAACCTTACGTACCTATTTTGGAGTACATAGAGTCAATTTGCGCCCGCTTGCTTGAGCTTTGTCTTGCTGCTCACTTTTCAAAAGCATCTTCATCCAGCATACGCAGCAATATGTCTGGATTGCAAGCCGTCAAGTATACCCGCGGCCGTCTCGAGGTCCTCGACCAGCTAAGACTGCCTCATGAGTTTCATTACGATGATGTCTCGACCAGCGAGGAGGCCTTCGATTGCATCAAGTCCATGAGGGTCCGTGGCGCCCCAGCCATTGCTATCGTCGCAGCTCTTGCCCATGCCGTTGAGCTTCACAATGGAAGCTGCACCGCCTCGTCCGCCCAGGATACCGTCTCTTACATCGACTCCCGTCTGGACTACCTCAAGGAGAGCAGGCCTACTGCGGTTGACCTGACCAACGCCATCCTCCAGCTAAAGGCCTGCATTCGCAGCGTCCCGCAAGACGAGCCCAAGGCCATCATCACTGCCTACATCGAAGAGGCCGAGAAGATCCTGGAGAAGGATCTCAAGACCAACCTTGCCATCGGCAAGTTTGGATCTGAGTGGCTGCAGGAGAAGGCCGGCGCCTCAACCGAGAAGCAGATCTCGGTCCTCACGCACTGCAACACCGGCTCTCTGGCGACATCCGGCCACGGCACCGCCCTCGGCATCATCAGGACCCTCTTCTCCAACAACCTTCTCCAGCACGCCTTCTGCACCGAGACAAGGCCTTACAACCAAGGCAGCAGACTGACGGCTTTTGAGCTGGTCTACGAGGGCATCCCTAGCACTTTGATCACCGATTCCATGGCCACGGCCTTGTTCGAGTTGAAGAAGAAGGAGAAGAACATCGCCGCCATTATCGTCGGCGCGGACCGCGTAGCGCGTAACGGCGATACCGCCAACAAGATCGGCACCTACCAGCTTGCTGTTGTTGCCAAATATCACGGAGTCAAGTTTATTGTTGCGGCCCCGACCACGAGCATCGACTTGGCGACGGCGACTGGCAAAGACATCAAGATTGAAGAGCGCAAGGGCGATGAGTTGACGCAAATAACCGGCGCTGTCGTCAACGCCGACGGTACCGTTGATACTTCACGGGCAGCCCGCGTGGCTACGGCTGACCAGCGCGTCGGCGTTTGGAACCCGGCCTTTGACGTGACTCCTGCCAGTCTCATCGATGCAATTGTCACGGAAAGGGGCGTTGCGGAGTCGGACCAGGACAAGATTGACCTCCGCAGGGTTATGCAGAAGGAGTGGGAGAAGATTGTGGGACCAGTAGATCTATAGATATGCAGTCCTGGTGATTACAAAGATTATTGCGGTCAATGAAACCAAGTGGGCTACTTGAGGGCGTGAAGGATCAGCTTCTGGAATCCCGTAACTGCCCCTTCGAGGTCGGCGACAGTGAGATTCTCGTTGCGCCCGTGGGCAACCAGAATGGTGCCAGGTCCGTACAAGTAGCGCGTGTGCGAGCCCTTCAAGTTGGGAATGTCAGTGCCATAGTTGGCGACTATCGTCTCGAAGCCTAGGAGTTGTGTTAGCTGACAGTAAGGTGGAAGTACAAGATTGCCACCACAGACCTTCGACATCGCAGTTGGCCTCGACGACACCGTATCCGTGCGTGCAAGTCAACTCCAAGTCCTCTGCGTCAGTCTCGTCAAGGATCTTCTGGATCCTGCCCTTGACAATGTTTCCGCCGTCCGCCTCTGGGCCAATGGCAACGCGCACGGCGATGCGAGCGAGGGAAGCCTCTGGGATGACATTCTGGGCAACACCACCAATGATCTGGCCGACGTTGACAGTGGTGTTCCCCCATTTCTCGCTGCTTCCGAGGTCGGTAGAGATGATCTTGGCAAGGGCCTTGACCATGATCTCGTTGGCGGACTTGCCCAACCAAGGATATCCCGAGTGGCCGGCAATGCCCTTGGCCGTGATATCGCAGAAGACGCCGCCCTTGTGTCCGCACGCCAACTTGGACTCGGTTGGCTCTCCAAAGATGACTGATTCAAACTCCAGGCGGGGTTCAATTTCCTGGAGAGAGTCGGAGAAGAAGCGCATGCCATCACCAGTGTCCTCCTCGCCAACGACGAAGAGGAGCATCACATCCTCCTCCTTGACCTTGTCCTCGCTTAAGAGATCTTCGAGGGCGATGATCTGAGCAGCGACACTGGCCTTTGCGTCGACGCTACCGCGGCCGCTGATGCGAGTCTCGGAGGTGATCTTCTCATCAGAGATGCTGTAGGGGATGTGAGGCGGCACGACGTCGTAGTGAGAAGTCACAACGATACGAGGCTTGGGCTGGCGCTCGTTCGACTTCCAGGCGAGAACATTGAAGCGCGGTGTCTCATTGCTGTCCTTGTTGCGCGGGGGCAGGAACTGAAGATGAGAGATGTAGCCTCGGCCGGTGAGGTAGTCGACGAGGAACTTGCCGGCCTCACTCTCATTGCCCGAGATTGAGGGGATCTCGATGAGGGAGCGGTGCAGAGAAATGAGGTCGTTGCGCCAAGAGGGTGCTGCATCGGACGCAGCGGGTGCCGGGCCGTGAGGCGTGGGCGGAGCAGAACCGGAGCCGAGAGGTTGCTGGATGCGGGAGGTGGCAGCCAGCCGGAGAAGGGCAGCAACGGCCAGGAGGTTTGGGATGTGCATGGCTTCTGCAGACGGCGGCGGCGGCGGCGTTGTCAAGATTGAGGTTGGTGAGACTCGATTGGTGTAAAAGAAAATAGTGCGCCTTCAATGGCGGGCGTGAAAGCTGTCTTTCCACTGGTTCTGGCAATGATAAGAGCACGACACCACGTCCGAGAGAGAAAGACTGGGGACCGGACAGCTGCAAACGGAGCGGTGTCGGAAGGAGAGGGTCGCAGCAGGAGCCCAGTGGACGGAAACAACTCCCCGCGGAAAGCAATGAGGTCATTCCCGTCAGCTCTGCCGCCATTGGATCCAGCCACATGCACGGACTCTGGAGCTATCGCTTGACCTCTCTTAGGCCTTACATAGTAGAGGCTTAGGGTGCCAGGTGGCTCAACGTGGCATGCATGCACTAGCCACCCCCATACTGCCGCATGTTCATGCAGTGACCCGAGCTTCGTCTGCTTTGTCCACACACCACGTCCGAGATGCTACCTCAACGGAGCCCAAGGAGCATATTGCTTGCTGGAGGCCGACGGCGTCTTTGATGGAAGGAAAATGCCCGAGACCTCGGTGGGGGGCCAAGCACCTGGATGGATGAGGTGGACTCCCGTCTTGTCAATCTGACTCCCGGTTGTTTCAACAATTGCTCGGCTTCTGACAAAACATGCATCGCCGTTGACTTTCGCAACCCGAGATGCATCTGGAAGGATGCACGGATAGTTCGTTATATGTGACACTAACCAGAGCATGCTGTTCATCTCTGCATCTGAAGTCGCCCGTGTGTTGCTGCACGCCCGAGGTCAGCCTACCTTACCTACCTAGGCACCTTACGTGCCTTGGCCCAGTCAGCTGCTGCACGCTGTCTCTAGGTCACTTCAGGTTGTACGAAGTAGGCATTTCAGTGTCTTCCCCAGACCACCCAGGTGCCAGACTGCTGCGGATCATGGTACTGGAATTCCAAACGCCTGTCCATTGCCGGCCACTGAAATCTCACAAATGACCGTGGTGTTTCCCCCTTCCACTGCAGGCGGCAAGTGGCGGCTCACCACCTTGGACCTTGCACCCTTTTCCCACCTGGGCCTCTACTGTGACCGAGTGACGAAGCACAAGAGCTGAGGTACAAAGTACCTGTGACACCTGGTCCCTGTCCGCCTCGCCTTAGCTGACGGGGACGCAAGTTGACTGGACTGACAGCACGTTCTCCGACCTCCCGTCCCCACTGCGGTGACCAGGTCCGTTCGTGAATGCAGCAGACGGCCTCCACTGCCACCAACGCAAGGCGAAGGTACCTACCTACCTTACCTGCACCTTTACGTTAGCAGCACCTCGACACTGGACTATCTGTGGTAAACTTCACATTGCTCCCCCCAGCCATTCGTCACGTCCCACCGTCACGACCGACGACCCTGAACTGTTCCCGACGACAGCTTCAATTGCACCTCCACACCCCCTGCGACTGTACCTTTCTTGACGCGTATCCTACTCGACATCACCTCCTCTTTGCATCGCCACCCTTTTGCATGCACTTGGCTCCTGTTGCGCGCCGCTATTCGCCCACGAGACGCCCGTCCTCATTATCCCCTTCACGCCGACCGGACCAGACCCCGACCCCGAGTTGCTTTCCGTCCTGCCCGAGACCGCCGACCACGCCGAGCTTCGCTTCGGTCGGCCTTGACCTGACAGTCATCGCCAGACGGAGGGATGCAGGCGAATAGAGGGAATGCCGAGGCCCTGGGTCGAAAAGCCAAGGTACGTTGCCTCCTGTTCCTGAGCCCAGATGTCATGCTCGCGCCTCTCCTCGACCACCCATCAGCCCATGACGAACCCCTGAGCAGAGCATTCGATCGCTCTGCGACATACATCTTCATTGACAAGCACTTGGGATCAGTTATGCTAACGTCACGATAGCTTGCTCGCTCGTACCAGGAGCTTCTTGAGTAAGTCTTGGCCATGACTTCCTTCCCTTGATGCTGCTTTGTACTAACCAACAATTTCTCTCCCAGCGAGTTTGCCAACAAGGATCTAAGCTCTGTCGGCAACTATACCCTCGGCCGCTTGATTGGAAAAGGCTCCTTCGGCAAAGTCTACTTAGCCACCCACAAGCTTACCAATGGCTCCAAGGTATGCCTACTACTTTCATCTGGATGCTGGATGGGGCGATACCCGAAGCTGCCGTTGCTAACATGACTCTGTGTAGGTCGTCCTCAAGTCTGCGAATAAAGGCGATTCGAACCTCGCCCGAGAAATTCACCACCACCGACAATTCGTCCACCCTCACATCGCCCGACTCTACGAAGTTATAGTTACCGAAAACTTGGTCTGGCTCGTGTTGGAATACTGCGCTGGTAGGATTGCATTTAACCTCATCAACATGCAACAATACTTACCAAACCGTGGCAGGCGATGAACTCTACAACTATCTCCTCGAGCATGGCCCGCTGCCTGTTCACAAAGTCCAAAAGATTTTTGCCCAGCTCGTGGGCGCCGTCTCCTACGTACACCAGCAATCATGCGTCCACCGCGATCTGAAACTCGAGAACATCTTATTCGATAAACACGAGAATGTAAAGCTGGTGGATTTTGGCTTTACCAGAGAGTACGAGGGCAAGTCCAACCACTTGCAGACATTTTGCGGCACGATTTGCTACTCGGCACCCGAGATGCTCAAGGGCGAGAAGTACGCGGGAGAAAAGGTCGATGTTTGGAGTCTCGGCGTCATTCTATACGCCTTGCTTTGCGGAGAGCTGCCCTTTGACGATGACGACGACAACGTTACACGTACGAAGATTCTAAGCGAGGAGCCAAAATTTCCCGATCACCTGCCCTTGGCTGCGATACCTTTGATCAAGTCGCTCCTATCGAAACGACCATTGCTCAGGCCCTCGCTTCCGGAAATCCTGTCGAATCCTTTCCTTGCTGAGCATGCTCCAGCCCAGCACGCAATTCTCAAGCTGACAAGGCCGCCGCCATTCGCGACCTTGTTGGAGAAGGAAACCCTGCAGCGCATGCGTAGTGCAGGTGTCGACATCGATTCGGTAATCGAGAGTGTCCTTGCTCAACGATGCGACGCTCTGGCTGGCTGGTGGACCTTGCTTATCGAGAAGGAGGAGCGGAAAGTGCGCAGAAGGGAGAGAAAGCGTCGCGAGCGAGAAGCTGAGAACAGGAGTTTGCGCCGCCTATCCGCTGCGTCTAGCAGGCTTGACCGGATTGCGCCTGTTCTCCAGGAAGTTGACGAGGATGGTGGACTGACGAATCGTTTCATCAGACTTGAAGACGCGCCCATAACGCCAAGGACCAGGGGTCGCTCAGAAAGGAGAAGCGCACATTACTCTGACTTCAATGACCTCCCGGGTCTCCCAGAGCACACCAAGGAGAATGGAAGTCCAAACACGGAGGAACCTCCACCTCCCATCGACAAGGACTCTATTCGGTCTGCCAGTACGTCTAGAAATCGTCGCCCGGTGCCACCCCCTAAAGAAGGGTTCATCCGGAGCGCGAGATCTCGGGGTTCGACCCTTCACCTCGTGACCACATCGGAGGCTTTGGCGGCTAACGGAACGCCAGAGCGACCTGCCGAGCAGCAAAAGGTTCGAAAGAAGCCTTCTCAAGCCATCATTGCGCACTGGAAGAACTGGACGCACTGGTTCTTTGAGAACACTCGTAGGGGCAGACATGCGAACAAGCGGGGCAGCCACTCCACGCCGAATCTGGTCGATAAGAACGGCGGTACCGGTAGCAGTAGCAAGCACTCCAAGGATACGAGCCCGCGGCCTCAGACGAGTCGGCAGCCGACTGCCGACAGCGCCGTAGCACAGGCTAAGGCCGGACTTCCTCGTGGTGTAGTGGCTAACGGTCATGCGAATAAGGCGCTGCCTGGGCAGAGAGGGTCTGGCAACTTTAGCAGCAGCCCGGCATCAACTAGCACTGTTACGCCTGGACATTATCCCTCGCGTATCACGACGTCGTACAAACGACAATCATTATCCCCATCTCCCATGACACCTCGATCGACTATGCGTCGCTCCTCGGCAGGACTGCGGGGCCGCAAATCCACGTCTTCATCCGTGTCATCCATACGTTCTATGCCCCACCACCACCACTCTCACTCCAAAGCTTCCTCGACGAGCTCAAACGGCTCTGTATCAACCAAGAACACACTAGGGCGCGGACAATCACCTCATCATTCTTCTGTGAAGGTTCTGCCGGCCACTCCAACGTCTACAGCGTTCCCCTCCAACATTCGTCTCGTACGAGGGCCCGGCCCTCCGGCTCCTCTTGCTCTCTTCAACGAGGGCATGCCGTCCGCCTCAGCGGGAATGCAAGCTCCGGGCTCACCGAACCCATTCGCTCAGGGAGGTGGGATTTTGTTTGCCAAACGGAAGCGAAACATTTTCAAGGGCCCAATGTTGGCCTTTGGCGGAGCGAACGCCAGTGGCAGTACCACCAGAAGCACAAGTTCTAGCCACTCAAGAAGCGCAAGCGCATCCGGAATGGGACGCAGGTCTGGCGAAGCACCTATCCAGGAAGAGGAAGAGGGCGAGGAGGCGGAGGAAGACGTTGAGGAAGTGGATGCCTTCAGCCCTGTTGTCGGGGGGCCTGGGGAGCGCATCGAAGAGCAGATTTTCGAGGAAGGCGAGACTCCGATGGAGATACCCTCGCAAACTCATGCCGGGTCAAAATCAGCAGAGGACGTGCCTCCGAAAACGCCCAAAACGCCCATCACTCCCATCACCCCTCAGACAGCGATCCCTCCGACGATCCCGACATGAACGAAAGAAATCCCCTATCATTATTTGTTTAACCTTCTCAAGCGCAGTTTTGAAAAAATACCAGTCTGGAATGTTGTTTTGTTGCGACTCCCACTATACAGGCCCGAAAGGAATGGGCCGAGGCAAAAGCTCTCTTTTATTGTTATTTTCTGTATATTTCCCCTTCGGCGCCATGTACCATACTTAGAGAGGATACCTTGTACTAAACAGAGGGTGCTGATGCTTTTACAATTGAAAAGAAGGATTCAAGCTAACGCCACATGTTTCGTCAAAATGCCATGGCCTACGTTTAGTATGTCTACTACGTCCTTCTTGCGTTGGCAGTCTCATCCAAGCCTTGCCTTGCAGCTACGATCTTCTCAACCGTCTCGTTGGTTGCGCACAATGACGCGTCAAAGGGTTTTAGTGTAGAGTCTCCCATGGTCGCCAACGCGGCCAGACCTAGATATCCATGGTAGATATCAGGTGGTCCTCCTGGGTACTTTGAGAATCCGCCGATCAGATGTTGCGTCTTGCTCATGAGGAAGCGGCGCGAGGGTACCTCGTCGATGAGATCAACATGGCCCAGCATCTACACTATGTTAGTCCTGTTGACTGAATCCATCAAGACGCCTTCTTACCTGCAGTGTCCCTCCAACCCACCAGCAGTAACACGTATCCGCAACCTTGTTGCACCGTCCGTTAAAGCCCACGAACCGCGTGTTCTCGTCCAGCGTAAGCTGCCCCAGCGTGTCGGGCAGAGCGAAGTTGGGATCATCCTCCTCGTCTTCCTCCTTTTCAAAGTAGTCAAATTGGCGGTAGGCGAGAAACTTGACCAGCAGCTCCACGTCAGCGAGGCCCTTCTCGACGGTTGCACTCCGGTGCGGGGTGGCTCCCTGTGACGGGGGCCGGTCGAGGAGGTAGAGCGCGCTCACGGCGCAGTAAGCGTATCCAGCTGCGCATTCCAAGTCAACCCACCGCCAGCGCAAACGTTCATCGTCGGGTGCAACGTACCGTGCGATTCAAGCTGTGAGCTCTCAGCAAGCCCACCGTCGTATGTCTGGCTGCGTCGAATGTGCCCGACCATCGCGTCGACGTCAATGTCCTCGACCCAATCCGCGTCCCCTTCCTTCATATCCCCCCTCAGCATCCACCGCGTCGCGGCTGCGAGGTAGCAAAGCCGCATGTCCCTCCCGCCCTCGATCCGCCCGTCGTCCATCACGAGCTCTCCAAAGCTGCCATCAGCTCTCTGCAGCCTACGCAGCCACCGCAACGTCTGGACCCTGTCGACGCCGGCATACGCTCTTTTCGCGCCCTCCTGCCCGTCCGCGACAATGGCGAAGATCAGCAGCGCGAAATACGTCGCGGCGATGTTCGCCGAGCTCGCGTGTCGCGGCTTGGGGGCGCCCTTTTCAAAGTCCCAGCCGGCGCAGACGTCTTTGGGCAGGGCGTGCGTCGGGGAGCCGCAGAAGCCGCCGGCGGGGTGTTGCAGGCCCAGCACGAAGTTGCGCGCAGCGGCGCGGTCCTCGGTGGTCAGGAGGTGTGGTTTGTCGGAGGAGGACGGGGAGAGGATGTCGAGGGCGGCGAGGATGAAGAAGGTCAGGGCGAGGCGGGTGCTGTCGGAGCTGGTGTACTGGTGCGGGAGGAAGGTCTTGTGGCAGCGTTGCCAGTATTTGATGTGGCGCTCTTTTTCGAGCGGGATGGCGGCGTCGGCTGCCATCTTGTGCGGCCGTGATGTACACACAAAATTGAGGTTCGTGGTTGGAGATGATGGAACTTCCAGCATTCCCATCCCATCCCCAAAACATGCCAGTCCGGGATACCGACGGTAAGGTACCTACAGGACCCCGCCCCCACCCAGCTCAGCTCTCAAAGTCCCCTAGTTCCAGGCGCTAGCAGGGAAGCTGCACCACTGGAAGCCTCGCCCAGCTGGGTACGGTGGCAGGCGAATGGGAAGCTGCGCGTCGATAAGCCTCGCAGGTGCAGGATTAGCTCGCACATCCACGTCGATAAGACACATGACGGGATGCTTGCTTGGCCTACTTTTTGTCCTACGACTGGAACCCCCTTTACCCAGCGTCTTCTTCCTCCTCTCCCCGTCGCAACACGTATTCTGACCCTCAACCTGGACGAACGACCGTCCAGAGAAAATCAGACACCATGGCGCTCATTTCGGCAAAGACCATCATCACCTCGCTCTCCCTCTTCCACGTCACCCTCGCCTTCTTCTTCCTGACGAACCCAGCCACCATCGCGGACCAGGCTCTGGTCTATGTGCTGGGCGAGGCTATGGGCATGGTGAGTTCCCCTGCCGTCCCCTTTCTGTAGCCATGAATACGTCGTTTGACTGACTTGAAAACTTCGCAGCCCCATGCCCGTAGCTTCGAAAATAAGTCTCCCGCTCTGGCTTTCCTCGCCGCCGTCCTCGGGATGATGGGAATCAGCGACCTCGTCACCCTGAGCATGCCCGAAGAGATCTGGGTCGACTTCCACTGGGGAACGCAAGGTACGTTTTGCCCAAACCTCCTCCTTACGGTCCCCCTTATCCCCCACCAGAGTAGCCAGCTAACCGAAATGCTCCAGCTCCCGCCCGCCTCTTCATGTCCCTCGTCTTCGTCGTCTACACCTTCGCCTTCGGCCCGTCCTCGCCCCTCTACTCCAACGCCCGCGGCGCCCGCCTCGCCCACCCCAACGCCCACGCTCACAACCCTAACTACACCCCCTCGACCTGGGGCGGCGACGGTCTCAAGAACCGCGTCTTCCTGACCTTCGCCTTTCTCGAAATGGTGAGCTGGTTCTGGGTGTGGATCACGCTTCGCGAGGAGCAGGAGGCGATTGCGAGGGAGAAGGCCAGGAAGAAGGAGGCGGCTCACCCGGGTGCGTTCTAAAGGGGCAGACGGGCGTTGCCGCGGGAGGTATTGTGGGGTTGAGAAAGTAGTTATATGCATCAGTGGAGTTGGACGACGGGCATCACGGAAAGGGATATACCAAGCGAGCAAGCACTTGATTGTAAAGAGACGGGTAGCATGCATGACAACTCTTTTTGAACTCCTTTGCTCTTTTCTGATACACTGCCGCTCTTTTATATCTATACAACGTCGGGTATGGATCTCCAAATGTCACATCGCTTGTACCTGGAGGAGCAAGGCTACGAATCCCTCAGCGCCGCAACGAGACTCTTCACTCCCACTGCACCATCTCCCATCCCTTGACGTTCGTCCGCCAGCTGTCGGCGACCTTTTGCGTCCACACGCCGACGTGTCCGCCAGCGACCTCGCGGATCTGCTGGGCCAGCTTGTCGCCGTCCTCAGCCTCAAAGGTCCACCTCCCCAGGCGCGCACCCAGAGAATCGCTCTCCTTCTTCAAAAGCGCCACGCGCGCCTTGCCCTCCTTCAAGGCCATAGCCGCCGCGGCCTCCAGCGTCTTGACCTGCGCCATCACGTCCTTCGGGATGTTGCTCTGTCCGGAGCGGTCCCTCTCCTTCTCGCGCTCGTTGAACGCCACGATATACGACGTCGCCAGCTTCACGGCGGCGGCGGCGTCGCGGAGCACGAACAGGCCGTGGAGGGAGCCGAGCATCAGCAGCACCTGGGACTCGTCCGCCGTCCCGGCAAGGGCCTGTGCTCGGAGAACGTCGAGGCCGGATTTGACGGCGGAGGCGATGCTGGAGAGCAGCTCCGGGGGCGGCGGGGTGCGGCTGGCGGACACGGCGAGGGGGATCAGGGAGGTGAGGAGGGAGATGATGTCGTAGTACATTTCTTCCTGCTGGGTGAGGTGCGTGCCGCGGGCATGGAGGAACCTGCTCATGGAGGTGTTGAGGCGTTGGAGGGACTCGAGGATGTAGGTCTGTTCTGCGGCGGCGGCTTGTGCGGCGTTGGTGACTTTGTACGAGGACGGGGCCTTGTATGAGAGGAGGTCGAAGAAGGACTCTGCGCTGAGGGCTAGGTGGGAGCGGATGTTCTGTATGGAAGTGAGTATGTGGGCTTGGGTGATGCATAGGGAGGGAATGCTTACCGATGGATCGGGCCCGAGGCGCAGGACGTCCCAGATTGGCCTGCTGGTCGATGCTTCCAGGTTGGGCACAGATCCGTAGTCGATGATGTCTCTTAGGACGGTCTCGTCAACAATCTCCTCTGTCCTCTAGTGTTAGTGCCATGACGCCGAATCAAGGGTAAGATATCCCTTACCAACTGCAGGCTCGTCAAAGACTGAATCACTGCGAACGTCCAGGGCTCGCCCGGCTCTCGACTCCTCCACATACCCCATGACGAGGGTGCAGCTCCTACGCAGACGCTCAATGTAGCCGGGAATGTCGAGGATCGCAGTGTAGCTCTCCGAGTCAAAGGCATCGGCCAGTCTCCTGGGCATTCTCAGCTTCAGGGATGTCTGGTAGTGGGCCTTCAGCCCTTGCATCAAGGCCCTTCCGGGGCTATTGGGCGGCAGGACCAGCGTCGGAGCGACAGTCGAGAGGCGGTCGAAGAAGTACGGGCCGAGAGAGTCGATGATTGTGCGCTTCACGTCCGTCGTGTCCCACACCTCTCTAGCCCGCGACGCGCAGCCGAGGACGAGGTAGATGCGGACCAGCACGAGGGTTAGCCTAGTGTGCTTTGGGGTTCTGGTGAGCTGATCCTCGATGATGAGGGCCGCTTGGAGGAGGCGGTCTTGTCTGCTGGTCTTGGAAAGGGAGGTGGGGTTATCGATGCCGCGCTCGTGCAGGCCGCTCAGCCTGACGAGGCAGGTGGCCGCCAGGATGGCGAGTTCTGGTATGCAGTCCAGTGTTTGGCTGATTTCGGAGGAGTTGATGAGGGAGGAGTACAGAGCAAGCGTTGACTCCAAAAGGGTCTTCAAGCAGGCGGTGCAGGACGATGACCTGTTGGAAGTAGCGCAGACTATGCACTTCCAGTCATTTGGCTTCTTCGGATCCTCGTTGGGAACGGGGACGATCGTCTTTGACGAGGACAGGCCGAGATACTGCAGCTTGAAAGCCAGCGTTCGTACGGCTGATGACTTGGAAGCGTCTTCAGTTTCCTTTGCCAAACGGGGGACGTATTCGTAGGCGAGCTCCTTGATCTCCTGGGGTGAAAGGCGTTCGACGAAACCCTTGACATCTTCGAAGCAGGCGGGTGAGGTGGATTCGACATCAATGTAGCGGCATAGCTGTTCGAACTCGTTGGACTTCCCATCAGAGGCCGAGTTAGGCTGGGCGAATTGAAAGGCAGCTTCTACCCTAGCCAAGTAGATGTTGCGCTTGTAAATTGATCGTATGTTTTCCTGTGCAAGGAAACGATCGATCAGAGAAGACACCTCCGTCGAGATTCTGCGTGTGGAGTCAGCTTAGGTTCGGACAAGCAAGTAGCGATGTTTCTTACTTTTGCGCAGATTCTCCTATCCTACCCGCGGCATTGAGGAACTTCTTCCACACAGCCCAGTCGCATGCCAGCAGACTCAGTTGTCCCTTGTCGTCGGTCGTTGACAGACACTCCTTGCAAAGGTCGTATACTGTCTTCCACTTCTCCTTTCGCTCAAAAACTTCAGTGGTCTGAAGGAACAGGTCCTTGCGACCTGACTTGAGTTGGTATACGGGGTTGAGCGTAGGGCCGTTGAGAGCGGCATCCCACTCCGCATCCGATGCATGAGCCTCCATGATGCGATAGAAAAGGAGGATCTCCTCTTCGGTCTTGATGGCTCGGTCAGGAACGTTGCCATTCTTCTCCGCACCACTATGCTGCGAATGAAGTCAATCGATGATTATCGCATGAGGACGGGACCATTACCTGCTCTGCAAACTGCGCAGCGCGCTGCATCTGCTTAAGGGCGAGCATGCCGTAGAGCTGCTTTTTTCCGGCCGGGCATTGGTCGCTGATCTGCATTCCCGTCAGAGCTGTCGCGAGTCAATAAAAAGATGGCAAATCTTACCGCTAGCAGATGTGTGACGGCAATGTTCCAGAACAAGAAGCTGCGCTCCGAAGGGAATGACCTGTCGAGAATAGCCGCGATCTATTTGAGTGCATTAGTTGGAGTGAGCAGCTGTCGCGAACCCTCAAGACTCACTTGTTGCGCGCTGACGAGGTCCCAATGCAGCAGACAAGACTCCAAACACCTCGTCCCGCCGTTCTTGTCCTTGGGGTTGGCCTTCACGTAACGCAGCTTCAGGGGCCCAAAGGTTTCAGAAAACTCATGATCCTCAAGCAGTCCCTCGGATGCCCATTCCAACAGCTCAAGGGAGTCGGCATCTCTCACGGCGGATGCATCCTTGACGAGCTTCTGCAGGGCGATCAAAGGCGCAGTCTTTTCAAGGGGCGACTCCAAATGGCTCTCTGCGACGATTTTCACGACCTGCGTTGGTGTTTAGCTGCGGCTTCAAGACCCATACGGTAGGCGAGTGTGAGAGAGAGTCAAACCTCATAATACGGATCGTTGAAGGTCCGGAATCGCTTCTCGGCGAGACGGATGACGTTGGCCCATTGTCCGTCGTTGAAGGCGGTCTGCAGTTGCAGATCGACGCCGCTCTTCAGCTGAGGCCGATTCCAGGACATGGTGATGCTTCTGATCGGATGGCGGGGCAGAATTGGCTTTGGAGGGGCACTGTGCACAGAAGGTGCAGCGGAAGCTAAGGGATGTGGGATGCAGGGTCCAGTGTGATTGGCCCTTCGGGTGAATATTAAGCCGAACACCTTCCCGCGACCTGAGCGAGGTGCCCCCAGCCGCCGTGTGTCCCGTCCGGGTCCGGGTCCGGGTCCGGAGATCTGTCCTGGCAGGCTAGTCCCGATCCCGATGCGCCACACCTCGGGTTTATGATACCCGCGCAACCATAAGACCAGGCCGTCCTTTGGCATCCGGGAGTGAAGTTTTGTTCCGCGTGACCATATTACTCGTACATCATCATGACTCCGTCCCATGCATGCATATTTGTTACATAGTGTACAATATCCCGTGCCCGCCATGTCTTGAGCGGGGGGGATGGCCGCCATCGCAGAGCGACACCCTCAAAGCTTTCAAGGGGCACCCGGATATAGTCAATAATATTTTTATTCACCACCATCCTCCGTTCTTCTTGCGTTCTTCCTTCTTCTTCTCGAGCTTTTGTCCTGTCAGTCTCGGTCTCGGTGGATGGGAAAGATGGTCGGATGGCACAAACCCATGCTTTTTTGCAATCCCTGTATGCTCTGAGAAGGAAGTGTCAGTATATTGAGCCACTGTAGCCAATGCAGAGCGGGAATCAGAGAGCGCCGTACTGGAAGTAGTCGCCGCACATGGAGCGGTCGCCTCCGTTGCGGTGCAAGCACCTGATGCTCTTCTGGGCAAACTCCTGGCACGGATCGTAGTATTCGCTCTTGTCCTTGCTGTTCCGCCAGAGTTAGCCAGCTTCCATTGGAGCATGGACTGTGCAGCAGGCTTACGCATCGAACTTGCGGCTGCTCTCCTTGAAACCCTCGTCGACCTTTTCGGCGACGGCCTTTGCCGCGTCATCTGAGGACGAAGACATTGTTACAGTCGGTTCGTTCTGGATCGTAAGACAATTCGTAGATTGAATCGACTCGGGTCGGAAGGATCAGTCACACAATGTCGGTCGTCGTTGTTGCGCTCTTGCGATCGCGATCTGAACTGCGGCGGCAAAAGTTGATGCTGCAATGCGACGACGTGACGATTGAGCACGGGCCCTGCACTTGAATGATAAGATAACTGGTTGTCGATAAGATAAGAGGTAGGTGGGCACAAGCCTCCTTAAGATCCGCCGCTATGATTGACGGATGCTCGCTACGGTTACAGCGCAAGCACGCTACAGGTCTCCCCCCAAACTCGCCGACGTACAACTGCAGCCGACTAGCTCCCAGGTTCCATCCCGTCCACCTCTCCGAGGAGAACCGGATAAAGGTGCCGACCTGGCCGATTTTGCCGACAAATCCAGAGTTTGTCCTCAATAAAGTTTCCATCTGTCTTAACTCTACATTTAAGGTAAAAAGGGGATATCGATGTCAGATCCTCTCTTTTGCATGGTGTTTAAACGAACGCCATCCAACTCTCTTTTGACGTCCTGCCGTTCATGTCTGATTACACAACCACTCATTTCACCTCTCTATCCGTCCAGAAAGGCCCCAGACACACCACTCGTGCTTGGCATCGGCAAGTCGGTGCCAAGTTCCGCACAGTGGAGAGCATCTGTATGAGAGACACCGTCTTCTTTTTCAAAGGCCCAATCATCGCTAATCTGGCACAATTACGATTCAAGAGGCGCTGTCATTTGCTGACATCCCCCAGTGTCTTAGATGCAATCCCTCCCGTCGGTGTTGGTTCTTGACGACAAGAGATCGTCACTCAATCACCCACAACACTCAAACTCACTTGCATACCAACCTGCAGGAGATTGAGCGTCTACAACAGTTGTCAGCGCTTAACCGAACATCCAGATCATCACAGCAACGAGACCACGCCTGGCCCCCGAAGCCTTTCGCAGTACCACTCGTATTCGTCAGCATTCGGAAACCACGGGCTCCAGGCTCACCAACCCGGTCCGCTTGAATAGGAGAGGCAAAATCCCAGTAGCCACTGTCACAATTCACGTCCAACTTCCAACAATTGCGTCCTATCCGCACTCTCACCGCCGCAGCGGACATGAAGCGGGCTGTGAGCGGTGGGCGCGGAGCAGAAATTGCACGCTTTTTCTGCCCGTCTTAGCAAGCCTTTACACCATCGGATCGGCGGACGATGGATCTGCCAGGTTCTTGCGAAATGAGGCCCCGAAGCCAAGTTGGTTTTTGCTCTCTGGCCCACCGTGTTAGCGAGCAAGTGCTTGCTAAAGCCTGGCCCCCTTCTTCGACATTCTCTCCCCTTTTCTAGCGTCAAATTTAGAAGAACTTCTGCCCTTCAATCGCCCCCGCCCACAGGCTACGCCGCAGCGACGTATCCGTATTTCGTACGCTAGTCTCTTCGCTTGCATTCCTCCTCGGAAGGGGGCGAAGGATTAGGTCGCCTCGGTTCCTTCGATGGTCCTCTGGAGGGGGGGCGGTCAGCACTCAGACCCGACCAACGCCCAGCCCTCGTCGCAGACAAACACACAATTACTACCGTGCCGCCTCTCGGTGTTCAGCTTCTGCGGTACCGACGACAATTGAGGGGGCTGCCAGACACGTCGCCGCACCATTCGGGTGGACTTGTCAATCTTGGGCAATTTTGGGAATAAGTGTCATCTGGATGCAACCAAGATGAAGATCATGCGACATGCGATCGTGGGACGACACCACCCCAATATCGTGTTATTGCAACGGGTACCAAGATGCTGTCGAATCGTCGATACTGGCTGTCGTCTCCATCCTCCATCCAGGTTCTACCATCTTCGCCGGCTCACATGCAATATACCATAGCAGATGCGGCCTGACAATTAAACATGCGTCAAGTAACACTGATGGGGACTTCATCAATCTCATCGACATCTTCACAGTTCAACATTGTCGGCTCAGATCAACAAGAGGCCCCAAGGCTCATTCGCCCGCCCGCACCCGGACAATCTGTCCGGCCCCGATGCACTTCCCGTTCCTCAATTTCGTCCTCATTTTGCTGCTTTCCCCTTTTCACCCCTCCCCTGCTGGCGACGGCCTTCCTGCTGGCCGCCATCGCGGAACGCATACGATTGGAGGAAAGTAAAAAATGGCCAGAACCGCAATAGAAGGGCGAAACGCGTCCTTACATATCAATGATACGCTCAAGTGAGCGTCGTTCTACACACAGGTTGAGACTTCTGAGACCACGAGTCTGTGATAAAGATAGACATTTGGAGTCCCAAGCCTGTCAGTCCAGTACCAAACTCCGGTACCAAGGCCGTGATCTATCTATCTGGCTGACTGGTGATGACCACAATGTTAGCGTTGCGTCTTGCATGAACGACCTGAAACTGGGCGATTATCTGCTTCCTTTTACTCTACTTTCCCCCTCCTTTACAAGCCATTCAAGTGTTGGCAGCCAACCAGAGGGACGGGTGCACTTCATCTTGTTCCAACATGTTTCTCTCAAGCGAGCTCTTCGGGATTCACCCGGGGGTCTATCCCTGCCGTCAATAACCAGGGTTTTCAACCTTCGTCCCAACTTTGAGTCGCCCGTTCGGCTCCCACTTGCACAAACCCCAGGAAGCCCATGGCCCAAGAAGGTTGTTTGGGTTAGCCGCGCCGCTGCAGGGGGCCACGGCGCGATCCACCATCACCCTGTTTGTCTGTTTCATATCCGCACCCTCACTTTAATCGCAACGGCTTCATTAATGAATTCACCCACGCCTTACCCTCGGCTGCCGCCGACTAACATGGATCTGACAGACGCCAAAGACTGATTAGCCCACCGGATTGCTCCATCAGCCTCATCTCCTTTAAAGAGTCCTGCAGCTTTCCTGCAGCCTTGGCAGGGGAAGCGGATGAGACGACTGTCTCCATCACAGCGCTGGCGCCCTTCCTCTCTAGGGCGTCCCCATACCCTCCACGAGTCCACATTGCACTTTACTGTGAACTGGAGGCGCTGGATGTGCTGTTCGACCCTCAGGGAGTCAGGGGCCCTGGCAAGTCTGGGCACTGACGGAATCGCCAGCTCTAGCCGCGCGATGAGGAGTCCAGATGTGCCCCTACGGCGTACACATTGGTTGCCTATGTCGACTTAGTGCGGTGAGATGGGTCTGCCACCGGAGATGGGCTTGGATGATTCGAGATTGAGAAGAAAGAGGGGAAGGGACGGTAGAGATGGGCTATGGACGTGGGAGATGTAGCCTAGAAGGGAAAGAGGATCCGTTGACTTACACACACAACCTCATCAACGCGTTATAAAAGTCTTCCATCCCACACATCTGCATGTTTCCCGTCTCTCTCTTTTCTCCATCATCACAACTGGTGTCATTCTCTCATTCCTTGTACTCAGGTCTCTCTCTTGTTGGCTGTGCCATACACTCATTTCGAACTAGACGTTCAACCACGCTCACTAAGCACAACCTCGCAAATCAACTTTCACTTCTTCACTCCAACTCTACACCTTTTTGAGACTTTTCGTCAAGAAACCAAACAACCGTCAAGATGCGCTTCTCTTACACCGCCGCTGCTCTTGCTGCCCTCACCGGCCAGGCTGCCGCCCACGCCCGTGTCTACGCCCTCTGGTCCGACGGCGCCGAGATCCAGGTCGACGGCAAGTCCGGCTACGAGTCCTTCATCCGCAGCCCCCCCAACAACAACCCCGTTAAGGACATCACCTCCAAGGAGATTGTCTGCAACGCCGACCCCTCCGCCAAGACTGGCTTCGCCCCCATTGAGGCTGGCAAGTCCGTTGTCTTCGAGTGGTACCACAACACCCGTGGCGACGACATCATCGACGGCTCCCACAAGGGTCCCCTCAGCACCTACATTGCCGAGTACACCGAGGGTGACGGCACTGGCGCCATCTGGACCAAGATCTCTGAGGAGAAGTACGCCAACGGCAAGTGGCCCGTCGACACCCTCATCGCCAACAAGGGCAAGTCTGGCGAGGTCACCATCCCCGCCTCCCTGAAGCCCGGCAAGTACCTCCTCCGCCACGAGATCATCGCTCTCCACGAGTCCGACACCACCTACGACACCAACTCGGCCCGTGGTGCCCAGTTCTACCCCTCTTGCGTCCAGATCGAGGTCTCTGGCTCCGGCTCCGACGTTCCCCCCGAGAACTTCGACTTCCAGACCGGCTACAAGTACACCGACAGCGGCATCCACTTCAACCTCTACAGCGACGACGCCTCCAGCTACAAGGCCCCCGGCCCTGAGGTCTGGACCGGCGGCGCCGGCTCCGGCTCCGGCTCTACCCCCGCCACCAGCGCTGCGCCCGCTGCCACCTCCAAGGCCGCCGCCACCTCCGCTGCTGCCGCCCCTACCACCCTGGCTACCCAGGTCAGCTCTGCTGCCCCTGCCGCCACCTCTGCCCCGGCCGCCACCTCTGCTCCCGCTGCCACCCCCTCCAAGGCCCCCTCTACCGGCTGCAAGCGCCGCCGCGCTGCCCGCAAGGCTCGCCGCTCTGCTCACTAAGCGCTTGACGCTGATGAGAGACGAGGTGGGAGGAGTTGTTGAGTAATTAGAGTAAGCAGTTCTCAGAGTTCCCTTGGGTCTCATGAGCTGTGGGAAGGAGTTTCACTTTTACACCAGACACCAGATGTGCAATCCAGGCTTACTGCGTCCTGCCCGGTGCACGGTATCCGAGTCTCGAGTTCACCTTTGAACTTGGTCTCAAAAATTCTGCATTCCTGTACATAGTACCTTGTATAGCATTAAGCCTGCATATACCATGATTTAAGCGCTCCAATCGTGATCCCAAACGTGATATTTGGAAGTGTATCAGATGTTCGCATGATTGTGATTGCACTTTAGTAGCATGGCAGGCATGATGAACCTTCTCGCTGGGTTTATGACTGGCTCCTTTTTCACGAAGGGAGCGAGGCTATCGGGTTAGATGTTTACATCGGTGTTTCGCCGAATGATGCCCCCAAACGGCAATGAGCTTATTGGGCGTCTTATATTAAGTTAACAATTGCCGTCGCAGTTTGATGCTGGTTCTTACCATGGGCCGCGTGGATGTCGCAATAAGCTCCACTTGGCTTGATATTGAGTCAAGATACTGCGTACAGCAGATATTAATCGTGGCAGTGGATCATATTGAGCGTGCAATATATTGTCTTGGCAAGATGGCTTTCGCAACAATGTCAAAGCTTTTGTAGATCTCCCACTACGGACGCCGCTGTACATAATGTCAGCGGGCAGAAAAACCTAAATTCTTATGTCCGTACGGCGTAGTCTCGTTCGTAGCACGAGTCATGGAGGCGCAGAAACATTTAATTATTCAGGACGTAGAAAGTAGAAATCGATACAATTCTCAAGTCCCGTCACCTAGGGTCATCTTGGTAGGCCTGGTTCTTGCCCTGGCTCTCGATCTGCGATTCTGCCCAACTAGACTCTCCTCCAGCAAAAGAACGCTCATCTTTAGTCTCCATCATCTCGTTCGGCAGCAATGCCGTGCTGATCACACAGCCTAGCATGACACCGCCGGCTAGGTACAAAACGCCGTTGATGTTTCCATCTCCGCCGTTTTCGCCGGGCTGCCCGTACAGGTGCTGCGCAATGAGGGGACTCACAATACCGAAGAGTCGGCCCCAGAACCCCGCAACACCGCAGGCCGTGCCACGGACCGGGGCCGGGAACGCCTCGGGAGTCCAACCATAGAGGACGGCGTTGAACATGGACTGGAAGAAGTATTCCATCGCGAACAAGCCTTCGTTCTTGGCGCGCGTATCGACAGTTGAGAACAGAATGATCGAAATGCCCATCAGAGCGGATGAGATCACCATTGTCCACTTTCGGCCAATTGCCGGCACATGGTACATTAAAGCACCCAGCAGGACCCCGATGATGCCTGGGGCGTACGTGTAGATGTAGGCAGCGTAGGTGGCCGAGAGACTGACGTGCGCCCTGCCGTTCTTCAAGGCCAGGATGCTGGGCAAGTAATGTCCTGTAACATGAGATCAGCCTCGGCTTTTTACCGCAGATTTCAGAATGTGCTTACCAGCCACGGTGAACCCCCAAAAGTCCATAATGTACGTCAACCACACCAAGACGGTCAGCCGGATCATGGGCAATCCGTCGAACAACATCTTGTATCGGCCAAGCTCAAGCTTCACCTTCTCGGTCCACTTCTTCTCCGTCTGTTTCGCACCACCGCCTAGTGCGGGTGAAGCGCTGATTGCGCTCCCGACAGAGCCGTCGTTCTCATCTGACTCTAGGGAATGAAACATCTCCAGCGTCAGGCCGCAACGCTTTCCGTTGACGTGGGCCATGTGTTCCAGGGTCTGGATCGCTCTGGCGTCGTGGCCGCGATAGATGAGATACTTTGGAGTTTCTTGAAACTTGAAGACGAAGAATCGAAGGACGAACACGAAAAGCGTGATGCCGCCGAGTGTGAAGAGGAGATATCGCCAGCCCATGTTATCGACACGCGCGCAGCACTTCGTTCCGGACGCGACGTTGTTGCATGACGGCAGCGGTCCTTCGTCAATCTGGGAAAAATTGGGCGAGCATGAGAATACGGGGATGAAGCCGAAAGCGACGGCGCTGCAGACAATCACACCGATCGGTTGAAAGATGGACAGGCAAGCCAGCAGGAAGCGCCTATTCTGATGATTGTGTCAGAGGGCCGTAAATACTCGATCATTCGATGAGTTAACCAACCTGGGGGATGAACTCCAGAGTGATGGTAGTGTCGATTGGGATGTTGCCCCCAACTCCTACACCAACGAAAGCCGTCAACACGAGAAACGTATTGTAGTTGTTAGAGGCGCCCAGGCAGAGCCCAAATATCGATGCGATGAGGCAGGTCAAGTTGAAGGCCCATGTACGACCTGGCAGAGGTAAGTTCAACTGCCGCATGAAGGTTCCCGGGCAATCTCCAGATCAAGGACCTTTCGAATCAGGAATGTGCCGAGATCGTCATACCGATGATATCCGCCAAGAATCCCCAAACGAATGCGCCGGCAGTCAATCCAGCGTTGAAGCTCGTCGCAATGTTCCCGGACTGGCCGTCCCCAAAGCCCATCTCTTGTTGCAAAGGCTTCAGGACCAATCCGAATGCCTGCGCCCACAGCAAATCAAGCATGTATCCGAAGCCGCAGAGACCCCAGATATACCATTGATATTTACCCATGCCCTGCGAGTCAATCTCGCGATTAATCAGCACGCATTTCTTCTCGTAGAGCGATAACCCGTCGAGGCCGCGAAGCATGGGGCTCATTGCGCCCTGTCTGTCGACATCACCCAGACCGTATGCTGGACCGCCTTCGAGCGGCAGCTTTGTTGTGTCGGTCGCAGGCATCGCGTCTGTCATGGCCCAAAATGTGATTTCGAGTGCAAGTAGAGGAAGGAAATTTGCGACGGCGGGTACATCACGGTGATATGCGAAATGGAAGCATACTCTCATAAGCGCAACTGTAGTTTATTCTTTCTCGGCTGAGGCGTTGGGAGGCGGCTCACATGGGACGAACTGGCGCTTTCAGAGTCGTTGATGTCATGGATGGGGGGACCATGCGGGTGAGATGTATCATCATGTCATCTAGCTCCCGCAATTGGCTCCGAAGCAAATGTGGTTGCATCCTGCATGTGAGGAATCCCAATTGCGGACGGAAGAATCATGCAAGAAGACAGAATCTGGTGTACGGGGATCGTCACATGGTTGGCTGTGTCTCACTTGCACCACGTGGGATGGTGTCGCGGTGGTCGATGATTGATGCACGACGGGACTGTCAGACTCAGGCTAAAAAGAACGTTGTGTAGACACGCATCGGGCTGTGATAGGATCGTCAGAAATGATATGACGATCTGCCGGAGCTTTTGTAGCGGGACAAGACTCTTGGCTTGAACTGCGAGTGTTCCGTCATTGATCTTTGGTTCGGGGCTAAGCGGCCCCCAAAACTGACGGGACGTCCGCCGGTCTAGGCCCTCATCCGGCGAATGACTGTTGGTTATTTAATGTGCGGTCGCATCTCGCAAAGTCGTGATTCGGGATATCCGATGTTGAGATCGGAGAGCAGCGATCGGAACTTTTGTGTCTGATGCTCCAGAATCACTAGGATAGTTGGGAAATACGAGATGACGGCTGAGCAAAGGTGCCTCCGATCATAAAGAGTTGTCCAGTCGGTGTCTTCCTTTTCAAAACTTAAAAAGACTACCACCATGAGGTGTCAAGACATCATACATGTTGCATGCACTGACGATGCTCGGATTGGGGGGGGACTGGTTACATAGTAGTGAATGATGCTTGAAGTGAAAACTAAGGGGTTCTAGGAAGATTTACTCAAAATCATCAGTGAAGTTTAATTGAATAAATAAAGAAATATACAAAATTTAAGGAATTATTGCCAGATTCTAAGTCGCCTGAGACATAGTCATTTCCCATAATGGCCGTTGTTATCAACGTTGAAACCTTTCTGGTAAAATCATTTGTTCAACTTCACATGGAGATATTGCATCATGACAAATGGCTCCTAAACGCTGTGTTTCATGAAACGACTTGTCGTACATGACTAGACAGTTCGATCAATAAACGGACTCGATTCGTATTTGATAGTTCATGTCCTCTTTCTTTGTTGGAATTTACTGTTGGGATCTACCAGCGTCTCTCTTGGCCCCTATGTATGCTACATCTGTATCCACTGATAACGTTGTCCTGGTATCCAGCATCTAGCCAAAAGTCCCGACTTTATTGCCCTCATTTAGTTCACGTCACCATCGTGGCTTAACAAGTTCATCAACCGCTGATATTAGACAAACCATGGTCTCTTGCGGTCTCTCAACTAAGATCAACCCGTTTTAAGCCCTACGGAGCTCCTCATATGCGTTTCCGGGTCTATCAGGGGCAAAGAACCCCGCAATGGTGTCGTTGCCTAGATCACCATTCCCCTCCAAATACGCCACAAGATCTAGACAATGGGCAGCGGCCGTTGCGGGCTGTGGCTTTCGGTGGCGCCTGCTTGTTGAGTTGTTTCCCTCGCCACTGCCATACTATTTCACAGGGCTGGATGTGGCGGAAGAGGAAGCTCTCCAAGCTGTCCGTCCTCTGCAGATCACCTCGTAGCTCGCATCTCTCGCCCAGACCATGCGGCGCAGGCTGATACACGCTCACACGCTGTACACTCACTCTCATCCTAAACGAGCCTTCGCTGGACTAAAATGCGGCAGAATGGTAACACACAACAGCCGCTTACGAAAAAGTTTCACGTCCATCAGTTCAGTGAACGGATAACGGTCTGTCCATTTCAAGCCTCCACCACGTGCAGTCCGTGCCTCGCCACCGGAGCTCTCCTCTTGGGACGCGAACGCGAGCTCGTCGTAGAGAAGCCAAAGAACGCCTCATGTTTGAAGTTGGAGGGGTGCGCAGGATGCAGAACCAAGCTAGAATCAAGGCCACAGCGATGCTCGACTTCTAGGCGAAACCTTGAGTCTCCGGAGGTGTCCTTCAAACCAAGATGGAACCTGCCGGGCGAGAGACGGCTAGTTGATGTCGAGATAAGCTGTGGAATGCTGGCAATATGTTTCCTCGGATTCTGCACTGATTGCCGGCTGCGCAATGTTTATGTCGCAGAAGTTTAGAGTTAGCTTCGCATTCCTAACCCGCAGATGCTGGTCAAAGAAAGCATCCCGTAGCCAGGTCTCACATTCCGATCCAGGGTTATCTTGGACACATCCGCCTAGCGTGTAAGAGAGTCCTTCGTGTTCCCAGGTTTTCCCGAGTTTGCCATGAGAAAACGTGCTTCGCTGGGGCCCTCGAGAAAGATCCTCGGCCCCCAAGGGAGAGAAGAGATCGGACTTTGTTGCTTACGCGCGAAGGACGTGCTCCCATGCAGGAGCCACTGCAGCAAGCACAGACAAAGGCAACGTCAGAGCTTCACATGCAATGGAAAGCAAAGGCCCTCCTCCTCCTTGCCTTCCCCTCCCTCCCTCCCCCAGAGCCAAACTCCGGACGAAAATACCGCCTGGTCTAGTGCCGTTCTAGTACCCCAGCAAGCAGTCTAGCAGCTCCAGCTGCTGTCCTAGCTCCTGGTGTTCGTGCTCACCACCCTCTCCTGCGGCTCACCAGAAAGAGAACCCTGAACCCAATTCGAGGAAGAGGGACGAGAGAAGACGGGGTTCTGCCCATCTGTGCATCCATTCTCTTAGGGCTGTTGCTCGGGGACCCATACCAAGATTCCCAAGCTGTGAGAGTGCCATTTAGCCGCAGCGGGATCGACCCGGCTCTGGAACCCGTGCAGCCGGGGCGACCAATGCCCCAATGCCATCCGGTCTTTCTCCCCCCCTCCTCAAAGATGGATGGGGAGGCAAGAGTCGATGGTTCGTGTTTGCTGCAGGGTCGTTGCTGGATGCAAGGCACGGTAAGACTAGGCTCGGTGTGTGCGGGTAGGCTGCAGACTCCGGCTCCAGCTCTCTCCTATTCGTGGGGTTCCAGGTGTGAGACACCGTCTTTCCAGTCCCATTGTCTCTCGTGTGAAGAAAAAGAGACATCGACAGTTGCAAGTTCCTGCTCCAACATGGTGATCATCGGAGCTGTCCAGTATCCATCATGGCAACGGGCTTTTCGAGAGTAAACAAGCCAAAGACAATTTCCAAACAAACTTCCTAAACCATTTTCTCATCTTCCTGCTACTTTTCCCAATAGGCGGCACCTAAGAACCTAAGATGGTCAAGGCACGGGGCGAATTTGGCCGAGGAATGCGCCACCACGCAAGCGCTGCGCGCCGTCGTCTGCAACAAGATTGCCCGAGCGGCGAAGAATGATAAGGGAGACCGTGGACGACGAGACATCAACAAAACAAACGCAATAGAGGTTAAAAGTGCATGTGAGATCCTCACGAAGCGTGTGAATATCCTCCACTTTTGCTGAACCCCTCCCTGGTTGCTATTATTCGATTCCTGAATTCCATTCTCGGGCTTGCTTGTTGATCATATCAGCTCTCCATCAGAAGAATTCCTTTGCCTTCAGATAAGCTGCGCTGCAAAACCTTACATCTTTAATCCAAACACCGGAACCGTTCGCCTTCTCCTCCGGGAGCTCTTCCCCCCCCACAACACAGCCTGCGATGCCTTTCATCGCTTCGAAACGATCACCAACAGCCTCGCCCAGCATGCCTTGGCTATCAAGATCTCCGTCTTACAACTCGACAGCCTCATCACCACGTCTATCAAACTCAGCAAGAAGCTCACCAAGGACGTCACCGAGATCGAGCTTGTGCGGTCCGATAAAGAACTATGGCCCGTCCGTGACTTACATCCCGCCATTGATCGACGGAGCTTGCGGAACAGTCCCACTGGCACAGAAGCAGCCATTTGCACTGCTCCAGGATGATCTGAGGGAAATGTGGAAGATGCTGCCGGGGCTGATGACATCGCTGAGGACACACGTCGCCAACCACCGCGCACACCTGTCTCGAAGCCATCTGAAAGACATCATCGTTCAGCTCAGCTTGGCCATTGTTGAGGTGGGAATGATCACACTCGCCTTACCGATGTTTATGATTCTTCCGGGGATTCTCTTCGCGGCATGGCTGGCATTGTCCATGAGCTTGGTTTTGGCCCTCAGCTGGCTGATGAACGGGAGCAACATCATTGTCAACTGCGACGAGTTCGGCAACAGCACACCGGAAGCAGAGGAAGACGAGGAGAAATGGATCTTCATCGGCGGCATGGGAACAAGGTGAGTCTGCGTGGGGATTCCTTTTGCCTCGCTCGGGCAGCACTAACACAACAGTCCAGCTCTACACACCTCTCACAATGCACTCTCCCCCGCCTGGCCCGCCTCTTTGGCAAGTCCTTCAGCGGCATCCAGATGGCCACATACGGCCTCCCCTTCGACATGCTCCTTCTCGCCATCCAACGCTGCTTCCCCTTCCAGACCCAAGCCTCGCGGGCGCTCTACTCCGAACTCCGCACCGCCCTCCTCGACGCTGCCGTCACCCGAGTCGCCGTCCTCGCCCACAACAACGGCACCCTCCCCACCGCCCTCGTTCTCGCCCGCCTCTGCGCCGACATCCAGCCCGAGAAGCTCAGCAAGCTCGAGATCTACACCTTCGGCGCCGCCGCCTCAGAATTCGTCGTGCCCCTGGGCGACAGCCGCAAGTCCCGCTTCGAGGAGGCCGTCATCGACGAGCGCGGCCCGCACATTGAGCACTTCGCCTACGCCAACGACCCCTTCGCGCAGATGGGCGTCCTGCGCGCCGTCAACAAAAAGTTCGACGGCCGCTTCTGCGGCGGCGTCTACATCATCCACAACCAGATCCCCCAGCCCTCGGGCCACTGGGTGCCCGACCAGCGCCCCGTCATGCTGCTGACCGACTACCTCTCCGCCCTCTTCCCGGACACGTCGTCCCCGTCCGCCCCCAGCAGTCTGCTTGACTACGTCATGGTCATCGACCGCGATATCGCCGAGCGACGTGAGCTCGCTGCCATGGCTAATCATGCACAGACGAAGCGGACGCGGAAGGACAACCGGCGCCTCAGCTGGACCGCTCTCGGGGCCACCGTCGGCGGGAAGAATGGCCTGCTCGACGGCGGCGTCATCGGTCTTGAGCTGGCGCGGAAGGGATGCCGTGATTGTGACGGCCACCGAGGACGCGAGGTCAGCTGGCTTCACAGGTACGTGCAGACCGGCTGGGTCGTGGAGAAGAAGGACTCGAACCCCGTCGCCGATGCGATGGGGATACTCTGTGGTCATCAATGACTACAGGAACCCATGCCTCCCTCACCCCAATCACTCGCCAAGAAAGCGTTTTACCCCTTTTGAATTTTTCCGTTTTTTCCCCCCAAAATACAGGTTGCGAAGGATGTAATTTGACAACGATGGACGACTGACACGTTTGGGCTACATTTTCTCTCTCTCTGTCTCTCTCTCTCTCTCTCTCTCTCTCTCTCTCTCTCATCAGCATTCGGCGTCGGTGTTCTCGGTTCGGACACTCAGGGATGAATGATGCAATGAATATGAATCGATGTATTATGAGGCTAGATGGGGAACGCAAGGATCACGCTCTCTTTCACATTCTCTCCTTTTTTTTCAACAAAACTTGTAACTGTAATCCGCTCGAAAAAACAACTTGCGGACGGGGGTAAGTGGCGCTTTCGGGAATCAAGCATATAGAATCAAAGACATATTAGGCTAGTAAAGGTTTAATCAGACACGTACATCTCCCCAGTAATATGTCTTGATGTCAACTCCCATCCACTCGTCCTTGTACACCCCAGCAACCTCGTCGTCGGCGGCCGCGGCGCATACCAGCAGCGGCAGGAAGTGCTCGGCGCCGCCGCGGGGGTGCATGTCGTAGCTGTGGTTGAATTTGCGCCAGCCCGACAGGGCCTTTGTCCTGTCCTCCCTCTTTTCCTTGAGGACGGCGCTCGTGAGCTCCTTGTCGAAGTCGTTGACCTGCTTTCTCAGCTTGGCGACCCCGCTGGGGTCTCCCATGAAGAGGGAGCGCATTTTGTACAGGTTGTGGATGGAGGCGAAGCCGGAGCCCAAGATGGCGATGTTGGAGTCTCTCAGCGCGGAGAGAGCACGGCCCATCTTGAAGTGCTCTTCGGGATCCTCTGATTCGAGGACCGATAGCTGGATGACGGGGACGTTGGCGGCGGGGTTGACGAGGAGCATGGGGACGAATACGCCGTGATCCCAACCTGGTGCCTGTTAGTCTTCTGTAATCGATCAAAATAACCAACTAAGCACGATGTCACATACCGCGTCGTGAGTCGAGTTCTGGTGATAGTCCCTCCTTTTCAAACGCCTGCTTCACCTCCTGGGCGATCTCTGGTGACCCGGGGGCGGGGTACTTGAGTGAGTAAGCTTCCCTGGGGAAACCGCCATAGTCGTAGTACAGGCCGTGGCTGGCGGCCGATGAGATGGTCGGCTTGCTTTCCGACCAGTGTGCGGTAACAACAAGAATTGCTTTAGGTGCATCAGGGGTGTTGAGCTTGAAGATCTTGGGCACGCGGTTCTTGAGTGATGCTGTGACTGAGGCGTGTCCGGGGTCCCCAAGGATGGGCATGGGGCCTAAAGAGATGGTCAGCAACAGACACTACAGGGCTGCATACGGGCTGCATACCTCCACCGTGTGAGACGCAAACCACTGCTGCGCGTGTCATTGTGTGTGTAGACGTTGTGAAGCTCCTTGCTGACTTAAGGACAGAAGATGCCAAGGCAAACCTGGGGTATCGTAGGGATCTTATAAGGCGAATTGGCAAAGCTTGTGTCATTCGAACTTTGTCTGATTTAATTGGGTATATTCCAACTGCGCTGAAAGAGGGATGTCTGCAACTTCAAGTAGCAGCCGCAACTGTTCAGCTGGCGTGGCATCGGCTCTTTCTGATTGGTCGCTTCTTGACACACCGGAGTCATTTGTGGCCGGGATCAGATTGGTAATACCCGCGCGGGACTACTAAGTACTGCGGGACGACGATGCGAGTGAGTGTCTCTGTGAGGCCCCGGCCCGGTACCATTCGCGGCAAATGGGGCTGACTTATCACGGACCGTCTCGTCTGGTCGCATTTCGTTCCAATTCGTGTAGATTACCATTCGTAAATGCGGCTACTTGTCATGCGTGCGAAAGAGGGCGTTCCGAGCGCAACACGCGCGCGCGCGGAAACCCACTTCCGAGCGCCGGAATCTCGGCGGCAGACTCTCGCCCGCGTGGGGTCACTGATATTACATCCATACCGTCGGTCGCCTCCGTCTACACTAAGATGGCCAGGTACTAATATCTGCTTACACGAAAACCGACACGGTGTCACGGCCACTGCCAACTGCCCGAACTCTTCCATCAATCTCCAGTGGGCTGCCCTCGTACACGACAAAGTGGCGAGACTCCCTCGCCTGCGGCTCCTCGATGCCCAGAATCTTGTAGACATTGCTGGAAACCAAGTCCAATGCCTTCTTCTGGCTGAGCCGGCTGCCTCCGTTCTTGTACGCGATGCCTGCCAGCAAGCCCAGGTCGCGAATCAGCCAGTCCTCCTCCAAACCGATCGCAGCCACGACGCCTGCATCGAGCAGGGTGTCAATCGCAGTGCCATTCGTGAGCGGCGCACCGGTAAGAGAACGCCTCTGGTCCCAGGTGGTGGAGTAGGACTGGAACGGCGACAGAACGACACCCACACCAGCCTCGGCCAGTTCAGAGGCAACCAAATGCGACTCCGCGCCGCCGATGATGGCGACCTTGAGCTTCGGCGACGCTGAGGTCTGGCTCTTGGCAGCCAAGGCCTCCTCGACCGCGGATTTGACCCTCAGCGCCGCAACGATAGCGTCAGCGCTGTGGATCGTCAGGACCAAGGGCAGCTCTCCGTCGACCACCTTCTTGAGGTAGACGGCCTCAGAGAACGGGTCTGAGCCGGTGTCGTTGGAGGCCACTGCTTCCAACAGAGTGTGACGAAGTGCACCGATTGCGCCAGAGATGGAAGGGCTCTCGCCTCTCTTGGCGTCAAGTGTCAGAGTGCGATGGAGTGCGACATCCTCGGCCCAGACGGCACCCTTCTCGAGAGCATGCAGAGCACCCGTGTTGAATCCAACACTCGTTCCGGAGTGGGTCGCCTGACCCGCGAACTTGGGGGCCGAGATGGCCTTGGTGACGCCGTAACGGAGTGCGACATGGAGCTTCTTGTTGTCCAGCACGAGCCCGTCGAGGCCACGACTGAATCCAGGGCTGTTGCCATTGTCCGTGTCCCTCTCGCCGTCGATCTCGTTCAGGCCGATGCTGGAGCCGAAGGCGACGAAAGACTCGGTCACGTAGCCATTCTTCAAGTCAACGATCTTCTGCGACGATGACTTGGCAGCGGCGACCTCCTCGGCACAAGCACCGATGCACTTAATGGCGCCGTTGGAGACGACGATATTGACTGATTCATCACTGTATGTCTCCTCCTCGCCGGACAGCCAGACGTTGGCAACTCCAGTGAAGACCACATCCTTGAGGTCGGCAGTGTCCTCCGCGACCTTTGCCAGCTCCGGGTCAGGAGAGATGGGGCCGGTGAGAGGCTTGTCGAGCTCGAAAGGATCGGAGAACTGCGATGCTCCGTCGATCCAGACCTGCACGGGTGCGGCTCCAACGCTGAGAGGGTCACTGTCCCACACAGCAATGTCTGCGTCAAAACCGGGCTTGATCTTGCCGATTCTCTGGCCTAGACCCAGGAGCTCGGCGGGAGCAGACGTGACACTAGCAAGGGCAGCGTGGTAAGGCAGACCGTACTTGTAAGCCTTCGCGGCCTCGAAGAGAACGTGTTGAGCATTCAAAACCGGGTTATCACTGACGTAGACGGGGGTGAGGCCGTTCTCCCAGAGGATCTTGCCGGCATACTCAGATGCTACGTATGACTCGGACTTGTAGTACATGTTGTCAGCGAACAGCGCGGAGGCAGGCGCGCGGCCTCCCCAAGTTCGCTTCAAGATCTACGGTTGTCGTTAGTGGTGTCTACGAAGCTGTGGTGAGCGATTTGAGCATACCTCGGGAACAAGGTAGGTCTGATGGGCATGGTGGAAGGCCCGCACAGGAAACTTGAATTCGTTCGTGTGGTCAACGAACGCCTCCAAATCGGGAATCGTATAGCAATGCGTGTTGATATGCACTTGGCCGCGGAGTGCAGCGCTGAGACTCTCCCACTTCAGTTCTTGAGGCAGGTAAGAGCCCTGAGAGTCAACGCCAAACTTTTCAGCGGCGTCACACCAGTCGTCCTGGTCCCTGACAAGCTTTGCGGCCTGCTCAAAGGCGTGGCGGAACTCCCAGCTCTCGCCAAGACGAGAAAAGGGACTGTGGCCGACCTTTCCATAGACACGCTTCGCATTCTCTCCGCAAGCCATCTTCATGTAGCGCCAGTTGCGGTCGGGATCGGCCAGCATGTCCTCCGCCGAAAACTCGGTGCGGCCGTCAGGCTTGCCGACGGCGTGCTTGATAACGTAGGCCTCGCCGCCGATGTTGTTGCCAGAGCCAGGCAGAACCAGCGAGGTCGTGACGCCGCCAGACTTGATGACCTGGATCTGCGGGTCGAGGGGGTTGAGGCCGTCGATGGAGCGCACGTACGGCGTGATATCGTTGGACATTTCGTTGACGTCCTGGTTGCCGTTGAGCTCGGGCAGAGCTCCAACACCAGCGTGAGAGTGCATGTCGATAACGCCGCTGGTCAGCTGTCGGCCCTTGGCATCCCAGATCTGGGTGTCCTTGGGCAGGGAGTCGAGCGAGATGTCGGCCTCTACTTTTTGAATCAGACCGTAGTCAATGAGGACATCGGCGGTGACCCAGGAGTAGCCCTTGCCGGCGCGGTCGTCTTCAGGAGAAGTTCCCTCGGCGGGCTCGCCCACCCAGATGGTGGCATTCCGAATGAGAGTAGGCTTCTGGCCATCGACGTATCGTGCGTTCTTCTCGCGACCGAGGCCGATTGGGTCTTGGGGCTTATGCCGGAGCTTGGCACACGTCGCAAGATCTTGCTGCAGGCGTGCAGCTGAGAGGTTGCTGGATGGCTTGCTGGTGGGCAGGAATGATAGTTGCTTCCATTGAGCAAAGGCGATAAAACCGAGTGCCAACACGATAAGCTTCATGCTACGGCTGGGTCGCAACCATCGCTTCGAGCGCATGTGGTGGTGACGGTGATGGGGTGCCGAACGCCGCGAGCCCGTAAATGACGGGTCATCGCTGTAAGGCGGCAGGCCGCTCTTCTCTGGATCCATGTTGGCGACCATGAGCTGTTGTTGGTCGACTGCGTTGGGATCTCGAGGTCAAGAGCACAAGTAACGAAGGTGGGAGAGTTGGGGTCCGAGTCAGGCTAAGTACGAATTGCTACTGTTCGTACTGCTGCCGAGCTCTCGAGGGATGCGATGGTCCCTTGCCCGAAGCAGAAGGTGACAAACGGGCCGGCTGGATAATCGGCCGGCGTTTCAAACCAAGAATGCGAGCATCGCCGGCGAAAAGAGAGAGCTCTGGGAACCTTTGGAACCTTTGGAACGCTGGAGGGGCCGCTATCAGTGCCGTTCGGTCGCGACTTCGGCGTTCTGAATGGTCAATGACATGGATGATGGTGAGAGCGTGGAGTCGAATGAGGAGCTCACCCCTGCCCCATTGACTTTTGGAGCTCGTCTGATTACGTAGCTGCCCTGATAAGCTTTTGCTTATATAAGCCAGCCCCAGTACAGTTCTTCACGTCGGCTCGCAAGTTCCGATGCGTCTCGTCTTATCTTATCTTATCACGGTCGCGGGGTCGTCAACCGCGCTGCATCGCATGTCTTGATTGCTCCGAAGTAACCCTCAACTTCATGTTTTAAATAGCCATCTTGCTGGCCGATTTCACAGTTGGTGCATGTCGATGATGCTCGATCTCTCATACCACTGAGCTCAACACTGCAGCCGTTGACAGCCTGTTTCTATCTCACACATCGCTTTGCCATCATCCTCAAGGTAGCATCAGCAACCAGTCTTGGACCTGACTGAGGAAATGACTGGATATGAGAGTTCCATATCTGCATCCCACAGAGTCGGTCATATCGAATGCGATTGATCATTCATCGTTCACAAGAAAAAGAATTCTCAGTGTCTTCCGTCAATGACCACCCCGCGCAGAGCGACATGTAGATGACCAGCAACAACCGATCGCAGGCGATGCGCCAACTATTATTACGTACAAGCTATCGGATGGTGGTCCAGCAACAACGCGATGAGGTGCAATGGAGGTCATCCCAGGCCGTTTGCCAGCGTGGCGTGCGGGGAATTGTCCAGCGCCATGACCAACTATGTACCCCGCGGATGGGATCTCCCGACCGGAACCCGGTCGATACTCGCGATTGAATCTGAAACTGTTGCAGATGAGTGTTGCTGAATGCAAGCTGATGTTATCTTCTGCAATGTGGTGACAGGATGTCAAAGGCGCCTTGTTGATCGCCCGAACACAAGTCCCGAGTTCGTCCAACCACTCAGCGGCCGGTGGTCTCATTCGAGCATCCATATTTGGAAAGTTTGTCCTGAGTGACATACTCACGCGTGGAATAGCTTGATAAGGAAACTAGCCTCTTGGTGGAGGGGCGGCTAGAGGCCCAGCTGGTTGGGCCGATAACGCTCTATCTTGGCTTAGGCCATCGACATATATCAGGGACCCTCACCTTACTCGAGTTGTTGAACACATGAGTTGAGTCACGTCTGCAATCGCTTTGATCGATTATTTATATCACTCGCTGGAACGAAAAGACAACTTTCAACTTCTCTAAGACACACAACACCGGCATCCAGACAAGAAAACTAGCGTCCAGGCATGTTCTTCCTCGCGGCATTGGCGTTGGCCGTTGCCATCTTCTCTGTATGGCGATGGAGAGGACGGTCCCTAAACAAAGTGAGTGTGTTGAACATCCCTCAACTGGCAAGTCTCTGACCAAAGCCCAGATACCATCGCATGAGCCGGTACCATCAGAGAAGACAGACAGCGCTGCTGCCATCACGCCCCTAAAGTGTTTCAACTGGGAACAGACACCACCGGACAAGCATCGCCCTTTTAAGCCAGTTTATCACATCACCATGGGTAAGCCCAATCCTATGCAGTCTTCCGAGTGGCCTTGTCCTCATGTTGACCGTTCTCTCCCGTAGCCATCCAGGGAAGTACGCCAGACGACCTCGTCATCATGGACAGCAACTACCTAGATCGCGTCAACGAGCGCCGCGAGACTATCAAGCAGCACGCATCCACAGTGCTGGGGGCTGTCCCCGAAGGCATATCCGCTCTCCACGAGACATACACGTATTTACTCAGAGAGTACCTGCCAGCACGATTTCCGACCATGTTTGCCTTGTCCGAAGACGGCCAGGAGTTCTACAACAAGGTCACCAAGACATCGCTGCCTCTGACGCCCCCGCAAGACCCCAACGCTGCGCTTCAGGCTCTGGGAGAAACCATCGAGGACGACATCTTCCTGCTGGTCGAGACACCAGAAGGCCACCGCGCAGTGGCGTTCATCTGCTGCCATCCAGCTGGCTTTGATCCCTCAGACAAGCTGGGCAAGTTGCTGAAGGACATCCACACGCCCGTGCCGTCGTATGAGAAGATTGGGGCCAGCATGGAACGCTTCTTTAGCCGATTGCAGGTGGGAAAGAGCGTCAAGCGCATGAATGTAAGTCATGAAGTTGTCTAGATGGACGGGCTTGGACTGATTCAGCGGGCTAGTGGTCTATCTCGACGAGCGAAAGGCTCTTCAGTCCCAGCGGGCTGCACATTTACGACGGCGACAAGCCGCAGGAGGACGAGGAGATTGACATCAGCAAGGTTTGCAGACCAGACCAGCCTTGATGCCAGAGAGAATTGCGCAGCTAACGGTATCAAGACCCGCCTTAGACAGGAACTGCAGACCTTGACCAGATTGCCCAAGACGGGCGCCATCATGTTCTCCTTCAAGACTTACATGACGCCGCTGGAGGAGATCAAGAACGAAGGCATTGGACCGCAGGTTGCTGACGCCATTGAGGGTTTGAGAAGTGGTAACGCGCCAGGCATGTGGGTGTACAAGGGGGCGACGCGCTGGGGCAAGAGCGCCTGCGACTATCTGCGATCATGAGCAAAAGAGTAGATGATGAACTACAAAGACAGCATTAGCAAAAAAGACAAAAACACAAGAAGAAATCATCAACTACTTTGGTGGAATTTAACCACTGAATCCTCCCCGAGGTGGGCTCGAACCACCAACCTCCAGATTAACAGTCTGACGCGCTAGCCAATTGTGCCATCGGGGATGTTGAGATGTTTGAATGTGACGACGGGTGCGCCGGAGCCGACTCAAGGCCCGCAGCGCAGGCCAGGACACAGCGGTGCAGCAACACAAAACCGGGGGCGCGATGTGGGCGCTTCGGGTTGTCGGGCCCGATGTACGGAAATGCCTGTCGTTATTGGGCGATCTCCCGCTTGGGTTGTTGCCGCTGTTGAAGCGATAACCGAAAGACCCAAATGGCGGCTACCTGAACAAGTCTCTCCAAAATACAGATTACTCTGCATGACAATAATCACCTGCTGCTAATTGCTTGTTCAGAGCCTCTTCAAACCCTCCCAAGCCAAAATGCTTGTTCAACAAAATACGCTTGAATCATCTTCCACCGACAAACGACGCAGAACGCTGTGAATTGACTTTTGGGATGAACTCGCTCAGGGTGCTCCCGGTCGTGCCGAATAGGGGCGCGCCCACCGGGTTCACAGTGTTCACAGCGTCTGGAAAGGCCCCCCGATCGAGTCTAGTGGCCCCGCTCCGCCCTCCGTGGAAATTTCCCAGGGGAAAAGCTTCACGTCTGTCACTTTTAAACAACCCCCTGCATCGACCTGCTTTTTGTCCCATACAAGGCGCAAACGAGATGTGGACTCGCCTTCATCTATACAAAGCGCCCACCGCCAACCCTTGATGATTTCTCTCACTCTGCCGCCCTGCTGGGAGACAGACTTGGGCTCTTTGGGGGGAGTCAAAGCCCATCCGTCCAGTCCAGTCCAGCCCAGGCTCTGGCCTGTTGGTCGTCACGATCCCCCTTCAGGCTTCGGCTCTCTTTCCCATGGCCTGCAACTTGGCAATAAACGCTGACCTTGCCGCCGTGCCTGGGTCTACCGTCTGGGAACCTACCTGCATGCATCTCGCTGCGGCATGGCGTGGCCTCATGGCCCATGGCCTCACCTGAAGCCAGGCACAACTCCGCAATCTAATTTGTTCCCTTCTCCTCGCCTGCACGGAGAAACACCCAAGCAGACACACAACTCAATGTCATGATCCCTCCAGCACCCGCTGAGCCGGGTAGCCTTGCCGTCCGACAGAGTGGCTTCTGCAGGCCCCAATCCCCCAAAGGAGGCCACTCTACGCTATTCCTCGCAGCTAGGCCTGCGGGGTCATCTCCCTTCTGGGAATCACGGAGCGAAATGGCCTTCGATGTTCGGTTCGTCCCATCCAGGGCCACCGTGAGACAGAAAAACTGAAGTCCTACATAAGGAAGTGTGGCCGCCAGCGTGTGCCACCCCTTCTGTTTCCCCTTCCCCTTGGCTTTTGAGCTTAAAACTTCATTCTCTCGTCTACTGAACTTCTAGAAGCACGGCCAAGGCATCGATTGCTGCGACCTGCGTCCTCTCTTTCTTCACTCACCCCCTTCCATTCGTTCATTCAAGCTTTCTCCAAGCCGACCGGGTCGGTTCAGGCAATAGCACACCCACACATTCACTTACACCATAAGTCTCTTCAGACAAACAAAACCAATACCAACCGCAAAAATGAAGTTCAGCACTGTCAACATTGCCAGCGCGGCTCTGCTGGCTACCCAGGCCCAGGGTGCCATTGTCTGGGATGGTCGTTTCAACGACATGACCAGCTCCAGCGACCTCGACAAGTGGTCCTTCAGCAACCAGGTCGGCAACTACCAGTACTACATCCACGGCTCCGGCGCCACCACCGACTACGTCAACCTCTCCGAGGACTTCAAGAACCCCGCCGACACCGGCTCCAAGCAGGGCGCCAAGATCTCCCTGACCAGCACCTCCTTCTGGAACGGCCAGACCATGCGCCGTACCGAGCTCATCCCCCAGACCAAGGAGGCCATCGGCTCCGGCAAGAAGTACTACCACTTCAGCCTCAAGCGCAGCGACACCAACGCCCCCTCCCTGAGCAAGGAGCACCAGATCGCCTTCTTCGAGAGCCACTTCGTCGAGCTGAAGTCCGGCTGGCAGAGCGGCGCCTCCGGCACCGAGGACCCCCTCCTCCGCTGGGTCGTCGGCGGCACCACCCAGTGGAACGTCACCTGGGAGGCCGACGTCTGGCACAACGTCGCCTACGAGATCGACTTTGACGGCGGCTCCGTCGGCTTCTGGCACTCCACCGGCGCCGACGCCCTGAAGCAGATCGTCGCTCCCGTCAAGGCCTCCGCCTCCAGCAACGGCGCCGACTGGCACGTCGGTGTCCTCGAGCTCCCCCGCGACGGCTACCCCGATGAGACCGAGGACTTCTACTTCTCCGGCGTCTACATCGAGGACGGCGACATCACCACCGCCGTCGGCTCTGGATCGTCCGACTCTGCTCCCGCCGCCGCTGCTCCCACCTCCAGCGCTGCTGCCACCTCATCTGCCGCCCCCGTCGTCTCTGAGCCCGCCAGCTCTGCCCCGGCCGCCACCCCCGTCTCTTCCGCTGCCCCCGTTGTCTCCGAGGAGCCCTCTGCTCCCGCTGCCACCACCCCGGCTGCCGCGACCACCAGCTCTGCTCCCGCCGCCTCGGCCTCTGCTAAGCCCGCTTGCCGTCGCCGCCGCCGCCGCAGCACCAAGCAGCAGCGCCAGTAAGCAGGTCATCAACGACCCAGCCCAATCATGAGACATGCCTCAAAGTTCGCTGGACATAATAGCCCGGGATCTTGAGGTGAGGAGGAGCGCGCCCCCATTCTGATGTACATATCTTTTTTGCACATAGAGACTTTGGCAATGTGCCTATTGGACTTAGTTTTGAATATATTCTTCAGTGACGAATCTGTGTGCTTGAGTTATTATAGGTGATTGCAGGTGACTAGGACCTGTGGTCTGCTGCTAATTAGGTCTTGCTTATGCGAACCTTGCCGAACGACGCTTTCGAAGGCCTGTTTTGGCGTTAAAGATACTTCTCGACCTGCTGTTCAGTCCATTCCCAAAATTCTTCGGCAAGGCCAGTGCCGCCCTCTTCGCGAGACTTGGAGCTTTCAACCAAGTCGCTCCTGATCGAGTAGAAGCGGCCCCAGGGTGCAACTGCATTGTTGAATTAGCCCGAGTCGATTGTGATTCTGGCAGATACTTACTCCAGTCTCCAGTCTTTTCGATGGTGACATCCGGTGAAACAGCGGCAAACAGCTCCGTATAAGCCCCGTAGATAGGAGGATACGTTGTAGTCTTCCTGAAGAACCGGGGGATGAACGCAGTGATGTGACGGTCCAGATCAGATTTTAGGTTTCCGGGATTCAGCGCCTATTTGAATGTCAGATTCCGTTCTCTGGCTTTATCGTACTCACACAGGGGCTCTTACCACACTAATCACGCCATCGGCCTTGTGTCGCTTTGCGAACTCTGTCGAGTGGAAGTAATTCCCTGCCTTGCTGATTCCGTACTTGACCTCTTTGAGTCTATCCCTCTTGTAGTCGAGATTGTCAATCTCAATGGCGGGAGTTGGAGAGAGGACTTCGGTAGCAGAGCTTGCCACCCAGACGACACGCACACTGTCCTTGGGCGCCGTCTTGGCCGTCTCCACCAGAGTGGGCGTTAGCAGCTTGGTGAAGAGGAAGGGCCCGACGCAGTTCGTGCCCAGCTGGAGTTCGTAGCCTTGGGCGGTCTGGCTGCCCTGCGGTGGCATCATGACGCCGGCATTGTTGATGAGAAGGTGAAGTTGCGTTTCTTTGGCGAGGAACGCCTTGGCTGCCGGCTTGACGGTGGTCAGGTCGGCCAGGTCAAGGGTCAGCAGTTCGAGCTTGCCCTTAGAGTCGGGAATTGCTTCCTTGATGGAGGCAATGGCGGCGCGTCCTTTCTCTTCGGAGCGCGACGTGGCGTACACGATGGCGTTTTTGGAGTAGAGGATCTGCGCGACCTCCTTGCCAACGCCCGTGTTGGCACCCGTTACGATGCATACCTGTACGACGTGAGACGATGTCGTGCGTGTGGGGTTGAGAGCGACTGACCCTTCCGGTGAGATCGGCAATGTCTTTCTCTGTGAACTGCGGATGCGGGGGGAAGGCCTGGGTGAGCATGCTAAAGGGGTTCAGCATCGTGGGAACCCATAGGAACGACATGGTGAAGTGTCCCTTGCGATGGGGTTGGGCTATGATGTGAGGACAGTGACGGGCGATTAATGCTGGCGTTCGTTCGACGACACAGTGGTTCAGAAGGAGAGAGGCATCGGCGACGTCATCAATGTTCAATCCAAGAACATCAGAGGAAGGGTCCAAGATCACACCGACTGCCGGGACATGACCTCCTCGCTGGCTGAGAAGGTCATTGGGCCGAAGCTAAGCCAAGAGTGGAGCACCCGTTTGGTAGGCGACGAGGGTGCTGCCAATTCGGGAAAGAGAAGCCTGTTCACCGAAGAGACAAGACATGATTGGCGAGGGTCACCGAGGTGTACGGCTAGAGGACGTATCAAGGTGCTGACACCGAGATCCAAGGATGTACGAGATCGCTGCTTATGTAAGTCGTCGGCAAGTGAGCCTCTGAATTCCCCGGCCATGCAAGCCGAGCCACGTGATGCTTATCAGCCGACATGGAGCTTACCTAAGGCACACCAGTCGTAGGGGAGGAATTGCTCGTGTGGGTGGGCTGCCGACGGGTGCCGTGGGACATGGGGCGGGAGCCAATTCGCAGCCGTGATTGGCACGGCGCAGTTCTGGACTGCCAAAGCTCGAGCCAACGTCTAATGCAAGACCAAAGACCACTTTTTTGTGTGAGCCAACGAGTTGTGTTCGGCCTTTGCTTTCTCTCCAGCCACACGATTGCTGCGCTTGAATCCTGTTGGCCAGAAGGGAACAAGAGACCACGCTAGAGGCCGGTTAGGAGGAGTCTCGCTGCAGTAGAACAGCCAAACCAAACAAACAACCTACCTACCTTACCACCTCACGCCGTACCTACTAGCCTAACGGAAGGAGAGCCTCACCATCCCAGGTCACTGGCCACCTTCTGATTGTACATCACAACACCACCTGCCACCACCACCACCACCGACACCGCTGCACGCCTTCTCGTCACGGCCTCATCGTCGCATCCAACTCTGCCCTGCACCGGATCGAAGCGGCCCTCAACATCTCTACCTCATCCGCGTCGCGCAGTCGAGCAACGGCATCTTCGCGTCCTTCCACCTCCCGCCTTGGCATCCACGCCCCACCAACGATCGTCCGTCGGTCCCCTTTCAGCCTTGTGCGTCCCGTCCGTCCATTTCTCGCGGGTTGATGCGCCCCCGACCCGACGCCGCGATACGACCAAAGGCGTGGATTGCGCTGTGCTGCACCTCCCTCATTCAGCAACCTTCCTTTACCGTAGCCCGTCGCAGCTTCTACTTCCACCACAAGAGATGCTTTGACCAGAGGTTACAAGCTCACCCAACTCTCGCCTTCCCTCTTCCTACCTGCCATCTACCTGCGGCTCCCGCCAGCATATTTACATCTCACCGATATATCACGACCGGACGTGCATCATACAAAAAGGAACGGCCTGGATCGGCTGCCGACGCATCTACGACATACATATCGGTGCATAAATATCGTGGTCAGCCCGGCGACATCATGTCTAGCCCACGTGCGTACCCACCACCTTCCCATCACTTGGGTATCAGTCGGGCCCCTTTCGCTAACAGCACTTTCAACAGTCAACGCAGAGGAGGAGTCTCGCTACACCTCAATCGTCGACGGCATTCTTGCGACAGCGGACCTCACCACCGTTACCCGGAAAAAGATTCGCCAAGGTCTGGAGAAGGCCCTTGGCGGAAAGGATCTCAGTGCTCAGAAGGTAGGCACACATACCATATCCGGACGACTCGCGTGAACAGCACCATCCGGCACAGGCTGACTTTTCCTCCTCCAGGATGCTATCAAGGCGCTGATCGAGGAGCGCTTTGACGCCATCTCCGGCTCACCAGAAGGCAACGATCAATCCGCAAGCCCTCCCCATAAGCGCGAGGCCAACGGCTACGATGACGACGAGGTCGACGGCGATGGCGAAATCCAGGTGTCCGTGTCTCCCGTCCGCAAGAAGCAAAAGCGCGAGGACTCGTCAGAGGACGCAGATGCCAAGCTCGCTGCCGAGCTGCAGGCGCAGGAGAACCGCATGGCCAGAGGGCGGACGACCCGCGGCGGCAACGGGGCGACCAACAAGTCAAACACCAAGAAGAAGAGGACTGCTCCCAAGAAGAAGAGCGCGACCAAGGTTCGCGACGGTGACGACAGCGACGTCGAGGGCGGCGAGGCGCCGAAGCGCAAGGCCGGTGGTGGTTTCCAAAAGCCGTTCAACTTGAGCTCTCCCCTGGCGGAGCTGGTTGGCGAGCAACAGGTATGTCCGCTGATCTCACTCGGCCAGTTCTATAGGCTCTAACATGTTTCGCCAGCTGTCCCGTCCGCAAGTCGTCAAGAAGCTTTGGGAGCACATCAAAGGGAACGACCTGCAGGACCCCGAAAACAAGCGACAGATTCTGTGCGACGACAAAATGCAAGCCATATTTAAGGTGCCCAAGGTGGACATGTTCCAGATGAACAAGATGATCGGCAGCCATCTCTACCCAGTCGAAGCAGAGTAAAGCCGAGACTGCAACAAGGTGGGGTGGTGGTGGTGGATGTAAATACAGGCGTCTTTCTGGTTTGGGCTCAGCAGATTTTAAGGGTTCTTTGGTCGGGCATGGGGGAAACGGCAGCAATTGAACAGGTTCGCGATGGTTCCAGTAGAAGAGTTTGTGGATGGCACCGTCATAAGACATGGTTTGCCCCCGTATGGACAGCACCAGAAGCGCTGCTGCGTTTGAACTCGCAGCTATGCGCAGGGGAGAGTCTGACCTGCTCAGCCTTGAGATACTAGGCCGACACTAGTCTTAGTCTCCAATCTGTCTAAACTTGATCGGCATTGATAAGGCTCGGTGACAATGATGCAATCTAGCTAATGCCAAACCACCGCACACAAGAACAGTCAAGCAGAAGACACCGCTCCAGGGTGAGTCACTTCGCATACATGTCAAGGTTCTTAGACATTCGAACTCAACTGGATATGTCAGGCCTTCAATACTGTGAGCACTGCCACTTAAACATCAACGCCACATACTGCCAACTTTGGCCGGTGACTCGATGCGTTACTTAGCTAGAGCTGATTCCAATCAACGTCTTATGTAATCATAGCACCCCACCCGAAGCTTCCACCAGCTGTCAACTGGACGCAGAGCACTGCAGGGGTGAATGACGCACACCGAGAACCGAACCGGAGAATCCCCGGCAGGCCTTTTTTTCTCTTTTTGCTCCCCAGCAGGGGACCTTTTGCTAGACCCCGCCATCTCCTCTGCTGGCATCCACCAATGCAAGTTCCTTGGGGAGCCACACATAATCATTAATTTGGACGTCCCTCGTCTTGCGGCACCCGAATAAAACCGTACGCGCCGTCTGTCTCTTGCTTCCCTCGGCCTACCTTACCCTCATTTTCAATTAACTGCCGTTCACTCCCCCGAATACAGCCCCGCGCCCCGGAAGCCAGCTTCATATCCTTCGATAAGCATCCCGGTTCCACCAGCGACACTTTTCGCGCAACGGCAAACGGAGCAATCGTCAGCCTTGACCGAACCCCCACCCGACAAGGCGCATCCCATACCACATCTCTTTCCATAACAAATAACCAAACAACGACGATCCCCATGGCGGACGCCCAAGTGTCTACTGAATCCTCGAACCCTTCGCGGGGCAATCGCAACCGTGGCAGAGGCCGCGGCGGCGGCGGTGGTGGTGGTGGAGGTAATGCTGGATCTCGCGGTCGAGGAGGACAGAGGGGCGGTCGTGGTCGAGGTGGCAACAACGCAGATGCCGCTGCTCAGTCCAAGGATGCAAGCTCGACGCAAGCTGCCCCGAAGCCTGAGTCCAAGCCGATTGCCCGCGCCGCAGCAGACGCCGACGATACTGCTAGCACCGACGGCGAGGTGTGCTTCATCTGTGCAGAGCCCATCAAGTTCCACTCCATTGCGCCATGCAACCACAAGACATGCCATATCTGCGGTCTGCGCATGAGAGCTTTGTATAAGACCAAAGACTGCCCTCACTGCAGAGTAAGTCCTCTCCGTGTCCAGCAGATCTACTGAAGCTGACTTGAGCCAAGACACCCTCTCCCTTTGTAATCTTCACCGAAGACGCAAACAAGCGATACGAAGACTATTCCGACGCCGACATCACGAGTTTCGACAGTAACATCGGTATTCGATATGCAAACGAAGAAATCGTTGGCGATACCGTGGTGCTGCTCCGATATAACTGCCCAGCCGACGATTGTGTCTTCGCTGGCCTAGGCTGGCCAGACTTGCACCGACATGTACGGTCGACTCACCAACGGAAGATGTGCGATCTGTGTACTCGCAACAAGAAGCTTTTCACCCACGAGCACGAACTCTTCGCCGATAAGGAGCTTGAGAAGCACATGAGGCACGGTGACGACAAGCCTGGCGCAATCGACCAGACTGGCTTCAAGGGCCATCCCCTCTGCGGCTTCTGTGGATCGCGCTTCTACGACGACGACAAGCTCTTTGACCATTGCCGCGAGAAGCACGAGAGATGTTTCCTCTGCGACCGAAGAGACTCGAGACATCCTCACTACTTTGTGAACTACCCTGCGTTGGAGAAGCACTTCGAGAAGGACCACTTCCCATGTCTCGACAGGGAGTGCTTGGAAAAGAAGTTCGTGGTGTTCGAGTCTGAGATGGACCTGAAGGCACACCAGCTCGCTGAACATGCCGACTCCCTATCCAAGGACGTCCGCAGAGATGCGCGCGTCGTCAACATGTCCGGATTCGACTTCAGACCCAGTTACGAGAACGAGAGGCGAGGCGGCAGCGGTGGTGGTGGAGGAGGAGGAGGATCAGGTAGCGGTCGACAGGGACGTGGGCGTGGCCGGGATCCTAATGCGGATCCCATCCCTCAGAGCTCAGCTCAACCTCTTCGTCGTGATGAGCTTGCTTTCCAGAGGCAAATGGCCATTCACTCGGCACAATCAGTTTCCAACCGAACATTTGGCGGTCAGCTCTCTACATCCTCCGCGCCATCACAGCCTGCCTCTTCACGCCAAGGCAACGCCCCTGCGCCTTCAACGGCTTCCCGTCAGGCGCCCGCTCCAGCACTGCCGACGACAGCGATGGAGCAACTAAATGTCACTGATATCTCATCACTGCCTCCCCAAGAGCGAGCGATGATGTTGCGCCATCAGGCTGTCATTGAACGTGCTGAAACCCTACTAAAGAAGGATGAAGCGAAAATGAAAACCTTCCGCGAACACATATCGTCCTTTAGGAGAGGAAAGTTCACGGCGCCTCAGCTTGTCGACGCCTTCTTTTCTCTTTTCGCAGACACATCGTCAAACGCTTTAGGAACCTTGCTTCGCGAAGTTGCTGATCTCTTCGAAGACAAGAAGAAGGCCGAGGCCTTGCAAAAGGCCTGGCAGGACTGGCGAGCCATCAACGAGGATTATCCATCCCTTCCCGGCCTGGGCGGTATGCACGGAGCTACCACGTCGTCCAGCGGCTGGGCCAGTGCCGCAACCGCCTCTCCCGCCACACCTGCCGCTGCGCCCTCTTCGAAGCAGTCTAGCCGTGTCCTGCGGCTCAAGAATAGCACACGCGCTGGTGCTGCTGGTCCCAAGCCAGTCACACCAGCTGCCACGACCAACTGGGTGCCTGGCTCCTCCCAGCCCCGTCCCCCGCCGTCCAACGCCTTTCCCGCTCTCCCGGCTGCCTCGTCGTCTTCATCGTCAGCAGCAGCCCCGAGACCGTCGTGGATCGGCCCGAACAACCCATCCGCGAGCAACGGTAGCAGATCATCGGGGCCCGCACCACGACAAGCCCGACCGGCTACTGGCGGCGATAACTTCCCTGCCCTGCCTCCGGCTCAAAAGCCCCTCACCACCATCTTCGGTTATGGTGGTGGCAGAGGTGTGCGCCGAGACCTGGGAGGCGCCTCGAGCAGCTTCAGCTGGGGATCGGCCCCTGGAAGCGGCGCGGCGAGCGAGAACGCTTCAGAGAGGGAGGAGGAGGAAGCTCCCACTGGCGGCAAGAAGAAGAAGGGCAAGAAGGTACTTGTGCAGTGGGGTTAAATCTGCTGCCTAGACAACGAGAGCGAAACGTGGACTCACCAAATGATACTGGGAGCATTGCCATGCATCTGATGGAACCAGCCGTACTTGACCTAGGAGTTTGAGAAGGGAAAAGTAAAGAAGAGAGCCTTACAAAGTGAAGAAGATTAAAGATGGAATGGGTGGCGAGCACTTAAGATTGCTGCGCCTGGTTGACTACCTGACTACCTACCTACAGAGCAAATGAGAACCCTGATAGACACCCGATTTTCTGGCGACCCGCACAATTTAAGGCGATAGGTAGAATGCCTTGCAACTCGCTCAGCTACTACGCACACAAAGAGTATGAACAAGGCGAGCAGAGACCTGACATTGTGTGCCCAAGATACGCCGCTGACCAAAGTTGACGCTGATTCGAGAACCGAGGATCCTGTGAACTTGGTCAAGCCTTGCGTCGGCTGTAGAACCATCAATGGTTCTGACATTGAAAGCTTCTAGACAGTCTCTAGGCTAGTCCGTTCGCTGTGCTACCTAGCAAGGAAACTCAACATTCGGTCGCTTTTTTTCTTCTCGTTCCGAAGGCTTGGACGCCCTGCAGGCTCCAGAAAAAAGCTACGGTGGAGAAGAACAATCTGCAAATGCCCGAGAGCTTGACTTGATCTCTCTAGAGTGCTCTTTGGACAGCCAACTTTTGTACAATGCAGACCAGACCTGGAAAGTTCGTGTTATCATTACTGCTGCAGCCGCGCCAGTCGGCACATCTCTTTAACGATTCCAAACGGGACTCTTGCAGGGTGCAGCGATAAACTGGTTTGGATCGCCTGTTCACGCACCTCCGATAGGGCAGCGTGGCTTCGTTCAAGGAGATAACCCGGTCCCCCTGGTTCAGGTGGTATCGAGGTTTCCTCAACTGGTAATGTGGTGACGGTTATCGCAACTTGATTGATCACACGTGCCCCATGATGTGCCAATACCCTGGGCTTGTCAAAAGAGGCAGGTGAGATTTCAAGATGAACATAAATAAGTTGGAAGCGACCGACAGGTTCAATTGCTGTCTCTATCAACAGCCCAAGTATCACATCAAGTTGAGATCTAGCTTACCATGCATCGCAACCTCTTTCTCCTGCCAGTCTTCCTGCTGCTGGCCAATCCGGTGTCGGCAGTGACATGGTACTTCCTCCGGTACTACCCCGCCTCCGGGCAGAAGTTCACATCCTTCTCCGGGGACATGGTGATCCCGACCCTTCAGCAGGCCGGGGTGTACTACCTCTGGCCCGGGCTGCAGCCCACTGACAACTCGGGCGTCTACCAGAACGTGCTCGACGGCCGCTCCGGCACGTGGTGGTTCGGGTCCGGGTGGTGCTGCTCGAACCCGAGCCTGCCCTGGGGCGGCGGTTTCAACACCTACGGCGGGGAGACGGTCTCGTTCGCCAACACGCTCAAGTCGGATGGTTCGGCGTGGACGACGACTATTGTGAGGCAGAGCAATGGCCAGAGTGTGGCTAACGACTTTGCGTTGGGTAAGTTCCAATCAAGGAGGATAATGCGAGCCTTCGCCTGACATGGTGGTAATTAGCCGACAAATCGTTTAATCAAGTTCTCTTTGCTATTGAATTGTAAGTCAACGTGAGATTGTTGGGTGGATTTTCGTTGATGACGGTTTAGGTATGACGTCTCCTGGGACTTTGGCCCGTTGGAGTTCAAAAACATTGTCATTGTAAGTAGAGTTGGCCATCCTTCATTGGCATGACCTCACGCTGTGTGCAGACATCCGAAGGAAGCTCGGACTCCAGCTGGTGCAACAGCTCGCCTCAAAACTACAACTCGGCCACAACTTATACCATGTCCGGGGTCAGCGCAAGCGTCAGTGGCACCACAGTCACTTGCACAATCCAGTCAGTCATTCTTCAGAGTCCGGCGTAAGTTTAGGAGTGGTATTCAGTGATTGCTATTATCCTGCTATTGAAAGAGGGGAACCTTCCAGTGACAAACATATGGGGAATCAAGAATCAACGTGTTTTTCAAAATTCGCCTCCATCTCTCGTCTAGTCGTGAAACGTGAAAACAATTCAATGAGCGCGGTGTGAACGTAAACAAGATGATGATCCGGTGGTGCAAGCAAGCCTGCAGAGGTCCATCCACCCCGCGAACAACATCACTTCGTGCCCAACAAAAGCAGGTAAGCCCAGTGAGACAAGTAGCGATGAAGCAGCTTAGGGAGCAGGGACCTGGGAGGGGTTCCACCAGGGGTAGAAGCGTTCGCCCTCGGCGAGGGTCTTGAGCGTACACGCGGAGCCCTCGCATCCGGCGCCGATCTGTTCGTTACCCCACCAGGGAACCTCGGCGCCGAACCACTGGACGGTGAAGAGCATGATGATGCCGGCGATGGCAATGCCGGCGGAGAAGGAAGCCGAAAGCACAAAGTTGTACTGTGAGGGTGTGTTAGCCGATTTCGTCAGAGCAGTTTGGGGTTTTGGAGCATACGTACCTTGGACCAGAAGGCGAGGTACCGGCTGCGGACGTAAATCCACGACAGCCAGGCGATGGGGACCGCCGGCCACGCGTATGAGAAGCTGTAGGGAGCCCAGTTGATGCCTCCGTAGAAGAGGGCGACGGGGTGGAACTGGCGGAGGTAGCGGTTCTTGGGGAAGAACTTGACGCAGTAGTAGAAGATGATGGGCAGGGCGATGCCGACGGGGAAGCCGAGAAGCAGGTAGTTGTACTGGCCCTGGTGGCCAAAGACCTTGATCGGGCCGATGGTGCCCCAGAGGACGGCGGCGGTGAAGAAGGTGTTGGGGCCGGGGCAGAAGAGACGCATCGGCGCTTGCGGGGTGCAGATGTTGGGGATGCTGATTTGGAAGTTGATGACGGCGGTGCAGATGAAGGTCGAAATGAGTGTGGCGATCATCTGGCAGGCAAAGGTTTGTCTGGGAGGGATCTTGAGGTAGTGCGCGACCTTCAAGTCGTTGGCGAAGTGGACGGCGTGAGCGCATGTGACGTATCTGTGCCAGTGTTAGCCGTCAAGAGGTGGATAATGATTTGTTTGCAAACGTACCCGAAGGACTTGAAAAAGTTCATGGCCAGAGCGTTACCCTCAACCCACATACCACCGATGAACTCGGCCAAGACGTTCAACGTAACCTCGATACCAGTCATGGCCTTGATAATGCCGATGGGGATGACGAAGATGACGGCCAAGAAGACACCGTAAGGGACTACACCAGGGGTCGTGTAGGTAGGCCAAGCAGCAACACCAGCAAAGCCGAACGCCGCAGCAACCAGAAGGGTGCCAAGGTACCACCATTCGGAAACTGTAGTTCAGTTAGCGAATGCATCGAATAAGACCAGGACAAATCGAGACGCTTACCTTCAGCATAGTTGGCCATCAGGCGGTTGTGGATATCCTTGTACTCTCCATCGTTCTCACCCTCCTTGGTAGTCTTGCGACGGCGAATGGTGTTCCACATGTTCTTGAAACCCATCATGATTTCGTAGCGGTGGAAAATGCAAACGTGGGTGATGGCGGCGCTGTACAGGGCGAAGAAGGAGCCATACACCAGAGTATTGGCAGCACCGAGATACGCAGCTGAGTAGTCCATGTACTTCTCGTGGTCGTACATTCCCCGGTCGTCAAGCGCTCTCGATACGTTGTAAAGTTCACCAAAGTGGTCGAAGACGCGGTTGGAGTTGATGGGGATGTAGGCCGTATTCCAGGCGTTGGTATAGTAGATGCCCATAATCACGAATCCGAGCAGCCACATGCCCAACGTGCGGTTGAAGGTCGAGAAGGCGGGCACCATGAGAGGGTCAACGCTGTCGAAGAGCATTACGTTCCAGTCAAAGGTGGGCCAGAAGTTGAACATTCCCAAGCCGTTGCGGAAGCCGGTCGTGATCTCGAGATTGTGGTTGTTGGGTGCGATCCATGTCATCCAGCTGAAGAAGGTCAGGACCTCAAAGAGGTAGTTGGGGAACCAGAAGTAGATGAACATGGCGCCGAAGGACCAGAGGAAGAACTTGTAACGGGTCATTGAGTACAGCTTCTTGAATGGGCCCGGGACGGAGGTGTTTGTCTCGTTGTGGAGTGCGGAGTTGAGAGCAATCGTGACGAGAGAGGCGGGCCACACGCAGTAGGAGGGGTACACGATGAATCGTCTGGTAAGTCCTATTGGATGTTAGCAGCTCATATTGATTGGTAGCCGTTGGCGGTCACTTACCAGCAAGACCATATCCAATAAAGTTGGTGGATAGCGCAATCAGGATCTGGTAGGCAAAGCTTTTGGCGTACGGCTGGTTGAAGTACTGAGGAAGAACCTGGGTCCAGACAATGTACTGGGTGTAAGGCAGGGACTTGGCAGTGTTGGCCATAATTGCGATAAGCATGTGCTCCTTCTTGTTGAAGCGGCCTGGGTTGAGAGGCAGCTTGATGCCGAAGCCGAGGGGGATCATGGCGTTTGGCATCCACTTCTCCCACGCCTTGCCGATGGGAAAGGCCAAGAGCTGGGCGACATTGGATTCGATAGAGATCAGCGGTTGGCGCACACTGAAGAGCTGTTACAGCTGTCAGCTTGTGCTTTGGTCACTACATGATACGCTAATGAAGGTACCTGATTGATGAAAGCAAGGAAGACGGAGAAGAAGACACCAATGGTCCAGGCCCGAATCGTGCCGCAGGGCATGGTCGGGTCGTCCTTGTTGTCGACGACGGCTCGCACCTCGGCGTACGGGCTGTTGTTGGTGATCAAGGCAGCCTCCAGCTTCATCTCCCAAATGATCTCCTCGTGCTTCTCGGGGTTCTCCATAATATTATCATTGTCTGTTTCGCAGTCAGCGTTGCGCAGAGATACCAGTGAGTCGGATAAGGGGCTAACCGAGGAACTCGTGAATCTTGATGAGAACGCTGTGAGGGAAATTTGGGTCGCGGTCATGGATCTTGAGCACATTCTGCATCATCTTGCGCACGCCCTCCAGAGAGAGGGTGGCGGCGATGGCCTTGGCTTCGACGAGATCATCCTCGGTAACATTGAGTTGACTTCCTTGGTGTAAGCTTGGACTTCGATCAATCGAAGTTTTGTCAATGGTGACTCACGACTCGAAGGCATGCTCTTCGGAGTCCAGGCGATGGAGCTCTTGTGCTTGGTAGCCCTGAAATATAAACGTCAGTGACTCTATGCGTCTCAGCAACCTTGATGGTACTCACGGCTGGAATCTTCTCGTCAGTCAACACGCCCTGCGTCTTCCCAATCTCGATTGGGGTGACGGGCGATTCGGTCTTCTCGTTCGCCATGGCGTTTTTGGACGACAAGGTCGCGTGGGTTTGGGCTGGAGAGGAACAGACTGCAGGTGAGGACGAAGCCGTCTTCCCAGGACGGGCCCGATAATTAAAGTATTTTCGAGTACGAGGGAAACGGTGACGCTTATCAGCGGTGCCACCCCGCCGGCGCCCAGATGCCAATCTGGTGCTCTACACATTTCGGACTGCTCGTCCTGGGTAGACGAAAGGTGGCAAGGTTCTGTGGTGATTCTGGGAGCATGCCCAGTCTAGGCCGCCTGGGCAGCATCTTGGCTTGCTCTCGAAAAGATCGACCTTCTCGGACAGGTATGCTGCCGATATCAAGGGTGGTGGACAGCAGATATGCAGGACGGAGAAGATTGGTTCGCGGTAGCAGGGTCACTCGCCCCCAACTTAAGCACAAGGCTCGGCGCCGTACGACCCAGTCTGGTCGCAGGGTTTCGAGGGAAACGGTTGCATTGGCCAATTGTTTGTTTGGTCACTTGAGGTCAGAGGAAGAGAGGCGGGGAAGACTCGACAGGGTCGCAGAGCTGAGAGGGAGGGACGACCCAGAGATGTGAAGTGGAACACGGCCAATCCCTGTCGCGTGGTACATCGGTTACGTGGGGGAGGGTCACTGCCAGTCAACCGAAGACACGGCGTGCTCATGATTTTAGTTCCCGCGTCTTCTGCAGCACTTGCTGTGAGGAGTTGATGATTCTCAGCTCAGATCTACAGCTATGACATGTTTGCGAAAATCATGTTCCACAGGGGGCGACAGATATTGTCAGTGCTTTCTTTTCAGCATCAGAGATTGAGGATGTGGCTTGCAGGATGACGATACCCTGGGAGATCAATGTCTCCTTTGCGGTATTAGCAAGTCTCTCCAACGAATTAGGTAAGATGAATGTGGGAACCACTCAAGAGGTGACAAACACGATGAAAGAGGCAAGTCGCGTAGCTTTAGCTAGCAAGCCTCTCGTGTTGAAAGAGGCACGAGTGGCTTCCCGAGAAGAACGTCGAGATGCCGCCAGAGACTTTGAGAGTGCCGAGGCTTACAAAAGACCCTCACACTTTTGCTCCTCTTGTGGTTCTGGTTGACTGCATCAAGGCTAGCCACACTTGTGGAAGGAGGAATCAAGAGGGCTTCAGCTGACGGATGTTTCCCTGTTGGAGGTCCAGCCTGTACCTTATGCATGCGTGTCCCGGAGAGACGGTTCAGTCAGCTTGTGACCTTGACCGAGTTGATGCAAATATCAGAGCACATAAGGGGCGACTCCATAAACCAGTAGTCGCTCAATGCAGAGATGAGAGGGATGGTGAAGAGGTGCCGAACGAAGGGAACCAAGTGTCACTGGAGATGAAGAGAGAGACGAGTCACGTGTACCATGCAAGGGCATTTAAGGTTAAAATTGGCGCCAACACGGGCCAGCTAACATCTCACCAGCTGGCAGCAATCTCTGCGTAGCGCTTGCCAGCTGGCCGCAGTTCCAATGCAGTTTCCTTTGCTGCCTCTCGTGTTCTAATTACCTTCCTTCGACCTCTGCATCCAGCTTCACATCATCCTCAGAGCTGAAGTCTTTTGCAGTCATCGCCGGCTCTGGATCTCACACGCCATCTCCTGCATCTTTGAGCCATGTCTCATGCCGGGAACTTTTGCGAGTCAAACATGGCGTCAAAAAGAGAAGTGCTCCCCTGACATGGAGCGGGGAGTAAAGAAAAGGGCTGGCGGAATGTGTCGCCAACCAACTGCGGATGATTTGATAGGTTGTCCTGTGAGACCAGCCCGCATCTGTCTCTGCTACCGAGTGAGATTGATTGCGTGGCAGTTCTGTGCCGCTCACTAACAGCCTTTCAATATCTCTCTCCTCACCATCACAGTTGGTCTTCGTCTCGGTGAATTACCTTTAAGCGGCCGTCCAGGGCCCCTGCAATGATACCCCTCTTTACCAACGACCCTCGATATCTCGAATTGGTCGGGAATCGGCATGCACAGCTCTCGTCAAGGACCAGTCGAATCATGTCTACGCGTCGGCAAGTTTGAATCCTCCTCCAGCGTCCCGTTCGGGCAGGAGGATAAGGCTCGCGCTATATAAAAGTCGGCACCACCACTTCCTTGGCTTTTCTTGGTTTTCTCTTGGAATTTTCTTGGGCCTTCACCCGTCCCTCTACGCTCACATTTTGGCTTTATCCTATCAGACGTCCTCCAATCATTTGCGCCTTCTCCGCGTTTGAGTCGCTTGGCGTTTCTGGTCTATCTCTGCCAACTTGCTCTTCTCACAGAGGGCACCCCTCACGAGCCGACTCATCTCATCCCAACATACACCACTCATGGCAACGGCGCCATTAACATAGCGCCAACGGGCTAACCGTTGTGCCGTTCGATAGCATCGATCGGTTCGCAGCGTGGCTGGCGTGGCCCGTCTTGTCGTGCCGCAGGTGGCGCTCAACGGGAGTCTGATCGAAATGGAAGGTATTCTGGAATAAACCCAGAAAAGGGGACGTTCAGTTGACGGCCACATGTCAAATGCGATTCGTCAACAAACCCTGGGCTTATCGCCATATCTCGCCAAGCAGCCAAGACTTTTGGTCCAGCAGGCCCCCATCGTCAACTCTTCCAGTTCCAACGCCGTTGGCAACAAGTCGGCAGATGCCGCTTGATGTTCGGCTATCCTTGCGAAGGTGCTCTTACGAGCTACCGTCTAAGAGATAGCCCGGGCATGCAGCCACGCCTGCCACGAAGAAGTGTTGCTGTGCAGCTCCACGAACTTGCACCCACAATCCCGGCTGCATTTGTTCGGTCGCGGAGGCCGCTCGAGTCTGAACCAGAGACCCTTAGCATTCAACCTGCATATGTGCGGTGGGTTGAATTACGCCACACACATCGCAACACTGGACCCAGCCTTCTCCCGCGAACTACGTTTATTCCGGATGATCATCTGCTTTCCAGCGGTCTTGGTGAAATGAATCTGGTGTATCGCCACTGAAGAAGGAGTTTCTTCGTTTGAATCTGCCGTTCATATATGGCTGCGCGTATCGTTGAATCATCGCCACAGGATCGACAGGTATCTGCAACATCGCGAACGATGGATGAAACTCCTCAGCATCGGCTGTTTATCGCGGGATCAAGCAACAGAGACCAAATATCTTTAGCGGGACGATTGTCACCCGCCAACGGTGACAGTCTTCTTTCTCGTTCTGTCACGAGCTAATGATTCGATATCTTTGAAGCAGCGGAGCAAGTCCTCGTTTGGGTGGCCAAGACCTCGCATTCCGAGTCTTGCAGCAGCCGACAGGGCTCAGGCGCAGAGGTTCCCTTTGTCCCATGCGTAAACGATGCTCCTATCACTCTTGGCGCAACCACCGCCTTCCATGCGGCTTCGGGGCGTCATTTGGCGCCCAGTGTCCATCACGACATTCTGAGAAGCCTGTCAAGAGCATGGTGTTCATGCGGGAACATGTTAGGTTATCTGCTGTTCTCGTTCGTTCGCCAATCCTGTGGCCCAGGCGTGGACATTCGCGATCTCTCCGTCTTCTGGTGCGTTTGAGGATTGGTAGTGGCGGGAAAACACAATCTTTTGGATGTCTCCATTGGCTCATGCATCTCCGCAACTGGTTGCGGGCTACGAGAGTCTTTGGCGGGATGATCTGAATTGGGAAGAGGTTGGCGACAAATCGAGCTTGCACAATCAAGCAAGCATGATAAGTCGAGCTCTTTCCCCTTTGATGCAGCTATCATACGTCAGAGAATGGTCTTCGCAGTACCAACGGGTTGGTACTGGCGTGACATTGTCTAGGTAAGTGCGTACATAACCCATGTCATCTCAACCCGACGGTTATCAGTTCGGGTTCTTCGCGATATGGACTGCATCTTCCCAACCCGAAGTGAATGAATACAAGTAGTCTGCATCGGCGAGCGCCATAAGAACGATTCTGACATGGGCGCGAGTTCAGCTTCCAGGAAGTTTGTGGCAACAAAGCGTTGTTCTATGTCGCCTTCTCTGCATAAATGCAGCATGCGACCAGCCGATCGGTTGCTAACTCACCTCGAAGATCGACGACTGGGCATATGTCAATGTGGCTGCACAAATTTCCTGATATGTCACCAGTTTCCGCTTTCGCAACAGAGCTGAACAGAGTCCACGTAGTTGAGTGTTTGCACTTCATCATGAAATGGACCAGTTGAGGAAGACGGAAGTTTGGTTTTGCCTTGAATGTTCAATCTTGAGCGAAGATACAGCTGTCAGTGTTGAATGGTGACTCTGTACATACATCGAGTCCTACCGGCCTTGAAAGATATATTTTTGAGGTGCCTCGAGTTAGTGTTCATCTTAAAGTAGAGCTCGGCTTCCTCACATCGTCAGCGGGTGACGTCTAACCACTACTTTGATTGATGCTGTTGAATAATTCGTCAATGGTTCAGCTAAAAAGGTAGCATAGCATGATTTATACGTTATATTTTTGGTAAGCGAGCTTCTGCTTGATCATTTCGCGCGCTTCAGGAAGGCTGAGTCACTGCAGCTCTTCGATCAAGCTTTCCGACAAACATGATCATGTGGCTCAACTGCTCACGAGTCAACCCCATAGTCGCGATCCAAAGCCGCGGCACTTTGAACCTTCCACGCCGAGGTTGCAGCTCAGAAGAAGCTGCTGCACGATAAGCGAGCTCTTGCTTCTCCCTTACTCTTGTTCGGGTTTCAATCCCAGGTTCTCGGCACCCGCGGCGCCACCGGGAAGGTTCGCTCATCTAGACGAACACAGTGTACGCTGTTGATTATCTGGCACCCCGCCTTCGAGATCGTGCGTTCTATAGTTTCCAGGACTATAGTGTCTCGAAGTAAGCCTCATGGACGCAGGTGACGTCCTCCTTGGGCAGAATAACCTCTAATCCTCTGTCTCATCAGGAGTCTGTTCTTCCAAGGGGTTCGTAGACGGCCGTGCGTTGCTTTTTTGTCTTCTTTTAGAATTCGGCTGCGAGTAGATTAGCCAGTGATGTCACGGCAAACATGCATCTCGTCTATATCGTCCGATCTTAAGAGCAGTTTGAGAGGTGTCAAACGATTACTGAAATAGTACAACGTGTGTTTCCGGTCTGGGAAGTCCGGCTGATCTAAGCGTCTCTTCTCCGGCTTCTTTCCCACAATGCCGGTAGGAAACATTCTTGTTGATGTCAAGGTTTTTCTAATGGTTGGACGTGCCTTGCAAAACTCATCGCAACCCAAGCTTTGGGATCCGACATGCGGAACTCTTTTACTTGAGGAGGTTTATGAAACAACCTTCCCCAAGGTATATATTGAGGTTACATCAGACGGAATTCCGATCCCACGTACAGCTCGATTCGCAGGGTCGTCCCATCTTCAACCCCTTCCGGAAACAACACCATACCTTCCCAACCCCATCGCCGCCCCGAGCAGGATCGCAAAAGGCGCGGCTACACCATAGTACCTCCCCCCAACATACGCCGTCGCCGCGACCACGATCCACCACGGATCGTCCCCCAGACTCCTCCCCGCCTGGAACCCCTCATCCAGAAACCCAACCTGCCAGATCCTGTACACCGCCGTGTAAATCAGCCCAACAGCCGCGGCATTCACGCCCCTGACGGCCGCTTTGACCCACGGCCTGCTCCGCAGAACGCCCCAGACGCCCATCGTGCCGTGGACCAACACAATGCCCGGGGTGAAGATGCCGACGAACGCAACAACCGCGCCAGCCAGGGGCGAACACCCCGCGTTGGCCGCGGTGAGCCCGCCCAGGAACACGGCAAAGTTGAAGTTGGGCCCGGGGAAGGACTGGGCGATGGCTAGGCCGATGAGGAAATCGCGCGGGGTGACCCAGTCTTCGGCGACGACGTACTCGCGCAGCAGGGGGATGACGACGGGCCCGCCGCCAAAGATGATCGTGCCGGCGAGGTAGAGGTTGGAGAAGAGCCTGTAGAGGACGGGCAGGTCGGCGACCACGCCGCGGATGGTCATCGCTGCGAGGAAGGTGGCGAAGAAGGCGAGGATGAGGGCGGTGCCGGATTTCCAGGAGAAGTCGAGGCGGAATTCCTTCGGGATGACGCGGGGCTCTGGGGCCGTGGCGCCGGACAAGACGGGCTCTTGGCGGGTCTGCGCCGATGTCTGTGTTGAGGAAGACGGGCCGGCCATGTTGTACTCCTGAACACCTTCATCCCGTGTCCTCTCTGTCCTCTTTCCGCACAGAGCCCTTAGCATCGCAAGAATTCTCCTCGCCGGGCGGTGAACCCAGCGGTAATCATGTACTACAGCCGCAACACCCGCCGCGGCCATCAACACGGGAAAGTACCAGAGCGCATTGTACATCATACCTGCCGTGGCGGCAAGGAACACGAGCGTGCGGGTGACTCCATCAGTAACGGCTTTGTTCGAGAGCTCGACGGCGGCTAGGGCGATTATGCCCACGGTCGCGGCGTTGAGGCCGGAGAGGAGGGCGTAGACTGCGCGGGGGAGCGAGGTGCCGATGCTGGAGACGCCAATGGAGAGGGCGTACATGCCCGCTGCGCCGGGAAGGCTTTTCGCGGGAAATGGAGTTAGACATGGGCCGCGAATAGAGGGTTGGTCTTTCTCCCTCTCTCTTGGACATTTTATCCTCACCTCCAGATGAAGAAAGCCAAGACGGCACCCGGGGCTCCATTTCGGATCAGGTTAATGCAGTACACCATCTTTGTGCTCGCAGGGCCGGAGAGGGCCTGGGAGATGCTGAAGAGTTCTTGGTACTATTACTCAAATCAGGGGGCTTGAAGGCATCGTGGGAATGGCGAGGGTTGTAACCATTTGCTCGTCGATCCATTGCAGGCGCTTCACGAATCGGTCATGCAGCTGTGGTTGTTAGTTCACGTGTGTCAATGTGCAACTTCTCGCCGAGGATTGATTAACAGACAATTTTGAAGTGCACTGGTGGTCCTCCAAACGCGGTGAGGCCGAGGTGCCAATTGTGCTTGAAGATATTGGCTGCATATTCTGCCGTTTTCCGCAAACGGGTTTCCATGGATGGGGAAATCATGCTGCAAGGATACCTAGTAACGCTCTAGATTCAGGGCTATATCAATGACATTCGATGCCCCTATTCGCAACCTTTCCCGGTTGTCTGTGCGAAACTTCCATTTCCAAATGAACCTTGGATGCGATGTTGTTGGTCAATTGGGTTACGGCGCACGCCATTTCCCGTGACTGCCAAGACCGAACCATCCCCCTCCGGCGGCTAAAGAAGAAAATAGCCAGCATATGCCCAAACTCTCCGGCAGCATGGACTCGGGTTGAGATATGAGACTTTCTTGTCAAAAAGAAAGACCTTCAGGCTTCGAGACTTTCAATAGAGCTCGGTTGTGTTTGTTTGTCTCGCTCGGCTCAGTTGCCGTGCAGATCGTCATCAATGATAGGGGACCGAGGACAGGGCGGACAACTGAGACCAGACAGAATTCTTCAGGGCCAGATCTTGATCCGAAATTCCAGAGCGCCGTGAGCTATTTTGGGGATTCTAAGACGGATCGGCAGGGCGAAATTCCTTATGCACAGAATCGGGAATGGGCTATTGGCATTAGACATTATGATGTACGTTGAAAGACAGCAAGCAGGGGGTTGTTGCTGAAGAAACGCAAATGTATCAGACATCATCTGCTTTCATCCGAGACTGCGATGGAATGCTTCTTCTCATGATCTCCGACCTGCGCCTGCGTTTGACGGCCCAGAGCCGCAAGAGAAAGACGCGTGCGATGCTGAGCGCCAAGGCCAACAGCTCAGCCATGACGCCAGACCACGCAACGACCAAGAAGCGCAGCCCAATCGCGGCGTCTGCGGGGACGTCCGGGAATCGATTGAGATAGCGGACGAGGAAGCTGGCGTTGGACGTCAAAATTGAGGCCGAGATGACGTGAAAAGCCACTGGCAGCGCCAGCACACCAGTCCTGAGCCACGGATAACGCTTCTCGACGCCACCGTCGGAGAAGAAGGCGAGACAGCTGAACAGAGCAGGAGACACGACATCGGCCACGAGTGCGAGCACGTAGGAGACGAATGCCGGGGCATTGTTCAGGCGGAGCGGGTCCGCGGCATCGAAAGCCGCGAAGAAGGGCTGGCTCGCGCGAATGCAGGATTCGGTGGCCGATGCATTTAAATGTGTAGATTGGCAGGTGTCCTGCATGTGGCCGGCGCGGTACAGCGAAGCAGCGACGTCATGCAGTACAGCAGGCATCTGCAGCGGGCGGAGGGGCTGGATGAAGACGTAGTTGGCGGCGTCGCGCTGGGCGGTGGTGTTGGCAAGCCATTCCCATGCGAAGGAGTCGAGGAACCAGTGCATTCTGGCTAGGTAAGGAGGCGCATCGCCGGCGGCTGCGGCGGCGACGCCTCGGAACTTTGACGGCGGTTAATGGTGTGCTGGTTCTCCAACGGCCTGCCCCTTTGCCCTTTGGAGAAGCTTTGGAGAAAGCCAAAGGAGGTAGGGTCCGGGCGGCTAGTGGCAGCGCTTACCGAGACCATTGAGAAGGGCTTCCCGCGCAGGTCGGTGGTGCCTGGGTGGCTGCCTCTGAGGAGGCTGGTGCCGGATATCATGAGCATCAAGACGCAGGCGATGGCGGCGAGCTTGGCCAGGACGAAGGCGCATTTGGCGGCGGAGAGCGGGGCCGTGCTTGGGGACTTGTACGGAGCCATCGCGGACGGGATGACGGACGGTGTTGCGCTTGACGCGATAGAAGATGAAGCTTGGCCGGCGTCATGATGGTGTTGTTCCGTCTAACGGTCTTTATAGGAGAGTGTTTGCAGCAGCGCCGATTTGTCTAATGCGTTGGCGGTGACTGTTGAATGCAGGTGCAAGACAAAAATACACGAATTGTCGTGATGTGATTCCTTACGGTGAGGTGATTGCTTAGATACAGTGAGTAGTGGATGATAGCGATAGCGCTTACTGAGGGGCCATGTGAATACGGCTTCGTATCGCACAGCGACCTCACCAACTGGGCGTAGGCGGCATCGTGTTGCCGCTGATAAGCTTCATAGCGGCTCCACGTCCCCATCCCCTCCCCAAACACTTGCTTGAGGCACCCGACGAGGCGGTGTCAGCCAAGACGAGGGAGCAGAGATAAGCATGTTCGCGGGACAGGCTCAGATGAAGATGGCAGGTCCTCGTGGATGATTAGAAACGGCGGGCTCGTTTCAACAGAGAGGCTGAAGGTGCTTGACCATTGTCTGAGGATGTCTTAGGTAAGCATGGAGCATTTGAGACAGCACCTCACCACGACCTAGGTAAAGGACGGGATAGGGGTGGGGCCGGAGTATGGTTATTCCGGACCTGGTTCGCACTGGACCTGATGTGTCATCACGTGGTCCCGACCGGACTTCCCTGAGTGCAGTGGAGTGATGTGGAGGGAAGGCAGTGCCCGGTTCAGTGGGGTGACCATCGTCCATCTTTCCTTCCCTGAGCAGAGTGGAGTGCGGTACTTGCGGGCAGCAGGTACGTGCCTCCCCTTGGCAGAGGTAAGCGAAAATGAAGCCTGCGGGCAAGTGGGCGGTTTCCAGAGTTTCGACTCGTCTGGCCGCTCTCTCCTTTTTCTCTTGATTTTTCGTTTTTTCTTTTTTTCTTCGCTGATTTCCGCAATGTCCGAGTGGATACCTTACCTAGATACTATCATTATCACCAACCGGCAACAACAACAGCAGAATCAACCTAAAGTGAATCAACCCTGATTGTGACATTTGTGTGCCTGTTGGCTGTGCATGTTTCGCTCAGGTTTCTGCAGCCAGCGCCTGTTTCTCCCGCGGACCAACAGCTGGGCTGCATGCTCTTGCCTTGCTCCTCTCAGGAGTCCAGCGGCAGGCCTTGCCCTCACACCCACCCTCAGCGAAATGGAGGGTGCCATTTCCAGCATCGCCTGCATTTCGTCCAATCTGCCACTGCACATGAACAGCATTGATCCCAGTGATCCCCCGACGTTCGACAATCGTCATCTTTGCACACCTTCTACCACGCAGTACCTGATGGCTCTCTGTGTCGCTCCTCATGAGCATGTGCACAGTGCACACATGTTTTTACCTTATTCAGTTACCTGCTTTAGTGCACCATCAATCAATCACCGGGGGCAGGCCACCACCAACCAACTCATCGCTGCTCATGGCTCATCGATCATCGCCCGTCGCCCATCACCGCATCGGAGTTGTCGTCGCTAGTCGGCGAGCTAACGCAGGCACAAATTGTAATTTTACAACTCATCACTGATAGCCTCACCACCTGAGCGGACTGCGGAACTGACGGGAGTAATACGTACCCAGCTGAAAGTACCGCCGTCCCGCCCCCAATAAAGGTCCAGACCAAACTTGCAAACCCAGGAAATTGAGGGCAGCAAAGACGCAGCGAATCTTGCCTGCAGTGGATGGATGCCGCGAGTCCAGAGTGGTGTAATAAAAAATTAGCATCTGCGCAGCATCCGTCGCTGCCCGTCTCCACGTCAGGTCCGGCCGCCCGCTTGAACCGCTGTCCGCACCGTCTCTCATTTTCCTCTCTGGGCTCTAGCAGCGCCTCTCTCCCGTGCCATCCTGTCTATCAGCAGCACTCATCGCTGATGATTGTCTTCCGTCCAGGAGCATCACCCTGACTTGACTGTCCTGACTGCCCTGACTACCTTACCCTGACTGCGTCTCCAATTTTCTGAGTGTCCAGCATCCCAACCCATCCATCCATCCATCTCATCCCGTCCGCATCGGATCCTGTTTTCCCCTCCTTCCCTTCCCTCCCCCCCCTCCATCATCATCCACCCCTTTCTGCCTTCTGCCCCGTTTCTTGGTTTCTTCCCTGGTTTTCCTTTGACGACACCGCCGGCACGTTGTTCGTCCTGTCTCGTCCCTGCTTTCCTGGTCCTTGTTGGTGCACTTGCTGTCGTTGATTGTCCCTCATTTGCTGCTGCTTGCTTAGCATCCATCAATCTGCCGTCATTTCGCCTCTACCCAATTGCCGTCAACCTCTGGACCCTCTCATCTCCCAGAGTCTCCAGTCACCCAGACTTCAGACTTCACATCCAACCTGCTCGTCGTTCGGTTTGAAGTCTGCTGTCTGCAGATAGTCGCCAACTGGAATCCTACCTTGCCAATTGCCTATCAGCTCGTTAATCGACCATCGGCCACGGCATCCTCACACTTTGACACGCTTCGTCCGACCTCCGGCTCCTCCAATCCTCCTCTACCTGCCTACCTACCTGACCTCATTCTTACGCTTATTCTTCCCTCTTCAACCCCCCCTCTTACAGCCCTATCCTGTCCGTGCTAGAGGCCGCCTGTTTTGTTTGTAGCATTGGATTTCTTCTCCAACCAACTCCGGTCCTTCTTCACAGCCTACCTGCTACTCGGACCTGGGACAGACTTTTTTCTGGTCTCACCTCTTCTCCGGACATTGACGGCACAGTCGCTCGCTACATACGTTTCTCTTCCCTTCGCCGCTCACGGACGTCCCTCCTTTTCAGCTGTTTCTGTACATTCACCACCACCCAAAACAAAAGTCATCAACATTCTTCGCCAATCCCTCCTCCCCCTAAACCACCCTACCGTCTTACCTGCTACCCCTAATCCGAACTGAACAACACTCTGAACCCGTCCACCGACCGCGGGATCGTCAGCAGGGCCCAGGCACACACGCACCGCGCTCCCTCACCTCAACCCAAACTCACCCCGCCGTTCGTTTCTATACAACCCTGAGCCCTCCAATCCTGAGACGAGGCGCTCTTGAACGACAGAAGGATACCTCTCAATCCTCTCTCCAAAAAACGCAAGAAAGGCCAGCCAACCCGACCTATTTCCAGCAGTCTCCTGTTCGACACAGACAGCAACTCAAAACCTTGTGACCTTTGACACCGGCCACCCCGCTACCCGCATCCCAGCCAATTCGAGACAATTGACCTGGGCTTCGCGCACACTGAGCATCAAGGGGTTTGTACCCACAGACGCTGCCTTCGTCTCGTCTCATCATCCCTCGTCGAAAAGACAAGACGACCAAGCACCGGCCAAGCCTGCGCCAGGGATCTGCCCGCAATCCCCCCCGTCAGAAGCCAGGCTCTACCCTTCCGCATAATTGCCTTCTGCGAGTGAACTGAACCGGACCCCAGCACCCAGACCCAGGCCAGGCCAGCACCAAGGATCCCAGGGAAACCATCAACATTACCTACTCCATACTGTACACACAACGGGAGCACACGAAGTGTATTGCTCGACAAGCATACAGCATTAGCATAGCCCGTCCCCCTGCTCCACGCCAAACTTCTACTCCAGTCCGCGCAATACCACCCAGTATCCATCACCCTGAATATCCACACCTTCTTCACGCCTGTTGGTGTTGCCCCGTCCTCCCCCAGGCCCAGCCGAACGAGCGAAGCAACCAAAGAGGTCTCGGCATACCGTTCTGCCCAAACCTTTGTGACCACCAAACAAGCTTTTTTTTTCTTTTCTTGTTCTTGTTTCCCTCTTCCCAACCTCTTAGCCCGACGATGCAATGATGATATACGGGCATCAAGACGTTGATCTTAGCGGTCCCAGTCCAGGTTCGCCGCCAGGCATGACGTCCTCCAAATCGTCAAAGTCCTCTTCCTTCAAGTCTTTCCATTCCGACGACAACAGCGTCCTGGATGACGTTAGCCATTTTGAAGATATCGGTCTCGACGACGACGCAAACAACTACGAAGCCGCCCGTGTTCGCGATCCTCACGCTGTCAAGAACCCCCATGGTCAGCCGTACGCGAGATCCTACTCGACGAGTTCCACCGAGTTCCGCCCGACATCATGGAAGCGACCTCCCTCTCGCTCTCCGCCCGTGACGAGAGACCTGGCCAAGCCCAGAAGCGCGACCAACCCCGCCGCTGACCTCGCCCCGAACTCCCGTTCACGACCCCCTTTCCTTTCTCTCAAGACCGACGGCCACGCCCTCAGCAATGGCCGCAGCCCGAGCGCTGGTCGCCTTCCCGACCGTCACAGGAGTCCGGTGAACCCGAACCTACGAGGCTTCGCGAGCCACTCGACGAACTCCCTCCCCTTCTCTCGCCGAAACCGCAGCCCGAGCCCAAACTTCTCATTACTCCCGAGAGACCCCAACATGCCCATGAAGCCCCGCCGCGGCAGCTGGCAGTCGAATCAGGACCGAAAGTCAATCTTTGAGCTGGAAAAGGAGTGCGACGAGGACGACACCGACGACATCCCCGACGGCCTCATCCTCGACAATGTGCCCATCTCCCCCCGCCCGCGATCAGAGCGCACACCGAGCAGGCCGACCTCGTCAGGAGCGTCAAAGTCGAGATCGCCAAACAGACCACACCAAAAAGAGCGCGTTCGCAGTGTCGGGAACGGAACACCCCCTGTCCCTGTTGACTCAGGATGTCTGCGATCCCCCTCCTGGAAGTCCGACACAGCCCTCTCCTCCATTGGGGAAAATGGCCACACGCCGCCGCCGGAGCCGCTCAAAACCCGTGCAAAGAGCTGGAACCTCGCACTGGAGCACCTCAGCTCCGAGGCCAAGGCCCTGACCGAGAAGCTCGAGGAGCACTCCGACTACGTCCGCGAACGCGCCGCAGAGAACGCCAACCCCTCGGGGCGCCCCAACACATGGAGCGGCAAGCAGCTCGAGCAGCAGCAGGTGCAGAAGCCCAGGGTCAAGTCTGCGCTGCCCGAGCTCCCGCAGATCCGGCACCAGACAAACATCATGATCGACCCACTTCCAATTTCAAAGGAGAAGGAGGCCGTCCTGAGTCGTACGCGCCCCTCCTGGCTCCCACCCAAGGACCCGGCCGAGGAGAGGCGCCACCTGCGCGAGTACAAGAAGATGATGGCGCGCAGCGCCGAGGCGGATCGTCGTCGCGAGGTTTCGCGGCAGGCGAAGACGGCGACACGTGATTCAACGGCGGACAACCTGCAGCGGATCTGGGAGGACGACATCATCCCCCGATGGAAGGACGCCGTCCGCGAGCGCCGCACGCGCGAGCTTTGGTGGAAGGGCATCGCGCCGCGCAGCAGGGGCACCGTCTGGGCGAGGGCCATTGGCAACGAACTCGGCCTCTCGGAGACGTCGTACAACGCCGCCCTGGGCCGGGCTCAGGAGCTCGAAGAGCGTGTCAACGGCGGCAGGGGCGATTCGGAGGACATCAGGAAATCAGCGTGGATCTCGAGCATCCGCAAAGACGTGGCCGAGCACACCTGGCAGGATCTCCGCATCTTCCAGGTCGGCGGACCGCTCCACCAGAGCCTTGTCGACGTGCTGTCTGCATACGCTCTGTACCGCAGCGACATCGGCTACGTCAAGGGGTGTAATGTAAGTAACCTACCTTCTTTTTGAAACACCCGAGTCACACCACATCGTCGGACTTTATATTAACGTCTTCCAGACCGTTGCCGCACTCCTGCTGCTGAACCTCCCCACGCCAGCGTCGGCCTTCATTGCCCTCGCCAACGTCCTCAACCGCCCTCTCCCCCTCAGCTTCTACTCCGACGACCCGGGGGCCAAGGCGTCGGCCTACAACCTCGTCATGCAGACCCTCGGCGCAAAGTCGGCCCAGCTGCACGAGCACCTGACCAAGGACATCTCCCAGGGCGACGCCGACTTCTACCTCGGCAACTTCTTCATGGGCCTGGGCACCAGCCACCTGCCCATGGACGAGGCCGCGCGCCTGTGGGACGTGTACGTCTTCGAGGGCGACACCGTCCTCGTCCGCGCCGCCGTCGCCATGCTCATGCGCCATGAGATGGCGCTACTCGGCATCAAGTCCCCCGGCGAGGCCAAGAAGTACATCGAAGGCGGCGCCGCCAACAAGGACGTCCGCAAGGCCGTTGTCGGCGACGACGGCGCCGAGGACCGCTGGATGAAGCTGGTCCGGGAGGCAGGCAAGGCTTGAGAGTTCCTCGCCTCCCGCCTCTCTCACACCCGTTACTTTTAACGCTTGAATGAATTACACTCGGACTTTTGGAACATACGACATGATCCTAACTGTTTATATCTAATCTCCTGGGCCGCGGGCGGGAAGCAGATTCTGCTTCACCCCCCGGGCCCCCATCGGAGGCGAATCACATACACACAAACGACGAATATCAATACACACCAAGCCCCTGGAACAGCGAGAAAGGGGCTTTAGTGTGGAGGAGGTCGTGTATAAAGAAACACCGGCGTCAGTGGCGCGATGGACAAGCATGTTGTGGGAGCTGGTTTTTTTGTGTGGCAATTTTTTGTCTCTTCTATTCTTCACTTCTGGATCTTGGGGGCGGGAGTTGTTCTTTTTTTTCCAAAAATCATCACGCGTCATACCGGGAGATGTTTCGCAGCGCGCGAGCATCACCCGTGTCTCGGTCGACGCAAAGACTTATTCGGGTTAAATGGGGGAATTGTAGATATATATACAACACCGCCTTCACACGCGGGAATACCTTTGTGGATAAAACCAAATGTCTTTTATTTCTTTTTGTGGTGTGTCCTCTTCTGGATACCTATGGGGATTACTTACACATTACCTGTATAGAAAGAAGATTTCCCTGCATTTTTCTTTGGCGTTTTCTTACCTTTTACAACCTACGTTCTTGGGCGTCGCTTGCGATCCACATCTGGTTGATTCCTGGCCAATCCAGGTGGGAGTTCATTGAACGTTGGAACAGGTGTTGATCACTTTTCTGTGCTGGGGCTGTCTGGGAACATCCTATTCGTCATCATAGTCGTATTGTAGAAGAAATCCAAGAGTGTGGTGTATTTGTGTCTCCTGGTTGATCAATGTCTGCACGATGCGTGAATATCTCGAGGATAGTGTGGAATCTAATCAGCCTGAGGTTATTACATGTTCCGGCTTAGGTAGGCTGCTGTCGAAATGCGTCTTGGTGGAGCCCTTACAGACGATGCTGATATACCTCACACTGGGAGGGCAACGCATCGAATATGGCATCGCGAAAATCTTCTGGACAACCAAACGTACTCACTCGCTTCGTCATTAAGCTGAGGGGCAAAAGGCCGTTAAGAAACCTACTCCAACAAATACCCTCATGTAAATCATCATCATACACTTTGGTGATGCGAAAGGTGTGGTGTCTTTCAAATCCGTAATGAATTAGCCGTCCTTTACCACCCCAGCCTCCACCTAACCGCCCAAATGGGAACAAACAACTGGGAATGGAGGCTTTGATCCCATACTTTTCAACTCTCTTCTCCTCCTCCACTGCCTTTTTTGCGCAATGATACGTCCCGTCGCGGCTGATGATCTAAACCAGGAAAAGCAAAGGAAAACACCCCCTCTCTCTAGGCGACAACCTCCTCGGACTCCTCGAGCACCTCCTCCACAATCTCCTCGATGATCTGCTCCTCGCCTTCGGGCACCGAGGCCTTCTGGGAGAGGAGGTGGCTGATAATGTCGCTGGGCAGGCCGAGGTCTTCGCGCTCCATGGACACCTCCTCCTCGAGGGACTCGCGCCAGGCGACCCACTCGGCCAACTGGCGGCGGCGGCCCTCGACGACCTCGCGGTCGGCGGAGGCGCCGCGGTCCTGGTCCTCCTGCTCGAAGACGCGGGAGTACTCGCGGAGGTTCTTGCGGATCTGCTTCTGCTCCTCCTTGCTAAGGAGGCTCGCGGGGCGCGGGCGCCACGCCAGCTGCTTGAACTTCTCAATGGGCTCCTCACGGAGGCACTCACCCTTGAAGTCGTAGATGTGGTAGCCGTTTTCCATCTATAAAACAAACGTCAGCGATGAGTCAAATGAGTCAAGGGATGTGACTCAGAGAAGTAAAACTTACGGGCGACTTCCAGGCAGAAGCCCAGGAGGCGACGAAACGTCCTGAGGAGTCCCACTCAATGTCGGTGACACCGTAGTGGTCGCCCGTGTTCATGAGCTGGAGGTTTGCGGTCAGGTCCTTGTCAGACTCGGGCTTCTCACCCTCAAAGTCGAGGTCGAAGAAGTCCAGATCGGAGCTCTGCTGGTTGTGGACGGTGGCGATGACGACGAAACGTCCGCGAGGAGACCAGTAAATGGCGTTGCTGTTCTTCTTGTCCAACGTACGGAGGTGCTTGAAGTTGCCGACGGCGTTGCCCTTGGCCTTCTCGGGGCAGAAGAAGGCAACGGACGTCTTGGGGGCGACGGCCGTAGGCCCGACGGGCTCCGTTGTTGTGATGATGACGAATCTGTCGCCCTTGGGCTCCCACGCAAAGTTGATGACAGTGTCCTTGATGGTGTCGACAACCTCGACGGGGACGCCCTTCTCCTTGATGCGGAAGATCTCGAGGGTTGTGGCCTGAGACTTCTTGGACTTGGAGTGACGGTCGACCTTGACGCAGAGGTAGGCGGCCTCGGATTGCCAGTGGAGCTTGGCATCAGAGACGGAGAAGAGGGGCAGTTGTCTGACGACCTCCTTGCTGGGGATGCTCATGAGACCGACCTTGGCGGGGTTGCTGCCGATTTCAGGGGTCCAGTAGGTAAGGAGCTGCTCGTATGTCTTGACGCCCTCTCTTTGCACGGTGGCGGGGGCCCAGTCGAAGTCCATAATACCCTCGATCTTGATCGAGGTCTTGTCGAGGAGGTTCATGCGGGGGAGTTCGTAGATGGAAATACCGGTCTGGTAGTTGAGACGGGCAACGTACTTCTCGTCGGCGGACCACTTGAAGGCGGGCCAGAGGAGCTTGCGCTGCTTGGCCTCATCCAGCCCAGTCATGTCCAGGTTGGCGAAGGAACGCAGAGGCTTGCCGCTCTCGACGCTCCAAACGATGTAGTTCTTGCCATCCTCGTCGATGGACAACGCGGGGTGGCCCTCCTCGGGGATGGAGATGGGACGGGCAGACCAGGTAACAAGGTAGTTCTCGTTGGGGGACCAGTCGACAAAGGTGACGTTGGGGTGGGCGAAACGCTGCTGCCGTGTCCATGAGGCACCGCCCCAGATCTGGACACCCTGGTTGTGGACCGAGGTGAGGTAGGTGCCCTGGGGCGACCAGCGGACGAAGCTATCGGTCCAGTTCTGACGATCGACAATGTTCTCGGGCACGTCCTTCTCGTTGTTCCAGAAAACGCCGACAGTCTCGCCACGGTACATGGCGAACTGGTCTCTGCCGCGACCGCTGGGGTCCTTCAGGAATGATCTCAAGTGCTCCTTCTCGGTGAACTCCTCGATCTGAGGCGGCGTGTACTCTTCTTGAACCTTGCCCTCCTTGCCATAGCGCTCGATATCGGTAAGCTTGTTAACGCGAAGGGTGTGCTTCTTGTCGAGAGGGACCTGGTCCAGCCCGCGGACAGCGGCGGCGGCCTCGCCGGGGGAGGAGAACTCGACGAAGGCAAATCTGTTCTGGGTATCAGCATCCCATCGTGCTTCCTTCTTTGCGCGACCTGGACCCCCGCAGCGCAGGAGTAAGTGCAGCAGATCCACCGGGCGAGACGTACCTCAGCGACTTGCCGTTGTCGCCCATGGGCATGTAAATCAGATCCTCCCTCGTCTTTCCAACAGAGTTCAACTTTTTCAACAAGAACTTGACAAGCTTGGGCTTCTGCTCCTCGGTAACCTCGGGGAGGCCGTCGACGACGACGAAAGCATCGTAACCCTGCTCCAGCTGAACCTCGTACTTCTCGCGCAGGTCGGAAATGTCAATCTCCTCCTCATCGTACTCCTCCTCGTCGAGGTTCGCGTCCTGCAGCTGGGCGAACGCCATGATTGCGACTTTTGGGCACAGCAACAACGGTCGGGGTTCGCAGTAGTTTTTCGTTGGTAGCAAGGAAGGGGAGGGGGTGTGTCTCGGTGAAGGGCGCGATTTGCGGTGCGATGCTGTTTGATGTGGTGGGAAAAAAAGAGGTGCCCAGTTGTGAGATGTGGGGTGGTGTCCTGGCCTTTCTTTGGACGAAAAAGTGCCCCGCGATTTTTTTCGGTTTGTGAGGGTTTCCGGGCTGCGGACCGCTTCGGCTGGCTCAAGATACAGGCTTCGAAGGCCGGATTTGGTGCAAAAATACACTGAAAGGTTGAAATGTCAGGTACTGGTGACTTTTACAGCGTTGATGCGCCTCGAAAAGAATAATGCCAGGGGGTCAACGGCTACCTCGCACACAATTTGGGCGTCCTCTGTGAAGTTTTCGGCGGTAGGTCTGGCATTCGTGTGGGCTGGAACAACGGGTTCTTCCGGCTCCGGATAGAGCCCCTCGCTACCTGATTTCAGTCACGTGTAATTCTGCCAGTCCCCTATCGCTGTCACCGCGAAGCTCTCTGTTCTTCACCGCCCTCGACCTGCCCCTCCCGCCCGTTGATGCCCTGCGGTGTGAGGTAGGTACCTAAGGTACCTGCCGTGCACTGGCCACACGCAGCGGCTTCAGTGGAGGATGGACGTCTGTAGAAACAGTCCAGCAGCTCTGCTTCGCTAATCACAGCGCGTCTGGAAGCTGCTGCCCAGACCACCCCACTTCGCCAGGCTGAACCCCCCCAAATTTTCGAGGTCGATTTTCTCAGTGAAGCTCCCAAGGCTGAAGGAACCCGTACAAACCACGACACCTTGATTACCTCCCCCGCCAACTCAGTCACCGTCTCGATCCGAAACAGAGTGTCTGGATAACATATTCACCATGGTTCGTCGTCTTCGTGATCCTCCCACGTCTTGTCTGAGCCTCCCGTACTGACTTGGACCCCTCCAGTCGTCCTTCAGCCCGACACAAATCTTCGAGGACGGAACCACGGAGGAGAAGGGAGAGAATGCCCGTCTCTCCGCCTTCGTGGGCGCCATCGCGGTTGGCGATCTCGTGAAGAGCACCCTAGGCCCCAAGGGCATGGACAAGATCCTGCAGTCTGCGTAGGTTGAACCCCCTCGAACCCCGCCATGAGTATCGTCAAGGGTCCACCGCCTTGGCTGACAAACAACCATCCAGTTCGACCGGCGAGATCATGGTCACGAACGACGGTGCCACCATCCTCAAGTCTATTGCCCTCGACAACGCGGCCGCGAAGGTCCTCGTCAACATCTCCAAGGTTCAGGATGACGAAGTTGGTGACGGCACGACCTCCGTCGCTGTCCTCGCCGCCGAGCTTCTCCGTGAAGCCGAGAAGCTCGTCGACAAGAAGATCCACCCCCAGACCATCATCGAGGGTTACAGAATAGCCAGCCAGGCCGCTCTCAAGGCCCTGAACGAGCTTGCCGTCGACCGCAGCAACAACCCCGAGGCCTTCAGAAAAGACATGCAGGCCATCGCCCGTACCACCCTTAGCTCCAAGGTCCTCGCCCAGGACCGCGACCACTTCTCCAAGCTCGCCACCGACGCCGTGCTCCGACTCAAGAACTCATCCGACTTGAGCCATATTCAGATCATCAAGAAGGCTGGTGGCAAGCTGAGCGACTCCTACCTCGACGAGGGTTTTATCCTCGATAAGAAGATCGGTGTCAACCAGCCCAAGCGTTTGGAGAAGGCCAAGATTCTCGTCGCCAACACGTCGATGGACACGGACAAGATCAAGATCTTTGGCGCTCGTGTCAAGGTCGGATCCACCAGCAAGCTGGCCGACCTCGAGAAGGCGGAGAAGGAGAAGATGAAGGCCAAGGTCGAGAAGATCAAGGCGCACGGTATTAACTGCTTTATCAACAGACAGCTCATCTACAACTGGCCCGAGCAGCTCTTCACGGACGCGGGCATCATGTCAATCGAGCACGCCGACTTTGACGGTATTGAGAGACTGGCTTTGGTCACGGGCGGTGAGATTGCTTCTACTTTCGACCACCCCGAGCAGGTCAAGTTGGGATCGTGTGACGTGATCGAGGAGGTCATTATTGGCGAGGACACTCTGATCAAGTTTTCCGGTGTCGCTGCGGGCGAGGCTTGCACGATTGTTCTGCGTGGTGCTACGGATCAGCTCCTGGACGAGGCTGAGCGCAGTCTCCACGATGCGCTGGCCGTCCTGTCACAGACGGTCAAGGAGCCCTGGACCACTCTGGGCGGTGGATGTGCTGAGATGAACATGGCCAAGGCCGTCGAGGGCGCCGCTACCCGTGTGGAGGGCAAGAAGCAGATGGCCGTCAGCAGCTTCGCTGTCGCTCTGCGCCAGCTTCCCACCATCTTGGCCGACAACGCTGGTCTTGATTCTGGCGAGCTTGTCGCCCGTTTGAGGAAGGCCATCTACGACGGCATGACGAATTACGGATTGGATCTGCTGTCGCCTGGCGGCGGTATTGCCGACATGCGCGACCTGGGTGTCGTTGAGAGCTACAAGCTGAAGAGAGCGGTTGTTTCTTCTGCCAGCGAAGCAGCAGAGGTATGTTGATCCCCGTGTTCGTTATGACAGTGGTGCAAGTATCTAACTTTGAATAGCTTCTTCTTCGTGTAGACGATATTATTCGGGCCGCTCCTAGACAACGGCAGCGGGCTTAATCGAGACATAGCAGTGATGGCATCACGCAGGAGTTCTCGGCAGGGTTGGGAGGGCAAAAGACCAAAAAAAGAGTCATGTTCGCATGTTGACGACTGAGAGAAGACAAAAGCCAATACCATAGACGTAGGGATCAACCTCGGAGGCTGATGAATCAATGCTAGTGTCATGAAAGAGCCTGATTGCCACCTTCTCTGTCTATCTGATAGAAACTTACCACTGGGATCAGCCTGCTGGTGTTTCATTCGGTCGCAACTACGAGTTGAGGAACTTCGCATTTCTCACAGGTAGAAATCGGTGCCGCCGTTCTCTCAGAACTACAAATGAGAGACAGGACGCAGCCGGGACTATTCGACAAGTCAATATAAGAGAGACGGAGGGCAGATTTGAAGTTAATTCTCAGAAGGCGACACCGAAAAGCTTCTCCGGCCCCCGGCCCCGGCCTCCCGCCGATTGCTGCTCGCAAGTCGGAGGTTTCGCACACGATGACCGGGCTAGAAGCATGCCAAAAAAGCGCCATCAGCTGCCCTATCGGGTTGTCGGCATGGTCATGGGTGATCAAAAGAAGCTTCTTGGATATTAAGTGATACCGGCCAGCGCCCTGTCCTCCTACAGTAGGCAGACGCCAAGAAAGGGACCAAGTTGCCGGATCGACGAGGAACACAGCGCCAGCTAGGTTCTCCGCACGCCACGCTTAAACTTTGGGAAAAGGCCCTGCAGCCAGCTGAGCACAATGCATCTTCAGATGCAGCCAGGCAGCCCCTCCCACCCCCTTGAGCTAAAACTCCCGGTGCTTGGAGAACTACGAGGCGACGATGTTCATCTCATCATTCGTTGACTGTCGTTCTTCATCTCCTGCTGCCTTCCACAGTCTCTGTTCGTCTGTCTCTCCGTATCCATGTCCTATGTCATCCGAATCAAGTTAGATCCACCGGCCCGCAGATCGGAATGTCGAGGGATGGAACCGAAGCGAAGAGCATTGTCCATGGGCGCTGAGTCGCATTGCGCCAGCGTCCCTTTCTTTCTTCTCCACACGAAAACACCGCCTCTTCATGTACGGGGGACACATAAGCCTGTACCGCAAGAGTTCCATATAATCGTATGTATGTACAAAGGAGAACGCTTGGGGCATCGTCTGGCCACTGGCAGTCATCTCTTTGCCTTGGAAGACCTGTCCAGACCGACGACACCAATGCCGAAGTGATGCTGGGGAAAGCCCACCAGGACTGACCCCGGTCGAGTATGCATGTGTACCGCCGCAAGAGAGCCAGGAGCATAGCCATATGACGCCAGCCACCATCCGGGAATAGCAGTACTCGAAACCCCCCAGCTTTCGCAGTCTGGGGCGGTCCCGTACTCGGTAAAAACAGACAGGAGAAGCAAAACATGGCAAGGGAACTGGACTGTGTTCCTTGGTTAACGTCAATACTACATTCGGGAAGAAGAGACTGCAAACAGGGAATGGGCAGCTCCATACCTTATTCTCATGTGGATCGGTATTGCGGCGCAAATACGTGTCTGCAGCCCATGCCATTGGTTCTGGCCGCAGTCAGAGGTAGACAGAGAGGTTCCAACGAAGTCGTCGGTGCCGTTACCCATGTGTCTTCCCGTATTATGGATGCTGCACCATGCCCTCGAGCCAGAGCCATGGATGACGGGCAGTCCAGTATGTAACCTGCCTGGCAGCCAACACGATGGCCGTCCGTCGGGCGTGCGCTAGTAATGGCGCCGTCTCGCATCCTTCTTTATTTCCCCTTCTCCTCATTCTCCTCAGACACGGGGTCTTTGGGTCTGCTCTGACCTTTCCTCTTCTCTCATCTTTCCTCACCTCCTGTTTTCTTACCTTCTGTCCGGCGAGAAACGAGGCAATGGTCGTCTACTTGAGGATGCGATAATCTTGCGACGTTGACTTTTCTCTTATTGTTTCCCGCTCTTCCTACGTCACTCCGCGTGCCAAGCCGGCGCTGGGTAAGGCGACCTTTGGTGGCCGATGGCGGCCCCGCTGAAGAGACACGGCAGCTTGGCGGCTAGGTGAGTGACACCTTCAATTCCTAGGTCTCAGTCCGTGTAGGACATTCAAGTCGCTATTTGGGCACCTCAGTCTTATTTGTCTGAGACTTTCTTGTTGCTTTCAATTGCCCCTTCTCTCAGTTCAGGCTCGTTGTGCCAAGTCATAATTCGACACGATTCGCAATACTAACAGAGCTGCAGCATTGTGTTGTTTGCTTGCACCGCCTGGTTGTCATCACGATATAATAACAGTGCCGCCTTTGGTAAGTTAAACCCCCTGTACAACACCGTGCCTTGCAACCATCATTAACATTATCTTGTCTCTGAACAGAGAGACCGATTCATTTCTCAATCCTGACCCTCCTCGAATCCGGTCTTGCCATCGCAGCATGGGCAAAGTGGCAGTCTCCAGACCAAGGCTCCCACGATGAAGGCTACCAACTCGCGACCTTTCCCTCGTCAAGCCCTCACTGGAAGCGACACATCCAGGCCAGCATAGATTTTGTACGGGATCAAAATCTCCTTTTGTCGCCGTCGATCCCACTCGGAACCGCCATAGTCCTGCGCACTCTTCTCTTCTGGCGAACGATTCGCACAATCCATTGTTCCTGGGAAAGCTTCGAGGTATGAAACTGATGATCGTCAACTCTCAATGCACACCGAGTCCACAGTACTAACAAATACGTCATCCAGACCTTTCTCCCGGTCTTTATCACTCTGTATTTGGTCGCATCGCCCACTGCCATCAGCCTTCAACAGCCACTCGGCGACCAGACCCGCTCCCGACGCTGCTTCAGCGCGGCTCACATCCGCTACTTGCTCATCGCCGTCGTCTGGGCCTGCGCCGCGAGGGCCACGCTCGCTCTGTCGTCACAGTCCGCTGGCGCAATATGCCCGCCAGGTCCCTTCCGCTGGGAACGACAGATACCGCTAGCTCAGATCGTGACCGTCGCGCTCGACGCCTTCCTGCTGGTCCGCCTCTCGAGATGGCGACAAGAGACGGCAGAAGATGCGCCGCAGGCATGGGCATTCGCCTCGCGTTTGTTCCTGGGGTCGGCGGGTGTATTGGTCACCCTCGCGTGTTTCTCATTTTATAACCTGCGCAACATCAGGTGGGCGTTTGTGCTACATTACGTTGCCGTTAGAGATTTGGTGGTGGATGGCACTGTGGTCTCCGTCGCGATTCTCTCGGCGTTCTACGTCATGACTGATCTTCACCCAAGTACTTTGGCCATGGTCACAACGGCTTCTGGCGTCTACGCGCACCAGATCTTCCGCATGCTTCAGACGTCTGCACCAGTGGACGACTCCCTTCTTTACATGGTTTCCGGCGGAGCCACCATCGCAGGAGTCGGGCTTCTGCTTCGCTACGACAAGGACATTTCCGGAATGTCAGGGTCTGGAGCCGACCACCGCTTGGTGAGGTTTTTGACGGGTTGGTACGTAGTTCTAGTTGGATTCCTCTGCGGCACATATCTCGTCTTCTACCCTGACTTCGCCTCCATCGACACCCTTTCTCTCCCGGATCTGCTGTCCGTCGAACACGCCAAGTCGGACACGTGGATGGTACAGGCAAATCAGAGCAGAACGCTAGATGAAGCAGTTCGAAACTACCGTGTTCGCTACGGCATGCCGCCCCCGCCAAACTTTGACAAATGGTTCGAGTACGCCATGGAACATGAGTCGCCCATCATCGACGAATTTACTCAAATCAACGACGACCTGTTGCCGTTCTGGGGCGTACAGCCAGAAGTTCTCAGACAGAGGACGAGCCACGTTCTGGAGCGGCCGTGGCTCGGCATGGGAGGTCTTCGCATCCGTGGAGGCAGGATTGACGTCTCCCCCGGCACCCCTGGATCACACATGTGGATGATGGAGTCCATGCAGGAAATGATTGAGCCGTTTGCGCAACATCTCCCCGACATGGACTTTGCAATCAATCTCAACGACGAATGCCGCGTCGCCATCCCTTTCGAAGACGCCCAGGTCCTACAAAACGACGGCCTGGACTCGAGAGCCAAACTGCTCAGCAACTCAGCGCTCAAGCCGTTCGACACCTCGAGGCAATTCTGGCCCAACAACGACACTGTTCTCGGCCCCAAGGTCAAGTCACCTCACTTTGCAAATCACATCCGCGACGAGATCTACTACGACTTCGTCGCCCCGGCCTGTCCCCCAGACTCGCCCGCGCGCAGCACCCGCTGGTGGTCCCGCCGCGAATCCTGCCGCGACTGCCTCCTCCCGCACGCCGTCCGCGTCTACGAAAACGGGCTGGAGAACTACCCCGTGGTGTCCAACTGGACCTCGGCCACCGACCTCTGCCACCAGCCCGACCTCGCCTACCTCCACGGATTTCTGCTGTCGCCCGCCGCGGCGATATTCACCAAGACGCCGTTTCCGGTGTTCAGCCAGAGCAAGACGTCCGGGTTCGCGGATATTCTGATGCCCTCGCCCTGGAACTTTGATGACAAGGCGGGATATGACGAGGAGTCGGACGTGGAGTTTGAGAGCAAGGAGAACGTCATGTTTTGGAGGGGGAGTGCCACGGACGGCTACGCTGCCAGGGGTTCGTGGCAGAGCTTCCTAAGAGCGAGGTTCGTCGCGGCCGCGGATATGTGGGAGAACTTGTGGAGGATGCCGTCCCCCGCCGCCGCCGAGGGAGAGGTGGTAAGATCGGACGCCGGGCCACGGTTTGACGTCGGATTCGTTGGGGAGTGGAAGAAGTGCCACGAGGGCGACTGCGACGCCGAGAGGGGCACCTTCTGGGACGGCCACGACGAGCCGACGAAGAACAAGGTCAAGTTCCAGGAGCACTGGAAGTACGCCCACCTCATGGACCTCGACGGCGCGGGGTTCAGCGGGCGATTCATACCTTTTCTGCGGAGCAAGAGCCTCGTCTACCGGAGCGGCATCTTTCGCACCTGGCTCGCGGAGCGGGTGCACGCGTGGCGGCACTACGTGCCCGTGGATGTGCGGCTACACGAGCTGAAGGGGTTGTTGTGGTTTTTCGGCGTCGACTACGAGGGCAAGATCCGGGCGGCGCAGATTGCGGAGCAGGGCAGGGTCTGGGCTGCGCAGGCGTTGCGCAAAGAGGATATGAGGATTTACATGTTTCGGTTGCTGCTGGAATGGGGACGGTTGGTGGACGATGGGAGGGATGAACTTGGGTTTGCGTGATTTGATACCCCCCTTCTCCGTTTGTGCGGTAGCATTATTATGGTTTTGGAAAGCATTGGACACGGCGTTGGGTATGGATGGGAGGGACGGTTCATGAAAAGAAACCCATTGGCGATGGGAAAAGATCTGCGTATAGGCACTCTTGATATTATGGCATCAGAAGTTCAGTAATTTGGACTATCCCTTCACACGAAACGCCCTCAACTATGTGACACTCGTCTCTCGCGACAACTACCACATGGTCTACTGACATGTGTCGTGACGATCATCTCTAGACCATCGTTTTGCCCACTTCTCTTATCTCACATAGCTACGGCCTCACCGTTCGGCTGATCGCCACGCTGAAACTTTCATGCTGTTGAGGAGGGCAAACCTGGTGACATGCAACTTCTTCAGTGCAGGGCGGGGATCGTCACACTGGTTTTGGATGACTCGGATCATCAACCGAAATCAGTCTTCCCTTGCCTCGGGGCTGCCTGAGGGGGGCGGGGTTGCTGAGACACGATGTCTCTCTTTCCGCAGTGGCCGCGGCAGCGGCCGCCGGAGTAGACGACCGCGGAATGACAATGCAGGCAATGGCTTTTAGCCATTAAGCACTTGTAGCGATGGAAAAAAAAAACATTTCTGTTAATATTTTGGGTTTCCTGTAGGCTGCTCTGGTCCATTGGATGAAATGTGATGTCTTCCTACCGCGATGGGCGAGGCCCAGAGCTCTTCGTCGTATACCGCGCTTGCGTCGAGAGTTTCTCGTCAAAGTGACCAGCCACAGTTCACAGGAGGGAGGTTTGCTATTCTCTTGAAGTTGGTTGAAGTTATTGGTACGCCTTGGTAGTAAGCATATACTAGCGATGAGTTTGGCCGTCAACAGCCTCAAAGCACGGAAATCCCACACAACTTTGACAGCGCGCTTTCAGGTTTGAACGAAATACATAAGAAATAGCATTAGCCACACGCAAATGGTCGTGGACCAGGAAGCCGGCAGCCTGACTGACCTCCAGGGCTGCTATTTGAGGATATCCACTGTCAAATCATCCAGTCATCGATTGTAAGACATGGGCGTTGTTGCTGATGCTGTCAGCGTGACCTTAAGAATCACGGTCATTTTGATGAACGATAAGTTCACCTCACTGATCTGAAGCCTCTACAATGGCATGTCATTTACACATGTAGAAAAAAGATAATCTTCCATTTCTCAAGCGTTTGGGCAAAGGAACAAGCCGGGAGACGTAGTCCCACGACACAGAAGGCATCGTTGACGGATACTGAACATAGAGGTATCGAGTTGGATATGGGGTTCTTTGGCCCAGAAAAACCGTCGTATTCTCCACACAGGTTGGGCAAGATTGTGGTTGCTGCCGTCGGTGAATGAACATGGTCAACAGGATGAGAATGTCTCCGTTCTGTGTTGAGAACGACACATACACCGGGGTCAATCACCGATGAGACACCAAGTCTCATCCACCTGCAGTACTCGCGAGAGCTACGACGTCTATTAAACCTGCGAGACGCACGCTCGATGAATGGAAGGACGCGAGATGGTCAGCCATTTCATGCATGTCAGGCGGTCAACGCTGCGTCGTCCCGTCTTATACCTGCCGCTGGAGTGCAGCAAGCCAGGCGGTCAATAGGGGCGCGCCCGAAGACGCACACATTGGACGAAAACCAAGTAATGCTAGTCTATCATAGCGGTGTTTGTTTGCTCGGTATTCGTTCGGTGCCATGACCGAGCTGCTTCCTGCAAAGCCCTGATCGTGGCGAACCAAAGACTGCTAACAGCCCGTGGAGGGGTTGAGGCCCAATGCTGGGAGTCACAGGCACAACAATTGTTTCTGTCCGAGGCAGACAGCAGATCTGACCGTCTGGATGGAGCAAAATACACTTTCCAGCCTCAGTGACAGTAGCCAGGTGTTATCAGCTGAAGGCTTATGCTGATCTAGCCGCAGAAACTTCAATCATGGCTGGCTGATGGTAGCTGGCGTCGTCTTGAGGCGGTCCTCAGAACATTTCATAGTGCAGGAAAGCCTCAGCATGTGCTTACTTTGCAGTCTCGCAAGTTCTGCCTTCAATCGTACATGGCGGCGCAGGTCACAAGGTGGTAAGACCTGCAAGAGCGAGCGATCAATGATCAACTGTCTGATGCGTCTACCGCAGGCGACATGGCGAGACGGGGCATGCCAATGTCCTCCTTCCCTGATTTCGCGGAGAAGAACGTGAAGCCAAGTGCTAGCAGGGGACAACCGGTAGTGTTGTAACCGTAAGGCGAGGCGGTTTGGTAGTGTGTTCCGTGTGTCTGTGACTACTGCCCTCCGGCAGAGGCCCTAAATCACATGTAAGTGAGCCTCTCGCGCGTGAGAGGGGCCCGACCTCGGAAACAGCAGGAAGTATTAGCGAACCACGTTGGTCCAAGTGGGCTAGATGTGCGTGATTGTCGTTGAAAAGGAGGGCAGTAGCGATTTCAGGTTTGCTGTTCTTCATCGGTCGTGGCATCGGGGATCCCAAAATCCTACAGGCAGAGTCGCCCTAGGCGCCTCTCGTGCCGCTCACTGCGGATGTTTGCCCAGGCTGGGACAACGTCGATGAATTCCCATGTGAAAGTTGCAAACTGGGGGGGCCAAGCGCAGGGCCTTCGTAAAGCTGGCCTGTGTTCTTCGCTGGCCTCCCCCTCCCCTGTTCGTGGAATTGAGTGCGTTGGGATTGGCCGTCGAGGTGGTGGTCTCAGCTTCTGGGTCAGTAGTAAGAATGCCGAAGAACCCCACGATGAACTGACTGCATTGTTCAAAAATCGTTTCTATGGATCTCTGATGGGGTTTGATGTTGTAGGGGACAAAAAAAAAAAAGGAATCGTGATGACAAGACGAATGGCCTGTCCTGAGCTTCCCGAAGAACATATCCTTGGTGGGCAGCGCAAGTGGGATCCGGTTGGCACAGACCAGGTATTCGTCCTTCAGATGCTTGGAGTGGGGGGAGAGAGAGGTACGTACCTGCGAGGCCCCGGTGGTGACAAGGCCGGCCCTGGCCAGCAACCATCTCAACAAAACTCGAACCCCAACAGAAAATTTCGAGAGGCAGGAAAGGGTCGAAAATAAGGAGACTGAACGATCACCATGCCGTAGAAGCGAGGTAGCAAAACTGGACCCCTAGGAATGCCACAAGCTTCCAGAAGACAGCGTCCCACAGTGTTTCAGGGTCTCTGCTGTCCTTTGGCCTTGTTCTTCTTCGTCCAGTGCCCTCAAATCGAGTCGACCCGAAGCCTGAAGGCCGTTTCATCCAGTGTCTCGCGGTTTCGCCCGAGTGGAATGCATTCGCCTCTTCTCCTTCTCCTGCCCATCTTCGCCCTCTGCTTTTTCCCAATTCAGGTGTCAAAATTCGACACAATGCTGTTCAGTGTACACTTTGGCACCTGACAACTTGTCCGTCGTTGACTGTTGGCGAAGGGCGGGCGTCAATTCAAGATTCACCTTTCCCCAGCGGGGCATCCCTGATTGGTCCATCGTGTCAGCCGTATATTCCTCTCCCGATTGGCTGTTGTGTTTCTGGCAAGATGGGTGGGCTCTCTGGCCAATTGAAAGGCCCGAGTCTGTCGTGTCTGTCCTCATTCCGCTGGTTCGTGGGGTTGAGACAGAGCATGAGCCACTGGCGTTGCGTGCAGCGAGATACGTACCCGCCTTGTCTTTTCCCCTCCAACCCCTGTGTGCTCCTCTCCCAGTGGCCCCCCCTCTTTCAACTGGGAGCGTGGGGAACCCAGGTACGTACTCGGCGTGCTGTACCGCGACTTCGAGGCAGGTGGTAGGTATCGATCTTTTCCCCAATGATTCCTGAATGCTGCCAACGCGATGGAATCCAACGCTTTTGCGGCCCATGTCCGATGCGGCGCAGAGGGCATTCTCCGCCATACAGATATACCGAGCCTCACCCCAGAGGCAGGCCACATTGCTGCAGAATCTCCTGACGTCAGGCTGTTCGGAGGGAATCGGCGGGACGACTAATGGCAGTGAGTGTGAACAAGCCAGGCCCTGGAAATGAACACCATCGAGTGCGGCGTGAGCTAGTTGCGACTGACAAGCGTTGCGCCGATCTGACTCGGTTTCGACAACGCTGCAGCAGCGACGGCGGCGCCTGGAGATCTGGATCTCGCCTCAAGCAAGCAAGCGCCATCTTCACATGCACAGACACTGACAGCGAGGACGAGCTGCGCGTGGTGCGGCGGTGGTGCTTGAGGCGACGCGGGTTCGACATATGGGTGACGGATGACCCGTCGTGGCTGTTGCACCGCTAGAAACAGAACCAATCGACTTGAGCAGATTGTCCTGCCTGCCCAGAGACACGACGTCAGCAAGTGCTGTCCTGACACGGCAGATAGCGCCGCAGTACGGGAGCGGCGATATCTCGTGCAGCGGGGACGGCACGGCAGGTCAGGCCTGGGCTGGTAATGTCTTGAAGACACCGCCAAGATGCAAGTCCTCTGGAATGGACGCAGCAGGCCCGGGTTGCCGATGGCACTTGGAAGTCGGGGCCTGCCATTGACGAGCTTGGATCGACAAAGCTTGGGAATGGGGGCGAGAAGGCTGTCGTCGTTGTTCAGAGCATCAAGTGTTGAGACTTTGAGGGCGTCAACGCATATGCCCACGAAGGGAATGTCTCGACAGACGGGCGAATCAAGTCATGCCACCGCTGGCAGTACTGTTGGGTCCGGGAGGCAACGTGGAGGCTCAGGCAGAGTGTCTGAAAGGCGGTGAAGTTGGACCGTGGCTCTGTGGATCAGACGAAAGGGAAGAGGATGCATTAGGGCGACATTGGCGGTCGAGACAAATGCATTTTACGTTGTCAGAGTGTTTTTCTCTCTGAGGATCTGGAGCTGCGTCTTCCAGGGAAGTCACAGCCGAGGGCCGCTTCACAGAAAGGTAGGCAGGTGCAAATGTAGCATACTTCCTTCCGTTCTAACATCAAGGTACAAATACAAGTACGTACCAGTGCCAATGGTGGGGTGGTAAGGTGCGAACAGTAGGTACCTTTAGCGAGGGGAGGCTACCTGGTTTCCATGTTCCTTCCCGCCGGAGCGACCCCTCACCACCAATCCGGGCTTGGACGGTATGCTTGGAGGCTCGCTAGCAAGGCAAGCAGCAAGCTGGGTTCCCTGCCCTGCACCACCGCGTGTCCTGTGCCTGTCTCGAGTTGCAGTGGTTTCAATGGCCACCTGCTAATTTGCCTCCCAAGGCCGGGGTCGGTGTGCTGGAACTCGACCCTGATGTGAGAACTTAGCGGTGGCCACAGCGGAGCTTTCAGCGATGATCGAGACCTGGATGATAAGAAGATCCCTTTCTCAGACGTCTCGGTGTGCGATTCGAATGAATCGAAGTCGCCATGGCCGTGTCTGTGCAGCAATGCAGAAGGGGTCTGGAGTCTGGAATGGCGGAAGAACAAGCAGGTGCGGCCGAGCACTTTTGGCGGGCAGGGACGAACTGAGAAGCAGCAGCAATTGCTGCTTCCTTCCCGCCTTACGCAGTCCCCCCCCCTCCTCCCCCAAAAGGTACATCGTAGATGCGACGCTAGAAGCAGGTACGTATCCAAATTAAGACCCTTCAGACCGCCGACTTCGTCCCAAAATATTTTTGAGCCGATCTCTCTTTTTGCCTACCTGCCTATCCTTCGGGCCCTTCACAGTGTTGCTTTTTTTTTTTCCTGCAGTCGCCAACAGCACTTCAGACTTGGATCCTGGCCCGTTCCGGCATCTCGTGGGTAGCTCGCAAGCCTCCCCCTCGAGGACACAAGCACGACGAGGTTTGGCTTGTGAATCTTCAGACTAACTTACACCAACTCCCTGACCAGCGGTTACCTTGGTTGACGGTTACCTTAGGTTGCCCCAAGGAAGGCAGCACCAAACCACCGCACTGCATGGGCCGAGGATGTTTATGTACGCAGTAAGGTGGTAGTTATGGATGGATACCCGGACACGTTGCCCATATCTTTGGAAGTTGTAAAGACGGGCCCTGCAATGAAAAGGACGGGGACCTCCCTAATGCCTACGATCTGGCAATGGCATTTGGAAATTAACATCAAAGCCCGTGGCCTGACCTGAACCAGCTCAGCTCCGATTCCAGCTCCTACGGCATCGTCTTAGTAACAGACACGAATCAGAAGATACCTGGCCTCACACCCGGTCTTTGCCATCTGGCGTTGTACCCTTTGGATTCTTGCCTCCCACCGGTGGATAACATTGGTAACTCGATAAACGGCGAGGCCCATCAAAAAAAATCCAACTGCAGTAACACCGGCACCCCCCCTGCCACGCGATTGCATTTGCATCTGTCCCTCCTCCTCTCCTGGGCCCTTCAAATCCCCTTGCACCGTGCCCTGCTGCCCTGCAACCCCCCGCGACGACCATCAGCGGCCTCTCCAGTTCGTCCCCAACAAAAACGGAGGCGTGGGAACCGAGGGACAACTCCAGCAGCAGCTGTGATTCTGTGTACACTACGCAGCCACCCAGCCAGCACACGCAACATTCGATACGATACCTACAGCAAGCACTCAAGCACACAAGCACACAAGCACAGTTGGGTACCTTACAGTATAGCACAAGGTACCTAGCATAGGTAGCTTGCCTACCTAGGTCACTACAGGCAGAGTACAGATACCTCTCTGTCAGGGAAGGGGAAGCCAAACATCCAAGTACCTATCTTCCCGCTCCACGCAATACCCGTTGCGGTACCTGACCGGCCCTTGTTGGTCTTGGCACTTGCACCAGCCAGAAGAACGAGAGACAAGACACACAGGCAGCCAGACGCACACCAAGCACTTGACAACGGGTCCCGTCCCGAGCCATCGTTTGCTAACTAGGTATTTTGTCTTTTTCGCCTCCGCTGTAACCCGATACCGACACATCTTTTCCCCCCCCGTCCCTTTTCTCCAGTGTGTGCTTCATTTATTAGTCCCCTCCCCTTCACTCCCATCCCGCCTTCGCTCCCCTTCCTTCGATTCTCAATTGGTATCCCTTTTACCTTCAAGGGCCATTGGAACTCTGCTCCCCCGTTCCTCTCAACCGGCCATCAACACCTAGGCCCCATACCAACAAGTTGTTGCTGCGTCCCCTTCAGCAACACACCACCCCCAACAACCAGCCATGGCTGCTACCACCACCTCGACGCCGGCGGCCAAGAACCCCGTCCTTCGCCGCACCGTCACTTCCACCACCACCGAAACCGACGCCTCGGTTCCTTCGACTGCCGTGGGTTCTCCGGCCGACTCTCCTCGTCCCTCCGCCTCCTCGACCTCCCTCTCTTCCCTGGCGTCCGAGGAGCCTGTCAAGAAGGCCAACTACACCAAGCTGTATGACACCTACGGCAACGAGTTCACCCCTCCCGATTTCACTATCAAGGACATCCACAATGCCATCCCGAAGCACTGCTTCGAGCGCTCTGCCGTCAAGGGTTTCGCCTACATCGCCAGAGACATCCTCTGCCTCGCCACCACCTTCTACATCTTCCACAACTACGTGACCCCCGAGTACATTCCCTCCAAGGCCGCTCGCGCCGGTCTCTGGGGCTTGTACACCGTTCTTCAGGGTCTCTTCGGCACTGGCCTTTGGGTTATCGCCCACGAGTGCGGTCACCAGGCTTTCTCTCCCTCCAAGACGCTGAACCACTCCGTCGGCTGGGTTCTCCACTCGGCTCTTCTGGTCCCCTACTTCAGCTGGCAGATTTCCCACAGCAAGCACCACAAGGCCACTGGCCACATGGAGCGCGACATGGTCTTCGTCCCCCGCACTCGCGAGCAGCACGCTTCTCGCGCCGGTCGTATGGCCCATGAGCTCGCTGAGCTGACCGAGGAGACCCCCATCTTCACCTTCCTCATGCTCATCGCTCAGCAGCTCGTCGGCTGGCCCAACTATCTCATGACCAACGTCACTGGCCACAACTACCACGAGCGTCAGCGTGAGGGCCGCGGCAAGGGCAAGCACAACGGCTACGGTGGCGGCGTTAACCACTTCGACCCCTCCAGCCCCATCTTCGAGGCCAAGGATGCCAAGCTCATTATCATGTCCGACATTGGCCTTGCCATTACCATCAGCGCCCTCGTCTTCCTCGGCAACAAGTTCGGATGGTCCAACCTTCTGGTCTGGTACTTCATCCCTTACCTCTGGGTCAACCACTGGCTCGGTAAGTTTTGAGTTCGACTTCGACTCGTATCTGTTGCTAACAATGTGCTTCGCAGTTGCCATCACCTTCCTCCAGCACACCGACCCCACCCTCCCTCACTACACCGGCGAGCAGTGGAACTTCGTTCGTGGAGCTGCTGCTACCATTGACCGTGAGATGGGATTCATCGGCCGCCACCTCCTCCACGGCATTATCGAGACCCACGTCCTCCACCACTACATCAGCACCATCCCCTTCTACAACGCCGATGAGGCTTCCGAGGCCATCAGGCCCGTCATGGGCAAGCACTACCGCTCCGACGTCAAGGACGGCCCGATCGGTTTCATCAAGGCTCTGTACAAGTCCGCCCGCATGTGCCAGTGGGTCGAGCCCAGTGCTGAGGCTCAGGGCGAGGGCAAGGGCGTTTTGTTCTTCCGCAACCACAACGGTCTCGGCACTCCCCCCATCAAGGGCGAGGTTTCTTGAATGCAGGTGCGGGATAAGTAAAAGATGATGATCGTGTCATTCCAAGAGCCGGTCCCGGGTGGCCCCCTCTCCCCATGGTCCTTTTCAGGTGGGAGCGATCTTGATCGTTACACCGCCAGGCCCCGGGCCCGACAGTCACGTCTCGTTAATGCGCGATCTACAAGTCGCCGTGGTAATGTCGAGACCGGGACGTCGTCGTCAGACGTGGTCGAGCAAAAACGGTGCAGAAGCGATGGTTTTGAACTTCGCAAGGCGTTAGCATGGTTATATCGGTCCAGATGGATAGATCCTAGAGACAGATCTAGTAGTAGAAGAGAGGAAGCATAGAAAGGCTGCATCCGGGCATTCCGGCAAAATACTTGTGTGCAAGACAAAGTGACGTGACACTACGGCGCTCCATACTGACCAAAAGATGGCGTACGATTCGCTGGTGCTTGTCGCCCTTCAACTTTCCGGCGGGACTCGCTGGGGGGGGACTGCACGGCTGTTCGCCCCGCGATTGCCAGAGGTTTGGTAGAGGTCACGCGAGTTGAAGCTTGGACGAGAATGCGGACGTCTTGATCCTGATCCCGATCGTGGAGACCAAGATGCGGGGGGAAACAAGCGAGCCCATGGACCGACCAATGGCTGCTTGCCTGATGCTAACCCGCTGGATGGTCTTGGGTACAGGGTGTTAGTGCCACGGCTTGGGCCTCTTGGTTCTGCTAACCGAAATGACCTTCGTTGTCCGTGAGGCAGCTCCCGTCCAAGGCCAGCCGGGGTATGCTCCGGCCCGGGGATGCCTCGATATCAGCTCAGTCCGCACGGAGGAGAAAGATGACTTGGAGAGGAAACTTGACTGGAATTGACTCTTGACAGGATTTTGTCAGTTGGAGCAAGACATGTTTTCTCCTTCGACCGTTTCCTGGGGTGTAGCAACTTGACAGCTCGGAAATACAGCGAATAGCGTGCAAGGTGACTGGCTACGAAGTACAGACTGACGAAGACGGTGCTGACGCACGCCTGGGCAAGACCATAGATTTTGACAAGAAGGAGAAAAAAATCGTTCGATTTGTACGATTTCAGTAGAGACATATTTTGGTGGTTGTGGATTAGTCTTGACCGTTTCGGTGGGGACGGCGAGAGCGTTCTGGACCGACGCGTGAGACGGGAGGGCCGCTTGCGGACGCGGTGTTCTGGGCCGTGATGTTTTCGGAGCCACGGCCACGTTGGCAGGGTCGAGATTGCGACGAGTGCGTGGTCTGGGCAACGGTCAGGCCCAACGGCTGCGCGGTCGCGCAGGACACGTTTTCAACACGGCATGTGGATGTGTGGTTTCGTGAGGGATTCGGGAGAGGGATGGATGCGGGCTGTGGCTGGGACCCTTGGCGATTCTGTCAGCTGGATTCTGGAGGGTTTGTAGCCTCTTTTGGACGAGCTGGAGGCCAGAATTGGGTTCGAGGGCAGGGCGGAGGGGACTGTGATGCCTGGATTCGGACTGTGATTTTGCTCTGTTTCGTACGAGGCCCAATGACCGGGTCACCACGCTCAGCGGCCCGAGGGGTGGGTGTGTCTTTCATCAGGTATCTGTCTCTCATCAGAGTCAATCTGATCGACCGGGCGTTGTGGGATGTCTGTTGGGGTAGAGTGGCATCTTGTACAACTTGTACAAGGCCTGACGTTGTCGATGGCGCTTGTCTCGATGTCGACTCCTCTGGGTGTTTGGCGTCGGGCTGACGATGGGAGCTGCTTGCCATGGAGCTCGGCGTACCTCTGGCAGGTCAATGTCAAGTGAAGATACTTGCTGTTCGATAGATCACACAGAAGGTTGCGATGGCAAGCCAAGTTAGATCCCTAGATGGCAAGAACACCAACGCTTGGGCAGTTGAACCGTGTGCGACGAGAGGAGGGAGCAAAACTCCTGACCATCAAATTCGATACCGTCTTCCGGCCGAAGTAGCCCGACAACGCGCGTCGACACTCGCAACCGCATCGTCGACTCCCGCGGCCGTATGCCAATGTTTGGCACAAAAGTCTTACGGGGCTCGGATGGCTTTGCCTAGATCTATGAGTACCGGAGACAGACATCATCGTTCAACAGAGACCACCTCGAAAACATTTCAGTGTGTCGTGTGATTTCAAGAACGAAGTAGACCAGTCTCAGTGCAGAGAGAAAAGTTTTCTAGGCCATGGGTCTCGCGAAAAGGTTGCCGGGCTAAGCGGAGTAGTCTCCGGACGGCAGTCCAAAGTCTGGATAGCAATGTGATATCACCTCTAGCGGCAGACGTGGCCCGTTGATCGGAGGGCTTTTCCAGCACGGCAGTTGCGAAAAAGGCCCGAGACGAGAAGAGCCGTCAAGTTGTAACGATCCCGAGGGTGCGTCTTGCCTGGGCCTAGTAGCACATGGGCATCGCGCGGTAACTTCCAGAGGATGTTGATGAATGCGGAAGTGACAGTTACTAAAAGAACGCATGGTATTTGAGCTTATAGTGAGGTCCTGAAGGATGCGCTTTACTTGCGAGGGAAGAAGCTACTGTTGAGATGCCGACGTTCCATATGGTCTTTGAGCCAGAGAGTCAGGTTCTCGGAGGAGTTGAAAGAATGCCATGCGGTCTGTTGCAAAGAACCATGGGATATCAACTTCCGCATGCAGTAGTTTTGCCACGGTTTTGCAGAAAACCTCATGCGCAACTAAGGTAGTCCACGCGAGATGACCGGATCCTCGACCGGCTCGTCTTTGGAGGGACGACGAGGCTCCACGTGTATCTGGGCGATCCTCGTTTGGTGCAAGTTTCGAGAGAAAGAGTGAAAGCGTGAAAGCGTGCCGTCGGCGTGGTGGCAAGTTGCGATGCACGTCGAGGGACCCAGATCTTTGGGCCCCGGTGCTAAGGGCCGTCTAGTGTGCCCGTGGTGTGTTATGTCCGGAAAGATGGTGTGCCCCCGGACGCTCAGGTTACCCAGATTGTCGGTAGTTATGGCTCGGTCCACACATCTTGAGGCGCGTGTTATGCCGTGACTTGGCTTAGCTCTGTCAAGATCGTGGGTTAGCCTACCTGTCGGGTAGAATGAGGTTGGACTCGGCTTCGGCTCTCGGCCTCCAGATCTTGAGAACAATACACTAAAGCTGATGAATACAATCATGGTTGATGATTACGTGGATGATTGTGCCGGGGATATTTTGGGGTGCGCCAACAAAGAGGGGCGCGAGTTCGTCTTGGATGGGTTAGACTGGGCCTTGTCAAGAGTTCTCACTCAAAGACGTCTCAGTGTAGGAGCCCCCGAATGTCTCTCTGCCTTTTCCAAAGAGACTCGTCCAGACCGTGGCCTACGTCATTTCCTGCTTTGGGCCAACCACGCCGAAACCACGTTTTTTGATGCAAAGCACACACGCAACGAACGTCTGTGTCGAAGGGGGGATCTTCAGGAACATCTCGTGAGTCTGGTTACACAGTCATGCGTACCAGGTTGCTGGGAGATGTAGGTGTCATAGGTAACATGCCATACTGATTCAGTAAAGAGCTGTGTAATTACGCAACGGTAACCTCAATAGCTTCCGTCTCAAACTCGCCCGAGAGAACGCCATCACCGAACTGTAGCTTCATGAGAGTATCCTTGCTAAGCTTATCCGCCGTCGTGGGCCACACAGTCTGCCACGTCCCCTTGGCCGCCACCCGCGGCTTCTTGCCGAGCCTGTCAAACGGCAGCACGGTTTCGCGCAGGATGACTTCGTTCTCCGTGGTGTCGCCCGGTTGGAGGGTGACCATGTCCTCGTCGCGGGGTGGCATGAGCCGCTTCAGCGCGATGGTGTCGATTTCGAGCGGGGCGTCTGCACCGTCTGGTGTGATGGAGAGGACTCCGAGCTGGAGGGCTAGAGGGTCGAGGGGTGTGGCCCAGCGAAGGATCGTGAGGGGTGCAGTGTGCTCGTTGGTGACAGAGAAGGTGACTGTGGGAGGGGAGGTTGAGGATTGACGGATGCGGATGGTGAGCTTGGATAGCGCGTGGTTCTTGGTTTCCTCGGACATGTTGGATTGAGTGTCTCGGGAGGATCCGTGGTTGTAGGTGAGGACGAGGAAGAGGATGATGACAGTGAAGACTACAGGGCGGAAGAGAGATCGAGCTGATGAGATGATGCCCATTGAGCTCGCTTGGTGATGAGGGTTAGGTTGTTGAAGTTGAGAATGTGAGTATTGTGTGTTCCAGCCGAGGGGTTGGGTGGTTCACGATGATGCAGTAGACCACGTCTGCAGATATTGGCAGGTAGGAGGAAGACAGCCACGCAGAAGGTGCTAGACGGAACGGCTGCCCAAGACGGCAAGCGTGATGGAAGATGCCGGATGACGTCAAGCGATTGAATGCGGTCTTTGTACGGCTGGGAAATGTCGGTATGCCGTCAGGAAATCCAACGTGGTGGGCATAAACGAACCGGCGAAGCAGGCCGGGCGCACTAACCTGGAAGAAGCAGGCGGCCGTGGTTGTGGAATGCTGCGCGGACTGAGCCACACGATGCTAGCCCACGATTGCGACGGGTTCGACCCGAGCTGCTGGGATGCTTGGGAAACGAGACGATGGTTGTGATTTGATGGAGTTGTAAGTGGCGTGTCGTACGTACGGAGATGGAGATGTCGACCGATGTGCGCTACGCTACGTTTGCGCGTGGTAAATGATCCCAGATTGAATATCAAACGACTTGGGCATCTGCTGCTTTATCGCCGCTTGACTTGGATTGCGTGTCGACGGGAAACCCCGCACTCTGCAGCGCCGGACGAGCGTGCATGCATGCCGTCAGGCTGCTGTATGCTCGTTGAAGTTGCAACTGAGCAGACGGCCCGGGCTGCAGACCCGATACGGCGCTAGAATGCAGCCACCAGCGCAGGTGCTTCGACGGCCTGCTGGTCCTGCATAAACAACAACGCGGCGCGTGTACCAAATAGGAAGGTCGACTAAGGTAGTGGCCGTCCGCGATCCTAACTGGTGGATTTCTGGCCCGGGAGGTCGGCGCCGGACCCGACCCACATGGCTCCGGTATCCTCCCGGGCCTCATCGGAGGTGGGCCGAGACACGGAACGTGTCTTACCAACCGATACCGATAAAAATATCGTATGAGCTGGCTGCGCCAGTAAGACGGCTAGACCAGATTGCAGACGAAAGTCGTCACTTCCAAAAACCGGTATTCTGGAACCCCGAGAGAAAGGACTGTTCGAGTGTTCTGTTCCAGGCGACATGTTTCAATCATGCGTGGCCGTTCATTGTCGCCGTGAACGTCAGCCAGAACCATGTCTCGCGCCCACCCAGAACAAACTCATCCCTACGCCTGTCTCATAGACAGCCCTTGTTCTTGAGACTTCGCAGCAGGGCTTGGTGCTATTGGCGTAGCGGAAGGGGCTACCAGGCCCCGCGCCTCTGGGGCCCGTTTCTTTATGGCCTGCGAGTACGGATGCCGCATGCGGTCAATGTGGGCCCTTGAGGGACCCCCGACGGGGCCTACGGCGGCTGTTCGGCGGAGCAACTGGCTCTGCAGATCTTCCTCTGTTGCGGAGGACGGCAGTTTCTGAAGCTCGTGGCTCTCTCATGGACCGCACCCACCAGCCAGGTACGAATGCTTTGTGATCTTCAGGGACAACACTGTTCGTCGACATGATCATCGTTGTCCACGCGCATTGTCCACGACGGCCGCTGAAGACAGAGTCCAAGCAAAATCTGGGTCTAGTGGCTTTTCTGAGAGGCGTCCGCCCTCTCAATGGAGCATCCGCATCTGTTGTTTGTGGCTTACCTGTGCTGTCTTTCCCTTCCGCTGGAACCGTAGTCTGCTGGCTCGAAAGCCAAGGCTGGGCGCCTTTGCCGACCTTTGGACCCTGTTCCATCGTTTACGGTATCGTCTACGACGGTTTGCGTCGTCCCCTTCCCTACTTCCCAAGTACACTACACACCACGAACGGCATCTTCCTTCCAGGCCCCTGTAGATCTCAGTCGACACCCCATGTCGAGTTCTAGCTCGCCCATGGCAGACGCCTTCCGTCTCCACGTACTCGCCTCCGGCTGCCGGGCTGGCCAGAGCGCCTCTTTTTGACGCCTTCGCTGTCTAGCCGCTTGAGCACTCACTTGAGCCTCCATGCTAAGTCCCTTGACCAGTTTCTGGTGGCTTGAGTCCCGATGTGCTCCATCTTTGTCGTCCGCATTGAGCGGCAGTCCTCACGCTCAGCTGTAGTATCTGAAGTGCGAAGATGCGTTGGATAGATTCAATATAAGAACAAGATGCATTCCAGCCTCTCGACAGCTTCTTTTTTTGGATCATCACACTCAACACCAACAACACTCTCAACTCTTCGACTCTCGACGCCTCAACAACCGCCGATTTCAACAGTCAAGATGAAGTCCTTCGCCGCTCTTACCCTCTTCGGTGCTCTGGTCGCCGCCGGCCCTATCAACAACCAAAACAACAGCACCTCATCAAACATCACGACCATCCTTACCCACGAGCCCGATACAACCACCGCCCAATTGAGTATCACCAACACTGGCAACGAGACGTTGAGGTGCTTTGTTCCTGGAAGTATCCTGGATGACGCTCCCGTTGAAAAGGTGGTCGTCTCCACCAATGGTGAGTTTCCTCTCTCCTCCCATACATGATCCGAGACTAAGACATAAACAGGCATGCAAGTTCCTTTCGAGGGTGTCCGCCTCCGCATCGCCCCTCCCAGCATGATCACCGACGACTCCTTCATGGTTATTGAGTCCCAGCAAACCGTCAACCGCACCTTGAACTTCGGCGCGCTGCACGATCTGAGCTCGGGCGGCAACTTCAACGTCACCGCCAAGGGCGGCATCCGGTGCACAACGGGCGACTCCACCAACATCACCAGCTGGGTGCCCTACAAGTCCAACACCCTCCACATCAAGGACGTCAACGGCACCCAGGCCGCCATCACCCGCCGCGACTTCCACGCCGAGGCCAAGCGCGTCGCCACCCAGGCCGGCTGCACCTCCGCCCAGAGCACCGCCGTCACCAACGCCCTCATCCACTGCACCAACCTCGCCAAGGACGCCGCCCGCGCCGTGATGCTCGACGACAAGAAGACGATGGAGTTCTTCAAGACCACCGACGCAGCCACCAGACGCAACATCAGCATCGCCTTCAGCAAGGTCTCCAACGAGTGCGGCACTCGCCTCGCGGCTAACAAGGGCACCGCGCTTGCTGTCCCCAACCCCGTCTCCAAGCTCTACTGCACCGACGTCTACAACTCGTGCAAGACCGGCGTCCTGGCCTACACCCTCCCCTCGCAGAACTACATGGTCAACTGCCCGCTGTACTTCAGCGCTCTGCCCTCGCTCACTTCGACCTGCCACGCTCAGGATCAGGTATGTATCTCTCTACCACACGCACCCTTAAGCCATGTCACTAACAGCCTCGCCAGTCTACCACTACTCTTCACGAGATGACTCACCTGACCTTCATCAAGGGAACTCTTGACTGGGGCGTCTATGGCTACACCGGCATCCGCGCGCTCACTGCCACGCAGAACTACAACCACGCCGACACCTACTGCCTCTTTGCCAACTCTGTCAACCTTGGCAAGACCTGCTAAGCGCAGAACGCATCTGGCGAGGAGGGGCCTGATCGAGCTTTGAGAGTGTTGCTTGGAGTTTTCCTTTGTTAAAAAAAACGATCGTTCCTGTCTATATTGACATTGCCGACTACGCCAGGGGCCCAATACCTGCCCTGTACATAGGCGGGCGGATCTAATCAGTAATATTTAGTTAGACTTGATGGGGGCCGAGAACTTTTCTCTTGGCACGCCCGATAGACATTCACCTTTAGAGATAGAAGAAACATAAAACCATCTACCCTGACACGGCCCGAGTCTTTTTGGTCGCAACCAGTGACTTGCACTTCGAACATTCCAACAGCAATTTAAGCGATTCAGCCCTCAAAAGCCCATCCGAACACCGAACGGATATCGTTGCCGATCAAGGGGGCGGCAATTGTGAATCGAAGCTTGTGACGAACAAGAGCAGTATGGTTGAACGAGAGGTTCCTGTGCTTGTGGCGCTTGCTGGAGGTTGAGGCATGCATGGCTGCATGCACAAGCCATCAGCCGCAATTTTCAAGGGCGGAGCAAAACCGCCGTTGGAGCCTTCTCAGCGTCAATATCTCCACGATGGCGCGCTGCGGCATTCGGAGGCATTCTCTGGAACCGGAAGGCTCTTTTTCATTGTGAGCAAGATACCTTTTCACCTGGGACCCATCGCGTAATGAATTTTTGATATTCGAGCGGGCCGGGGCTACGGGGACTTGCTCGGCGGAAATCACTTGACGTGCGCGCGGGCTGCGGGCACCGCGACGAGAGAGGTCTGAAATAACGTCATATCGATCCCGGTCCTGGCGACATGGGGGGGCTGGGGCTTGGGGGGCCGGGTCGGAAGATGGCCCTGAACCTGAGATCAGTCTTTTTTGGTGAGGGAGGTGAGGTGGTGAATCAATCACACACTGTTGCCCCGCTGGCGTTTGGTGGACCAGGTTGTTCCGGCGACCTCGCTCTCGGGCCCAACGGCGGAGACCGGCAGACGAGGGTGAGTGAAGTGGGCTGGGTGAATGCCGCGTACCCCGTTGCGTGCTTGCTTCAACTTGAAAGTGGTATGTCGTACAAGCTCTTTACTGCCTGTTTGTGGTGGTAATACATGCAAACCGTCAAGCCACAGACAACAACAACAAGAGCGTTCAATGATGGCGGCGGCGAGCGAGAGCAGATATTCTGATTAAGCGAGGCTTGTCGTCGACTGCTGCAGCTGCATGATACAATGGAGGCTGCAGGAGTCAAAGTCTACCGAGTCACGCGCGAGGAGATTTGCACTTGCACCGCGTCTGCGTCGTCTGTGGTTTGCGTGTGGCCGCGGGCGCAGACGAACAGGCTTGGGAAAGTTTGCTGGAAGGTTCCGGGTGGGAAGGCTGGCTTGCGGAACACACAGACTTTGTTGACGGGGACAAGAGAGAGTTTGGACATTGTGCGACGATCTCGCAGTCAATCTGAGGAGGGGGGAGCGGTCCGAAGTACAGCTACGGATACCGCAACATGCATGACTTTGTTGATGTTGTTGTTGGCAAAGTCCCCAAAAAAGGTTACGCGCGACGGGGTGGGATGTAAGGGATATCAGACGAGCGGACGAGAGGGAGGGAATATCCGTCACCGTCCGAAAGTGTGAAAGAGGAGGACGGGAAGAAGCCAAGAAGAGTTGTGGTAGCATTGCACGAGTTGGAGGTAGGGAGAAGGCAATGCGTCATGTCTGGGATGTCTCGTGTTGTCACTTGTCAGGTTCCAGAAGAAAGGGAAGATTGGGAGAGTCGGACAGTGGATCGAATGTTGTGCTTGCACCCGTTGAATGGTACCTTGCTTGAGATCAAACGCTAGAAGAAAGGTTTGGTTTGGCTGGGGTTCAGTTGTGATGCCGTGTCTTGGGTGTTTGCATGTCTGAGTGAGGCGCTGTATCCGTACTCGTAAGGCGAGTCTTGGTCTAAGTCTCTTTGGATATGGAAGCCGACGAAGGCTGGGGACGTGATGTGGTGATGTGATGTGAGGTGATGTACGAATACATGCCCCGTACAGGCAAACAGGTATCAGGGGGTGGCGAGAGCTGGTGACGGGAACTCGACATCGAGCTCGGGCTAAGGCACCTAAGGTAGATGACTAAGGCGGATGACACAGTATGATAGGCGGCTTCCCGCTGCCGCTCCCCCCCCTCCTGGGCCCTCCATCTTGATCCCGTCTGTCGAGTTCAACCTGGCGGCTGCGGGTTAGCCTAATGTCGCGGACCAGTGACGAACGAGCTGCAGGAACAGCCGGCATGACGACCAATCTAGGGACTAGGCGAGAGAGTCCGTCATCTTCCTAGCTAAGGCCACTGTGTCTGATCATCTCACGCAATTGACGCAATCGCGCCTTGATCAGCGTCGATTCAGCGATGCGGTCGACGAGGGCGAGGGATAGTCGGGATGGGCGTTTGCACTGACAGAGTTGGCCAAAGATCCGCTGCAGGATCGAGGATGCCAAGCCGAGTGCTCTGTAGTGTACTCTGTACACGCTGGAGACTGGGCGTGGCAGAGGCAGACAGAAGAAGAAGCGGCTGGCCAGGTTGTGGATGGCCTCCGATTTGCCGGCCAAGCGTCCACACGCGTGTGGATGAAGAACCCACTCGGTGGTGGTCCCTCAACTCAGACAGGTTGAAGTGAACTCAGACTTCCAGTCTCGGGGTCGGGGAGGCCAGTTCGGACTGAGTTCCAGGATGGATCATGTTTGCCGTCGTGTGGATCATTCTTGACCGACAAAGTACGAATACTGATAGCAGAGAGGAAGAGAATCAAAGTGTTGGCCATTCTCTGGTGCTGGAACACTGAACCTTGCGACACCGGCCGCTAGGTAACTCGGAGTCTTTGCCCAGCCAGTGGTCTGGGACATTCCAGCCAAGCCCAGAGGAGGATAGGTAGGGGGGGCTGGCTTTAAGGGTTCGGGAGCCGGAGCCCTAACAAGACCCTGAATCTGGGAATTTGGTCTTGTCGAGGAAAGATGTGTGTGTGCGTGTGTTTGTCTGGTTGCGAGTCTTGTCGAGTCTGTTGATGCTGTTGAATTTGTGTGTGCATGCATGATGGCCGATATCAAGATTGACGTCTTCATACCCGCACATCACCCCATCTCCAGTATTCAAGTGGTGGACTTTTGTTCTTGGGGTCAGGCAGTCGTCAGCGGCAGCAGCAGTTGGAGAGGGAGCGATGGGCAAAAAACCCCGCGATTTTAGTTTGCCACAGTTTGAGGATCCCAAGGGGCGTCCCAGAATGCGATGGCCTGTCCTGTGCGGCGTCCCTGTGGCCGTATCCGTAGTGTCTCCTCCCTTTCGAAACTGGGGGAGCAACGCCTCCATCTGACTGGCTGGCTGGCCGACAGCGGGTGGGGTTCGCTTGACGGGAATGGTGGGGCGCAACGGTGTGAATACGGGACAAGACGGTACGTGAGTGAACGGTAACAGACAGTCTACGTACTGTACGGTCAGGCCCCTGCGCCTTCCAGTGTGTTTCCTCTTCCCCTGAGGTGCCCACAGTTCCCTTCGGCCCCCCCTTCCAGACCTGATCCCTGTCAGCCCGTGCAGCCGTGGTGTGGTACGAGTCCCGCCGGTGCTAACTGCTTCCCTTGCCTTCCACTCGCCAGCCCGACCAAAGCCACGCCTCCAGCAGCAACAGCCCAGCGCCGACCCATTCAAGTGCGGTGCCCCGTCGCTTATTGGAGTGCCCCCAAGGTATCTTTCCGCCTTTTTCACCGCCAAAAGCTACTTGCCCACAACAACCACTCTGTGGCACTCAGCGTTGAGGAAGCACGGAAGGTAGGTGCCATCCAGCTTCGGGCTGGCTGACTGACTGCTGAACTGAACTGACTGTGGGCGGCTTGTGCTTCACCCCAAAAGAAGCGAAAAAACCACAGAGCTGACAGGCCCGGCCAAAAAAAAAAGAAGAGGCAGTAACCTAGCAAGTAGCATTCAAACCCTCCCTCTTCCCGAGGAAACCACCACCTCCAGACTCAAGTCCTTCCCGCCCTCCCGCACTCTCTTCTCCAACCTTCAACCTCCCCTCCCCGACACTTCAAGGTGCATTTCTTCCATCGCCAGCATCATCTTTTGATCCATCCGAGTACATATTCCACCCCACAACGGCCCATCTGCTGCTGTTGTCTGTATTCGCCGTACCTGTGCCTGGGCCCGATTTAGTTCGCTAGCCCAACCAACCCACCTTCACATGGTCCACGGCCTCCGCTGCCCTCGAACCATCATCGCCAGCGTCACTTCCACCACCACAACCACCGCTCCCACCGCCACCATCACTGCTCCTATGTCTCGCCTGCATCTCGACAACGACTGGGAAGCGTTGATGTAAATCCCTCCCCCATCACACCACAACGACCATGCTGCGACGTCCGCCTCGTGAAGGGAGGCGCGGCGCCAATCAGCGAACCTACCTGCTTGCTCTAGCAGTCCTCGTCATCTCCTGCATCCCCCTCGCCGATGCCCAACAGCAACCCATCGACGCCATCCCGAGAGTCCAACAGCCCGCCCCCGGGAGCAGCCAACATGAGGGCATCCACGACATAAACCCCGAAGCAGCCCGCAACTGGGCTGCCACTCTTGAGGCCGACAATGCTGCCGTGTCTCAACGACGCAAGAAGACCGTCACGTCTTCCAAAGAACAACTCAACAACCATCGGAACACCCCCGAATCTATAATCATTCCTAACGATGCGAGCGCCGTCGCAACTTTGGCTCCGGCTCAGTCCGTGAGAGCACCATCTCCTTCTGGACATCGACCCATTGTGTCCCGTGTTGCCGGGGCCAACGGGATCTCTACGCAGCACCATGCGCGGAGTCTGAAGGACTGGGAAGTAGAAGACTTTGTCCTCTTGGCGACCGTCGATGGACACCTCTATGCAAGCGACCGCTTCACTGCCCGCGAGCGTTGGCATCTCGAGGTCGACCAGTCCATGGTGGAAACAAAACACTTCCGCCTCAACGCCTCCGAACTCGACGACGACTACAATTTCATCGACCACTACGTCTGGGCCATTGAGCCAAACCGCGACGGAGATATTTACTACTGGGTCCCGGGTGCCAGCGAGCCCAGGCTGTTGTCCACCGGCCTCACCATGAAGCAGATGGTCGACGAGGGCGCGTCTGCCCTCGAAAACCCGCCCATCGTCTACACCGGCACCAAGAAGACGACAATGATAACCCTCGACGCCGCCACCGGCAGAGTACTGAAGTGGTTCGGATCTGGCGGCTCACACGTCAATGAGGCCGAGAGCTGCCTGCGCCCCAACGCGTTGTACGACCAAAACAACGAGGAGTGCAGCTCCACAGGCACAATCACGCTCGGCCGCACCGAGTACGAGGTCGGCATCGCTCGGAGAGACGGCCGTCAGATTGCATCTCTAAAGTACTTCGACTGGACACCCAACACCAACGACTGGGATCTCTTGAATCAATACCACCAGTCTATCGACAATCGTTATCATACCACTAGACACGATGGCCGAGTTTATGGCCTCGACTATAGCCGAGACAACTTTGAACATGACCGACCTGAGGAGGGATTGTTCTGCAGCGAAAAATTCCCCGCCCCGGTGGTCAAGGTCTTTGATGTCTGTCGGCCGTGGGGAGTTCTTCCCGAGAGCAATCCAGACCTGATCGTCCTCCCACAGCCCGTTGCACCGGCCAAGGACGAGTCCATCGCTCGCATCAGAAACCAGCGAATTTTTGTAAACCAGACCGAAACTGGAAACTGGTATGCCCTTTCAGGCCGTTCATACCCTCTCATGGTGCTTGCTCCTACTGCCAAGACTTCGGAGCCAGACTGGCTCCAGCTCGGCCACCCATGGGAGAAGATGAACGAGACCCAGCGAATCAGGGCCATGATTGGAACCCACAACATGGATGCCGTCCACAAAGGCAAGATCTACCAAACCCCCAGTCTGCCTGGTCGGCAAGATGTCATCGACGTGGACCCCGAGAACGACTCGGCGCTGCCAGTGCCCGCGTCTCAGCCAGACGAAGAGTACGAGCCTGTTGAAACGACCATCGTGAACAAGGTCAAGGCAATTCCACAGCAGGTGTCAAACAGCTTCATCGACTTCTTTTCCAACCCCATCTTCATTCTTCTTGTTGCCTCCCTTCTATTCCTCTACCAGAAGGACTTGCGTCGCTGGTACAAGGCCAAAACCACGAAATGGTACAAGTGGGAGGAGACCACAGACACCGAGGACAATGGGGACACCGTGACGCCAGAACCCACGGTTCATGACCAGGTCGTGCCCCCGGCGACTGCGGAAAATATTCCCAAGATCGAGGAGCCTGCCCCTGAACCCAAGGTCGAAGAGGCCCCTGTTGACAAGGCCGAGGCCGAGGCACCCGCCACGGCCCGTGAGGCACCACCCCCGCAACCTGACAGGTCGGGGGCCTCGACCCCCAAGCCAGCCGCCCCCAGCGACCAATCATTGACACCGCCAGAGCCTGGAACCCCTGAGGTCAAGAAGAAGAAGCCGGCTCACCGCGGTCGACGTGGTGGCACCAAGCACCGCAAGGGCAAAAAGCGGGAAGAAGCATCACAGTCCCGCGATGATGACCCACCACAGTCTGTGGAAGACGCCGTCAACAAGGCCAAGAAGCTGGGAGGGCAGGTGACGCAACTGGAGCCCGATGTTGTCACAGTCACGAACGACATGCAAGCGGTTTCCGGCCCGATCATTCGTATGGGAAATATCGAGGTCGACACCGACAATCAGCTCGGCACTGGCAGCAACGGCACTCTTGTCTTCGCTGGCAAGTTTGACGGACGCGAGGTCGCTGTGAAGCGCATGTTGATTCAGTTCTATGACATCGCCTCCCAGGAAACAAGGTTACTCAGGGAAAGTGACGACCATCCCAATGTCATCCGTTACTACGCTCAGCAAGTCAGAGACGGTTTCTTGTACATTGCCCTTGAGCGATGTGCTGCGTCTCTCGCTGATGTCGTCGAAAAACCTCATCACTTTGGAAAGCTGGCACAAGCAGGCAAGGCCGATATCCCCGGTGTTTTGTACCAAATCACGAACGGAATCAACCACTTGCACCAACTTCGCATCGTTCACCGCGACTTGAAGCCCCAGAACATCTTGGTCAACGTCGACAAGCACGGGAAGCCCCGCCTTCTGGTTTCCGACTTTGGTCTTTGCAAGAAATTGGAAGGTGGCCAATCGTCGTTTGGAGCAACGACCGGTCGCGCTGCCGGTACCTCTGGCTGGCGAGCCCCGGAACTGTTGCTGGATGATGATGCGAACCACACCGCCATGGTTGACAGCATCAATAGTGGCTCTGGCTCGATTCTGGTTGGCTCCGACATGGTTTCTGGCCGCCGCGCCACCCGCTCCATCGACATCTTTAGCTTGGGCTTGGTCTTCTTCTATGTCCTGACCAACGGTCTGCATCCATTTGACTGTGGCGACCGCTACATGAGAGAGGTCAACATTCGCAAGGGCAACTTCAACCTCACGCCGTTGGAATCACTCGGTGATGTTGCTCCTGAAGCCAAGCATCTCATAGGCTGGATGTTGAATGCAGAGCCCAAAGAACGGCCAACGGCCCGCGAAGTCTTGGCCCACCCCTTCTTCTGGCCCGCTAAGAAACGTCTTGCGTTCCTTTGCGACGTCTCCGACTCCTTCGAGAAGGAGCCCAGAGACCCCCCGAGCGGGCCGTTGCAGAAGATGGAGGAGTATGCGCCAGAAATCACTAAGGGTGATTTCCTCCGCCAGTTACCGCGTGAGTTTGTCGACTCTTTGGGCAAACAACGTAAATACACAGGCTCCAAGATGCTTGATCTGTTGCGCGCCCTGCGTAACAAGAAGAACCACTACGAGGACATGTCGGATTCGTTGAAAAAGGCGGTTGGGCCATTGCCAGATGGGTATCTGTCGTTCTGGGGCGTACGGTTTCCTCGTTTGCTTATTGACTGCTGGGAGCTTATTTGGTCTGTTGAATGGGACCAATCTGATAGGTTTAAGGAGTATTATGAGCCACAGGGTCTCTAAAATTGAAGCGTTTTGTTTTTCTCTTTCACCTCGTCTTTCGATGCCGTTGCGTGTGCCATACTCTTGCCCGTAATGCCTCAATCGCTTTAGTCGTATGCGTGAAGACCTATTCAATGTGAACACTTGCCTAATCGGCCCATGCCACGCCTCGTATACGCGGAGACGTTGAGCCAAACCCACGAAATGTAACATCAAAAAGTCAAGAAAAATCACTGGATCTTGGAATTGGTGCAAGCTTGCTTTATAGTACTAATATAACTGCCGTTTGATTCGTTTCTAAACAAAAGAGATTAAGAGTCCTGGATCCAGTACTCGATATGCCTGCCAGAGGCACCAGATCGTATTGTTGCTGCATACATTTCCCGTAGTCAATCTGATGAGGGTGATGTCAAAAACCAATGTCGCTCCATCCTTTACATCAAGTGAGCCTTGGTTCCACCGCCGAATCGGTTGGTAGCGAGGGTACGTCCGCAGCGCATGCAGTTGTGGCGGACGTTCTTGAAGGGCTTCATGGAGTAGGGGATGAACACGCCCACGCCGGTGGTGCAGAAGAACATGACGGCCATCCAGCTAGTAACATGTTAGCCGACTTGGTCTCATCACCGCTAGGATCAGCCTGGGAAAACACTTACTGAGTACCCTTTCCAATGGTGTGCTCGGTGGTAGTGGGAGCAACGCCCTTGCAGCCGGGGCATTCGACGAGAGCCGGGAATCGGCCCAGCATGGGCAGAGGCATCATGTTGGAGCGGGAGCCTTCGCCGACGGACTCTCCGTGGTGACATGGTTGGACATAGGTCGTCTGGCAGTGGCTGCCGTTACATCCGCCGGTATGGTGGGTGATTGTCGAGGGGGGAGTGCGGATGGATTGGTAGAGAGGCAAAGGAGACCGGATACCGGTTTGGTCCTCGGGGTTCTGGGTGTCGGCCATGATGTCTACGATGATGGCGGTGTTAGTGAGAAAATGGAAGATATCCAGGAACGTCGATTGAGAACGCACCAGTCTTGTGCATAGGTGCTTTCAACTGAAGTTTTGTCGGGTGTGTGTAAACGAATGTGATGTCGAGGGCGAGTAGCGATTGTTGATGGTTTCAAGAGATTTCGACAACGCGGGAAACAGAGCGTTCAAATAGACTCTTGAACCGCAAGGCTTGTTATCTCAACAACCAAACGGACGGCATCTCTGTCCCTCCAATCATGTCTGATCCAAGTTGTTATTCCCACGGTGAAACATGGGGTAAGTGAACGCGTGTCACTGCATCGTTGTTAAGGCAGTACTCACGAACAACCCAACCCCGTCCCCCGCCAACCAATTGAGTTTCGCAAACGAGACAGTTGGAATGCACGACGATGCTGTATCTGTACAGCCCACTGCTTCTTTGGTGGTTCGAGGCGTTTTGGTTGCCCGTTCCGGCAGTCGAATCCTTCCGCCGGATAGGTAGTGCTCTAAATGCTGCTGCCTAGATGGCCTCGAAATAGCAACCAGCACCTCGTGTTCCCTGTCGATCCCCTTCCTTTCCCCACCACCGCTTTTGCTGGATGAAAAAGGCCAAGAGATGCACGAGTTTAAGTGGGTTTAATCGACCTGATTAGGAAGAGGATTCGAACCCCTCTGGGATAAGAGCCTTTTTTCAGCCCGCGAGCGTGGTTCATTATCCACAGATAGGGTCTCGTGATGGGTTTTGTTTGGTATGCTGGCTCCTTTAGAGATGATCAGAATGACGCAAGGCTGTGCGAATGGCATGGCAAGTTTGGATGCCAACTTGCCTACTTCGCTGTCCAGGAGATTCAGTTAGAGAGGAAAGAACTGCAATTCAAACTGCTACCTACGCCGCTTGAAGTTTGACGTGCGCAAGTGGTCTTTAGCTTAAATCTAATGGAAGCCTTCCTTGTGTCTAAAGTAAATAGAATTGTGTTCCACAGAGACAGTTGCCATTCAGTGGAAGCATGTCAAACTTCAAGCTACGGCGGGCCAACCTCAAAACGGGGTCGGGGTGGTTGGCGCCAGGGGAAGCCACACATCTGCAGCCAAGACTTCTGATGCTCGTATCGTTCGAGTCAACACGTCCGGCATCTTCAAGGCAGGCACTCGAAAGATAACGTTCTATTGGCATGCAGTGCTCTTGAGGATGTCATCGTGCATTGCATCCGTACTACCACGAGGGCCACGGGGCTCGGACCGCTGCAATTATTGGCGTTCAGAGGCACGCATATACATAAAATAGAGAGGGCCGATATCTGGAGAAGGAGTTGTCAATATCTTAGGGGCTGGTTATGTGGCCCTTTCAGTTCTGCTGGGCAGCTGTTATACCCAACGTTTGGAGTATTGATGCTTGCCATCTACAAATAATCCCGAAAAGTGGACCGACCTTTGATACCAATCGACCGTTGAGTAAACATGATGGCCGAATTCAACTTATATTTAGTGCAGGACATCGTCCAGAATATGCGTTGTGCATACCAGGGGTGTTCGAATCAAGTACAGGTGCGGGCCCTCTCCCCGTTGACGTCAGAAGGACTATTTTTCTTTTGAATTCATAAGGTGATGTACGATATTTGCATCAAAAGCTCACAAAGTAGAAAAAATAGAAGAGGATTGTCTTGACAAAAAGAAGAAGACTTAATCTTGAACTCTTGCCTAGAACACCCCATGCAGAACATTTTGTGTTTTACTTATCGCTCAGCATCCCGCACGGCACCGCCAACTACTCCGATTATGAAGAGCCTTTGGGACTAACACTTCACCCTTAGAAATACCTTACCTACTCCTACCACCTCCATTTTACTAGTTCGAGCCTGCCGCGATGGTGAAGTACACTGAAGGTTCGCATACCAATTGCCAAGAGCTCAAGGCCCACCGTCAAGACACCGCCGTCGATGATCTTCCACAATCTCAAAGCTGTCGCATGGTAAACGAGCGGGGATGCGCCCCCAAGAACGGTGTCAGGCCGCGCGTTGGTAGAAAAAGAAACATCTCAAGGGAACTTGAGAGGTGGCTTTGACCTTAATAGTACGAAGGCAAGATGGCTGCTGGCGTTGAGAACCAGGGGACGGGCCGATCTGACTAACTTGCCTTCAGACTACCTAGACACAGATTTCTACGTACCAATGCTAGGTATCTATCACTGTATGAGACAAGCATTTCAGGCGTAATGTTCTCTGCACAGGTGAATGGCCATGTTCTACATCCCTTGCGTTTTTGTGAGTCTGTGACCAACTGCCATGGTCAATATGCGACATGACGAGACATGCTGTCTTTAGCGAGAAGCCCAACGAATCGCACAGGACAGAGCCAACCCCATGATTCTGAATACGTCAACCATGTAGAACAAAGATCTTCATTGTGCTTCCGAAAAGAGAGGCACACCACGTTCAGTGGCAGTCTGGAAGAGGAACGCAAAGATTGGCGAGCTTAATCTGTTGTGAGTCCACCCCGAGTTGAGCTTGCATTATTTAAAGGAGCTGGTCAGTGAACTTGCGTCCACGTCTGCACCATCCTTCACGTCTGCATGTCTATAAATATTCTCTTCTCCAGCTTGAAGGAATGTAGACCATCAAATTCGAACGAAAATGATCTGTCTGATTTGCCGGACTCGGCTTCTCGTTTATGACGTTCGAGAGTATTGTTGCATACAGCAAAATCCCATATGTTTGCCACATCACGAAACGTTCGAAAGTCTCATTCAATCCATAGAGGCCGGATGTTTTATATGCAATCGTTTGTGGGCAACATTGGGGTCCGGTGAACGTAACTCAGCCGGAAAGCCGATACCATCCCGCCGCCGGACGATTGAGATTTCTTCCCAGGAAGCTGCCCCTTGCGCGGATATGCAACCTCTCACACTACTTCGAATACGCCAACACTCCCAAGACTGTTACCGTTACTATATCGACATTGCGTGTTCACCAAGGACCTCGAAGCCGGACCCCCCGTTATCTATACTCGGAGAAGACGTTCAGAGCTGGGATGCTCTGTTTTCTCTGCAAGTCAACCAAGGTATGCAACCTTTGCCCTGCGTGTATGTAGGAGAAGCCCCATTGCACAGTCCGGTATCATGAACAGGCGGCTTATATTTGCAAAGGAGCGGATGACAACGAGATGCCTCTGGTGCTGTCAAATGACACCAAGTCCGATGTTTCCTTATCTCTTGCAAAGAGCTGGATTACAGAATGCACCACGACACATTTGCAGTGTACGCACATGAGTTCTAAAACGAGTCCAGAATGGTATCCCAGCCGCCTTATTGAAATAGACCCACCAGGACAGCGTTCAAGCTATCGACTTATTGAGACATGCGATTTTACTATCAATGGCTCTTATGTGACACTCAGTCACTGCTGGGGCCTTAAAGAGTGCATCTGTCTAACAACCGAAAACTATGATAAGATGGTCAGTGGCCAGCCTCTGGAAAGCCTCCCTCAGCTTTATCAAGATGCTGCCTACGTCGCACGACAGCTGGATGTAAGGTACCTCTGGATAGACTCATTATGCATTATTCAGAAAGGAGATGAGCTTGTCGATTGGCAACGAGAGTCAACGCAGATGCACAATATCTACCACAACTCAATCTGTAACATTTCTGCAGCACACGCAAAAGACGCCCATCACTCACTTTTCTGCAAAAGGAATCCGGACGCTCATACGCCACACACCACAGAACTTCGCATCAATGGCCACAACGTAAACCTTGAAATTTCCGATGCTTACTTTTGGAAGACTGAGGTCTCGGAGGCTCTGATAAATACCAGAGGATGGGTTCTACAGGAACGAATAATTTCCCCTCGCATACTCTATTTTGGCGAACGTCATATTGCCTGGGAATGCTGGGAAAAAGATACCGCAGACATCTTCCCAGCCGGAATACTGCCGGCGGCATGGCGGCTGAAGAATTTGGAAGAACATGAGACTCTCGATTCCGGAATACCAAAGAACACTCAGGGGAGTTTCCTGTGGAGAGAGGTAGTAGAGGCATATACGGGGAGCGATCTTACTTACCCTAGCGACAAGCTCATTGCTCTTTCCGCCGTCGCAAAAAGAATGTCATCAATTTTAGGGGATCAATATGTGGCGGGGATGTGGCTCGGTCAATTAGAGCATGAGCTGCTATGGTTTATGCCCGAAAAACAAACCATTGCGGTCTCACCAGAATATCGAGCTCCAAGTTGGTCGTGGGCGTCAGTTGATGGAAGGGTGGTGCCCGGGTTCCCGTATGGGAAGGATGACAAGATTCTCATCCAGGTACAAGATTACAACCTCGAATATGCCACGAATGATACTGCCGGCCTCATCACTGGTGGATGGCTGAGGATATGGGGTGTCTTGAAGCCACTGGCGCTTCATCGGGACACGAACAGCCTATGCAGTTACGGGAGTTGGACAGTGGTCGTGGACCGAACGCGAATTCCGACTGAAAAAGATTCCTCATCGATTTATTTCGACACTTTGCATGAGGGCTTTGACACCAAGAACGTTGAATCAGCACTCTTTTGCATGCCGGCAAGAATAAGATCACTGGACAAGCATATCACTGATGTGCTACTGTTGGAATTGGTCGATCGCGAGAGGGGCGTCTTCCGTCGCCTTGGTCTTGGCATTCTGAATTTGGAAGCAGAAACCCAATGCCTAGAACAAATTCCGGATTCACAAGCCCTCCCATGTGAAGAAAGTAGAGGAGGCGAACGATTGATACGCATTATCTAAGCATAGGTCGTGCGATTTAAGGTAGCCAGCTAGAAATACCACTACTTCCGAACGCCAGCGCTCACACTTCATAAACTCAAAGATATAGAGAAAATATAAAAAGTCTTTGATCTGCCTGGCTGTAAAGATATCCATTGGAAATTGTACACGGAAATGATTGCGAGTCAACATCCCTAGTTACTACGTCCTACTACGCAAGACGCGACTTCCTTACACCATCTTCCGACACAATCAGTTGCTTGTATGTTAGAAGATACTAGATACTATGAGTCGGATGCCGCGGAACCTCCAACGTGGAGAGGACCTTCGTCATCCTGCAAGATCTCACTCCACCAATCTTCATGACCCTCTTTGATGCACAAGCCATCCCAATCGGACTCCGGGAGCCCTTCCTCCTTTAACTTTTCTTTGTCAAAGATGCGCGTATTTCGTTTACTGGCGTCCGATGCTGGCGCCCAGAACGAGAGATCCTTCGCACCGTTTTGCCCAGAGACCTTGAAGAGCGGCTCTAGAGACTTGGGCTGAGAATGCAACTCCAGTAGACGCCGAAGGTGCGGAAAGAACCATGTCTTTTTCCACCACTCGGAAAGCCTCTGACCTTTGAGACCATTGCGATGTGCGTTGTGATGCACAATGGCTGGAACGGAAGTGCTCCAAAAGTCGGTATAGAGAGGCAGGTCTGCCCAGTCCGCTTGAGTATCGATGCCGGCCTCGGATAAAGGTGTGCGAATCCCAAGCATATCCTCGGGCACACCGTATACTCGAGGAGGAATGATAACTCGATCTTCAGCCGCTGTTTGAAGTGCGGTGGCGTTACTCAAAATGATGTATTCACCATCATCCTCTTCAAAGACGGTCGGAGTGAACAGATCTTGGATGTAGTCAAGACCAATACCGTAGTCGAAATGATTGGCTTCAATCTCAAGTTCGGCGTCCTGGACGATCTCCCCGGACGCATGGTATTTCCGTTTGGAGGCCCGCCACAACTCTTGCTCGCCAAACATCTCGGCAAAGATGCCTTGATCACTAAAGATGTTGATGCCGGCAGCGCGCTTCTCCTCGACCTTCTCCTGAGCACGACGAAGCAAGCGACGCATGTCTCCGACAGGACCCATGAAGCTGCCACTGTTGACGTATCGCGGGCGAACGTCATGAAACTGCTCAGGGTCCTCGTCGGTGTGCGGGCCATACAGATCTTCGCGCGCAGGTGACTCCGGCAGCTCATCACAGTGAGGATCGGAACCAAGGTCAGATTTGGGCCAGCACTTCTTCTGAGTAGAGATGATGATTGACTGCTTGGGAACGAATTTCGTCTTGTTGGACGAGAACCAGGGGGCCGAGATGCCCCACTCCTTGCGGATGCGCTGTTCTGCGGCGAAGTTTTGAGCCATGTACCTGCGAATGAGCAAAGAGGGCGGCAGCTGAAACCAAAGGTCGTAAGCGTCGACCACAAGGATCAGATCATCTGGGCCAAGACGTTCGTCCTTAGGTGCCCGGTCTGACGTGATGGCATCGAGGAACTCAAGTGTGCCGTCGATCTTGCCCAAGTGAGAGCCACCAAACCACCCAGGCGACTTGTGAAAGTCTCTTCCCCAATTGACGATCACAGGGCTCGGATATCCGGACACAAGTGCCGACATGAGCATCTTACAGAGGTCTGGCCCCGGCCCATCTGCTGGAACTATAACTCGGAGACGTCTGGGTCCACCCTTTTGGACGGCTGAGATTGGTGCTATACCGGTGTGGTTCGACGGAGGCTTTGAGGCAGATATGTTCTCATGACTCTGTCGCGTGCGTTGTCAGCCAAGATGAAGGTTGATGGAACCAGAGCATGGACTCACAGCTGTGACCACAAGACAGGAGAATATGAAAACAGAAGCTACGAGCCCAAGCATGGCTTTTGGCGACAAACGATGAAGCCATCTCGATGACTTTCTTGTTCGAAACCCTGGAGATGGAGGTGCCTCAAGGTCATCTGCGTAAATCTTGCTGTATACGGGCGAGTGCGGCTTTGTAGCCCAAGGAGTGAAGCCTACCGCCATCCCCTTCACAGCAGATGTTGGAAGAAAAATGATAATGAGAGGACGCCTGAGATCTTTGGAACTTCTTAGGCTTAGCGCAAATCCATTGGAGAACGAACGAAGGAGGAGCACTGCACAGGATGCAATCCAGGTGACTTGCGCGCGGGCGGAACCAGCTCAACTTTATTGATCCAAGAGCCGTCCTTACCGTCTCAGAGAACGATCCGGGGCCTATGGCCACATTTCGCCATGTGTCGTCGCTTACACGAATTCGCTCCTTCGACAAGGTCATCATCGACTTGGTGGTCATGAGCGCCCAGCCCACTTCTTCCCTGCAGTTGGGCGTAAGACAGCTAAGCCGGGCGAAGACATTGCGTGTGCGATTGGGGTCTCGGCTCCGATAGGGCGGTGATACTTGACCAAGCCAAATCCTTCGTCTGGGACTGGACTCGCAAGTGACTAGTGACTGATGATGGGGAAGGGGCGGAAAGGGTAAAGCAAAGACTTCCGCCCCCTGTCTCCGGGCGCAATGGCGGATACCGGCAAAGCGGAACTTGGCGGAACAGCTCGCGTGAGCGTATGGGGAGATCGGTGCTAATCTCAAGATCTTGGCTTTACTTGGCTGAGGTGGAATGGAACACAACTCTGGAACAAGCGCAACTGAAATGCCGAACTGGATCTGTAACCTAAGCTTTAGACTTTACACCCAACGCCGTAGGTTTGCTATTGGTGTTGATATTTTTGATGATTTCTATTAGATTTTGTGTATCTATCATGATGTTCACTTGTTTCCCTGTACGGAGGCGCCCAGCAATTTCCTTGGGCCGTCTGTGTAGCCTGGGCCGACTTTGCCGCAGAGGAGCGTGGCACACATCCACCGCACACCCAAATGAAGCTCGCTCCAGCTTGGCTCATTTCCTATTCGACATCAGGCAGCCCTCATTTGGAACGGGTCAGTTCGACTCATCCCCTTGCGTAGAACAGCGCTAGTGCTGCAGGAATGTCTCAGCGCCGAAGAACGGCTGCCTCCCTCGCGGACGAATCTGTAAATTGCCTCCTTTTTCCGAGGCAGAATAATGTTGACCTCGATGCTTATTTGAAGTCCTTCAAATCTTCCTTCAATCATGTTATTACTTTTAAGACCAATTCGCCGTCGGGTCGTTGCCAGCTTGCCCTTGCCCAAAGCCGAAGCCGTATGTCTCCGGCTGAAGCGGCTGAGACCCAAGCGGGCTGCCTGGCTTGCCTCCTTCAAAGGGGGTTCCGAGCAGGTGAGCCAGTCTTACAGTAAGACTCTGGTCTCGGTTTGGTAGATTTCCCATGAGTCCTTGCACTAGATACATCGGGTGGGTTGTCGCACCGAGGAGCGACTGTAAAGCCTGAAACAAAATCAGATAGTGCTCGGTATTCACTGCAGGGCGATGTCTTACCTGCGCGTCTTCGTTCAACGCAAACCCTGGTATCAAAGAGATTCCACCACCGGTGCCGCCCACCAGATTTTGGGCACGCATGGTGTTTTGAGCATCATCCACTGCGTATTGCACTGTCCTTTGTAGCATTGCACACGCTGTCAGCACGCGCTTCAAGTCGCATTCCTCTGTCTTCTCAAATCTCTGTAGGAAGCCAGCAAATGATCTTGTAACCCCGAGATCGCTGCGCGCGCGAGAGGAAGCAGGGTTCTCAAGTACATCCGTGAGAAGTGTCATGCTTGCGCAAAGAGGATAGCACAGAATTCGCCTAAGAAATTGACGTCAGAGATTTGTCGCCCTTGAGTAACAATCGGAGTCCTACCAAAGGTCTGAGTATTGTGGTGTCGAGATCGTTCTGAAAAGTCCTAAGGTCGCGTGTGCAGCTGTTCGGCACCGTTTCTGGGAAAACGAAAGCTGGATGTAGGGCATCTCGAAGCCTGCCGGTGTTCCCAAGAGAACGGCTACAGTCTTGAATTGGCTGTGTCGCCTTGCTGTCCAGTGCACCATAAGTGTACAGCGGTAAAAGGCCAGATGTAAGTTCAAGACATCCGGCGCAAAGTCTTGACCGGATTTAGGGGAGTCGTAGGCTGGTTGGAGATCTGCTGGCAGACTAGACCTCCACTCTTCAAGCAGAGCATCAAGATCTATGATGGCCTTGACCACATCATCGTCGTTAAGTCGCAGTCCTTTCGCAGTGTAAAGCCGCCGTCTGATGGAGGATTCGACCATGGCGAGTTTGGCACGCAAGTTGAGAATGTCCACGCCCTCTCCCAACCCTGTCGGCAATTCCGTCTCAATGTCATCATCATCTTGGATTGAGTCCAGACCGTGATTGAGACCCATTTCCTTGTCAAGGATGTATGCGGCCCAGAACACTCGACTGCGTGCTTCCACATCCTGCATACACATCGACATCATGGTGCAGGGTTGCCTATGAAGTCCGATGTTCTGCGATAATCTTACCGCGACGGATGACAGCAGAGCAGCCGTCCTTGAGCAAGTCGTCCCCTGCATAAAAACAGCCATTGCCACAATGGCTTGAACCGACAAAAGATCGTCGCCTTTGACCATTAGTTCCATGAGGACCGAGAAAGCATTTTTAAAAAATGGCCATGCCAGTTGGCATACTTCCTGGAACGCGCTGTTGATCGTCTTCCATCGGGTGCCAACGGCAATGACCGCGTTCATATACGCCCAGCCTGAAGTGCTGTTGAACGAATCCTCTGCGTCCGGAACAGTTTCAAATCGGTTCACAAAATAGTGAAAGTTGAGAAGTGGGTAGTTGCTTATCACGTCGTCATAGAGGGGCATCAAAATCGTGATAGCCTCTTCTCGACCGAGGCGTGGAGTAAAGACCTGTCTGTTGAACGTGGAGCAATACGATGCGGAGTTGACTTCCTTAATTCTACTCGCAATGACCGCAAAGACCGGCATCTTTTGTCCCAACGGGTTCGGTGGGTCGGGAATATGCTGAGTTGCAGCCGGCTTTGGCGTAGGTTGATCGGATGAATCATTTGGGTCGGTTCCATCAACCATTGCATGGTCCGTTGACATTTGGTTGAAGGAGGTTTGCAAAGCATCTACTCGCGCCGCACCCGCTTGACTAGGCGCCGCAGTCGCGCTTGGAAAACCAGGTGGCGCGGGAGCCACCGAGACGGAAGCAGCATCAGTCTCGGATGGCGACACTCTGGTGGGCGGTGCACCAGGCCGAGGCAATCCAGCTTGATTAAGGACTGCTTCCATCTTCGAAAGCCTCTCCTCAAGGGCCTGGATGTACATTTTGCTTATAATCCAGTCAGCATCTTATTTGAGGTATGCGGATATGAAACTCCGAAGTAACGTACCTTCGGCCTGGGCCACGCCGCCTTTGCACCTGCTGATACTGACAATCATGACTGCGATTTGTGCACGAAGTACATGATGGTTGTTTCCCATCGCACTTGATCTTCTTTGACTGGCATCTTAGACAGGCCTAATTCCAGGTGGTCAGTTGATATCAACAAATAACAAAAGACGTCTGCCTGCCACCACAAACAGTGACGCATACCTGTCCAATGCGTGCGGCCTTGTCTCGTGCCCGGCCTTCCAGGACAGATGCGGTGTCCATGGCGGCAGACAAATACTAGCACCACCACCTGAAGCCGTTCTCCGAGTTTCGAAAGCTGTTACGGGAGCGCGTCCGATGTGCCGGATGACATGGACCCACTTTCCCGGCCCGTCGGCGATGTGCTGAGTCCGTTGTGCTTTCGGACGCGGAAAGATGCCGGAAGCCCGCTACGCGAATTGGAAATCTCAATAAGTCGGCGGAAGCAGAACTGGGCAAAATTCGAGGGCACTCCTAACGGAAGTTAGCATTCGAGGGACGTTGAGAGGAAAGTAGTTTCATGATTGGCCCGGTCACGTAAGAACCGGAAGCATTTTGGATCCGAGTCATGACCACCTTAGGTAAGTTAGCAGCGGCGCCGCCGAAGGAACTTCCCGTAATCAATCTATTCCACGTGGGATAGCGCTCCATGCCTGCCCTGTCTGCTCCGCCCGCCGGCTTGAGCTTTGGCGGAAGCAATTTGTTACCGAACGCATTGCTGGCGGACTTTCACAACGCTGTTAGTTGCCAAGACAGTCGTATGGCGATAGCGTATTCAGTACTACGGATTAGGCGATGGCATCCAAGCAAAAGACTCCGCCCGACCTGCGGAATCAATTGCATTGAGTTTGAGCCTGCACCAGCGTGAATATTTAGACAACAGACCCCTCAGACCAAGACTGATCCGACATACACTATCGGAAAAACAAAGCAAAAAGCGACTACAACAGCGATCAATTAATTCCCTTTTAAATCAAATCACGTCTCTGAAACGAAAACCCCCTTCACATCAAAATGGCCGTTATCGCAGTTGCAGGTGGAACAGGAAACGTTGGACGAACTATCGTCGAGGCCATTGTGGCTGCTGGTAATCAGGAAGTTAAAATCTTGGCCAGAAAGGTAAGCGTGCCGAAACAGAATTGATTGTTTCAGTCTCTTTGGTGCAAAATAGATGTTGACAGAGGCCAAGGCCAATCCCGACTTGGAGAAGGAAGTTGGCGCTGCCATAATCGTTGTTGATTACGCAGACGTTGAAGCCACTACTAAGGCTCTCGAAGATAACAACGTGCACACCGTCATCTCGGCAATCAACATGATGCCTCCGCCGGGACAGGTGCCGCAAGAAATCGAGCTCATTCGTGCTGCGGATGCTTCGAAGACGACCAAGAGAATCATTTCCAGTGGCTGGGGCATTCCCCACAATGAAAGGTCTGCATTCAACCCCCTACAGAAATCAACGACAGTGGCTAACATTCAGAAAGTCAAATGAAAGAGTTGGGATCGGTTCCTAGCAAACTCAAGGCTCGGGCCTTTTTGGAGAACGAAACGAAGGACCTGGAGTATGCTGTCGTCCACAACGGTTTCTTCCTCGATTACTGGGCTCCTCAAGCAGAGAAGTCGAACATGACACCGTTCACCCTCTTTATCGATATTCCCAATGACTCTGCAGCCATTCCCGGATCAGGAAATGTTCCTTCGGCGTTCACTCACACGAGGGATGTCGCCAAATTTGTTGCTGCTGCTTTGGACTTGAAGAAGTGGGACAACGATCTTTTTATCGTCGGAGACAAGGTGACTTGGAATGAGTTCCTGAAGCTTGCTGAAGACGCCAAGGGTAAGTCTTCGAATCCTAGAGGTTTACTGTATAGTTCACTAATCAAGAAAACCACAGGCACAAAGTTCAACGTCGCTTACGACAGTGCCGAAAAGCTCAAGGCTGGCCAGACGACAGAGCTTCCTGGACAGATCCCGGCGTACCCGTTCTTCCCCAAGGAGGCTTATCAGGCGCTTGCTGGAACATTTGGATGGTGGTTTGAGAATGGTACCTTTGATATTCCCCCGCCCGGAAAGAAGACGCTGAACGAGATCTTCCCGGAGATCAAGGCATGGAAGGTGAAGGAGATTCTCGACAAAGCCTGGAAGAAGGCCTAAGTATTAGAAAGGATGAGACGGGAGTGCTCCAAGTGTCGGCCATCAATCAGTCGATAGAACAACTTTCATGATTATCAGCCGGGGTAAGACTTATACAGTCCCATGCGGACACGCATTTATTCAAAGCTTGCCCCCTTGAAATGATGTGAAAGACCCGTGAGAATAGACTTCAAGGCAGCCTACCATGCTCAATACCTTGCCCAGTGCAGTCGGTAATCATCACGCAGATCTTGATCTCTAAAACCTTGCCATTGTTCAACATTGTCTTCCATGACACCGGAAAATGATGTTTGCGTACTTATGTGAAAGGTAGCTGACTGGGTTGCACGTCTTTTGAAGTGCTCTGACTCGCCGGCGACGTGTGTAGCTCATTCACCTATTTAGGTTACATTGCCGTAGCGAGTCACCGGCCACTCACAGACTCCGCCATACATCCGCGGACTGGGGTAAGGTAGAGACTACGCGGCGCATGACGTAAAAGAATGGCCGTGATAGGCCTTTCGAACGCTATGAAAACTCTATTCAAATTGATGAGAGTCTTCGGAAGCAAGACACACGGGGTTTGGTAAGAATATGGAAATTCGTGGGGTCGCTGTCACGCTGTGTGAGCTAGGTGCAAGGTAGTTCCGATGACATTTAAGCTTTCTTCGGGGGTAAATGCGCGTCTGGCGATAACAAAACGCAGTCACCCCAAAGATGCCCTCTTATAGACAAGGAATCTAGCAGTCATGCTCCTCGGTGTTCGTATGTCAAAATAAGACCAGAAAATGTCTCTGTAACCTACTTTCAACCCGACGCTTTGGAAAATTCTGTCAGTTCTCGTTACAAGCTTTCCTGACAGCCTGTAAATCCAAGGGTCCGTCCAAAGATTGCATTCTGGACAATGTATTGGCGGGGGTACCCCATGCGGAGTGGGAGATTGACGAGCATCTCCCTGCAAGAGGGAACCTTGCAATCTCGGAAAATGCACTCTACGAGAATCAACGTCTGATACGTTCCAGCTGCTTTCTGTCCGGATCTGGCCCCAGTAATAGTCGCCTCCAAGATAGAGGAGGCTAGAATCCATAAAGACCAAAGTCCCCCCCCCTCCGTCTTTGTAAAGAGGAAGTACAGCCACTTCAGAAGTCCTTACTTTACTCGCTAAACATCCTACCAACTAATATTGACAAGATGCTTGAGACTTTGATCATCTCGCCGAGCTTCGGCTCTTTATATGCTTTGCTGGCATGCCTCGCCTTCTTTATCTTGCTGGAAGCTGGCAAGATGGTGTACTCTACCAAATTTCACGCCCTCAAGAAAGTTCCAGGCCCGTGGTTTCCTGCCGCAAGCTCCCTCTGGATTCGTTGGCAACGATGGCACGGCAAGCTTTCATTCACCGCCGACGATCTTCTTAGGCAATACGGCCCTGTTGTCCGGATTAGCCCCAACATGGTCCTCGTCAACGATTCCCCCTCTCTTCAAGCCGTCTTCGCCAGACAGGATCTCGACACCGCCCCCCGCGCTATCAGAGCTCTACGTATCGGAGGTCATGAGTGGACAGTTACGTACCCGCAGAACAACATCGCACGCGAACGTCGTCGGCCAGTCATGGTTGCTACTACGACCAAGGCAATGAAGTATTGGCATCCTATCTTCGAGGACAATGTCAACAGAATGGTCCGTAACCTGGGCACTACGAAAGGCGAAAAGTCCGAGGATATTGTGTACCATCTCCGCGTTGCGACTTTACTCAACTCGCAGGTTGTCATGGCCGGTTCCCAGGCAAAGATCGACCCAGGCGACTTCCCTCACATCGTCGGAGAATACAACTTCCTCGTCGTCTGGCGCCTGTGTCTCCCGAACTGGCTGTTCGAATGGCTGAAGTTCACTCCAATTGCTCATCCAAAGTTTCGCGTCGAGTCAAGCGACAGGCTGTTCGAACTGGGCTCGCTAATTTGCAAAGAAGCCGAGAAGGTTGATCCTGTTGATCGCGATGAAGTTCCGACGGTCTACCAACTTCTCATGGAGAAGCAGGAGAAGGGGATCAACTGGTCACACAACGAGATAAGCGCCGAGATGGCAGGCCAGATCCTCGCTGCTACCGAGACCACCTCGTCTGCCCTAGCTTTCATTTTCTATGAGCTTGCAAAGAACAACAGCCTTCAAGAAAGCGTAGTCGAGGAGCTCAACACCCAGCACAACAACGACAACCTTGACAGCCTGAAGCTTCTCGGGGCCTGCGTCACTGAGGGCCTCCGCTTCCGACCTCCGGTAGCCCTGACCGGAAGCCGAGTTGTCCCCAAGGGAGGGATCGATGTCCTCGGCTACTATATCCCGGAGGGTACAGTCGTTACTACTCAATCCCTGTCAATGAGCCGACAGCGACCTGACTTGTTCCCCAATTACGACGTCTTTGACCCGACACGTTGGCTGGAGGAAGAGCACCTCGCCGAGCGACGACGACTTACGGCACCTTTTGGCGTGGGCGCTCGACGTTGTCCGGGTGGGAATATGGCGACCTACCAGATGCGTCTGATTCTCGCAGCGGTCTTGCGCGAGTACAAGATCACGGTTGCCCCTGAGACAACCCCGGAGTCAATGACTCCCTTTGAAGCAAATGGGTTCCGATCGCGGTATGATGAATGCTTCCTCATCTTCACCCCTCGCTATTCTCACGTTATCAACACATGGGTTGGCTGAGCTAGTCTGAATTCCTTAGCAATATTGAACTCTTATTTGCACGCAACTGCGCGAGTCTCAGTTGCCGAAACGATAGCAGAATTTGGCTCTGTGACGGAAATCAATTGGATTTTCCATACTAGATGGATTGCTAGCCCTGACTTGTTTACTTCCGCACCCTTGAATGATGATATCCGGCAGTCATTTGTCGACGCCGGAGAGACAGTCCCACAGATAACAAACATGTCACTGCATCCTTGTTTTATGACCAACTTGTTGGAATGCCCACAAAGATCTCTCTACGCGACATTGTGCCACCTTCGTCGTTCCCATGCTTCATGATTCGTCATGTCCCTTCATGTAGATCTTGAATTATTTGCTCTTTACTCGTCAATGACTTCTGGCTTGTGGCAGACAACCTCAACCTTGTTTCCTGCAGGATCGATTACGAAAGCGGCGTAGTAATTCGGGTGGTATTGGGGTCGAGGACCTGGAGCGCCATTATCTTTGCCGCCGGCTTTGAGCGCAGCCTTGTGGAATTCGTCGATAACTTTGTGGTCTGCATCCATCACAGGTTAGAGGTACAAACTGCACGCTACGGGATGGAAAACCTACTCTCCGCCTTGAAGGCGATGTGGAGAGGGATATTGGCCTCTTCAGCCTTGTGAGACGCAATCCAGAAGTCGGGAGCATGAATGCCGAGACCGCAAGCGTTCTCATTGGGCTCGACGAACTTCTTGAAGCCAATTGGCTCAAGAGCCGTGAGGTACCATTGCACAGTCTCCTTGTAGATGCTGGCAGGGACGTACAGGCCGACGTGGTCGATGGACATGTTTGCGGTTGCTATTGTCGAAGATGGACGGGGAGAGCGCAGGATGAATAAATTAATGGTAAATGATTGAAGATCGTGATAGTCGAGCAGTAGAGGTGTTGACGTTTGTCTCGGACGATAGGGAGACTGGCGGGGTAATATGTACCCCAATGGCGTCAAAGGCGTTCAGCTAGGGAGAGACCGCGTCGGATATGGCAATCTCCGTGTCGAGCTGAGTGAGAGCGCGCGAATGCACCGCGTCGGCACGTACAGGTCGAGAGGACCAGGCCGGCGTGAGTCAGACATGCACAGATGGAATTGACTGGATTGCATTCAGCAAGACTGTTGAACAGTGACATCTCCCGTGCTCCCGTACCTTAGCTATCGGCGGGGGCCCGGGGCTGATCGGGAAACTGCAGCGCCAGGTGGGGCCGTCCAGGCAGCAGCGGCGCGGAGGATGCAATGCGACGGTGGATCGAGTGGGGGATAGGGCTGCAGTGAGACGCAAACATGGGAAAGCCGATAAAAGTTGAATTGTTTTCACAGCTTGACACCCAGCGAAGGTACGGGTTTGTGAACTCAGTTTTCGTTGGTGGCGGTGTTACAGCAATCCACCTTCCCTTGATCTACACCGCCGGCCGGTCTTCGGTGTCCAGACCTGCGGTTCCACCGTTCTGAAGGTCATCTCCCATCTTATCATACATGTCTTTTAATCTTAACATTTCACTTGTGTACAATGCAAGAATGACCCAGGTGTCTCTATCGACTCGTCTGAGGTCCCAATCCCTTACAACTTGGCCAAGATCTTCCCGTTCATCCGGAAGCGCACCATGGCAATCAGCCCGGCCGATGCAAGCGATAATGATCCAGCATAGAACATGGCAGGACGGTAGGCTTGTAGGCCGTTATCCTCACCTCCGTACGCCTCGAGTAGATAGCCAGCAATAGGCGCACCCTGTGCGACTGGGTTAGCTGCGACAAAACTTCATCTGCGGGATGCAGAGAAACTCACCATAAGATAACCGCCGGCCCAACCGGTCACAATCATGCTCATCGCGACGGATACTCGGGCGGATCCAAATACATTGCCAACGACGGTGGGCATGGTCGAGAAGAAGCCGCCGTTAGAGATGCCGTTAATAATGACGAACAAAACCATAGGCCCTAGTGTCGTTGAAACCGGCCAGATAGCGAGGATACTAACAGCCGACAAGAACAGCGAGGCAAACAGCACATTAAGGGCGCCGAAGTAGTCGCAAAGAACGCCACAGCAGATGCGGCCTATGGCCGACGAGAAGTTGAAGCCTGCAACTAGGCCGGCGCCTGTTGAGGAAGAGAGGCCGATGGATTTCGAGTAGAGTGGTAGGAAGAATGGCGGCACGAAGAGAGGAAATGTGCCTACAGCCCCGGCGAGGAAGATGACCAGGAAGGTGAAGGACTTAAACAGACGCCTTTGAGACCCGTGTTAGTGAGAGCACTTAATCTGCTTCTTGAAAACCTACCACTCAACAAATCCGGAACTCCTGATTGGAACCCGCTCCTTGATGATCCATGCAGCTGGAAGACCGGTAGCCAAGGTGACAAGAGCAAGCACGCGGTATGCCCAGGCCGGACCGAGGTGATTGAGGAGGGCATCCAGGGCGAAGCTGTTGACAGCACCGCCGAGGCCGCCACCAGCGAAGACGATGCCATTTGCCAAGCCACGCTTTCGGCTGAAGTATTGCGCCGGGATCGTAGAGACAATCTATTAATGTCAGCCGTGGTTACTTTTTACTAAGCTGTCAGTCACTCACCGAAAAACACAAGCTGGAAGACGAGTCAGTATCAGCGGTTGTCTGGTTAGGACCGGGAGCATCCTTACCTCATGCCTAATCCCATCATAAAGCCACTGGTAGCAAAGAGCGCCCCGACGTTCTTAACAGCAAAGCTGCTGAGAATCTCACTCAGCCCGATCAAGGCGATTCCCAGCAAACCCACCCTTCGCGGGCCGAAGCGACGCATGACGCGCGAGTTGATGATGGCCATTGCCGAGATAAGGGCTGCTGCCAACGATCCGACGAAAGAGAGCACGGCGGGCGTTGCGAGGCCATCGTCGACAAGAGCGCTTTGGATGACACCCCAGGAATACGAAGTACCAATGATCCACCACGCAATGACGAAACAGCCCGTCACCACGACCCAGCCGTAGCCGCCTTCCGGGACAGAAGAATCCGCAAGACGTGAGGCTTGAAGAACCGGATCGTTGCTGCTATCATCGTCCGTTTGAGAGATGCTTGCACCGGTAGATTTTTGGTTGATTTGGGGTGGGAGGGGCGTCAGCTCGATGCCGGATGTTGACGCGGAGGCTGTTGCGGTCGCTGTGGTTGTCGCCATGGCTTCGCTGGTCTCAATAAACAAGTGCTGACGCTTCACTTGTGACGACGCAAAGTGAGTATTGATTGAATGTCGGAAGACAATTGTTTTTGATGAAAGGTCGTCAGGGGCAGTGAGTCGACGCCGAAGAGAACCTCGTTGGCCCCACCGACGCCCAGCACGCCCTTCTGCTGACAAGCTCCGCTATGAACTTTACAGTAGGCCCGTAGCTCCCGGCTCGGTGGAGGGTCCCGGAGGCTTCGCCGTGCCCCGCCCGGCTCCGATTTGAGGCTGCTAATAAGTATCCGCTGGTCCATTTTTGCGGATGAAGAAATTGTGGACAGAAAGCACCTGTGTTTCCAACAGTGTTCCCATCGTGATCACAAATCCAGATTTGAAATCCACCACATGGGTTTCATTAATAATTCAGCTTTCTGGGCCACCTATCAATCATTCTCAACTATTCCAGGCGACTAGAATGAGATATAAGACGGAGAACCAACAGGGGGCATTGGTGAGTTGAGTGCTTGCCCCAAATGCATCTCACAATGTCCGCTCCGTCTGTGGCCATCTTTGGGCCGCATGGTTTTGTTGGAAAGGAGATTCTCCCGGCTTTTCTTGAGGCGTTGCAGAGCAAGGAAATATCCTCTTTGAAATTGGTGACACAAAACCCCACCTTGGCGGCCAACGACGCACCGAAAAAGAAAGGGGCGGAGATTCGTCGACCCTGTTTCGAAGATAAGTCTTAACTTCGCTCTCAGCTGGAGGGTGTTGATGTAGTCGTGTCTTGCATGGGAACAGGCGGCGATTACAAAGAGAACAGGAAGATACTGGTTGAAGCCAGCGCAGCATACTAATCAATCAAGTCAAAACCGAGGCTTAAGATTAGCTGATTAAATAACTTTTTACGATACTTTTAATTATTTTAGATAATTTAATTTGAATTAATTTGAATTACCTAAATAGGAAGTTAGTAAAGCTTTTATAATATTCTTAGAAAGTTAAAACTTATATTATATAATAATCTAAGGTTATATAGCTTTCTATTAACCTTTCTACTTAAAGTAGTAGCTATTAATAGTAATACTATTATTTTAAATCTAGTTCTAGAAATATTAAGTTTTCTTAAACTATAAAAGCTTTATTAATAGTTTCTATAATATTAGAACTAACTTAATAAAGCTAAATACTTTCTTATAGTCTATTATTATTATTAGAACAGTAGAAATATTAAAAATAAATTTATTAAGCGTTAGAAAGGTTTATTAATATAAAATCTACTACTAAATAGAGTTATTAATAAGTTTAGTAATTATAAAACTAAAATATTACTCTAATTTATTAATTTTATTAATAGTAATATTATAAGCTTTACTATTTAACTATTAATAATATTTAAAATCTTTAGCTTTTAAAATAATAATAAGTAATAAAAAATAGTTTAATAAAGCTTTAGATAAAGTTAATAATTAATAAAGTTAAATACTTTAGTGTATTATTATTCTTAATACTTTTAAAGTTCTTCTTAAGTATTATAAAGCTATCTATAAATCTCTAATATATTTTAACGTTTTTTAAGCTATTATAAGCTTTAGCTAAAATATAAAATCACTATAATAGTATAGAAGAGTAACTCTATAAGCTTAATATAATATTTATTAAGTACTTATTAGCTATTAATAATTAATAAGTAGAAGTAGCTATAAGAGTTAAAAGTACTATACTAAAAGTATTATAAAGGTATATAATTAAACTAAATATAAATTAAAATACTATTAATTAATAGAGCTTATAAAGTTACTATTAAAGCTTTTAAAAAGTATTATAATACCTTTATAAATTAAAATAATTATTATAACTAACTCTAAATAAATTAAATAGCTATAAGGTTAATTTCTTTATTAATAAAAGTATTATAAAGCTTATGCTAATTCTTAAGTTAATCTAAGAAGTACTTTATACCTACTAAAACCTCCTAAAGTTAATTATATTTATTACCTTTACTCTAGCTTTTATATCTCTTAGTCTACTTATAAAGCAGCTTAAGTATATTATTTAACTTTATAAGGATTTATTAATTTTTATTAATAAAAATATCTATACTAAAGATATAATTTATAGTATACTTAAGTCTTTAAGTATAAAAAATATAACTATTAATTTAGCTATATTTAAATAAAGCTTACTTAACTATTATATATATTAAGTTCTATTAAGTAGTATTACTTAATATTAAGTTTAGCTTTTATAATAACTTCTCCTATAAAGTAAAAGTCTTATTATTATTATTAGCTTTATTATTAATAAATAAGAAGTTTTTAAATTATTATAGTAATAATTTAATATACTTAATAATATTCTAAAGCTTACTAATAGAGCTCTTCTACTTCTAGTAAGTTAAGTTATTTTAAGTTATATTAAAACTAAAAAGAATATTAAACTTCTCTTTAAATATCTTATTATTAATACTATAAATAATAGTATAACTAATAAAGTTAAAGATATAACTATAGTATTAAATTTAGTATTATTTAGTATTAGTTTCTATATATATAGGTAATAGAGAAAGAAAAAGAGCTTTAAAGTAAAAGTTATTATTTATAATATTATTAAAAATAGCTATACTAACCCTATTAAGTAAGCTTTAGTTATTAAGAATAGTATAAATAGTAATAGTAATATTCTTACTAGAGTAAATATTAAACTAGCAATAAAAAGCTAAAAAGTACTATATCTATTTACTTATTTTATTAATAAAGTAACTAAAAATAGTAATAATTATATATTAATTAGAGGAGGTCTATAGATTAAATAATATATAAACCTTAATAAATACCTTTTATATTTCTATTTAGATCTATACTTTCTTAGAGGTATAAAGTTAGTTAAATAAGTCTTTTTAACTTAACTTTAATTAATATATTTAGTTATAAATATTATAATTAAAGAGGCTAAGTATATACTATATATTAATTACTAAATATTAAAAAGGAATTACTAATATTAATAATAAACTTAAAGGTTAGCTCTTTAATTTATAAGATCTTACTTTAAGGTATAGTAATAGAAATAGATTATTAATGCTTAGAGAGAAGCCTATTAGTATTAAAATTATTACTAGATATATTTATAGTGTGAAATTAATTTTAGAAGATATAGTAAATAGCTTTAAAGTATACCTTAGTATTAGATATAGTAGAAGCTTTTTAAAATATATTAAGATACTTAGCTTTATTATAGTATTAGTAAACCTAATAAGTATTACCTAAATATATTATTAGTATAGTTAAAAATAGAATAGAAAAGAAGCTTACTATAAGAGCTTAAATACCTAGCTTAGAAGGCTTAGGAATAACTTAGCTAGTAAAAGCTAAATAAATAGAGAGGCCTATAGGTCTAGGGTATAAAACCCTCTATAGTAAAGGCTTAGTAAGCACTTACTAAAGGCTAAAAAAAAGGAACTTAGAAAAAGTAAGTAAAAGTAGTATAGTAATACTAGACCTACTTTTTAAATACTTCTATTATTAGTTTAACTTAACTATAGCTTATAGCTTTTAATACTTTTATAATTTTTTTACTTCTATTCTATTTTAAAAAAGTTAGTAATAATAATAATACTTACTAATTAAGCTAATAAAACTATAGCTAGTATTTACTAAGTAATAAGTAAAGCTATTAATATAAGCTTATATAAAGAGAATAATCTTAGTAAATAATTAGAGGATAATATAAGTTAATTAGGAGAAGTAAAAAGCTATACTTTAAGTAAAGCTAAAAACTTTAAAGAGAATAAACTATTTATGTTAAACTTTTACTACTTAGGTAATAAATATATATAAGAAGATAGAGAATCTAAAACCTCTTACTATAGATAGAATAAGCTATAAAGCTAAATATCTATAGTTATAGCTAATAAGCTAGCTTAAACTAATAAGTTATAAGAAATAAATAGCTAGCTATTAATATAGTAGATACTAATTATAATAGCTAACTAGTAAGAGCTTCTAGCTATTATATTAAATAATTAAGTATTTATTAAATAGCTATTTAAAATTTATAAAAAACCTTTAAACTATAATATAGCTTATCTTATTAGTAAATCTATAAATATAATAAGAAAAAAATTAACTTATTACAGTAAAAAAAGCTTATAAATATTATTTTAGTTATTTTAATAGTTAATATATTTAGTAGGTATTAAATATTATAAAGTATACTTTATAAATAGAATAGTAAATATATTAGTAAACCTTTATAGACCTTTTAGAAAATAAAATAGACTTAAAATAAAAAGATTTCTAAATCTTTATTAAAGATAATATATTATACTAAAACTATAAAAATAGAACTACTATAATACTTTAAAATAATATTATTAAAAAAATAATAAAAAGCTTATTATATATTAAGCTTATTAAGAATCTATTAACTAAGGATTTAATAAGCTAAGTATAAATAATATAAAAGTATATATTTTCTTTTAAAGCTTTATTAAAACTTTTAAAGATAAGTTATTTAAATAAAATATAAATTATATTAATACTTATATTATTACTCTATATAGCTAAAAGCTATAAGAGATAATAGAAGGAAGATATATAGGAAGATCTACTAGCTATTTTAAGTTATATAAGTAGCTATATTTAAGCTTTTTAGACTACTTTTATAAAAGTAGCTTATAACTTCTTTAGTTTATAAACTATAGAGAATACTATCTAGAAACCCTATTTTAAAGTAACTACTTAGTAAACTTTTATATAACTTTTAGCTTTAAAAGTAAACTACCTAACTTATAAAGTTCTTAATATTATAACTATAAAAAGTATAACTATATTATAACTTATTATACTAAAAACTATATATTACTTATAAATAATAACTATAACTTAAACTTAAAATAGAGTCATATAAATATAATTATAATACTTTATATAACTAATATTAAAGACTTAAGAAATAAATAAGTATAAAAGTAACTTTAAAAAGCTCTATACTAAATATTACTTTAGTTCTAATAGAGAAAACTATTAAAGAATAGATACGTATACTCTAAATATCTAGTAAAGTTAAATTTAAAGTTAATATAAATACCTATATAGTAGTAGATATTATATAAAAAGACTTTATAGAGAAACTTTAGTTAAAAGAAGTTATAAGTATTATAGTTTTAAAATTAGTAGACTTTTAAAATAGACCTATACTTATAGGTAAAGTTTACTAGCTTATAGTTTTTCTATTAAATAATAAAAGCTATTTATAAAAGATCTACTAAGTATTTATTATAAACTTATACTCTAAAGAGGTAGGAGATATCTTTTTATTTAATAACTCTATAGGTTAAAAAAGTATCTATATAGATACCTATATATATACTTAGTTATATAAATATATCTTATTTATTAAGCTAGAAGTAATTATTTAAGAAAGTATAAAAAATAGTTAATAAACTTATATTATATATTTAATAAATACTTTAACTCTTAATAAGAAAGATATTAACGTTTTAAGTAAATAGTTACTAAATAAGAAGTAAGAAAAGAGAATTCTTAAAGAACTTTAAGTATTTATTAATATTTTTAATAATAAAAATATAAAGAAAGTTTTTAAGTTAAAGGAAGTAATATATTATATTAAACTAAAACTTAATAAGAAATCTCTATATAAGCTTATATACTTTATATTAGTAGAATAACTATAAACCTTTACTAAATATATTTAGGAGATAGAAGCTACTAGCTATATTTACTACTCTATAAACTTTATAGGAGTATCTATCTTATTTATATTAAAAAAGAATAATAGTTTATAATTTTATATATATTACTAAGGATTAAATAAAATTATAATAAAAAACTATTATCTCCTACTACTAATTAATAAACATTTATATAAATTTATTAAAATAAAGTTTATTTTTAAAATTAATTTAAGTAAAATATACTACTATATTATTATTAATAAAGTAAATAAATAAAAAACTATATTTAGAATAAAATATAAGTATTTTAAATATATAGTAATACTATTTAAGCTTATTAATATTTTAATAACCTTCTAAATATATATTTATAGAATACTTACTAACTTTTTAGATATATACTATATTATATATTTAAATAATATTTTAATATACTTAAATATAAAAAAGTAGTATATAAAAAACCTTTATACTATTTTATACTATTTAAAAGCTATTAAACTATTTATAAAACTTAAGAAGTATAATTTCTATTAAATAGAAGTTAATTTCTTAAGGTTTTATATTACTTAGAATAATATTAAAATAGACTTAAACTATATCTAAGTAGTTACTAAATAGCTAATATTAAAATCTTTTAGAAATATATAAGTCTTTTTAAAATTCTATAACTTTTATTATAAGTTTATAGTTAAATATTCCTATATTATAGCTTTTATAAATAACATACTTAAGAGAAGTTAAAATAATATAAAGTTAGAAGCTTTTATCTAAATAGAGAAGATATAAACTATATTTAAAATACTTTAGAGAGTATTTACTAAAGCTTTAATACTAAGATATTATAACTTTATACTAAAAATTAAAATTAAAATAGATATATTTATTTAGGTAGTATTTAATATATTCTTATAAAAGTATAAAACTATTTAGTATTTAATAGCTTTTTAGTTAAAAAAACTATTAGATATAGAATAATATTAAGCTATAGAGTAATAAAAACTTCTAGCTATTATTAAAAGCTTAAACTATTAAGTATAATACTTTTAAGAACTTCTTAAGAAGTTTTTAGTACTTATAGATTATATTATACTAAAAGAAGTACTTATTATATCTATATAAAATATTTATAGAAAACTTATATAATAAGTATACTAATTATTAGTTTTTAATTTTAAAATCTAATATAGATTAGAAATTACTAACTTAGTAGATAAGTTATCTAAATACTTAGATTATATTATAAATAATATAAAAATAGATAATATACTTCTTATTTTTAAAAAGAAGTTTAAACTTATTAGCTAGCTTTTAGTAATTAATTACTAATATACTACTAAGCTTAAAAGATAAATAGTTATTATAAAAACTTATATTTAGACTATTTAATAAAATATATAAAATCCTTATTAAAAAGCTAGCTTTAAAATTAAAAAATTCTTACTTTTAAGTTAAGATTACTCTATAAAAAGTACTAATAAACTATTATATATTACTATATATATTAATACTATTACTTACTCTAAAGTATATATAGATATTATACTAACTACTTTATAAGAAAAAAGTAATATATTAGAAAACTTAAAAGAAGTTAAAGTTATTATATTAGAATAATATATCTTATATACTATAATAAGAAAGCTTATTTAAAATAAAATAGCTTATATACTATATTTTAGTATAAATTTTAAATAGATACTTAGTAAACTATAAACTAAAAACTATTTCTATAAAAATATTACTACTAAGGTTTATTAAAATACTAAAAAATATTAAAAATATTAACTTAATAAAAATAATATTCTTTAGTTTAAAAGAAGACTTATTATTTTAAAAAAGAGATCTTTTTATTATAAAATCTTAAAAAACTACTATAATATATCTAAGTTAAATTATATAGGAGTAAATAAAACTATAGAGTTAATCTTATAAAAGTTTTACTAACTATACTTAATAAAAGATATATAGTAATATATTACTAAATACTTATATTACTAAGAGGTATATATATTATAATATAAGCTATATAAGCTACTATAAATATTAGAACTACTAGTATATCTATTCTAGTAGATCTTATTAAACTTTTTAACTAGCTTATTAGAGAGCTATTAAAATAATAAAGTTATTTATAATATAATCTTAGTAATTATATATTAAATAACTAAAGTAGCTTAATTCTTAGTAATAACTAAGTAACTAAATATTATAAACTTAGTGAGAATTTTATATTAAGAAATTAAGTACTAATATAATATACTTAAAACTATTATAAATAATTAAAATAAATTAATTACTAGCTAGTTTTAGTAGGATTAAATAAAAGCTTAAGATATCTAAAAGTATCTCTCTATAGCTTAGTATTTATAGATAGATAGCTAAATAAAGAGAATATATTAAACTCTAACTATATATTTTATAAACTTTAGTAAAGGTTTATAGGATTAATAAATAACTTAACTAGTTAAAGTTAAATTCTTTTATAATAATAGTAAATATATTACTATTAATATATCTCTATTTAAAATACTTATAGAATATTACTTTAGAATAGTAAACTACTACTTATTAGGTATTAAGATTAAAACCTAAAGAGTTAAAAAAAGACTTAAGAAATTAATAGAGGTTTACTAAAAAATAGCTAAAAATTAGTAGTATATTACTAAAGTATAAGCTAAAAATACTAATATTAAATAAAAAGTATAATTATATAATATAAGAGATATTATAGAACTCTTTATTAAAAACTTCTATTTTATAAAAAGTTAGTAAAAGTCTATTTTATAATTTATTTCTATATTAGTTATAAAAGTTATAAGCTTAAATACTTATAAAGTTTAATTTCTAAAAAAAGTATAGTAAAGTATATAATATCTTTTTAGTTACTTTATTTAAGCTATAATATAGCTAAAAGCTTACTAAAAAGTAGTTTTTAGACTTTAAAGAAAACTTAGAAGAATAAGAAGTTAAAGATATTATATTATAAAGAGAAACACTAGAAAGCTCCCTATATTTAGTTAAATAGAAAAGCTAACTAATAGAGTATAATACCTAAAAACTTAAAAAATACTTAGTAAATATTTTATAAATCTTCACTAGATTTAAAATAATAATAATATAAGTTATATTATAAATAAGATAATAAGTAATATAGAGTAATAAAAAAAGTTAATTAACTATAGAATAGTTTAAAATACTAGAAAAAACTTTTAAACTTTTTAGTAAAAGAAATATAAAATAATAGATATTTAATTATATATTTCTATAAGAAAACTACTATATACTTATTAAACTTTATTTAATACCTCTACTACTCCTAACTATTACTTTTACTCTTATTATTACTACTTTAATTCTTATTATTACTATTATTATTATTTTTATAACTTTTATTATTATTATTATTATTATTATTACTCTTTAAGTTATTATTAATAATACTACTATTACTACTAAAACTTTTACTACTAAGTATATTATTAAAATCACTATTATTATTTTTAGAAAACTTATTAATATTTTTATTATTAACTTAATATTAATAAGCTATTACTAAATAGTTATGAACTTATTTATAAAAGTTAAATTAAAATATAAAGCTACTATTAATAACTTTATAGATAAAGATAAAAGTAGAGTAATAAGTATTATAAGATATATAAATAGCTTAGATCTTTAAAAGTTTTTATATAAAAAGCTTAGATATATAGTTATTACTACTAAAAAACTACTTCTCTAGAATCTTATTAAAGTGATTAAAAAACTAAGCTTAATTAAAAATATAAGTCTTATTATATAAATATACTAGAAAGATATTATTAATCTATAGTATAATCTTTTTAATTAATACCTTATTCTTAGCTTAATAAGCTATTTATAAAAGTATATTAGATAAGTAAATAAAAAAACTAATTATAAATAAAACTTATATTAAGAGAAACCTATAAATATACTTAGGTATATAAAGCTATAGTCTCCTCTATATTTATAGTAAGTAATTAATTATTATACTTCTTAGAACTAAGCTTAAAACTAATAGGGTTTACTAACTATTTATAGAGATATTAGAGAAGTTTAATACTTTACTCTATAGCTATAAAGATATAGAAAATCTTATATTAATAATACTATTTAATATTAATAGTATAAGTATAATACTTAACTTAATTCTAATAGAAATAGATTATATTAATAAGATAAGCTAAAATCTAAAAAAAAAAAGTTAGCTTATACTTTCCCTAAATAATTACTAAACTTACCCTATAGTACTTAATATTATAAATCTAATATAACTTATATATATAGTTATTATTCTTCTAGTAAATATAAATAATTTTAGCGTTTTTAAGAAGCTATAATATATAACTAATATAAAACTTATTACTACTTACTTAGTTATACTAATAATTACTTTTACTAAACTCTTTTCTATTAAAGCTATACTTTTTAAAAAGTTAGTAAATAAAGTTTTTAGTACTTATAATATTAGTTATAAAGGTATTATAAAATAAGAAAAGGTTTAGTAAATATATTATAAAAGCTTAATAAAAAGCTTATAAAAATATAAAAGTTATTATAGCTAGATATAATATACTAAGAAAGAAAAGAATTAATTTTAAGAGGAGAAAAGCTATTATTTTATAAATAGCTAAGAAACTTTATTAAATAATTATAAAAGTAGCTATAACTTTAGATAGTATAAATAGTAGTTATTTACTAAGATAAATACTATTACTTATAAGAAAATAAACATAATAAATTAAGAATAATAATTACTATTTAATCTATTTAATAGCTTTATAATATATCTATTTTAAAAAGGAGATAATAGGATAAGAAATAAAGTTATTATAAGAATATTATATAAAAGAAGACTTACTAAATAAAAAGTAAAATATTAGAAATAAAACTTATAATATAAAGATAACTATTTTCTTTTAAAAATAATAATAAGATTTTTTTAAAATAACTCTAAATAGAAAGTATAAAAAAACTTAAAAAGAGAAAAACTTTAAAGGATAAGATTAAACTTTAAACTATAGCTTTAACTTAGAAGCTTTATTATTCTTTAGTAAATATATAGTAAATAACTACTATACTAAATAATAGAAATAATAGTATTAAGCTTAATATATATTACTTAGATAATAGAAAAGAATATTAATAGGAAGCTATTTAGAGTATTTAGATTTATAATAAGGATTACTATATTTAGAAGGGGGATAATTATAAAAGCTTAGATATTTAGCTTAGAAAGCTTAGGAATAACTTAGCTAGTAAAAACTAAATAAACAGAGAGGTCTATAAGTTTAGGATATAAAACCCTCTATAGTAAGAGCTTAATAAGTATTTATTAAAAGCTAAAAAGAAAGAACTTAGAAGAAGTAAGTAAAAGTAATATAATAATACTAAACCTACTTTTTAAATACTTCTATTATCAGTTTAACCTAACTATAGCTTATAGCCCCTAATACCTTTATACTTACTTTAAATACTATTTAAAAAGATTTTATAGATAAAAAAGCTTTTATTTTTAATCTAAAATATATAGCTTTAGCTACTTTTCCTTAAGATATATTTAATATTAATAAAGCGTTAACTCTTCTATATAGTATAAAGTAAAGCTTTAAAGCTACTATAAATAGTAAAGTTGATAGTTAATATATTATTAGCAGTTAATAAAGTATATATCTAAGCAGTAATTCTATAAGAAGTTAATATATTACAGCTAATAAAGTGATTAAAATGTTAGTTATAGGCTTATATAAGTATTATAATAGTAGGTAAGAAGTTAAAAATAATATTAAGAGGTATATATAAGTAGGGATTTAAAGCGTAGAGGTATAGTAGTAGTAGTAATATTAGTAATAATATTAAAAAAAGTTATTTTTAAAAGCTAGTATAGAAGTTAAAAATGAGCTTTTTTTAAGTTTTAGTAAAAAGGGTTAAAAATATATTAATTTAGTAATATAATACAAAGTATATTTCTAATACTTCCTAATAGTAAAGCTAATACTACTAAGAAATACTAAGCCTTACTTTACTACCTATTAGTATAAAGGTATTACTAAACTAATATCTATAACTACTTACTTTTTCTTTTTAGAAATATATTATAATAGAACTTAATAAGCTAGTAGTAAGTCTACTATATAGGTAATTATAGAGATATTAGTTTAAAACTAGTTTAAGTTATCTACTTTAAATATAAAAGTTCAGAAAGTTATAACCTTAAGCAATTAAAATAAAGCTAAGTACTAAAATACCTAAGTAGACTTTTTTTTATTTTTTTAAAAAATCTTTTAAAAATTTTAATTAGTCTAAATACTAGATTTTCTTTTTTCTAAGCAATATTAAATTAATTAAAACGTTCAAAATAAGAGCATTATTATTTTAGCTAATTAACTACAAAAAACGCCCTATTTTAATTGCTTAATTAGTTAAATTAATTAATTCAGATTAAATAGAGTGCTATATTAGTTAAAGCTTATAAGTATATACCTTTATTTAGGTCCCTAAGCAGCGAGTTATATAACTGCTAACTTAAAATTATAATTAAGCGCAGAAGCTAACGTAAAAGTCTATATCCTATCTGAATAGGGCACTAATTATTATAATATTAAGTACTAACATCTAATATTTCTCAGCAAGTAAGAGCATTATATATATTCTGAAAAGCTTAAGATTAAGATAGTTACTATCTATATAGGTTTCATAATAGAGACCTCATTTTATAAATAGGTTAATAGGTAGACTGTAGGCTTATAAGTAATTCTACACTATTATTAACTGACAAAGGTTTAGGATTTAATACTAAAAAACGCATATAGAATATAGTAGTAGAAGAGAGCAGAGTTTTAAAATTTCTAGTATTTTAACTTTAAAGCAATAGATTATATAGATAGTTTTATAAACGTTAGGCGTTATTATAAAAGGAAATAGCTTATATAAATAAATAGAGGTTTAGTTAGCTTTTAATAAAAAAAACTAAGTAATTAAATAAAAAATATAGTTATTTTTATAAAATTCTTATTTTTCTTAATAATTTCAGTAATTAGTTCTCTAAAAACGTTACTAAAATCGTTTTATTTAAATTATAGTAAAAATCTACTAAAACCTACTTTTTAAAAACTAAATAAAAATAAAGATTTTTAAACTTTTCTAACTTTAGTTAAGCTTACTTTTTATCTTTTTTCTTAATATTTATTATACTTCTTAGGTTATTTAAAGCTAAAATAGAATAGAATACTATAAAGATAATACTACTAAACTTCTTCTTAATAGCTTATTTTTTCTAAAAAAGTTATATAATTTATAGAATAAAAAGAATAGAAATTATAAATAAAATATAATTTAGTTAAGTTTATATTTATATATTTATTTTTATATTTTTTATAGTTAGCTAGAAAATTAATATATAAATATTTAGGTATTTTTAAGAGTTTTCCTTTTTAAAATAGAGTATTTAATATAATTAATAAGTTTTCTCTCTTATTTTATTATAAAATTAGTAACTAATATAGAAAGGTAAGTAAAACTACTAAAGAAGAATCCTTTTTATAGTTATTTTATATTATTTTATTAAATTAGAGTAAAAAAAAGCTTAAAAGAAAAAGTAATTTAAGTAATACTATATTAGAAGAAATCTAATTAATATATTTTTAACCTCTATTTTCTTAAAATAAAGAAGGATTATTTAGAGACTTAATATTTAAAATTAACTAAATTTATAGAAATCTAAAAAACTTTAAAAAAAGAGTATTTAGTTTAATAGAAAAAAGTAAATAAAGTTCTAATAAGTTTAAATAATTCTTTTTATTAACTTACTATCTATTTATTTAAAAATTATTATATATTATATTTTTACTAATTTCTATAATAATAATTTAAAATTAACTAAGATAAGTTAAACCTATCTCCTTTTTACTTCTAAAACTAAAAATATAAAAATAACTAAATTTAGTTTACTTATTTTATAAACTTTAAAAAGAGTAAAATTAATTAATCTATTCTAAAAGACTTCTTTTTAGCTAAACTTATTAAAAGGTTTCTAATAATATATTAATTAATAAAAAGGAAACTAAAAAAACTTAAAAACTTAAGATTTAAGTTATACTTATATATAGAAATATTAACAACTAGGTTTTTTAAATTAAAAACTATTATAAATATAAAAATATAAAGAACTAAAAAAGAAAAATATTATAACTATATTAGCTTTTTAAAAGAGAAATAAGAAAAACGTTTTATAACCCTAACTAAAAATATTTCTCTTTTCTAAGAATAATTCTATATTAACTTTATAGAAAAGAAAATATATATATCTTCTTTATTACTTCTCCTCTTTATTTACTTATATAGTAAATAAATAGCTAATATAAAATATATTTTTTAAAGTTTATAATTAATATTAAAGTTTAATTAAGTTTTCTATTAAATTTTAAACCTAATTTATAAAAGAGAAATATTATAGAGTAAAGTTATAGAAAATATTACTAATAATAGCTAATCTCTTTATAAAAAGAGAGAAAAAAGAAATTTAAAATATAAAATAACTATATTATTAAGATAGTAGAAAAAAAGAAAAATAATAAATATAAATATACTTACTAAATAAAAGAGATAGATTAAAGTAGAAATAATAGTAAAATCCTCTCTTTTTTTCTTTATTTCTATTCTTACTTTTTATTATTTTTTTAAGCTTATACTATAAAAACTTTTCTTTTATTCCTTCTATTAATAAATTATATATTTTATTTAAGTTTTATTCTATCTTTTTATAAAATATTTCTTTAGAAAAGCTTTTTTTTATTACTTCTTCTATTAATTTAGTAATATCTCTTTTAAAATAGTATTATTAGAATTTAAAGTTCTAAAAACTTTAACTTAAGCTTAAGATAAAGGTTTTAAATATAAATTAATAGATAGTAAGCTTAATTTAAGCTTTAGTAATATATTAGTAAATCTTTTTATAAATCTTTTATTTTATTAACTTTAATAAAAAAAACCTCTCCTAATTCCTAATTCTAACTAAAGCTTAAAAGTAATTACTAAAACTAAAATCTTTAAAACTATAGCTTTTAAAAGTAATACTATAAATATAAATAAAATACTTAAAGAGGATTCTTCTAAAATAAAAGTAATATAAAGCTATTTAAAACCTATTAAATTATATTAAAAAGTATTAAAACTTTATAAATATAAACTCTAAAAATTTAAAATACTAAAACTTAGTATAACTAAAGTATTATTCTTTTCTAGAAATAATATTTTAAACTTTATTAAAAACTATAAAACTACTACTAAAATAGTAAATATTATTAATACTTTTAAAATACTAAGTATTATATTTTATATAAATATCTCTTTTTAAGCTAATAACTAAACTTAACTTTTTAGTAAAACTTAGTAATAAATAAAAAAATACTTAATTTAATAATATAGAGCTATAAATAAAAACTATTAAAACCTTCTAAATAACTAAATTAGCTAACTTATTTCTTTAATACTAATAATTAATAATCTTAACTATAAAACTACTATAAAATTCTTTTAATAGATTAATAATATATAAACTAAAGCTATAAAATATAACCTTAATATTATAAATAGCTTCTAAATAATTTTTATAACTATATTAAAATTTAATTAGTTAGTTTTAAATAGAACTACTCTATTAATAAAGTTAAATATCTATAAATTATTTAAAAAAGGAGATTTTAATAAGTTTAAAGTAAATCTAATAAATTAGCTTAGCTTTAAAGCTACTTAGAAATAGACTTTTTATATTATAGCTCTTATTTATACTTTATTTTTTCTATTTCTAAAAGTTTTATAAAAGGATATTTCTCTCTCTCTATAAATAAAAAAAGGTAAACTTAAGCTTAACTAAAATATAAAAAGTATTTAAAGTTAACTTTTAAACTAATAACTTTCTAATTTAATAAAAATAATAGATAACTAAAAAATATCCTCTAAAAAAGTTATTTAAGCTTTACTAGCTATAAAAAATGACTAACTATTTTTAGTTTATTTTATAAAAGTTAATAAAAAAACCTTAAACTATTTTTTTATAAACTATATAGTTAGTATTAATATATAAGCTATATAGATTATAACTTTAAAGAAAGTTATTATCTATAAAAAATAGCTAATAAGTAAAGTAGTTTAATTTAATACTTCTAAAAATAATATTCTTATAATTTTTAAAATAATAAGTTCTTTATCCCTTAGATAATTATTATTTCTTTAAAATAAAAAAGTAAGCTTAATTAAAAAGCTATTATTATATACCTAAAAACTTAAAATAGCTATAAAGCTATAAAAGCTTAAACTATTAAGATCTTTAAATAGAATATTAGTAAACTTTAATTTATATTTATAGAAGTTCTCTAAAATTAAAATAAGTTTAACTTAATTAAAATATCCTGTAGATTTATAAAAAAAAAAGTATAATATCTAATAAAAAAGCTAATAGTTAAGCTTCTATATTTTAGATTTTAGTAGTTAATAAAAATAAGTAGAGAAAATGTTTATATAACCTAATATAACTTAATAGTATAATAAAAGAAAATATATTTAATTTTATAGCTTCTAAATTTATAATTATTTAATTAAAGATATATAGAGTTAATCTTTTTCTTTAGAAGAAACTAAAGCTTTTAGATTTAGAAAAGATTAAAAAGAAGCTTTAAAATCCCGTTCTAAAAAGGTCTACTTCACTATTTAAAATATTAAATATATTCTTATTATTTTAAGAAAGTTTTAAACTATAAAAACTTATTCTAAAAAACCTCTAATTTTATTAAAAAAAGCTAGAGAAAATAAAAAAGTTTTTTATAATTTAAAAAAGTAAAAAGAAAACTTAAATATTAAAATAAGAAAAAAGTTACTTCTTAATTAATCTTTTACTCTTTCTAATATTTTAGAACTAAAAAGAATAGATAATCTAAAAAGAGAAGTAATAACTAATAATATAATTAAAGTTTCTCTCTTAAAACTTATTCTAAAAATATCTTACTTAAAAAATAACTTCTAGTTAGCTATATTTCTTAATAGCTAAAATAGAAAAATTATTAAAAATAAAAAACTAATTAATAAACTTATTTTATATAAGCTTTATAGCTTAATTAGTTTTCTAGTTAAAAAAGTATATAAAATTTAGCTTAAATATAGAGAAGAATTTATTAGAAAAATATATATTTTTATAGATAACTTAAAAAGCGTTATTTATATATTTATCCTTATTCACTTTACTAACTTTATTAAAACCTCTAAAAAAAAGGCTTAATAAATAGATTAAGTAACTAAATATAATAATATAATTTAAATATAAAACTATTTAAAGATCTTTATAATTAAAGCTATAATCCTTATAATTATAAACTAAATAGTATTTATAATTATTATACTATAGTTTATTTTAAAGGTTATTATTAGTAGAAAGTATCTTAATAACTACTCTCTAATATAAAGTATTATTAATATTAGTACTAAGTCTAATCTTATTAGTTATAAATATATTTTAAACTATGATATCTCTATTTCTATAACTACTTTAACTATAAATATAATAGCTAAAAGTAACTTAAAACTATATTTTATTAAAACTTATTATATATCTATTTAGATTAATAACTATAAAATTATAATAACTATAATAGTTATTAACCCTAAAACTATTAATTATAACTTTATCCTTAAGCTTCTTTTTACTATTTCTACTAAGCTTATTTTTAAATACTTTAAATACTTTATTATTATAGTAATAAAAGCTAAAAAGTATAAAAATAAGAAGTTTAAAAAAATTAGTATTCTAGTTAGTTTTATATAGTTAAACTCCTTATACTAAATCTAGTATTATTTTCTAAAATAAGAAAACTATATATAAAACGTTTATAATACTTCTAAGTCTATTTATAACTAAAGTAAAACTAATTAAAATATAAATAATATATATAATAAAATTTAAACTTATTATATTAATATTATAATAAACTATAAAAAAGAATACTTCTTTACTTAAAAGAAAAAAGAAAACCTTCTTAAATAAGAAATAAAAACTTCTTAAATTAGCTAATATTCTACTCTAATCTCACTTTTAGTAATACTTAATATTCTTAGTATAATTATAAAAGTAGTAGTTATCTTAATAATAAAAACTATTAAAGCCTACTTTCTTAAAAAATTAAAAGCTAATAGTATTTTAATAGTATTTTAAAAAACTAAAAACCTTTTAACTATTACTATAACAATTATAAAACTAACTAAAGTTTTATAAAAATCTATATATTATATAAGTAAAAGAATAAAAAAGTATATCTAGTTAATAATTTACTTTTAGATAATTTAGTTTTAAATAGTTAAAAAAACTAAAAAAAGATCTTAACTTAAAAAGTTAAAAACTATTTTTAACTATCTAACTCCCTCTTTACTAGCTATATATACTTATAATTTATAAAATTTAACTAAAACATTTAGCTTATACTAAAGAGGTTTCTAAAGCTTAAAGTTACTTAGCTATATCTTTTACTAAAAGAGATTAAAATACTAAAATATATCTTTATAAATAGAGAAGAAATACTTATATAAAACTTTACTAAATATAGCTATATTAATCTATAAATAGCTCTATTATAAAAGATTAAAACTCTTTAATATATTATTTAATAAGAAAAAGAGATTTCTATTTTAAAAGTTTTATAAAATAAAAGTATTAATATACTTAAGTTATAAGTTATATAGAAAGTACTTAAAGAATTATATAAGTTATATAGAAATACTTAGTTCTTTATTACTAAAAAGAATAGTAATATAAAGCTAATTAACTTATATATAAAGCTTAATAAGATTAATATTAGAAATACTTTTATTCCCCCTAGAGCTAATAAATTCTCTAAAAACTTTACTAATTATAAGATTATAAGTCTTTTAGATTTATTTTTTAAATATAACTAAGTTTCTTTTAATAAAGAAAGCTAAAACCTAACTATATTTACTACTCCCTTTAAGCTATTTAAAATATATATTTTATTATAAAGTATAATAAATTTAGTTATTTAGTTTATGAAAGTTATTATAAAAATCCTCTATAACTTTATCTTAAATATTTACTAGCTTTTTCTTAATAATATCTCTATTAAAAAGCTAAAAATAGTATATAATAATAACTACTTTATTAAGCTCCTAAAGATATATTTATATATCTTTAAATACTTTATAAACCTTAATATAGTACTCTATAATCTTAAACTTATTAATATTACTATCTCTCTTAAGAAATCTTAAATTTACTAGCTTACTATTAACTTTTTTAAATATATAGTAAGTAGTAAGAAATATAAGCCTACCTAAAATAAAATTATTAAGATCTTTAAATTGAAAAAATATAATAATATTATAGTTATTAAAAACTTATTTAGAATTATTAAATTCTACTATATATAAATTAAAAACTATAATACTATTTCTAGCTTACTAGTAAAACTTCTCTAAAAAGATATACTTTTTAAATAAAGCTTTAAATAGTAATTAGCTATAAAAACCCTTAAGCTTTACCTAATTAACTCTTTATTACTTTAGCTTATGAATTATAATAAAAAAGTAAGTAAAATCTACTTTTCTACTAATATAAATTTTAAAAAATAAAATACTATCCTTAAGTAATACTATTAGAGAAAAAGATATATTACTAAATATAAAAGTAGAATCTAAATAGATATAGCCTTTAACTATAATATAAATAAACTAAAGCTTTAATTAGTTTTATTTATTTTTAAAAAACTTTAAAATTATCTCTATAGAATATAATTTACTTTAAAAATAGATATAAAAATCCTTATAAATCAGATTAATAGCACTATTTTAAATCTACTAAATACTATTCTTACGTAATAAATTACTTAGATTAAAATATTTAACTTTAATATTTAATATATACCTAGTATAAAAAATAATACTATAAATAGCTTTTTATAAAAACTAGCTAGAAAATCTAATATCTATAAAGCTAAATAAAAAAAAGACTTAGATAAAATAATTAATAACTCTATCTATACTATAAAGCTAAATAAAAACTTATACCTAAAGAAAAGAGACTTATTAAGCTCTAAATAGACTTAATTTTGAAGATCTTAGTAGATTCCTAAATATCTAGCCTCTTTAAGCTAACTAAAAACAGTAGCTTAATATAACTTTAGTAAGTTTAAATAGTATATAACGTAATATATCTTTTAAAACAGCTTCCTTTTTTAGAAAAATATAAAAATAAATCCTATACTAAAAAAAGTAATAAATAATAAAAAAAAGTAAAAAAAACCTATTTAATATATATATATAAAAAGAGGCTACTATAGAAGAGATACTATATATATAAAACTTAGAGAGTAGTATACGTAGGAAAATATATACTAAATAATAAGTAACTAAATAAAAAACTACTTCTTATATACCTAAACCTAACTATATTAATTTAAAAACCTTTATACCTTTATTATACCTCTAGCTATTCTTTTTCAGTATATCTATATAAATATTTAGAAGATTAGTAATTACTCCTTAGCTAAAACTTATAATATATTAACTAACTATATTAAAGCTTATTAGCTACTAAAGAATATTAACTCTAAAATAATAGCTAAATTTATCTAAAAAGATAATACCTTATTATTTCAGTATATAACTTAAAAATAAATAGACTTATTAAAAAAGGTTATTAACTTCTTATTTATATTTTAATAACTTAATTAAACTTTAGTATTAAAAATTAAACCTTAATCCTTTATATAGCCTATTTTACTAACTAAATATTAATTAGATCCTCTACTAATTACTCTCCTTTTTACTTTATTTATAAATATAATCTAATTACTCTAATTAAAATAAAAAGTATTACTTAATAAATATTAAACTAATTAAAAGCTATAAATATAAAAACTAAGCTTCTTCTATATATATAAATATTTAAATAACTTAATTTTAATTACTATATTACTTTTAAATATATTATAAAATAATACTATTAAATAGTTAAAAACTATAATTAAAAAAATAAATACTAAATATAATACTAAAAACTATAAATAGAGGATATTATTTTTATATATAATATAAAGCTATTTATTAATAAAAGCTCCTCTAGTAAGCTTAGTATTTATTAGCTTAGTTTTTTTTATATTTAAAAGATTTCTCCTTATACTTCCTCTTACTTTTTAGAAACTTTTATTAAGCTATTTATTAAGAGAACTATTACTAATAACTACTTAAAGAAATTTATAATAAATAAGAATAGCTATTTAAATAATATCTCTAAAATAAAAGTTTAACTAAACTTTAATAAAAATATAGCTAAAATTTTTCCTATTATAAATTAACTACACTTTAATATATTTAGTTTAATACAAATTTCTAACTTTAATAAACTCTCTATACTAAAAAAAGTAAAAATAGATAATATTCAAGCTATAAAAATATAAATTAAATAACTTTAAAAATAAAATAAACCTCTATAAACTAAGATTAATAAATAGTAGAAAAAAGATAAGTTAGTAATAAATATCCTTATAAAAAATAAAGAATTTAATAACTAATATAGAGATATAGAGGAACTAAGAAATAGCTAAATCTATATATCTATAAGTTTTTATTTATTTTAAATAAGTAACTCTATATATAATATATTTATTACTAGTTATTCTTATTTTATTTTTATATAATAATATACTACTTATATTACTTCTTTTACTTAAAATATCTTTATTATAAAAAAAAGAAGGATATAAAAATAATAAAAACTAACTATATATAAAGTAACTAAAAATAACTAAAAAACTAAAAGAAACTAATACTAATCTCTAAAAAATTTAAATTTAAGTTTAACTAAATACCTCTCTAAATACGTTATCTACTACTTCTTATTTCTACTCTTTTTTAACTCTACTACTATAAAGCTAACCTATTTATTTACCTTTTTATTAAAAATCTTATAAGAAACTCTAATAAAATACTTTTATAATTAGTAGCTATACTTTAAAACTAAAATAGTAAGTTAATTAATTAATAATTTATACTACTTAGAAAAAGTTTTACTTCTAAAAAACTTATATTTAGTATTAAGTATTATTTTAATACTTCTACTCTCTTTATAAAAAATACTATTAAAAATACCCTTCTTCTTATTACTTTTTTTAATATAATCTACTTATTTAATCTCTTCTTAGTTATAATTAAACCTATATAAATAGAAAGAGCCTTTCTTATAGTAAATATAGTAAAAATAAGCTCTTTCTTACTCTATTTAATAGGAAATATATTTCTAAAAAGAAACTAATATTATAACTTACTTATTATTTTAAGCTATTTTAAAAAAATATTTTTACTTAATACTTAAAATAGCTATTATAAAGCTAGAAATTATAAATACTATATATATAAATTAATAAAGCTTTAATAGCTTTAAACTTATTTAACTTCTAATATAACTAGCTCTAAAATCTAATATAACCCTCTATAATATAAATCTCTTTTATAAAAAATAGCTATCTTTTTAGTATTTTTTTTAATTAATTAGCCTTATATATATAGTTAAAAACTTTATAAATAAATACTAAAACCTTAATATAACTCCTTTAGCTCTCTTATTAACTAAAAGCTTATAGATAAAGCTTATTTTATACTAAATTTAACTAATAAAACCTTTAATAAAAGTTTAAAAAAGAGAAAGAGAAGCTTATATATAAGTTAATAATTAATTAATTAAACTTAAAAAGAAAACTTATTATAAGAGATAGTAAAATAATAAACCTATATAAATAAAAAGTCCTTTTTTATCTTTATAATTTATAAAACTTAAAATAAAAGAGAAGAAGAAAAGCTTATATATAGAGTTTAAAGTAGTATTATAAAAATAATTAAAGTTAATCTTAATATTTATATTATATCATTTAAAAAGGTCTATTTATTATTATAAAAAGTTAGTTAAACTAAAGTTTATAAAAATAGATATATTATATAGAAAAAAGAAAACATATAGCTAAGTAGAAGAGGTATACTTTTTTATATCTAAAGGAAGAAGTAATTAATATCAAGAAATAGTAGCTATAATAATTAAAAAGTATATTTACTATAGTAATCTATTAATAAGATAAAAACTAATAACTTAAAAAACTATTTACTACTAATTTAAAATTAACTAAGCTAAAAAAGATATATTTATTTAAATCTAAGTAGTAAGAGTAATAAGAAAAGCACTATCTAAAAAGTATTACTACTTATAAAAAAGAAGCTTACTATTCTAAATATCTTATAATTAATTTTTAAAAGTTTACCTCACTTTAAGTAATTTACTACTATAAATATTAGCTTTTCCCTCTAAATATATTATTATAAACTTAACTAAACCTTTCTTAACTTAAATATTACTCTAAAGAGTAGAACTAACTATTATAATTAATAATTAATCTATCTCTCTTCTCTTAACCCCTTAATAACCTAACTTTACTTAAAACTCCTATTAATAACTATAATTAAACTAATAGTAATAAACTAATTTCACCTTTAGTAAACTACTTTATAAGCTTAACTAACTCCTTTCTTATTTAAAAATATAAAATTAAAAAGTATATTAACTATTAGTACTAAAAGCTTTCTTTACTTTTATTTATAAAAAGAAATATTTTAACTTAAATAACTTATAATAAACTACTTTACCTATAATAACTTTTCTTCTATAATAACTACTTTTATATTTTACTTTAACACTTTAATTAAGCTTAACTACTACTTAAATAACTTAAAAATTATATTCTTTCTTTTTTAACTTTCCTTTACTAAGTTATAATAAAAATTATTGGTTTTATAACTACTAATACTTCTTTTTACTATAAACTTTTCTCTCTAAACTACTTTCTTCTTTATAACTATTAATTACTATATAATAAATAAACTATAAGCCTATTTAATTAACTTTTTTTCTTTTTAGATAGCTTTTTCCTCACTTTATTAAAAAAAAGGCTTTTATATAATATTAAGCTAAGCTATACTTATATTCCTCTAATCTTCTTCCTCTAGAGAGTATAACTTAAAGTCCTAGAAAGTTTATTAAATTATTTAGAATATTAACTAACTTAATAAGATTAAAAAAAAGCTTTTAATTTATATTTTATACTTTTATAGAAACTATTTAGTCTATTATAGTATAACTATTTAGATAATTAATATATTAGTTTTAGTTCCTCTTTTAAGATAATATTACTTATTACCTAATACTTACTTTAACTATTTAAGCTCTTCTAATTAAAAACTAAATAAAACTAAATTTATCTTATTTATTTAAGCTAGTAATTACTTTTTAGAAATTATTTTTAAAATAATTAACCTATTTTAGTATTTTATTAAGCTTTATAAATCTAATCATATACTTAAACTAAAATAAAATAGAAATCTCTTAATATCTAAATAGATATATAGCTATAAAGATCTTATTAATATAACTTTAACTAAATATTAAAAATCTAGGTTTTTTATATAATAAAAATAGAAAGCTAAACTAAAGAGTTTAGGAGTAAAGTATATAGTTAAAGTACTTTTTAGACCTTTATAATATATTAGAATTCCTATAGAAAGGTAATACTCTTTTAGAGGAGTATATTAAAGTAGCTTATAACCTAATTATTAAAGATATTCTTAAAGAATACTAAGTAGTAATACTTATTATTTTAGTACTTTTCTATAAGAATCTATCTATATATTACTCTAAAGTCTTAATAAATAAGCTTATATTATATTATTTTATTATTTTTATAAAAAAGAATAATAAAGAGTACTATATAAGTTTAATTATTAACTAATAAAATAGCTTATATCTCTATTTAAATAGTATATAAAATATTACTAATAAAAAATAAAGTAGTAAGTTTAAAACCTCTTTTAAAGTTATAGTTAAAATAGTTTATAACTAATATAAAATCTATAAAGCTCTACTAAAAACTTAAGATCTTATTAATTATACTTCTTTTATCATCTTTTAACTCTAAATCTAATTAAAAAAAGATATATAAAAGTATAGCCTATATATTATAAACTTTATTAAATATATCTTTTAAGAGGGAGTTTTTAATATTAAAACGTTCTATTTAAAAATTACTATTAATAACTAATAAGCTAATCTAAACCTTTATAAAAACCTTTTTAACTATTAAGTTAAACTTCTAATTAAAGAATTTAAGCTTTATAGCTATTTAATTAAAAACTTAAAGCTAAAGCTAAGAGAAAGCTTAAAATATTAGCTAAAGTTTAAAATAGTTATTAAACTATAAAATAATACAGGAAATTAATAAAATATAAAGCTTATTTAGCTTAATTAAACTCTAATTACTTAAAAGTCTATTAGAGTTAAAAAAAGAGAGGAAAAGCTTTAATAAATAACTTATAACTTTAAAGATATAATTTATAATAATAACTTAAACCTTTTAACTTTTATTAATAATATAAATAGAAGCTAATACTTTAAGTAAAACTTAAGAATAACTAAAAACTTATAGGTTAAAATAGAAAATAATAAAAGAAAACTTTATTATACTAAAATAAAGAGAAGAATTAAAAGACTTAATTTATTTAGAATAAATAGACTAAGTAATTTAACTTTAAAATAGTTCCTTATTACTTAAAATAACTTAATTAAAAATATAATTTAAACTACTATACTTTAAAACCCCTTTTTAACTCTAACTATATTAAAAAGATAGTTAATACTTAGTATATATTATACTAAAGAAATCTAAGAGAAAAATTATAATAATACTTAAGTTAAAAAGGAGTTAGTAGCTAAACTAACTAACTAAAAAAGTAGAAGATATAAGTTTAAAACTAAATATAATATTAAGTATTTAAAGTAAAATTAATTAAGTTTTCCTCTTTTTACCTAAAGAAAGATTTAAAGAATATATAGGAAAAAGTAAGGTTTTAAAATTTCTAATATTTTAACTTTAAAGTAATAGATTATACAGATAGTTTTATAAGTATTAAATATTATTATAAAGAGAAATAACTTATATAAATAAATAGAAGCTTAATTAGTTTTTAATAAAAAGAACTAAATAATTAAATAAGAAATATATTTATTTTTATAAAATTTTTATTTTTCTTAATAACTTTAGTAATTAGTTCTCTAAGAAAACTATTAAAATCCTTCTATTTAAACTATAATAAAACTCTACTAAAACTTACTTTTTAAAAAGTAAATAAAAATAAGCGTTTTTAGGCTTTTCTAGCTTTAGTTAAACTTATTTTTTATTTTTATTTTAAATCTTTACTATACTTCTTAAGTTATTTAAAGCTAAAATAGAGTAGAATACTATAGGAATAATACTACTAAACTTCTTTTTAGTAGCCTATTTTCTTTAAAAAAGTTATATAACTTATAGGATAAAAGAGATAGAAATTATAAATAAAGTATAATTTAGTTAAGTTTATATTTATATATTTATCTTTATATCTTTTATAATTAGCTAGAAAATTAATATATAAGTGTTTAGGTGTTTTTAGAGGTTTTTCCCCTTAAAGTAGAGTGCTTAGTATAATTAATAAGTTTTCTCCTTTACCCTATTATAGTAGGAATAGAAGAAAAACTAGTCGTAATAACCTTATAGCATGACTTAAGGCTACTCACGCTTTAAACTATTCTGCTTACCTTTTTATCCTCAGACGACTGCTCTTCCTATCTAAGAGTTTACTCTAACAACCAGTCTATTAAAGACTATAGGGAGATTTTCTAGAAGATAAGTAAGGAGAGCTTAAGTATAAATTTCATCTCCCTAAGCAATACAGAAAGAGATTATAAGCATAGCAAGAGTTTTATCCCTTCTAATATATTAAGTAAGTTAGATTTAGACCTATTTCTTTAGGAGGAAAGGTTTATCTAACTTTTTAGAACTACTTATAAATCTGCTAGTTGCTAATAGTTCGTTTAATTATTCAGCTAATAGGCGAGATATTATCAACCCTAACTAACGTTATTTTAAGTGGAAGACTATAGAAGACTATACAACAGAGGTCAGTAGACTTCCATAGGAGAATAGCTCGCCTTAGTAAAACAAAAAATCAAAGTAATATAAGGAGTGGTACAACCACTTATAGTGCTAAGAGGTGGACAAGGTACCCATCACTTATCGTCAGCCAGCAAAGATTAGAGCAAATCTTTTAGTAGGGTTCTTCAGCTTTGCTGGCAGTTAAAGTTAAACGATGTTACATCAGTGCATATACGTATAGATCCTGTTGTGCACAGCAGGCGGCAGGCAGACTCTGAGATCCTTATTATCAGCGTGTTGCAGCGCCAGAAGCTAAGGCGACAGCAACTGAGCCCGCAGAGCACAACCGCCTCATAAGGCTTGATTACCTTAAGTACTACAAATACAGCTGCGGCTCAGCAAATTGCATGATTTATACTGGTCTATGTGGGATGGAGCGTATCTTGTGTTATTTAGTTAGTGGGCTAGGAACGTGGTACAGTAAGGTGTTAAAAAAAACAGTTAACCCTACCTAAAAACGTAAAATCTCACGTTTGACGTAATGCTTCCTCCTACACCTACTATCTTAGAATACCTATAACTCCTACTAAAATTAGATTTAAGGTTTATAATAAGTATTTAATACCTTGTTAATAATTAAAGATCTTTAGAAGATACTTTACTAGCTAATTAGTACGTAGTATTACTTTCTAAAAGAACTATAATATATAGTATATTTATAGAGTAATTTTTTATTATATTACCTAAGATTAAGAGATCTTTTAACCTAGTTATAGCTACTATACCCTACTCTCTAAATATAATTAGAAGTATATACTAAAGATTATTAATATTAATCTTTTTATTATAAGCAAAAGTTTATATATATTAATTTATTTATATATATTAAAGTTAATATTATATAAAGTACTTAAAAAATAAGAGATTAAGTATAATATTATTATGATATACTTATATCTTAATATAAAAGTAGTAATAGCTTAATATTATTTTATTATTAAGTATAAAGATAAGCTAGAAAAGTATTAATATACTATTCTTTTCTTAGATAAGAATACTATTAATAAAAGTATAGATTATTATTAAGAGTAATATTTCTACTTAGTTAGTTAATTTTATTATAAACTTCTGTTTATAATTATAAACTATATTTCTAACTAATAACTATGAAACTAAATATAATTATTATTATAAGAAAATATATATAAAAGTATTATTATAGTTAATATTTCTTAAAAATATTTTAAAGTATAATTAGTTATAATATAAAAAGTAATTTTATACCTTTTAATAGTAACTTTAATACTAAAAAATATAAAGTTATAGCTAAAGTTTATATTAAAATACTAAAAGAAATATTACCTACTATCTAAGAACCTAACTAGATCTTTATATAGGATAATATATCTATCTATTTAACTCAAATTATAACTTTATTCTTAAAAAATAAAAGCTATTTAATACTTAATTAGCTATTATATTCCTCTAGCTTTAATCTAATTAAAAATATATAGAAATTACTAAAAAAAATAGATCTAAAAGAAATACTTTTATTTAGCTATAATACTTAAAAATAAAAAGACTTTAGCTTAACTTATTAATACTATAATTAATATATAGGAAAAGATATTATAAAACCTTATAAATAACCTAATTAATAATATACTATATAGAATTAAAGTAATACTAGCTATAAATAGCTAGTATATAAAGTACTAAATATATTATTAAATAGCTCTATTTTTAATAAATAAATTATAATAAATTAACCTTTTTGCTTATTAATTATCACTTTTACATCACTTAGCGCATATAGGAGGGGCTTATGGTTAACCAGGCGATTTCAGCTAATTTCAGCGTTAACCGTTTTTTTTAACACAGCACTGTAGGTGAATACGCAGATGCTTGTCAAATAATGGTGGGATAGTGGGCCATTCGGCAAGGACTCCCGAAAGCTGGCGCGATATGCGCTTCCATATTCACGTTTCGCATAGGTGATCTCGATTCCACATGGCCGTCGTCATCAGAAGAGGGGCATTTAGTGTTGTTCTAGAGGGATTGGAGCTGCCGCGCGTGCCGTGCACATCCAATGAATAAGCTTATCCCCCGCCGTTGGAGGCAAGGTTGTGACTGGTATCCGTAAGTACGTTAAGTATGGATACGTCCAGTGTGTCTCCAGGTCGCGTCTAGATCGCACACTGGGAAAAACATGCAGATGAATTTGACATTGACGAAAAGATGGGAAAGGCTCATTTTCATAGCGCGGTGCTCCCTGGTGCTAGTTTTGCGTAGTCGGCGGGGTAGAATCTTCTCCCGTCCCTCCAACATGAGATGACAGAAGTTTATTTCGAAGGTCGTATCGGGGCGCTGTGGAGGGAATGGGATAGCTGGAAGATTTTCCTTGTTGCGATGTCTTTGCGGCAAGATTGGATTAAGCAAGCTTTGGGGGCTATAATAGCTGTGTCATTTTGTGTGTGAGAAAGTGATTGAAATTTGAGGCCCCCTCACCCCCCTCTGATGGGATGGCCGCAGGTCGGGTCTTGGCAAAAGGAGAGGCCGCCGGCGAGGGATGCCGAGACCGAAGGAAGGTGCAGCCAGCAGCAGCATTGGATTGGAAAGAGGGAGGGGAGGGAGGGAGGCGCATCGTCACTGCCTGCTCAGTGCTGGTAAGGTAAGTGACATTTATGAGAAAAGAAACAGCAACGTGGAAGTCGCGATGCATCTTGGGGTGGTAGGTAGGTACCTTCCCACAGCACAACAATTGAGGCTACGGATACATGCGAGGAAGGGACGGTATTGTGTGACGTACTCTTTCCCCATTCGCAACTGGACTGACTGGTCTGCTTGACTCTGGAGTTTGAGTGGAAGGCACTGAGGCAGGTGAGGCAGGTGCCCGCCAAGAGCTGAAGGGCAGGAAGGAGGCATCGCTGCACTTTCGCGGAAGTTCCTGCCGGTTGTTCTTGGCAACTGCCAAAAAGCGTGTTAGTCAGCCAGAGTCGTCGTAATGCTTTCCCAAATTTTTCTCCAGGGTGGGACCCTTCCAAGCCCGCTCCCTGCCCAGGCTTCCCGTCCGCCTCCCCCCCTTCCAAGCCCCGACCCCGACGAGGTCCCTCTCAAGAAAGACCAAGACCCAAGAAATCCCCCAAGCCCCAAGACACGACACCCCTTCTGCTGCTTGCTTCCCCGGACCAGACCATACCAGACCAGACCAGATCAGTCCGGGACTCCTCGAGGCTATTTCACTTTATATTGTTTGATTTCCTGCCTTGCCCGATTCCGACCTTATTTGCTACATACACCTCTACCGGGATAAATAAGAGAGTCAGTCGCATTTTAGACTTCGACGCGGATCGCAAAAAAATGGCCGACGCGACTGAGGCGGAATCCAGGGTCCTTATCCTCGACGGAGGGCTCGGCACATCCCTCGAGGACAAGTACGGCCTCAAGTTTAACTCGGCCACAACCCCTCTCTGGTCTACTCACCTGCTTGTGGACGGCCAGGATACGCTGCTTGCTTGCCAGAAGGACTTTGGCGATGTTCCCGTAGACATCATCCTCACTGCCACCTACCAGTTGTCCATCCACGGTTTCGCCAATACCCGCACTCCCGAGCACCCCAATGGTATTGACCGAGCCACCATTGGCAACTTTATCAAGGACGCGGTGCGCATCGCCCATGATGCCGGACGCGCAAATGGTGCCAAGACCGCACTCAGTATCGGTCCCTACGGCGCATGTATGATTCCTGGCCAAGAGTACAGCGGCGCCTATGATGAGGACCACGACTCACTTGAGAAGCTGCGTGACTGGCATCTGGAGCGCTTGCAGCTCTTCCACAAGGCCGGCGCCTTCGCATCTCCTGTTAGCTACGTTGCCATTGAGACCATCCCCCGCGCCGACGAGATCAAGGCCATCAGGCAAGCTCTGGACAAGACCCGTGTCCTGGCCACCGAGTCTGCCCTTCCTTTCTGGATCGCATCGCTGTTCCCCGGTGACGATGAGCGCCTGCCGGATGGATCCTCCATCAAGGAGGCTGTGGCAGCCATGCTCAGCCCCGAGATCGCCCAATGTCGCCCGTGGGGTATTGGCATCAACTGCACCAAGGTCTGGAAGCTGGAGTCCCTCGTCAAGAGCTACGAGTCTGCTGTTCAGGAGCTCGTCGCCGACGGCGTCATCGCTGAGGCACCCGCCCTGATTCTCTATCCGGACGGCACCAACGGGGAGGTCTACAACACCACTACTCAGAAATGGGAGCTCCCAGAGGGATCTCATCACCCCACGACATCATGGGAAGCACAGCTCACCGAAGTGGTCGCGAATGCTAAATCTCGTGGTATTTGGAAGCAAATTGTTGTGGGCGGGTGCTGCAAAGCAAGCCACGCTGATATCGCCAGGCTCCGGGCCACGGTGGAAGGCCTATCTCGGTAATATAGGAAGAGCATCATTAGCCCGGTCCCGCAATCCCGGCTCTCAGTCCCCGGCGCCGTATCCGTACCGAAACCCTTCCGCTCCGAGACCGTCCGCATATCCGACCTCGTTGGTCCCCATGCACCATGCACCAAAAGGAAAACCATCCCAAGAAAGGACCCTTTTATCCGGTGGTATCGCCGCCCAATGCAATGGAGGGAGTAGTTCATCTCCCCCCGAGGCCTGTACGGCCAAAGCAAAAAATTCATCAAGTCATTATTGCCCAACTCTCTTCTCTCCATCACGGTTTCTTCCAACTCTGTCTTATCGCAGTTGCGTGGGCCTTCCATTCGTCGAAGCGTCTCTGTCTCTTTTGTTGTTCCTTTTCATTCCACGCCGTGATGGGCTGGATTGGTAACCTGGCAAGCATCTCGTCCATGTCGAACTCGCGGCGCAGCTCGCCGTTGACACGGATCTGGATGCTGCCGATGCCCTCGTAGAGGGCGGCGCCGTACTCGCCCCAGTCACGATGCATGGAGAGAAGGCCGCCAATCTGGCTGCACATGAAGAAAGCCAGCTTCTCAGCCGGAATGAGGTGTTCTTTGCCTTCGGGCGGACGGGGCCAAGTGATCCCGCGCCTCTCGCGCTTCTCCACGTCCATGACCATATGAGTGAAGCCCTCAAACAGGTCGATGGCGCGACGTGTGCCTCCCGGTACGAGGCGGTCATGCTTCTCGTTGGCGGGTGGGGCGACGACGTCTATCACGAGCTTCTTGATGGTGAAGTTTGACGGGTCGGCGACGACACTGCTAAAGGCGGTCGGGCCGTATCGCAGGTAGCCAGACAGCATGGCGTAAAAATTCCAGACGATAAATGGCGGGCCGCCGTCGCCGCCGCGGAACTGCTCTTCGTTTTTCCAGTCGGGGTCGACATCCTTTGGCGGATCGAAAATGCGGAACTGAACGTTTACGCTGTCGGCATGGCGGGTCGTTCTTGGCACGGCAAGCCAAGTCGGCCACAAGCCACATTCCTTGACATACATGACGTCCAAACGGTAATGGGTTCCTTTTGACGCAAGCAGGGCCTTGGCTTCATCGTGCAATTGTTGATTAATGAGGAGGATAGCGGTGTTGGGAGTGCCGGCGGGTGGTGTGCGTTGCTGTTGCTTCTCTACCCAAATGTCGTGGCCATCGAAAAAACCTTTACCCTTGTACTCGCGCCTTTTCCGGCCCTGGCTGACGGAAGGATTCTGCGGCGGCTCGCGGTCGGGCAGGAATACGACTTGGTCGAGAATCAAGTCCCGAATTTCCCTCGGAATACTCAGCAAGCCAACGGCCATTGTGCGGGAGGAATTGAATTTGTTGCGCTGTGATTGCCGACTTTTTTGGTGGTGGGTGGTGAGAGTGCACGCAAACTCTAGTCGACGGACACCGGCGGGAGGTGAGAGAGAGTGTCGCACAGAGAGGGGGACCCCGACCCCAAAAACCCAAACGACGGGCGAACGACGGCCACGACTACGACCCAAGAAACCCGTGGACCTCTGGGCAGCAGCATCAGCAGCAGCACCGGCAAGCAGCGTGCGTGCGGAGGGCGAAAATTTACTCCGAGGGGCAGGAGGAGGAGGAGGAGGGCGGCGGCGGCGAGGAGAAGCGGTGCAGCGACTGGATCTTGGGACCTTGGACTGGACTGACTACTGGCCGGACTGGGACTGGGAAGCACCACAGAAACGACGCAGGACAGACGCAGTAGACTGACTGGTGCAGCTGCTGGCTGTAGGGGTCTTGGGTCGATTGAGGCGCAGCAGCAGTAGTAGCGGAGTCGGCCCTTTGGGGAACGACGTCATTCAGTTGGAGACCGGCGCTCGAGTCGAGCCAAGACGACGGCAGCAACGAAACAACGAAAACGAAACGAACAAACGGTGATGGAAGATTCTAGCGGGGGAAAAAATCGAGAGGAGGTGATCAAGTCGGTTCGGTATCAGGTCAGGACAGACTGACGGGGGGAAACGTCTGAGAAGAAGATGGGTAACCGGTCGGTGCACGAAGACGAGACTTCGACTGAAGCTGCAGTTGCCGCTTCTTCCTCTGGGGGATCGGATAAACAACCGCCCTCCATATGCAAGTGCAATGCGCCACTTGAGGCAGGGGGAAAAAGAGGAGGGGATTTTGAGTTTTTGTGTGCTTTTTCTCGTCAACCAGACTGGGCTGGATGGGATGCAACAAGATGGGATGACCGGATGTTGGTGCCGTAACAACAGGTAAGAAAAGCAGGCGAAGAGCGAGAAGCGAAAGAGACGATGGAAAGACGAAGGACGGATTGGTGCGTGGCATTAGGATGAGATGGGATGCACCGACTCAAGTCTTGTGCTGTTCTGAGTCCGGCCTGGTCTTGTTTGAATTTCTTTGCTGGCAAACCCAGCTCTGGCTGGTCTGGAACTGACTGCGTAGTTGCCCATGCGGGAAAAAAAGAGCAACGAAGAAGCACTGACCGACAGCCAGAATTAGAGATGTGTGGCCCCCGTGGCGCGGAGCCATCTTGTCGGCAGACCCCGACCTACGGTGCCCGGCACCTTTGAAAAGTCATCAAAGGAAATGGGGGACTAACTGACTGACTGACTTTTGCCTTAGTAATGATCAGCTAGCGACTACGTACTACATAACAGTAAGGTACCGTACTGTATTTTGCCTTGCAGAGTGACAGAGTGATCGAGTGAGTGATTGAGTGACGGTGTGCGTGGCCCACGGCGTGTGTGCGGGCGTACGCCGGTGTTGAATTGGGTAGAGGAGCAGCACCAACGCCCCTCATAGACGTATTCGTACCTTTTCCCGTCGTGCTTTCTGCAGCTCCTTCCTTCCTGACAGACAGCCCCTTCTCCTCACGGGTCTGGAAGCTCCAGTTCTGCACATCAATGTTGGCTGGCTGATGCTGCGCCAGCATTGGCAGACTAGGTACGCAAACTACACACGACAGCGGACGCGCAGCCCGGTACGTGTTTGGGGTAAGGTAAGAAAGGGAGAAATCAGCAGCAACGCATTGCGCTGCTGGTCTTCCATTGCAGCGCATAGCAGTGCCAATACCGCCCAGCTGTCTTACCTAGGCCTGTGCCTGTGCCTGTGTGCTGTGGCATGTATCGGGACAGCTTCTGTCCACGTCCGTCTACGGATAGGTAGGGTGTCAGCAGGGGAATAGGCGGCTGGGCGGGAGGGGAGCTTTCATCCTCTCGGGTCCGTCCCCTCTCTCTCTCTCTCTCTGCACTGCACGCGAGCATTGGTCCCCTCGGCTGCCATCTCCCTCCTCTCCTGCTCGTCAATCAATCTCATCGTCTATGGAGAACTTTGTAGATGGGGTCAGGAAAAACCCTACCTACCCCTAGCCACGTCCAGGTCCATCCGGCAGCTTCCTTCCTCCTCCTCCCTTTCGTCGCAAAAAAGTGGTTGTCGGTCTGGGCATGCGGGACTTTAGGGTGCAGTGCAGGACCCTCCCCGAGGCCTGAAGCTGTCGCTGCCGTTGGGGGAACAAGGGCAATCGTGGAGTAGGCTAGCGAACGAACAGGAACCGGGGTGCGAGGCCAGGAGGCCGCCTACCACCCAGTGGCCGCGTGATGAGATCGGCACTAGTTTTTCTGGGCGGGAACGTCGTTCAACTTCAAACAACGCTTGCTTGCGAGTGGGAGAGAGTGGGAGAGTGGGAGTGGGAAAATGAGTGTGTGCAAAAAAAGGCTCACACATCGTCATGAAGGAGGCACTGCAGAAGAGAGACTGGGAACGTTCAATTGCCGGCTGTGGTTGTTGGCGCCCTGCCCTGGGCGGGGAGACGACCGGGTATGCGTCAGGGCTGTATGTCCGACAGGCGAGGTGGGTTCGTTCGTTCGTTCGTTCGTTCCCCGGCCGAAAGACTGGCTGGCGGTGGTGATTTGGATTGATTGGCTTCCACTTGCATGCGCTGCTGCTCTTTCCATTGAAATGGTCTAGGTTGAGGCAATAGAATCCGTCTTGAAGATGAGGGGGAATTGTGGCAGTGAGAGTACGTATAAGTGGGAGCCAATTGGGAGGGTGCTATTGATGTTTTGCTGCCGGCCATGCTGATGAGCCGTTAATCCCAAGTACGGCATGGTAAGAGACGCCTTGAATCACTTAGACTGGACTTTGAGGGGGAAAGGAGCAACAAGACAAGCAGGTTGAAGGATGCAAGCAAGCAAGAGGTGTGAGCGGGAGCAGGCGCCGATTCGAAGCGGCGAACGGGCTAGCAGAGCCGAGTAAGCGGGATGGGCTGCGAGACTGCGATCCATGCCCCATCGTCCGCCGGACCTCTACCATCTAAGCCGGTTGAAAGTGCAATCTTCAATGGGCGGTGGCCGCGCGAGTCTGGATTGCTCAGGGAAGAGGCGGTGATGGGAAGATTCGGTGCCGACCGCACAAAGAGACTTAGAGGAGGCGGGAGCTGGTGCTGTTTATTTAGGGAACAATGAGAAGAGGACAAAAGAGCGTTGGCTGGTACGGATAGCCCGTTTACTCGCTGGTAGCAATAACTACATTCTCTGTAATAGGTAATAACATGTCAAGGAGATTTGGCATGCGATGGATGGTTGCCTTGAACCATCAGCATCCGGGGGAGTCAGCAGCGGAGTCAACAGTAAACAAGCAGATTTTGGGATGCAATTCGTGAGCCTAGACAAGGCTTCAAAGTGGGAAACTCCGGATGACGGTGCTAACTCATTGCAGCAAACCGAGACACAGACAGCTTGTTGTGTCGTCTGCCCCTCTCCACATCTGCATTGCAACTTTCACGCGCCCAAAATCTCAGTGAGAATGACAGAGCTCACATTTTGGGGGACGAGGGACCGGCCGCCGCTGGAGTTGGATGACGAATTGGGGGAAGAGAGACAAAATTGTGGCAGTGCTGACCAACCAGAGCCGTCGTCCTCTTCAGACTTCTTGGTCATTTTTTTTTTCTGCCCTTGACTCTGGCGGTGACATGCAGCGGGCGGCAGGGACGCAAGAGGTGAGCGAGACCGTGAGACCCCCAACCCAGCCCTCTCGCTTTCTCTCCGTCACATCCAGCAGCACGAGCTTGATCCATCGATATGCAAGCTTGGAAAGGACCTTGAATGCAGACTGGATGGATGCAGGGCTGGAGAGTGGGAGGCAGCTAGGAGGTGAAGGACCGGAGGGAGGGGGGTGAACGACCCTAGGGCGTAGAGAGAGGTGGAGGAGGGTAAGGGGAGCTACAGAATCTCTCACTCCTCACACACGCCGCCATCATCTCTCTCTCACACGCGCGCTCCCTCTCTCTTGTGTCACCCGCTCCCATCAACCGGCAGCAGCAAGCAGAAAACAAGACACAGGGCCAAGGCCCGAACCCCAAGTGGACTCTACACCCACCTCCACCCGTCCGTTACCTAGGCAGTTGACGAGTTGGGGTACCTACACATCCACCCATACTTCTTACCGCGTAGCTTAGGGCAGAAGCGTGGGCGACCAAAGAGCCACCAGCCAGGACTCGGGGGAGAAGCCAAGAGAAGAGGCAGCAAGGGCAGGCCGAAAAGAAATAAAGCAAAAATAAAAAAGCACGGGGCAGGATGCGCCAAAACCTTGATTGGTTGTCACTGGCAAGTCACAGGAGAGCCTCCTTTGTGCCAAGAGATACTTGGATATCCAGCTCCAACGACTTCAACTTTTTGTAATTTCGCATCACCAGCCAGCGCCATTCTATGAGCGATTTATTCAACTGTGCATTGCTGCCTTTCTGGCCCCTTCCAGCAGCGCCAACCGGGCCTCCTTCTTGCGGCCGCACGCAACGTTGTTTTCTGTGACACGCTGCCTCTCATTTCAAAACAGCAAGCCGGCTTTCTACTCCCGGCCTGGCTTAGCTAGCACCAAGGAGCCAGCAGCAACTGACTCTCTCTCTGCCCTCCCCCCCCTTGGAAATGTGAGGCAGAATAAAGCATCCCGTCCTGCTCAGTCGCCCACAGTACGGCGCACACGTTGGACTTGCTGTGCCCTCGCTGTGCCATTTCACCGCCTCTAGGCGCCCTAGATACAACTCCCAAGTCAACCTCCATCCATCTTCGCACGTCGTTGTCATCTCTTAACTCGTTTATCCTTTTGGCACGGCATCCTCTTTTTAATCTTTGGGCTATGGTGCAGCAGGCTCCCTCTAGGCTGGAGTTGCCCGTTTGATCTCGCGCACCCCCATCCATCCATTCCTCTTCCATCCAGTCCCCCGGTGTCAGAGAACCTTTGAAGTGAGGTAAAAAATAGCCGCGCCGTAGCCCCGTGGTCACCCCTCCCAAATCTCGTCTTGTTGCTTTGCTTGGGATTTCCATTACCTCTTACTTACCATCCCAAGTAAGTCGATCCCAAGTCAAGCAAAGCGTCCCAGCTCATGCCATGTGATGATGTGCGGATGCCGCAATCTCCGCCACGCTCAACCAAGGCCCCCAGCCCTTCTTCGCCAAAGTCTGTCTGACTTCTGCGCTCGTGTCTCTCGTAAACATCGGGGCAGTCAGAATATTGCCAAGACCCATGATAGATATTGTTAAGACGGTCCCTTCCTGCCATCAGCCCTGACATCGTCCAAGTGTATATAAGACCCTGCCAGCGTTGAAAGTAAGTGCGTTGCAGTGCAGATCTGTTCTCAAGCTCGCTCTCACTTCTCACTTCCTCCCTCTTCCTCCCCTCTCCTTCCTTCTTTGGACCTCGAATCTCTCTCAACTCGTCCCGAGAATCAGCCTTGCTTTCTGCATCTTTCCCTGAGACTCCCGCATCTCGTATAGGAAAAGTCCGCAACCAGGCCATGGAGGGAACTGAGCTCAAGAGCCCAGTCCAGGGCGGCGGTGAACGCATCCGCTGGGACGCAGACGAGGAGGCCGGCAGGAAGGCCCATCGATCAAATCCCGACCCTGCTACTCTGCGCCATGCTCGTTCAAACACTTCCATGTCGATACACTCTGTTCGGTCCAGACGTAATTCGATCGATGTTGCTGCTGAGCTGCCCATCCAGTACCGCACGGTGTAAGCGCGGTTCCCCCATCATACTGATCCTCCCCCAAGTCAAAACAAAACAAACAAAACGCGCAACCATCGTCATCGGCCTAGTGCTGATTGAATAAAAGGTCTATTGAGATTGAGGAATACAAGTCCAAGTCCGAGGCGGTGAAGAAGGTCAAAAATGTCGCAACAGGTTCGTCGAAACACTCAGAACAGTTTCGTTGTGAACTCATGTAATGTTGCAGAACTAACCATCGAGCCTCTCTATAGACCTCTCGGAACTCGAATGGCACACTATCTCTGTTGAGGAGATCCTTCGTCGGCTGTCTTCTTCGCTCACCGATGGCCTCTCTCCGGACCAGATCCAACGCCGCCAGGCTCACTACGGCAAGAATGCGCCCTCGCCACCTCCTTCCCATAACACGAAGAGAATCTTTGGATACTTCTTCAAAGGCTTTGGCACTGTCCTGTTGGTGGCGTCCATCTTGGTCTTCATCGCATGGAAGCCCCTGGGCAGCCCTCCGGCCGTTGCCAATCTGGCGTTGGCCATTGTGTTGCTGGCCGTATTCTTCATCCAGGCCGCGTTCAACATGTGGCAAGATTGGTCCTCATCGAGGGTCATGAACTCGATCAAGACCATGCTTCCAGACAACTGCATGGTCATCCGCGACAGCAACCAAGTCGAGCTTCTCGCTGACCAGATTGTGCCCGGAGACATTCTGATCATCAAGAGTGGTAACAAATTGCCTGCTGATGTGCGCTTCCTCAAGGTGTCATCAGATGCCAAATTTGACAGAGCTATCCTGACGGGTACGTCTTCAATGCTGTTTTGTCGACTGACAATCACTGGCATTGTGCGATGCAGTCCGCTGACGAAAAGAATGAAAACAGGAGAATCGGTTCCTCTTCCCGCTGCAGTCGACTCTACCGATAACAACTATCTCGAAACGCGATGCATCGGTCTCCAGGGCACGCACTGCGTCTCGGGCACTTGCACTGGTGTGGTCGTGGCCACGGGCGACAACACCATCTTTGGCCGCATCGCGAAGCTGACCAACGAGCCCAAGAAAGGACTCACCACGCTGGAACGTGAAGTCCTCCACTTTGTGCTAATCATCTGCTCCATCATGTTCCTCATGATTGTTTTGGTCTTGATTGTCTGGTATGTACAACAGTGGCATGGCAATGGGTGACTTGGTTTCGCTAATAATTAAATCGCGCAGGGCTGCTTGGTTGAGACGGGTGTACCCCAACTGGATCAACGTGCCGAACTTGATCATCTCTTGTGTGTCTGTTGCAGTAGCTTTCATCCCCGAGGGTCTGCCTGTGGCCTTGACCGCCAGTATGACCATCAGCGCCAACATGATGCGCAAGAACAAGATCCTTTGCAAGTCCCTCAAGACTGTCGAGACTCTTGGCTCGGTCTCTATCATCTGTTCCGACAAGACTGGCACCCTGACTCAGGTAAGACTATGGTAGTGCTGAATTGAATTGAATTATGTGCTGATAGACGTTGTCGTAGAACAAAATGATTGTCACCGAATGTGCTATCGGAACGAATAAGATGACGGCCCAGTCAGCCCGGGACACTTTGGCGATAAACAAGCACTCGGCTCCGAATAACAATGCTCTGGACCAGCTCCGTGCCATCGCCGGTCTATGCAACGCTGGACAGTTTGATGCCGCCACCATGCGCCTGCCTCTCCACGAACGGGTCATTCATGGTGACGCTACGGATCAGGCTATTCTTCGCTTCTCCGAGAGTCTGGGACAGGTGGCTGAGCTCAAGCGTTGCTGGTCTACGAAGTACGAGCTTGCCTTCAACAGCAAGAACAAGTACATGATTCGCGCCCTTGGCCTTTCTCATCCTGATGGATTATCCCTTGCTCTGCCCTCGGACACTGCCTCGGTATTTCAACCTGGTGATGTGTAAGTTGATCCAACAAAATCGAGCTAGACGAATGAGACGTGCTGACTTACTCCTTCAGTCTTTTGACAATCAAGGGTGCTCCAGAGATCCTGATGAGCAGACTGAGCAACTACGTTAGCCCTTCAGGATATACCACTTCCCTCGACCCCGCGACACGTGCCTCCATCGAAAAGATCAAGGATGAGTGGTCTGCCCAAGGTCGCAGAGTCCTCCTTCTCGCTCGGAAGGCCATATCCAGATCCGCTCTTCCTAGCAACCCTTCCGACAGCGCGTATGAGATGGAAATCAACAACCAAGCCAAGGCAGGTCTCACCCTTGTCGGCATTGTCGGCATCGTTGATCCTCCACGTCCTGAGATCCCCGAAGTCATGAACACTCTTCGTGGCGCTGGTATCCGTATTTTCATGGTGAGCCTCATCCCTTGTCCCGGGGATTGGCTTCGACACTAACTTTATGCAGGTCACCGGAGATTTCGCCCTTACAGCTCAAGCCATCGCTGCCGAGTGTAATATCATCAGTGTCCCTCGCTCCCAAATCGACGACATTTCCGCTCTGCAGCGTAATAACACCGTCGATCCTTCTCTCAAGGGGCACATCGACGACCTCGAATCCTCGCCTCGTCAAGCACTCGTGCTGTCTGGTCCAGAACTGATGACCCTCAACGATGACCAGTGGGACCAACTCGCTCAGTACCAGGAGATTGTATTCGCTCGCACAACGCCTGAGCAGAAGCTTCGCATCGTCCGTGAGCTCCAGGCACGCCATCAGATTGTCGGTATGACTGGAGACGGTGTCAATGACGCACCTTCTCTCCGTGCGGCCGATGTTGGTATTGCTCTCGGCTCTGGCAGTGATATTGCTATTGAGGCTGCGGACATGGTTCTCCTTGACTCCTTCTCCAGTGTTGTCGAGGCTCTTCGCTATGGTCGCATGATGTTCGACAACCTCAAGAAGACAGTCGCGTACCTTCTACCTGCAGGCTCCTTCTCGGAGTTCTGGCCAGTTATGACGAACGTTCTCTTCGGCATTCCTCAGATCCTTAGCAGTTTCCTCATGATCATCATCTGTCTTTTCACCGACGCTGCTGCCGCCATTGCCATGGCCTACGAAGCACCTGAGGCTGACGTCTTGCTTCGCAAGCCCCGTGTTCCTGGAAAGGATCGCCTTGTCGACTGGCAGCTGGTCGTACAGGCGTATGGTCTAGTTGGAGTGCTCGAGACATTGGCAAGTTTTGCGATGTCGTACTGGTATCTGGAGCGCAACGGCATCAAGTTCACCGACATCTGGTTCTCTTTCGGTAATCTGCCTTCGACCATTGACCCAGACTTCTACCAGCAAAAGCTCAACGTCGCAAGTTCGATCTACTTTGTCAACTTGGTGGTCATGCAATGGTTCAACCTGCTTGCTGTGAGAACTAGACGCTTGTCGTTGTTCCAGCACCCGCCCATCGGGAACAAGCGCACGCAGAACTGGTACCTGTTTCCTGCCGTGTTGTTCGCGCTGGTTATGGTCTTCTTCTGGCTGTATGTGCCCGAGTTCCAAAGCACTCTCGGTACGGCGATTGTCCCGGTCGAGTACTGGTTCTTGCCAATGACCTTTGGTTTGGGCATTCTACTCATTGACGAGACAAGGAAGTATGCTGTTAGGAGGTGGCCGAATAGCATCTTTGCGAAGACAGCTTGGTAATTGAGCAGGTGTGGCCTGGAATAAAGGTCTTGCTTGTCAATCGAGCAAAATGGAAATATTCGAGTCGTTGTACATGGAGTTGATCGGAGGGGCGGGTGGCAGCTATTCGTTTTATTTACTTTGGTTCAAGCAAGCGAGCCAGCGTTGACTCTGCAAGCAGTTTAATTCAATACCACTTTTTGTTTCTATTCTTTCATCAGTAGCCACCCACCATCCGTAAAGCTTACATTCTCATCGTCGTTGCGGCTTGTATCTCTATCCCATTCGATTCAGGACACTGTATCAGTGCACGAGTGGCTACACTAGCCAAGTACCTATCTTTAGGACCGCCGCAGCTGATCCGATGCCACAACGGAAAGGTATGGGGTTGGCACTCGAACGACTCATTATTCATGAACGTATTGGCCGAGGCGATAGGTTTGGTGGCTTAGAAGCCTTGGCAGCAGATTGAGTTGTCGGAGGATAAATTGTTGGGGCTTGGCGGGTCATGTGTCGACCGACCTAATTGTCCATTTCCGTGGATGTACTCGAAGACGAATGCTGGAACTCGCCAAGATCTTCATACGGAAAAGGCCAGTTCGCCCGGATAATGGTTGTTTGACCTGGTCGGCTTTGGTTTCGGAGCGATGCGTAGACATTCATACAATCTTGACTTTGCCCAAGCCAGATATCTGCCGATGGCAAACTCTACAGCCTGTCCGGGCATGTAAACATTTAACTTTATTTTTTTCTTCTACGAGTGGCCGATGACATGAAGCAATTTTCATTGCACGTGATGTGATCTTGTCTAGTCAATCCGCCCGCTCAACCTTGTGTACATGAGATGTGAAACTGGCAAGACTGAGACGGCAAGCAAGCGAAACAAATCTTTGCCACAAAACTGGGAACCTGTCATCGTTATCACCGACGTGATACTGCCGGCTCAGCCGCTCAACCGTTGTTCGTTAATGTGCAAATCATACAGACTGCTTACCGGATGAAATCGGAACACACAAAACAGACAGCTCACCAATGGCAATGAAGTCGCATCTGATTGGCAAGGTTTCTCAATTAGGAAAGTCAACCTGAACCACCTACCGCAACAGATTCTGTCTGCATAGGCTGGAAGTCCAGGATCCATGACTGGCATACGACAGCACTCGGTCAATCGAATTGGCGGAATGATTATCCGTGCCTCGGGGAGACGTCCATCTATCAGGGAAGAAGTTCTGCTTTTCAGTCCACGCCCGTGCAGTACAGAGTACTCGTACTCGTTTTGTCCGGATTGGGCGTGGGCTGCATAGCTTTCGTCCAAAGTTCCTATTCCAGTTCTCCGAAGTGCCAGGCCAAGTGCAGAGAAGATGGGCAGTATCGCGCGTTGATGACTGAGAATGATGTACATGGCGTTTTCTAGTTTGGATCATTGGCCGTACAAAAGTCTCAAACGGTCAGCAATAAATACTCTCAAGGCAACGAATATCAGCACTAATGCCTTCGCGTTTCAAGACGTCACGCCAGCCAACGACGGGCGTAGATTTTCGAATAAACTGTCTGTGTCCGGGGTAAATGGCCGTGCCACTCCGCATTTCAATAGTTAGGACGAAAAGAATATAAGGCCGGCATCGTGCAAGCTGGCCCCTGCCTTCAAAAGAGAATATTTCCTAGTCTCTTTGAAACATCACCAATAAATTTGTCGGGTCTATTTGCCGGCGAACTCAGCTCTTTCAGCATGCGTAACAACAACGCCAGCTTACCAGGAATTGGGCTTGCTGGACCCACCATGGACATGGCCAACTTCTACCGGGAGAGTATGCAGCAGCTGTACGCCGAGCACCACATCTTCCTAGAAATTCTCTTCACGACCAGCTGGTGGCTACGGTACCTCGTACCCTCTTGGAGGCGGGCATCGAATAGAAGTGTTGTCAAGCATCTGAAGTATCCGTTTATTCCCTTGCTCGCTCACCTGACCTGTGGAACTCTCGCCATGATCCGTTACTATTACCTTTACTTGGCTCTCGGAGACTCTCCGGTTCCAACCCTGCTCGACCTCGCACTCAGTCTCGGATTCACAGCCACTGGCGTGCAGCTGTCTGGCTACGTCCGAGAAGGAAATGTGCCCGTTCTGAAGGCTGCCTTCAAGGCGATGGCGTTCCAACAGGCGATCGCTACCTTCGCAGGGTACGCGTATGGGTCCGCGCACTGGCATCGCGCCGGCATCAAAGTGATGAACGCTTTCGTTTGGGTCCGATGGTTCAACGAGTACGGGACCGTTTTTCAAGGTTTCAGGACGTACGGGGCTCGGTTTACGGCTTCGACTGTGCTTTCTCACCCGCTTTGTATGTGGGAGGGCGATTACCCCGCGGGGATGCCTGTGTATGTCGCCATGTTGTTCGCGTTCCTGGCCGTGGACAAGTGGGCAGCACGAAAACTAGACGGAAAGTAAGTTGCACTAGAAAACCATCCCGAACGGCACGCCATCCGATGATTCGCTGACCTTTTCGTTACAAGACCAGGACCCATCCCCCGCGCTCTTGCGCATTGCGGGTTTGTGACCGTGGAGAAGAAGCATCGCGACGTCGAGAAGCTGGGGATTGCGGAGAGTGAGGAGAAGACGGGCGCAAAGTTGGAGTAGATACTGAAGATGTCGCGAAGTTGGCACATGAAGATTGAAGAAGGTTTCTGGGCGCGTTGCGGGTTTTCCTCCAAGCCTCGCTCAAAAAGTCTTGGTCATCACTCTTAGAAACATCAAGCACAAGGTGGGACCTTGGTTGGAAATTGACACATCGTTTATTGTCACGTCGAATTTCTCAGAAGAATGAGAAGGATTCCGCGCTTCAAGGTTTTCGTTCTTGGCTGCTCCTTGTTGAGGCAGCGTGAACATGAAGATTTTTGCTTTGGATGGATCATCACCGCTTGCCAGGGTGGGCTCGGTAATCCTCCGAAGGCTGCAAAGTCCTCAGGTTGGGGCGGGTGGAATCCCGAAATCTCGCATGCAGGGCCAGTCCAATCCCAAGTGCCGCTTTGCTAAAGGCAGAAGCTGCATCGGGGAATGCCAGCCGCGAAAGGGGCGAACGGTCGAACCTGAAAACGAGGCCGATCGGCTCTTTCGTCGCGCCTGTTGCAACCCACCAGGGGTGCCCCTTTGGGCGGATGAACACGAGGGCACCTCTGAGACTTAAATGCTCATCTGGCTACCGTCCAAACGGAATGAGGTCACTGCTTATACCTAACCCAAGATAGTTTTCCAAGGCAGGGACGTGCCATCTCTTTTATACGTTATGCCGCTGTCATTCTCGCTGTTCCAGACGGGATAGCAGTCGTCATTTGGCTTACGCCGTTATCCCCGTTGGCGTGCTTCGCGAGTCAGCCATGTGTTCGTGACGTGGGGGTTCTGCCCGGTCGTGCACAATTCGACAATCCACTGATATGAGTGATATCGCACTCTAGGGCGCTTCTTGGCCTACGTTCGGGCCTTGGCGACCGCTACCTGCCGTCTTGGCTGTGCTTGTTTTTCGCCGCATTCCATGGCGTTGTCTCTGTGCTCAGTGACAGCTTTCAACGACATTTCATCGGATACGGAAGCGCGACATGCCGCGCTGTGGGGACGACTGTGACTGTGTTTCCTTCACCGAATCATCCAGTGCATCCGAATAAACATGAAAGCCTGCATTGAGGCTCGTACGATTGGAGCTATCTGTAAGGTAGTTGGCCACCGACCGACCGTCCGCGGCTGCAACCCCTTATCCCGCCCGCCCCAAATGCCGACTCCGCAACTGTGAGTAACGGCGAGAGGGATTAAACGCAAGCGGGCGGAACCCAGGAGGAGCAATTGCGAAAGAGGCGACGAATGGGTGGGACGACAATTCGCCTGAGCGTCTCCACGAAGGAGACCTGATGAAGCTATCGCCGTTACGCAGGCGGGAAGGGTGTGGCCCTCTCCGCCCTCTCTCGGTCGACTTCCGCCCCTAGCCCTGGCCGACTCACCCGGTCACACACAACACTTGCGAACGGCGCGCGTTCGGCATTGACGACACTGGCCCGCTCCCAGGAGCCTCTCCTCGAGTCTGGCAGCCCCTTCCAGCCCTCCAGCCTCCGGACCTTCTACCTCAGGCTTCTCCTCCTCAACATTTCTCCATCTTTCGGCCCTCCACACCGGGCACTGGCCAGCCTTTGGGGCGGGTTCCCTTACACACGGAGAAGTAAGCTGCTTTGGATTATGAATCTGGCTTTGCGGCCAGAATCCCGCGGGGTCTCCGCAACTCACCCCACAAGGGTCGGTATGAGATGAACGCGCTCGCTCTCGCTGAAATTCTTTAAGAGAGACCCCCGTCTCTCGCCTTCGACGCGGTCTGTTCATCGGCTCTCTATCCAAACCTCGACGACCGTCTGTTGCCCTCTCGTCTACACACCGGCTGTACTTTCCCTTTCCCTCTCACTAGAGTTCGGGCAACCTCCGTGCGTACACAACATCAGCCGTCGACCATGGGCGCATCATTCTTCGGTCTCACGGGCAATAGCCTGACCATACTTCAGCTCGCGCTGATTGTGTGCCCGTCTTTCATCCTCTTCGGTTACAACCAGGCCGGCCTTGGTGGTCTGCTCACTACGGAGGATTGGGTCAAGACGTTCCCCGAGATCGACACTGTTAACACCACTGGAGCTACCAAGAACAAGAACTCTACCCTTCAAGGCTTCGTCGTCGCCACCTTCACTATTGGCGCTCTTATCGGCTCTCTGTCCTGCTCCTGGTCTGGCGATAAGTTCGGCCGCCGCAACGTCATCTTCTTCGCTGGTGTCTGCTCTCTCATTGGCGAGGTTCTCGAGTGCTCCGCCTTCTCTCTTGCCCAGCTCATCGTCGGCCGCATTATCGTCGGTCTCGCTATCGGCCAGCTGTCCTCCATCGTTCCTGTCTGGCAGTCTGAGACCTCTGGCGCCAAGAACCGTGGTCGCCATGTCGTCCTTACTGGTCTCTTCACCTGTGTTGGCTACGTCTTGGAGAGCTGGATCAACCTCGGTTTCTGGGAGTTCAAGACCGGTCCCGTTACCTGGCGCGCCCCTATCGCCATTGCCATTCTGTTCTCCCTGATTCTGATGGGCAGCATCTACTTCCTGCCCGAGTCGCCTCGCTGGCTGGTCATGAAGCAGAAGTCCGCAGAGGCCCGCACCATCATTGCCGCCCTTCGTGGACTTGAGGAGGACTCTCTCGAAGTCCAGGCCGAGGTTGCTGGTATTGAGCACTCCCTCGAGGAGACCACCCAGAACGCTGCCAAGCTCACCGACATGCTCAAGATGGGCGATGACAAGCTCCTCTACCGCTTCGGTCTCTGCATCCTCCTCCAGTTCTATCAGCAGATGTCTGGCTCCAACTTGGTCTCAGTCTATGCGCCTATTCTGTTCCAGCAGAACCTTGGCATGAAGAGCGAGGCTTCGCGCGCTTTGGCTGGTGGTGCCCTCACCTGGAAGTTCCTGTCTTCCTTTGTTGCCTTCTTCACCATCGATCGCTTCGGTCGCCGTGTCGTCTTCATGCTCAGCGGTGTTGGTATGGCGCTCTGCATGATGTCTCTGGCCATCACCACTTCTTTCCCCAAGGACAACACCGCCGCTCAGATCGCCGCCGGCTGCTTCATCTACCTGTTCAACACTTTCGTGCCTATCGGTTTCTTGGGGGCCAACTTCCTGTACTGCACTGAGGTTGCTCCCATTCGTCTCCGCATGGCCATGTCATCCATCTCCACCGCCAACCACTGGCTCTGGTAAGTTGCACCTGATTCACATCGATCACACAAGATTCATCGACTAACATACTGTCTCAGGAACTTCATCGTCGTCATGGTTACCCCTGTCGCCCTCAACACCATCGGCTACCAGTACTACATCGTTTACGCTGTCATCTCTGCTTGTATCCCTGTCTCCGTTTACTTCCTGTACCCCGAGACCATGGGCCGCAACTTGGAGGAGATCGACCTGCTCTTCCGCGAGTCTCCTTCCGTCTTCGCTACCGTTCGCTTCGCCAAGAACCGCCCTGTCGCGATGCCCCAGGAGTTCGAGAGCGAGAAGCCCAGCGACAAGGCAGACCACGTCGACCAGAAGCCTCTTGAGGATTCTGCATAATCGTACATAATGAAGTAATCTATGGGTTGGGGTTTGTGCAGGTCACCCCAGGAAAAGTTATCTAGCATAAGCAAGCGGAAGTGATTTTAGCGAATGGAATGAGAAGTACCGAGTCTGGTACGAATGATACCACATCATGATTGTCTTGAAAGCCTGGTTTCTACGTCTTGCCAATGTGTAAACTCTGTGACAGCTGCGAACAGATCCGTCTGTTCAAAACATCACCCAGTCTTGAGGTGTACCCCTCAACGTGATGACAATCGCGCATCCGGTTCACTGAGACCGAGGAACCGATTTTGAGGCCTTTCATGGCCGAATGAAATGTTTCGTTTGGAAGAGATCCATCGCAGACCTAGTCACCCACGTGCAACTTCTTTTCGGCGAGCTCCCCGGCCCACCTTGTACCCATGCACCGACATGACCATCCTTGGCAATGGAGTCCTCCAGGTTGTTGAAACCAACAGACTAAATTTACACCTAGCGTCGCATTGTACGTCGTTTTGTTTCTTGCCCCGAACTTTGGGTCAATGTGACGTTCTGGCGGCGAAACATCACGGACGCGTTCCACTGTTAGATCTAAATATGATTGTCAAGGGCTCTGCAGGGCCCTTGCTTCAGCTGCCCGTGGTGTACACGCCAAGCCGTCACGTAGAGTTGTATTCAATCTCCCGATGATAGCTGGGACCGTGATTCTGAAAGGGTTTGCTTGAAAAGAGTGGTGTATCACAACTCTCTTTCTGCAAACGGTGTGGCTAGCTGTAATGAGCAAAACATCTGGACCCTAGTTGTCAACACGAAGTTGCACGCTACGAATGCTGAAGCAAGGCTGCAACTCTCTGTTCCTGCAGCAAATTTGACCACAGAGAGATGGGCAATGGCACAGAAACGCCGCGACGTCTTGGCAGAAAACAAATGTCTACTTGTCTAATCTATTTTACAATTTTGAAAATGTGGGTTGTGACAAAGCCTGTTTGGGGTGGCATCAACCGCATGATTAACAATTGCGTCCCACGTAAACTTTAACTCCGCGACGTAAATGGATGAAACTAAAGGGAGAAACACAGCTCACGACGGTTTAAATTAAACCATAGCTTAATCTGAGTGATGTTGATGCCGTATTTCCAATGAAACAGGTAGAGCCTCGATTAATGTCTAAGGGTAAGGTCGTGATGGGGCTCAAGCTTTCGATCTCAGGCCAGGCGTAACATTCATTTGTCAGAGAGCTTTCGGAACAGTACACGCGGACTAGAATATAGTTAGACAAAACATCACAACTGATGGGGCTTTAAGTCTTACAAGTGGGAGATGCACTGTTAGCAGCAGGTAACCAAACTCCAGTGCAATTGGCTGGCGGTGGCATGTCAGCACTGTGCAACAGTATTTGAAACCTGCCATCCTGACCGTTAGCTGTATCCGAGCCATATACCTGACCACCTGCAAGGTACTGCAGATTCGAGGTCTTAGATCCGATGCTGTATCGGTCGATGCGATTTGTCACAAGCCTGCGCAATGCATCATAAGATCCAATGTCCCACATGCCCAGGCTGATCACACCTGGCTTTCCAAAGAAGGCGATGATCATGGATCGAGTAGAGAAGTCGATGGTCCCGCCGAGCATCGGGTGATTGGGCAGGAGAGTAAGCTTTGAGTGTGGAGATAGCCAATGCCAGACGCCGTCTGGGCGGCATAATGCGTTCCGTAATTACCTTGGTATGAGGAAAATGGGTACTGTCCAGTTGCGCCCCAGCTGGACAACGTGCGCTGGGTCGGCTAAGTGGTCTTCGATGGAATGGCGTGCGATGGACGCAGCGCTCAGAATATCGACTGTGGGGTTGGCGGTGTATCCGTTGCTAATGCCGGCTTGTGCGAGAATGACATTCACACGTTCCCGGTCCAAGATCGCTTGGGGAGGGTTGTAAGTCAACAGACTGGCGGCAAATTGAAGCACAGTCTGGGGATCGGTGAAGTTAGTCGTGATGAGCTTGCCAAAAGAGGGCACAACGGTCTCTGCTGAGAGATCAGTCGTCTTGATCGTGGAGGTATCTTGAAGTGCATGGAGCCGGCCCAATTCTTCAGTCGTGTTGGAGTCAATGCCAATGCGGATGGCAATAGAGGCGTACGCGGTAACGCGGTCGTGATGTTGATGATACCGCCATTCTCAATGCCCACTTCGCTTAGAGCGTCGCGTTTGAGGCGATAGGTTCCTGCGGCATTGCCATTGACATTGCTGATTCCAGCGATTGAGTTTCTGTAGCTGAAGTGAACCTCCCACTTGCCACCCGATTCAAATGACCAAATTTTCCAACAGATTCACAAGTCCCAGACGAGATAACGTTAGTAACTGTCAACAAATTCGGGTATGCCAAGAAGAACGTCTGTCTCAGACAGATGGAGTACCGAAAATGAGTAAAGTACATCAACATTGACTGCCATGATGGTGTTCGTCTCAGGAGTTGGAAAATCTCAAGTGTGCATGTACTGATTAAGAGGTGACGACTGCGAAAGGACTCGGAGAATGGTAGTCTGGGACACCGGAGCAGCAGTGAACTAATTGATTTGTCACTTATGTCCACAAGCTAGAGGCATGTTATCTCCTGCGATCGAAGACCAAGCAGTCGCTACGAGGGGCCCGTCTAGAGCGTCATCAATGTTGATGATCGTAGCCGACGCATCAGCCTGCAAATTTGCGGTCGTGTTGAGATCGATTCGTATAGGACTTTCATCAGGGGTGTTGACTTGGGCACCCGCAACCGCGGTGTATAGGGCAACTGAGAGCAACATTAGAAGTAGCAAGATTGATGAAGCGAGTGGTATGCGTTTGAAAACGAATTGGGATGAAATAGTAAGTCGTAACCGCAAGGAAACATTCCAAATTAAATAGCCACTGAGCACTCGCCACCATCACATAATCGAAGTCTGAATTCAGCCTACAAGTTCTCATCCGGATGCTGGGAGTTATGTAAAGGTCGGCATATTCGTTATTACCTGGAAGCTTGATTGGCCAACCGATACGAGCACTCGGTAGACAGGCGAGTTGCTGTTAGTGCAGCTTGGGCCGCTAATGCTGGCTGGACATGGACTCATCATATTTCCAAGGGTGACGAAGCCTCCTACGAGAAGAATAAATCTAAAGATAGTTGCAGTGGCTAGTCCTAGTGAATAGTAGGGCTCAGTTGAATCGACAATCTTGCATTGCCCCATCTTAGCGTTGCTTGTATCGATCGGAGATTTTTTCTAAACGCTGGCGGCAGTCAAATCTTGACTCGAGTCGCCCCTCAGCGAATGATACATGGTGATGTAGTTCGGTGTTTGGCGTTCCCGAATGAGTTGAGAATGAGCGAGGAAATGCTGGTTACTGTCTCCATAAAGATGAAGGAACCCTGCAGTGAGAGACACGAGGAGCTTCGTAGAAGTATTCCTCAGCTTATGTTTGACTAGAGTTCCACTTGTTTCCTGGATATCACATAGAGCTATTCGCATATAACAGATTCAGCTGCTTTAACTGAGTTTGAAGTTAGCCGCGTTACAACTTAGGCACTCATCTTAGAGCTAGCATGTGCGCAGCTTCAGGATCTGAACTCCAAGCCTACTTTTCAGCCTTGGCTACGTAGGCCATAGTCATCCAGCTAAGGTTATTGAACCCGATTGACCACGGCCGAAAGGCTACTACCCAGTAAAACCTGCATACAATTGCATGAGCAGAGAGAGTTGGACCGTTGGTTACTCCGCAAAGGCTGCAGGGTGCCAGTCTGACACGCAGTACCGCTAGCTCTCAATGCGGAAGGCGGAAACCGATATCAAGCGCCGAGGGTGACATCAACAGGGGAGATCTTCAGGGGTATCACGGCTTGCAAGCACCAGTGACTTCCAGCCATGAGACCATAGGCAATTGTTCCGCGTCCATCACGCAGGAACTGTGCGTTTTTATCGATTCCAAAGCCAATCTAGACCCCGGGAAAAAGAGACTCGCAGCCATGCGATGCAACGACTGCGAACAATATCTCGTATTCGTTAATGTCTTGGCGTGCAGAGCTGTGGCACGACAACTGGCGGTTCTGTATTTCGTCGTTAAAAGCCCCCGTGCTGTCGGTGTTGGGTGATGCATGTTTTCTGTCCTCTTGTAAGTGCACCGGCTTCTGGTACAAAATGGTTTCTTCTTTGATGCTCAAGCTTTTCACAGCTGCGGTCGGCGTCTCGGCGTGTACCCTGCCGACGGATCCTGTATCCAACAACATTACTACTGGGTTCGGTATTCAGGTCCAGAATCCTGCTGCACCTATTGTTCACAACCGCTACATGAACCTTTGGTCGGCGGGTGGAGGCGACCAGCACCTCTATCTTAGTCCTGCCGGAGATGCAGCCTTCAACCTTACCCTTGACAACGGCGTCATTTCTCGCGGCATCATTCATGCCGTCATCAATGGAGAGGTAGATTTGTCGCATGTACATTGAAAATGAAAAGCTAATCAAAATGTCACAGTACACCGCGGATGATAACACCACCAAATTATTCATGACGGAACGCGGCGACCCGAAGGCATACTTTCAGCCTGTCTATGGTTGCAACTCCGATACGGATGCCGTGCAGCTTGAGTTGGACTTTATATCAAGAGCTGCTCTTCCAGGTGGCTTCATTTGTGTGAGAAGTGCGTCCGGCGACAGGCACGAGTTCCGCTACTCTCCTCCCGGCAATACTGGTCAGTACCTATCCCCTGAGCTTCCACACAAGCAAGCTGGCTAACAGTTCATCAAGCCGTCCGTGAAGATCGCCCTTGCTACGAGGTTACATTGGCCGTGGTCCAAGCCCCAGTTGCCTAAGCTCGCGGGTGATATGGCCACCAATTTCGACATCTACTTTCGAAGTCATACTGAAGCCCTAAGGTGCCAATGAGATAATTTGTAATTTTAAAGCCAATTGCGCTATCATCTTAAATCAATTGGGGCTCGCCTCGCTCAATCCGCCATCGATTTGTCGCCTGCAACGCCCCCGGTAACCCTTTGAAAAGCCACCCCCATTTGTACAAAAAGCCTTCTGACATTTCCCACCCGCCGATTTCCCATGGTGGTGACCAGGCAACAATGCCGCGTTGTTTGATTTCGTCGTCAGGGAAGCCCTCGTATAATCCACCGATGCAGTCTGCCCACAACTCGTCCTCGTCAAAGGTGCCAGAAGCCTGAATCAGACGATCTCTTCCCTCGGGACTGGGGAAAAGATCAATCCAGTCGCCATGAGGCACCGTTTGCTGAAGGAATGTGGGCATGAGTGCCTTGGGGAGTAGCTCCGGTTTATGAGGGTAGGGGATGATGTGAATCAGCTCCTCGTTGCAGTCAAGCGGCGTGGCAAGGATGCCTGAGATCAGAGTGCGATTAACAGCTAGGGCGCGCAGGGCATTGAATTGTAAGAGGGTGATGAGATGGTCTGGACAGAGAGGGAAAAGCACGTTGACCTGCCGGCCTGTAGAATTTCCGGATAGAAGGGGGTTTCTCGCATTATAGGTTTGCTTGATCCGGGACAATGGGATGAGACACACGGACTGCTGCTCGTTGTCCCAACATTCTACAGACGCTTCTGATTCAATCAATGAACAGCTTGTTGTTGTAGATGCTTCGACTTTCTTTCCAAGGGCTTTGCGTTTCCCTGCGCCAGCTGTTAGTCTCAGTACGGAACTCGATCTGATCAAACGTCCCCCGTCTTCTGTTTGATGCCGATGAATCTCGTATGAAATGTAGGATGCCACGTCTTACTCACGATATGCCCTCGTGTTGAGTCTCGTCTGTGCTCGACGGCGCGCGGCGGCATCCGTCGTTCCGGTCCAGTCGTCTTCGGTGGTTCTTGCCTAAGAGCAGTGAGCAAATCATATCAATAATCTTAGAATGCAATCACAAGAACCTCAGATAGTTGCGTCATCGAAGTAAGTTGAATGTGCGGTGCCGTCGAATTTCCAATATGCTTGGTATCCATCATGATCTGGCTTGATGATCAATGTCATACTGAGAATGTTGGTGAATGATGTAAGTTGGACAAAACCCAAAGGTGTTGCAATGCAGCCTGCTCACAGAAATGGGTCTCGTGGGTGGCATCGGAGTGCGTGTTACGTACTTTCTGCTTGCTTACTCCTTGGCAGAGGATGAGGCGCAGATAGACAGTGAGCTGGGAAACATGCAACATCATTCGTCGATGTTGCGGTTTCTGACTATTTGTAGACTAGCTTCATGCAACCTGCTCACACTAATTATGGGGCAGAACGGGATTGCGGCTTCAGTGATATTGTCTCCGAATGTTGCTCCCGCTGGGCGCTAGGTATTACCTGCTTATGTTGTGGGGAGTTTGGCCTGGAACCGCTGGCTTCATGCAGGTGGCTCATCAACTCCCTGAGAAGCTCTCAAATCACACCCAATTGCAAGGGGTCTGGGTGAAACTCATCTTTACTGGTCTGGAAGTCATGCAGATGGCTCACAACGCCGTTCTGCTGAGCTTGCATTGAGGTTTGACGGTCGATTTCATCACTCACCACAAGAATTATAAGAACCAGGACAAATCAGCAAAAACTTCTCCGTACGCTGCATTCGAAATTATCACAATTATCCAGGACACTGCAAGTTTCCCTTCCAAAGATGACGTTCCACCCAGATAGTCTCCCCAACCTCAACGGCAAGGTATTCATAGTGACAGGTGGGAACTCTGGCATGTGAGTCGCGCTTTGCTTTGTTCATGAAAACCGGTCAACTAATCCCACAAAACTGCAGAGGCTACCACACCGTTGCTCGCCTCGCAGAACACGGCGCTCATGTCTACATGTGCGTCCGGTCACTGGAGAAGGGTACAAGGGCGATTGCTGAGATTAACGAAACATGCCCTTCGGCGAACGTTGACCTCTTGCAAATGGATCTAACGGATCTCACCAGTGTTGTTGCAGCTGCCAAACATTTCCTCACCCTCGAAACCACGCTGCATGGCTTGGTCAATAATGCAGGGATCATGGCCACACCCTTCGAGGTAACCAAGGACGAACACGAAGCCCAGTGGCAGGTTAACTACCTCGCTCATTGGGTCTTGACGGAACAAATGCTTCCTTTAATGCTGCGAACATCCGCGAATCTCGCCCCGGGCAGCGTACGCATCGTTAATCTTACTTCATCGGGTCACTTGGGAGCACCCAAGGGCGGAATTGACTTCAACGATCCTTCCTTGAAAGACGGGAGTCCTTGGACACGATACGGACAAAGCAAGCTTGCCAACATTTTGCATGCCAGATCTCTGCATGAGAGATATGGGCCCGGCTCTTGCAGTGCCCAAAATAGAAAGGGCGAGATCTGGGTTTCATCTGTTCACCCTGGCATGGTTGAGACCAACATCGCAGCCCCGGCAACGGAGTCACGGTCGACAATAATGACTGTTCTCTCATTCTTTCGAGTGCTTGGCTTCATATGGCCAGCTGATAAGGGTTCTTGGAATAGTCTCTTCTGCGCAGCAAGCAAGGAAATGGAAGCTGAACAGGCTGGTGGCTATTTGGAAATATTCTGGCGATTCGGAGAGCCTAGATGGCAGAGTAGAGCAGCAAAGGATGTGGAACTTCCAAGGAAGTTGGAAGAATGGACATGGAGTTTGATGAGAAAGGACGGATGGGTTAATTAGGGAGTAAGCTCCCCATGTTGAAGTGGGCAATCTAAGTGTGGAATCTAGTCCAGCCTGGAGTACATTCCCACAGGTGATCCGGCCTCTAGGCAGCATCCAATTCTTGTGCTGTACTGTTGTGATTTTGATCATGAGGGTTTACTGCAAACTCCGAGTGTAAGCTGTTGATTCGCTGTATGCAGCACTGCGGAGACGCCCCGAATTTGGTTCAATGAGTCAGAGGTTGTCAATAGCTATTAGCAATCTACGAAGGAAGTTGTTGCACCACAGGTAAGTATGAGATGACGAGGCAGCATGTTGTGAAGATTAAAAAGATCTAAACAGCTCTGCAAACAAAAGAGCTCTGGCTCGAATTGGCCATCGATCAATGGAAATTTGATTGGCTGAACTGGCTCCGACTAATCCCAAAAGTCCTCCAGGCGACGTCTAATCTGAATTAACTAGATGAAACCCTCTTGGAGTCATTTTGAGCTGCATCTTGGTCGTATCTGCGGCCACTTGCATCTCCTGCAAGCTCATGACCGGCCCTGCAGCATCCCTCGTCTTCTCATCCAGTCCGTTGAACAATACCGCTAACATTGAGCTCTTCCAGGGAGGCCTCTCGCTGGCGCTCGTTTGTATGACTGTCAACGTAAGAAACACGGCTGTGAGCAAGACCATCGCCGCCGGCAAGGCAAGCCATGCCCAGTTGACGTGGACGCAGGTTTGTTGCTCCCAAACAACACCATGCGCAGGGCCTACTCGGACACTCTTATTCCCATCGCCATTCCGCCACCGTGATGTTATCGAATCAGCCAGGCCTTCCATTGCACGCTGCACAGTATCACGAGTAGCATTGCCGCCGGCCCATAAATTTACGGACCAAAGGTTGCCTGTAGCCCTGCTCGTCCATGGATCCCACCAAAGAGTTTCGTTGCCGAGGAACGAATACAGCACGGCTGCCAAGCCAGCTGTTGGGGCGTAAGGAACAGAATAGATGCAATCCGAAGGCCACCAGGTGGTGTAGTTCCAGAAATTGGAGGATTTGTTGACGAGATCTTCTCTCAGATACCCTGATCCGACGATTGTACCAGGGCCTGTGGGAAATGCGATAATCGGCATGTTGTTCTCTTCAGATGGATTGGAGAGTCCTTGGCATTGGTGCCACACCCCATTTCTGATGGTCCTGTTGGCACGGAAAATACTGTGTGTGGCAAATGGGATAAACTCGACATCCATTCGCTGGGTTTCGACCACGTGCTCTACGAGAACGCTGTTGGTGACGTTGGAGGCCCAAGTGGTTACAGCAGGAAAAAACTCGCACTCAAAGGCCTTCATTGATTCTTTGGCAACGGTTGTGGCCATCATGAACGAAATCTTGGTGAGGAAATTCGATTTCATCTCATTCGAGCGCTTTACACCTGACTGCATTACGTTGTTTGTCAGGTTGTCGAGGACAATGTCGTAGTCCAGTAGATTGGCGGTCTTGTAAGTGTAAGTCTGGTTATTGGTAGTTCTTGTTGAATTTAATGAGTATGATATGTTGTCGCTGATGTCCTTGCACTGGCTTTGCAGCGACAGTGACATAAACGTCGCACCGTCTTCAGTAGCTGTGAATGTGCAGTTTCCCGTCCTACACGTATAGCTAACAGCGGCAGAAACGTTAGCAGGGGGGTCTAACAACCCTACGTATATGGCTGATTGCATTTGTGAGTCAATTGCAGGCGTGCCCGATGGTCTTCCCATGATACCGTCCGTGTAGTTGTTTGAGAATGAAATCACTCCAACCTCGGCGTCCGCCATCACCGAGCAACTGTAGTACTGAACCATCTGTTGTGCGAAGGGATCCACGGCCATGGCGACCACTGTAAGAATGGCACCGAACACGGCGAGGTTGCGTCCCCTCAGCATGAAAATCAGGAGAAGGGATCCCCATGGGCCTGTAAAGGGGAGCAGGTCAGTACATTAAAGCTACAGGCAAACATTGGTCAAAGTTTGACATCATACGAGTATAATAATTAAACCCAGAGCAAATATAGGATAAGAGGACGAACCTCGACTTGCCATGTCCCACTGCGCGATGTTTTTCATAGGCCGTGACTTCTCGTACCACAACCATTTCAACTGGCTCAAGCCCTCGGCTATTGGCATCATCAGGCACGCCTTCAAAATTGCGCTGAATACGGCAATAAGAGCGTTGATGGTGATCATCGACGGCCATTTTGGTAGAGTTCGGTCTTGGTGGAGGAGAAGTGTGATGAACATCGCTGCCAAGGCAACGGTAGCAAGTGCAATGCTCAGCACCTCCCATATCCAGAAACGATTTAACAAGCTGTCTCTGGAAGGAGAGATTTTGCCATTGATGTCCAAGGTAGGCCCATCATGCTCTTGAACTGGAGCGTATGCGTGCGAGCTGGTGCCTTTTACCGAGCTGTCGCTGGACCCATAAAGTTCGTGTGTTGATTGTCCTGAGTCCGACGGGTGGTTCTGTAGCTGGCTGTACGGAACAGCTTGACTTTCTGGAGCTCTTGAGTCGCCCATCACGAAAGAAAAATCAGAGCAGGGGTTTGTAGGCATAGACAAGCTCCCCAGCGTCAATATCAGATGGTGTGAAGATGTCGATCTCACGTCTTGTTGATGGGCTAGAGGACTTCAATAACAAAAAGGAGAAGAGACACTGCGACCCACGCAACAGGTCAGAAAGGTGTCTACATGTCTTTTAAAGGACGCTCGAAAATACTTCCAAATGTTACTAGCGCAGAAGGGCGTACAAGGGATGGAACATAATGGACACATCTGGGCCAATAAAAACCAAAGTCCTTGCGGTCTGATGGTGTTGATTTGGTGCGTGGCGTGAGACCCCGTCACTAACCAATAATTTATGCGCAGAGAGTTATCAAAAGAAACGTATCCCTGCTAGGTCTTACTGTACTATGAGATGTCCCCACTCTCTTAGTATTACCCCTGTGTATAGTAAAGTAGGTGCGTGCATGATGAATTCCGCCAGTGATATCTTTATGTTTCAGCTCTTAGACTAGAGACCAAAACATCTCGCGTTTTATGATCAAAGAAGTTTTGACAGGCTAAGAAAAGTGGTCGGTCTGAAATCGGGATAACTCCTGTGATTCTCGAACAGCGAATGAAAACACAAGCAGGACCTCACTCACTTTTTGTTCTAGAAACCTGTGTATATTATCATTTAAGGAATCACTCTAGGAGCCTTGAAAATCCTACCTAGAGTAGCTGCAAGCTGGAAATGTATTCAGCTGCATCGCACACTAGGTTCTTATGTCCAGCATCGCCGCCGATCATGCGGTCATTCTTAGCACACCCTAGCTGTGCCGCCTGCATCTATGATCGTGGAACTTAGTGATGTCTTCGGAAAGAATTCAAGCCTAATCCCACCGGCTGCTGTGTCTAACCGAGGCGAGAACGAAGTTGGCCAGATACGCGGAAACCCCATAAATCGTAAGAAATGCCAGACCAGGTCCGCCGTAAGGTTGATGCCCAAGTTCTCGCGGCCAATGCAGCGCAGGTACCGATGAACGCATCAAAGGCCGTCCAGATCGATGTTTTGTGAATCACACCGATGGCACTCAAGCAGACTTTCTCGGCAGGCCTTCCATCAGCGGCCACGGATGACATTGTTGAAGCTGACCGAAATGAGAACGGGAAGAAAGAGAGATGAGCAGCATGATATTTGATGTGTCTGCCAGAAGAAGGCCTCTCGTAGGGTCATTCAATTTGCAATCTCAACTATATACTGCAAGTTGTCGCACTTTCGTTGTCGCTGTCTCTGCTATACTCGTATACCTTTGCTGTGCAGGATGCTGTTCGGTGGCCGCCGGAAGCATATCACCACGAGAATGCCGTCAGCCACACATAGAAGGTGACCAGTGCCCTGGAACCTTTCCTCCCGGATTTGTGGACGGCGGACATACTTGTTTACTTCTTCGTCATGCGGCCGGTCGAAGCTAACCATGGGACTTTGGAAAAGCAGACAGGGAGGGAGTCTCTTCGCTTATTTTCTAGCTCTCCTGGCTTCAAGGCTTTGCCAATTGTCTACAAGGCGGGTATTTCTGTCACAGGTTTTGGTATGTGTTGAATGCGAGCTGGCATATCGCCGTGTTGCGTTGTTGATGACTGCATCCCACTCGCATTCCCCCAAAGAATCTCCGAATACTGCCTCCCACGTCCCCCCGACCTTCCCGGAATGTAATTCGACAAGGTACTATGACATTCGCACAGTTCATGATGCTTCGGCCGTTAACAATCTGGCGAGAGAGGCACGGCACAGCAGTTCACCCGGCGACTAATCAATGCCCACACATCGGAGATATCAATTGGCTAGTCCGCAACGAGAAAGCCATGCGTATTTGAGACCAACCTTAAACTAACGTGTGCACGCACCCTCCAGACCCGGCGGGACGGACCCATACTCCGATGGTGGTCGGCAGTTTGGGATATCGTCCGACCCAGGTCTCCTAGGTTTTCGACTAACATTCATGAATTTGAGGTATCAGCGGTTAGCTGTAGGTGAACATTCCTTGCACCGGAGGCAAAAATACGCAGCACCGCCGACGGAGACAAGTCGTACGAAAATGGCTTATCTACTCCTAGATAGAGTGAAACAACGAAAGCGAAAGTCAATAACTTGATGGTTGCCAGTTTTAACTCGCGTCCCCGTGGAATGGTTAGTTTGGAGCCTATTTCTACCCGTGGGAACTCAACTTTTAGACCCGTGCGAAGCTCGTTTCTGGCATCTTGGCATGTTGCGACGGATGCCGCGGACCCTCTCGTCGGAACATTTAATAGACACCAGCAACGGAAGAAATATACTAAAAATGGTTTTCAGACCGAGGGCGTTGACGCCAATCCTTACTATAGCTGTAGACAACCCTGACAGCTGCTAAACTTAGAGAAGTTGACCCTCTTGATGAATATATGTAACAGAAACACTGATAACAAGATAATTCGCATCATGAAATTGTGTTTCCGCAATCTATACCAATGTAAAACCTCGGTAATCCGTCCAAAAATATCACTATGAAGTCTCATACGATTCTCCCCTGCTTGCCACCTCCTAGAATAGTGACTTACTGCATCCAGACTGCAAATAACCTCACATTAAGAAGGTGTGTCACAAGAGTTTACATTGGAGGCTAACTTAATTGAAAGTTTAGTGGTCGGAGGAGGGTTGAAATTGTACCTAGAACAGGTGTCGCAAAATGAAAAGCCACAGTAAGTAAATGTGATTTTAGCTTTACAGCAAATGCCCGCCCAGCAGGTGAGTCTGGGTATCTTAGGGCACGCAGGCCCACTACAGACCCAAGAAAGACCTAATACGTACAATAAGGAGTGTCAAAATGAGCTGTCAACATTGGCATCCCGATGTACAGCTGAAAAGTTACATTTCCCACACCGGAACGGCAACACAGTGTGACCCTGGACACAAGGGAGTGTGTGAGTGGCAAAGAAGGAGATGTAGAAGAAAGGGAATCGATCTGTGCACTTGAATCTGGGTGACGCCATGAGGCAACCTGTGGGATGGCATCTTTCGGATAGGCCGCCTCATCTAGGAACTTGACCACCCCAAGGCTGTAAGTGCCGGTCCATCACTGCCACAATACAAAGGTTTGATAGAATATCTCACTCGAAGCCAGTTTAGGTCCTCAAATCAGTTTGTAGTGGGGTCGAAATCAAAAACTCCATTCAATTGACAAAGAGTCGTCACCAAGCCTTAGTAAACATCTTCCAACATCATCCCAATATGGCCCTATCATCCTGTTCTGCCAAACCACTGGGCAAAATCTTTCTCTTTGGCGACCAAGCCTACACCATCCCTAAGCGCGATCTCAAGCGGTTGCTGGACAATGAAGCCTTCCAACAGGCCTTCCTTGATCCCTCGTCTCCTTGCTCCCTCTTCATTCATCGCTGTGGAGCCGCAATCCAGAGCGACCTGACTCAGTTCGTGAACCCCATGAAAGTCGAACATCTCTGCCCTTCCGGCAGCCTGGCCGACATGCTCTTGCAGTGGCACTATCGCAACGCTGGCTCCTCACATCCACACTACTCCAACCGTGACGATGCCTGCCGCTGCTTAGCGCTGGATATGGCGTTACTTGTCGCATACCAGGTGTTGCTCTTCATGCGACATATCGGAGCTTCTTCATCAGCCGAACACTATGAGGATGCGACTGTCATAGGCAGTTGCACTGGGGCACTGGCCGCTGCGGCGGTGGGCTGCAGCGCCGGGTTATCAGAACTCATCCCGCTGGGCATAGAGGCTGTCCGAGTTGCCTTCCGGGTAGGGCTGGTTGTGGATCAGGTGGCACGGGATGCCGCACCAGCGACGGGTACGAAGCAGCCTTGGAGCATGGCTGTGTCCGCAGCGGACGAGCAGACGCTTCAGGGGATGCGAGTCTTCTTGCAGCGGCTCGCAGGCAAAGTTGGGAACACTACCAGTAGCTGGATGCAAAAGGTGGACAACAGGAAACGTGAGGCAAGAAAAGAGTCATACTGGGTGAGCGCATGGGGGCCGAACTCGGTAACGGTGTCGGGGCCGCCGGAGGTGCTAGCGGAGCTGGCGGACTCGGACGGGTTGGCGGTCCCCGGCGTGAGGATATTGCCGATACCGATATTTGGGCCGTTTCATAGCGCATTACTCCATACGGAGGAGGATGTTGCTAGATTGCTGGCGTTCCTGGACCCAGCGGTGGCGAGGACACCTGCCTGCTTGACGGTAATTTCGGCCTCGACAGGCGAGGCCCCAGACGAGGCCGTTGACTTCGCCTCACTCATGCGCACCGCTGTCGAAGATATGCTTCTACGTCCGCTTCGCTGGGACCTCGTGCTACAGCGGCTTTGCGAGCAGGTTGAGACGAATGAGAGTCGCACTGCGTTGCCGGAGGTTATCCCGATCGCGTCTTCCGCGGGACAATCTCTCAGCGCGGCCTTGAGCAAGGCACAGAATGGCACACGCAAACCGCGCAACGCAAAGGGTCACGGCCTAGAGAGTACGACAATACACCGTGTCGTAACGGAGGCAGATTTGATGGTGGGAGACGGCCTATACCTGGTGACGGAGGCAGATCTGGCGAGGCCGGATCTGAGGGAGGCAGTTCAGGGTCATCTGGTAGAGGGGAAGCGGCTATGTACGCCGGTGAGTCTTCTTGAAGGGTTCCGAGCTGATCGAAACCAGCGCTGACGTAGACAACTGGCAGTCCGTCTTCGCAGACATCGCTATGACGATGGGAAATTACCTTGTTGAGATACTGAAGAACCACGAAAGGAAACATACGCTCGGAGCTCATAGGCATCCCGGCCAAACGCATGACTACCTCGTCACTATTGCTGACTTGAGCGTCAGCAAGGCATTAGTTGCTGGTAACAGCGGCCCGGGGTCGCAGCTGCTACAATGCCATGCATACGCCGACTGGACTGTTCGTACCGCTCGGTGCAAGTTCGCCGTTGTGAGCGTGAGTGTTCCTGACTGGGCTCCTCATAGGGTCATGGAATAGGGTCTGACAAGATTGACGACAGCGCTCCGGCAAGCCCCAACAGCACGCCGAATGCAATATTCGCATCACCGACGTCTCCATCCTAACCCTCTTCCAACAATACTCTTCCGGGGAATCTCATCGTATCAATGTGTCCTCTCTGCGTGCCCGGCCCGGCACCACTCACATCTCTGGCAGCATGGCCTACAGGGTAGTCTCCTCCCTGGCCGAGTTCCACCGAAATCACCGACTGGTTCAATCTCTGGTGCTCGACCAGCGCACACATGAGATCGCCGCTCTCGTTCGTTTCCCCGGTGACCTTTCCGGTCATGGTGTCTTCACCGCGCACCCAGCGGTTATCGATGCCTTCACGCAGCCAGCTGGATTCTGTCTCAACCTTGACGACGGGACCGACCTGGAGCACACCGTTTACATCAACCACGGCTGGGAGGACATGCTCTTGTTCGAGGCAATCGACATGGGGCTTGAGTACACGGTGTACGTGCGCATGCAGCAAGTGGGCCGGACACGGAAGTGGACGGGCGACATCATTGTCCTGCGCGAGGACAACATCGTGGCGGCTTTCCTGCAGTATTCCGTAAATGCTTTCCCCCGGCGCGTGTTTAGCAATATGCTGAGCCAGGAGACCAAAACAGCTGGGAAGCTGGCCATAACATCCCCGAGGGTGCTCCAAACAGCCGTGCCCTGTAGTCCGCCACAGACGCCGAAGCCACCGAAGACGCTCAGAATACAGACCAAGTCCGCGGATAGGACAGGCCAGGGGATATTCCCTCCGAGCCCGGTGTCACCAGATGATATGAGCAGGAAAGAGCCGTCTGCATCCCCAGCACAAAGCCAACAGTGGTCGAACGGTGGCGACTCACCCGCAATGGAAACTTCTTGCAATGCGACACCCCGTACCTTAGACACGCCCCAAACCATCCCCGACGGCGGCTCTTTTTACACCGAAGACAAACCATCCACCATTACCATCCCCCCATGCAAGTCCGTCATCCTCCAAGGCTTCCCAAAGACCGCTCACACAATTCTCTTTCTCTTTCCAGACGGCTCAGGTAGCGCTACATCGTACGCCTCTCTTCCGCCCATTGGCCCCGGCGTTTGCGTCGTCGGCCTCATGTGCCCGTTTCTACGCGGCGACACGGCCACGATGGCGTGTGTGCCGCTTGACCGGCTGCTGGGAGAGGGTTACCTACCTGAAATATTGAGGCGGCAGGCGCCGTCACCTCAGAAAGGATATGTACTCGGAGGCTGGTCTGCTGGCGGGTCACTCGCGTTTCGGGCCGCGCAAATGTTGAGCGAGAGAGGTTGCAGGATCGCGAAGCTGGTGCTGATCGATGCACCGCCGCCTCACAACGGTATGGATAGGCTACCGAAGCATTTCTATGAATACTGTGAGCGATTGGGTGTTTTTGGCGGCTGGGGCGAGGGCAAAGGCAACAGTGACTCGCCGGCCTGGTTGATCCCGCATTTTGAGGGAACGATCGGGGTGCTCGAGAGATATTGCGCTACGCCAATGGTAGTGCCACTGGGTCAGGAGCTAAGAGTTGACGTGATCTGGGCAGGGGAAAGCGTAGTTGACCGGCCGGGGGCGCCGCCCCTGTCGCCACATCCGGATGATACCGAGGGAATGAAGTTCTTGACGCTGCAGAGGAAGGATTTTGGGCCGAACGAGTGGGTGAAGCTGTTGCCAGGGGCAGCGATCATATGCCACAGAGTTGACGGAGCGCACCACTTTTCGCTGATGGTAAGTTTGCATCTGAGCCTAGCCCAGAACACCCTTTTCAATGAATCTTAGATCAATTGCTGATGGAATCCACGTAGAGAGAGCCATTTGTATCGCGACTAGCACGGATCGTGACCAAGGGGCTTCAAGCTGTCCAGGGGACTGGGGCCCCCCGCACATGGACGCAGCATGGCCAGTGATACATTTGCTTGGACTTGATCAGCTCATTGTCAGGTGCGCGAGCTCTGAGATGAAGCCCGCAAGACGGCAGAACTTGCATCTAGAGTGATAGCTACGAATCTTCATGCAGATTTACTGCAAAGAGGTCAACCAAACTTGATACCTCCTTCTCTGTGCATTCTGCACCTGTTGACAAGGTCATCTGTCTGTAGATCATGCCTTGCCCGTCGATCTCTTTCACAGCGTCGCCTCCATTATGGTATGCCTGAAGTACCGGTCCGAAGAAAGACTTCCAGTCTTCCAGTGATGTTGAGGGTTCTCATTGACTCCCGTTGCCGAATTTCCAACCATTACCACTTGCATTTGATGGTATGGTGAATTGCTTGCCTATTCAAAGGGCTTTCAACTATTGTAAGTGTCAGGCTGAAAATATGACATTTACCTCACCGGACCGTTCCGGAATGATAATGCTGGGCTTGTTGCTCACTGGCCAACGTAAGTCAAACAGACACAACGCCAGGCGCGTTTTTACGACTTGCACAGAAAGACCAACAACCTTCCTTGTACGTTCGGTGGAGCTATCTTTCTGAATATTGTGAGAGAATCCCCGTGTTGTCAGCAGATCCGTCCAGTCAGGGGGCGTGCAGTTCTGTGTGAGTTTCAGAGGGTTTACGCACACAGAGCGCACCTCTAGTACCTACGCACTAATGTCCCTTGCTGCGGAATGTTACTGGTCAAAATGTTCGCATAATGCCTTCCTTTGCGGGACTTGTACTTTACCTTCGAATTCACCCATTGCTGGTCAGCTTCTCGAGTTCCGATACTCCTAGAATGGTTGCAGCCAGATGAAACCGAGTCGAATAGACTAATTTCGCCCGGACAGGACACAGCTCAGGCTGTTACGCAACTTTGCTGCTAGGATTACATTTTGACTCCAGAGAAGCGCTGCAGTGACTCTTCCGTGGGAATATTATCAGATAACTTTGACATAAATCATCGGAAATGTGAGAGGCGATTCTATGGCACAGGTTTGGCGGTATAGCTTTGACAGCCTCGCAATTGTCCGAGCACATCGGAATGTCTCATCCCAAGTCATCAACGTGTGTCCCGCAAAGGGCTCATGAGTAGTTGACGAAGTTTGTGTTGGCTACTTGCATAGAGGGTGTAGTTTCATTGCACCAATTCGATTACTGTCTCATCTGAATGTGAAATGCTTGCAAGCCAACCAAACTCGGCCCTCCGGGCGAATTTCATTGGCCCCAACGATGTGTACAACACGGGCACCACCCATTTCACTTAAGTTCACTTACAGCTGCCGCGGCGTTCAATTGTATTGGTTCGTTTATCATGGTGTAAACCATGGTGCGAAAGCTTGCCTGCGAGGGTTGCACTAATAACTCTAAGGCCCGTCAATATTCACCCAACCCCGGCCAACACTAATAATGGGCCATGTTTCCCGGTGACTGCAAGTACATGTGACGCGAAGTCGATCTAACTCTCAACCTGGCTCGAGAGGTGGTGACTTATGGAGATTTGCGACGGACATTCCGCATTAGGGTGCTTTTTCGCTTTCGCGTCGCCGATTATTTTGCTGTAGCCTATGAAGCCAATGAAGTACTTCCTTTTATGGAGATTAATGCGTGCAAGACGGACCGCTTGAGGAGAAATCCTATTCATGGGTTTGTTCCAGTACTTCGAAGTTACCTCATTCAGTTTCTAAATAAGTAGCACAACCGGTGTGCGATCTACATATCTATCGTTACATGACATGTTCACCAGCTGCAACCCAATTTGCTGCCACTATTCAAAAATCTTTCTTGACAACGTTGTCTCCCTCAGAAACCATGGCTCAGATAATCCGTCATTCGGCTGTCACGTCATTGCCCCAGGCTTTGAACTCGGGGTCCTCACAGAAGAGTCAATATACCCGCGGGTCGATGCTTGCCCAACTTCATGGCCAGCGAATACGTATACCAGACCTTGGAAAGATGATGGAGCATTGGACCAAAGAAATGAACCCACACGCTAGCACAGTGGAAAGCAAAGTCACAAGTATTATAGAGAAGTAAAAAGATCTATGGAATGACAGGGGGGAGCATCTCAAAGCCTGACTAACTCAACCACTAGTCACGCCATCAACGAATCCGTCCGAGCTCGCCTGACCAGAGCCAAATTGGCCGACCAGCTAGCAGGCTGGTACCCCTTTGCATCTTGTGATACCATGGTAGCCCTTACATCCTTTCAGGTCTGGATGTTCATCGTCGACGATCTTCTCGATCAATATTCTTTACCTCAAAGATTTGACTATGCCGCCTTACAGATTCTACTTGCCGACTGTCGCAACTTCATTGAGTACAGCTTGGGACTCTCGCAGAAGGGTGATAACGATGGATGCGAGTATCGCGACCACGATGCTGTCACGTCTTTCAAGGAGTATGCGGGCGCCGTCATGAAGACATTCGGCGATAACCATGCCTACCGCTCGAGAATTGCGCGAGAGGCCATCGCTACTCTCGACGGCTATCGTCATGAGGCCATGAATCGACACGAAGGTCGGGTACCATCACTTGAGGAGTATTTAGGTTATCGGGCGGCATCATCTTGCATAATGCAGGTGGTTGTCAACTTCGAATTCGCCAACGACGTTCACATGCCGGAAGAAGTTATGCAAACGCCAGAAATGTGTCAACTGTATGAGTCTGCCGTGGCTATCTGCTTCATCTTAAACGATATTGTCAGCCTCAGAAAAGAGGTAAAGGAGGGATTTGTTGAGAATCTTGTTGTTCTTCTAGCCGATGGTGACGTGCAAAGGGGGGTTGACGGTGCTGCGGCTCGCATGCAGCTGGAGGTGAACGGCCTTGATGATGCTGCCGAAAAGGCTACTCGACGGTTCAAAGGCACACCTCATGAGAAGGACATTGAAGTCCTCGTCAACAACTGCAAAAACATGTGCAGAACCAGTTGGCTATGGAGGTGTGTTATTCGTTATCTCACCTGAACACTGCTGACAATGTGCTACAGTGTGCGGACTCCAAGGTACTGCCTTGCTGATATCACCCCGGATGCCGGAGGGGGTTGGGTCTTTGTAGTTGACGCAATGGCGTGAGCACATGTTTCTACACAGTTTAACAGGGTATTTATATAAAGTACATGCGATTGCTCTGCACTTAGTTTCATGATATTGTCAAATGTGTTATCAACAGCTGTATCTCTATTCAGCAAAATAATGCCAGACACGCTCGCCAGAGAATTTTATTATACTACAAGACATATGAACATACTTTGATTCATGAAAAACGCGGGTCATGTTTAACGAATGGGGATTATCACGTGAATGTGTGCGACAGGTCGAAGCAGTTCGAAGTAATCATTCAGTATATTTAAGAAGAAGGTGACGAATGCTTAACAAAGCTTGACACAAGCTGCTCAAGGTTGCTCTAGTAATTATCCCCAGCTAAGAGCATTCATCTATCCCTATTAATTTCCAGTCACTAGGACTAAAGATTATGTACGAAAGCCCACTCTGTGCACTTACGTGTCGGTCCGTCGGACGATGGTCTCGAAGCCCCTGGTGCTACTATCGAGGTTGGATGGGCCCACAGTCGTGGTGACGGCTAAACGGCTCTCAGAAGACCACCACAGAGGGCTATAAGAGTGCGATAGTTGTGTCGTGCCGTATGAATATGACGGCCCAGCTGTGCGCTCCGGTAGATTAGGTGCCACCGGAATTGGTTTCGTTGCGGCGGGGACGGTCAACGGAAGGGCCTTAGCAGCCTTGCCTACGTCCAAGTCCCTTTTCTTCCGCGGGCCGTCTTCCAGTCCCTTTCCGACACAGGAAAGCTTAGGACCACCTGCGGACACAATAGCACGCTCGACGCAGCCGTCCTTGATAAACAACGGAAGGTTGAACCATACCCTCTTGAACGTAGTGCCACCCTGCTCGTACCAGTCCCAATCCGTGATTGCGCCACAGCCATTCATCTCGTCCCGGAGCTTGTCCCCGCCGTCGTCAGCCCAACCGACCATATTGTAGATCTCAAAGGTATAGAACAGGATTTTATCCCTGTCAATTACAGTTAGTCATGAAAAGAAAAGAACATCAGCTCGGCGCATTTTCATTTACCAATAGTAGCAGTCTGCAGAGGGCACCATGGGTGGCTCAGGCTCAGGCTTCTCGGTTGGAGCGGGAGGGCTAGGTGGCACCGTTGTCGCTGGTCTAGCCGTTGTTGTCGAGGTGACCCTGGGGCTGTTTACAGGATCGCCAAAATCGGGAGGGCTCCCCGTCGGCTTCGCCACGCAGTAGTAACCGGTGCATAGCGTCCCGCAGTCAGCCTCGCAGGTCGGCGAGGCGGGTCCTTCCTCCCTACGTACAAGTGTCAGCCATATGCTATGATCATGATCACAACAATGGGCAATACTCCTTACCAGGTGATACCTCCTTGTGAATCGCCGGCGCCGGCGCCGGCGCCCTCTGCCCATAGGCGATCACTGACCCCGTAGTCGGGAATCCAAGATGCAAGGCTTCCCGGAGGAGGAAGTGGGAGCATGTACTGGTCGCAGATCTCCCTCGCTAATTCGGTGCTGTATCCGGTGAGGCAGTTCTCCTTTCCTACGTTACCATTCCAAATAACCCGTACAGCTCTATCGGGCTGCTCTGCAACATCACCGGCCTTGGGAGGTCGACTTGGGGAAGGGAGGCGGTTATCAATTGCCTTCACCTTTCTTGAAAGATACCTGATCATCTTGATCAACACTTTGGGATCGCGAAAATCTTGAGCGTATGGAGAGTCCAGGCCGCGGAGATAGGCGGATAATCCCGCTACTTGGGGGGCAGCTGCCGTGGTCAAGGTCAGATTGTGAAACAAGATGGCTACGAACATGCATGTTCTCTGTGCTCAACTTACCAAAAGATGTCCCATATATTCCATCAGCTGTCCCAAGTTCCAACATCAGGCCCGGAGCGTAGAACATGTCGCTATCGGTTCCATCGCTCCATGGTAGGCTGTTCAGTGACCTTTTCCCATAGAGTCCTGAACCGCCAATGATCATTAAGTCGGGTATATTTCCCTGGAGCTTGAACGCTTGAGGTAACCAATGATCTGAATACGCGAAACCATCGTCGTAGTTTCCAGCCGAGAGCACAGCAACGCACCCCAACGGATCTTGGAGATACTTCAATAGTCTCTCTATTTTGCTCCACAGTGTCAGTGCTTCCTCTTCGAAATCGCCCTGGACGTTCCTTGGCAAATTGGGGTATGACTCACGTAACTGTCGTGTGAATCCCGGCACATAAGCTGCTAGAAAAGATACGCCGGACGATATGTTGACGACGCACTTTCCTTGTCGTCCTTCTCGCCCCTTGTTCTTGTCCTCATACTCAATGTCTTTGATGATGGCCAAAAGACCGGCTAAAATCTTTTCGTACCGAACGGTACCGGCCAATTGATTGGAACCGTCGAATGTTACCATCGTGGCCCTGGGGGCAACACCGCCGGAGGAGGATATGGCGAAAGAGCCAACTAGAGTCCCGTGGTCTACGCTCGGCTCTCCGCCTCTCATGGGATATTCCAGGCCGATCAACTGCAAATTGCCTCCTGCCTTGGCCTATGCGAAGATATGAGAGTCAGTTAAGATGCTAAAACCGACCGCGCTGTCCCAATGTGGTGAACCACTCGGACGTACCTTAAAGTCATCCGTGACCCCATCTTCATACACGTATATGTACTGACCTTGTCCCAATGTGTCGTCGTGAAAATACTCGTGCAGATAGGTTCGCTGGGGCGCATACCAGATTCCTTCAGGCGACCAATCTTGACCAGGGGCACTGGAGATCTGAGAGCAATGCCAAGCCGTATCGATGCTGGGCTCGGTCTCCGCTCGGCGCTCGTAAATGCTACTGTTCACAGCATCGGCCGAATGTCTGCTGTCGACCTCCTTCCGTTGCGGCATGGGCATAACTTCTTGTCGGAAATATGCCCACGCGTAGCATTTAAGAACCTGTTGAGAACAGTGAGGTCAGCCTGGAGTTCAAGGTCGAAAGGAAAAGGAAAAGGAAAGCCCACCCCTGGCATGATGCTAAGTTTCTGCCGTAATGACCTCGGGAGGTCCTCGATGTAAACAAAGATCTCCCCGATTGAAGAGGAAGGATGGGAATATGAGTGATAAGCCAGCCCAGTGGCTTTAAGGCGGTCTAGAACCTGCTCAACTTCGTGTGGTTTGTGCGAGCGTTTGTAGTAAAGAACGCTATCTCCTTCCCCCCCGGGACATTTCATGTCGTCTGCCCATGCTGGATCAGCACGACGCTGAACCTCTGGGGTATCTGTTGGCGCTGCAGCTCGCTTGAGTGGCAGGCTGCATGCTGCTGTTGTCGTGTACTCTGGGAGTGGGCAGCCGGTTTCGTACGCGGTCTCCGTCATGGTCCGAGTGGTCGTCGTGATGGTAAACCCATTAGAAATCGAAAGCCCATAGGACATCGTGAAGATCGGAACTGGAACCTCAATCTTATTGTCATCGCAGCTCGCCGGCTTTTCAGGGTAGGTGAGGCGCGGTCCGGGCAACACTCTGAATGCAAGTGTGGTCAGACAAGATGCTTAGATGATGCGAGAAGTCGTACTCACGTAATACGAGGCCAGGGAGGCAGAATAGGTGGCGGAACGACGATGTCCCAGCCATCAAGGCCCAAGTTCAATGGGGGTGGAAGCCTACTTGAGTGTTAAGAGACGAAAATTGCCAACAAATTGAGGGAGGGGATTCGTCGTACGGTCCGATGATTCCTGGTGGAAATATAAATTTCCAGCCAAACACCTTCAATCTGTCCGTGTTGATGCAAAGCTAGACACGGTCCTATTAGTGCTTGTGCAACGAGCTACAATGCGCATTCTGACTCACGTTGAAAAACCACAGCTCGTCACATTTAACTTTGATGGAGTTGTCTTCGGGGTCTCCAGTACATTGTCTTCCAGAGCACTGGTTGTCAAGAGGCTCAAGAATGGGTTCAACGTCGGTAGGTGCTGGCGAAACAATCTAAGGTTAGTATGAATAGCTGGACGCGGGCAGAATAACTCACGGAATTCATCAGTGTACGTCGGTAATGGAGACGTTGTTGTCTGTGTTGGGGTCAAAATGGGAGCTTCCTCGTTGTCGTTATCGTTGCCACCGGTGAGGAAGCCACCGCAGGTGGAGGTCCATTTCTGAGGGGACCCTTGAGTCATCTGAGGCCATGGGGGGAGCTGGACATCTCTGGTTGTGATAGTGGTTCCCGCATCCGTCACATAGGTAAGGGTCACGGCCACAGGGTCCAGGACGAGACTGGTACACGTTGGAAACCGGTCCCCGCCGGTAATAGACCCAGTGATGTTGACATTAGAGAAGTTGATAGTGTCCGTAGTCACCGGCGTAGGTGAAAGTGTGATTGTCGTGGTCGTCTTGCCCACCTCCAAAGAGGTGGTGTAGGGCGGGATGAAGATGGTGGTTGTCGACCCCAAAGGTTTCGGCGGAAGGACAAGTACACAAGGACTCTCGCAGGCCGCCGTCGGCTGAGCATAGACCTGGCTGCCGACATAGACAACATTGTCCGGGTCAGGGTTACCGTCATCAAGCTTGACCTGAATGCAAGTGCCTTGAGGGCAGTAACCACGACTGCAAGCAAATTCACACAGCGGGTTGTACAGCCGGGCGTCCACGCCCTCGGCGGACTTGCCCGAAACAGTCTCGCTCTGAGCCGGCGCGTCATGCAATGGACCCGTTGAGGAACAAGTGCACGAGTGAATGGGACAGAAGCCAAAATTGCAAGAAAAGTTACAGAGTCCCTCGATAGCCCCCTCGCCCGTGCCAGAGGTGCAGGCGTTGGGTGTGAACGGCGATACGGTAGGAACGACTGTTGGGTACTCTGTGGTTCCGCAATGCTCGCTTGGGCAGAAGCCAAGATTGCAAGAGAACGTACAGAGACCCTTGTAGCTTGCAGACTTCCCCTGGACGGGATATCCAATGGTGCCAAAGCCAGGGGTGTCTGCGTCGGGCTCTTTGATCCCGGGCCCCATCTTGGTACAGTAACATGCTCCAGGTGGGCAGTAGCCGTACTTGCAGGTGAACTCGCAAAGCTCGTCAAACCCAACGGCTGCTGTGCCCTCAATGCAAACCCATTTGGTCGTATCGACCTTGACACTCAAGGTTTCTCCAGCCATACTGGCGACGAAGGCGTTCCAATTGGTGTAGCCACTCGTTGAGCCACAGTCTCCGGCGATGGGCCGCTTGTCGAGGGTCATTGAGCCAACGCTGATGACCACGTTGCCGACGTTTCTTCCAAACTCTGCACTGCCGTGATAGATGCCGATTCCTCCGCTGGGAACTTTGTCCCACTTGGCGTTTAGGTTCACGCCGCCCACACTGACAGTGACAGGCTTGTCCTCGGCGAGTAGAGCCGAGTAGAAAATTTTGTCTTGGGCAACTTCATGGGGCCAAAATTTAAGCTGCAGCTGACTGACAGTATTCCCAGTTGTCCATCCATCATCGCAGCCGACCTGGGATGAAGTGACGCGATACCAGGCCACCAACTTCTCTTGTGAGACAGTGGCTACTCCAGTTTTATATAAATCAATGGTAAATGGCAGAAGGTCCCGCCAGCCGTCATGAGGCATGTCGAGTGCGTAGTTGAACGGGGCTTGGCCAACAGTGAATGCCTCGTAGCTATCGCCCTCAACGTAGAGGGGCCCAATGTGATGGGACTCTCCAAAGTCGTTCCAGGAAATGATTTGGACGTAGTCAGGATTGAGAAATCTGATTTGTTCCCAGCGAGCATGCCAGAGATCACTACATTCAATCATTCGTGGATAGTTGCGTTAAACTAAAGAAAAGGGGCTAGCTTACTCTCCCCTCCACATCCAATTCTTTTTATACCTAGGAAGGTTAGTGTAAAATCATGGACTGGCTGGTATCACTACAAGCGAAGTGTTAGCGATGAATAAGCTCAAAGTAGCAAAGCTTTCATGCACATAAAAGCTTACTGTACTTCATGTCAGAACCACAGTTTCCTGCCGTAGTATCAAGGAACTCGAGATAGGAGGCGTCCACATAGGTGTTAGAGTCCATGTTACCCCAAGGCCAGGGTGCCCAGCTGAAGAGACCGTATGGGACACACGGAGCAGCCGCGAGAGGGTTCTTGGCACCAAGAGACGACCAATCTGGGAGAAAGAGCGCGTTTGTCTTCTGGATGATGTATTCCCAATCTTTGGCGTTCGCGGGCCCCTCAAAGGTTGATACCAAAGGATGTCCCTCCCCGTCGTGGTAGTACTAGGAGTAGGCACCGTAATTCTGTATGAGCTGGATGACGCGGTTGGTGCTCCATGGTCCTCCACCAGCGTAGTTATACGAGAAGATCATCTTGGATCCTAGAGTGTCAGCGGCCTCGAAGGCCGCCCCCAAAGACTTCCCCAACGAGGCGTTGTCTTGGCGGATGTTGAGCGCAAAACCGTAAATGTGAGCTTGCTGGGCCGACTTGATGTCAACCTTCTATGCATCCACGGACCATTCTTTGGCATTCTCAACCTGTCTATTGTGTCAGCATGACTGCAGAAGAGGCCTACGGTGTGATGTGTAACTGGAATACCATGAAATGGGCAAAAACGGCCTTGGCGTGCGCACGCGTGCAGCCCAAAGCGGCCAGTACTATGCCAGATACACGCATGCTGTGGAACACGTGTCGGCGGATAGGCGACAAAAAGGGGAGATGAACAGAGTCTTGTTCAAAAGTGAAGAAGAACCTCGCCTTGTGAGAGAGCAAGAATTTCTTACCACTTAAGTAAAGCCCTAGGCCGACAATATTGATGGCCCCATGCTCCCTCATGTCCTCTGGCGGGATAACCATGGCATCACCATGCGCTCCATAACAGCAAAAGGACATACGTCTAGTTCTAGCCGAGGCCGGACAGGGTCGTGGGTATGCATTCATACACCCTGAGCTGATTCTACCATGCAAGTCAGTTGGTTGGATATTGCAACCCCAACTGAGATGGCCATGGGTTTGATTAAGCGTCACAAAGACGCCTTCTCTTAACCCACGGCCCTCTATCAAGAAGACATCACCGCGTCTGGGTTTAAAAGTAACGTGAATTTGACTTGACAAATTGCGAACTGCGGCCCGCCATCCCTTCTTACCGCGATTACATGATGCATCTCACTTTTCACTAACTTGCGATATAGCTAGAATTCACATTCGATGTTGAAAATCTTCTCTGGCTGAGAGGCTCTGAGAGTACATCTTGTTAAGTCTCAGCCAACGCGCCTTGAAATTGCGGACGGCTCAACATGCCATACGGTCCTTCTTGTCCGGCGGCACAGCATCGCGACTCACCTGATGACAGGGCCCAATAATCGCGCAGGGCCGGTAAACCAGGATCCCAAGCCCGTGCGTACTTGTTACCCCAGTTTGAGACGAAGGCAATCATTAGAGTGACGGGACGAGTCGGCGCAAGGCCCTGAAGAATTCATGCGGCCCAGTAGGGCAAAGAGGATTGAGTCTGTTGGTTCTTGGTGTCATTGTCAGCGGAGCAATTATGGGGTATTCTAGGTTGAGCTATTCCGTATTCATTCACAGACACCAACGAGGTGGACCACCCCAGGCTGTGCCACCGGGGTCTTCGTCACTGACAACGGCAGGCCGTTAAGGCCAGTTGTGGAATCGAAGAAAAGGCCATCTCGTGTTGGTTTCCCGGCCAGGGGGCAAGTGTTCGTTGCCACCTGAATAGCATAGCGATGCTCGGCGGTTTTGCCGACACAATCGAGCTTCGGCTAATCTCTGAGAGAGTCTCGCCAGGGTGGAGTTTTGTGCACTCCAGCAAAACTCTGCATCTAAGCTTAAATCCTTCATATCAAGGTCGCCTTACGTTGAATATTGTAAAAAAGACTACCTAGGTCTCCGTAGTGTACACTCATGGTGTTCATCCTATGCCGCCTCTGCCGCCTCTGCCGCCTTCGCCGCATCTACCACTTCTGCCACTAATTTCGAGTGCTGTGGGGACCAGCAACATTGCGATGGCGTGCCAACAACCACCACCCAGAGATGGGTCGTACCGCTGTTAGAGAGGCATTTTGGATTTCGAAGCCTGGGATTCCCGCCAAGAACTCGGCGTTAATCTTCCCGCCACCCCTTGTGTCATCAAACACCACGACCGGGCATCTAGTGATCGAAGCCGGAATATGGTCAGCACTGATGACGGGGAACTCTACCCCACCCAGGTTGAGACTTCGCCTCCCCGGGCTTTTGCTGTCGAAGGTCCTCTGGCGGTCACCAGAAGGGTCCCACCACGAGAAGGCAGTCAGCCATCCGGTCAAGGTGACCACTACCCCAGAGCCGTTCCTCCCAGACTCGTGGACCGCGCGCATCCAGAAGTCCTTCACATCTTCGTCGCGCGGCCGGTCGAAGCTGGCCACCATGTACTCGATGACTTTGGACAAGCAGACGGACCATGGAACGGCCTCATCGCCGAGCGATGATAGGACGTCCAGCCCCTCTAGCATCTTAACCCAGTCCTCTCGGTCGCCCAGCAGCGTGACCGAAGGGAAGCCGCAGCCAACCCGGAGCTCGTAGGTGAAATAATTTTGCGTGGTTCCCAAGAAGGCCATGGCGGCGGTTGCCCGATCATTCTCGGTTGTCGTACTGAAATCGAGCAGCAGTCTCGTCGCCATCTGAGGGTCTCGCAGGCTGCTTTTGACGAGTTCGATCATCTGATGCACGACATTGCCGATATCAACTGTGGCTAAAGTTGCCGGTCGGGCATCTATTACGAGGTGTCTGCGGCCTTGGTGCTCCACTAGCCTGTCGCGAAGCAATTCGGCGCGCCCTTTGCCGTTGACGAAGAAACTGGTCTGTACGAGGATAGCCAGCCAAACATCATCCGGCCGTAATGTCAAGTGCAAGTCTTGCTGGAAGGCACGTATTATCGTGTTCGAGAAACCACATTGTCGCGGGACAATGCCGAGGCTGGGGTCTTGAAAGTCGAAAGAAGTGCGCAGGATATCATTATGGAAAAAGTCATGATATGAAACGCGTTGAAGTAGGGTTGATGCTGAGTTTGCAACGCTATCTGCGTTTACACCAGTAACAGATGGCTGTGGTTGAACAGTGGTGGGCATTGTGTTTGTCTGGAAAGGATGTTGTATGTAGGAAGGAAAAAAAGGATGTAGAAAGTTGTTCATGTGCTAGAGTAAGCTCTATTTAATCTGCGCGCAGAGACCCTCGATCTTGCTGTTATCGCTGCTGTCAGGCGTCTGCGGGTACCGTCCCGCACTTCTCATCGCCTTGTTGGGATTCGACAGAACCAAAAGCAAAAATGTTCCACCTCCAATACCCCAGCTAGGGGTGATTTTGTGCATATATGCACCTAAGAGTGCATAACTTATGTTATGGTTGATCCCCTAGTTAGGTGGTGTGATTGCATAACTCTGAGGTCGTTTCAAGTGTGAGGAGAACAGGTGAATAATAGGACAAACTCTAAATGGAATTCAAACAAGATTGACAGATACTTTTATCTAATAAATCACCAAGCCATATTCCAATTGAACAATATCCACGAGTGTCCTTCACTTATCGCAACTGACATCAAGCTTTCCGTTATCCATAGGCCTCCAGTATTCGTACTGAAAATCATCAAACTTGACCGGCTCAGGCTCCCAATCGCGAAATCGCCATGCGCTCAGGAGACAGCGGCATTTCCTCGATTCTCCGTCAGGATCACATTCCAGGCACTCCACCGAGTCAACTACCGGAGGTTCCGCAAACTTTTTCCCCTCCTTGCCGATTCCTTCGGCCAATTTCTTGCAGTCCTCGGCAATGGCAGTGTCGAAGTGATCGAGGCCACACTCGTACTCCGTGGAGTACGTTACGATCGCTTGTCTGCAGGCTGATGTTTGCTGGAGGAAGAATGAAAGGAGGGAAAAGCTGGCGTATAAGATGGTCGATTGTATCATTTTGAAGATGAGCAGATGGTGAATGAGAGTAATAAGGAATTGAGAGTATTGTTTGTTAGTCTAATGAATGTCTTGTTGCGACGCAGAAAATGAAGGTGTTGGTTTCGTAAAGACTGGATGTACAATGGATTTCATCAATATGCAGCTGTGATGCGATTGTCCAACGGCGCTGGAGCGTCTATGAATATATACCCTCCTCCAGATGGAAATCTGTATCTAAGAAATTCAACTCCCTAAGGCGCTGCTAGGTTTGCGCCGTTCAAACTTAGTCTAGATTAACAGGGTGCGGTGTCTATTCTCTCAGGCTATTCCGGGTCGTCCGCATGCCACGACGAGGTCCGGATACTGTCCGCCGCACGGCGCACGAGTGGGATAACCAACCCACGTCCCTGCATCTTCATACTTATCACAACCTGTTAGCTAATTATGGGAAGATGTCACGGATGTAACCTTTCTACAAGACCTTCAAGACCACATTTCAAAGTTCTCGGTGCACCCGAGTGACTCGCTTCCGCTCGGGAAACTCGCGGTCATTTCCGTCCCAACTAAAAATCAAATGCATGAGGTATCTTGGCGAATGTTAATGACTGACTGTTTCTGGGCTGAGATGAACAGAGACAAGGTTGAAAATAGTGAGTTTGAAAGTTCAAAAACATATATATGTCACCTTGGTTGAAGTGGCCTAACGCGTTGTGCAAAAGGGATCAGACCCGTACATTCTCCCAGACCTCTTGTTCTTTTCACTCGTTTGAGACCGCAGCTGTTCTTCCCTCCAAAATTGGCAACATGCATTTCAAGTGGCTTCTGTGGATTTTATCTACGCTTATTTTTGGGCAACTTTCCTTGGCCCAGGCCCCAACCAAGAGCGATGTAGGTTTCCCTGGTGTTGCTACTGCCCCTGCTCATCACTCAGCTAACATCACTTTTGTAGTATCTTGTAAGTTTCAGATGATGAATGGTTACGACTGTGTGACTGTTGCTTACATAACCTTACTTCAGGAGAAGAAGGGCTACACATTATCTTACTCGGGCGGGAGATACTACGTGTATACCGAATCGTATGATGACGGCGATGATCCCGTCGACATAATTGGGATTGATACCAGCAACAAAGTCATCACGGTGTATGCCGCATACAACGGATGGGAAGAGCGAGATGAGAGCGAGAGATACAAACTACGCGACATTCAAATGGAGTTGTGGGACATACAGCCAGACGTCAGGCGGGCCGATCTGGAGGCCATCCGACGCAAAGGCATTGTGAACAAGCAAACATCCAAGCAGATCCGCAAGGTTTACGATACTCTTGGTCGTGAGGAGGACGAAAGATTGGTTCTCAACTCTGCAGACACAGGCACTGCTGCGACTGCATGGTCACAGCTTGAAAACACGCCGTTTTTTGGCGGAACTCAGAAGCTCTTGGATGAGTACGATGTTGGGAAGCGGATTGTGCAAATCATCATTAGCCCGACGGATCAGATTTCCGGAGACCATGACCTGGAGTTCAGGTTCAGTTAGAACCCTTGGGTGTTCTGGTGCATTCTACTTTTGCGGGTTCACGGCGTGATAGTCTTACTTGTTGGGTTGTAATACAACTTTGTTCGTAGGAAGTCTAGAAGAATAGTTATGCCAACCACAAGACTGGCGCACAAGCTCAACTTCTAAAGGAAAATTTGCCGCCAGTACCGCCGCCCCTGTGATCCGTGTGTAAGCCCTCCTTCCTGTCTGCAGTCATATCCTGCCCCTTAATACGGCGCAGAAATTAGTTAAATCAGGCCAAGCCGTCTCCGCGAGAAATCGACTAGAGGCAGAAACTTCATACTCCAGCGATCAGGCTCATCATTCATAAGAACTTTATTTCCTTCCTCATCTTTTAAATGAACAAACAGCGACGACAGGTGCGTAGAGCCTTGCATCAATATTGTTAAGTTGCTCTCAGGCATATCAGCTATAAGGTCTTCGAGGAGGGCGAAAGATTGCGACCCATATCTGCCTTTACCTTCAGACCTGAGTACCACAGGATATATTATGCCGTCAAAGACACACGTGAGATCATTCAACTCCAATGGCAGCCGGCGATCTCGTAATGCAACTATCTTTAGTGACAAGAAATGTGCAGACCGCAGAAGCACGAAACCAGGCCAAGGCAAGTGGCAACATTTAAGAAGAGTGCACGAGTATTCCAGTGCAATCTAGGCAACAGGTTGTGTACAAGTTGCAAGATCTTAATGATACACAGTCGGCAGGTGCAATCTCGCTATGATTTCTGGTTCGGCTGGTATCAGCCTCCCTTGGCATACACCTGCACTGGCCGACTCGAATGTTAACGGCATCCGAGCAGGCTGTTCAGTGGAGCGGCCATGGCTTCAGAAGGTACGACGGACTAAAAGCAGCGTAAAGCTGGGTGCTTGCACCAAAGTCCCATGGACTGCGCCCCAATTATATCCATGCGTTGTGGGTCGCAGATCAGTACACGGGCGGCAATTAGACGCTCACCTTCATCATATATCTGATCGAAAATAGGCAGACGCCAAATTGCTCGCTTTGCAGACGTCACTTTCTATGAAGTTGCTTTCTGGATGCCGAAAGTCCCATCAGTCAAGCAGTGCCTGATCCTGGCGTCATCATGCCAAGGAGACAATCAGCCACTGCCAAGTTACTGTCAGCAATTGAATGAAGCTCTCGTAACTTGCGATAACTCATCATAGGCTTGTTCTCCTGCTGCCTTGTGTAAGAATAGGCACTCGAAAACATACATGCCAAGATGTCCAAATTGGGATATGCAACCTCATCACGGTGAGCTCAATTCTTGGCGTGCGGAAGTCCGAGTGAAGCAGATGGCAGCCTGGACAAGGGCTTGATGGTACGTTTCTAGGTGTGATCTAGAGCAAAACCGACAACTATAAGTAGGTAACTCTGCAACGGAGTGAACCGCATTCTTGTCTTGTACTTCATCAACGTGTCTCATCATACAAGAATCATCATTCAAGAAAATCAATCTGAACCATTAAAACAGCAGACATTTGACTACCGAACGCCTTATTCATTATTCGCTATGCACGCCACTCAAGCTCTCTCCCAGCTCGTTCTCCTAGCCACCATGGTCTCTGGTCTGCCGCAAGGCATCCGGACCGAGCCGTAAGCCCACCCGCCAGAAACGCAGCCCAAGCAGAGAACTGACAAATCACAGAGGGGCGATAGAGATCCAAAAGCGAGCATCTTTCGACCCCCAAGCACGGTGCGCGGAGGACCGCCCGGCCAAGGACGAGCTGATGCTCATCAGCTACGTGAGCCACAACCTCGCTTTTGACCCTGAGGGCGGGATCAGCTCCGAGAACGGCGACCGCGTCGCGTTCCTCCTCGACAACGCGTGCAACCGCGTAATCAACTGGGGCTCCTACAATGCGCTGGGTGTCGGCAAGGGCTTCGAGGCGAAGATGGGCATGTCGTACGACGGCACTGGGCCGGAGCTCGGCTGGCAGGTGACGATCGAGTCGCACGTGATCTCTATGGGAGCCGGTATGGGCATTGCCGATGCCACCATTAAGATCAACGGGGAGGAGAAGGAGAAGAGCTGCACCGGGGAGAAGACCAAACCCGAGGGGCTCGGCGTCGATCACTGGAAGGCCTGCAACTTCAAGCCTGGCGATGTCTGGCCGAAGTCTTGGTGGCCAAACTTCAGCGGCTTCAACTAATAGGTTTATGCATTAAGCTTGAGTATTTTTATATGACGTTCGATTGGATTATTACTGAAGACTTGGTTGCTTGGCTTTACGCCTCTACTTCAGACGGCCACGCTCGAAGAAGCCATCTGGGCCAGAAGCAACCCTATACTGGTCCAGTACCCATGGCAACGGCTTGGTAATGCCATCGCTGACTCGACAGACTGCGTTATCGTGGTCGTTACAAAGATGCTTCCTGCTGCTACAGCCTGTTGTGCCTCGAAGGAACTATCCGCCTCTCTCTCCGTCAAGAGCCCGTTCCATCTCTCATCGGCATAGCTAGCGATGCTGCTCACTGGGCCTCCACTCGCCGGAGCCCATGTGACGATCGAGGAGACTCGGCGTTCTAGCAAACTCCCAGGTGTTTCGGTAACGGCAGACAACGAGCCTCGGGCTAACGTGATGTCGGCGTGGGCAGTATCTTCACCCCCAGTAGTTCTCGACAAGCGAGCTGTCCACCTCAGCCCAATTGTTTCGCGGAGCCTGTTGAGTCTGTTATATTCCAAGACCAGAAATCCATGTATCTGGTCTGAAGCGCTTATCCTAGTACCGGAACGGGTCTCCAAGTCCAAGTCCCGTGCTGTCGTTGTGTCGCATTCGGTAATCAATATGATGAGAGCGTCAGTCGCATCTTCCAGGCACATAAGTCCCGAACAGACCCTATCGACCGTAATCCAAGAGGCTTCAAAAGCTTCCGCGTTCATAAAGGGCGGCATGATTCCACAGATGATAACAACCCCTGAGTGTTTGCAAATGTGGAACTCCAGCCTTGGAGTGCATGGATAGTTCGAGATTTTGTCGTGGATAGCAGGTTGATTGTGGTCAATCTGATAGTGGATAGGTAGAGCAAGCAAAATTGGGATGCTAAGTAGATATTGGGGATAACAGACTCTCAAGAGTTGCAAGGCGGGATACTTTAGGATTGGCACGCCGAAGATGCGTCGAGGCTTCTGCAGGACTACTGTACTGGCACATCGCAAGCTCTGGGTGAATATGTCTGTATATATAGTCAGAATAGAATAGTACTTATTTGTTGAAAACTTATTGCAGATTCTAGTAACGTGCAGATTTCAAGGTAGGACGCTTTGACAAGGTCCGCGGGGTTAAGCTGTGGAATAACTTGGGCTAATTAGCCCTCTTCAGCCACAAGGCATCCCACGCCCTCTCCTTTGACATGAGCACGGAAACCTAACATGGAGGCTAATCTGAAACATAACCTCCTGAAAACTAACGTGGGAGCTAATTCTGTGTCCTAACTTAGTATGGTCGATTGAATATCCAGGAAAAATGAAAGGGGGGGAAGAAACTTCATTCCTGTGTTAGTGTTCGCTGCAAGCGCTAAGAAGCCTCGCAACGCCACTTTGGCGACCGGATTGAATATGGCAAGCTGCGAACAGGTTAAGAGGCGTATGCACTCGTCAAGGTGACGAGCCGCACTGTATTACTTTAAGAGGGATCATTGCCCCTGATGTATGCAAGTTTAGATTGAATAATCAAGTGGATTTTCAACCTCTGACCCCTACAGTGCAAGCGATCAACAGCCCTCGTTGTTACAATTAGGCCAATCCACGTGTTCATTTCTAGTAGACCTATCAATCAGATGCTCAGCTAGTTGTTAACAACAGGACAATATGGATCCCCTTCTTTATGAGAACATGAAATAAAATATAGATAGCATTTTATTATTAACGATCTGCTCCCCCTAAGATTTGCTGGAGATTCTCTGAAGCATTACAAAGTACCTAGCCATGGTTACGGCGCTCTCGTGACTTATCATGCCTGCTAGACTCTGTGGGATATTTATTATAACCTCCTGATCGAACAGCGTGTCGGCCGTTCAGACGACTCTGTGCGCTGCACCTTGATTATTGATAGACACGTCCACCACACCGAAAAAGGTTATGTGTGCAATAATCACACAGATACGTCGTACGTAGGTGTACTTGTCGATCGTTCCTACGTCAGCAGGTTAACGATCTATTTTGTGGGAACCAGGCTGGCGCAATGCATATGCCCTCTTCACTGACATTTGGCAACGTTGCGCATGGCATGTAACTGCCGTCTCTGCCGCTCAACTTGCGCTCTGCTATTCACATTCATCAGTGCCAGGACGCGTCTCATTGGGCACGTCCCCTAGACTGTGCTGTTCTTCCTAGCCTATGACGCCTCACTGATTTACTCTGACAGCAGCTTTCCCTATAGCGTACACCTTTGCAAACTGCCTTTAGCTTGCGGAAAGTGAGATAAGGCTAATACTTTCTCCTGCCTCTCAGGCGATAAAGCCTTAAACTATTCTTTCCCTAGGCCTGTAATAACTGCTAGAAACCCCTTTCTAAGGTGTAGATAAAAGTTAAAGCAGCTTCTATAAATATCTAATAGAGAGCCTTATTATACTACAACGGGGCAAGGGAGAAAACTTATCGATTATGCTAGGCGCTCCACTTTAGGGGGAAACACCCCTGAAGACACCTAAACACTTATATATTAATTTTCTAGCTAACTATAAAAGATATAAAGATAAATATATAAATATAAGTCTAACTAAATTATACTTTATCTATAACTTCTATCCTTTTTATTCTATAGGTTATATAACTTTTTTAGAGAAAATAGGCTACTAAGAAAAAGTTTAGTAGTATTATCCCTATAGTATTCTACTCTATCTTAGCTTTAAATAACCTAAGAAGTATAGTAAAGATTAAGAAAAAAAACAAAAAATAAGACTAATTAAAGCTAGAAAAGTTTAAAAATACTTATTTTTACTTAGTTTTTTAAAAAGTAAGTTTTAGTAGATTTTTACTATAAGTTAGATAGAAAGGTTTTAGTAGTTCTTTTAGAGAACTAATTACTAAAGTTATTAAGAAAAATAAGAATTTTATAAAAATAAGTATATTTTTTATTTAATTACTTAGTCTTTTTTATTAAAAGCTAACTAGATTTCTATCTATTTATATAAGCTATTTCCTTTTAAGATAATACTTAACGCTTAAGAAACTATCTATATAATTTATTACTTTAAAGTTAAAATACTAAAAATTTTAAAACTCTACCCCTTTTTATATATCCTTTAAGTTTTTCTTTAAATAAAAAGAAGAAGACTTAATTAGCCCTATTTTATATATATAATATTCTTCTATACTCTAAGAGTTTTACTATTAAAGGGTTTACTTCTTATAAACTTCTTAGTAATTTTCTATTTAACTTAAATATTATCTATATTTTTTTTTTATACCTCTTTAGTATATTATATACTAAGTTTAAGCTATCCTTTAGGTATAATTAGAAGTAAATAAAAGTTTTAAGCTTATATTACTTATATAATATTTTCTATAGAGTTATCTTAGTAGATAAGAAATTCTTTTAGGGTATATTTACTAAGCTTCTATTTTAGAGAAAGATTAAATCTCTAAGTATATTACTTAAACTTAATATAGTAAAGCTCTTATTATATATTTTCTATATATATTAGCTAGTTTACTTCTTATTTTTAATATTTAAAAGGATAATCTTCTTATATAATAATATTAGTAAAAATTAAATATATTAGATCTTTTAGTTATAAATAGATATTAAGGTTATAAGTATTTAGACTTAGTTTTATATCTTCTTCTATAATTAATATTAATTCTTTTATAACTAAAAACTAATTAAGTTATACTAAAAGTAATCCTTCTTCTTATTACCTTTATACTACTTAAGTTTTATAAAACTTTAAGTTTCTTATTATAATATCTTTAGCTTTTAAGAATTCCTTTAGGGATATATTAAGCTTAGCTTAAAATCCTTTAACTATATTATTATAAAAGCTAAATTTATTAATTATAAGCTTAACTTAGTAGTTATAAAGCAGTTTATAGTAGTTTAAATTAGCAATTTTATTATCTAAAGCTTATTTTAACTAAAACTTCTTAATATTAGAAATTCCTTTTTAAAGAATATAGTAGATAAAATTAATAGTATAGAAGCTATACTTCTATAAATTATAAGTTTCTTTAAGTTCTCCTTTAAGTTAAAGTTAAGGGATAATAAATAAAATATAATTAATAAGATTTTAAGTCTCTACTAATACTTTATAGACTTTATATTAGTTTCTAATTATTTTTACTATATCTTAAAAAATCCCTTTAGAGTATTCTCTTTTAGAAGCTTATATATGCTTATCTTAAGTACTATTTAAATAGAAATAGAAGCTATTTTTCTAGTTAATAACTATAGCTATAGCCTAACTACCTTCTTTAGAGTATCTAATAAAGATAATAAAATCTTAGCTTATAAGGAAATTATTATTTTTTCTATAAGAGAAAACTAAGTTATTACTAAACTAAAGGGTTTATATAATAAAGATTTTAATATATCTATTATTTTTAATATCTCTTATTATAAGTTTATATACTAACTTAATATAATCTACTACTAGTCTTTCACCTCTCTGAAAGTATTCTAATAAGTTATAAAAGTTTAAAAGTATCTATTCCTATATAACCTAATTCTAATAGCTTTAATATTAAGTCTTATTAAAGTAATAAAAACCTTTATCTTATTACTTAATTAGCTTTATATTTATTATATTATAAGTTCTCTATATCTATTAAGGTATAGTAAGCTTTTTAAGAGTTTTTAGCTTAAAAATATCTCTTAAACTATAAGGGTTAATTAGTATTTTAATTAGTTATATTATACTAAACTAAATACTAAGAAGGTAGTTATTATTAATAATAGGAAGGAGATAATAAAACTTTTCTAACTACTTATTAAGTTCTCCCTCTTAATTTAAATTAGTATTTAGAGTAGAATATTTTTAGCTTTCTATAGGTTTTTCTATAAGTTTTTAAATTTATTTAGTTATTTAAAGCTTAACTAACTACTCTTTATATAGATATAAAATATAGGTTTAAAGATCTTTATATATAGCTTTAATCTTTTTAATATTCTATAAGTTATTCTAGAAGTTATATTAAAGAGGGAATTAAGGGAAAAGAGGAATTAAAAAAGATTAATAAGATATAGTGAAATTATTACTGAGGATAAAGAAAAAGCTTTATTAAATATAGTAATATTTAGTTAAGCTTATATATAGTTAGATAAATAGGAAATATTTTATAGTAAGTAGAAAAGATATTAGAGCTAAAGTTAAGATATAAAGTAATTTAGTAATAAGTTATTATAATAGAAGGATTATTAATATAATTAATAGGAATATTTTAAGGGTTAAAAAAGAAAAAATAAATAGATAAAGTTGTAGTTAAGCTTAGTTAAAGTATTAAAGTGAAATATAAAAGTAGTTATTATAGAAGGAAAGTTATTATATATAAAGTAGTTTATTATAAGTTATTTAGGTTAAAATATCTCCTTTTATAGATAGTAGTAAAGAGGACTTTTAGTACTAATAGTTAATATGCTTTCTAATTTTATACTTTTTAGGTATAAAAGGAGCTTAGGGTTAGGGTTAGGGTTAGGGTTAGGGTTAGGGTTAGGGTTAGGGTTAGGGTTAGGGTTAGGGTTAGGGTTAGGGTTAGGGTTAGGGTTAGGGTTAGGGTTAGGGTTAGGGTTAGGGTTAGGGTTAGGG